>CM070874.1:180062462-181346629 GCA_036365515.1 Torymus aiolomorphi
CATCAAATTTTGCTTCATCTGAGATAGCGCTCGATCAAAAAAGAAAGGGTCCCTACGTATCTGATTATTTGCCCATTGACAAAAATTTAAACGCCGTGCATAATCTCCATCCTCTAGTGTTTGTGTAAGGCGAACGTGGTAGGGGTGAAATTTAGATGTTTTCAACAGGCTATTTACTGTTGATTTGGGAACACCATGCATTCGTTGCAAATCTCGTGTTCAAATGTGGGGATTTTCAGCAATAATAGCTCGCACACCCAGCGCAATGTGCTGTTTCGTTCCAGTTTTGCGCCTCTTACGAACGATGGAGCCTGGGGCGATTAAAATGGGACACCTTGTATAGAAATATAAAATTTTTTTATTTCAAAAATAAAGGTGTCTAGCCCCCTTAAGGGTTATAAATATTTGCAAATAAAACTGTTTTATTTAAAGAGAAATGTAGAAACAAGTTAATTTAAGCAATTACTTCTTATTTTTTCTCAGATCTCACAAGGAAAGTACCCGAACTGTCAAATTCAAAAAAATTCCAAACCCATATTAAAAAGTAGACCTCCATGCGAGATTCACGAAACCATTTTTTTATCGGCTGAGAAGCGCTTTATAAGGGTTAAAATCACCCCTAAAGTTTACCCCCAAGAAACGTTTTTTTGATATATCTCGGCTTCTACTTAACTTTTTTTAACGAAACAAAATGGAAAGAGTTTATAATTAAAAAGTCAAGAAATCCGTGGTAGTATGAACATTAAGGGTTGCATCCCTTATTTTTTAGAGGGTGAAATTGTGTTTTTTTAAGAATAATTTTTGTTGTGAGAATTCATAAAATAATTAAAAATAGGTCAAAACATTATTTTTGCCAACTACAATAAATAACAGTTGGTGTGTTTGGGCATTCTTCGCGAAACAACCCCTTAAGAGGTGGTAAACCACCCCTAACACAAATGAATTAGGTATATTTTTTTGGCAATTATTTTTTTCCTTAAAATGGGTTCTTGAAGTCGTTAATCGGAATCCACAGTTAGATCCACAATAAAAATTTGAAAATAGTGAATTCAATATGGCGAAAATTTTTTAGAAATATTTTAAATTCCACGAAAAATAGTATGTAGACCCCCTAGCGGAAATTATATTATGTAAATAAGTGTATAATAATGTAATAATGTTTTGTTATGTTATTCTATTATTTATTATTTTTTTATCATACACTTGTTTATCGTACGATAAACAAGTGTATGATAATGTAGTTGTTTGTAGAAAAGTGTAAGAAAACGTAACAAATTGTACTTTTCTACTGGATTTCGGACGCTTTTACATTTGACCACAGTTTATACCATTTTTGAATAATTTCTTACTTTTCCTTACATTTGTCTACGTTTTATTACTTTTTAATTTGTACTCTTAATTCAAATTTTATAGGCATTCTTACACTTTCGTACATCTTTTTACATTTTATTATATATTTGTACTTTTAATTACATCCTTTTACGTTTATATACAAATTTTGATACACATTTTACATCGTATCACATATTTGTACACTTTTTTCAAATAGTTCATAATTATACTTTTATAATAATTTATAATTGTACTTTTATTTAAATAAAGCTATAAATAAAATATTTACGAAGATGTAAAGAAAAAATACTAAAACGTAATAAAATGTAAATTATTATGTATGGGAAATATAATTAATATATGTTACAAAATGTAAGTTACTGTATAAAAGTTTAAATTTTTACAAATTCTTACAGATTTTTCTAACAAATACTTCCTTATAATTTCATAAAAATAAGCTACACAAGGAAATATTTAGAAAACGTAAGGAATTGAAAGAAAATGTAAGAAACTTTAACAACTTGTTAAATATGCTCGAAATCCAGTATCGTATGATTTCTTACATTTTTCGACAATTTATTCCATTTTATAAGTATTTTCTTATTTTCTTTCATATTTTATAATTCCAGCTAGAAGAGATTTTCATGCTTGTTGAAATTATGATAGGTTTTAATAAAAAAAGTTTATTTATGATTTATTAATATAAAGTAATATGAACAACATTTTTAATATAATGATAATTATAGCAATTCATGGTTATTGCGCAATATACAAGATTACGTACACTTGCATTGATATGGCTTATCTCCCGATTCCTCCTCTTTTATTCATAAATAAGTGAAACATCGGTCAGTCGAAAACAAATACACGTTACTGAACGTTTTTCTACGCTCGTGTTAAATTAATATTCAATGTCAACATTATTTTATGGGTATTAATTGAAAATATAAGTGTCTGGAGGTACTTGCATCATATTTTTTATGGCAAGTAAACATTTTACGAGTACGAAATCCTATTTGAATTAAATGATAACAACAATAATAATAGTCGTAAGTAACCATATAATTGAAATTTCTTTCTTCTAGATAATTATTCAAAATATTTCTAATAGAAGGATATAATAGATATAATATTGAAAAGTTAAATAAAATGCAGCATTTTTAAATATAAAACTCGTCAAAATATACAATAAATTTTGAACAAGTGGCCGAAGTTAAGAAAGTCAAATTCACTAAAAATCTATTATAGAATCTTTATTGTACCAATTGTAAATATTTTGATAGTGAAACTTTACTCTTAATACATGCATTGAATTATTTTATGACAGTAAAAATTATGTTTTGATTTTAATTTTTAGAATTACTGTTACATTACTGTTATTCTAATATATAAAATATGACATACTGACGATTTAATCAGTTAAGTGTAAAACAATATTCATACGAGTGAATAGAAGTAGTACTTTATTTATAATAATAACGTTTAGCAACTATTTAATGCTAATAAAATAGTGTATCTTGTAGACAAAACATTGACAAACAATAACGAATTCCCATGCACTTACAAAGGAATTTAGTAAAATGTTTTCCTCAAAAGTTTTGGATGTCTGAAGACTTTTTACACTTACTGTACATTCATACTATTGTACATTCCTATACTGTTATGGCTATAAAAAGGCTATAATAACTAAAACTTTTACAGGTTTACACTGCGACTCAATGTATCTAAAAGAAGAAAGAAAATATTTTCCATAAATATGAATTTGGTAAATGCGATGAATGTTTTATTTATTTTAAACAGTATGTTTCAAGATCAAGAAAAGAAATTACCTGTTAATGACGCAGAAAGAAATGTTGCTAATATAGTGTATAATATTATAATATCAAGTATAAATGATCGTAGTACTTACGAAGAAACGGAAGAATTTCTATATTATGATGATACCTACGAACCTTACGATGACATACCTGCAGATGATTTACATGAAGATATCGATGCAGAAGATATGATAACACCCGAAACTGAAAATCAATCTAGGACCGAATCAGAGAGTATTAATTTTGACTACAAAAAGCAAGCTGTGGAGTATTGGTTAAGTAGTAAAAACAAGCTAAAATTTGAACAGTCCAAAATCGATTCAAAAAATTAAAAACAGCACGTCAGCTGTATAGATGGAGAGATCAAGTGGCAATAGAAGGAAGTAGGATCGATAAATTGAAAAAAATTGAAGAATATTGTTTACAAAAATTTAACGTAGCCAGATCGAACAGAATACCCATTCATGACATTGATGTAAGACGTATGGCAAAAGAAAAAGCATTAGAGTTAAACTTCAATGAATTTAAAGCTTCTAGACATTGGTTAAATGAATTTAAACGGCGATTTAATATCGTTTCTCGAAAAATAACAAAAATTATTACTAAAAAATCTATAGATGATTCAGAAGAATGGTCAGCACAAAAACAGGAATTTCGCAATAGAGTAAAAAATGCCATCATAAAATATGATGCAAAACGTGTTTATAACTCCGACCAAAGTGGTTTTAATTACGAAATACACAGTGGTCGAACCCTCAATCTTAGAGGAGATAAAAGTGTAGAGAGTATAGTGCAATCAGTGCATTCGACAACTCATTCTTATACTATCCAACCTACTGTATCTGCTGAAAGAAAACTTCTATCACCCTTCTTTTTAGTCATGCAAGAACCAAAGGGAGAGTTTGGAACTGTAATCAGAAAAAATTTATTTGCAGCAGAAAATGTTTATGTAATGGCATCGAAATCAGGTAAATTGACTAAAGAACATGTTGAAACTTGGGCGCAAGATGTATATTTTCCATCAACTATACCATAACAAGTACCCTATTGCTTGATTCATGGAGAGGCCACTGCCTAGATATAATTTATAAAGTAAAACCGGAACATAAAACCTTAACGATTCTACAAATTCCACAAAGAACAACAAGTGAACTTCAACCGCTTGATATTTACGGTTTTCGAATGTGGAAGAACTTCGTTCGAACGTTTTCGGATATGATATTTCTAACAAATGAGGATCTCAACTTACACGATAGAAATAATATAATCAAAATGCATTCATTAGTACATAATCAATTATCAAGTCCCAGGTTTCAAATTTATTTAAATATGCTTGGTACGCCGCCGGTTACATTGATGAAAGGCCAGAAAAAATTGAAAACCCAAAATAATATTGCTTCAATTCTAATTTTATTACATGCGATATTTGTGGTAAACGAGCGATTATAACATGTTCATGGTGCAAAAAATCGTTATGTTTACAACATTTTTTTCATGAATATCATTATTGTAAAACATATAATCCATGATCGTCAGAATAATTAGCTAGCTTGCCGTCTGCTGACCCGTAGGATTTAAAATTGGTCATTGTGCTGCTTAGAAATTGGTAGAATTGTATAAGAATTTGTATTAAAAGATAATAAATTGTAAAAATCTGTAAGAATTTGTAAAAATTTAAACTTTTATACAGTAACTTACATTTTGTAACATATATTAATTATATTTCCCATACATAATAATTTACATTTTATTACGTTTTAGTATTTCTTCTTTACATCTTCGAAAATATTTTATTTATAGCTTTATTTAAATAAAAGTACAATTATAAATTATTATAAAAGTATAATTATGAACTATTTGAAAAAGTGTACAAATATGTGATACGATGTAAAATGTGTATCAAAATTTGTATATAAACGTAAAAAGATGTAATTAAAAGTACAAATATATAATAAAATGTAAAAAGATGTACGAAAGTGTAAGAATGCCTACAAAATTTGAATTAAGAGTACAAATTAAAAAGTAATAAAACGTAGACAAATGTAAGGAAAAGTAAGAAATTATTAAAAAATGGTATAAACTGTGGTAAAATGTAAAAGCGTCCGAAATCCAGTAGAAAAGTACAATTTGTTACGTTTTCTTACACTTTTTTGCAAACAACTACATTATCATACACTTGTTTATCGTACGATAAACAAGTGTATGATAAAAAAATAATAAATAATAGAATAACATAACAAAACATTGTTACATTATTATACACTTATTTACATAATATAATTTCCGCTAGGGGGTCTACATACTATTTTTCGTGGAATTTAAAATATTTCTAAAAAATTTTTCGCCATATTGAATTCACTATTTTCAAATTTTTATTGTGGATCTAACTATGGATTCCGATTAACGACTTCAAGAACCCATTTTAAGGAAAAAAATAATTGCCAAAAAAATATACCTAATTCATTTGTGTTAGGGGTGGTTTACCATCTCTGAAGGGGTTGTTTCGCGAAGAATGTCCAAAAACACCAACTGTTATTTATTGTAGTTGGTAAAAATAATGTTTTGACCTATTATTAATTATTTTATGAATTTTCACAACAAAAATTATTCTTAAAAAAACACAATTTCACCCTCTAAAAAATAAGGGATGCAACCCTTAATGTTCATACTACCACGGATTTCTTGGCTTTTTAATAAGAAACTCTTTCCATTTTGTTTCGTTAAAAAAAGTTAAGTAGAAGCCGAGATATATCAAAAAAACGTTTCTTGGGGGGTAACCTTTAGGGGTGATTTTAACCCTTATAAAGCGCTTCTCAGCCGATAAAAAAAATGGTTTCGTGAATCTCGCATGGAGGTCTACTTTTTAATATGGGTTTGGAATTTTTTTGAATTTGCCAGTTCGGGTACTTTCCTTGTCAGATTACCAAGATGCCGATAAACATTAATTGCAGCTATGAAATAATAAATTAATTGTAGTCTTTGAATCCTCGAAAAAAGAACAATAAATTATTTTACATTACTATTTATACAAACATTTTCCAAAAATACATATAATTGATACTTTGTGCTACCCTTGTTCTGTAATCAATTTTCTTCAGTATTTGCATTATTAATGACTTCCTCATCATTGAAAAATTCATATAATTATGTCGATTTTCTAATTTTGTAATTTTGTAACATTTAAATAAATTTACATATGAATTATATAATTACATTGAAATTTTTTCTCTCTTTATTCATCTGTGATAATATCATATAGGGTACAATGATATTATACGATATTCTATTTGTTATAGTGGTTAAATATATATTTTTTTTTCTTTCTCCCCTTGATTATTCATTCGTAAAAAGATGAATACATTGTAAATCATACAATTAAAACGAATTAATATAATCTTCCTATAGATCTCGGTTGGCCGAGAATCAGGAAAATCGTACATACACCGTTTATTCCATAGATCGATCTATAAGAAATCGCACGCTTTAAAATAAGCATAATAGACTGCATCACATAGATTGGCGTGTAAGCATTCATACCACATTGTTGTTAATGATACTGTTAACTGTCGTCACTTTTCATATTCTGTTCCCAGTTCTCAGCGCACCAGGAATCGGGAACGCAGACCAAATCTCGATTTTCCTCCAATCCATTTCCTGATGCCCCATTGATGCAAGTGCATACATGCAAATTGAGATTATCAGAGTAATTAATTCATAATAATCGTATTCATTTACTAGCCCTGTGTGATGAACCTAAATACTATGCCACGTATTTCCGCAACAAGAGCGGCGAGTCGTGAATATTTTACTTTTGAATTATAGATCTGACGTCAGTACATTTTCTCCTCAAGATATTAAAAATTTGATTATATTACAAATATTGATAAATATATAAATAATCACAAAGAAACAATACCAGTGAAGTTTTTTCGTCCATTGTTCCTTGATCTCGGCTCGCCGAGAATCAGGTAAAATCCTACATAAGTACGCCGTTTATTCCATAAATCTATAAGAAATCGTACGCTTCAATATAAGAATAATGGACTGTAATATGAACAATATATTTTCTTATCACATAGATTGGCGTGTAATTATTCATACGATATTGTTGTTAATGATCATTGTCGTCACTTTTCATATTGTTTTCCCACATCTCGGCTCACCAGGAATCGGGAACGCAAACCAAATCTCGATTTTCCTCCAATCCATTTCCTGATGCACCATTGATGCAAGTGCATACATGTAAATTGAGATTATCAGAGTCATTAATTCATAATAATCGTATTCATTTACTAGCCCGGTCTGATGAAACTAAATACTATGCCATGTATCTCCGGAACAAGAGCGGGAAGTCGTAAATATTTTACTTTTGAATTATTGATCTGACGTCAGTACATTTTCTCCTCAAGATATTAAAAATTTGATAATATTACAAATATTGATAAATGTATAAATAATCACAAAGAAACAATACCAGTGAAGTTTTTTCGTCCACTGTTCCTGGATCTCGGGTCGCCGAGAATCAGGTAAAATCCTACATAAGTACGCCGTTTATTCCATAGATCTATAAGAAATCGTACGCTTTAAAATAAGAATAATGGACTGTAATATAAACAATATATTTTCTTATCACATAGATTGGCGTGTAAGCATTCATACCACATTGTTGTTAATGATCATTGTCGTCACTTTTCATATTGTGTTCCCACATCTCGGCGCACCAGGAATCGGGAACGCAAACCAAATCTCGATTTTCCTCCAATCCATTTCCTGATGCACCATTGATGCAAGTGCATACATGCAAATTGAGATTGTCAGAGTAATTAATTCATAATAATCGTATTCATTTACTACCCCTGTGTGATGAACCTAAATGCTATGCCACGTATTTCCGCAACAAGAGCGGCGAGTCGTGAATATTTTACTTTCGAATTATTGATCTGACGTCAGTACATTTTCTCCTCAAGATATCAAAATTTGATTATATTACATACATTGATAAATGTATAAATAATCACAAAGAAACAATACCAGTGAAGTTTTTTCGTCCACTGTTCCTGGATCTCGGCTCGCCGAGAATCAGGTAAAATCCTACATAAGTACGCCGTTTATTCCATAGATCTATAAGAAATCGTACGCTTTAAAACAAGAATAATGGACTGTAATATGAACAATATATTTTTTTATCACATAGATTGGCGTGTAATCATTCATACGATATTGTTGTTAATGATCATTGTCGTCACTTTTCATATTGTGTTCCCACATCTCGGCTCACCAGGAATCGGGAACGCAAACCAAATCTCGATTTTCCTCCAATCCATTTCCTGATGCACCATTGATGCAAGTGCATACATGTAAATTGAGATTATCAGAGTCATTAATTCATAATAATCGTATTCATTTATTAGCCCTGTGTGATGAACCTAAATACTATGCCACGTATCTCCGCAACAAGAGCGGCGAGTCGTGAATATTTTACTTTTGAATTATTGAGCTGACGTCAGTACATTTTCTCCTCAAAATATTAAAAATTTGTTTATATTTGAAATATTGATTAATATATCTGTGGCTTCCAGGAATAACTACTTATCTCCACTTTACATTATTTCAAGAAAATCGAGTTTTCGTTTCGCATCGGTATTTTTAATCAAGACAAGTAAGATTGAATGCAACACTGCATCTATGAATACCAATGAATACTAATCGAAATAGCATATGTATTACGTCTTTGAAATCAATATTCACTTAGGTGCTTATTCCTGGAACAAACAAAAGTTTCGGCTGAGTTACGTGGCTTTTCCCGTGTCAATGGCAATAATATGGTTTCTCGGTAACCATAGATGATAAATCTGAACTATCGATCACGGGAGCTTGTAGGGACAATTTTGTACTCATTCTAATACACCTACCTTGCTATGGGTACACTTACAAGGATATGAAGCGTCTTTTTCTCTTCCGAAAAAAGTGGAGTTGTATCGTTTTTCTAGGATATTGAATGGAAATAAGTGGTATAGAGTTATATGGATTTTTTTGGGAATTATCTTAAAACACATTTGAAGTTATGTGGTTTTTCCTGGAGTTATTCTTTAAAAAATGGAGATATGTGGTTATTCCGAGAAAATTTTGAAAAAAATCGAGTTTTAGCGTTTTTCCTTATGGTGGTTTAAGACAACAAGTGCACTTTCTGTGACGATTACTTGATAAAGGACTGTTCGAAGATAACAAATAAGGCATACAACCTATTTTGAAAAACGCGTCACTTACGTGGTTTTTCTGGGAAGCCAGAGATATAAAATAACAAAGAAACAATACCAATGAAGCTTTTTCATCCGCTGTTCCTAGCGCTCGGCTCGCCGAGAATCATATTAAATCGTACATACTCCATTCATTCCGTCGATCAATACAATCGTTCTCTTGACAATAATTTAATGATCACGTACATTTGTGTGTATGCAGTTAATGTATGTGACATTGTAGTTAATGATTAAGTTATCGCCCTTTTTTAATTTGTTCTTACATCTCGGTGCCTCTGAAGAAGAAAAATTACCAGTTTTGAGAAAAAGAATATTTATTTTATCTTGTGGGTTGATGCGTAAGCAGTCGGGTCACTCCAATGTGTATATCTGGATTCGGGTTCCACAGCTAAATTTCAACTGTATTCTAGTTCATTTCATGATCAGCAATTTTATTATGTTAATACATTCAAATTTAGATAATAATAAATGCAATTAAATGATCAATATCATATTATCATTATTTTCTTGTACTATATACTCATTTGTACGCCTGGAAACAAAAAGGGGATATATAACATATTATTTAGTTAACACACGTTATGTTTCCCTTCTCGTTTCCAGACTTTAGAGTTTATTGTCAAATCACTTACTCTTAATAAAATATGAAAAACACAATCACAAAATTTAATTAGAAATATAAATGTGGAATTTCTAAATGAACAATATTATTTATGATTTTTTTTTCTATGTTCTTACATCTCGGTTAGCCGAGTAGTAGGAGAATCGTATGCGGTTAATCCCAGCAATGTAGTAAGAAATCGTAAGTTTTACAATAACAATTATTACCAACTCTGAGAAAAAAGAATAATTATTATATTTTGTACACTGATGTGAAAGCATTGGTATCATATCAATGTGTATGATTGTGTCATCGCCTAATATTTTATAGTTAAAAATAGGTAACTGTGCACATTTATACAGGCTCCGACCTCCTATTAATCATAAATATTAGTATATGATATGAACACTTACACGTAAATACAAACAAATAGTATATTACACACCTAGGGAGTAGAACTGTCCTTCGACTAGTGTGACACTTTACATACGGTCTGGAACATTCTTTATTTCGTCCCATGGTGCGTATACGTTTTTTTTTCCTAGAGAGACCGAATATACAACATTTGCGACCGAACGCCGGAAGCGGAAGTGGTAATTTCAGCCCAGTACAAAAAAAACCGCTGCCAATTCATTGGCACGTAGCTTCCTCAAAATAATTTTTTGATTCCTTTTATTAAATTAAAATTCGAAAAATAAATTTTTCACGAAAAAAATTGGAAAAATTTTATGGAAAATATTAACTTGTAATTTTTTCATGGCTATTCATTGAGGTTCCATTTGTAATTTATTTGTTTGTGATTTTAATTCTTATATGAATGGAAAACAATCTTCTTCAAGTTCTATTCTTCATCAAATTTTTCTTCTTCAAGTCCACTGTCAACGGCTTCTCGTCGTACATTGGTTCGAAATAAAAAAAAAATTCTAAAGTTGTTCTTTGATTGTATTTACCTCAAATATCTCTAAAATTTACGAACCAAACATTTTGCCAAAAGAACTCATCCGAGAACTATCAATAATATACCTCTACAATGAATTTTGAAGCGAATAAGACAATTTTACTATTGTAATAGTTGAAAATACAAAACTCATTTTTTTTCATTTTTCAATTTTTACGTTTTTGTTAATAACAAAAGAACCGTGATAGCTAGAAAATTAATTTTTTTTTAGAAAATATAGGCAATTTAATTCTCTTTCGAATGCTATACATACCGTTCAGATACATAGAGCCGTGAAATTACGATTTAAAAAAAAAGTGAAAAAAATGTTAACCTCAAATATCTCCGAAATTTATGGATCAATCCTTTTGCCCAAAGAAGTCATCCGATAAAAAAATCAAAGTGATTAAGCCAATTTTACTATAGTTATTGAACGACAAAAAAAATCACTTTTTTTTATAAATTATTTTTTTTCTCAAAAAATAATGAATAAGAAAACCTAAAAATTTAGTAAGTTATAGTACTTAATATCCTTTATAACCAAAAAAATATTCATGTTAACATCTTTTTTTAATTTCGAAATATAACCTATTTACAAAAAATTACGTTTTCATCAATAACTTATGACGAAATATAGCTACCGACTTTTTTTTTTTAAATTGTAGATAATTTTATCATAAATACAGAGAATTCATGATATATAAACAATATTTGTTCTAAATATCAAAAAAATCGAAAATAAAAATTATGAAAATTAAAAAATGGCTATAAAAAAAAAAAAATTAAATTTTACAAAAATAAAATATTGACCCCAATTGTGGAAGCAAAATCTAAAAAAATGATCACTCTCCCGTTAAAATCGGTCGAGTAGATCATGAGATATCAGCGTATACGGACACACACACACACACACACACACACACACACATCCATACGGACATTTTCTAAAAATAGTGTGTTTCGATTCCAAATTTGCTAAATAACATTTCTAACACATTATCTCATAAACTTTTTTTTTAGTATCACAAAGCTTCCTCTAGGAGGAAGCAATATAATTATTCTAGCTTCTATCAGTATTTTACCGATTTTTATTGTAAAGTATACGATTACCTACAAGATGTTGGAATTAATGGAATACAATTTTAGCTGATTCTCGGCGAACCGAGATCTACGAATACTGGATAAAAGGGCGTTAATTAAATTGTTTATTAATAAATTATATAATTCATCGATATGTGAAATATCAATTATCTTTTAATTTTGTATAATAAGAAACTGCTGACCTCAGTTGAACTGTTGACAAATATTCACTAGTTCCCGTTCTTGTTGCGAAGATACGTGGCATAGTATTTAGATTCATCACACAAGGGTAGTAAATGAATACGATTATTATCAATTATAATTACTCTGATAATCTCAATTTGCATGTATGCACTTGCATCAATGGTACATCAGGAAATGGATTGGAGGAAAATCGAGATTTGGTTTGCGTTCCCGATTCCTGGTGCGCTGAGATGTGGGAACACAATATGAAAAGTGACGACAATGATCATTAACAACAATGTGGTATGAATGCTTACACGCCAATCTACGTGAAAAGAAAATATATTGTTCATATTACAGTCCATTATTCTTATTTTAAAGCGTACGATTTCTTATAGATCTATGGAATAAACGGCGTACTTATGTAGGATTTTACCTGATTCTCGGCGAGCCGAGATCCCGGAACAGTGGACGAAAAAACTTCACTGGTATTGTTTCTTTGTGATTATTTATACATTTATCAATATTTGTAATATAATCAAATTTTTAATATCTTGAGGAGAAAATGTAGTGACGTCAGTTCAATAATTCAAAAGTAAAATATTCACGACTTGCCGCTCTTGTTGCGGAGATACGTGGCATAGTATTTAGGTTCATCACACAGGGCTAGTAAATGAATACGATTATTATGAATTAATTACTCTGATAATCTTAATTTGCATGTATGCACTTGCATCAATGGGGCATCAGGAAATGGATTGGAGGAAAATCGAGATTTGGTCTGCGTTCCCGATTCCTGGTGCGCCGAGAACTGGGAACACAATATGAAAAGTGACGACAGTTAACAGTATCATTAACAACAATGTGGTATGAATGCTTACACGCCAATCTATGTGATACAGTCTATTATTCTTATTTTAAAGCGTGCGATTTCTTATAGATCGATCTATGGAATAAACGGTGTATGTACGATTTTACCTGATTCTCGGCCAACCGAGATCTATAGGAAGATTATATTAATTCGTTTTAATTGTATTATTTACAATGTATTCATCTTTTTACGAATTAAATAATCAAGGGGAGAAAGAAAAAAAATATATATTTAACCACTATAACAAATACAATATCGTATAATATCATTGTACCCTATATGATATTATCACAGATGAATAAAGAGAGAAAAAATTTCAATGTAATTATGCAATTCATATGTAAATTTATTTAAATGCTACAAAATTACAAAATTAGAAAATCGATATAATTATATGAATTTTTCAATGATGAGGAAGTTATTAATAATACAAATACTGAAGAAAATTGATTACAGAACAAGGATAGCACAAAGTATCAATTATATATATTTTTGGAAAATGTTTGTATAAATAATAATGTAAAATAATTTATTGTTCTTTTTTCGAGGATTCAAAGATTACAATTAATTTATTATTTCATAGCTGCAATTAATGTTTATCGGCATCTTGGCAATCTGAGATCTGAGAAAAAATAAGAAGTAATTGCTTAAATTAACTTTTTTCTACATTTCTCTTTTAATGAAAAATTTTTATTTGCAAATATTTATAACGCTTAATAGCACTTAATTATTGATAGAGATTATTCTTAAGATTTTCTCAATCATACTTCTTTACTGCTTTGAATCGAGACTCCTAGCGTCATCACTCGGGAAAATAGTTACTGGTCGACATTTTGTTGGCGCGTTCCGAAATGCATCATTTTCGTCGCGAGCCCCCAACTCTGACTGCTCTGAAGTGAGTCAACGCCCGGTGAGAATTTTCTGTCTAACGCCGCTGTGGTGACATGAAGGAAAAAAGGTTGTAGGGTGGTAAGGATAGATGGTAGCACGGGTGTCGAAATTAGCGGTCAGTCGTGCTCGACGAGACACCGTATACAGAAAATGAATAAAATCAAAACTGGAATATAAAAGATTTGCTCTTCATTATTAGAATATTATAATATTGAATATTAAACATATTAATTATCTTTGTATCGTAAAACTATTTTTAGTAGTTATTATTACACTGTAAATATAATGTTGAATGAATGACAATGGACATATAAGTAGCATGAGCAAAAGTATTTGACAGGCGTAATAGTTTTTAACATCGAATATGATATATGTCATAACTGCATTTCAATGCAATACTTTCCGGAATGGAATTCTATTGCATAGTAGATGTTTTGTAGAAAAAGCAACAGTGTAACCTATAAAATTTTGTGAAATGACATTAGCTGTAATATGACTATAATAATATTAGATGTGCCAACAAATTACCAAAAAATGTGTTTTTTGACTTTTTTCACTCTTTAAAAAGTCCATACCCTTTTTGTGTGACCTTCAACCATCAAAAGCAAGATCATTTTTTAAAGATAATAGATTAAAAATACTTCATAAAGTATTTTTTATTTTCTGTACCAAAGCCTATAAGTTTTATCGAGTTCGCCTTTTACATAAAGGGAAGGATTGTTATTCAACTATCAAAGAAAAAAATTCGTTTGATCAATTTGTAAAAATTCTATATATCTACTCACAATATACAAACTTTTTCCCATTTAATGTTATACAAAAAGTTTCAAGTTTTTGAGTTAAAAAATCATGAAAATTTAAGATTTATGAAAAAAATCAAAATTTTCAAATTTTCAATTAATTCTAACTTTAGAACGATTGCATATTTTGCTCTAAAATTGCATATTTATGTTTTGGGGCTAATTTTGAGCAAGTCAAAAAATTTTGAGCAATTTAAAAATGTTGGCCTTCAACAGTTAACATGAAGTTACCCATATGTTATAAAAGAGAAAGTTGCTGTCCTTAAGTCATGTTATTGCTTAATTTACACAAAAAGGTGCCAACTTAAGGGGGCTAGACACCTTTTTTCTCTGAAATAAGAAGTCACATTTTAATACATAAATGTAAACTAATTATTTCATACTTTTTACATATAAAAGTGGGTATATTTACCTTATCTTAAAACTTTCTCCGATGGGCCTTTTACATGGTCCAGAACCATAGCCATTGATGAAACAAGTTTTTTCACTATCCGTAAGCTTTAAAATTTTCCTGTGGATGGATTGACTCCAGATTTGAACTAAATTACTCCTGAATAGTATAATTCTCATGTGAGTGTAGGGATTTAGGATTAAATGTCGGAAAAAATTTTTACATCAGAAAAATTATAAAAAAATATAAAAAATTAAAAAAAATTAAAAAAAAAACTCTTGAAAAACAGCACAATTTTTTTTTTCTCATTAGATCAAAAATCCCTACACTCATATGAGAATTATACTATTCAGGAGTAATTTAGTTCAAGTCTGAAGTCAATCCATCCACAGGGAAATTTCAAAGCTTACGGATAGTGAAAAAACTTGTTTCATCGATGACAATGGTTCTGGACCATATAAAAGGCCCATCGGAGAAAGTTTTAAGGTAAGGTAAATATACCCACTTTTATATGTAAAAAGTATGAAATAATTAGTTTACATTTATGTATTAAAATGTGACTTCTTATTTCAGAGAAAAAATGTGTCTAGCCCCCTTAAGTTTTGAATGAGGTTAATAAAACCTGAAAATGTAACAAATTTTAGTAGCAGTAACTGATAGGTCATTTGTGAATGCAATTAATTAAGTGGTAACAACGACAGTTTTATAATTAAAATATTACAAAATGCTAATGCTCTTTCAAACTGGCAACTGTATCATAGATACTTGATTATAAAGGTAGCAGTAGGCAAGAGTACTGGGATTTTATAATATTTTGCAATTTATTACTATATTTATTTTACAACAAATGTTGCAATTTTACATCTGTTTATAAAAGTAGCTTAAGGCCATGTGAAACCGTGAATTTCAATATTTTTTAAATCAACATTCAAGCGTTTATTCGGAAAAAATTTTCGTCAAGCGCTCCGTATTCATAAATACTATATTCAGAAATTTTTTTTGAATGATTCTATTAGTATTTTCGTTAGCTATGCTCGTTTGAAAAGTAAGTCAATTGCATATTCCTACTTACCGACAGTGCGGTTTTTATTTAATTAAATAAATTCTCATCATTTTTTTGGAAAAACACGTTGGTCAAGCGCTCCGTATATGTTAATACTATACTCAGATTTTTTTTTTTTTAATGATTCTATTGGTCTTTTCATGAGATGTACTCGTTTGAAAATTATGTCGGTATTTAACATCACCTTAAATAGGAAAGAAGGTTGGCATATGCATAAGCCTTGGGTTTAAACTATCTATACTGATATTTATATTACTTTTTTAATTTCGTGAATGATAACGGATCAATGGCAAGTTATTATTATGTAAATTAAGAATATAAAGAATTTCTATCTCATGCTCCTTGGTTTTCAGTAGTGCAACGAGGACGCTGTGTATATTTGGGGGCCAGCTGTCTGAGTTACTGTTGTGCGAGTGAGTTCTTATCTCTTTTAACATCATGTGGCTAAAGCCCTGGTGCCAATCAAGTTTCACAATAACTGTCGCTGTTTCTTCAGCTGCTGAGTATACTTTCAATGTCATACTATTGAAATTGTTGCTTCAACCACGTACTTTTGTTTCAGCAGAGGCAGAATGAATTATGAAGTTGTGGGTCATACGCGTGGCTAGCCTCCAAGAGCGTTTACAGGGCAATTGTGATTGTAACAGCTATCGTTTCAATTGCTATTTCTTCTTATCCTTTTATACGCCATACAATGAGTGATTCTAGTCCAACTAATCCTTTTCTTTGTATTGCAGGTACAATATAGGATATAAAAAAGATAAAGGTCTTCAAGGCCCAAGAGGGTACAACAGGAGCCGTGAAGAGGTCAGTACGTCTGGAGCAGCCTGAGCTCCTATTAATTACCACCAACTAATTGTCGTTGGGGCCTACAGAGAGCTCGCATGCTCTCTATTAACAGTCTTATGTTGCTAAAAATACATTGTAAGTAAGTCGTTACGGTTAGAGGATTGATGTACGCTGCTGATCAGAGCATTTCCTAAATTTAAGCTTTCTGTCTAGGTTTTTTAGTCGACATTTCCGTATTATAAATGTCGTCTCTAAATATATACGCTTTCTTTAATGTAACATCAAAATTTGGTGTTACAACCTTTGCCCTCTTCGAATTATTGTGTGTTCAGCTGTTCTGCGCTACGAACAATACTATAAATATAGTTAGGAAGCGATCGTGAGTACGGGAGAGAGGTTCTTCCGTGAATATCTCTCTCGCTCTCACGGGCTTAAATGGTTCCGTTAACGGATTGCACCCTAAAGGCAGTGCATTACTGCAGAGGCTGTCTTAGTTGACAATTTTACTGTGGCTGTTGACAGCTAATGACTGTCTGCTACATCATATAGAACTAATACTGCAGGAATCGATTTCTGTATCAATCTGCAATTAAATATTATGTTTATGATATTGCATGTTATCATAAAATAATAAAGTAATTGATCATTCGTTACTAATATGCAAAATAATATTATTCATATATAATATCGGATATTATTTACTTGAGTATTGTTACATTTATCAATCTACAATGAAATACATGTGTTACAATATTCCATGATTTTATTCAATACAACAATAATTGATGATCTTTTTATCAATTCATAATTATCACAATTTTGTATAATATTACTCTGCAGCAATAGATCGTTTATTTATTGATCTGCAATAAAATATTTTTTGTAAGTAAATGTGCATATAATTTTATAAGTAAACATTTTTCAAAAATCAGTAAACAAATGCTGTAATTATAATTTTACATGGTATTATTTAATACTTGCTGGAATCGATTTCCGAACTGATCTGCAAATATTATGTTTACGATATAGCATGTTATCGTAAAATACTGCAGTAATTGATAATTTCTTTATAAATTTAAAGTGCATGATCACTTTGATAACTTTGCACGAAATTATTTAATCTGCAGCAATAGATCATTAATTTATTGATCTGCAATAAAATATTTTTTGTAACTAAATGTGCATGAAATGTTATAACTAAAAATTTTTTTAAATCCGTAAACAAATGCTGTAGTTATAATTTTACATGGTGCTATTTAATACTGCACGAATCGATTTCCAAACTGATCTGCAAATATAATATTTACGATATCGCATGTTATCGTAAAATATTGCAGTAATGGATAATTGCTTTATCAATTTAAAGTGAATGATCGCTTTGATAACTTGGGAAGAAATTATTTAATCTGCAGCAATAGATCCTTTATTTATTGATCTGCAATAAAATATTTTTTGTAACTAAATGTGCATATAATTTTATAAGTAAACCTTTTTTGAAATCCGTAAACAAATGCTGTAGTTATAATTTTACATGGTATTAGTTAATACTGCTAGAATCGATTTCGGAACTGATCTGCAAATATTATATTTACGATATTGCATGTTATCGTAAAATACTGCAGTAATTGATAATTTCTTTATCAATTTAAAGTGAATGATCGCTTTGATAACTTTGCACGAAATTATTTAATCTGCAGCAATAGATCATTTATTTATTGATCTGCAATAAAATATTTTTTGTAACTAAATGTGCATATAATTTTATAAGTAAACATTTTTTAAAATCCGTAAACAAATGCTGTAGTTATAATTTTACATGGTATTATTTAATACTGCTGGAATCGGTTTCCGAACTGATCTGCAAATATTATATTTACGATATAGCATGTTATCGTAAAATACTGCAGTAATTGATAATTTATTTATCAATTTAAAGTAAATGATCACTTTGATAACTTTGTACGAAATTATTTAATCTGCAGCAATAGATCATTAATTTATTGATCTGCAATAAAATATTTTTTGTAACTAAATGTGCATGTAATGTTATAAGTAAAAATTTTTTTAACCGTAAACAAATGCTATAGTTATAACTTTACATGGTACTATTTAATACTGCACGAATCGATTTCCAAATTCATCTGTAAATATTATATTTACGATATAGCATGTTATCGTAAAATACTGCAGTAATTGATAATTGCTTTATCAATTTAAAGTGAAAGATCACTTTGATAACTTGGGACGAAATTATTTAATCTGCAACAATAGATCCTTTATTTATTGATCTGCAATAAAATATTTTTTGTAACTAAATGTGCATATAATTTTATAAGTAAACCTTTTTTGAAATCCGTAAACAAATACTGTAGTTATAATTTTACATGGTATTAGTTAATACTGCTAGAATCGATTTCGGAACTGATCTGCAAATATTATATTTACGATATTGCATGTTATCGTAAAATACTGCAGTAATTGATAATTTCTTTATCAATTTAAAGTGAATGATCGCTTTGATAACTTTGCACGGAATTATTTAATCTGCAGCAATAGATCATTTATTTATTGATCTGCAATAAAATATTTTTTGTAACTAAATGGGCATGTAATTTTATAAGAAAACATTATTAAAATCAGTAAACAAATACTGTAATTGTAATTTTACATGGTATTATTTAATACTTGCTGGAATCGATTTTCGAACTGATCTGCAAATATTATGTTTACGATATAGCATGTTATCGTAAAATACTGCAGTAATTGATAATTGCTTTATCAATTTAAAGTGAAAGATCACTTTGATAACTTTGCATGAAATTATTTAATCTGCAGCAATAGATTATTTATTTATTGATCTGCAATAAAACATTTTTTGTAACTAAATGTGCATATAATTTTATAAGTAAACATTTTTTAAAATCAGTAAACAAATGCTGTAATTATAATTTTACATGGTATTATTTAATACTGCTGGAATCGATTTCCGAACTGATCTGCAAATATTATGTTTACGATATAGCATGTTATCGTAAAATACTGCAGTAATTGATAATTTCTTTATTAATTTAAAGTGAATAATCACTTTGATAACTATGCACGAAATTATTTACTCGGCAGCAATAGATCGTTTATTTGTTGATCTGCAATAAAATATTTTTTGTGACTAAATGTGCATGTAATTTTATAAGAAAACATTTTTAAAATCCGTAAACAAATGCTGTAGTTATAATTTTGCATGGTATTATATAATACCACACGAATCGATTTCCAAACTGATCTGAAAATATTATATGTACGATATAGCATGTTATCGTAAAATACTGCAGTAATTGATAATTTCTTTATCAATTTAAAAGTGAATGATCACTTTGATAACTTTGCACGAAATTATTTAATCTGCAACAATAGATGATATATTTGTTGATCTGCAATAAAATATATTTTGTAACTAAATGTGCATGTAATTTTATAAGTAAACATTTTTAAAAATCAGTAAACAAATGCTGTAATTATAATTTTACATGGTATTATATTTAATACTTGCTGGAATCGATTTTCGAACTGATCTGCAAATATTATGTTTACGATATAGCATGTTATCGTAAAATACTGCAGTAATTGATAATTTCTTTATAAATTTAAAGTGAATGATCACTTTGATAACTTTGCACGAAATTATTTAATCTGCAGCAATAGATCATTAATTTATTGATCTGCAATAAAATATTTTTTGTAACTAAATGTGCATGTAATGTTATAACTAAAAATTTTTTTTAATCCGTAAACAAATGCTGTAGTTATAATTTTACATGGTGCTATTTACTACTGCACGAATCGATTTCCAAACTGATCTGCAAATATTATATTTACGATAACGCATGTTATCGTAAAATATTGCAGTAATGGATAATTGCTTTATCAATTTAAAGTGAATGATCGCTTTGATAACTTTGCACGAAATTATTTAATCTGCAGCAATAGATCATTTATTTATTGATCTGCAATAAAATATTTTTTGTAACTAAATGTGCATATAATTTTATAAGTAAACCTTTTTTGAAATCCGTAAACAAATGCTGTAGTTATAATTTTACATGGTATTAGTTAATACTGCTAGAATCGATTTCGGAACTGATCTGCAAATATTATATTTACGATATTGCATGTTATCGTAAAATACTGCAGTAATTGATAATTTCTTTATCAATTTAAAGTGAATGATCGCTTTGATAACTTTACACGAAATTATTTAATCTGCAGCAATAGAACATTTATTTATTGATCTGCAATAAAATATTTTTTGTAACTAAATGTGCATATAATTTTATAAGTAAACATTTTTTTAAATCCGTAAACAAATGCTGTAGTTATAATTTTACATGGTATTATTTAATACTGCTGGAATCGGTTTCCGAACTGATCTGTAAATATTATATTTACGATATAGCATGTTATCGTAAAATACTGCAGTAATTGATAATTTATTTATCAATTTAAAGTAAATGATCACTTTGATAACTTTGCACGATATTATTTAATCTGCAGCAATAGATCATTTATTTATTGATCTGCAATAAAATATTTTTTGTAACTAAATGTGCATGTAATGTTATAAGTAAAAATTTTTTTAACCGTAAACAAATGCTATAGTTATAACTTTACATGGTACTATTTAATACTGCACGAATCGATTTCCAAACTCATCTGTAAATATTATATTTACGATATAGCATGTTATCGTAAAATACTGCAGTAATTGATAATTGCTTTATCAATTTAAAGTGAAAGATCACTTTGATAACTTTGCACGAAATTATTTACTCTGCAGCAATAGATCGTTTATTTGTTGATCTGCAATAAAATATTTTTTGTGACTAAATGTGCATGTAATTTTATAAGAAAACATTTTTAAAATCCTTAAAAAATGATGTAGTTATAATTTTGCATGGTATTATATAATACCGCACGAATCGATTTCCAAACTGATCTGCAAATATTATATTTACGATATAGCATTTTATCGTACAATACTGCAGTAATTGATAATTGCTTTATCAATTTAAAGTGAAAGATCACTTTGATAACTTTGCACGAAATTATTTTATCTGCAGCAATAGATTATTTATTTATTGATCTGCAATAAAACATTTTTTGTAAGTAAATGCGCATATAATTTTATAAGTAAACATTTTTTAAAATCAGTAAACAAATGCTGTAATTATAATTTTACATGGTATTATTTAATACTGCTGGAATCGATTTCCGAACTGATCTGCAAATATTATGTTTACGATATAGCATGTTATCGTAAAATACTGCAGTAATTGATAATTTCTTTATTAATTTAAAGTGAATGATCACTTTGATAACTTGGCACGAAATTATTTACTCTGCAGCAATAGATCGTTTATTTGTTGATCTGCAATAAAATACTTTTTGTGACTAAATGTGCATGTAATTTTATAAGAAAACATTTTTAAAATCCGTAAACAAATGCTGTAGTTATAATTTTGCATGGTATTATATAATACCACACGAATCAATTTCCAAACTGATCTGCAAATATTATATTTACGATATAGCATGTTATCGTAAAATACTGCAGTAATTGATAATTTCTTTATTAATTTAAAGTGAATGATCACTTTGATAACTTGGCACGAAATTATTTACTCTGCAGCAATAGATCGTTTATTTGTTGATCTGCAATAAAATACTTTTTGTGACTAAATGTGCATGTAATTTTATAAGAAAACATTTTTAAAATCCGTAAACAAATGCTATAGTTATAATTTTATATGGTACTATATAATACTGCGCGAATCGATTTCCAAACTGATCTGCAAATATTATATTTACGATATAGCATGTTATCGTAAAATACTGCAGTAATTGATAATTGCTTTATCAATTTAAAGTGCAAGATCACTTTGATAATTTTGCACGAATTTATTTAATCTGCAGCAATAGATCATTTATTTGTTGATCTGCAATAAAATATTTTTTTAACTAAATCTAAATGTAATTTTAAAAATAACCATTTTTTTAAATCGCTAAACAAATGCTAATTATAATTTTACATCGTACTATTTAATATTACACGAATCGATTTCTCTGCAGCAATAGGTGATTTATTTATTGATCTGCAATAAAATATTTTATGTAACTAAATGTGCATGTAATGTTATAAGTAAAAATTTTTTTAACCGTAAAGAAATGCTATAGTTATAATTTTACATGGTACTATTTATTACTGCACGAATCGATTTCCAAACTCATCTGTAAAAATTATATTTACGATATAGCATGTTATCGTAAAATACTGCAGTAATTGATAATTGCTTTATCAATTTAAAGTAAAAGATCACTTTGATAACTTTGCACGAAATTATTTAATCTGCAGCAATAGATCATTTATTTATTGATGTGCAAAAACATATTCTTTGTAAGTAAATGTGCATATAATTTTATAAGTAAACCTTTTTTAAAATCCGTAAACAAATGCTGTAATTATAATTTTACATGGTATTATTTAATACTGCTGGAATCGATTTCCGAATTGATCTGCAAATATTATATTTACGATATAGCATGTTATCGTAAAATACTGCAGTAATTGATAATTGCTTCATCAATTTAAAGTGAAAGATCACTTTGATAACTTTGAACGAAATTATTTAATCTGCAGCAATAGATTATTTATTTATTGATCTGGAATAAAATATTTTTTGTAACTAAATGTCCATATAATTTTATAAGTAAACATTTTTAAAATCCGTAAACAAGTGCTGTAGTTATAATTTGACATGGTATTATTTAATACTACTGGAATCGATTTCCGAAGCTGTATGAATAACTAAATTTATTTTTAGTATCGCATTTTAATTTTATTTCAGTGCTAATGTATTTCTGTATACGTAACATGGTATACGTAACCAGAATAGTCAGTGCTATCTAAGGAGCGTGATTGCTCTTTATTTTGTGGTTCAATATAAATATATTTACAAAAATTAAAATTATCAAGTCTTACTAAATTATAAATTTAGTGTACGTAATAGCAATAGCGATAATTTTGAACCTATTGCAGATTTTACTATCATATATTTGTATACACATAGTATATGTAATAAGAATAGTCGTAGTGCTATCTTATAAGCGTGTTGATAGCTTTTTATTACTGATAAATGTATTTATTCAAGAAAAATTGATTACATTATCAGTAATATTTAAAAAAATGTATCATGATTATTTCATGAGTTTTAGCGCCATCTGTAATTTTTGGAACTAGAAGTTCTCCAGATTGAGCATATCTTCAGCGCCATCTACTGTTCCATATACAATAGTTGGCTCAACCTGCATTATCGACTGAACCCAACACGATTTTTGTTGAGTATCACATAGCCTTAAGGCTTAGGAATAATCTTTAATTTAAAGCTTACAAAATAATCTTTGATTTAAGGCTTACACACTATTACAGTCCGGAATACTATAAAGTCCGGAAATAAGTGGAAATAAGTAGTAATTGGTTTTATGTAGGTTTATTATATAAAATACAATAATTTATTACCAATACAATCTGCTGGCTTCTGGTAGATCGATGCGTTGTAATTTCAGTTACAATTCTTTTCTATAATACTTGCTTTTATAAATTTACTATAAATAACTTATACGATCTGCTTACTAGACGAGTAAGGCTTACGATTACAATTTCAATAACTTATAAAATCTGCTTACTAGATGTGTAAGGCTTACGGTTTCAACTTCTCGATGTCGTAGAGGTACACGGAGTTCGCCAGGTTTCTTGTACGCTGTGACTGACTCGCGTGACACACATCACTTCTTTTATAATACAAAATAATTAGGTTAAAGATGAGCCCGGTGACAGTAAATCGAGATCATCTTATTTTGCAATGTAGACTTCGTCAGTCGTATACGATTCGGCGATGGCATTGAGAAATGCTGACCTTAAAGAGAATATCGTACGTTGTTTTTCGCAAGTGTGATGGCCTACTACGTCACGGCGCCGCATGAGCAAAATGCTGTGTTTGTAAAAAATTGCATTCCCGCTTTTATGTGTCAGGAAATCTCTGATATAAATAAACTTATAAAATGAAATTCTAAACTTTTATAATACGTCTTCGGACGTAACACCTCCCCCCTTAGATTGTTGAATGTCATAGAGATTCAACAAATGTATTTTGCATCAGAGATTTCCCGTTACAAAAATTTATTGATAAGTAAATGATAAAATATAATAATACGAGTTATGAATGATAATAATTATAGTAAAAATAATAATAATAATAATAATAATAATAAATAATACAAAATGCAAATATATACAGTTTCTATATTCGAGAAAATCACTGACGCAGTTTTTAGTTTAGTTTTAAATGATACGTCACCGGACGTAACACCTCCCCCCTTAGACTGTTGAATGTAGAAATTCAACAAGTGAAGTAATTGAATGATCGATTGGAGTTATCAGTGATTTTTTCGTTACAAAAGATTTAATAATAATAATAATAACCAACAATATAAAATTAATAATTTTAAATAAATTTTTGAATCGTCATTCATTAATTAAGCTTAGAAATAATGTGCTTATTAAATAATTTTTTTTTTTTTTTTTTAGTAAATAAACGATGAGAAATATATAGGGAATGATTCAAGTGATCATTCACTTCCCTCCCTGCTTAGATATTTGGCAAGGGATTTGTTTTTTCTTTCCTTTCTTTGTTTAAGTAGAATACATTAAAGGGCTTTTGATGTTATCATTACAAAATTATTTTAACAATCGTATTATAATTATTTCCAAAAGAAAAATACAATTATATATGGTGTAGGTTTTTTTCGTAAAAAGGAAGTGAATAATTGAAATGATATTGATAAATTTTGACTTGTTATTGCATTTATGCATCATTGTATTTTACCTTTGTTTGAAAACTTTCAGCCATTTCAAAAGTTCATTTTAGAACTTGAACTTTTGTTTCGGCATAGGTAGCATTCACATATCTGCTTTAAAGAATACGCAATCTGTTAGAGTAGAAAAATGTTTTACATACTCAATACAGTGCAGAATAGTGTATCTTATATAGGATGATCATGTTAGTATATGACAGAACTGATCATTCCAAATACATATATTCTATTTAATCTTAGCAATGTGAACATAGCTACCTGAATAATTTTTTTTTTGTTCTGAAACTCTTTAATAAATTTTGATGAGTATCAACAATTTTTTTTTTTTTTTTGTAGGTAAATACAGTTTAATTTTGCATAAAATTAGTCAAATTATTATTATCTTTTTGTTTTTATCATACGTTAAAAGGTTTAGGAACGGGTTCTACTTCTTTTCCTTTTGGATTAGTTCTATACTTTGTTATTCAAAGATAAAATCATAAGCTATTAAATTGACCATAAGTTAATTCGTCCCTGTAATGTTTTCTACTTTGTGATTAAATAATTACTTTATATATTTTTATAATAATAAAAATTAAATATAATAACACATCATTTTCACATGTCAAATTTTTTTGATTGTTTGATTGTTATAAGACCAAAGTTACTTTGTATTAATATCTAATCGCAATATTTATGTATTATTTCTAAAATTTCATTATTCAAGTATATATTATTTCAATCACATT
The DNA here is from genome assembly GCA_036365515.1 of Torymus aiolomorphi. NCBI lineage: Eukaryota > Metazoa > Arthropoda > Insecta > Hymenoptera > Torymidae > Torymus > Torymus aiolomorphi. The sequence goes on from CM070874.1 coordinate 180,089,128, forward strand.
TTTCTAAAATGATTAGCTTTCTTAGGGAATATAGTTGCTTTTCATAAAATACTGACAAGTTGATACGAACAATTGTAGACAAACGGATAAGTGGTTATAATTTTAAATTGTATATTTGGTAAAATCTGGATCACCTTAGGGTTATATATTAGTTGACCAAGAAGTAGGATGGTTTTGCTTCAAATGGAAAAGTTCAGCTGCAATTATAATTCTCCATTCCTGTATTAAATTTGGAAAAATAAGAAGAGATTATGATAGATGTTAATATTGAGTATGTTGTCCATATCCTAAAACAAAAATGTTATGTTATTATTTGTTATAATATTGCTTTGCTTGTTTTTCATAATTAGTTAAGATACTATTTTGTTCATTTTAATAGCGTTGAAAATTCTTATTATGCTGATCCTTTTGAAATTTATTCATATTTGGTTCTTTAATAGGCCATGTTCTGTCTCCCTTTTTAACCCTTTGAAGCATGGTGGTAACCACGTTACCACCTCGATTTCTTTAGATTGTTATTTACTTTGTTGTTAACGTATTCAGATCCTGTTTTTTGCAATTTTCTGTTACTTTAGTGATGAAAGAACATAAAAATATAGTTTAATTGCCAAAATTGTTTATAATAAATGATTTATAAATAAACATAAAAAAATCATGTTTTTTCGGCAAAATTCATTTTTGAAGAATCTGTTGAAGATAGTAACTTGAAATTTGGTATGAATAGGTTTTTGGGGTCGCTGATTACGGATCCGATGTCAGATTTGCAAAATTCAAGATGGCAGATCCAAGATGGCGGACACAACAATTTAAATCTTTGAGAATGTCAATGAAAATTGTTACTCAGGGGGTTTTCGGGGTCGCTGGTTACGAATCTGATGTCAGATTTGCAAAATTCAAAATGGCAGACATCAAAATTTAAATCTTCGATAATGTCGATGAAAATTGTTACTCAGGGGTTTTAGGGGTCGCTGATTACGAATCTGATGTCAGATTTGCAAAATTTAAATTTCGCAAATCTGACATTAGATTCGTAATCAGCAATCCCGAAAACCCTTGAGTAAAATTTTTCATTGATATTCTAAATGATTTAAATTTTGGTGTCCGCCGCCTTGGATTCGCCATCTTGAATTTTGCAAATCTGACATCAGATTCGTAATCAGCGACCCGAAAACCCCTGAGTAAACATTTTTAGCCTCAAATACACTATTTTTAATTTTTTCGTCCGCCATCTTTTGTCCGTCATCTTGGATTTGAAAAAATTAAAATTCTGATGGCATATTCGTACTCAGCGACCCCAAACACCCCCAAGTAAGAAATTTCAAAATAGTGAATAGAAAAATGTGTGCTTCAAAGGGTTAAACCTTTTTCTGATAGTAAATTTATTGTAGTAACCTTTAGATTTTAATTTTAATTTTGTAATTTTTAATAATTCTTTTAAATATTTTTTATAATTAGATATCCATTTTAGTTTTCTGACGTTTTTATTAGATTTTACTTTGATAGGATAGTTAAAAACTAACTGCAATTGGTGTACTTTATTAGGATTTGTATTTAGATTGATTATTACGTTATGATCTTGATTACCCAAAGTTTCTTTTAGTTGATTTTTATTCTCAAGCTGTTCTTGGTGTTCTTGATTATCAAATATTTTTAGATGACTTTTATTCTCTAAATGTCTTTTTAGTTTTTGATTATCAAACATATCTTTTGGTTGATTTTCATTTTCGAAAACTACTTTACTATTATTTAATAAGTTCTTTAGATTTTTTGTATCATTTAATAAAGACTCTTCTGAATGTATTGATGCTATATTCTCTTTTAACGAATTTTCAAGCGAGTTTTGTTGGAATTTAGTTTCCATTTGATCATCTTCGGAAAATGGTTCAGCTAAAGCAAAAGTTATGTCTAAAATGACTTTAAGATCATCATAAAAAGTTACTGTTTCCAACGAATTATTACCTTCTTTATTATTTTCATTCGAAATTTCATTCTTTTGGTTATTTATATTAGATTCATTAAAATCAATTACATTAATTTCATCACAATCCTCATAAGTTTTTAAATTAAATTCGGTGAAATTCATTTCTTCATTAGTCTCATAATTTTTTACAGTAGATTCAATAGAATCAATTAAATTTGTTTCCATAATTTCTTCAATTTCATGATTATTTTTGAAAATTTCGTTAAATTCTATAAAATTAATTTCATTAGTATTTCCATGATTTTTTATAATCATATTATTATCTTTTGGTTCATCAGTGATTTCATGTATTTTTATAAAAGGTACGATAATTAAATTGATTTCTTTATCATCATTAATTATTGTAGATTCCTCTATGATATTAGTTTCCTGTTTAATTTTATTTACTTTATTTTCTGTAATTAGTTCATTACCATTATACCTTTCAATATTCGTTGTATTAACTTTGTTTTTCTGAATTGATTCGTTAATTGTTTCTTTTGTAACATTATGGTATGATTCATCAGTATTAATACTTGGATATTGTTTGATTTCCTCATATTCTTCAGTAGTATGATCTGGATTTTTACAAAGATCACAATGATTTCCCATTGCATTATATTGCATCATAAGATTTTTAAGTTTTCTGCAGTTGTCGATGTCATGTCCAATTCTTTTGCAATAATCACATTGAATTATTTTCCTATTTACTGTATTGGGTTGTTGATTATTAAAAATCGTGTTTCTTGGCTTGTAATTTTGTTTTTGAGTTTTGTTAATGAATCGGTTATAATTTCTTGTAGTATTTGGTAATTGATGAATTTCTTTATTTTCTAAAATTTTGTAATTTGTGCTATTTTGAGAATGAGCATTTCTTTCTGGGCAATACTTTGCTGTATGTCCGATTCTGTTGCAAATTTGACAAATTATTCTATTTCTTAAAATCGCACGCTTGCAATCTGATGAATCGTGGTCTTCTTCCTTACATAACGCGCACCGCATTATTTTTTCGTTTATAGGGCAGTATTTTATCCAGTGCCCGAGTTTATTGCATTTCATACATACTGCTGACAGACAGTCTTTAGTTGAGTGACCCGTGCTTCCGCAATACTCACAATCAAGTTCATATTTCTTTATAACAGGGCATTGAGTAGCTGCATGTCCTATCATTTGACAGTATTGGCAATAATCTTCATTTGTTTGGTTAAATGTACACTTCTCTACAGAATGTCCTCTGTGATTACAGAGTTTACAAAAAAGTTCTATTTTATTTTTAGCATTCTTGCAAAAATAAGATATATGATCTTTACTTTTACAATAAACACAAACTGCATTAGAGCAAAACAATGCTTCGTGATATTGATCTCGGCAAATTTGACAATGAAATACTTTAGTATAATAATGGTTTTGTTGTTTAAAATTATAAAACGTATTAGCTTGATTATTCATCATGGTTTTTTCATTTTATTAAATGTTCGTAATTATTATTGTAGTTTATTTTTGAATTTATCTTTTATTTTGTTTATTACTGTCTTACTTTCATTTTCTCGTTTGAGTGTTGTTTATTTTTTATATTATAATATTTAAATATTTTTCATGTTCTTATTTTATTATATTCCCTTTTGCAATGTAATATTTTATTGTAATCTTTTTTTTTGTATGATTCTTCATTATAATATTCTTACTTTTATTGTAATACTTTTCGTTTGTTTAGTTATTTTTTATTATTATTTTGATTTCCTTATTTTGATAAAAAATGACTTGATTATTTTATACACTGATTATATCTCTCACATGTTTTCTATTTTGTATTGTGTAAATTCTCTATTATTTATTTCCCTCTTTTTATTTCTCTTCATTCGTTTCTTATGTTTTGTTCTTTATTCTTTTTATTTATGTGTCAGTATACTTAATATTTCTTTTTAAATATCTTTTATTATTAGTTCAACTATATATTTTTTTGTGTATTATTTATTTGGCAATTTATTTATTTATTTGCCAATTTTATATCTCTATTCTTAATGTTTTTCGTGTAATTTGATTTCTGATATTCTTATTTCTTGTTTATGTATAATATTTATCCATTCAATGATCATTATTTTGTATTATTATTTCATTTTTCTCCTTCGTGTTGGATTTGTTTTATTTATTTCAATTTCTTTTTATTTATTTATTCATTTGTTTATTTTTTTTTCACTAATATTTTAGTTATTTGTTTTTACTGATATTATTTAATTATTTGTTTCTTAATGTTACCCTATATGAATTTTTCACTTTAAATTTCTTGTTTGTTAAATATATTTGCGTGATGCTATTTACTTATATATTTTGATTTATTTTGATTTTATCTTTATGTGAAATCTTTTTTTTTCTATATTCGTTTACGTTATTTGTATTTGGGTTATCCTTTCTTCTTTCCCTATTTCTATAACATCGTCTATTTTCCCTTTTTTTTTTTTTATTTATCTGTTAATATGTTAGTAATCTGGACGAGCCGTACACGTTCATCTTCAGAAGTTTAAACGATCATGCTACAATGATCCTCTCAACTTCTTACTGCAAAACGAGAAGCTCGGAAGCAGTTAGTAGTGATATTTTTTGTAATTTTCAAATACTACTCGTTTCCTCTCACTCCGGTCTTATTTTTCGTATAAATCTAGTGAACTTACGTTCGATTCGTACCGGAACCACTGTTACGTTCCGAAAAATAGTTATTTTTATTCTTTTATTTTAAACAGTCTAGTGAACTAATGTTCGATTCGTACTGGAACCACTGTTAAGTCAAGAAATAAGTGGAAATAAGTAGTAATTGGTTTTATGTAGGTTTATTATATAAAATACAATAATTTATTACCAATACAATCTGCTGGCTTCTGGTAGATCGATGCGTTGTAATTTCAATTACAACTCTTTTCTATAACACTTGCTTTTATAAATTTACTATAAATAACTTATACGATCTGCTTACTAGACGAGTAAGGCTTACGATTACAATTTCAATAACTTATAAAATCTGCTTACTAGATGTGTAAGGCTTACGGTTTCAACTTCTCGATGTCGTAGAGGTACACGGAGTTCGCCAGGTTTCTTGTACGCTGTGACTGACTCGCGTGACACACATCATTTCTTTTATAATACAAAATAATTAGGTTAAAGATGAGCCCGGTGACAGTAAATCGAGATCATCTTATTTTGCAATGTAAACTTCGTCAGTCGTATACGATTCGGCGATGGCATTGAGAAATGCTGACCTTAAAGAGAATATCGTACGTTGTTTTTCGCAAGTGTGATGACCTACTACGTCACGGCGCCACATGAGCAAAATACTGTGTTTGTAAAAAATTGCATTCCCGCTTTTATGTGTCAGAAATCTCTGATATAAATAAACTTATAAAATGAAATTCTAAACTTTTATAATACGTCTTCGGACGTAACATCCTGACAACAGTCACTCATCGCTACGTACTCTGCTTGACAAGTAGATAAAGGGACATAATTTTGTTTCTTCGTTCGCCGTGTAATCGTGTCGTTAAACAGCTTTATTACGTAGCCACCTGTAAATTTGGCTCCTTTACAGTCGCCAAAGCTTGCGTCAGTGTATCCTTGTATATCATTACTATCTCCATAGTAATTAAGACTATAAGACCTTGTCCCTTTCATCGAAGCATTCGCTCGACCATCTTCCAATCTTCCTCCTTAGGATCGATTTGATGTCTGCTCAGAACGTTCACTCCATACGCTATATCGGGTCTGCTGACATTCGCTAAGTACAGCAAGGATCCTACGACCTCTCTGTACAATCCATTGTTTTGATTCTCTGTTCTCGCAAAGATGTTGTTTTCGTTCGCTCTCTCACGTCCCATTCTTTCTTTATTAGACACTTGATTGGTTGTCATAGGAGTTCTTTGATGGTGATAATTTTCGTAGCCAAACCGTTTCAGTATTTTGTCAATATATTTCGGTTCTCCAATATCACTCATTAAAAAAAAAGATGCCAATTCATTGGCACGTAGCTTCCTCAAACTTAATTTACTGATTCCTTTAATTAATTTTTAATTCCAATATTTAAAATTTAATACTTCAGAAAGACAGAAATAACAAAACTCCAACATAATTTATTCAAATTTTTATAGATTATATAGATTCTGACCAACCACCATGATCATTTCTGACCAATCACCAAAGCTCAATGACTGTCATTTTTGTATTCATGGATTGTAAATTATATCTATTAGTTATTGTCAAATTGTTGTAAAAATGACCGTCATGTAAGCAATGTCGGTAATTTTTATATTTATGTATTGTAAATTATGACTATCAATGACGATAAAGTTATTGTCGAAATTACTTTAAAGTTAGAAAATTTTGTCAAACGATCATTCCACATTAATGCCCAACTTTTTACGTAATTTTCATCTGGTAAGAGATAGATGAAATTATACATTTTCATATAAAACTAAAATTCGAAAAATAAATTTTTCACGAAAAAAATTGGAAAAATTTTATGGAAAATATTAACTTTTTTTTCATGGCCAATTCATATTCAGTGGTAGAAATGTACCCATTCTGCATTACTACCACTGAGTATGAAATTGGTAGATGTCGGACAACAAATTTATTTTCGTGTTACGTTGAACATTGAACGTGTTATATTGAATGCGTTATGTGGAAAGGCTGTTATAATGTGAGGGGATGTATTTTAAAAAATTTGATAAAGACAGATTTTTGTTTTCATTTTTCAATTTTTCAAGTTTTACATTTTTGTTAATAATAAAAAACCGCCATAACTAAAAAATTTTTCTTTTTAGAAAATATAAATATTTTAATTCTCTTTCAAATGCTACCCATCCCATTCAGATACACAGAGCCATCCTCAAGAAATAGATTTTAAAAATGTCTAGAAAAATTTTAACCTCAAATATCTCTGAGATTTATGAACCAATCACTTTGCCAAAAGAACTCATCCGAGAACTATCAATAATATACCTCTACAATGAATTTTGAAGCGAATAAGACAATTTTACTCTTGTAATAGTTGAACATATAAAACTCATTTTTTTTCATTTTTCAATTTTTACGTTTTTGTTAATAACAAAAGAACCGTGATAGCTAGAGAATTAATTTTTTTTAGAAAATATAGGTAATTTAATTCTCTTTCGAATACCACCCATCCCATTTAGATACATAGAGCCGTTCTCGAGAAATTACGATTTAAAAAAAATTGAAAAAAATTTTAACCTCAAATATCTTCGAAATTTATGGATCAATCCTTTTGCCCAAAGAACTCACTCGATTGGTATATAAAATCTACCCCTACAAAGAATTTCAAAGTGATTAAGCCAATTTTACTATAGTTATTGAACGACAAAAAAATCACTTTTTTTTATAAATTTTTTTTTCTCAAAAAATAATGAATAAAAAAACCTAAAAATTTAGTAAGTTATAGTACTTAATATCCTTTATAACCAAAAAAATATTCATGTTAACATCTTTTTTTAATTTCGAAATATAACCTGTTTACAAAAAATTACGTTTTCATCAATAACTTATGACGAAATATAGCTACCGACTTTTTTTTTTAAATTGTAGATAATTTTATCCTACATACAGAGAATTCATGATATATGAACAATATTTGTTCTAAATATTAAAAAAATCGAAAAAAAAATTTTGAAAATTAAAAAAATGGCTATAAAAAAAAAATTAAATTTTACAAAAATAGAATATTGACCCCAATTGTGGAAGCAAAATCTAAAAAAATGATCACTCTCCCGTTAAAATCGGTCGAGTAGATCATGAGATAACAGCGTATACGGACACACACACACACACACACACACACACACACACACACACACACACACACACACACACACACACATCCATACGGACATTTTCTAAAAATAGTGTATTTCGATTCCAAATTTGCTAAATAACATTTCTAACACATTATCTCATAAACTTTTTTTTACTATCACAAAGCTTCCTCTATGAGGAAGCAATTCTCGGTTCAACTTTCGCTTGACTTCTTGGATTTTCTCAAAATCATTACCAGTGGTTAAGATGTCATCAACATACAAAATCAGTATTAATACTTTATGATTTTCATTCCAACTGAATAAGTAGGGCTTATCTGGATCGGATGTCAAACCCAATTTTACAGCCTCTTCCTTAAATTTTCATTCCAGCAGTTTGGACTTACTTTTAGACTTTACAATGCTTTCTCCAACTTACACACCTTTCGCTGTCTTACTTCATTTGAGCATTCTATTCCTTCCGGAATTTCCATGAATACTTCACTCTGAAGTTGTCCGTTCAAAAAGACAGTTTTAACGTCCATTTGACAAGTGTGAAAATCGCATTTGTTTGCTATAGCAAGTATAGCTCGTATAAGTGGTAGTCGAGACACTGGTGCATATGTCTCTTGAAGCTCATACTCGTTGCGATCCTTAAAATCTCTTATTACAAGTCGACCCTTATATCGTACGCTGTTATCTGTTTCTGTCTTACGCTTTAGCACCCACCTCGAGTCGATTATGTTGGGCTTTCTGTTCTTTTTGATTATTAAGGATCGGTCAACAAGCTTCCAGACTTGATTTTTGTTTAGCGATTCTAATTCGTTCTTTATGGCTTCCATCCATTTAAGTCTGTCTGAGCTATTTATAGCCCCTTTATATGTAGCAGGATCACCATTTGCTAACAAGGCATGCGTATCTTCATCAGTAATTTGGATATCATCGTTCGCTCTGTTCTTTCGCGGTCTTCCTCGACCTCTTTTCATCTCGTCTTTCGTTTCTTTCTCGAACTCTGTAAACCAGGTGTCTGAATTAATTTATGTTTCGATCTTTTCCCATTGTTCAAGATCCTTTGCCTCGTATTTATCGGTTAATACCAATTTTTCATTAAATGTAATATCCCTACTTTCGTATAGTTTTCCTTCCTCTGGACTGAACAAGACGTAACCAGTTGTTTTATAACCAACCAGAATCATTCGCTTTCCGATGGGTCTGAATTTTGGTCCAGTCTTTCGCTGTATTTTCATGTACGCCAAGCATCCGAAACATTTTATCTGCGTCAAGTCAGTCTTGTATTCAGGCTTAAACCCTTGAATGGAAATTTGCTGTGGAGTTCTGTGGTAAGCGCACACGGCTGTTCCTAGAGCTCAGTCCCACATATTTTCGGGTAGGCCAGAGTCATATATCAATGCTCGCACTTTCCTTTGTATTGTAAATCTTTCGGCTACTCCATTGTGCTGAGGTGTATTGGGACAGGCAAGTTGAATTCCATACCCAGATTACTCAAAACTTTCGACATCTTACCGCCAGTAAATTCTGTCCATTGATCGGATCTTAAATAACATACTTTCGCATCTTTTCCTAATATATTTCGACCGCTTATAACAAAGGATTCCAAACAGAACGCAGTTTCGTCTTTTGTGTTCGTAGGATATCCCATGGCAAGGCGAGAATAGTCGTCTACAAATACGGAAATATATTTGTATTTCTTTGGATAAGTGGCTGGACTTATCATCCCCATTATGCCTGAATGTATAATGTGCAAGGGTTCTGTCGCTCTTAATCGAGTTTGTTTAAAAGACAATCGATTGATCTTCGAGATCATACATACTTCACAATCAAGAATTGCAAAGACCATTTGATTTAAATCTTGAATATGCGGATACTTTCGCTGCATTGCCTTCAAGTAGTTTAATGACGCATGTCCCATTCTTGCGTGTCATAGCATAGTCTTACTATAGTTAGAAGGTTCGTTCTGGGTTTCTGTGTATGAATCATAATTTTCCTTTCGCTCGCTTATTTCACTTTCGCTAATATCGTTTAACTTTCTGTTTAACACAGTATTTTCAAAGTCAGCATTTGCGTTGCTTTTGTTATTCTTACCCTCAACATTACTTTCACTTTGATCATTTCTTTCGTTTTCTTTCGCAGTTTCTGTATTTATTTGATTTTTCATACGCCTAGTAGTCACATACGCCACGGTTTTATCAACTAAATGACCTCTTTTGCTACTTTTGCCGTTAATTTCAAATTCTATCGCTCAGTATGGCTTTTTATATATACTCGATATAAATGATTCATTCGACACTGGATCATAAATGTCAATTTTCTCACCATCCAAATAAATACATAAACCTTGATCAATAAATTTTCGTAAAGACGGCAAATTATCGGATAGGTTTTCAGCACACATAACATTTTGTAGATCGCTCAATTTGTCTATCCCGGAATAACCCTGATAGTGACCTTCTCCCTCCGATCTTAAATTAGCATACTCGTTTCTATTTGCGCATTTAATTTCTTTCGCTTGTTTATGAAACGTTTTAAATGAGACTCGAATTTTTTAAATGCTCCGTAGCGCCTGTATCTGCCAAAAATTCGGCAAGTAAAACATTTCCATTTTTCTTTCTTTCTATGTTCGTGACATTAAGACTGCGACTTTTCTATAGCTTTCGCTTTATACCTTTACGCTCTGCTATTGAGTTCTCACCATTTTCTTTGTTGTTGTTATCATTGGGATTTTCCGGTCTCTGTCCTCCTTTACCTCGTCCGCCTCTATTTGACTTTTCATTTCTTCCCCTGTTTATATTATCTCAATCTTGTCTGTCGCTGTCATTATTACTTTCGAAATTATTTGGTTTATATCTCTTATCTCTATTATCGTTTTGCCTTTCATTCTTTCGCTTAGTGCCTCTACTTTCACTTCTATTTCTATTATAATTATAGAAAACTCTATTTGCGACCTTCCTTTGCCAGTCTTTGAGGACACTGAGCAGCAATGTGCTTCGTGAGTTACTTGCACTCAAACCAGACTCGGAGTCCCCGGCATGTGGGCAGTTCCTTCCTAAGTGCCCGAAGTCATCGCAATTGAAACACTTGGGCGGTGTGGTGTTTACTTCAAGGCTTGCTGCCATCGCTGTAGTTTGGCCTTTCGCTTAGTCTTTCGCTTGGTTTTTCGCCTGTGTTCTTACGCTCTCAATCTGTAATACAAGCATTTTTGTTTGATCAAAACTGAGGGATTTATTGGTTGTACTTCTCATCACGAAATCAACACTTTGTATTTTATTATTTGATCCAAGTACATCATTATAAAATGCATCACGTATTTCATAGGCAGACAAAGTTTGAATTTCTGAAAGGTTGTTGTAATTACGAACAATTTCTTCGACTTTATCAATAAAATCAATTGCCCTTTCTTTCTCCGGCTTAGAATGCGTATTGTACAACTGTCTCCTGAATGTAGAAGAAGTTATTGATTTCACTCAGTTCAATTTCTTTAATTTTATTTAACAATGATCCTTAATATCCATTACTTTCGCATGATATTCGTTGTCAATATGATGTATCAGAATGTCACATATTTTAAATTTGTGTTTTTCTTTCACTGATTCGCTTAAATTATCATTCGCTTTGACAGAGTCATCAATTACATACAAAATATCATTCGCTCTTAATTCTGACGTAAAGAAATCAAAGAAATATTCAAACTTTGTTTTGTTAATTTATACTCTCTTTTTAAGACAGATCCTTTTCCCGATAATTCGGATTTCAAAGTTTCTGTTAATCCCTCGATACATCAATAAAACTTCCGTTATTCGAATCGTTCGCTTTATTTATCATTCGCAATTCGTCTTTAACTATCTGAATCACTTCTATTTTATTAACATTAACAGAAAGCATATGTGTGGAACTAAGACACTTTTGTTTATTGAACGCTTGATTTTCATTATCATCAGAGATATTATTTCCCACCTGCTCATTCAATTCGTTCTACATCATATTCAGGTCTTTATCTACATGCTCGAATACTTGGTTGTGATTCGCCTCAACCTTGTCAACCAACTTCTTTTGGTTTATCTTCATTCGCTTCATTCGCCTATCCATTTCTGACACCTGGCGTTGAATTTCTGCCAATACAAAGTCAAAGAGTTTAGATTCAATTATATTTAAATGCCTGTTTATGAAAACTTTGTTCGTAGAGGTTATTGTTTGTATATTTTTAACTTTGGGTTTACCTGCCAAAGTTTTGATTATATTTTCATTTTGACTTTCGTTTGTCGAAATGTTTTCTGCCGCTTGTTTTACAAACGTGTCATTCTTTTTTTTTACTTCCTTTGTTGTCGCTACTTTCGCTACTTCCTATGTTTGCTTTGTTTCTTTCGCCTTTTCTTCATCATGATCTTTCGCCTTTTCTTCATCACGCTCTTTCTCTTTTGTTTCAATGTCATCACGCTCTTTCACCTTTTCTTCATCATGCTCTTTTTCTTTTTTTTAACGTCATCACGCTTTTTTGCCTTTTCTTCATCACGCTCTTTCGCTTTTATTTTGGCACATTCTAACTCCCTAGCCTTACAGTAAGGCAAATACAGCATTTCTGTTCTATTTCCTATTGCTTTCTTCAGCAATCTTTCTTCTCCTTCTGTTATAAAATTCTTTGCTGTAAAAGAGTTAGATTATAATTGTTGTTCAATATGCTGCATACAAGCCATGTTGAATATAAATTAGTTGTACGAAGTTTATGTGACACTCCTGTTTCAGCTACAAACATTATTTCTTTCTCTGTCAATTCCACCCACATACGCCCGTCCGCGTGTTTTGTTGGAAACTCATGAATAACCTCCTGGGTCCTCAGAAATAACAGCAAGGCAGTGTCATCTATTATAAAATAGATCAAATCACTTTCATCATACATGCATATATTTATTATTATCGGTAAATTGTTGGAGAACTTAGAATTGTATGCATGTTTAGTTTTAATTTCATTTATTTAGACTGCGCAGTCAGTCTTAGGTTTGAGTATTTCAATGCATGCATTTTTGTGTGTGTGTGTCTGTGTGTGTGTGCGCGCGAGCGCGCGTCATTCCAAATATGGTGCATTATGTGAACTTTTACAATATGTTAATATTTAAGAATAATTTAATATTAAATTGAAAATAAAAATTTTAATTAATTTTTCTTTGTATTTTAGTCAACTATTAAAAAAATGTAAAGGATATGAAAAATTTGATAATAAAATAAAAATGTAAATTTTGTAATTCTTATGACTTTTTGTATCTGCCATTATAGTACAATTTCAAAATAAGGCTTTACATATTCAAACTGATGTAATTTTTTATTTTTATAACAATATATTATTTTATTTAACAATATTCAGTACTTTTTCATTCCATACTTCTAAATCATTCAATACTTGATGGAAAATGGATTCTAGTACAATACATAGCATATACATTTTTTCATGATTACTTCACCAGCGGAAAAAATTTGTAGTCTAAAACTTTATGCCATGAAAAAACGTTAAAAAGTGTAAATAGTTTTGTGCTAAAAGTTTTTCATGATTCTGTACAGTATTTACAAATGTATATACATTTTTTTTACAAAATTTGCCTTATAAAAATATAGAGGTCTGTTCATATTTTTAACAACTTTTACAGACGTTTTCGCAGATATTCAAATAAATCTCTGACACTATGATATATAATCGACAAGTTTTTACATTACTTTTAACGAATATTACCAGATATGTGAAGTTCTACAGTGCAAGTCCTAACATCTAAAGTATATATTTATCCCGGAAGATGAACATTCCTTTTCATGTTATTTTATTATCTATTCTATCACTTATTTATAAATAATATGAAATTATGAAAATTTGTTTAGATAGACACACATCAAAGTACTGTAAATTGTTTGAGAACTTAGAATTGTATGCATGATTAGTTTTAATTTCATTTATTTAGACTGCGTAGTCAGACTTAGGTTTGAGTATTTCAATGCATGCATTTTTATGGCGCGTGTGCGCGTGTGCGCGTGCGTGCGTGCGTGCGTGCGTGCGTGCGTGCGTGCGTGCGTGCGTGCGTGTGTGTGTGTGTTTTTTTCGAAGAGTTGTAGAAATGCTTAATGCACTGATAGGAGCCGTACGGGACTCCCCTCGTGTGGGACTCCCCTGGCACGGGCCAGCGCCAGGTATACCCACTAAAACTCCACCTCTTATCTTCATAGCTCATTATCCCCGCGGTACAGCCGCAAAGCAATCCTTCGCGGGGGAGCGTATGGCTTCTGCCTACTCTTGTTGCATGAGGTCGTCATTTCTTGCATCTTGCAGCCCTTCCTTTTACTTCTTCCGTCTACTTCTTACGGCATCGTCCGGTCGTCAGCTTCGTACCGCATCTCTCGTCTTCTTCTTCCTTCCTCGTCTTTCCTGACCTTTTTGAGTATGCTCGCAGCATAATTACTGACAACGCTCCATCCATCCCCTGAAGTCAGCATCGTCGTCATAATAGACTCGGGAGTCACTCTGATCTGGAGATAACTCTCGAGTTCTTCTCGCTCCTGTCGGTATCGCGAGCAGTCACAGAAGACGTGCTCTGCATCTTCGTTTGCATCCAAACATACTGGGCAGCTTGGAGAGTCTTCTAGCTTAAATCGGTACAGGTAAGCTCGAAAGCATCCATGTCCGGTGAGAAGTTGTGTGAGGTAGTAATTAACTTCCCCGTGTCTCCTGTCAATCCAGTCCTCTAACGTCTTTCTTGCGACCTTCCAGATTTCCCTCCGGATGTTGTCGTTTGCACATCTTCTTGCTTCGTACACGTCCTTTCTCTCCATGGCTAAGAGGTCAATGGGCGGCGTACCTGCTATGATGTACACCGCCTCGTCCGATACCGTACGATAAGCCGACGCCACCCTTAACGCCATTCGCCTATACACGGTAGCCATCGCTCGTGCATAGGTTTTTACCAGCATGGCATCAGCCCATACTGGGGCCCCGTACAGCATAATCGATGTGGTTACACTGGCTAAGAGTAACCTTCGATTTCGACTTGCACCTCCTACACTTGGCATCAATCGTAATAGAGCGGCGCCCACGTTCGCTGCCTTATCGCTCACAATTTCAAGGTGCTGTTTGAATGTCAATCTTGCATCAATGGTGATGTCTAAGTACTTGATGGTCGGTTGAGATACAATCTCATGTCCATCCACCATCAGTTTACCATCTCTAGCTTCTTCCTACTCGAAATCAGGATAACTTCTGTCTTGTGGCAGGCTAATTCCAGCCCTGTTTCTGTTAGCCAATCGTGTATTGTACAAATTGCCTCGTCTGCTATTGTTTTAACATCTTCTATGTGTTTCGCTACCGCCACTATAGCTATGTCGTCTGCAAATCCTATTACGGTTGCCCCTTCAGGTAGTCGTAGTCTAAGTACTCCATCGTACATGATATTCCAAGTCGGTGGACCAAGCACTGAGCCTTGGGGAACGCCTCCTGTGACTTCATAACTCTCGGTGCCATTCTGAGTGTCATATAGTAAGATTCTGTCCTTCAAATAGTCGGACATCATCCTCCTTATGTAGAGAGGCACATTTCGCTTTCGGAGCGCCTCATGTATTTTACTCCATTTGGCTGAGTTAAATGCATTTTTTACATCCAGTGTAACAATAGCGCAGTACTTCTTTGTTCCTCCTTTCCATCTGTCTCCATTTATCACTGTTCGCGCAGTGTCAATTACCAGATCAGCTGCATCCAGGGTAGATCGCTCCTTGCGAAAACTATACTGGTATTCCGCCAGTCCTCCTGCGCCTTCAATAGCCTGGTCCATTCTAACGCAGAGTATGCGTTCCAGGATCTTCCCCGGTGTGTCCAGCATGCAGAGTGGTCTGTACGAGGCTGAGTCATCAGGCGGCTTCTTTCCTTTTGGCAGTAGCACCAAGCGCTGTGTCTTCCAAATAGTGGGGAATTTTCCTTTATCGAAACATGAGTTGTACAAGTCTACAAAAACCTCTGGGTGTGCGCAGATAGCATGTTTCAATGCCATATTGGGAATGCCATCTGGGCCCGGAGCCTTCTTGTTTCCTACCCTTTTGCATGCAGCTAGCAGTTCCCCCTTTGTGATTTGGGGAGAGGCGTCCTCACTTATCCCCGCTTCGATAACACATGGTTCCTCCAGCTGTCTGGGGAACAGAGTAGTCACAATCCGGTGTAATAGTTCCGAGCACTTGGGAGGGGGTACATAGCTTCCCTTTATTTTCTTCATCACCACCTTGTACGGTCGACCCCAGGGATCCAACTCTACCTCGTCCTGTAATTCTTTAACACACCGTCGTTTGCTGTCCCAGATTTTCTTCTTGAGTTTCCGTTTAGCGTCTTTCATTTCCTGATTTCGGGCTTCCACTATTTCCTGACCTCGACCAGTCTTGTAGTATTTCTTCCTTGCCCGTTGCTCCTGCCTCCTAGTTCGGTGACACTCGCTGCGGGCACTCTCGACATCCATGTCCCACCAGTATACTGGTGGTCGCCTATGGCTGGTCACTCTTCTTGGCATAGCAGCGTCACAGGCTCTAGTGATTATTTCCATCGCCAGTTTCGCCTTATTGTTCGCCGTCCCAGACAGCTCCGTTTCTTCCAGTGCCAACAGAAACATCTCCTTGTCATAGTCCTTCGTTTTCCAACCGACTCTCTTGATCTGTACACTAACGCTGGATCCTTTTCTTGTTTTTCCTACCTCCATTATTATGGCCTAGTGATCACTATTTGTGTAGTATTCACTCACTGTCCATGCGTCAACTGCGCCAATAAGGCAGCTGCTAACATAAGTCAGATCTACCACAGACCCGGTGTCTCCTCTTCTAAAGGTGTAAGTAGATCCCTGGTTAACTAAGACCAAATCTAAGAACCCGAATGCTTCCAATAGTATTCGACCTCTCTGATTTGTCCTTTGACTACCCCACTCCACAGCCCAGGCATTGAAGTCACCTGCGATCAGTATCGGTTTCCTTCCTGCAGCATCTTGCACAAGCCAATCTAACAGATGTTCGAACTACTCGATTGACGCATTGGGGGAAGCGTAGCAGCTGTAAATATGTATACCTGCTACCTTAATGCGTACAAATCCTTCTTCACGATCTATCATTTTTTCCTGAAAAGCAGTATCACCGCATGCCCAGATCGCTGCTTTACCGGTGCTGTCCATATCCCACGATAGTTCGTCAAGATCTTTGTACTGTTCGCACACCATTGCTATATCCACCCCTGTTTCGCGGACGTACTGGTTCAGTAGGTCCTGTGCAGTCGCACAATGATTTAGATTTAACTGCGCTATTTTCATTTTTTTCGTCTATCTAGTACTGCTACTGCCGCTCGGTAGACTGGGCATGCATAACTACCGGCAGCATGGTCCATTTTTCCTACTGCACCTTTGTCCTGGCAGCGTACACAGCTCGGTTTCTTTTCAGTCTCTTGCTTTATGCCCTTCGGTTCCACACTTGTAACAGAGGTTACTTCGATCCTGTGTTATTGTGCAGTTTTTGCCAATATGTCCAAATCCTAGACATTTATAACAGCGAGGTGGACATGAGTTCCGCTTCATCTCTCGTATTCTGCATACTACCCAGCCTATCCTGATTTTCTGCTTTACTATCATCTGGTGAGCCATTTTTGATGGCATTTGAATGACAGCCGTCTGCGTATCACCGTATGCCTTCCGCAATGACTTTATTATCATCTCCTCAGCTGGAGATAGGTCGCTATCTTGGAACACATTGCGTACCGCCTCTACAATGTCCTCCTTGCTAGTCAGTACATCAAGGTCCTTTATTTCAAAGACTCCTACGTCTTGTAGGGTCCTTACTTCGGTACCCTCTTCTAGCACTCCTTGTACCACTTGTTGAAGTTCCGTTGCCTTCCCTTCTGCTGTGCGTTGAAATTCCAGAAGCAGGTTTCCAGCCGCCGTCTTGCGTACCCTGTTTACGCTTTCGCCAACTACCTTCAGTTTTGGATCTACCTTCATCTTCCTCAAGATATCAGCATATGACTCACCGTCGGCAGCCCTTATAATAAGGGCATCCGGTCGGGTTGGCCTTGTCCGTGGCGGTCTTTGGTTTCTGGTGCCTTTTTGACTTAAAGTACCATTGTTCCCTTTGTCTTCCTCTTTATTCTTCTTCTTCCTCTTTGTCTTCCGTGTTTCAGCCACCTCCCAAGGTGTCTCTCTAGCTAGGGTGGGCGGTGGGGACTGCGTCGTTGCTGCCCTTTTCGTCTTCTTCCTGATCGTCATGTCCTGCAGCGGTGATGTTCTCCAACGCTTGTTAGGAGTCTGCTCCATCTGTCTCTGGACGAAGGAGGGAGAGGTTTGACTCTCTCGATCCTTGCTACTTCTGATCTTCGACTGAGTACCTGTTTTGGTCTCCGTAAAGTCCTTTAGTGCTCTGCTAGTAGCCTGTGCCATAGTTTTCAACTCTGTGTGTATGTTTTTCTTATCCAAGATAAACGCCACCAGAGCTTCGACTTTCTCTTTAAGGAGCTTTAACGACCAAGTCTCTTTATCCTGCTCCTTTCCTTGGTCTTCCATTTCGTACACTACTTCCATCTTTGCATCTTCACTCGTCTTTTGAGCCGCAGTTAGGACCAAAAGTTTATCATCTCTATAGTGTATGTGGCTCCCCCCAAAATCCGTGGAGCCTGCACCGACCACCGAGGCTTTCACCCGATCGGAATCGGTGGTAGGATTAACCCCCTCTACTGAGGGTACCCACTTGGAGTAATTCGTATCTCTCATTCACTACGTCCATGATTGGTTTGTGTTCGAGGTGCCTTCCCCTAGCTAGTTTTGGTCCGCCCCGGGTATTTTATTTCCCCGGTGCCCTTCATATTTGACGAGCTTTCCCCTATCCGCCACCTGGGGACTAGCAACTCGGCACAGGGCTCGACAAAGCGGCTAAAATGGCGAAAAATACATAATAATTAGCGAAAAAAATTCATATCTCGAGAGTTTATGATTTGGAGACAAATTTTATGACTAAAATCTCTTCAATATATTGTCATAGACTTGTAAAAAAATTGGCGACATGAAAATCGATCCGGAACCTTTCGCTTGGGGAAGTGCAAAGGGGCTAAAATGGCGAAAAAAAGCGTTTTGTAATGATTGAAACGTGTTTTACACCCTTCCAAATCGTATTTTTCATCTGCATTGGCAGTTTTTAGGTACAAACAATTGATCGGGACGGGAGCGGGTATTCAAGCAGTTTGGGAAATAGGTATCAGTCTAATATAGATGCAAAATGACGGTAATGTTTTATTTTGTCACGACACAATAAATATTATTTAAGATTTTTATGAAAATAAAATAAATTTTTACGGGAAGCGGATTTCAGCGGGCATTGGAGAGTCGATTTCTGATATCTAGAAATGAAGCTCAGTGTGCCTAATTCCATCTCAAAGGACCTTTTTCTTGATATATAGGTAATCTAATCTCAAATATCCTCTATTTCGTTAAAAAATGATGTCTTCTATTGGCTGTCATATTGCAAGTATTTATAATATAAAAACGAAGAAAAAATATTAGAAAAGTAGACAGTAAAATCAAAAATTTAAGCTCTGATTCGTTTAAAAATATTGATTTTTCAGGAAATTATAAGCAATCAAAGATAGGGTAAGAAAGTTCTTAGGAAGGGCGAAATGCGTTATGCGCCGTAGGTACGGTGTACGTGTATCAGACTGTACTGGACGTACCAACTAAAACCCTAACCTCATCGTCATTGGCCTTTCGTTGCCCCCGCGGGACCGCCGCTAAGCATTACTTCGCGAGGGCGGCCACAGCTGTTTAGCTTTTCCACGATTTCTGATGTTCGTCTTCTCTCAGTGTTGTTGCCAAAGAACCTTATTGCTGGTCCCCTCGTTTTTCTGCGTTTCTGCTCTTCTTCTTGCAGCCTCTTCATGACGGCTGTGACGGAACTGCTGACCGCAGTCCAGTTTTTTTCCATCTCTAGCATCACTTCCACGACGGTCTCTGGCGTAAGTAATGATCCTTGTAGCTCCTCTAGTTCCTTTCCCTCTCTGGCAAAGCGCAGGCAC
The DNA here is from genome assembly GCA_036365515.1 of Torymus aiolomorphi. NCBI lineage: Eukaryota > Metazoa > Arthropoda > Insecta > Hymenoptera > Torymidae > Torymus > Torymus aiolomorphi. The sequence goes on from CM070874.1 coordinate 180,108,947, forward strand.
CCAAAGAATACATGTTCTACGTCCTCTGGCACCCTGCACCCTGCTGGACACTCTGGTGATTCATCGCGCCTAAACCGGTGAAGGTATGCCCGGAAGCACTCATGGTTGGAGAGCATCTGAGTCAGGTAATAGTTGACTTCCCCGTGTTTACGGTTAACCCAGTTATCAACCTGAGGGATGAGACGGTGTTTCCACTTCCTCTTCTCAGATGAGTCCCACTTCTCTTGCCATCGTTGGAGGCTATCCTGCCTCGTGATCTTTTCTAGTTCCTCATGTTCTCCTAGGATCCTGCTTCGTTGCTCATACAGCTGCTTCCTCTCCACTGCCAGTATCTCAATGGGCATCGGGCCTACGATGATACATACGGTATCACCTGATACCGTGCGAAAGGTGCTGGATACCCTGAGAGCACTGAGTCGTTTGACTACTGCCATCTTGCGTCGATATTTCTCAACCTTGAGGGCTTCGCCCCAGATGGCTATTCCATATGTGAGTATCGAAGTCACCACTGCAGCTAAAAGTTTCCTTCGAGGTTGACGAGGCCTACCTATGTTTGGCATGAGCCTCGCTAACGCATTGACCACTCTAGCTGCCTTGGCTGCAGCGTATTGTAAATGAGCCTTAAAGCTCAGTCTTGTGTCTAACATCACTCCCAAATACCTAATATTAGGCTGAGAGGTGATGTTGCAGTGTCCCACGTCGAGAGTGATGGTTTCCATCTTCTTCCCACTCGTAAACAGCACAGCTTCGGTTTTGTGATCAGCCAGTTGGAGCCCAACTGACCCCATCCACCGCTGCACTTCTTCGTAATAGTCTCCGAGGATACGCTGAATTTTCTCCAAGTCCTTTCCAGTGATAATCAACCCCGCATCGTCCGCAAAGGCCACCATCTCGGCTCCTGGTGGCAGCTGGATCTTGAGTAGATCATCATACATGATATTTCACAGAGGAGATCCTGACACCGAGTCCTGCGGAACTCCCCCAGTGATCTGATATTCTTTTGGGCCGTCTTCTGTGTCATACACTAGTAGTCGGTTCTCAAAGTAGCTCTTGATCATGTTCTTTAGATATGCCAGTACGTCTAGCTTATCCAGCGCCAGGCAGATGTTCTTCCACCTGGCTGAATTGAAGGCATTCCGCACATCCAAGTTTACGAGCAGACAATACTTCTTGCTCCCGCTTTGGGTAAGAGCACAAGTCTCTGCCGCTTCCATCGCTCGAGGAAGGTTCCCTCTGCGAGGCATGTATTGTACACGTCTAGAGACATCTTGAGAGTCGCGTTGACTGCTGTCTTCAATGCCACGTTGGGGATGTTGTCCATTCCAGGCGCCTTGCTGTTTCCGACTCTCTTGTTCTCTCGAAGTAACTCCTCTCGGGTGATCGGAGGGATATGCTCAGTTTCTTGTTTCACTTGATAGTTGAAGGATTCTTGCTCCGGGAACAGAGTACTGACGATCTTCTAGAGTTGCTCGGGGTATGTGGGTTGTTATCTTGACTGACTCATGAGCCGAGCCATGACGACCTTGTAAGGTCTTCCCCACAGATCTTCGTCAACTACCCCAAGCAACTCAGTCCAGTACTGTCGCTTGCTACGCTTGATAGCTTTTGTCAATTTGGACCGCGCCAACTTGAATCTCTCCTCTGATTTAGGAAACGTGGGTTTGCCCCTGGCTCGCTGAGATAGCCTCCTCGCCTTGTAGCACTCCGCACGGAGTTGTGAGATTCTCTCACTCCACCAGTAGACTGGCTTGTGCGGATTCCCATTTTCTCTCCTCGGCATGGCGACATCACAAGCACTTGTCACCTTCCGCATTACGGCTTCCACTTTCCCTTCGGCTGATGATCCCTCGGCACACCTGCCTTCCATACAGACACGCATGGCATCTGCATCGAAGGCGCTTGCTTTTCTTGTTTTCCTTTGGTGGTCGGTTCTCCGACTCTCTCTGATTTCTAACTGTCCAGGCTATGGAACAATAATCACTCAGTGTGCAGGAGTCAGATATCCTCCAGCAGGTATTACCTTTGAGAAGGCCGCTGCTGACGAAGGTGAGGTCTATGATCGAACTGGCTTCACCTCTGATGAAGGTTGGCTTCTCACTGTTGTCGAGCAGTGTGAGGTCCAGCACTGAGAACGCTTCCAAGAGTGTTTGCCTTCTCTTCTTCGTCTCGTTGCTGCCCCATTCCACTGCCCAGGCGTTGAAGTCTCCCGCAATAGCCACTGGACTTCGGTTTCTGGTGTCTTCGACGATTTGATCTGATATCCTCTCGAAGTCCTCATGAGGCATGCTCGGTGGCATGTAGCAGCTATAAAAGTATATGCTGCTGGTCTTTACTGTCACGAATCCCTCCTCAGGATTCTTCATTACTTCTTGGACGAGATGTTTACTACAAGCCCAGATGGCAGCAGAGCTCGCCGCGTCAGTCTTCCAAGAGTGTCCGTCGAGGTTCCTCTATTGGTCTGCTACGATAACCACATCCACCTTCTCTTTGCGCACCGTGTGGAACAGCAGGTCTTGTGCTTTTTCGCAGTGGTTAAGTTGATTTGTAGTACCTTCAATGCCATTTTTGAAGCAGATGTTGGTACGCCTTCTCGTATACTGGGCACCTTCTAGTCCCAGGTACGTGATTAGTCTCCTTATTGCCTACCTCTTTGCAGAGGTTGCAACATAGTGTCGCCATACACTTCTCCGCTTTGTGGCTTTCTTCGCCGCACTTGATGCAGTATTTAGATCTGTCGATCTCCGAGGTATATTTCTTCGCGATGTGGCCATATTGCCAACATTTGAAGCACTTGGTAGGACTCATGACTTCTCGTACTCGTACATTCGACCAATTCACCCGCATCGTCTGCTTCTCGAGGAGCTTCTTGGCTGTCTGCGCTGGTAGCCTCAGCAGTGCTGTCTGCATTCCGCCATAGGTCTGCTTCACTGATACCACTGATTCTGAGGAGACTCTATGACCGTTCCCTTATCACTGCTTCATAGACTTCCTCCTTTGTGGTCATCCCATCTAAACGAGTTATCTCTAGTGTTATTTTCTGCATTCGAGCGTTGATAGTTGCATCTTCGCCGAGCACCGTACTGATCTTCTCACAAATTTATGTGGCTTTGCCCTGATTATCCATGTTTAGAACAAGGAAAACATTGCCCGATAACGTCTTGCGCACTCCGGACACTGCAATGCTCACTTCCCGGAGGGTGGTGTCCTTTTTGACCTTGCTAAGGACATCATCATACGTCTTACCTTCTATTGCCTTGATGACAAGGACACAGGGGCGCAAACGTCTGCTCCGCTGCTTAGTTTGCACCTTCTTCTTCGGACCGTTACTTTCTTTTTTTTTCTTCTTTTTTGTCTTCTTCGTCTCTAACATTTGCCATTCAGGATCCTTTGTTTCCTGAACTGACTCTGGCGAGACTGTCTCCATCTCTGACAAGGAAAGGATACTTGGTGTCCGCCTCCGATTTTCATGAAACTTCGCATATGAGTAGAGTGTCAAAAAATATTCGACACGTATTTTTTTTATCTGTGGAAAAACATATCTAAGGGGTGAAAACCGCCCTTAAAGTTCACCCCCAAAAACCGTTTTTTTTTAACATCTCAAGATGAAATTGGAATTTTTTAATCAAACCGACACCTATTTGTTTCTTATGAAAAGTCGAGTTTTTCGGCACAGTTTTAAAGCTGAGGGATTGCATCGCCTATTTTTTATAAGGGTAAATATGAAATTTTCCCTTGTATTTTTCATATAAAAATGTTTTAATGAGCTAAATTTGATTGAAAGTTGACATGCTATAAAGAAAATTGAAAATTATAGTTGACCTGTTTCGAGATTTAAAAATAAAAACATGTTGACGGGGTGAATTACCCCTAATTTAATTAATCATCTTTTTGTTAGTGTCTGCCTCCGATTTCCATGAAACTTTGGAACTGGTTAGAGTATCGAAAAATATTTGACACGTATTTTTCTTTTATCTGTGGAGAAAGACATCTGGGGGTGAAAACCACCCTTAAAGTTCACCCCAAGAACAGTTCTTTTTTATTATCTCGAGATAGAATCGGAATTTTTTAATGAAACCAACACCTATTTGTTTCTTATAAAAAGACGAGTATTTGGACACAGTTTTAATGATAAAGGGTTGCACCTCCTATTTTTATGGGGGTAAATATAATTTTTTTCACCCTGTTTTTAAAATAACTAAGTTTTGACGAGCCATATTTGATTAACAAAAAGCCGTGTTGTAAAGAAAATTAAAAATTATAGTTGACCTGTTTCGAGGTTTAAACAAAACACATAGAAGGGGTGAGCTACCCCTACTTTAGTTATTTAGCTTTTAGTGATTAAAAAAAAATTGATCACAACATTCTTTTTGATTTTTAATTTTGAGATGCTTATTTCAAATCATATTTTACGTGAAATACTAAAATTGACTACTAAAATTTAATACATTAAATGAAAATTTGCAAGAAAATTTTTATCGATTATTTTTTTTTTTTTTTGTATATGAAATTAATGATGAAATTATTTATAAACAAAAAATTTTTCTGGGTAAAATTCTATTAAAAATTCATCTTTTTTTACATTATATTAGGATAATATTGCATTTCCTGTATTGATACTTGTATTGTTGATGTCATAAAAATTTAAGTTTTTTTTATCAACGAAGGTTTCATTCTTACCGAAATATGCAATATAATTATAATTATATTAAATTTACATTACAATTTTAAATGTCATCACGCTTCTACGGATATTTTTTTCGCGACGACATTTATAAAAATATTGGTAAGTTAAAAATAAACTTTGAATACGAGATAATTCTCGAGTAAACAAGAAATATTTTTATTCGACTGTGGTCAGTTTGTAGTGTACCTTTGTATTGACTACACGCTAGTTACTAAACTGATTACATATTGTTGGTGTTTATACAATTGTTTAAATTGATATAATTATACATTTTATTATATACTCTTAAAAAAAAATTTATATTACGCATTGAGGATACAGAAAATATATTTTGGATAATAAGACTCGGGTGGTGATACTATCAACTTATTTATTCACTAAAATAAATAACGACGTTTTGGCCCGTACAGAACGATGTACGTTACAAGGCCCTCATCAGGTTCCAATTTCTAAAAGTTAAGATATATGTAAATTCAAACAAATGTTAAACAAAAATCACGTATTATTACAAACTTACAGTTATTTCTACAAAAACAACTTTCGGCAACACGCTAGATGATAGAGCGGTGAATACAAGCTTCACTGTCGCGTTATATTCTTATATATGTTTGGTTACATATGAGTGTGTATGTGAATAAATACAATACTTGTATCTGTCTCGCCTTACGTATAAAATTAACGAACTACTATGCTTTCTAAACTTAATAGTGTGAGCGAGCGTGTGAGCCGTAATGTGGTTGAGCATCATCCTCGACGAGCAGCGTTGTCGAAGAAGACATCTTCGTTGCGGAGCAGAGTGAGAGAGCATTAAGGTAAGCTTTCAGCGTTGCCGAAAACTCTCTCGTTCCAAAAACTATTTTCCCTGTTACAGTATCGATTATTTTATCAAGTTTTAATACGTTTTACATAAAAAATATGTATGAAAAATGTAAAGTTTGGACTGTTGATCTCTAGACTGTAAGTCTAGCTGAAGTATGTCGTAGATGCATGCACCTCGAGAGACGGTGCACGTGCCCCTTGAGTTCGCAAAGAAAAACTTGTGAACGAATGCCTTTACTTCCGCGCGAGAAATTAGGGTTTTATGTCATATTTTCATAGATCTTGAGACGGTCCTGCGTCTGTCACCGAACCGTCTCGTAACTTTGGGCACAGTCACGTAGCATCATTGGAATAGACCATTTAGAAAATAGTGCATCATTAAGAATTCACCACTTTCTATCTGAGTGTATCTCATATACAACTTTTCTTCGTGCAAACAGTGTTGTCGAAAGCTAAGTTTTAATAGGTCTAATAAAATATAGGCACTATCGCATACACTGTAAGTTTTTTTGAATGACATAAGTCAATTAATCATAAACTTTATAATTATTTCATAAATGAAAAATTCTAACTGAAAAGGGACAAATATTGAAGTTTCACTAAAAATTACTTATAATTTTAATTTTTAATGTCTTACAATTGCTTTATTTATGCATTTTTTAAATTTATATTATATTAAGGCGGTTTTTCGTTAAAGTACTATTCTTTAACAAATTTTAAGCAATTTTAAATAAAAAAAAATAAAAGTTCTGTGTGAAATTATTCATATACATATTGTTACATTAATGTTATCGGCTTCTATACAGACTGAATTCGTCATTCAATTTTAAATTTCAAGAAATATACCTCTACTGATTTTTATAAGATCGTCTACACAAGTGGGAGATGATCTTTTAGAATTGAAAATAAAGTAGATAAGATAAGTTGGTTTATATAATCATTAGGGATAAAAGAAAAGGCACGATGATGTTTTAAAATTGTTAAAGTTCGTACTCACTTTGAATCCTTGTTCACGTAACACTTTAACAGCTTCATTTAAGAGACTGTTTTCTGGTAAATCTGTTTCTTCTACTTCAGTTTTAGCACAAGATTCTTTATACGGACCCAGTAAACAGTACTGATCTCCCATTTCTTCTGTGGATATGGAAGCTTTTGATCTTATTACAGTGTAAATTCCACCAACTTAAATTTACAAAAATAATTAAAGCTTCAATATAGTTTTTATTTTACTTTGCACAATATTCTCACCTTTGTTTGCAGCTTCCCAGGCCACTTCAAAATTCCACTGATTTTCATGGCGGTTGATAAAATTGTTTACTCCTTCGCCATTCGAGAAGTCTTGATGACTATCCAAACGATAAAATCGTTTACTTGCACTGCGAGACATTTTCGAAATTTTCTTCTGAAAAATATATTATAAATGAAAATTAAATGGCCGATCAACTTATCTTTGATCAACAAATAAAATGAATTTTTGCTTCCTCATTGAGGAAGCTTTGGAATGGTGAACAAAATTTTCGTAACAAAAAATGTTCAAAAAGAAGTTTTAAGGCGATAAATGTTGAAATCTGTCGATTTTGAGAAAATTTTTCTTCGGGAATGTATATCTGTGTGTGTGTGTGCGTGCGTGCGTGCGTGCGTGCGTGCGTGTGTGTGTAAACTCTCCATATCTGGGTAAACAATTTCACCGATTTTGGTTGGATAAGGCTCATTCTCTTAGTTTTGATGAAAAAACTCATGCGTGTGTACATGTAAACATAGCCCGGGAGTGGAGTATATTTGAACTTGTCAGTAGCATTATAAGCACAAACATTAACACGAGGAAAATTATGACAGAAATCGAAGGTTTTATATAAAGAGCTCGAAAAGTTATAAACCAATATTACTTAGCATAATAAACTTTTTTTAAAGATCTTTAAATTACCTACATTTTCTTTTTTAATTTTTACATTATCTTTAGCCTGTCATGCGTTCATAAATAAAATGTGCTCTATAATTCTTTAAATAATTTCGCAAAAAATATTTGCTTTATCGACTTCAAATTTTAACTACATATTACACTTATTGAAGAAAATATTATGTTGAAATTTCAAGAGATGATATTCATTTTTTTGTTTCTTTTTTCTTTTTTTTGAGAAAAAAATTATTTTAGGAAAAATAGCATTTTTGCTGTTGCTTGATAAGAAGAGTAATATCTATTGCCCCGAAATTTTACATAGATATTGTTTTTTTATATTTACAAACTAAGTTCGTTGTTCAAAAAAATCCGTTGTCACGACCAAAAATATTTGAGGTTAAATATTTTTTAAAATATTTTCGAATAGCATTTTCTAAACGAATATTTAATTTATTGAGCTAAAATTTTAGCCACTTATTACACTTATCTAGGACAATATTGTGTTAAAATTTAAAGAGATTATCTATATTTGTTATTTAGAAACAATTTTAGAAAGAAAAATGAATTTTATTGGGACCCCCCCCCCCCCCGCTCCGCCCACCGCACACACGTACATGCGCATTTAAGAAAAATAGTGTATATGCATTTCAAATGCATATTTTTGACAAATATGTAGAAGTTATATTGCGAATATTCGAAGAGAAAATTTTGTGATACAATTAATTATGGTAATAAAAAATAAAATGGCTGCCAATTCATTGGCAATAACTTCCTCAAACTAAAGTTATTTTTCTAGTACATTGATTGTTTAAATCAATATAGAGATAAATAATTGTTATTTATCAATGTACATGTCCTTTACATATTTTATCTATCATAACATTTAATATTGTCGCTTCCGCATAAAAAGGCGATATCTCAGGATAAGAATGAAATAGTAGATTATGCATCTAGGGACTAAAGTAGGCGATGGATGCCCGTGAGGGACTTACTGTCCGACCGAAGCGAGAGCAGCAACTTGTGGATGTTCATAGCCCTCATTGCTCACAAAGGAAATATATAATTTTTTCGCATGTCCGGCGAAAAGTTATTTGTGTTCAAAAAGAAGCGTTTCGCAAATACTTCACTGAGGAATCTAATATAGTGTATTGTACGGATGTAAAAGGACTTATCGATGAATTCCAAGCAAATTTATACAAGCCAGAAGAATGGTGGTTGTTTATCGATTCATCCAAGCCTAAAGGCAGTTCTTCGTTACAATACAAATGTGTATGCTCCTTTACCTTTGGCTCATTCGAATGTACTTAAAGAAGAATACTCTAATATCAAACTGGTCTTAAACAAAATAAAATATAGTGAGCACGAATGGTTAATATGTGGAAACCTGAAAATATTGTCCATAATACTAGGGCAACAATCAGGTTTCACTAAGTACCCATGCTATCTATGCATGTTTGATAGTCGAGATAGGGTGTATCATTATAAAATAAAAGCATCCCTAGCCAGGCCGTTACTCACCCCTGGTTCAAGTAATGTCGTTAGGCGATCTCTTGTAGATCCTGGCAAAATTCTCCTACCTCCTCTGCATATGAAACTTGGATTGATGAAACAATTTATTAAAGCTTTCGATAAAGAAGATCGCTACTTTAAGTACTTGAAAAGCATGTTTCCAAATGTAACTGTAGTTAAGTTAAAGGAAGGTATCTTCAATGGACCTCAAATTCGCGAAATGTTTAAAGATGAAGAGTTTTTCAAAAGTAGGAATGATACAGAGAAGGCAGCCTAGTTGAGTTTCGAACATGTCGCAACAAAATTTTTGGGGAATAGCAAAGATAAAAACTATAGGAGCATCGTAAAAAATATGATAGAAAACTTTAAAAATTTAGGCTGCTTAATGAATTTGAAGCTCCACTTTCTTGATTCGCACCTTGATGAATTTCCACAAAACCTTGGGGATTTTAGTGAAGAGCAAGGTGAAGGACTTCATCAGGATCTCAAGGAATTTGAACGTAAATGACAAGGAAAGTGGAGCGTGAATATGATGGCAGACTATTGCTGGATGCTGAAAAGAGAAACACAACCAAGAGGCAAAAAACGACGTAGAAGTCCTTTACATAGGTCATTCGATGACAAACACATACGCAAGCGTAAACCAATTTTGTTCTCGTTCATAAGATCACCTTCATTTAAGGACTCATGCAGGGTTTCAGTCACTAAATTCCGTTACAGTATTCTTCTGATCACCAAACTGGACTTACAGACGGCAACTGCGAGTACTACCAAATTTTCCCGCTCTCAGAGGTATAACCATGCCATCTTCAGATTCGCCTTAAGCCTGCTATTGTCTTCAGTTTTTCTTATAGTCTGAACATCAGGAAAGACTGACACATGTATCTTTATGCATTTACAAATAAAATTCTGGTTGACCTTGACCTAAAACAAATCAAATTCTCCTTTTTTAAGCCTTCACAATGTCGTCTGAACCTGTGACAACTCATATTCTTTGTTTTTAAACCTTTACCACTAAAAAACGTGATTTTTTACGATTTATTATGGGTGTCTTCGAAATTCACTGAGCGACCCCCCTTTTTTTATTGCAGATTCGTGTTCAGCGGGTCAAAATACATAGGAATAATGCTGTCCCAATCCCAGAGGAATATACTTTTTCTGGGGGCCTGTGTAATTTTTAAGTTATTAACTGGTATAAACATTTATAATTTATGAAAGAGTATTGTAATTTTCTATTGCTCAATCCCAAACGAAATATTTATAACGAATTATTTACCAAACAATAAGTGTAATAAATGGTTAAAATTTTGGGTTGCTAAATAAAAAAGTATTCTTTTAGAAAATGGTATCCCAAACTATAAAAAAGCAAAACATGTTTAACCTTAAATATATTTGGTTGTGACTATTAGATTTCTTTGAATAGCGAATTCGGTTCGAAGATATAAAAAGCTATTTCTGTGCCACGTTGCAGAACGATTGATTGATGCTTACTTCTGTTATCACATAAGAACGACAACGCACTTTTTTCTAAAATATTTTTTTTCTCGATTACAAACGAAGATAATCTCTTTAAATTATAACACAATGTTGTAATAAATAAGTGTAATAGATAAAGTGGTTAAACTTTTGAGTTAATAAATAAAATATTCTCTTAGAAAATGGCATTAGAAAATGCCTCTGCTATTCGTACAACAGATTCTGTATTCAAGGTATATCTATGTATTAGTAAATATACTTTCTTTAGTCAAAGGTCAAAGCAAAACAATATACCTGTATATCGAAATCTGTCGTGCAAATAGAATCAGCCTTTCTAAAATCATTTTGAACAAATCAAGGAACTGGAATTTTAACACAACGTTGTACTCGATTTTTCTTTAGAAATCAGTTAAGGGGTAAGCCTGGGTTAAAGCCTGAAAAAATAGATTTTAGTACAATTAGTCAGGTCATTATTTTTTCAGACCTATATAAAAAACAATTTTATACCTCAAAAATGTGCATAAAAGCAACATTCTAACACCTCCCTGACGCCTCTACTTTGATTTATAAGTCTGTAATAACCACTCGATTGAAGTATCAATGTTTGCATATCACCTCAGGGTACGTAGCGCTGCACTGGAATACCTCAACCAAATGAGCTCAAATTTGGTCGAGACTATATATATATATATATATATATATATATATATATATATATATATATATATATATATATATATATATATATATATAATTATCCCCCCATACGTTTATGGAGCCCATCCCTGTATATTAGTATCTACAGCCCAGAGATCCCTATGGCAAGTGACTAAAGAAATAATGGACCCTGGGGTTATAGACTCTAGATCGGGCTCCATAAACGCCCGAGAAAAATATTTTATGGGACCCGGGCTCCATAAATATGCTCATGTGTATAAAAGGGCTCCATAAATCTGTTAAAACAAATGTGTGTGTGTGTGTGTGTGTGTGTGTGTGTGTGTGTGTGTGTGTGTGTGTGTGTGTGTGTGTGTGTGTGTGTGTGTGTGTGTGTGTGTGTGTGTGTGTGTGTGTGTGTGTGTGTGTGTGTGTGTGTGTGTGTGTGTGTGTGTGTGTGTGTGTGTGTGTGTGTGTGTGTATACAGTGTTTAAGTGAAGCAGATGTTGAAAAAGTTTCATTCTTCCATTAATATACTTCTTTGAATAATTTTGCTGCTTCACTTAAGCAGTGTAGATACATATGAAGAAGATCTCCACCAAATTGGAGTTCATTTGGTCGAGGCATTCCAGTGCAGCGCAACCTGCCTTGAGTGATATGCAAAAATTGATACTTCAATCCAGTAGTGATTACAGATTATAAATCAAAATACGGGAGCTAGTGAGGTGATAAAATGTTATTTTTTATGTATATTTTTTAGGTATAAAGTTGTTTCTTATATCGATTTAAAAAAATAATGACCTGACTAATTATACTAAAATCTATTTTTTCAGGTTTTAACCCAGGATTGCCCCCTTAAGGGGATGTGAGGCAGTCGCGTAGATTCCTACCATACCGGCACCGCCATTTTATTTTTTTTTCGTTAATTCTAGAAACTTTTTTGATAAGAGAGGATCGTCTTGCCCTCCGCAATGTAAGCAATGTCTCATTAAATTTTGAGGTAATTTCATTCACTACATTTTCCAAAAAATATATTTGAAATCTTCTAACTTCCGGAAATTGTTTTTAAAATTTTCAAACACGTTTTTTGAAAAATGTAGTGAATGAAATTACCGCAAGATTTAATGAGACATTGCTTGCATCATTGCGGAGGACAAGACGATCCTCTTTTATCGACAAAGTTTCTTGAATTAACAAAAAAAAAAAAGATAAAATGGCGATGCCGGTATGGTAGGGATCTACGCGACTGTTTCACATCCCCTTAACTCATTAATGCATGAATAACCAAAAATTTTTCTTTGATTTTAAGCCTATAAATTTTAATGAAGTTGGAACTAGTTCTTATCGAGACTAGTCTTTTTATATCGGGCCCGCTCTACACGATGCGTCAACTTAGAAAGCTGTAAAATAATTATTTATATTGTTTTTTTCGCAAATTTACATAAAAAATGCGATTTTTTGTGATTTTTTTTTACAAAACATCTAATTTCAGTAGGAAAAAATTATTTATTCGTTCTTAAAACTATGTAAAAAGTGTTATAAGATATTATTCTTTCAAAATATGAACATGGTTTTTTTTTTAATTTTTTTTATAACAATAGTGGGCGATAAAAAACAATAACAATAAAAAATCATCAATCGGACAGGTGTTATAAAAGCTTTTTCATTTTATTTAGTCTTAGCATGTTTAAAACTTCATGAAAACGTATACTCAGGGGTTTTTGAGGTCGCTGATAACAAATCTGCTGTCAGATTTTCAAAATTCAAAATGGCGAATCCAATATGGCGGAAAAATTTTGATAAATTTACCGTTTTTCTCAAAAATTGATGTAAATCATCATGAAATTGTATACTCAGGGGTTTTTGGGGTCGCTGATTATTAATCTGTTGTCAGATTTCCAAAATTCAAAATGATGATTCCAATACGGCGGAAAAATTTTGATAAATGTTTAATTTTTTGCAAAAAAAATACGCTTTTTTTGACCGACATATTGGAATCATCATTTTTAATTTTGCAAACCCAACCTCAGATTCGTAATCAGCAACCCCGAAAACCCCTGAGTATACATTTTCATGATGATTTACATCAACTTTTAAGAAGAACGGTAAATTTATCAAAAATTTTCCGCCATATTGGATTCGCCATTTTGAATTTTGAAAATCTGATAGCAGATTTGTTATCAGCGACCTCGAAAACCACCGAGTATACGTTTTCATGAAGATTTAAATATGCTAAGACTAAATAAAACGAAAAAACTTTTATAACACCAGTCTAATTGATGATTTTTTATTGTTATTGTTTTGCTTTCTCAAAGAGCTTGGTAACGGTGAAATTTTTCGACCCTGAGATTTCGACGATTTTCGATATATCTGAGCTCCCTGAGTCGAAATATGCGTTTTCTAGAAAATGTGTGTGTGTGTGTGTGTGTGTGTGTGTGTGTGTGTGTGTGTGTGTGTGTGTGTGTGTGTGTGTGTGTGTGTGTGTGTGTGTGTGTGTGTGTGTGTGTGTGTGTGTGTGTGTGTGTGTGTGTGTGTGTGTGTGTGTGTGTGTGTGTGTGTGTGTGTGTGTGTGTGTGTGTGTGTGTGTGTGTGTGTGTGTGTGTGTGTGTGTGTGTGTGTGTGTGTGTGTGTGTGTAATGAATTTTTCCGCGGCCTAACTCAAAAATGGACAGAGGTATCAAGTTTATCTTTGGCAGATATCTAAAGTTCATTTTGAAGTTGTGCAAGTTCAATTATATAGTTGATCGAATAATATTAAGTCAGTTAAAAAAATAAAGAAAAATATCAAAAAATCGAAAATATTTTTTTTCGGCTCTCGGTTTTGATATCGGTCTAAAGTAGTTCCATTTTTTGAAAGGTCTTAAAATTACCTATCAATCCATATTTTTGTCGACCCGATCGCATAATTTTAAGTCGGTTAAAACAATAAAGAAAAATATGGAAAAATCGAAAATATTTTTTTTTGGCTCTGGATTTGGATATCGGTCTCAAGTAGTTACATTTTCTGAAAGGTCTTGAAATTACCTATCAATCCGTATTTTTGTCGGCCTGATCGCATAATTTTAAGTCGGTTAAACAAAATAAAGAAAAATATGGAAAAATCGAAAATATTTTTTTTCGGCTCTGGGTTTGGATATCGGTCTAAAGTAGTTCCATTTCCTGAAAGGTCTTAAAATTACCTATCAATCCATATTTTTGTCGACCCGATCGCATAATTTTAAGTCGGTTAAAAAAAAATAAAGAAAAATATGGGAAAAACCGAAAATATTTTGTTTCGGCTCTGAATTTGGATATCGGTCTGAAGTAGTTCCATTTTCTGAAATGTATTGAAATTACCTATCAATTAATATTTTTGTAATTTAATAATTACAACATAACTATTTTAAATATAATTTTTTAGATAATTTTGAATAATGTATTTATGGAAAATGAGATATGAAGAAAAAATGAAATTTTATATTAAAATATACATTTTAAAAAATTATTTGATGTATTTATCAATTCTCTTTGAGAAAGCATTCTGCTAAAGCAGTTAGCAGCGATTTTTTATCGCCCGCTATTGTTCTAAAAAAAATTTTAAAAAAAACCATGTTCATATTTTGAAAGAATAATATCTCATAACACTTTTTACATAGTTTTAAAAACGAATAAATAATTTTTTCCGACTGAAATCGGACGTTTTGTAAAAAAAATTCACTAAAAATCGTATTTTTTATGTAAATTTGCAAAAAAACAATATAAATAATTATTTTACAGCTTTCTAAGTGGACGCATCGTGTAAAGCGGGCACGAAAACATATAAAAAGACTAGTCTCCATAAGAACTAGTTCCAACTTAATCAAATATTATAGGCTGAAAATCAAAGAAAAATTTTTGCTTATTCAGGCATTAATGGGTTAAAGGAGAATAAATCATATTTTCATTACTAACAAATGACAGGCGACATATAATTTAAATACAAAAAAAAAGAAAATGTAGGTAATTTAAAGGCATTTCAATAAAATTTTATTATGAGAGTTGATGATAGGAATGATAGTAAAAATTTTTAAATGTTGAGTGGTGGACATGAATGATACAGCTATCAATGTATATATAAATAACAACATCAATTATTGTATTTAGCTGACGTTTCGGGCATTTTATTATGCCCCTCTTCAAGGCTCTTAATAGAAAAGAAAAAGCAATTTAGCCGAATCCATCTCAAATCGAACAGCCAGAGTATGCCTACGACACCGATCATTTTGGAATCAAAGTATTGCTGTTCTTCTCGAAAAATAATTCGACACCTATTTTTTCATTTATCGATTGCACTAAAATGACATCCCGTTGGCAATGTCAACATTATTTTTACAAAATCGTAACTTTCAAATATTATTTTTCAAGGTCATTTTCAAACAGCTGCCAATTTACGAGTTTTTTAAGTTTTTGAGTAAACTATACGCGATCTTACTCAGATTAGCAACTTCTTTCATGTCCTGCATGACATTTGCACAAAAATAAAAAAATACATAAGTCATGCAGTTTTTACTAAAAAATGCACTTTTTGAAAAATGCATTTTTTTTCAAAAACCCCATGTTTTTTTATGAAAATTTAGATGAAGATAGGGAGTGTTAATACCTACTAAATCATGCATGATAGGTATTATAGTTTTGCCCATAGAAAGATCACACACACACACACACGCACGCACGCACGCACGCACGCACGCACGCACACACACACACACGCACACACGCACGCACGCACGCACAATCACACGCATAGGCAGTATACAGTATAGGCGGTATACAGAATAATATGCGCGTCCTTGTATGAGTTTATTATGTACTTGTACGGTAAATGGCGAACATTGAGCTTAATACTTGCCAATAACTGTAGGCTTTTAGCTACATATAACTGTAGTATTTTTTAATACAATATACAGTCTTTTGAAATTTATTACATATCTCCATTATATTAAAACGACGATTATGGCCATGTGATACTCAAGTGAAAATCCCTACGTTACCGATATGTCGGTAACATTCTATATATTAAATAATAATTAAATCAACAACAATTTTTATGACAAGAAAAAAACGTCAGGCGCTCGAAAATTCTTTAAAGATTATTATGCAAAAGGTTCAAAACTGAAATGATAACTGTCATCGGGTTATTCATGTTCTAGTCACATTTTTTTATCTAAAACATGGATACAAGCTCGAATGTACATCGGATCTGCACGAAATTTGGCACACCTTCTCGCCGTTGAGTTTGTGAGCGCCTGACGTTCTTGTTTTTGTGAAATTCTTCAAAAAGTATAATTTTATTTTTTTTCACAAATTAACTTTTCATGATACCTTGGAAGGTTGGCAAGACTGCTCACCACTAACATAAAATGGCTGTGCACGGTGCAAAGTAAGTCGTACCAACCTCTTTTGTCGCCTCATATTTATTTACGTTGTATAGTTCTTGTAAATTACTCTAGATGGCGCTATGACTACATTTTTGTAGAATAAAATTATAAATTATATTATAAAATAATAATTGAAGTGAAATAGAATTAATAAACTTGAGTTTGCAAATAATTTAAATGACATTATGTATTGAAGTAACTAAAAGTAAATAATAGTGCTGAATAGCGTTTATAACCTCAAAAGACAAAATTAGTACGCCTGTGTCATGTGTAACGCTCCGAGTTTGTGGGACCGAAGATCGTAGGGCGCTCATGCGTACTCCGCTTCCACACAGAAGTGCACGCACACTCAAACACTAATTTCACATCAAATCGAAAATTTTATCGATTTCCAAATAAATGATATCCAACATAAGTAACTATGCAAAATAAAATTTATGAACACCAAATTTCAAAACCTAAACCCCGAAGGGAGAAAAATTATGATAAACAATCTTGGATTAGTATCGGAGTATCCTAGCCGCAGCAGCTCGGACTAAGGTTTGATGATCGGATCTATCGATCCGCTTTTTCTTGAACGAATATACTTACTGATTGTAAAAATTGTTTTATTTTGTTATTTTTTAATTGTTTTATTTTTAATGTTTTTTTATTGTAATAAATGATCACACTAAACTAAAAATAAAGTAGAAATCTTTAAAAATTTATTCCGAAAATTGTAAAATCTTAAATATAGAAAAATTATAAAATTTGTATTCGGTGGAAAAAATAGAATAATTAGAATGTTATTGTTATATGTCGTGTATTAAATAAATAATTTTTCGTAATACATACGAATGATGTTCATTCAAATTAAATTGTAACAAATTGTAGAAAAACAAATTGTATGAATAATAAACGAAATCAAAATTTCAGAAAGTTTTATATATTTACATAATGTTGTACAATTATGAGTTAGCAAGCAAGGTTTTTTTATGCGATAACATATACAAGTTGTAAATAATATTTAAACAAAATGTTTTCCCATTTAACATTTTCATGTAAAATCAATTCCTCATTTGTCAGACCTATCAAAATGTTCAATAATTTACAATGCAATATTCTTAAAATTCACGCGTAGAATTATGTAAAAGTGACGGTCATCTAACAATTTTCTATGTGAAATGGCATTCTCATCTCGCGTCATATTTCCCATTGTTTATCTTAACCGAAAATTATTAAATGCGGTATAACGTTATTAAACATTCCTTATAATAACGATAATTCGCGATCATCGCACTTTTGTGCTTTAGGATTGCATACTTCTTTTTATTTATGATATTATGTTTTAGAGGTTAGGAAAATTTCAACCAAACAGCGTAGTTCCGACGGGATCATCCGCTTTACTCTACGGGAACGGAACATGCGCGAGGACAAAACGAAATCCGTTCCCGTAGACCCGTAGCAAAAAAAGAAAACCTAAAGCGATTGACAGTTCTTTTGCCACGTGACATCTGGGTACCATAATTATTAAGAAAAGCAAAGCATGTTTTTATTTCGCACAATATAACCTCAATAACTTGTGAATATTTTTATTTGAAGAAAAATCCAGAATTTCCCGTAGAATAACGACCTATTCCGAATTGCTTCTAAGGTACACGACAAATATAAGACTCGGGATTTTTGAATCTACAATCTTAAAACTTTGCTTGCATCAAAAAACGATATTTTTAAATTGTTGTTAGTTTTATACAATAGCTATATGAATAAATTAATTATTTTTAACCGTATTAAGTAAGCCGTTCTACAAGCTGAATATTACTAGAGGCATTTTACTGAAGATATTTTCCGAAATACTAAACGCTTTTGGTCATCCTTATCGGTCACAAGTCTACGGGAACGGAGAGACCAACAAAAATAAAAAAATATCGTTTTTTGACGTAAGCTAAGTGTTCAGATAGTAGATTCAAAAAATCGCGAGACATATTTGTCGCGAGCCTTGGAGGTCATCAGGAAAAGGACGTTATTCTACCGGAAATTTTGGATATTTCTTCAAATAAAAGTATTCAAAAGTTAGTTGAGGTTATTTTCCGCAGTAAATAAACATGATTCCCTATTCATTATAATTATGGTATGCACATGTCAAGTAGTAAAAGAAAATATATTTTCAATGTCCCTATAAATGTTATACCTCGTTTCACTGTGTCATCGAAGCTTAGAATCGCGCGCTTGACTCTACGGGAACGGAGCGCGTGCGGGGACAGAACGAACTCCGTTCCCGTAGACTAGTGGCAATAAACTAGATCCAGAATCGTAGGATATTTCAAAGTACATCTTGAGTAAAAAATTACTAGCAATAGTCAGCTTCTATAGCAGCTTATTTAAAAAATTGTAGATAATTTATTTACTTATATAACTATTAAATAAATTAACAACAATTAAAAAATATCCTTTTTTTTTTGGAAGCAGAGTCTTAAGATTGAAAATTCAATTACTCGTGAGACTTATATTTGTCCTGTGCCTTAGAAGCCATCGGTAAAAGGACCTTATTTTACGAGAAATTATGGCGTTTTCTTCAAATAAAAGTATTCAAATGCTAATTGAGCTTATTTTCCACGAAATTACAACCTGTTTCGATATTCTACATTATTATAATACGTACATGTCATGTGGCAAAAGAAAATATATTCTCAGCGTACCTAGAAATATTATACCTCACTTTACTGTGTCGTTGAAGCTTAGAATCGTGCGCTTGACTCTACGGGAACGGAGCGTGCGCGAGGACAGAACGAACTCCGTTCCCGTAGGCTAGTGGCAAAAAATAAGGTCCAGAATCGTTTGATATTTCGGAATATATCTTGAGTAAAACATTGCTAGCATTAGTCAGCTTCTATAGCAGCTTATTTAAAACATTGTAAATAATTTATTTACTCATATAACTATTGAATTAACTAACAACAATTAAAAAATATCGTTTTTCTTTTGGAAGCAGTCTTAAGATTGAAAATTCTATTAATCGCGAGACTTATATTTGTCCTTTGCCTTAGAAGTCATTCGGAAAAGGACCTTATTTTACCAGAAATTTTGGCGTCTTCTTCAAATAAAAGTATTCAAATGTTAATTCAGGATATTTTCAGCAAAAATTAAAACATGTTTCGCTATTCTATATTATAATGGTACGCACATATCAAGTGGCAAAAGAAAACATATTACCAGCGTCCCTAGAAATATTATACCTCATTTCACTGTGTCGTTGAAGCTTAGAATCGCGCGCTTGACTCTACGGGAACGGAGCGCGCGCGAGGACAGATCGAACGCCGTTCCCGTAGTTTAGTGGCAATAAACAAGGAATAGAATCGTGGGATATTCCGAAGTAAATCTTGAGTAAAACATTGCTAGCAATAGTCAGCTTCTATAACAGCTTTATTAAAACATTGTAAATAATTTATTTACTCATATAGCTATTGTAAAAAACTAACAAAAATTAAAAAATATCGTTTTTTTGGAAGCAGAGTCTTAAGATTGAAAATTCGATTAATCGCGAGCCTTATATTGGTCCCATGCCTTAGAAGCCATCCGTAAAAGGTCCTTATTTTATGAGAAATTTTGGCGTTTTCTTCAAATAAAAGTATTCAAATGTTAATTGAGCTTATTTTCCGCGAAATTAAAACATGTTTCGATATTCTATATTATTATAATACGCACATGTCAAGTGGCAAAAGAAAACATATTACCAGCGTCCCTTGAAATATTATACCTCATTTCACTGTGTCGTTGAAGCTTAGAATCGCGCGCTTGACTCTACGGCAACGGAGCGCGCGCGGGGACAGATCGAACTCCGTTCCCGTAGTTTAGTGGCAATAAACAAGGTCTAGAATCGTGGGATATTCCGAAGTAAATCTTGAGTAAAACATTGCTAGCAATATTCAGCTTCTATAACAGCTTTATTAAAACATTGTAAATAATTTATTTACTCATATAGCTATTGTAAAAAACTAACAAAAATTAAAAAATATTGTTTTTTTGGAAGCAGAGTCTTAAGATTGAAAATTCAATTAATCGCGAGACTTATATTTGTCCTATGCCTTAGAAGCCATCCGTAAAAGGACCTTATTTTACGAGAAATTTTGGCGTTTTCTTCAAATAAAAGTATTCAAATGTTAATTGAGCTTATTTTCCGCGAAATTAAAACATGTTTCGATATTCTATATTATTATAATACGCACATGTCATGTGGCAAAAGAAAATATATTCTCAGCGACCCTAGAAATATTATACCTCACTTCATTGTGTCGTTGAAGCTTAGAACCGTGCGCTTGACTCTACGGGAAGGGAGCGCGCGCGAGGACAGAATGAACTCCGTTCCCGTAGGCTAGTGGCAATAAACTAGATCCAGAATCGTGGGATATTACAAACTACATCTTGAGTAAAACATTGCTAGCAGTAGTCAGCTTCTATAACAGCTTCATTAAAACATTGTAAATAATTTATTTATTCATATAGCTATTGTAAAAAACTATCAAAAATTAAAAAATATCGTTTTTTTGGAAGCAGAGTCTTAAGATTGAAAAATCAATTAATCGCGAGACTTATATTTGTCCTATGCCTTAGAAGCCATCCCTAAAAGGACCTTATTTTACGAGAAATTTTGGCGTTTTCTTCAAATAAAAGTATTCAAATGTTAATTGAGCTTATTTTCCGCGAAATTAAAACATGTTTCGATATTCTATATTATTATAATACGCACATGTCATGTGGCAAAAGAAAATATATTCTCTGCGTCCCTAGAAATATTATACCTCACTTCACTGTGTCGTTGAAGCTTAGAACCGTGCGCTTGACTCTACGGGAACGTAGCGCGTGCGGGGACAGAACGAACTCCGTTCCCGGAGGCTAGTGGCAATAAACTAGATCCAGAATCATGGGATATTTCAAAGTACATCTTGAGTAAAACATTGCTAGCAATAGTCAGCTTCTATAGCAGCTTATTTAAAAATTGTAAATAATTTATTTACTTATATAACTATTGAATAAACTAACAACAATTAAAAAATATCGTGTTTTTTTCGAAGCAGAGTCTTAAGATTGAAAATTCAATTAATCGCAAGACTTATATTTGTCCTGTGCCTTAGAAGTCATCCGGAAAAGGACCTTATTCTACCAGAAATTTTGGAGTTTTCTTCAACTAAATGTAGTCAAAAGTTAATTGAGGTTATTTTCCGCGAACTTAAAACATGTTTCGCTATTCTTTATAATTATGGTACACACATGTCAAGGGGCAACAGAAAATATATTTTCAGCATCCCTAGAAATATTATACCGCATTTCACTGTGTCGTTGAAGCTTAGAATCGCGCACTTGACTATACGGGAACGGAGCGCGTGCGGGGACAGAACGAACTCCGTTCCCGGAGGCTAGTGGCAATAAACTAGATCCAGAATCGTGGGATATTTCAAGGTACATCTTGAGTAAAACATTGCTAGCAATAGTCAGCTTCTATACCAGCTGATTTAAAAGATTGTAAATAATTTATTTACTCATATAACTATTGAAAAAACTAACAACAATTAAAAAATATCGTTTTTTTTTGGAAGCAGAGTCTTAAGATTGAAAATTCAATTAATCGCAAGACTTATATTTGTCCTGTGCCTTCATCCGGAAAAGGACCTTATTTTACCAGAAATTTTGGCGTTTTCTTCAAAGTATTCAAAAGTTATTTGAGCTTATTTTCCGCGAAATTAAAACCTGTTTCGATATTCTATATTATTATAATACGTACATGTCATGTGGCAAAAGAAAATATATTCCCAGCGTCCCTAGAAATATTATACCTCACTATACTGTGTCGTTGAAGCTTAGAATCGTGCGCTTGACTCTACGGGAACGGAGCGCGCGCGAGGACAGATCGAACTCCGTTCCCGTAGGCTAGTGGCAAAAAATAAGGTCCAGAATCGTTTGATATTTCGGAATATATCTTGAGTAAAACATTGCTAGCATTAGTCAGCTTCTATAGCAGCTTATTTAAAACATTGTAAATAATTTATTTACTCATATAACTATAGAAATAACTAACAACAATTAAAAAATATCGTTTTCTTTGGAAGCAGTCTTAAGATTGAAAATTCTATTAATCGCGAGACTTATATTTGTCCTGTGCCTTAGAAGTCATCCGGAAAAGGACCTTATTTTACCAGAAATTTTGGCGTTTTCTTCAAATAAAAGTATTCAAATGTTAATTCAGGATATTTACCGCGAACTTAAAACATGTTTCGCTATTCTTTATAATTATGGCACACACATGTCAAGGGGCAACAGAAAATATATTTTCAGCATCCCTAGAAAGATTATACCGCATTTCACTGTGTCGTTGAAGCTTAGAATCGCGCACTTGACTATACGGGAACGAAGCGCGTGCGGGGACAGAACGAACTCCGTTCCCGGAGGCTAGTGGCAATAAACTAGATCCAGAATTGTGGGATATTTCAAGGTACATCTTGAGAAAAACATTGCTAGCAATAGTCAGCTTCGATAGCAGCTTATTTAAAAGATTGTAAATAATTTATTTACTCATATAACTATTGAAATAACTAACAACAATTAAAAAACATCGTTTTTTTTTGGAAGCAGTCTTAAGATTGAAAATTGTATTAATCGCGAGACTTATATTTGTGCTGTGCCTTAGAAGTCATCCGGAAAAGGACCTTATTCTACCAGAAATTTTGGAGTTTTCTTCAACTAAATGTAGTCAAAAGTTAATTGAGGTTATTTTCCGCGAACTTAAAACATGTTTCGCTATTCTTTATAATTAATGTACACACATGTCATGTGGCAAAAGAAAATATATTCTCAGCGTCCCTAGAAATATTATACCTCACTTTACTGTGTCGTTGAAGCTTAGAATCGTGCGCTTGACTCTACGGGAACGGAGCGCGCGCGAGGACAGAACGAACTCCGTTCCCGTAGGCTAGTGGCAAAAAATAAGGTCTAGAATCGTTTGATATTTCGGAATATATCTTGAGTAAAACATTGCTAGCATTAGTGAGCTTCTATAGCAGCTTATTTAAAACATTGTAAATAATTAGTTACTCATATAACTATTGAAATAACTAACAACAATTAAAAAATATCGTTTTTTTTTGAAGCAGTCTTAAGATTGAAAATTCTATTAATCGCGAGACTTATATTTGTCCTGTGCCTTAGAAGTCATTCGGTAAAGGACCGTATTTTACCAGAAATTTTGGGGTTTTCTTCAAATAAAAGTATTCAAATATTAATACAGGATATTTT
Source organism: Torymus aiolomorphi (assembly GCA_036365515.1). NCBI lineage: Eukaryota > Metazoa > Arthropoda > Insecta > Hymenoptera > Torymidae > Torymus > Torymus aiolomorphi. The sequence goes on from CM070874.1 coordinate 180,132,648, forward strand.
CCGCGAAATTAAAACATGTTTCGCTATTCTATATTATAATGGTACGCACATGTCAAGTGGCAAAAGAAAACATATTACCAGCGTCCCTTGAAATATTATACCTCATTTCACTGTGTCGTTGAAGCTTAGAATCGCGCGCTTGACTCTACGGCAACGGAGCGCGCGCGAGGACAGATCGAACTCCGTTCCCGTAGTTTAGTGGCAATAAACAAGGTCTAGAATCGTGGGATATTCCGAAGTAAATCTTGAGTAAAACATTGCTAGCAATATTCAGCTTCTATAACAGCTTTATTAAAACATTGTAAATAATTTATTTACTCATATAGCTATTGTAAAAAACTAACAACAATTAAAAAATATCGGTTTTTTTTGGAAGCAGAGTCTTAAGATTGAAAATCCAATTAATCGCGAGACTTATATTTGTCCTATGCCTTAGAAGCCATCCGTAAAAGGACCTTATTTTACAAGAAATTTTGGCGTTTTCTTCAAATAAAAGTATTCAAATGTTAATTGAGCTTATTTTCCGCGAAATTAAAACATGTTTCGATATTCTATATTATTATAATACGCACATGTCATGTGGCAAAAGAAAATATATTCTCAGCGACCCTAGAATTATTATACCTCACTTCATTGTGTCGTTGAAGCTTAGAACCGTGCGCTTGACTCTACGGGAACGGAGCGCGCGCGAGGACAGAATGAACTCCGTTCCCGTAGGCTAGTGGCAATAAACTAGATCCAGAATCGTGGGATATTACAAACTACATCTTGAGTAAAACATTGCTAGCAGTAGTCAGCTTCTATAACAGCTTCATTAAAACATTGTAAATAATTTATTTATTCATATAGCTATTGTAAAAAACTATCAAAAATTAAAAAATATCGTTTTTTTGGAAGCAGAGTCTTAAGATTGAAAAATCAATTAATCGCGAGACTTATATTTGTCCTATGCCTTAGAAGCCATCCCTAAAAGGACCTTATTTTACGAGAAATTTTGGCGTTTTCTTCAAATAAAAGTATTCAAATGTTAATTGAGCTTATTTTCCGCGAAATTAAAACATGTTTCGATATTCTATATTATTATAATACGCACATGTCATGTGGCAAAAGAAAATATATTCTCTGCGTCCCTGGAAATATTATACCTCACTTCACTGTGTCGTTGAAGCTTAGAACCGTGCGCTTGACTCTACGGGAACGGAGCGCGTGCGGGGACAGAACGAACTCCGCTCCCGGAGGCTAGTGGCAATAAACTAGATCCAGAATCATGGGATATTTCAAAGTACATCTTGAGTAAAACATTGCTAGCAATAGTCAGCTTCTATAGCAGCTTATTTAAAAATTGTAAATAATTTATTTACTTATATAACTATTGAATAAACTAACAACAATTAAAAAATATCGTGTTTTTTTCGAAGCAGAGTCTTAAGATTGAAAATTCAATTAATCGCAAGACTTATATTTGTCCTGTGCCTTAGAAGTCATCCGGAAAAGGACCTTATTCTACCAGAAATTTTGGAGTTTTCTTCAACTAAATGTAGTCAAAAGTTAATTGAGGTTATTTTCCGCGAACTTAAAACATGTTTCGCTATTCTTTATAATTAATGTACACACATGTCATGTGGCAAATGAAAATATATTCTCATCGTCCCTAGAAATATTATACCTCACTTTACTGTGTCGTTGAAGCTTAGAATCGTGCGCTTGCCTCTACGGGAACGGAGCGCTCGCGAGGACAGAACGAACTCCGTTCCCGTAGTTTAGTGGCAATAAACAAGGTCTAGAATCGTGGGATATTCCGAAGTAAATCTTGAGTAAAACATTGCTAGCAATATTCAGCTTCTATAACAGCTTTATTAAAACATTGTAAATAATTTATTTACTCATATAGCTATTGTAAAAAACTAACAAAAATTAAAAAAGATTGTTTTTTTGGAAGCAGAGTCATAAGATTGAAAATTCAATTAATCGCGAGACTTATATTTGTCCTATGCCTTAGAAGCCATCCGTAAAAGGACCTTATTTTACGAGAAATTTTGGCGTTTTCTTCAAATAAAAGTATTCAAATGTTAATTGAGCTTATTTTCCGCGAAATTAAAACATGTTTCGATATTCTATATTATTATAATACGCACATGTCATGTGGCCAAGGAAAATATATTCTCAGCGACCCTAGAAATATTATACCTCACTTCATTGTGTCGTTGAAGCTTAGAACCGTGCGCTTGACTCTACGGGAACGGAGCGCGCGCGAGGACAGAATGAACTCCGTTCCCGTAGGCTAGTGGCAATAAACTAGATCCAGAATCGTGGGATATTACAAACTACATCTTGAGTAAAACATTGCTAGCAGTAGTCAGCTTCTATAACAGCTTCATTAAAACATTGTAAATAATTTATTTATTCATATAGCTATTGTAAAAAACTAACAAAAATTAAAAAATATCGTTTTTTTGGAAGCAGAGTCTTAAGATTGAAAAATCAATTAATCGCGAGACTTATATTTGTCCTATGCCTTAGAAGCCATCCCTAAAAGGACCTTATTTTACGAGAAATTTTGGCGTTTTCTTCAAATAAAAGTATTCAAATGTTAATTGAGCTTATTTTCCGCGAAATTAAAACATGTTTCGATATTCTATATTATTATAATACGCACATGTCATGTGGCAAAAGAAAATATATTCTCAGCGTCCCTAGAAATATTATACCTCACTTTACTGTGTCGTTGAAGCTTAGAATCGTGCGCTTGCCTCTACGGGAACGGAGCGCTCGCGAGGACAGAACGAACTCCGTTCCCGTAGTTTAGTGGCAATAAAAAAGGTCTAGAATCGTGGGATATTCCGAAGCAAATCTTGAGTAAAACATTGCTAGCAATATTCAGCTTCTATAACAGCTTTATTAAAACATTGTAAATAATTTATTTACTCATATAGCTATTGTAAAAAACTAACAAAAATTAAAAAAGATTGTTTTTTTGGAAGCAGAGTCTTAAGATTGAAAATTCAATTAATCGCGAGACTTATATTTGTCCTATGCCTTAGAAGCCATCCGTAAAAGGACCTTATATTACGAGAAATTTTGGCGTTTTCTTCAAATAAAAGTATTCAAATGTTAATTAAGCTTATTTTCCGCGAAATTAAAACATGTTTCGATATTCTATATTATTATAATACGCACATGTCATGTGGCCAAGGAAAATATATTCTCAGCGACCCTAGAAATATTATACCTCACTTCATTGTGTCGTTGAAGCTTAGAACCGTGCGCTTGACTCTACGGGAACGGAGCGCGCGCGAGGACAGAATGAACTCCGTTCCCGTAGGCTAGTGGCAATAAACTAGATCCAGAATCGTGGGATATTACAAACTACATCTTGAGTAAAACATTGCTAGCAGTAGTCAGCTTCTATAACAGCTTCATTAAAACATTGTAAATAATTTATTTATTCATATAGCTATTGTAAAAAACTAACAAAAATTAAAAAATATCGTTTTTTTGGAAGCAGAGTCTTAAGATTGAAAAATCAATTAATCGCGAGACTTATATTTGTCCTATGCCTTAGAAGCCATCCCTAAAAGGACCTTATTTTACGAGAAATTTTGGCGTTTTCTTCAAATAAAAGTATTCAAATGTTAATTGAGCTTATTTTCCGCGAAATTAAAACATGTTTCGATATTCTATATTATTATAATACGCACATGTCATGTGGCAAAAGAAAATATATTCTCAGCGTCCCTAGAAATATTATACCTCACTTCACTGTGTCGTTGAAGCTTAGAACCGTGCGCTTGACTCTACGGGAACGGAGCGCGTGCGGGGACAGAACGAACTCCGTTCCCGGAGGCTAGTGGCAATAAACTAGATCCAGAATCATGGGATATTTCAAAGTACATCTTGAGTAAAACATTGCTAGCAATAGTCAGCTTCTATAGCAGCTTATTTAAAAATTGTAAATAATTTATTTACTTATATAACTATTGAATAAACTAACAACAATTAAAAAATATCGTGTTTTTTTCGAAGCAGAGTCTTAAGATTGAAAATTCAATTAATCGCAAGACTTATATTTGTCCTGTGCCTTAGAAGTCATCCGGAAAAGGACCTTATTCTACCAGAAATTTTGGAGTTTTCTTCAACTAAATGTAGTCAAAAGTTAATTGAGGTTATTTTCCGCGAACTTAAAACATGTTTCGCTATTCTTTATAATTATGGTACACACATGTCAAGGGGCAACAGAAAATATATTTTCAGCATCCCTAGAAATATTATACCGCATTTCACTGTGTCGTTGAAGCTTAGAATCGCGCACTTGACTATACGGGAACGGAGCGCGTGCGGGGACAGAACGAACTCCGTTCCCGGAGGCTAGTGGCAATAAACTAGATCCAGAATCGTGGGATATTTCAAGGTACATCTTGAGTAAAACATTGCTAGCAATAGTCAGCTTCTATACCAGCTTATTTAAAAAATTGTAGATAATTTATTTACTTATATAACTATTAAATAAACTAACAACAATTAAAAAATATCATTTTTTTTTGGAAGCAGAGTCTTAAGATTGAAAATTCGATTAATCGCGAGCCTTATATTGGTCCCATGCCTTAGAAGCCATCCGTAAAAGGTCCTTATTTTATGAGAAATTTTGGCGTTTTCTTCAAATAAAAGTATTCAAATGTTAATTGAGCTTATTTTCCGCGAAATTAAAACATGTTTCGATATTCTATATTATTATAATACGCACATGTCAAGTGGCAAAAGAAAACATATTACCAGCGTCCCTTGAAATATTATACCTCATTTCACTGTGTCATTGAAGCTTAGAATCGCGCGCTTGACTCTACGGCAACGGAGCGCGCGCGAGGACAGATCGAACTCCGTTCCCGTAGTTTAGTGGCAATAAACAAGGTCTAGAATCGTGGGATATTCCGAAGTAAATCTTGAGTAAAACATTGCTAGCAATATTCAGCTTCTATAACAGGTTTATTAAAACATTGTAAATAATTTATTTACTCATATAGCTATTGTAAAAAACTAACAACAATTAAAAAATATCGTTTTTTTTTTGAAGCAGTCTTAAGATTGAAAATTCTATTAATCGCGAGACTTATATTTGTCCTGTGCCTTAGAAGTCATTCGGTAAAGGACCGTATTTTACCAGAAATTTTGGGGTTTTCTTCAAATAAAAGTATTCAAATATTAATACAGGATATTTTCCGCGAAATTAAAACATGTTTCGCTATTCTATATTATAATGGTACGCACATGACAAGTGGCAAAAGAAAACATATTACCAGCGTCCCTTGAAATATTATACCTCACTTTACTGTGTCGTTGAAGCTTAGAATCGTGCGCTTGACTCTACGGGAACGGAGCGTGCGCGAGGACAGAACGAACTCCGTTCCCGTAGGCTAGTGGCAAAAAATAAGGTCTAGAATCGTTTGATATTTCGGAATATATCTTGAGTAAAACATTGCTAGCATTAGTGAGCTTCTATAGCAGCTTATTTAAAACATTGTAAATAATTAGTTACTCATATAACTATTGAAATAACTAACAACAATTAAAAAATATCATTTTTTTTTTGGAAGCAGAGTCTTAAGATTGAAAATTCGATTAATCGCGAGACTTATATTTTGCTGTGCCTTAGAAGTCATCCGGAAAAGGACCGTATTTTACCAGAAATTTTGGGGTTTTCTTCAACTAAATGTAGTCAAAAGTTAATTGAGGTTATTTTCCGCGAACTTAAAACATGTTTCGCTATTCTTTATAATTAATGTACACACATGTCATGTGGCAAAAGAAAATATATTCTCAGCGTCCCTAGAAATATTATACCTCACTTTACTGTGTCGTTGAAGCTTAGAATCGTGCGCTTGACTCTACGGGAACGGAGCGCGCGCGAGGACAGAACGAACTCCGTTCCCGTAGGCTAGTGGCAAAAAATAAGGTCTAGAATCGTTTGATATTTCGGAATATATCTTGAGTAAAACATTGCTAGCATTAGTGAGCTTCTATAGCAGCTTATTTAAAACATTGTAAATAATTAGTTACTCATATAACTATTGAAATAACTAACAACAATTAAAAAATATCGTTTTTTTTTTGAAGCAGTCTTAAGATTGAAAATTCTATTATTCGCGAGACTTATATTTGTCCTGTGCCTTAGAAGTCATTCGGTAAAGGACCGTATTTTACCAGAAATTTTGGGGTTTTCTTCAAATAAAAGTATTCAAATATTAATACAGGATATTTTCCGCGAAATTAAAACATGTTTCGCTATTCTATATTATAATGGTACGCACATGTCAAGTGGCAAAAGAAAACATATTACCAGCGTCCCTTGAAATATTATACCTCATTTCACTGTGTCGTTGAAGCTTAGAATCGCGCGCTTGACTCTACGGCAACGGAGCGCGCGCGAGGACAGATCGAACTCCGTTCCCGTAGTTTAGTGGCAATAAACAAGGTCTAGAATCGTGGGATATTCCGAAGTAAATCTTGAGTAAAACATTGCTAGCAATATTCAGCTTCTATAATAGCTTTATTAAAACATTGTAAATAATTTATTTACTCATATAGCTATTGTAAAAAACTAACAACAATTAAAAAATATCGGTTTTTTTTGGAAGCAGAGTCTTAAGATTGAAAATCCAATTAATCGCGAGACTTATATTTGTCCTATGCCTTAGAAGCCATCCGTAAAAGGACCTTATTTTACGAGAAATTTTGGCGTTTTCTTCAAATAAAAGTATTCAAATGTTAATTGAGCTTATTTTCCGCGAAATTAAAACATGTTTCGATATTCTATATTATTATAATACGCACATGTCATGTGGCAAAAGAAAATATATTCTCAGCGACCCTAGAATTATTATACCTCACTTCATTGCGTCGTTGAAGCTTAGAACCGTGCGCTTGACTCTACGGGAACGGAGCGCGCGCGAGGACAGAATGAACTCCGTTCCCGTAGGCTAGTGGCAATAAACTAGATCCAGAATCGTGGGATATTACAAACTACATCTTGAGTAAAACATTGCTAGCAGTAGTCAGCTTCTATAACAGCTTCATTAAAACATTGTAAATAATTTATTTATTCATATAGCTATTGTAAAAAACTATCAAAAATTAAAAAATATCGTTTTTTTGGAAGCAGAGTCTTAAGATTGAAAAATCAATTAATCGCGAGACTTATATTTGTCCTATGCCTTAGAAGCCATCCCTAAAAGGACCTTATTTTACGAGAAATTTTGGCGTTTTCTTCAAATAAAAGTATTCAAATGTTAATTGAGCTTATTTTCCGCGAAATTAAAACATGTTTCGATATTCTATATTATTATAATACGCACATGTCATGTGGCAAAAGAAAATATATTCTCTGCGTCCCTAGAAATATTATACCTCACTTCACTGTGTCGTTGAAGCTTAGAACCGTGCGCTTGACTCTACGGGAACGGAGCGCGTGCGGGGACAGAACGAACTCCGTTCCCGGAGGCTAGTGGCAATAAACTAGATCCAGAATCATGGGATATTTCAAAGTACATCTTGAGTAAAACATTGCTAGCAATAGTCAGATTCTATAGCAGCTTATTTAAAAATTGTAAATAATTTATTTACTTATATAACTATTGAATAAACTAACAACAATTAAAAAATATCGTGTTTTTTTCGAAGCAGAGTCTTAAGATTGAAAATTCAATTAATCGCAAGACTTATATTTGTCCTGTGCCTTAGAAGTCATCCGGAAAAGGACCTTATTCTACCAGAAATTTTGGAGTTTTCTTCAACTAAATGTAGTCAAAAGTTAATTGAGGTTATTTTCCGCGAACTTAAAACATGTTTCGCTATTCTTTATAATTATGGTACACACATGTCAAGGGGCAACAGAAAATATATTTTCAGCATCCCTAGAAATATTATACCGCATTTCACTGTGTCGTTGAAGCTTAGAATCGCGCACTTGACTATTCGGGAACGGAGCGCGTGCGGGGACAGAACGAACTCCGTTCCCGGAGGCTAGTGGCAATAAACTAGATCCAGAATCGTGGGATATTTCAAGGTACATCTTGAGTAAAACATTGCTAGCAATAGTCAGCTTCTATACCAGCTGATTTAAAAGATTGTAAATAATTTATTTACTCATATAACTATTGAAAAAACTAACAACAATTAAAAAATATCGTTTTTTTTTGGAAGCAGAGTCTTAAGATTGAAAATTCAATTAATCGCAAGACTTATATTTGTCCTGTGCCTTAGAAGTCATCCGGAAAAGGACCTTATTTTACCAGAAATTTTGGCGTTTTCTTCAAAGTATTCAAAAGTTATTTGAGCTTATTTTCCGCGAAATTAAAACCTGTTTCGATATTCTATATTATTATAATACGTACATGTCATGTGGCAAAAGAAAATATATTCCCAGCGTCCCTAGAAATATTATACCTCACTATACTGTGTCGTTGAAGCTTAGAATCGTGCGCTTGACTCTACGGGAACGGAGCGCGCGCGAGGACAGATCGAACTCCGTTCCCGTAGGCTAGTGGCAAAAAATAAGGTCCAGAATCGTTTGATATTTCGGAATATATCTTGAGTAAAACATTGCTAGCATTAGTCAGCTTCTATAGCAGCTTATTTAAAACATTGTAAATAATTTATTTACTCATATAACTATAGAAATAACTAACAACAATTAAAAAATATCGTTTTCTTTGGAAGCAGTCTTAAGATTGAAAATTCTATTAATCGCGAGACTTATATTTGTCCTGTGCCTTAGAAGTCATCTGGAAAATGACCTTATTTTACCAGAAATTTTGGCGTTTTCTTCAAATAAAAGTATTCAAATGTTAATTCAGGATATTTTCCGCGAAATTAAAACATGTTTCATTATTCTATATTATTATAATACGCACATGTCATGTGGCAAAAGAAAATATATTCTCAGCGTCCCTAGAAATATTATACCTCACTTCACTGTGTCGTTGAAGCTTAGAACCGTGCGCTTGCCTCTACCGGAACGGAGCGTGCGCGAGGACAGAATGAACTCCGTTCCCGTAGGCTAGTGGTAATAAACTAGATCCAGAATCGTGGGATATTTCAAAGTACATCTTGAGTAAAACATTGCTAGCAATAGTCAGCTTCTATAGCAACTTATTTAAAAAATTGTAAATAATTTATTTACTTATATAACTATTGAATAAACTAACAACAATTAAAAAATATCGTTTTTTTTTGGAAGCAGAGTCTTAAGATTGAAAATTCAATTAATCGCAAGACTTATATTTGTCCTGTGCCTTAGAAGTCATCCGGAAAAGGACCTTATTTTACCAGAAATTTTGGAGTTTTCTTCAACTAAATGTAGTCAAAAGTTAATTGAGGTTATTTTCCGCGAACTTAAAACATGTTTCGCTATTCTTTATAATTAATGTACACACATGTCATGTGGCAAATGAAAATATATTCTCATCGTCCCTAGAAATATTATACCTCACTTTACTGTGTCGTTGAAGCTTAGAATCGTGCGCTTGCCTCTACGGGAACGGAGCGCTCGCGAGGACAGAACGAACTCCGTTCCCGTAGTTTAGTGGCAATAAACAAGGTCTAGAATCGTGGGATATTCCGAAGTAAATCTTGAGTAAAACATTGCTAGCAATATTCAGCTTCTATAACAGCTTTATTAAAACATTGTAAATAATTTATTTACTCATATAGCTATTGTAAAAAACTAACAAAAATTAAAAAAGATTGTTTTTTTGGAAGCAGAGTCTTAAGATTGAAAATTCAATTAATCGCGAGACTTATATTTGTCCTATGCCTTAGAAGCCATCCGTAAAAGGACCTTATTTTACGAGAAATTTTGGCGTTTTCTTCAAATAAAAGTATTCAAATGTTAATTAAGCTTATTTTCCGCGAAATTAAAACATGTTTCGATATTCTATATTATTATAATACGCACATGTCATGTGGCCAAGGAAAATATATTCTCAGCGACCCTAGAAATATTATACCTCACTTCATTGTGTCGTTGAAGCTTAGAACCGTGCGCTTGACTCTACGGGAACGGAGCGCGCGCGAGGACAGAATGAACTCCGTTCCCGTAGGCTAGTGGCAATAAACTAGATCCAGAATCGTGGGATATTACAAACTACATCTTGAGTAAAACATTGCTAGCAGTAGTCAGCTTCTATATCAGCTTCATTAAAACATTGTAAATAATTTATTTATTCATATAGCTATTGTAAAAAACTAACAAAAATTAAAAAATATCGTTTTTTTGGAAGCAGAGTCTTAAGATTGAAAAATCAATTAATCGCGAGACTTATATTTGTCCTATGCCTTAGAAGCCATCCCTAAAAGGACCTTATTTTACGAGAAATTTTGGCGTTTTCTTCAAATAAAAGTATTCAAAAGTTAATTGAGCTTATTTTCCGCGAAATTAAAACATGTTTCGATATTCTATATTATTATAATACGCACATGTCATGTGGCAAAAGAAAATATATTCTCAGCGTCCCTAGAAATATTATACCTCACTTTACTGTGTCGTTGAAGCTTAGAATCGTGCGCTTGCCTCTACGGGAACGGAGCGCTCGCGAGGACAGAACGAACTCCGTTCCCGTAGTTTAGTGGCAATAAACAAGGTCTAGAATCGTGGGATATTCCGAAGTAAATCTTGAGTAAAACATTGCTAGACATATTCAGCTTCTATAACAGCTTTATTAAAACATTGTAAATAATTTATTTACTCATATAGCTATTGTAAAAAACTAACAAAAATTAAAAAAGATTGTTTTTTTGGAAGCAGAGTCTTAAGATTGAAAATTCAATTAATCGCGAGACTCTATATTTGTCCTATGCCTTAGAAGCCATCCGTAAAAGGACCTTATATTACGAGAAATTTTGGCGTTTTCTTCAAATAAAAGTATTCAAATGTTAATTAGGCTTATTTTCCGCGAAATTAAAACATGTTTCGATATTCTATATTATTATAATACGCACATGTCATGTGGCCAAGGAAAATATATTCTCAGCGACCATAGAAATATTATACCTCACTTCATTGTGTCGTTGAAGCTTAGAACCGTGCGCTTGACTCTACGGCAACGGAGCGCGCGCGAGGACAGATCGAACTCCGTTCCCGTAGTTTAGTGGCAATAAACAAGGTCTAGAATCGTGGGATATTCCGAAGTAAATCTTGAGTAAAACATTGCTAGCAATATTCAGCTTCTATAACAGCTTTATTAAAACATTGTAAATAATTTATTTACTCATATAGCTATTGTAAAAAACTAACAACAATTAAAAAATATCGGTTTTTTTTGGAAGCAGAGTCTTAAGATTGAAAATCCAATTAATCGCGAGACTTATATTTGTCCTATGCCTTAGAAGCCATCCCTAAAAGGACCTTATTTTACGAGAAATTTTGGCGTTTTCTTCAAATAAAAGTATTCAAATGTTAATTGAGCTTATTTTCCGCGAAATTAAAACATGTTTCGATATTCTATATTATTATAATACGCACATGTCATGTGGCAAAAGAAAATATATTCTCAGCGTCCCTAGAAATATTATACCTCACTTCACTGTGTCGTTGAAGCTTAGAACCGTGCGCTTGACTCTACGGGAACGGAGCGCGTGCGGGGACAGAACGAACTCCGTCCCCGGAGGCTAGTGGCAATAAACTAGATCCAGAATCATGGGATATTTCAAAGTACATCTTGAGTAAAACATTGCTAGCAATAGTCAGCTTCTATAGCAGCTTATTTAAAAATTGTAAATAATTTATTTACTTATATAACTATTGAATAAACTAACAACAATTAAAAAATATCGTGTTTTTTTCGAAGCAGAGTCTTAAGATTGAAAATTCAATTAATCGCAAGACTTATATTTGTCCTGTGCCTTAGAAGTCATCCGGAAAAGGACCTTATTCTACCAGAAATTTTGGAGTTTTCTTCAACTAAATGTAGTCAAAAGTTAATTGAGGTTATTTTCCGCGAACTTAAAACATGTTTCGATATTCTATATTATTATAATACGCACATGTCAAGTGGCAAAAGAAAACATATTACCAGCGTCCCTTGAAATATTATACCTCATTTCACTGTGTCATTGAAGCTTAGAATCGCGCGCTTGACTCTACGGCAACGGAGCGCGCGCGAGGACAGATCGAACTCCGTTCCCGTAGTTTAGTGGCAATAAACAAGGTCTAGAATCGTGGGATATTCCGAAGTAAATCTTGAGTAAAACATTGCTAGCAATATTCAGCTTCTATAACAGCTTTATTAAAACATTGTAAATAATTTATTTACTCATATAGCTATTGTAAAAAACTAACAAAAATTAAAAAATACTGTTTTTTTGGAAGCAGAGTCTTAAGATTGAAAATTCAATTAATCGCGAGACTTATATTTGTCCTATGCCTTAGAAGCCATCCGTAAAAGGACCTTATTTTACGAGAAATTTTGGCGTTTTCTTCAAATAAAAGTATTCAAATGTTAATTGAGCTTATTTTCCGCGAAATTAAAACATGTTTCGATATTCTATATTATTATAATACGCACATGTCAAGTGGCAAAAGAAAACATATTACCAGCGTCCCTAGAAATATTATACCTCACTATACTGTGTCGTTGAAGCTTAGAATCGTGCGCTTGACTCTACGGGAACGGAGCGCGCGCGAGGACAGATCGAACTCCGTTCCCGTAGGCTAGTGGCAATAAACTAGATCCAGAATCGTGGGATATTACAAACTACATCTTGAGTAAAACATTGCTAGCAATAGTCAGCTTCTATACCAGCTTATTTAAAAGATTGTAAATAATTTATTTACTCATATAACTATTGAAAAAACTAACAACAATTAAAAAATATCGTTTTTTTGGAAGCAGAGTCTTAAGATTGAAAATTCAATTAATGGCGAGATTTATATTTGTCCTGTGCCTTAGAAGTCATCCGGAAAAGGACCTTATTTTACCAGAAATTTTGGCGTTTTCTTCAAATAAAAGTATTCAAATGTTAATTCAGGATATTTACCGCGAACTTAAAACATGTTTCGCTATTCTTTATAATTATGGCACACACATGTCAAGGGGCAACAGAAAATATATTTTCAGCATCCCTAGAAAGATTATACCGCATTTCACTGTGTCGTTGAAGCTTAGAATCGCGCACTTGACTATACGGGAACGAAGCGCGTGCGGGGACAGAACGAACTCCGTTCCCGGAGGCTAGTGGCAATAAACTAGATCCAGAATTGTGGGATATTTCAAGGTACATCTTGAGAAAAACATTGCTAGCAATAGTCAGCTTCGATAGCAGCTTATTTAAAAGATTGTAAATAATTTATTTACTCATATAACTATTGAAATAACTAACAACAATTAAAAAACATCGTTTTTTTTTGGAAGCAGTCTTAAGATTGAAAATTGTATTAATCGCGAGACTTATATTTGTGCTGTGCCTTAGAAGTCATCCGGAAAAGGACCTTATTCTACCAGAAATTTTGGAGTTTTCTTCAACTAAATGTAGTCAAAAGTTAATTGAGGTTATTTTCCGCGAACTTAAAACATGTTTCGCTATTCTTTATAATTAATGTACACACATGTCATGTGGCAGAAGAAAATATATTCTCAGCGTCCCTAGAAATATTATACCTCACTTTACTGTGTCGTTGAAGCTTAGAATCGTGCGCTTGACTCTACGGGAACGGAGCGCGCGCGAGGACAGAACGAACTCCGTTCCCGTAGGCTAGTGGCAAAAAATAAGGTCTAGAATCGTTTGATATTTCGGAATATATCTTGAGTAAAACATTGCTAGCATTAGTGAGCTTCTATAGCAGCTTATTTAAAACATTGTAAATAATTAGTTACTCATATAACTATTGAAATAACTAACAACAATTAAAAAATATCGTTTTTTTTTGAAGCAGTCTTAAGATTGAAAATTCTATTAATCGCGAGACTTATATTTGTCCTGTGCCTTAGAAGTCATTCGGTAAAGGACCGTATTTTACCAGAAATTTTGGGGTTTTCTTCAAATAAAAGTATTCAAATATTAATACAGGATATTTTCCGCGAAATTAAAACATGTTTCGCTATTCTATATTATAATGGTACGCACATGTCAAGTGGCAAAAGAAAACATATTACCAGCGTCCCTTGAAATATTATACCTCATTTCACTGTGTCGTTGAAGCTTAGAATCGCGCGCTTGACTCTACGGCAACGGAGCGCGCGCGAGGACAGATCGAACTCCGTTCCCGTAGTTTAGTGGCAATAAACAAGGTCTAGAATCGTGGGATATTCCGAAGTAAATCTTGAGTAAAACATTGCTAGCAATATTCAGCTTCTATAACAGCTTTATTAAAACATTGTAAATAATTTATTTACTCATATAGCTATTGTAAAAACTAACAACAATTAAAAAATATCGGTTTTTTTTGGAAGCAGAGTCTTAAGATTGAAAATCCAATTAATCGCGAGACTTATATTTGTCCTATGCCTTAGAAGCCATCCGTAAAAGGACCTTATTTTACAAGAAATTTTGGCGTTTTCTTCAAATAAAAGTATTCAAATGTTAATTGAGCTTATTTTCCGCGAAATTAAAACATGTTTCGATATTCTATATTATTATAATACGCACATGTCATGTGGCAAAAGAAAATATATTCTCAGCGACCCTAGAATTATTATACCTCACTTCATTGTGTCGTTGAAGCTTAGAACCGTGCGCTTGACTCTACGGGAACGGAGCGCGCGCGAGGACAGAATGAACTCCGTTCCCGTAGGCTAGTGGCAATAAACTAGATCCAGAATCGTGGGATATTACAAACTACATCTTGAGTAAAACATTGCTAGCAGTAGTCAGCTTCTATAACAGCTTCATTAAAACATTGTAAATAATTTATTTATTCATATAGCTATTGTAAAAAACTATCAAAAATTAAAAAATATCGTTTTTTTGGAAGCAGAGTCTTAAGATTGAAAAATCAATTAATCGCGAGACTTATATTTGTCCTATGCCTTAGAAGCCATCCCTAAAAGGACCTTATTTTACGAGAAATTTTGGCGTTTTCTTCAAATAAAAGTATTCAAATGTTAATTGAGCTTATTTTCCGCGAAATTAAAACATGTTTCGATATTCTATATTATTATAATACGCACATGTCATGTGGCAAAAGAAAATATATTCTCTGCGTCCCTGGAAATATTATTCCTCACTTCACTGTGTCGTTGAAGCTTAGAACCGTGCGCTTGACTCTACGGGAACGGAGCGCGTGCGGGGACAGAACGAACTCCGTTCCCGGAGGCTAGTGGCAATAAACTAGATCCAGAATCATGGGATATTTCAAAGTACATCTTGAGTAAAACATTGCTAGCAATAGTCAGCTTCTATAGCAGCTTATTTAAAAATTGTAAATAATTTATTTACTTATATAACTATTGAATAAACTAACAACAATTAAAAAATATCGTGTTTTTTTCGAAGCAGAGTCTTAAGATTGAAAATTCAATTAATCGCAAGACTTATATTTGTCCTGTGCCTTAGAAGTCATCCGGAAAAGGACCTTATTCTACCAGAAATTTTGGAGTTTTCTTCAACTAAATGTAGTCAAAAGTTAATTGAGGTTATTTTCCGCGAACTTAAAACATGTTTCGCTATTCTTTATAATTATGGTACACACATGTCAAGGGGCAACAGAAAATATATTTTCAGCATCCCTAGAAATATTATACCGCATTTCACTGTGTCGTTGAAGCTTAGAATCGCGCACTTGACTATACGGGAACGGAGCGCGTGCGGGGACAGAACGAACTCCGTTCCCGGAGGCTAGTGGCAATAAACTAGATCCAGAATCGTGGGATATTTCAAGGTACATCTTGAGTAAAACATTGCTAGCAATAGTCAGCTTCTATACCAGCTTATTTAAAAGATTGTAAATAATTTATTTACTCATATAACTATTGAAAAAACTAACAACAATTAAAAAATATCGTTTTTTTTTGGAAGCAGAGTCTTAAGATTGAAAATTCAATTAATCGCAAGACTTATATTTGTCCTGTGCCTTAGAAGTCATCCGGAAAAGGACCTTATTTTACCAGAAATTTTGGCGTTTTCTTCAAAGTATTCAAAAGTTATTTGAGCTTATTTTCCGCGAAATTAAAACCTGTTTCGATATTCTATATTATTATAATACGTACATGTCATGTGGCAAAAGAAAATATATTCCCAGCGTCCCTAGAAATATTATACCTCACTATACTGTGACGTTGAAGCTTAGAATCGTGCGCTTGACTCTACGGGAACGGAGCGCGCGCGAGGACAGATCGAACTCCGTTCCCGTAGGCTAGTGGCAAAAAATAAGGTCCAGAATCGTTTGATATTTCGGAATATATCTTGAGTAAAACATTGCTAGCATTAGTCAGCTTCTATAGCAACTTATTTAAAACATTGTAAATAATTTATTTACTCATATAACTATAGAAATAACTAACAACAATTAAAAAATATCGTTTTTTTTGGAAGCAGTCTTAAGATTGAAAATTCTATTAATCGCGAGACTTATATTTGTCCTGTGCCTTAGAAGTCATCCGGAAAAGGACCTTATTTTATCAGAAATTTTGGCGTTTTCTTCAAATAAAAGTATTCAAATGTTAATTCAGGATATTTTCCGCGAAATTAAAACATGTTTCGATATTCTATATTATTATAATACGCACATGTCATGTGGCAAAAGAAAATATATTCTCAGCGTCCCTAGAAATATTATACCTCACTTCACTGTGTCGTTGAAGCTTAGAACCGTGCGCTTGACTCTACGGGAACGGAGCGCGTGCGGGGACAGAACGAACTCCGTCCCCGGAGGCTAGTGGCAATAAACTAGATCCAGAATCATGGGATATTTCAAAGTACATCTTGAGTAAAACATTGCTAGCAATAGTCAGCTTCTATAGCAGCTTATTTAAAAATTGTAAATAATTTATTTACTTATATAACTATTGAATAAACTAACAACAATTAAAAAATATCGTGTTTTTTCGAAGCGGAGTCTTAAGATTGAAAATTCAATTAATCGCAAGACTTATATTTGTCCTGTGCCTTAGAAGTCATCCGGAAAAGGACCTTATTCTACCAGAAATTTTGGAGTTTTCTTCAACTAAATGTAGTCAAAAGTTAATTGAGGTTATTTTCCGCGAACTTAAAACATGTTTCGATATTCTATATTATTATAATACGCACATGTCAAGTGGCAAAAGAAAACATATTACCAGCGTCCCTTAAAATATTATACCTCATTTCACTGTGTCATTGAAGCTTAGAATCGCGCGCTTGACTCTACGGCAACGGAGCGCGCGCGAGGACAGATCGAACTCCGTTCCCGTAGTTTAGTGGCAATAAACAAGGTCTAGAATCGTGGGATATTCCGAAGTAAATCTTGAGTAAAACATTGCTAGCAATATTCAGCTTCTATAACAGCTTTATTAAAACATTGTAAATAATTTATTTACTCATATAGCTATTGTAAAAAACTAACAAAAATTAAAAAATATTGTTTTTTTGGAAGCAGAGTCTTAAGATTGAAAATTCAATTAATCGCGAGACTTATATTTGTCCTATGCCTTAGAAGCCATCCGTAAAAGGACCTTATTTTACGAGAAATTTTGGCGTTTTCTTCAAATAAAAGTATTCAAATGTTAATTGAGCTTATTTTCCGCGAAATTAAAACATGTTTCGATATTCTATATTATTATAATACGCACATGTCAAGTGGCAAAAGAAAACATATTACCAGCGTCCCTAGAAATATTATACCTCACTATACTGTGTCGTTGAAGCTTAGAATCGTGCGCTTGATTCTACGGGAACGGAGCGCGCGCGAGGACAGATCGAACTCCGTTCCCGTAGGCTAGTGGCAATAAACTAGATCCAGAATCGTGGGATATTACAAACTACATCTTGAGTAAAACATTGCTAGCAATAGTCAGCTTCTATACCAGCTTATTTAAAAGATTGTAAATAATTTATTTACTCATATAACTATTGAAAAAACTAACAACAATTAAAAAATATCGTTTTTTTGGAAGCAGAGTCTTAAGATTGAAAATTCAATTAATGGCGAGATTTATATTTGTCCTGTGCCTTAGAAGTCATCCGGAAAAGGACCTTATTTTACCAGAAATTTTGGCGTTTTCTTCAAATAAAAGTATTCAAATGTTAATTCAGGATATTTACCGCGAACTTAAAACATGTTTCGCTATTCTTTATAATTATGGCACACACATGTCAAGGGGCAACAGAAAATATATTTTCAGCATCCCTAGAAAGATTATACCGCATTTCACTGTGTCGTTGAAGCTTAGAATCGCGCACTTGACTATACGGGAACGAAGCGCGTGCGGGGACAGAACGAACTCCGTTCCCGGAGGCTAGTGGCAATAAACTAGATCCAGAATTGTGGGATATTTCAAGGTACATCTTGAGAAAAACATTGCTAGCAATAGTCAGCTTCGATAGCAGCTTATTTAAAAGATTGTAAATAATTTATTTACTCATATAACTATTGAAATAACTAACAACAATTAAAAAACATCGTTTTTTTTTGGAAGCAGTCTTAAGATTGAAAATTGTATTAATCGCGAGACTTATATTTGTGCTGTGCCTTAGAAGTCATCCGGAAAAGGACCTTATTCTACCAGAAATTTTGGAGTTTTCTTCAACTAAATGTAGTCAAAAGTTAATTGAGGTTATTTTCCGCGAACTTAAAACATGTTTCGCTATTCTTTATAATTAATGTACACACATGTCATGTGGCAAAAGAAAATATATTCTCAGTGTCCCTAGAAATATTATACCTCACTTTACTGTGTCGTTGAAGCTTAGAATCGTGCGCTTGACTCTACGGGAACGGAGCGCGCGCGAGGACAGAACGAACTCCGTTCCCGTAGGCTAGTGGCAAAAAATAAGGTCTAGAATCGTTTGATATTTCGGAATATATCTTGAGTAAAACATTGCTAGCATTAGTGAGCTTCTATAGCAGCTTATTTAAAACATTGTAAATAATTAGTTACTCATATAACTATTGAAATAACTAACAACAATTAAAAAATATCGTTTTTTTTTTTAAGCAGTCTTAAGATTGAAAATTCTATTAATCGCGAGACTTATATTTGTCCTGTGCCTTAGAAGTCATTCGGTAAAGGACCGTATTTTACCAGAAATTTTGGGGTTTTCTTCAAATAAAAGTATTCAAATATTAATACAGGATATTTTCCGCGAAATTAAAACATGTTTCGCTATTCTATATTATAATGGTACGCACATGTCAAGTGGCAAAAGAAAACATATTACCAGCGTCCCTTGAAATATTATACCTCATTTCACTGTGTCGTTGAAGCTTAGAATCGCGCGCTTGACTCTACGGCAACGGAGCGCGCGCGAGGACAGATCGAACTCCGTTCCCGTAGTTTAGTGGCAATAAACAAGGTCTAGAATCGTGGGATATTCCGAAGTAAATCTTGAGTAAAACATTGCTAGCAATATTCAGCTTCTATAACAGCTTTATTAAAACATTGTAAATAATTTATTTACTCATATAGCTATTGTAAAAAACTAACAACAATTAAAAAATATCGGTTTTTTTTGGAAGCAGAGTCTTAAGATTGAAAATCCAATTAATCGCGAGACTTATATTTGTCCTATGCCTTAGAAGCCATCCGTAAAAGGACCTTATTTTACAAGAAATTTTGGCGTTTTCTTCAAATAAAAGTATTCAAATGTTAATTGAGCTTATTTTCCGCGAAATTAAAACATGTTTCGATATTCTATATTATTATAATACGCACATGTCATGTGGCAAAAGAAAATATATTCTCAGCGACCCTAGAATTATTATACCTCACTTCATTGTGTCGTTGAAGCTTAGAACCGTGCGCTTGACTCTACGGGAACGGAGCGCGCGCGAGGACAGAATGAACTCCGTTCCCGTAGGCTAGTGGCAATAAACTAGATCCAGAATCGTGGGATATTACAAACTACATCTTGAGTAAAACATTGCTAGCAGTAGTCAGCTTCTAAAACAGCTTCATTAAAACATTGTAAATAATTTATTTATTCATATAGCTATTGTAAAAAACTATCAAAAATTAAAAAATATCGTTTTTTTGGAAGCAGAGTCTTAAGATTGAAAAATCAATTAATCGCGAGACTTATATTTGTCCTATGCCTTAGAAGCCATCCCTAAAAGGACCTTATTTTACGAGAAATTTTGGCGTTTTCTTCAAATAAAAGTATTCAAATGTTAATTGAGCTTATTTTCCGCGAAATTAAAACATGTTTCGATATTCTATATTATTATAATACGCACATGTCATGTGGCAAAAGAAAATATATTCTCTGCGTCCCTGGAAATATTATACCTCACTTCACTGTGTCGTTGAAGCTTAGAACCGTGCGCTTGACTCTACGGGAACGGAGCGCGTGCGGGGACAGAACGAACTCCGCTCCCGGAGGCTAGTGGCAATAAACTAGATCCAGAATCATGGGATATTTCAAAGTACATCTTGAGTAAAACATTGCTAGCAATAGTCAGCTTCTATAGCAGCTTATTTAAAAATTGTAAATAATTTATTTACTTATATAACTATTGAATAAACTAACAACAATTAAAAAATATCGTGTTTTTTTTCGAAGCAGAGTCTTAAGATTGAAAATTCAATTAATCGCAAGACTTATATTTGTCCTGTGCCTTAGAAGTCATCCGGAAAAGGACCTTATTCTACCAGAAATTTTGGAGTTTTCTTCAACTAAATGTAGTCAAAAGTTAATTGAGGTTATTTTCCGCGAACTTAAAACATGTTTCGCTATTCTTTATAATTATGGTACACACATGTCAAGGGGCAACAGAAAATATATTTTCAGCATCCCTAGAAATATTATACCGCATTTCACTGTGTCGTTGAAGCTTAGAATCGCGCACTTGACTATACGGGAACGGAGCGCGTGCGGGGACAGAACGAACTCCGTTCCCGGAGGCTAGTGGCAATAAACTAGATCCAGAATCGTGGGATATTTCAAGGTACATCTTGAGTAAAACATTGCTAGCAATAGTCAGCTTCTATACCAGCTTATTTAAAAGATTGTAAATAATTTATTTACTCATATAACTATTGAAAAAACTAACAACAATTAAAAAATATCGTTTTTTTTTGGAAGCAGAGTCTTAAGATTGAAAATTCAATTAATCGCAAGACTTATATTTGTCCTGTGCCTTAGAAGTCATCCGGAAAAGGACCTTATTTTACCAGAAATTTTGGCGTTTTCTTCAAAGTATTCAAAAGTTATTTGAGCTTATTTTTCGCGAAATTAAAACCTGTTTCGATATTCTATATTATTATAATACGTACATGTCATGTGGCAAAAGAAAATATATTCCCAGCGTCCCTAGAAATATTATACCTCACTATACTGTGACGTTGAAGCTTAGAATCGTGCGCTTGACTCTACGGGAACGGAGCGCGCGCGAGGACAGATCGAACTCCGTTCCCGTAGGCTAGTGGCAAAAAATAAGGTCCAGAATCGTTTGATATTTCGGAATATATCTTGAGTAAAACATTGCTAGCATTAGTCAGCTTCTATAGCAACTTATTTAAAACATTGTAAATAATTTATTTACTCATATAACTATAGAAATAACTAACAACAATTAAAAAATATCGTTTTTTTTGGAAGCAGTCTTAAGATTGAAAATTCTATTAATCGCGAGACTTATATTTGTCCTGTGCCTTAGAAGTCATCCGGAAAAGGACCTTATTTTACCAGAAATTTTGGCGTTTTCTTCAAATAAAAGTATTCAAATGTTAATTCAGGATATTTTCCGCGAAATTAAAACATGTTTCATTATTCTATATTATTATAATACGCACATGTCATGTGGCAAAAGAAAATATATTCTCAGCGTCCCTAGAAATATTATACCTCACTTCACTGTGTCGTTGAAGCTTAGAACCGTGCGCTTGCCTCTACGGGAACGGAGCGTGCGCGAGGACAGAATGAACTCCGTTCCCGTAGGCTAGTGGTAATAAACTAGATCCAGAATCGTGGGATATTTCAAAGTACATCTTGAGTAAAACATTGCTAGCAATAGTCAGCTTCTATAGCAACTTATTTAAAAAATTGTAAATAATTTATTTACTTATATAACTATTGAATAAACTAACAACAATTAAAAAATATCGTTTTTTTTTGGAAGCAGAGTCTTAAGATTGAAAATTCAATTAATCGCAAGACTTATATTTGTCCTGTGCCTTAGAAGTCATCCGGAAAAGGACCTTATTCTACCAGAAATTTTGGAGTTTTCTTCAACTAAATGTAGTCAAAAGTTAATTGAGGTTATTTTCCGCGAACTTAAAACATGTTTCGCTATTCTTTATAATTAATGTACACACATGTCATGTGGCAAATGAAAATATATTCTCATCGTCCCTAGAAATATTATACCTCACTTTACTGTGTCGTTGAAGCTTAGAATCGTGCGCTTGCCTCTACGGGAACGGAGCGCTCGCGAGGACAGAACGAACTCCGTTCCCGTAGTTTAGTGGCAATAAACAAGGTCTAGAATCGTGGGATATTCCGAAGTAAATCTTGAGTAAAACATTGCTAGCAATATTCAGCTTCTATAACAGCTTTATTAAAACATTGTAAATAATTTATTTACTCATATAGCTATTGTAAAAAACTAACAAAAATTAAAAAAGATTGTTTTTTTGGAAGCAGAGTCTTAAGATTGAAAATTCAATTAATCGCGAGACTTATATTTGTCCTATGCCTTAGAAGCCATCCGTAAAAGGACCTTATTTTACGAGAAATTTTGGCGTTTTCTTCAAATAAAAGTATTCAAATGTTAATTAAGCTTATTTTCCGCGAAATTAAAACATGTTTCGATATTCTATATTATTATAATACGCACATGTCATGTGGCCAAGGAAAATATATTCTCAGAGACCCTAGAAATATTATACCTCACTTCATTGTGTCGTTGAAGCTTAGAACCGTGCGCTTGACTCTACGGGAACGGAGCGCGCGCGAGGACAGAATGAACTCCGTTCCCGTAGGCTAGTGGCAATAAACTAGATCCAGAATCGTGGGATATTACAAACTACATCTTGAGTAAAACATTGCTAGCAGTAATCAGCTTCTATAACAGCTTCATTAAAACATTGTAAATAATTTATTTATTCATATAGCTATTGTAAAAAACTAACAAAAATAAAAAAATATCGTTTTTTTGGAAGCAGAGTCTTAAGATTGAAAAATCAATTAATCGCGAGACTTATATTTGTCCTATGCCTTAGAAGCCATCCCTAAAAGGACCTTATTTTACGAGAAATTTTGGCGTTTTCTTCAAATAAAAGTATTCAAATGTTAATTGAGCTTATTTTCCGCGAAATTAAAACATGTTTCGATATTCTATATTATTATAATACGCACATGTCATGTGGCAAAAGAAAATATATTCTCAGCGTCCCTAGAAATATTATACCTCACTTCACTGTGTCGTTGAAGCTTAGAACCGTGCGCTTGACTCTACGGGAACGGAGCGCGTGCGGGGACAGAACGAACTCCGTTCCCGGAGGCTAGTGGCAATAAACTAGATCCAGAATCATGGGATATTTCAAAGTACATCTTGAGTAAAACATTGCTAGCAATAGTCAGCTTCTATAGCAGCTTATTTAAAAATTGTAAATAATTTATTTACTTATATAACTATTGAATAAACTAACAACAATTAAAAAATATCGTGTTTTTTTCGAAGCAGAGTCTTAAGATTGAAAATTCAATTAATCGCAAGACTTATATTTGTCCTGTGCCTTAGAAGTCATCCGGAAAAGGACTTTATTCTACCAGAAATTTTGGAGTTTTCTTCAACTAAATGTAGTCAAAAGTTAATTGAGGTTATTTTCCGCGAACTTAAAACATGTTTCGCTATTCTTTATAATTATGGTACACACATGTCAAGGGGCAACAGAAAATATATTTTCAGCATCCCTAGAAATATTATACCGCATTTCACTGTGTCGTTGAAGCTTAGAATCGCGCACTTGACTTTACGGGAACGGAGCGCGTGCGGGGACAGAACGAACTCCGTTCCCGGATGCTAGTGGCAGTAAACTAGATCCAGAATCGTGGGATATTTCAAAGTACATCTTGAGTAAAACATTGCTAGCAGTAGTCAGCTTCTATAGCAGTTTATTTAAAAGATTGTAAATAATTTATTTACTCATATCACTATTGTAAAAAACTAACAAAAATTTAAAAATATCGTTTTTTTGGAAGCAGAGTCTTAAGATTGAAAATTCAATTAATCACGAGACTTATATTTGTCCTGTGCCTTAGAAGCCATCCGTAAAAGGACCTTATTTTACGAGAAATTATGACGTTTTCTTCAAATAAAAGTATTCAAATGTTAATTGAGCTTATTTTCCGCGAAATTAAAACATGTTTCGATATTCTATATTATTATAATACGTACATGTCATGTGGCAAAAGAAAATATATTCTCAGCGTCCCTAGAAATATTATACCTCACTTTACTGTGTCGTTGAAGCTTAGAATCGTGCGCTTGACTCTACGGGAACGGAGAGCGCGCGAGGACAGAACGAACTCCGTTCCCGTAGGCTAGTGGCAAAAAATAAGGTCCAGAATAGTTTGCTATTTCGGAATATATCTTGAGTAAAACATTACTAGCATTAGTCAGCTTCTATAGCAGCTTATTTAAAACATTGAAAATAATTTATTTACTCATACAGCTATTGTAAAAAAGTAACAACAATTAAAAAATATCGTTTTATTTGGAAGCAGAGTCTTAAGATTGAAAATTCAATTAATCGCAAGACTTATATTTGTCCTGTGCCTTAGAAGTCATCCGGAAAAGGACTTTATTCTACCAGAAATTTTGGAGTTTTCTTCAACTAAATGTAGTCAAAAGTTAATTGAGGTTATTTTCCGCGAACTTAAAACATGTTTCGCTATTCTTTATAATTATGGTACACACATGTCAAGGGGCAACAGAAAATATATTTTCAGCATCCCTAGAAATATTATACCGCATTTCACTGTGTCGTTGAAGCTTAGAATCGCGCACTTGACTTTACGGGAACGGAGCGCGTGCGGGGACAGAACGAACTCCGTTCCCGGATGCTAGTGGCAGTAAACTAGATCCAGAATCGTGGGATATTTCAAAGTACATCTTGAGTAAAACATTGCTAGCAGTAGTCAGCTTCTATAGCAGCTTATTTAAAAGATTGTAAATAATTTATTTACTCATATAACTATTGAAAAAACTAACAACAATTAAAAAATATCGTTTTTTTGGAAGCAGAGTCTTAAGATTGAAAATTCAATTAATCGCGAGACTTATATTTCTCCTGTGCCTTAGAAGCCATCCGTAAAAGGACCTTATTTTACGAGAAATTTTGGCGTTTTCATCAAATAAAAGTATTCAAATGTTAATTGAGCTTATTGTCCGCGAAATTAAAACATGTTACGATATTCTATATTATTATAATACGCACATGTCATGTGGGTAAAGAAAATATATTTTCAGCGTCCCTAGAAATATTATACCTCATTTCACTGTGTCGTTGAAGCTTAGAATCGCGCGCTTGACTCTACGGGAACGGAGAGCGCGCGAGGACAGAACGAACTCCGTTCCCGTAAGCTAGTGGCAAAAAATAAGGTCCAGAATAGTTTGATATTTCGGAATATATCTTGAGTAAAACATTGCTAGCATTAGTCAGCTTCTATTGCAGCTTATTTAAAACATTGTAAATAATTTATTTAATCATACAGCTATTGTAAAAAACTAACATCAATTAAAAAATATCGTTTTTTTGGAAGCAGAATCTTAAGATTAGAAATTGAAATAATCGCGAGACTTATATTGGTCCTATGCCTTAGAAGTTCATCCGGGAAAGGTTCTTATTTTACCAGAAATTTTGGTGTTTTCTTCAAATAAAAGTATTCAAAAGTTAATTGAGCTTATTTTCCGTGAAATTAAAACATGTTTCGCTATTCTTTATAATTATGGTACGCACATGTCAAGTGGCAAAAGAAAATATATTTTCAGCGTCCCTAGAAATGTTATACCGCATTTCTCTGTGTCATTGAAGCTTAGAATCGCGCGCATGACTACGGGAACGGAGCGCGCGCGAGGACAGAACGAACTCCGTTCCCGTAGGCTAGTGGCAATAAACAAGGTCCAGAATCGTGGGATATTTCAAAGTACACCTTGAGTAAAACATTGCTAGCAATAGTCAGCTTCTATAGCAGCTTATTTATAAGATTGTAAATAATTTATTTACTCATATAACTATTGAAAAAACTAACAACAATTAAAGAATATCGTTTTTTTTTGGAAGCAGAGTCTTATGATTGTAAATTCAATTAATCGCGAGACTTATATTTGTCCTGTACTTTAGAAGTCATCTGAAGAAGGACCTTATTCTACCAGAAATTTACACATGTGCGACTCTACGGGTGCTCGAAGCCGCCCGTCGCTCGAACGAGCTCGGCTACCCGTAGGTAATATTACAATAAATAATCTCACATGAAGTTTATAAACCTTTCCATACTGGAATAATTATATTTTCTGTCGTGGTATAACAGAATTTACACATTCGCAACTCTACGGGTGGTCGAAGCCGCCCGATGCTCAAACGAGGTCGGCCACCCTCGAGTAGCTGACCACGGACAGGCTCTGTCAATTTATGTCTTTCAATTAATATTACAATAAATAATTGCACATGATGTTTAGAAACCTTTCCATACTGGAATAATTGTATTTTCTGTCGTGGTATAGCTGAATTTACACATGTGCGACTCTACGGGTGGTCGGAGCCGCCCGACGCTCGAACGAGCTCGGCCACCCGTAGAGTAGCTGGCCACGGACAGACTCTGTGAATTTATGTCTTTTAATGAAAATTATAAGAACATATCACACATGACGATGAGAAACAATTCCATACCGGAATACTTATATTTTCTGTCGTGGTATATCTAAATTTACGCATTCGCCACTCTACGGGTGGTCGAAGCCGCCTGACGCTCGAACGAATCGGCCACCCGTAGAGTAGCTGGCCACGGACAGGCTCTGTCAATTTATGTATTTCAATTAATATTACAATAAATAATCACACATGAAGTTGAGAAACCATTCGATACCGGAATACTTATATTTTCTCTCGTGGTATAACAGAATTTACTCATTCGCCACTCTACGAGTGGTCGAAGCCGCCCGACGCTCGAACGAACTCGGCCACCCGTAGAGTAGCTGGCCACGGACAGGCTCTGTGAATTTATGTCTTTTAATTCTTCCGAGCAGCCCGAGAGCCGCCGAGGCTCTCTTAGGCCGTCGATCTTGTAGTTGCGGCGCCGCACTGCGCAGGCGAGATTTGGTAACACTGGGTTTTTACGTAGTAAGGAGCGACAACAACACGACCGGACGCGTCGACGCCGGCTCGCCGCGGCTGCACGAGAACACTAATGGGCGCTGAAGACACATAGACACAACGCGGACGCTCATAGTTGAAAAAAAGTACATCACCGAGGCCATGAATGCTACGGCGATGATGCAGTTGACTCAAGTCTACGCTCCTGCGACTGATTCGAGTAAGTACTTTACTTCGGACTAAGAGTTTATTCCGTTGTCTCTGTACTATAACCGAACCTAACCTCCAAATTTTCATCTACCTTCTTCCCTAACCATAGCAGTTCAATACTGCTCCCCTCATTCCGAATGCTTGATATACTTAATACATTTTGGTCTGCCTAAAGCGAATAGCTGTTGTAGATTATCACGTGCATTCATATTAACTTGAGGGAAGCTGGTGCATCTATCACTCGCCAAGGACATTACTGATGCGAACAGGACGGAGAAGCGACGGCGATGATACAGTTGAATTAAGCCCACGCTCCCGCGAATGACACGGGTAAGTACTTCACTTCTGACTGGGACTTTATTCTGTACTATCTGTTGTATAGCCGAACCTAACCTCCAAATTTTCGCCTGCCTTCTTCCCTAACCCTAGCAGTTCTATACTGCTCTCCTCATTCCTTATACTCGACAAATTATTAATATACTGTGTTCTGCTTAAAGCGAAGAGCTGATGTAGATGACCACGCGCTTCAACGTAATTCTACTTCTCTCCTCTCAAGAAGACTGTCCGCTGCTATTCTCGACGTCATCTTCGACGGTGGTGTCTCACTTCTCGCCAAGGCTGCTTGCATAGGACTGTCACTCATGGAGCTAATGTTGCTTTGTTGTGGTTGTAGGTTAGGTCTGTGTGTAGTCACACTTATGCACACAATATGCATGTGTCTGATAATTAGTGCTTTTTTCAGTGATGCCAGACAATTGCTGTAGATGTAGGCGATCTAGCGGGTTGCTCCAGCTGCTGTAGATGCTGCCTCAAAATACTCCATGAGCTAGTCAACAGGTGTTGGATATACATAACTCTCCACTTCAAGTTATTGCAATGTCTTTCAGCAGGTTAGAACCATTTCAATGTTTGTGTGGTCTTACTGCTATTTAAATTAGTGTTCTTCTTACAGGTGAGAGGTTTCATCCAGTATGGTGATCTCCTGCTCGAGCGATACTATCTCCATATGCGTTTGAAGGGTGATTATAAAAGCAGTGGCTATCGTTCCAAGGACTTAGACAAAGTCGTATTCGAAAGTCCATACAGTGAGTAATTTATATCCTGTAGAAATTGTTTTAGATGTGTGTTTCAGGTACGATATAATCCAAATGTAAGAGAGACATACCATCTGCATGATGCAGAGAGGCGAAAGAAGAATCATTGGGATGCTACGACAGCTAAGCCTCCTACAAGATAGATGTTGTTGCTGTTGTTCGAGGTCTTCTTCGTTTATCGATGTAGAGAGTTCGCATACTCTCTTGTATATGTGTAGGGAAAATATACGTAAGTACTGTGTTTAAAGGGGTGTTTATAGGCTACCTAGAGCCTACTCTTTGATCTAGGTTTTTCTCTGGTTATAGGCTTCTCTGTTCGACTACAGTATGCTGGTCACAGGTCGAATCTCTACTTTTACTATTGTAACATCAAAGTTGATGTTACAGTATTGTTTTATTTTTCAATCTGCAATGAAATGCATGTGTTGCCATATTGCGTGATTTTATTTAATACAACAGTAATTGATGATTTCTTCATCAATTAATAATTATCATAATTTTGAATATTATTTAATCCGCAGAAAATTCAGTAATAGATCATTCCTTTATTGATTTGCAATAAAAAATTTTGTATAACTAAATGTGTATCTTATTTTATATGTAAATATTCTTTCTAATTCTGCAATCAAATGCGGTAATTATAATTTTGCATGATTTAATTTAATCCTCAAGGAATCGATTTCCTTTTTCGATCTGTAATCAAATATTATGTTTATGATATTGCATGTTATCGTAAACCACTGCAGTAATTGATAATTTCTTTATCAATTAATAATTATCATAATTTTGTATGATATTATTTAATCTGCAGGAATAGATCACTTCTTTATTGATTACCAATAAAATATTTTTATACCACTCTAACCTCAAAATCACAACTTTGATATGATTTTTCGGCGCTCGTGGTATAAAATACCGTTCGAAACTAGTGCGTAAGTCGATTATTTAGGTGGTGTGACTTTTTCGCACTCGCTTCGCTCGTGCAAAAAGTCACACCAGCTAAATAATCGACTTCCCCACCCGTGTCGAAATGTACTATTTATAAGTAAATGTACATGTTATTTTAAATGTAAATTTGTAATTAATTTTGCATGGTTCTACTTAATACCGCAGGAATCGATTTCCATATCGATTAACAATCAAATATGATGCTTATGATATTGCATGTTATCGTAAAATACTGCAGTAATTGATAATTTCTTTACGAATTTATTACCAAAGACCGTTTTGCATGTGTTATATAATTTTGCATAATACTAATAAATGTGCCATTATCGCTTTATTCAGTACTATTCTGTACTACGAAATTACTATCAGTAAGCGAATTACATTAAATGATAAATAATGTATGAAACAAAAATAAGAAATTAATAGTGCATGATTTTTATTTATACGAAATAAGAAAATTAAGAACGCATGATATATTAGAAATAAGAAATCTCAAAATGTATGTTGGAAAAAATTTGTATCTAATGATACTTATAAATGTGCCATTATCGCTTTATTCAGTACTATTCCGAACTACGAAATTACTATAAGTAAGCGAATTACTTTATATGATAAATAATGTATGACACAATAATAAGAAATAAGAAAATTAATAATGCATGATATATTAGAAATAAGAAATTTCAGAATTCATGTTGTAAAAAAGTTGCATCTAATGATACTTATAAATGTGCCATTATCGCTTTATTCAGTACTATTCTGTACTATGAAAATACTATCAATAAGCGATTTACATTACATAATAAATAATGTATGAAACAAAAATAAGAAATGAATAGTGCATGATTTTTATTTATACGAAATAAGAAAATTAATAATAACGTATGATATATTGGAAATAAGAAATTTTTAGAATGCATGTTGTAAAAAAGGAGTATCTAATGATACTAATAAATGTCCCATTATCGCTTTTTGCAGTACTATTGTGTACTACGAAATTACTATCAGTAAGCGAATTACATTACACGATAAAATGTATATGTGATTCGTAAACCCATTTTCGGCTTTGGAAATGGTTTTTGAAAAATATTAATTTTACAAAAAAAGAATCTTGTACAAGAAGCTAAATTACAACTTTCTAAACATAACCTTAAAATCTATGTTTATTTATTTATTTATTTATTTATTTATTTAACCAGAGTAGTACATGTTGTTATACATGTTATTACTTACTTAAAACATAGTTATATGTCTGAAGCAGCAAACATCCTATACAGGGTAGACATAGCTACCTGGGGTGTAATTCTCTAACGATAAAAAAAGTGATAAATTAATTGTTGATCACAAGTTCTTAAGACGATAAACGAAATTTATAAAAAAAAAAAAAGACGGGCTCCTGTACATAGGTCCGAAAACTTTATAAAGATCCATTTAAAATCTCATTTATTCTCGCATAATTTGTTTGAAAAAAATGTATAAACTTGATACGGATATTTTCATAATTTTTTATGAGAAAAAATTATTTCCTATATTATGCACTGAGAGAAGAATACTTATGTTCTGTTTGAATTCGAAAGTGCAATATTGTAACTGTTACAATGTCTTATATTCGAATAGGGCCCATTTTAGACGGCAAATCTCATATTTTACCTATTACAATATCAATATTTATAGCAACATATTGAAATTGTTTAGAAGAACGTGATGACTTAACTGTTACAATGCGTATATTTACAAATATTTAAATATACAGGCATGTTAATAGTTATGAATCTTAGGATCACATAACATTAAACACTTCTCTCAGTGCATACCATCGATACGAGTATTTTGGAACTAAAAATTCTACGCATATAGATTCAGCATATCTTCAGCGCCATCTACTGTTTAATATACAGTAGTTGGCTCTCCCTACATTATCGACTGAACCCAACACGATTTATGTTGAATATCACATGGCCTTACGTCTGACTATTTTTCAAAAGATAGAATTAAATATCCCAATTTCTTTCGGAGACATAAGAAAGCATACTATCTATCGAATAAAACACGATTCAAACATTTGCATGATCTTGTTCATCCATTGAAATTTCGCTATCTTAATTTACTTTTGACACCGTCTACAAGTATATGTAACGATTGTTATAAGTTTGCTTTAAAATTGGTAGATGGCACTGACGACGAATTTGCCGATATCATAGTCGATGTAGCAACTGAGAATGAATTTGACGATATTGAAGTTGATATAGACGAAGATTTTTTACCAAGTACTCTGTGTCATCACTTGAAAGAAAAAACCTTATACGTGAAAAATCTACTGAAAATTATGTAAACCAAAAGAAAACAAAACTAATTTCAACATTTTCTGGCACCCTCGATGCTAAGTTAAAGACACTCTGTGACGTTTCTGTTGAATCAAATGAATCAACCACAGCTCTATGTGGTTATGTACTACGGTATCGGAAAAAATAAAAATTCTGACTTTGCTACCTTCATCTTTTACAAAAAATGAAATTTTATCTTCATTTCCAGAAATAACAATGTATATGATCAACAAATCGAGAAATCTTGTTAAAGAAAAAGGAATTTATTCAGAACCAGATGCATATTCAGGTCATCCAATTGATGAAAACATGGAAAAAATTGTTATGGAATATTATATAAATGATGATTTTAATTGTTCAAGACAAAGTCCTAATAAATATGATGTTGTTATAATTAAAGTTAATAGTAAAAAAGAGAAAAAAGTTAAGCGTTTTCTTACTCGAAGTTTAAAAGAGACGTATAAACTATTTCAAAATGATAATCCAGAATTGAGAATTGGAAAATCGAAATTTTATAGTTTGCGACCAAAATATGTGTTACTTACCCTCATCAAAGAAGTTTGTCTCTGTATCTATTGCGCAAATTATGATTTATTTCTTACGAGCTTAATTAATTTTAGAGGGAGTAACGACACAGAGTCGGATGAAAGTCGGTCACAAGTAATAAATGCAACAATGTGTTCTGAGCCATCTGATTTATGTTATTTACAAGAATGTAAAATATGTCAAGGAATTAAGGGAATTACGTTTCATGTTTTAAAACTGCAGAAGAAATTACATATGCTTTGTGGGATAACGGATAACTTACTTAAAAGAAAATTGTTGTGATTCAAGAAACAAAATTACCATTGTATCAGACGGCGCCGATAGCCACTTTAAAAATCGCTGGGCACAGCAAAGGAGCTGTAGATGGTGTGGGTAGACTTACAAAGCATTATGCTACTTCACATAAAATTCGAGAGTCCCACGAAAAATCTATTCAAAATGCTAATGATTTCGTAGACGACGTTCAAAAATATACTGATGCAATTAAAATAATATATTTACAAGATGTTGAAATAGAACAATTCAGAAAACTAAAAAATATTCATCGGCTTACAACTCCAAAGTATCCTGGAATTCAAAAAATTTATTTATGGGTTAAAGAAACATGTAATAATAAAACACATTGTTGTACAGCAAAAACTGCCGATCATTTACTAATGAAAGTTAAAATAAAACAAAATAAAAACAAAGGTAATCATAAAAATAAAAAAAAAAATAAAAATGAAAATGAAGAAATGAAAAACAGCTATAGTTTTTCGCGTAAAAGGCGCTCTGTTTAACTCGCTCATAATCGTATGCTGCGTCTTCGAAAAAAAAAACCAAGGACCTATATCGATAGATTTTTTTCTGCTCTTTCCAATTGCGCCATTGTTTTTATTGCGAAACGCGTTCTTCCGGACGAAAACTCGAGTTGAATATTGAAAGCCATTTTTCTCAAAGTATATCATGTTTTTTTTTTTCAAAATTGGAAAGTACAACTCTTAAGCTTCAAAACCCTATCTTGAAGAAGTTGGAGAAATAAAGCGTTTAAAAGTAACAACATGAAAAAGATAGCGCCGAGGGTCCGCGCGAGACCCTCGCGCCCGTGCGTACGGCACGTTCTATTCAATTCGCTAATAATCGTGTACCAAGTTTCTGAAAAAATAACTAAGGACATATATCGATAGATTTTTTCCTGCTCTTTCCAATGGTGCTATTATTTTTATTCCGAAATGCTTCCTTCTAGTTGAAAATTCCATTTGAATGTTTAAACTCTATTTTTTCAATAAAATATCAGTCTTTTCTTCAAAATGAATTATATTCTTCAAAAGTACAAGTCTTAAACTATAAAATATTATATTTTTAAGTTGAAACATGAAAAGTTCAAAAATAGTAAGATCAAAAAGACAGCGGCTGCCCGA
The DNA here is from genome assembly GCA_036365515.1 of Torymus aiolomorphi. Classification (NCBI taxonomy): domain Eukaryota; kingdom Metazoa; phylum Arthropoda; class Insecta; order Hymenoptera; family Torymidae; genus Torymus; species Torymus aiolomorphi. The sequence goes on from CM070874.1 coordinate 180,166,607, forward strand.
ACTTTTTACACTATGCTCAAGGGCGGATTAATACACGCGATGTGCTATTTCGCCCTTTCTTTTTTGTAAATATAAAATGTTTTGTAACTTACAATACCAATGCGTAGACATAATTTTGTGGATCTAGTTGTAACAGTTAGTATAATATTACAATGAACTTTGTTCATTTATATAACAAAATTTGAAAAACATAATATATTAAACATAAAAATATCCATGAACGCACTGAAAGCAGTGAAATTCGGAATAAAAATAATAACACCATTGGAAAGAGCAAGAAAAATCTATCGATATATGTCCTTAGTTCTTTTTTCAGAGACTTGGTACACGATTATTAGTGAATTGAATAGAGCGTGCACTTAAACGTGCCGTACGCACGGGCGCGAGGGGCTCGCGCGGACCCTCGGCGCTGTCTTTTTGATGTTGTTACGTTTAAACCCTTTATTTCTCCAACTTCTCCAAGATAGGGTTTTGAAGCTTAAGGACTCTTGCTCACAAAATGAGTTTCTATAGAATCTTATGAAACGTGCAGGGTAGATTCTTATTGTTATTATGTGCAACATCTGCAAACTTCAGAAAGCCTAGCAACACCGTTCATGAGATATAAGCTATCCAAGTTAGACAATTTAATACGGTGTCTTATGAAAAAGTCGTGAAAAAGTTAACGTTTTCATTAATAACGCCAAAAGTTTTCTATAGAATTGAACGAAAAAGAGATATTTTACTAATGATGATATTTTAAATAAGCTCTCCAAAATCCAGAAAGCCTAGCAGCACCGTTTTCGAGATACAGTTGTTTAAAGTAGGTAACTTCGGCCGCGCGTGTCCTTGTGTGCGTGTAAACAAACCAATAGCGTGCCCGCGCGCTACGCGTGTGTCTACACAGACGGAGCACTTCGATGTGAATGTACACACCGATGAAGCGGCGCCATGTGTACGTGTACAGTCTCGCGTGAAATTTTGAGAGTGGGGAGACCCGAGAGAGCGCTAGGCGTACGGTGTTCGACTCTGCGTACTTTTGGCTACGATTGCAATGAGCAAGCGTTCTTAAGAGTTGTACTTTCCAATGGTGTAGTTTATTTTGAAAAAAAACATGATATACTTTGAGAAAAATGGCTTTCAATATTCAACTCGAGTTTTCGTCCAGAAGAAAGCGTTTCGCAATAAAAACAATGGCACCATTGGAAAGAGCAGGAAAAAATCTATCGATATAGGTTCTTGGTTTTTTTTTCAAAGACGCAGCGTACGATTATGAGCGAGTTAAACAGAGCGCCTTTTACGCGAAAAAAGGCACCGCGCGCGCTCGGTGCCCCGTTTCTGCTGGACGCTCCCATATGTATATTACTTACAATTAGATATATACAAACATTCGTTTATAGTGATTATTATTGACTACCATCGTAATAAATGAAAATTTTATTGTAGTAAATTTTATTTTTTTTTCTCACTCTATGGGCAAAACTACAATATCCAACACACACGATTTGATAGGTATTAACACCCCCTATCTTCATCTAAATTTTCATAAAAAAAACATGGGGTTTTTGAAAAAAATGCATTCTAACAATAAGTACATTTTTTAGTAAAAACTGCATAACTTATGCATTTTTTTATTTTTATTCAAATGTCATGCAGGACATGAAAGAAGGCACTAAACTGAGTAAGATCGCGTATAGTTTACACAAAAACTTAAAAAACTCGTAAATTGGCAGCTGTTTCAAAATGACCTTGAAAAATAAAATTTGAAAGTTAGGATTTTGTAAAAAATTTTTGACATTGCCAACCGGATGTCATTTTAGTCCAAATGAAAAATGAAAAAATACGCATCGAATCATTTTTCGAGAAGAACAGCAATACTTTGATTCCAAAATGATCGGTGTCGTAGGTATACTCTGGTTGTTCAATTTGAGATGGATTCGGTCATTTATGAAATTATAAATAATTACAAAAACTAAATTTTACAGCGCAATCGTTCAGAAAAGAAAACTCACATATCTTTGCTTTCGAATAGAAAGGCGTTATCTGGGAGTCCAGCCGAAAAAGGGGGTTACCTGGGAGTTCGACCGAAGAAGGCGCTATCTAACACGCAAATTTGTTCAGCCCAGATTTAAGTTGGGAGCACTGCCTATACATATTTCTCCAACGGGGTTTATCGAGCCCCTTTATATATATATATAGGGATTTATCGATCCCGATTTGGATTATCCAGCCCGGGCTAGATAAAATTTCTAAATATAGGGGTTTATGTGGCCCGACCTAGAGTTCCGACTTTGAAAATTCCAACAAAATTTCCGGAAAAATTTCGCGAAAACTAAAGGGGGCGCCGCAGGAGTCGCTGCGAAAGTCAATAAACTGAGGGATGTGATTAGCGTAGACGTAGCTGAATTGATAATAAAGCGAACCACAGATCATTAATGAAAATGTTATTTTTTGTTTGATTAATTATTCATCTGTAACTGTAATAGCGTATGAAATTAAAGCTGTCAATTCAGAGAATATGCATGCTGACATAAATAAAAAATGCAACAAAATGCTGATTATTGAATAACAAGAACTAATTTGTAAACTCTAAAGTCAATCATGTCAAAATTAAGTTTTTTGATATTTTTGGATCTGCGGTGTAGACCTTCACTAAATAAACTCAATATTTATAGAGATCTTCTTAAAATATTCCTTAGCGGAAGAACTATTTTAATAAAAAGAGAAAATTATATTTTAATAAACCGGTTATTAGTAGCTTAAAAAAATAACACAGAAAACATGTCATAAAATTGACAAAATTAAAGCAAGAAACCAGTGACTGTTAAGTACTTGTTCATAAGAATAGGAAAATCTAAAATGGTCAAATTGTTGGTTTTTGAGTGTTCTTTTATAAGAGAGAGTTATTTTTCATGCGTATACGTAAGAAGTAATATTGGTCTAATTATAAGTTAATTTAATTAATTTATTGACTCGGAAGATTACAATAATATTTGATTTTGGAGTATTTTGGTGATAAAATGGATCTTACATGAAAATCACTTCTTGCAAAATTCTGAAACCATATGAGCTATATTTCCGGACATATAACACTACTTTAAGGACTATTCGCTTGGCATTAACTATGATCGAACACTTTAAAAAGCTCATTTTAAGGCTTAAAATGGCCTAAATGACCTTTAAACTTTTTCCAATGACTTTAAAATAACATTTTTCTGAAAATTGAGAAAATTTGCAAGCAAAAATGTATTTATCACTTTTTGTAATAATTACATCATTTTGGTTATTTAGGCTTAAAAATAAGCAAAAAAGCTAAAAATGCTGGAATTCAAAAAACTCATTTATGGGTTAAAGAAACATGTAATAATAAAACTTGTCATATATATGACGTCACAGCTTCTTTTGGAGGACTCCAAAAAATCTAAAAAAAATCAGGAGCACTCATGGGATGCCCAGGAAGACATTTAGATGGTAACGCCTTCTCCGGCCGGACTCCCAGATAACGCCTTCTTCGGTGGGACTCCGAGATAACGCTTTCTTTGGCCGCATTCCGAGATGACGCTTTCTTCGGCTGGATTCCGAGATAAAGCCTTCTTCGACCGGACTCCCAAATAACGCTTTCTTCGGCTGGACTCCGAGATAACGACTTTCTATTCGGGAGCGACAATATATTGACAGTTTACATGACGTGTTGTAAGCAGTATGACTACCGCCAGTCAAAGAAAAAAATATTAATTAATCCTTGCTTTATATAGTTTTTGAATGTATTAAGTCAGGAAAAGTGAAAACCAATAGAGAGCGACAGATGTGGGGCGCAAGTCAAATGCGTAGTCGAGCGTGTATACTGTGTATACTGTGTGAGTACATGAAAGGGGGCGGGGTACAGTGGCCCAAATTTTACATTTCGTTAAAATAAGTATATAATACACAATGAGTTTAGACAACTATACATGATTATATATAAGCATACATAACCATATATTTATGTGCTCCTAATACGAACTGCTCGTGCTAACTTCTGTTACATAAAAATAGAGCAGTATAATTAAATTTTATTACTGTGAATAATCATCACTCAGATTCATAGGCTCGAATTTACAGTCAGTACTCAGTGCTCAGTGCTCACACTTTTAATGAATATAGATATACAATAACCTTTCCGCCATATTGGAAGTTTGAGTACTGAGCACTGAGCACTGAGCACTGACTATAAATTCGAGTCATAGTGTCAGTCATCTTATTAACAAATTGGTTTTACGAATTTATGTAAAACATTTCAGCTTTCTTCACGGTATTTCTCTTGAAGGAGCGTGCAGAAATTGCAGACAAAAGCCTGCAATCCAGCCGGCGCCCCTTATCTAATGTTCGTACCTTATTAAAATTGATATTGTGATTTGTGGTATTTATATATGTGTATAAAGCGTTATTGTTATCTTGTTTCTCACATTTTTTATTATGTTCTTTTACTCTAATATCTAACCTACGGCTGCCTTGACCGACATATATTGCCTCGCAATCCTTACCGTCTATACTGTATACTACATTTATATTATTGCCTGTTTTACAAGTATTTTTTCAAACAATTTGAAAAAATTTATTATATTAAATAAAACTGGCTGTAACATTAAAAAATCAAGAAAACAAAAAATTCAAAATCGCTTTTTCGTTATACTAGCAAAATTCAATCGCTCCTCGTGCATACTATTTTGTTTTTCAGGTTATGAAAATTATTTTTCACTATGGTTTAGTTTTAATTAGTTCAAATCTTTTTATTCTATTTTAATTATTAAGTAGTTCTATAAATACTTGAGTTTCCAAATTCAAATCTAGGGGATTCTCGCGCCTATTTTATACAGACCAATGAAATCAATCTTTAAATGGTTCACAAAATTCAGCCATCGTTTCTTTAAGAGTGGAAAGAAGAACTATATTATTGTTTTTAATAATATACTTGACTTCAAAAAGAAACACACTTTCAATCTAAACAATTCAAATATTCACGCTTTGTTCAAATAACCAATCACATCGATTCTTGAAATGAGCCGCTACTTCTGACCATCATTTTTTTAAGAGAGGAATAACAACAAAAAAAAATCGATAAAATCGAAAAATAGGCTATGTTCTTCAAAGTATCTTCCGATACGAAGTGAATAAGCTTTGTTCAATTAAAGTCGGTCCAGTGGTTCAAAAGTTATTGCCCGCACACATACAACACACACACACAGATACGCGCGCGCGCGCGAAAATTTTGTTACACAAAACCGACGGATTTTAGTGCCAAAAGTTTTAAAACATGTTTTTAAACATCTTTTGTCTCAAAAATTTTTTTCATCGTTACAAAGCTTCCTCTCTTAGGAAGCAAAAAGTAAACAGTATATTGTAGATGCATGGATAAATGTGGAAGTTGCTAGATTAACAACACTTATTAAGAATAGAACTTTATAGTGGAGTGATAGATTATTAATAAAATTAAAAAAGTTCTACGGATAATATTGAAATAGAAAGAATGCAAAACCATTTCTAACGGATATAACCACTTGTAATTGTAAGAATTTTGATCCGTAAATCTCCCAACGCAAAGTCGCGCCATTATCTTATTTAATACAAAAAAGAATCATTTATTTATCAGTCAATAAATAAATGATAAAGACTTCCGTCATTATTATTTTGTTAAATATGAAAGCGTTATTATTCTGTTAACTTGAAAATGAATTATTTGCAAGGAATAGATAAATGATGATTAAGTAATAAATAGACTTTACCCATCATTACTTTGCTAACTTAAAAATCAATTATTTACCTAGAAATAAATAAATAATGAATAGTATTTAATCGTGATTACTTTATTAAGTGATTGTTAACTAACAAACGGAACTTTGTAGTTCGCGCGCTAATAACTGAAAAAACGTAACCAATGGCCCCCCGCGAACACTCGCACTACCCTGAAAGCATGTGTGGACGGTGCGCACCGACGGAAACAGATGGCAATAAGTAGAATTGCGGAGTGCACACACTCTTCCAGACGAATACGTGTGCCGACTCTGAGCGATGAGGGCGCAATAAGTAGCGCGAGAGGAATTCAGCCTGCCTTTAGCAGCGCTAAGAGTAGCACATGCTCCCTCTACCTGTACGAATCTTCAATAAAGTGCTGCACGTGGTCACCGTACGAGAGAAGCCGAAGCAGCAGAAGCCAGCAAACATCGAAAGGTAATTCTTTCTCAGAGAGTAGCTTTGGGATTATCCCTCTTAGGAGAAACCAAGGCGAGTCGGATCGATTTAGTTCGATCCGGAGCTTCTCCCCTTTTCTTCGACTCAACCACTACTCTTTCGGCGGAAAATAGGGAACCTCTGTCCTCCCCCGCATCTTCTCACGGAGGAGCGGGTTGTCGGAGAGTAGTGGGTGGGAGGTTGCAGGCAGCCGCGTCGCGATCGTGTCTGTACAGAACAAACACGCACCGCGATGTCCTTTTTATTTAATTATTATAATTAGAGTATTTCTTTCCTATACTATCCCGTCGAACGCGTAAGCGAATAGAATAATCATTAAAAATATTACTTATGTCGACTGCAACTTACTATCAACTGATGAGAATTTTTCCATACGACTTACATTCTTATAAATTAAATTAAAATAATTAATATTTATGGCAGTCAGATTGCCCTTGTTTATAAACACCCCCGCAGAATCTGAAATAAAAACTTAATTGAAAACTGGAAAAACACTTTATTAGCAAAGGACTATCTGACTGCCACCCACCACCGAATTGCCCAATTGCCCAACGATTCGAGGCTGCTCCGGCTCCTCCTCAGGGACTGAAATGAAACCCGCGATACACCTCCTTATATATCCATACCCACTTATTTCCTCTTACCCCCACCACCATCCACCTTCCCCTCTCCAACTTTCCATTCTCACTTAAATTAGTAAAGAATGATAAATGTTATCTCATTTACTTGACTCTACCATTAAATTTACATTATTCCGATTCCTTAGAATGTGAATACTTTCAAGGCTTTCCTTCTTATATTTATTCTTAATTCCTTGTTCCAAAATATCCACACTCCCAAAATCGAAGGAATGCAAACTATTTAAACAATGTTCTTTCAAACTCGATGTAAAATTTGTACTACGTAAACTATATTGATGTTCATAGATTCTCTTCTTCAAATATCTACCCGTTTGACCAATAAACATCCATTACAATCCCTACAATTAATTTTATAAACTACTCCCGATTTTAAACCTTTATCATCCTTGTCTTTACAATTACTAAATAACCTTTCTAAATTATTATCGTTTCTAAAGAAAACTTGAATATTATGTTTACTAAAAACCCTTCTAATCCTTTCCGACAAACCTCTAACATATAGTAAACTAAAATATGCGTTCTTTCCATTTCTATTCCTTGTTTGATTATCCGTCCGCTTCTTCAATCCACCATTATAAATTTCCCACACTCTCTCATCAATCATTTTATCAATAAATTTTACCGGATAACTATTCTTAATAAATGTTTCTCTAACTAAATTTATCATTAACTAACTAAATTTAAATTCTTTTTCCTAAAATCTTTATGTGACAATTGAATCGCTCTGTCAATGACACCTTTGATCGCACCTGTCTTGTTTCCGAATTGGTGGTGAGAATAAAAAATGTAAAAATTTACCAGACCATGTAGGTTTTCTATACCAATCTAATTTCACTCTATTATTATTAACTCTAATGACTCTAATATCTAAAAAAACTCAATTGATTATCTGACTCGACCTCTTTTGTGAATTTAATCCTATCATGGATAGAATTAAACACATTCACCATATCATCCGCAAAACATTCAGGTACAACTGTAAAAATGTCATCAACATAACTTTTAAAAATAATTGGCTGAAAAACCAACTTAGACAAAGCAACACTTTCCAATTTTTCCATTACTAAATTCGCTATAACAGGTGACAAAGGTGATCCCATTGGACAACCATATCTTTGCTGATATAAACTATTATCAAAAAAAAAGTATGTTTTTAAAAACCAAATTAAGTGCTTTACAAATTCATCTTTTGTTAAACTAGTATGTACTTTAATTTCAGACCATTTATCTTGTATAATATCATTCAACAACTCTAGAGGTATATTTGTAAACAAAAACACTACATCCAATGAAATGATCCTATGATCATTCGGAATAACAATATCTTTCATTGTATCATAAAAACTCTAACTATCTTTAATATATGAATTTGTTTTACCCACTATCTTGAACAATATATTAGACAAAAAACTCGCCAGTCTATAAGTCGGAAAATTTATCGATGATATTATTATTCTATGTCAACTGTTCTTTGTGAATCTTAGGAAGCCCATAACATTTAGCTACAGTGCCATTTTCACATTTTAAATATTTAAACATACTCTCCTTAATATAAGCTTTTGTTTTCCAATGCATCAATAATTCTTTCAATTTATCTTGTAGTCTATTGATATGTGGATCCAACATAAGTTGAATTTTATTTATATAATCCCTTTTATCTGAAACTATCGTTATATTTCCTTTATCTGCTTTTTGGAAGATCATATTCGGATTCTCTCTCAAGAATTTCTTCGTTATTTTTAATTCATGCAAAAATTACTGTTCAAATAATTATCAAATCTATTTTCTCTTTTAAAATTATTAATAACTTTAAGTAAAGAACTCCTATATTCTTTTTTAAACTCTAGATTAAAACTACTAATACTACCTTCTACCTCAGCGATGATATTCTTGATCGGAAGAGCTTTACTTAAATATGATATTTCAAATTTAGTACCCTTTGACATGATATTTACCACTCCTTCTGGTATTACATTGTCCGTTAGATTTCTAAACCAATCTTTATTAACATTGTTAGTTTGACTGATCTGAGAGTGTTTTTTATGCTTTATGTAAAGGTACTTAATTTGGTTTTTAAAAACACAATTTTTTCTTTTGATAATAGTTTATATGAGCAAAGATATGGTTGTCCAATGGGATCACCTTTGTCACCTGTTACAGCGAATTTAGTAATGGAAAAATTAGAAAGTGTTGCTTTGTCTAAGTTGGTTTTTCAGCTAATTATTTTTAAAAGATATGTTGATGACAGTTTTGCAGTTGTACCTGAATGTTGTGTGGATGATATGGTGGATGTGTTTAATTCTATCAACTATAGGATTAAATTCACTAAAGAGGTCGAGTCAGATAATCAATTGAGTTTTTTAGATATTAGAATCATTGGCGTTAATAATAATAGAGTAAAATTAGATTGGTATAGAAAACCTACATGGTCAGTTAGATTTTTAAATTTTGATTCTCACCACCAATTCGGAAACAAGACAGGTGCGATCAAAGGTGTCATTGACAGAGCGATTAAATTGTCACATAAAGATTTTAGGAAAAAGAATTTAAATTTAGTTAGAGAAACATTTATTAAGAATAGTTATCCGGTAAAATTTATTGATAAAATGATTGATGAGAGAGTGTGGGGAATTTATAATGGTGGATTGAAGAAGCGGGCCGATAATCAAACAAGGAATAGAAATGGAAAGAACGCATATTTTAGTTTACCATATGTTAGAGGTTTGTCGGAAAGGATTAGAAGGGTTTTTAGTCAACATAATATTCAAGTTTTCTTTAGAAACGATAATTAGAAAGGTTATTTAGTAATTGTAAAGAGAAGGATCATAAAGGTTTAAAATCGGGAGCAGTTTATAAAATTAATTGTAGGGATTGTAATGGATGTTATATTGGTCAAACGGGTAGATATTTAAAGAAAAGAATATATGAACATCAATATAGTTTACGTAGTACAAATTTTACATCGGGTTTGAAAGAACATTGTTTAAATAGTTTGCATTCTTTCGATTTTGGGAGTGTGGATATTTTGGAACAAGGGATTAAGAATAAATATAAGAGGGAAAGCCTTGAAAGTATTCATATTCTAAGGAATCGGAATAATGTAAATTTAATGGTAGAGTCAAGTAAATTAGATAACATTTATCATTCTTTATTAATTTAAGTGAAAATGGAAAGTTGGAGAGGGGAAGGTGGATGGTGGTGGGGGTAAGAGGAAATAAGTGGGTATGGGTATATAAGGAGGTATATCGCAGGTTTCATTTCAGTCCCTGAGGAGGAGCCGGAGCGGGCTCGAAACGTTGGGCAATTAGGCAATTTGGTGGTGGGGGGCAGTCAGATAGTCCTTTGCTAATAACGTTTTTTTCCAGGTTTTAATTAAGTTTTTATTTCAGATTCTGCGGGGGTTATTATAAACAAGGGCAATCTGACTGTCATAACTACTAATTATTTTAATTTAATTTATAAGACTGTAAGTTCGATGGAAAAATTCTCATCAGTTGACGAATGGAATAAGTTAATTTGACCAATGCTTAGCTAATTATACATAGGTTACTTAAATAAAAATACAATATGCAAAATGGATACATTATCTTTTTAATATATGCTTACCACCACCTTTTCCTAAACACACCTGGAGTCCTTAATTTATTTTTAGCAAAAGGCAGCGAACGCTCTACATTTTATAGACGCATTATCCTTAGTTCCAAACTAGAGACAACCCGATCTATTTACACCTTTTATGTAAATCTTAAGTGGAATGAGATCGTTAATAATATTAATTATTATGAAGATACAATTGATCAATTTGATATTGTGATTATCCTGGTATAAACGCTTAAAAAATTACGGTATTTCTAACAATTTTTTTGGCGAGGCAATAATGATTATTACTTATAATACTTTGTAGGTACATTGTATAACTACATAAAATTATGAATTCACGTTACGAAGAATACAATTCCTCTAGAATTCAGAAAAAAAGAGTTGTTAGCTATAGTCAGTCTCAAGATATTCATGAAACCGTAATTTATTGTAAGTGGGTTATTTCCCAAGAGTAAATAGAGATATTACCATGAAAATCTGTATCGCTATGACGGATATATAATGCTATGAGCTGCTAAATTTTTAGCTAAGTTGATTGTTTGTCACACGATAACTCGAGTGAAATTGTTTTAATTTTTTCCAAATTTTGTGGAGAGAAAGTTTGTATGTCTATTGTATCAATACTTTAGGAAAAAGGATTGATCAATAAATTTCAGAAATATTTATGGTGAAATTTTTTATTTTTTTTTATTTCTCGAGAACGATTTTATGTATTAGCTTGAAATTTATAGGCAATTTTGTTCGCAATATAAGCAGTATGTTTGTAAGCTTTCATCCAGATCATATGATAATTTTTTGAGATATTTGATATTTAAAATTTTTGTGTTTTAAAGTCATTTTCTTTGTGTCACGATAATTAGAGTAAAATTGGTTTAATCGGTTTGAAATTTAAGGTGGCTCCGGCGCGATATATATGTATATAAATATAAAAATTTTTTACGATAGCTACTTCACATGTTATAATTTCAGAAACAATATAGTATGAAACAAGGGTTCTAGAAGTAACAAAAAAAATTTTTTTCAAAGAAATTTGAATATTGTTCAAGAAGATATAGACAATAAAATCAACAAAACCCATAAAACTTTTTCATTTTTCATCCGATTTTAATTTGCAAGGTCTCATTTTATTACTTGTTCAATTTCAGGGCGAGGTAGCGATATGAAGATTCGAAAATATTTAAAACCTGCAAGTTATAAGTATTTACAACCACAAAAACTGGTAAAAGTTGATTATTTATAACAACTTTGAGCAATAATTTCGTCAGCCCCCCCATACGCCAAAATCAATTTTTCAAAGTGCTAACGTAATCTACGATTTATATACAATTATTTACAACCATAAAAACTGGTAAAAGTCGATTATATATAACAATTTTGAGCAATAATTTCGCCAGCCCCCCATACGCCAAAATCAATTTTTCAAAGCGCTAATGTAATCTACGATTTATTTACAATTATTTACAACCACAAAAACTGGTAAAAGTCGATTATTTATAACAATTTTGAGCAATAATTTCGCCAGCCCCCCCCCCCCCATACGCCAAAATCAATTTTTCAAAGTGCTAACGTAATCTGCAATTTATTTACAATTATTTACAACCACAAAAACTCGTAAAAGTCGATTACTTCTAACAATTTTGAGCAATAATTTCGCCAGCCCCCCATACGCCAAAATCAATTTTTCAAAGTGCTAACGTAATCTACGATTTATATACAATTATTTACAACCATAAGAACTGGTAAAAGTCGATTATTTATAACAATTTTGAGCAATAATTTCGCCAGCCCCCCATATGCCAAAATCAAATTTTGAAAGCGCTAACGTAATCTACGATTTATTTACAATTATTTACAACCATGAAAAATGGTACAAGTCGATTATTTATAACAATTTTAAACAATAATTTCGCTAACCACCTCATACGCCAAAATCTATTTCTCAAAACGTAAATAGTCTATATTGTTTAATATATTTTTAAATCATAATTTTATTATCCATTGTTGGGCTTTCGTTTACCAAATAATACTGCCCGTCAGGCTAGATGCGGTTGTGATTCTGTATGACTATTGTTACTCGGAAAAAATGTATGTGTGAGGAAGTATCGCGGTTGATCGATGATAGAAAATGGAAATTTTTACCCTTGCAAATATTTAAATGACTAGTAGTGGCTTAGGGTTACAGATGACAAATTCAGATGAATCGGAACTTGGAGCGAGTACGCCGATTTGCGAGTATGATACTCTATATAGTATAACTGTTATTATAACTGTTAGAGGCCTGCGTTTATTACAGGGATGCAACTGTCTCCTCTATTTCCTCTTTTTTTCAATCCTCTATTTTACCCTTTTTCCAAGTTACTCCTCTATTTGCTCTATAATCACCGATCTCCCCAATTTACCGATGAATTGCAATGAAAAAGACGCGCGGACTACAATTTGAAAAGACTTGGTCGTCTCCTGTAGGTAGGATTGCCACCTTTTACATTTGAAGTTGCTGGCCGACTGATGACTGGCGGTGGGGGGGAAGCAAGTAGGCGGGGGATATGGGGTCCATGCATATTAGGGAATTACGTAGCCCTGCAACAATGAGCAAGACAATTATTTAAACAATTTTTAAACCAAAGTAGGGTGGGGATATGTGGCTCATGTATGTTAAGGAATTACGTAGATATGCAACAATAAGCAAGAGAATTATTTAAACCATTGTTATACCCAAGTAGGCGGGGGATATGAGATTCGCGCATATAAGAAAGCCATGTAGACATGAAAAAAATAAGCAAAACGTTTATTTAAATAATTTTTAAACCCAAGTAGGATGTGGGAAATAAGGTCCACGCATATAAGGAAGTCATGTAGATATGAAAAAATAAGTAAAACGATTACTTAAATAATTTTTAAACCCAAGTAGGCGGGGGATGTGAGGTCCACGCATATAAGGGAGTCATGTAGACATGAAGAAATAAGCCAAACGATAATTTAAATAATTTTTAAACCCAAGTAACCAAGTGACTCGAGTTCCACGCATACGTGGTGTGTTCAAAAAGGAAGGTGACTTACTTGCAGTCGATTTTCGTTTTTTTTTTCTTATATTGGTACACACGTCCCGAACATTTGTTTACAGTTTCAAGTTTATAACATTCTTTGTTTGTTTGTGAGAAGCATAAAGGTTAGAAGTGTTTTTGTGTGCTCGGCGATTTTCTGCTGTCGAAAAAAATGGATCAAAGAATCAAATTTTGTGTAAAAAATGGATTTAAGTGCTCCAAAGTACTTGAAATGTTGACAGTGGCATACGGTGAGTCTACTCTGAGCAAAACAAATGTTTAGAAGTGGTACAAGCTCTTCCAAGAAGGACGAGAAGATGCCAATGACGAACCTTGTTCTGGACGCCCCAGCACGTCAATAACTGATGAAAACGTTGAAGAAGTGAAAAAAATGGTGTTGGAGAATCGTCGAATCACCATTAGACAAGTTGCTGATGACATCGGCATCTCGATTGGCTCATGCCATGCAATTTTTTCGGATGTTTTGGGCATGAGACGTGTGTCAGCGAAGTTTGTTCCGAAACTGCTTAATTTTGATCAAAAGAACCGTCGCATGAGCATCGTCCAGGAGCTGTTGGATAACGTCAATGATGATCCTAATTGGCTTAAAAGAGTTATAACTGGTGACGAATCATGGGTATATGGTTATGACGTCGAAACCAAAGCCCAATCATCCGAATGGAAGAGCCTAGAAGAGACAAGACCGAAAAAAGCACGCCAAGTTCATTCCAATGTCAAAGTATTGCTAACTGTTTTCTTCGATTACCACAGCGTAGTGCATCAGGAGTTTTTGCCACAAGGTCGTACGGTTAATAAGGAGTATTACCTTGAAGTTATGCACCGTTTGCGAGAAGCTATACGAAAAAAACGTCCGGCGTTGTGGAAAAATAATTCATGGCTTTTGCATCACGATAATGCACCTGCTCACTCATCGTTGCTTGTGAGTGATTTTTTGGCCAAAACCAAAACCAAAATCATGCCTCAGCCACCATATTCACCAGATTTGGCCCCCTGCGTCTTTTTACTGTTCCCAAAACTGAAGAGACCGATGAAAGGACGAAGATTTTCAACGATTGAGGAGATAAAGACTGAATCGCTGGAAGAGCTCAAGGCTATACCACGAAATGCTTATTAGAAGTGCTTCGAGGGTTGGAAAAGCGTTGGCACAAGTGTATTATATCTGAAGGGGATTACTTTCAAAGGGACAACATGAATATTGATGAACAAATAAATATTTTTTGATAAAAAAATAAAGTCACCTTACTTTTTGAACACACCACGTATAACGGAGTTACTTAGACGTGAGACGTAAGCAAGACTTTATTTCAAAAATTCTTAACCTCTATAACTCGACTCCCTTCTATGCTCGGATCTCGCGGCCGGGCTACATGAATATAATAATTCTTTAAATAATAGTCATGCTTATTGTTGCATGTCTACGTAACTCCCTTATATGCGTGGAACTCATATTCCCCGCCTACTTGGTTTAAAAAATTCTTTAAATTATCGTTTGGCTTATTTTTTCATGCCTATATGACTCCCTTATATGCGTGGACCTTATATCCCCTGCTTACTTGGGTTTAAAAATTATTTAAATTATCGTATGGCTTATTTTTTCATGTCTACATGACTCCCTTATATGCGTGGACATGATATCCCCCGCCTACTTGGGTTTAAAAATATTTAAATTATTGTTTGGCTTATTTTTTCATGTCTACATGACTCCCTTATATGCGTGGACCTCATACTCCCTGCCTATTTGGGTTTAAACATTATTTCAATTACGCAGCCCCACAAAAAAGAAGAAAAGGTTCTGTACTTTAGATCAGACTATCATATATCGGTGTATTTTGGCCCCCTAACTACGATTCCAAGGTCAAAATTCGTCCACCACTTCTGAATTTGGAGATATCATTACGTATAAGATTTTTGAGATATCTTGAAAAAGAAAGTAAAAACAATTTTTTTGTTAATCTTCTCTACAAAACAATGTAGCATTGTTTGCGCCCTTAAAGACCAACTTTACACCATCCATCTACAATTTTTTTCTCCGAGATCTAAATACCTGAATTTTGTAAATTCGCACATATCTCTTAAAATCAAATTCTTCATTTCGATCTCGAAATTTATATATTCAGATCTTCGAGATAAAAAATTGTAGAGGGATGGTGTAAAGTTGGTCTTGAAGGGGGCAAACAATGCTACATTGTTTTGTAGAAAAGATTACAAAAAAATTGTTTTTATTTTGTTTTTTAAGATATCTCAAAAATCTTATACCTAATCATATCTCCAAATTCAGACGTGATGAACGAATTCTGACCTTGGAATCATATTTAGGGGGCCAAAATACACCGAGATATGATAATCCGATCTAAAGTATAGAACCTTTTCATTTTTTTGTGGGGTTGTGTTATCGTTTGACTTATTTTTTTATGTCTACAGGACGCCCTTATATGCGTGGACCTCATATTCCCAGCCTACTTGAGTTTAAAAATTATTTAAATTATCGTTTGGCTTATTTCTTCATGTCTACATGACTCCCTTATATGCGTGGACCTTACATCCCCCGCCTACTTGGGTTTGAAAATTATTTAAGTAATCTTTTTACTTATTTTTTCATATCTACATGACTGCCTTATATGCGTGGACCTTATTTCCCACATCCTACTTGGGTTTAAAAAATTTTTAAATTGTCGTTTGGCTTATTTTTCCATGTCTACATGGGGGGAGAGGAGGTCCAAAGTTTAGACGACTCACTTGAAACCTGAAGTCAACTATAGACGTGCTCGGTTTCGATATAAGCTACTGCAGATTCTGCAAAATTTCAAAATTCTAAAAGACGAAAATTATATTTTCGAATCTAACAATTCACCTACTGTCCAAAACATCGAATTTCATCAATACGATTTCAAAGCAAAAATAACATGTTTCTAATGATTTATTTCGAAATATGTTTATTGTATCCATATTAAAATTCTATTAATAGCTTAATATTAAGCTAGCAGACACTTTGTCGGTATCTTGGCGAGTTTTTGTCTTAGCCAGTTCGGAGAGGGAGCATATTTTGGTGCTAATTTTCCGCTGCAAGATGCTCGGAGCCAAAAGTCCCAAAATCCTTCGTACGTCCCAGAACTGGACATAGACTCAGATTGATATTAAGCTAGCAGACCATTTTCGGGTATCTTGGCGAGCTTTTGCCTTAGCCAATTCGGACAGGAGGTATGTTTTAGTGCTAATTTTCTGCTGCAAGATGCTCGGAGCCAAAAGTGCCAAAATTCTTCATAGGTCCCAGAAATGGACATAGATCCAGATTGATATTAAGCTAGCAGACAATTTTCGGGTATCTTGGCGAGTTTTTGCCTTAGCCAATTCGGAGAGGAGGTATGTTTTAGTGCTAATTTTCTGCTGCAAGATGCTCGGAGCCAAAAGTCCCAAAATTCTTCATAGGTCCCAGAAATGGACATAGATCCAGATTGATATTAAGCTAGCAGACAATTTTCGGGTATCTTGGCGAGTTTTTGCCTTAGCCAATTCGGACAGGAGGTATGTTTTAGTGCTAATTTTCTGCTGCAAGATGCTCGGAGCCAAAAGTCCCAAAATTCTTCATAGGTCCCAGAAATGGACATAGATCCAGATTGATATTAAGCTAGCAGACAATTTTCGGGTATCTTGGTGAGTTTTTGCCTTAGCCAATTCGGAGAGGAGGCATGTTTTGGTGCTAATTTTCTGCTGCTAGACGCTCGGAGCCAAAAGTCCCAAAATCCTTCGTAGGTCCCAGAACTGGACATAGACCCAGATTGATATTAAGCTAGCAGACCATCTCTAGCGAAAAAAAATCTAACCAGAATTTTAGTGCTAATTTTCTGCTAATTTTTTATGCCCTCCCAGATTTTTCTGCTCCAGCCGTTTCCGAGAAACATGCGATCTGCTAGCTTAAAATTAAGCTAGCAGACCATTTGTCGGCATCGTGACGAGTTTAGCCAATTTGGGAAGGGCGCATATTTTGGTGCTAATTTTCTGCTGCAAGACGCTCGGAGTCAAAAGTCCCACAATCTTTCGTAGGTCCCAAAGCTGGACATAGACCCGGATTGAAATGAAGCTAGCAGACCATTTTCGGGTATCTTGCGAGTGTTTGCAATAGCGAATTCGGAGAGACGACATATTTTGCTGCTAATTTTCTGCTGTAAGATGGTCGGAGTCAATAATCCCAAAATCCTTCGGGGGCCCAGAATTGATGAAGCTGAATTTACCCGCCACACATTCCATCCGCCGGAAGACCCATACTGAAATAGTGGGGCAAAATGAGACATTTAAAAATTTCGCATTAAATATTGTTTACAAGCATGCGAGTCACATATAAGTGATAAAAGTGTTTGAGTAATACGTGTGACAGTTGAATTAATGTTTGCGAAATAGCTTTTAGTACTTGAACTTTTATTGGAAACGTTATACTTAAAATAACAGGGATTGATACTAAAGAAAAATTAAGTCTATATTGACTATTACAAAAAACATTTAGTGTACAGATTTAAATCAACTTTTAAAGGAAGGAAAGATATGCTATTGTGCAGAAAAATTTTATGGAACCTCCGCTTCTGCCAGAAAGCTACCATTATCAGCCATTGCCTGTATCTCACTATGATATAATTGACATTTTATTTTCTGAAGTAAAAACAGTTATGCACTGCAATGTATCAGTCGTATTCTCTTTATTAAGTAATAATATTATATGTGAAAAACGAAAATGAAGGACAAGTAAAGAAGTTCACGTTATCAGACATTAAAAAAAGATCAATATAGCAATGTTGCTGCTATAAACATTTTTTTCAAGCATTTAGCTATGGCGATACTGGCTTCATAACATGCATGAAGGATTTTGGATTTCTCAATACATTCTTTATTTACCTCAGTATATGTATAAGAATCTAATATATGTGATAAAGATTATTAAAAAGATATGGATTTAAAAGCACCAAAGGATCACTTAAATTCAAGATTTTTTAGCAATTTTTGACCGTAAAAAATTATTTAATCAAATAAATTGGATACATACAACTCTTCAGTCAATAGTCATATAAAATACCAAAATTTTAGGACCTGTCTCATTAAAATATATGCAGTTCCTGAATCTGGAGTCGACGGCAGAGCAAAAATTTTGAAATGGCCACATATTTGGTTAAAATTGATCAAATTTTTTTTTTGGGTCTCATTTTATCATAAATTGAATATATTTTTAGGATATTACTTCTAAATATTTCTAATTATGAAAATTAATTTTTTTCAGGTTATTTTATGAAGAAAATTGTAAAGGTGACTGACCCCCTTTATTGTTTATTTAAATATTTGGTGCCGCAAATTCTCCTACGAGGAGGTGTTTGCCTAGATCAGAAGATCGTTTTTCCGCAGTTTCGTTATCCTGTCATAATTTGAACCGGAGTTACAGCTCGAAAATTCGCAAAGCTGCGGATATCCTTGCTTTTTATGAAAGTAAGCTGCTTAATTGTTTATTTAAATAATTAGCTCCAAAAATTTTTTAACGCTGATTTATATATTTTATCATTGCTACTATGGGTTGTCATCACTTATATGTGACTCGCGTGCTTGTAAACAATATTTAATGCGAAATTTTTACATGCCTCATTTTGCCCCACTATTTCAGTGCGGGTCTTCGGGCGGATACAATGTGTAGCGGGTAGCTTCAGCTTCATGCCTATGTCCAATACTGGGCCTCCGAAGGATTTTGGAATTTCTGATCCCGACAGCAGAAAATTATCATCAAAATATGTAAATAATACAGCAGAAAATTATCACCAAAATATGCCGCCGCTCCGAATTCGCTATTGCAAACACTCGCCAAGATAACCGAAACTGGTCTGCTAGCTTAGTATTAATCTGGGGGTGTGTTCGGAAATGAAATTTCGGTTAGTAGTTAAGTTGGTACCCCTACGCTGCGCTAACCGAGCGGACGTTGAGAGCGTGTAAACAATGGTTACGGTTACGGGTGCGAATGAGAATACGAGCACCACGAGCGCAGCTCCAAAAGCATCCCGGAGCACTCCCCTCACCGGAGGTTATGTTTTCTGTACTTATATTTACCGAAATTGCAAGTTAAGATGAGATTTGACATTAAAAAAAATTATGCAAAAATGCGGTTTAGTAACGATGGAGTGAAAATTAGATAAGTAGTTTACTTTTTATTAAAATTGTTCGTCAATATAAATTATGTTTTGAATATATACTTTTTGTATGTTTTTCTTTTTATTTCAGAAGATTTTACATTCAATTAAATAGACCAGCAGGTGTAAAGAAGAAAATAAGAACACACGTTAAGTTTATAATCCTAAACCAACAAGACTGTTGAATAGTTATTAAAATTAGAACTCAGTTGAATAGAGTTAATCGGAACAATTAATCTTAAGCATGGGGACATGAAGTAACTATTTCAATTTACAACCCAAAGGAAATAAGAAATGTTATGTGAATCATTGGACCAAATATCATTGATAATGTCTACGTGTCAATAATTATGATTAGAGACAAGAAGAGCAGCATATAAAGCTAACCAATCGTCCAGTGCAGTTGCGATGTCTACTGACTATATTGTAAAGTAATTTTACACTCGGGGTTGTGTTTATACAAAATCTGTTATGAAACGTACAAGCTCATAAGGATTCAACAAGCATGTTGTCCACTACGGCTGATTTATACAATTTGTACTTCATGCACCTCAAATTATGATTTCATATAAATATTAATATTCTTTTAGTCACTGATTAATGTTTGAAATTATCATTATAAACAATAACAGACAACTAGAACACAATACCAGAAAAAGAAGCTATATGAATTTTAGATGATACAACTTGGATTTATAAGTCAGTCGTAGACATTATCAATGATTAATAAACTCGCCAAGATAGCCAAAAATGGTCTGCTAGCTTAATATCAATCAGGGTCTACGTTCAGTTCTGGGACCTACGGAGGATTTTGGGACTTTTGGCACCGAGCATCTTGCAGCCCGAAATTAGCACCAAAACATGCTTCCTCTCCGAATTGGCTAAGGCAAAAACTCGCCAAGATACCCGAAAATGGTCTGCTAGCTTAATATCAATCTGGGTCTACGTCCAGTTCTGGGACCTACGAAGGTTTTTGGGACTTTTGGCTCCGAGCATCTTGCAGCAGAAAACTAGCACCAAAATATGCCCCCTCTCCAAATTGGCTAAGGCAAAAACTCACCAAGATACCCGAAAATGGTCTGCTAGCTTAATTTTAAGCTAGCAGATCGCATGTTTCTCGGAAACGGCTGGAGCGGAATAATCCGGATGGGCGTAAAAAATTAGCAGAAAATTAGCACTCAAATACTGTTTAGTTCTTTTTCGCTAGAAACCGATTATGCAGAAAATGATTCTCTTAGGCAAGGGCCTATGTCCAATTCTGGGCCCCCGAAGGATTTTGGGACTTTTGGCTCCGACCATCTTGCAGCAGAAAATTAGCAGCAAAATATGCGCCCTCCCCGAATTGGCTAAGGCAAAAACTCGCCAAGATACCGTGTGGGCGTAGAAAATTAGCAGAAAATTAGCAGAAAATTATGGCATTGTTTATAAGCCCGGGTCATAAAACTGATCTGCTAGTTTATAGGCGTTTTCCCATATCCTACTTGGGTTTAAAAATTATTTAAATAAACGTTTTGCTTATTTTTTTCAGGTCTACATGACTTCCTTAAATACGTGAATCTCAGAACCCCCGCCTACTTGGGTATAAAAATGGTTTAAATAATTCTCTTGCTTATTGTTGCATATCTAAGTAATTCCTTAATATACGTGGGCCTCATATCCCCACCCTACTTTGGTTTAAAAATTGTTTAAATAATTGTCTTGCTTATTGTTGCAGGGCTACGTAATTCCCTAATATGCATGGACCCCATATCCCCCGCCTACTTGCCTCCCTCCCGCCGCCACTGATCAGCCGGCCAGCAACTTCGAATGTTAAAGGTGGCAACCCTACCTACAGGAGACGACCAAGTCTTTTCAAATTGTAGTCCGCGCGTCTTTTTCATTGCGATTCATCGATAAATTGGAGAGATCGCTGATTATAAAGCAAATAGAGGAGTGACTTGGAAAAAGGGTAAAATAGAGGATTGAAAAAAAGAGGAAATAGAGGAGACAGTTGCATCCCTGTAATAAACGTAGGCCTCTAACAGTTATAATAACAATTATACTATATAGAGTATCATACTGGAAAATTGGCGTACTCGCTCCAAGTTCCGATTCATCTGAATTGGTCATCTGTAACCCTAAGCCGCTACTAGTCATTTAAATATTTGCGAGGGTAAAAATTTCCATTTTCCATCATCGATCAACCGCGATACTTCCTCATACATTTTTTCCGAGTAACAATAGTCATACAGAATCACAACTGCACCTAGCCTGACGGGCAGTATTATTTGGTAAATGAAAGCCCAACAATGGATAATAAAATTATGATTTAAAAATATATTAAACAATATAGACTATTTACGTTTTGAAAAATTGATTTTGGCGTATGGGGGGGGGGGGGGCTGGCGAAATTATTGCTCAAAATTGTTATAAATAATCGACTTTTACCAGTTTTTGTGGTTGTAAATAATTGTAAATGAATCGTAGATTACGTTAGCACTTTGAAAAATTGATTTTGGCGTATGGGGGGGTTGGCGAAATTATTGCTCAAAATTGTTATAAATAAGCAACTTTTACCAGTTTTTGTGGTTGTAAATAATTGTAAATAAATCGTAGATTACGTTAGCGCTTTGAAAAATTGATTTTGGCGTATGGGGGGCTGGCGAAATTATTGCTTAAAATTGTTATAAATAATTGTCTTTTACTAGTTTTTGTGGTTGTAAATAATTGTAAATAAATCGTAGATTACGTTAGCACTTTGAAAAATTGATTTTGGCGTATGGGGGGGGGGGGGACTGGCGAAATTATTGCTCAAAATTGTTATAAATAATCGACTTTTACCAGTTTTTGTGGTTGTAAATAATTGTAAATGAATCGTAGATTACGTTAGCACTTCGAAAAATTGATTTTGGCGTATGGGGGAGCTGGCGAAATTATTGCTCAAAATTGTTATAAATAATCGACTTTTACCAGTTATTGTGGTTTTAAATAATTGTAAATAAATCGTAGATTACGTTAGCACTTTGAAAAATTGATTTTGGTGTATGGGGGGGAGGGGCGCTGGCGAAATTATTGCTCAAAATTGTTATAAATAATCGACTTTTACCAGTTTTTGTGGTTGTAAATAATTGTAAATATATCGTAGATTACGTTAGTACTTTGAAAAATTGATTTTGGCGTATGGGGGGCTGGCGAAATTATTGCTCTAAATTGTTATAAATAATCGACTTTTACCAGTTTTTGTGGTTGTAAATAATTGTAAATAAATCGTAGATTACGTTAGCACTTTGAAAAATTGATTTTGGCGTATGGGGGGGCTGGCGAAATTATTGCTCAAAATTGTTATAAATAATCGACTTTTACCAGTTTTTGTGGTTGTAAATAATTATAAATAAATCGTAGATTACGTTAGCACTTTGAAAAATTGATTTTGGCGTATGGGGGGCTGGCGAAATTATTGCTCAAAATTGTTATAAATAATCAACTTTTACCAGTTTTTGTGGTTGTAAATAATTGTAAATAAATCGTAGATTACGTTACCGTTCTGGAAATTGTGGTTTTTTTATGTGGGGGCTGGCGAAATATTTCTCCCCCCTCCCCCCTTTGTTTGTTTATAACTTTGTTTATACACTTGTAAAAAATCGATTGTCGTTGTAATTAATTGTAAAAAAAGTGTACAAAATTATCCAATTGCTTATTTTAGGATTAGTGATTTGGGGAGGCGGGGGAAATGGACGTATCGCGGGCGTCGACGCTTAAACGCGAGCGATATCGAGGCCGTATTTTCGGCCCCTCAGCACGCAAGGATGCCGGGATGGCATTTTTGAGAGTCCGAGATGCAGATTCTCCCACCGGTTGATCAGCCGCGTTGAGGTGGCTAAGGAAAGCTGGGGAACAGCGAAAGCACTGGCTCGGATCACAACGGCTCACATCACTACATTCGACAGGTTGTGAACTGTGCTTGCTGCAGTGAGGAGAGGGAGTCTGCATTGCAATGCACAGCACTGCACTTGCACGCACGTTGCACTTCATCACTTCAGCTGGTGCTCGCATTGGGGACTCAATAAATGTGATTTCTCCAGTAACAGTCAGAGCCAACTTAAATTTAAACGTAGGTACGAGCGTTCAAAACAAAACAAACACTCGGCACCTGCTTCGAGTCGGGACAGCTGTAAACACTTGCATGCGATAACACATAAGCAGCGATATGGGCTATAGCAGTAAATGTGTCGTGTGCGATAATATTTGTATACGGCCACTAAATATATGCCTAAAATGCAATAAACCCTGGCATTCTAGATGTGCAGGGAAAAACTTAAATAGCCCGTACGATTTATGTCGTAACGTGAGGCAGCAGACTCAGCAGAACCAACAGCTGAATGCTTCCAAAAAATCGGAAATAAGCGGTACCAAAAGTACAGAGAAGAAAAGAAAACCTCTGCTCCTCTATGTGCAACGCGGTACACCGACCAAAACAAATGTGCCGAAACATCCAAAAGGGACTTCCACTCCCACAGAACAAAAATTAGAGAATTTCTCCTCGCATAGAAGTGAAACTGCATTCTCTTCTTCTTCGGCCTCTGTTTTTGCCTCTATTTCAGGATCTGCTTCGCTGATCGATGTCGCATCCGAATCGGCAAATCAGCTGCTTGAGAATCAGAAGTCAACATCCAATGCAGACGCAGAATCAACGAACGAGACAGGGTTTTCGGAGGTGGGAGTAAATGAAAAAGATGAGCTCTCTACTACCCCAGCTGCGGTACTCCAGACATCTTGACCAAAGCTAGATATGACGGAGAATATCTCCGAGTCTCCTGCAACATTGAAGGCTTCTGAAGAAATTATAGCCGATCTGACAGGGGTAACCAGTGTACTAATTCCTGTTACCACCTTGGGTTTTCTATTTCAGCGTTTTGAGATACTCGAGAAGCAGCTTGACGACATGAAATCATGTGGCACTAGGGACCTCGCGCCGCCAACCGTCTCTGTTGCATCGGCAGAAACCATCTCTATGGACAGGGGAGAACTGACCGCGAGGTTTTCAGCCCTAGAGAAAGTTATCTTGGATCAAAATAAAACGATTAACGAAATGAGTAATACGTGCAGGCTGCTTGTCGAGGATAATGCCGTATTGAAAGAAACATTAATCGGATTTCAGAACACTGCGAAAAATAATCAGCCCGATGAAAGTAACGATAAGCAATGTATTAAATATAGTAGGTCGATCGATCTTTCTGGCGGAAGCAAGAAATGTACACCAAGAAATGAAGTAGATAGTGCGGATTACTCGCAAGAAGTAATTGTTTCTAATATTTTTAAAGGTTCTGATAAGCACAATTTAGACGTAGTTCATGCCGTCCTTTCTACCATACTTCCGACCGTCCAGCGGGATGATAACATTTCTACACGCTTTCTTCGGGTCATATAGGAAAAATTCAGTAGGTTCGTCAGAGAAAAATCCCGTTAAACGTCGGTGCCCATGGATAGTTAAACTCCGCGATCATAAATTTGTTAAAGAATTAATGTACGCCAAACATAAATTTACGCGTCATAGCACTAAAGATGTTAACTTTTCGGGGCTTGATCAGGAAACGGTTGGCAATATAAGTAACGGAAAAATTTTTATTAACGAAATGCTGAGTAGAGATAAGTTCGTCCAATACAGAAGCTTAAAGGCAGTTGCTCGTGGATTGCAGTTTAAATACATTTGGGATAGAGGCGACCGTTTCCTGGCCAAGTTGCGAGATGGTGAAACGTCACAGCTGATCGTGACTGCGGCGGATCTGCAAGCGATTGCAATTTCAAGTGGTACGACAAAACGTAGGGGCACTGATACTAAAAATGGTGTTGAGACTAAAACATCGGATAAGAAATCGAACGCCGGTACACCAAACGGTATGATTATTAACGCGACCACATGACTAGATACTGATAGTGCAAATGAGGTTCGGTATGTCGGGGTGAAAGCAGGATTTTTAAATACGACGTCTTTGAAAGCGCACATGACAACTTTTCGCCAATTCCTGCTCTCTCATCCCTCTTACCATCTCTTCGGCATTGCGGAGTCGCGACTCGGGCCTAATATAGGAGATGATTTCGTCCAGATTGAAGGCTACTCAATAATCAGGCAGGATAGGAATACAAAGGGAGGAGGAGTTCTGCTGTACGTAAGCAATTTGTAAAACTAAAATTTTATGTACATCGTCGACCATGATGGACGAAGGGAAGCCGGGAGTTCCAGAGTACATTATATGTAGTGTACAGCAGGGCTCTTCGCCTCGTGTGTTTGTGGCAGTCATTTACAAGCCCCCAGACGCCGAGCTTATCGACTCCGATCTGGCTGAAGCTCTTGAACAACATTCCGTGGGTTTTGCGCATCGAATAGTAATGGGAGATCTCAACGCGAATATGTTAGTAAGGGAGCCAGAAACGATTTTCGTAAGACATCTTGCATGTCAACTCAACCTAAAACTTGTTGAGCATGGCGCGACTAAACATCATAACAGCAAATCTCACACCTGGATCGATATAATCGTCACGGACGATCATGACGTAGTGCTCGATTCTAACAATATTACGGCGATTCATCGCAATAGTCACAATATAATTGATGTTGTTATTGACGTTCCAGTATCTCAAAATCCTCCACTTGCGAGCTTTACATACCGTAATTTTAAGGCTATTCGTCAAAAGCAACTGCTTTCTTACTTGAATGATTGCGATTGGTCGGCTGTCACTTGCGCGGATGTAGACCTTGGCGCCCGCTTAGAACATCTTAATGTGAATATCATGCAGGCTTTGGATGAAGTAGCCCCGATTAAGGAATTTCGGCCGAATAGAAAACAACAACCACCGTGGGTTGACGTGGAGCTTAGAGAGTTGTACGCTAACCGTAACGCTTTACGTCGGAGATATCTACGAACCCGAAATCACGATCTCTGGGAAGAATGTCAATCTATAGCGCTATTAGCAGAACAACGCTCAAATGAAGCACGAGATACATTTTTTCAGAACAAAATTTTCGAGGCACTTAATAGGGGGAAGGATCTCTGGAAAGAGTTGAGAAGTCTAGGTCTACTTCCACAAAATCGAGCTAGGGAGGAACTTCACGGGTTTTCTCCAAAAGAATTCAACACGTACTTTGCGGGGGTCTCAGTCTCGGCTGAAGAACGCGAGGAAGATTTGAATGAAGTTATGGCATCGGCTAGTGAAGAGGGTTTCACTTTCACTAAAGTTACTTTTGCAGAAGTGGTTCTAGCCGTTGCACATTTCTCCTCGCAGGCTAAGGGCGAGGATGGGATACCGCAAGGTATGATAGCAAAATCTCTTCCACTTATTGGTTATCATCTAGTCGATATTTTCAATGCTTCCCTCTCGAAGGGAATTTTCCCCGAATCATGCAAGAAAGCTCATTTGGTGCCACTTAAAAAGGCAGCTATTCCTTGGACTGTTACGGACTTTCATCCAGTGGCACTATTGAGCTTTTTATCTAAAGTTCTTAAGAAGCTTGTACATGACCAGATATCAGGATTTTTATCTTCGAAGAAACTTCTCGATCCCTTACAATCTGGATTTAGACCGGGTCACAGTACGCAGACAACACTATTAAAATTGATGGAAGATATAAGAGCGGGAATAGACAACGAAAAACAACTACTTACCATTCTCTTACTACTTGATTTTAGCAAGGCTTTCGACACCATATCGCTAACTAAATTATTACATAAATTGATCAGAATGGGATTTTCTGGAGGGTAGTTCGGTGGATAAAGTCGTATATTACAGGCCGTAATCAAAAAGTGATTACGAAACTAAATGGAGACTCAGATTGGCTCACAACCAATCTCGGCGTACCACAGAGCTCAGTTCTGGGACCCCTTCTGTTCAGTCCTGATATAAATGATATACAGAACATTCTTTCAGATTTTAATAGTAATTCTCAAACGAGTGGTGTCAAGCACCTGCTATATGCAGATGATCTACAAGTTTAAACACAGACAACCATAGACAAACTGAATGAGGGGATACGATACTTGTCGATTATAGGTAGAGCAATGTCAGTGTGGGCCGCCGACTGTGCTCTCAGTCTCAATGTAAAAAAAACCAAGGCTATTATTTTTGGGTCTAACCATAATATTAACATACTACGGGGTATGCATTTGTCTGGCATTGAGATTCAGGACAACGTCTTCGTCCCGTTTGTCGACACTGTAACTAATCTCGGTGTTGTAATGGATTCGAAACTAACGTGGAAAATGCAAGTGGATGCAGTTAGCCGAAGAGCTAACAGAGCCCTATACGGACTCGGACGGTTTCGATCCTGCACCACCGAGATGTTACGTAAACAGCTCGCAAATTCTCTCGTATTATCTCATTTAGATTACTGCTCGCTAGTATACCTCGACGTGTCGGGTGAACTTCAAAAGAAACTGCAAAAGTTACAAAATTCATGCGTGAGATATGTAAGTGGTGCTAAGAAAAACGAACACATCAGCCCATACAGGAATAAGCTAGAGTGGCTTGATTTAAGGGAGAGAAGGGTATATTTTGCAGCGGTATTAATCTACAAAGTTATGAATTTGAGTCAGCCAGCGTACCTAGCTCCCTTATTTCAAAAGTGCCATGATAGAACCTCCAGCAGAACTAACTACAGAGAACTTATAGTTTCGCCATCGCGAACTGACGTAGGGCTGAATTCATTCTGGTCCCAGGGTACGCGTCTTTGGAACTCGATTCCTCACGATATTAAGAATATTTACTCGGCGAGTAAATTTAAAACAGCGTTTAGGAAATATTTGGCACAAAGGTCCTGCGATGTCGACTGTATATATGTATAAATAGAATATAGACGTATACTGCTATTTCTGATAACAGCATTAAAATCAGTTTGAGATTAATCTTCGCACGTACATCGGATGAACAAAACAATGTGATGAACACAATTTGTAAGCGCTAGATTGATGAACGAGAAAGTTCAACTATGTGATACTTCGTGACTTGGCGACTGCCATTGACCAATTTTGTGATGATTATGCGACTGCGATATACTGTACACAAATGTTAATTATGTTCAATAACATTGAACCATCCTGAGTCGGGTTTTCCTAATAGGATTTATCTCATGAGGTTTGCCTATTAGGTTTTCCCCGTCTCACAAACATAAGCCTGCGCGAATGCGGGATGGCAGACTGTAACTTAGTTGTTTTGTAATGCACAAATAAAATTATTCTATTCTATTCTATTCTATTCTACTCCGTGCCACCGAATGAGGGAATAGGTCTGGGATCTGGAAGCGCGAAATAATACGCGGACAAGTGTAAACGAACAGCTAAATGTATTGCCACCTGGGCCACTCCGCAAATACACACGCGCGGCGCGTGCTCTAAGTACGCGTACGTGTATGCACACACGTACCCGCAAAGGCGGCCCTATGTCCCGCACCGATGTCGGCCGATCGCCCGAGTCTCGTTCTCCGAACGCTCGTCGTCCGCAGGGAGAGTACGCGCTCGCCTGGCCAGGACTTACCTCCTCCGAAGTGAGAGGTCTCGGCGTGGAGATGGGCGCCGGTACATCAGCGCTGTCTCGCGCACACCTGCGTCTCTCTCTCTCTCTCTCTCTCTCTTGATTATCTCGCAATATGTCTGCTTGTTTCGATTTTGAAAAGCAGTAATCCACAATACCTCGCGTGCTACTTTCGCTTCAAAGATCGTGGTGGTCTGGGTCGTAAGATGCTCTCTTCGTTGGATATCATCATCCCTCACTTTAACACTGAGTACCTGCGTAGCTCGTTTCACATCGGAGTCGCCTATTTATGGAACAATCTACCTCACGATTTGCGTCGCGACTACCGACTACCGAGCTTCAAGCGGCGCCTTTACGGATATCTGATCAATCGTAACTATTAATGTATTTTTGCGAAATTTTATCTATTTAGCTTTATAATGTACATATCTATCGTTTTATAATTTCAACTTGTTAAATTTTATGTTATTTTTATTTTTTTTTTTATCTTTTACATTCATATATATATATATATATATATATATATATATATATATATATATATGTATCTTCTAACGTTGTTGTAAGGGACATGCGCCCGTCAATTTGTTCTACGATCTCATTGTATATCCCTCTGTACTGCTTAGGCTACCATGGACCTTGAGTCCTTAGCCTTTAATAAACTCAAACACACACCCACACTCTCTCTCTCTCTCTCTCTCTCTCTCTCTCTCTCTCTCTCTCTCTCTCTCTCTCTCTCTCTCTCTCTCTCTCTCTCTCTCTCTCTCTCTCTCTCTCTCTCTCTCTCTCCCGATGCTTGGCTCCCTTGCCTGCCGCACGTGTATCTCTCTCTCTTCCTCTCCCTCTCTCTCTCCTCGCCGTCGACGGGTCAGCTCGGCCGCAGCTGGCGATTGGCCGTGTCCCCGGGCTGCGTTGCTCTCTCTCACTCTCGCACTGTACCATGACTCTCCTTCTCCCTCGCGGCACTCTACTGTCGCTCTCTCTCTCTCTCTCTCTCTCACTCACTCGCTCACAGTGCACCGCTGCAACCACGCACTCATTCTCTCTCGCTCCCTTGCACTCCTGCACTTTCGCGCTCCGCGAGTGAGAGAGAAACAATTCACGGGATCTCGGCGAGACTATCTGTCTGGACTAATCGCGACAAAGGCAAAAGCAATACTGCCGGGCTCTGTCCCTCGCTCTCCTTCCTCCTTCGCGCAAGGTTGCCGCGAGTTTTCATTTCGGGGCTTCGTGTGTATCGTAGGCGCGCACCATACTTTTGCCCGTTCGCGGGCTCCGTGTGTCGCACATCGCTGCGCTTACACACACGCACACCTACACGCGCGCACAACTACACACACACGAAAGCCATCGGAGAACCACGAGGACAAGCCCGACTAAATTCGCGAAGCCTTATGCCGAAATCGTCGGCCTTACTTTCTTCAAGGTCGCGGCATATTTACGTTTTCGGGCATCTACCCGTGTGCACATCGTGCGTCGGAGATCGACTCGGTTCGAGCTCCGTGTTCGAAGACACATACGCACACAGACGCGCCTGCCATTACAATACTAATAATAACAAATTATTTTAAGCGCTACTTGCTCTTCTCTTATGTAGTTGCTGCAATTTATAGTAATATATACACATTTGTAATAAATTTGTAAAGAATATGTTTTATTCTTATTTTTTGAACATAAGAATAAAATGAAATATTGCGTATCTAATTTTTATGCGCTATTTACACGTTTCCATGTGTAGTTGCTGCTGTTTGTAGTACTACTTGATATTATGTTTTATTATTATTTTAAAAATTGAAACATATAAATAAAACGTTAAACGTTATAAAATATTTCTTCATAGACTATATTTTTAGTATAAATATTTGCAATTTCATTTCATAATTTAGTTTATGTGTGCACTGAACAAAATTTGGCGCGCCACCTACTCTTCAGGTGTACGTACAGCGCCAATTTTAGCTGGTAGTGGCTATACTTTCCATCGGAGTAACTGCTACTCCTAAAAGAGTAGCTGGTACTCTTGTAAGAGTAGGAGCTACTCTTATTCGGTATAGCCACAGCGCCAGCCTGTCGGCGCGCCACCTAACCTCGCAGAAAGCGTGTAAAAAGTACAACAGCTGCGCGTAGTCGGCGCGCACACTATACTGAATAACGGCACTGCTGCTACTGCGTTTGAAGGTTAGGAGGCGCGCCGAATTTTTTTCAGTGTGGTATTATCAGATTTAGAAACAGTGTTACTTACTGAAATATCTGCATGATCTGCAATTGTATTTTCCGAATTACTTAAACATATTATGGCTGTATCCAGACCTTTATAAAAGTATTTGAATAAATATTTTATAGAATTAATTGTATTGCAAACTTCAATATTGGTATGGCAGCGAAGTTGAAGTAATAAATACGGGTTATATGGCACAAAAAAACGATTGTCTGCAATTCTTTGTTTTGAAAATATAATATTTTAACATCATTCCTTCTTTTGTATACCGGATAACTTGCAATGATAAAAAAATTGTTGCCTCATTATATTACTTTGGAAAATTTTGTGTACATTTACTTTTATCTTCATTCATACAGGGTGAATTTAAATTTTGATATCCACAAGGACCATGAATCATATTGTTTAACTAATTTGTACAATTCTGGATACATATTTTCATCTGGAATTTTAGCAGTAACTATACTATCGATTAATTCAGAATTGAAGAATTTATCTTTATCGTCTAAATAAAGCAGCATATGAATATGTGGTAATCGGCGTTTTTGAAACTCAATAACATATATAAAAGCAATAATTTTCTCAAAAATATTATTTTCCGTTAATTCAACTTTTAATATATTTATTTTCTCATGAAAAATGCGCGTAACAATATCGGTCTATCGATTGCATTTTTATTTGCATTGAGATTGTCTGCTATTTCTTTCCACTGTGGATTGCAGGTCATAGTTAAAAATAAATCCGGTTTTCCAAAATTCTGACATATAGTCATCGAGTCTAAATAATTTTGTTGAATAGCACGGGGATGTAAATAACGAAGGTAAAATAATCATTTTTCCTATTAGAGCATTTGCATTTGCAGCTTCGTTATGAACATAATACATTAAATCCTTATACATGTCCGTTCTAAAAGAATCTTGCTCATTTCTTATATAATATAATCAACAACTTTCAATTTTTGTCCAAGCGTCAACAATAAACTGCTGAGTAAGCTTCCCAGCACTTAAGCCTGGATTAAAATTCGTTCTAACATTTAACTTGTAACTATAATATTGTAATGTAGTCATTTTACTTTGTTTAACACTTTTATCATAACATGTCAAATAAGGATGCTAACCGCATTCGCCACAAGGAAACAAAAGCGAATAAATCACAGGATTTATATGTTTACTTATAATAGGTATCCTACACGTAACTGAACTTTTACAATAAATACAAATATCTCGTTCGCTTGGAGAAAGACCGCCTTTGCCAACATATACTATTGCTACTACATTACATGTTACAGCACCATTATTCTTTTTATCAACAGCATTGTTTCGAACCATGTACATTTTAACTCCTTTAGGTAATAATCCACATTTCCCTGCTTTTTTATATTCTTCCATTTCTATCTCATGCATCATTTTATATGCCATAGAATAGGGATTGACAGTACGTATAAAACTATCTAATTTATTTAATAAGTTTAGTGAACCATGTTTACTATGTTATTAGCTAATTCGTTATCTATTAAATATAGTTGCCCGTATTTACGAGATTTTTCCCTCTCTGGATTTAATGAATATGAATTATGATAAGTTTGTCCGCAAATACGAAAAACTTGTACTCCTGCAGTAGGAAATGCTACTAATTTTGCACCAAAACTTCCAAATGCCAATAAATTATTATATATTCTGATGCTATTCATAAAAGTTTTGCTTTCTTTACTGTTACTATTTATTAGTTGTTTTAGTTGTTCTAAATATGAGTCTTCATTATTAAATAAAACTTTTCCTTTATGACAACAATTAGTAAAACATTTCTCAGCATTCGTTTCACAAGTAAAATGTTTGGCATCACAATATATGAGGCGTTTCACGTCAGCTCTCCAGGCGCGGCGCGCGAGCGCGAAATCATGCTGTTTGCAGCTTGTGTTTGAAGGGCTAAGATGTATTTAAAAAAAATAATCCCCAAGTGATTTCGATGTATTTTTTCCTCAGCTTTCCGATGGTGCTATTAGTTTCTCAAAATTTTTCTATTCTAACCTCAAAAAAACATAAAACGTGTTATATCTCAAAAACTATATTTTTAATATTTTTTTTGACCTGCTAGATCGAAAGAGGAGGAAATTTTACATGGATATAGCCTTTTTCTACATAGGGGTTTTTTGATTTTTTCGATATATTATTCAAGAAAAACAAGGCGCTCGGCCAGCCGCTACGCACGGCGTGCGTCACTGCAGCATCGGCGCGCGGCAGCATTTATTCATTCATTCATTAATTATTTAACCACCGCTAGAGGGCTAGTAATTGCATTTAGATACCCGTAAGTAATTATGCAGCACGTAGGGCTTATATACGAGTGATGTGTAGCGTTGAAGTATTGGTTTTTTGGAAAACCGTTCAATATCTATACTATATTGTGCTATACTGCGATTTATCTGTCTTTCATGACAAACTTACTGCTATCCCCCTTCAATGGATTTATCTTTTTTTTTAAACAAACATGAGTTTTTCATTAAAATGTGTGAATCCTTTAGGAAGGAATGAACACTCTAATGAGTTAACAAATTTCCCAAAATCATTAGCACAATCATTTCCATCAATACCAGATGGAGCGAAAGTTTGTCTTACGTGCAAATTTTTGATTTATAATAAACGCAAATCGAGTGAATCTTCTCCGATACCAAAAAGAATTAAACCGGACTGTGATGATGATGACCACAAAGCTGCCATGGCAATATTTGAAAATTTAAGAAGTAAACTTTCTGAGACAAAGTCAAAAGATGAAAGAATGTTATTACTTTCCCTTGCCCCTAGATTTTGGTCTCGTAAAAATTTAATAGAAAGATTAGGTTGTACGGAATGGGAAGCAAGAACAATACTAACTGAAGCTACTGATGGAAATATTTTGACGGTACCGTTGAAAAATAAAGGAAAAGAGCTTTCTAATGAAACCAAAAATACGGTAAAAAACTTTTATGATCGTGACGATATCAGTAAATTATTGCCTGGAATGAAAGATTTTATTTCAATAAAACAAATTACTGGTGAACGCTTACACGTTCAAAAAAGATTACTTCTAGGTAATTTGAATGAAATTTATATTTTATTTAAAAATGAATATCCGGATGTTAAGATAGGCTATACAAAGTTCACACAATTAAAACCAAAACATTGTGTGTTGGCTGGAACAAGTGGGACACATAATGTATGCGTATGCGTACATCATGAAAATGTCAAACTTATGCTAGATGCAATTAATTTGAAACATTTTACAAAGGATAGTGATTCACCTTTAGAAAATTATAAAGATTGTATAAATAAAATTGTTTGTAGTCAACCATCGGATAAATGTTTCTTGGGTGACTGTTTGGATTGCGTAGCTAATTTTTCAAATCTTCAAGAAATTATGATGAAAAGTTTTAAGAATCATGGCATTCAAGAAATTAAATATGAATCATGGAAGCAAACGGATCGCTGCTCAATAATATTTGAAACGATAAAAGTTTCTAGCTTTCTTGAAATATTGAAAGACAAATTGATTAAATTAAAAACGCACGATTTTTTTTTTGCTAAACAACAAGCACTGTTTATTAGAAATTTAAAAGAAAATCTTGAAGATGGAGAGATAGTAATTAGTTTTGATTTTGCTGAAAATTACGCTTTTGTTGTTCAAAATTCAGCTCAATCGTTTCATTGGAATAATAATCAAGCCACTATATTTACAATTATAGTGTATTATAGAGAAAACGATGATCTCAAACACGAAAGTGTAGCTATTATTTCTGACAATTTAAATCATGATACCGTTTCCGTATATGAATATCAAAAAATTATTCTAAACTATTTGAAAGGTCATCATCAACTAAAAAAAATTTATTATATAACCGATGGTGGAGCACAGCATTTTAAAAATAAAAACAATTTTCAGAATCTTCTTCATCATGAAGAGGATTTTAAAATAAAAGCTAAATAAAAGCATTTTTTTGCCACTGCACATGGCAAAAGTGGTTGCGATGGCATAAGTGCTAATTTAAAAAGGGGAGCCCGTAGAGCTAGCTTACAGCTTACAGGAGCTCACAAAATCCTTACAGCCTACGATCTTTATAATTGGGCACAAAATTATAGTAAAGAAACAAAGATTTTCTACAGTAGCAAAGAAGTTTATGAAAAAAATTCTTTGGAATTATAAGTTAGATTCGATAAAGCAAAAGCCATTCCAGGTACTTTGAAATACCACGCTTTTATTCCAATAGATGAAAAGACTCTGCAACTTAAAAAAACTTCTTTAGCATCTAACTATGATTTATTTCCTAAATTAAAAAAGACTAAAAATGTTAAAAAGATTTGAATATTTAAAAGCTTATGAACAAAAATTGTTATGATGTTAAATGGAGCAGCCCCCTCGAAGGATTGCCACCTTGCCGTGTGCCCGGTTAGTTATCTGACCTGGGCCGGTGGGGGGGCCTTACGCCAAGAGTACGAACGATGCGTGCCCGTCCTGAAGCGTGAATGGAGCATGATTGACGGATCCCCGTAAAACGGGCTCTCCACAAGCAGGTGAAAGGGTCCCCCGTAAAAAGGGCTCTCCCTCGGATGGATATGCATGCAGCGTGAATGGGACCCCCCTAAAAAGGGCTCTCAGTATGAATGTGGGTTCCCCGTAAAAAGGGCTCTCCCCTGGTTCTGAGTATGAAAGTGATGGATGGCAGGAGGAAAGCGCCGCTCTCCATAAGGAATGTCCGGCGCTGGACTCCCGGGCCGGGCACCTCTCGGACCCCAACCCTCGCATAGAGGAGTGGGGAACGAGAAAGTCTTTACGGCTCGAGCAGTAACGAAGAGCAATACCCTGACGTGGCGAATGCGGTAGTACTCGTCAGGAAACACTCCACACACCCACACGCAATAGACACTAGTGACT
This sequence comes from Torymus aiolomorphi, assembly GCA_036365515.1. Lineage (NCBI taxonomy): Eukaryota > Metazoa > Arthropoda > Insecta > Hymenoptera > Torymidae > Torymus > Torymus aiolomorphi. The sequence goes on from CM070874.1 coordinate 180,202,893, forward strand.
CACCTAAACACCACACTTACACAATGCGGGATAGATTATGGAGGCTCTCAATTCCCCGATCAGGGTCGTCTGGCAAGGGACATCTCTCCTCTTACTGGAGGGTACAATTTAAAAACTGGGTTGTTCGGCGCTCCCGGGCCGCCAGATAGTACAGGGGCCCGGGAAGGAGTAACCGCCCAACTCCTAGCTGCCCCACCAGCTGGCGCATAATCTCTTTCTGGGTAGTAGTGCCGGTTGGTGACCGGATAGGGCCATGCTATCCAGGGAGGGGGGCTCTATCGAGGCCACCGGTTGGGGGGGGGGAGAAACTACGCCTTCGTCTTCGGATAGGGGTAATCTGAGAGTCAAAGTACTACCCGACCACTAACACAAATACACCCGCTCTTAAAAACACATGGATATGGAAAAAATAAAGGAAGTAGTTTTAAAAGTGCCTACAAATGTTGAGCTCCCTAGCTCCTTCTTAGTGAATTCACAGCAGGACGTGGTTCCTACGAACCGCGACACTGCTAGCACAGATAAAAGTGGGAACAGCACCCCGCAGGACGTGGGCCAAAAGGTCCGCGATACTGAGGGGACGGTGACCAACAAAAAGAAAAAGAATAAAGGAAAGAAACCCTGCGGGGCGGAGAGACAGAGGAGGCTGTTGGCCAAGCGGAAGGGAGATAGTGGATCGCTGATCCCTGCCGCTGGCTCATCGGCTCTCGGTGGATCCGCTCCAAGTGAAAAAAGTCTCACTGGAATGGGGCTGATCGGGATCAGCGGGTCTGGTGGGTCGGGAGACGGTGTCAAGCTGACCCCTGCCAAAAGGAACCGCGACTCGGACAGCTCCATCCCAAGAGAGATCAAGAAACGAACTACTGAGGCGGGGCATCCGACCTATAGTGAATCGGTCGCCAGTTCCCTTAGGATTGCGGTTATCCCGCAATCCTATCCGGAGGTCCGCCTCAGCGAAGAGCAAGGTAAGCTGGTGCTATCGTCCGTGGAAAACGCCATGGACGAGGCACCAGAGGACAGCTACTTCCCGTCCTTCTTGAACAACTGGTTCTGGAGGGGAGCACGTGTGTTCCACTGCAGATCGCAGGAGGACGCGAGGTGGCTGAAGGATAAAGTAGGAGGCTGTGTATCCTGGACGGGTGCTAGCCTCAAGGCAGTAGAGATGGAGGACCTCCCAAAACTGCCCAGGGTCACAATTTATGTCCCTGGCAAGCACGATGCAGGGACGGTCCTGAAAAGGCTGTCCCGGCAGAAACCGGGCCTGAAGGTGGATACCTGGCAGGTTAAGGGTTCCAGGGAGGATCCCGCAAAGAAAAGCGACTTAGGAGTTGAAACGGCGGTGCGCGTCACCATGGTACCAACGGAGGTCGAGGCGTTAAAACGCATCGACTTCCTACCATACTGTGGTGGCTTCAGAGCGCACTGCCTGGTATGGAAGGATAAAGAAGGAGTAAAGGACGGGGGTACCACCGACAACATAGAAGTGGATACCCCTGCCTCCGACAAGGAAGAAAGGCAGGACAGGGACGGCGGGCCTTCCGATAACAAAGAAAGGCCCACGACCCTCAAGGAGGATAACCTAACGGATCTGTGACGAGATGGCAGGTCCTAAGGTAACCTTCACGCAAATAAACTTGCATCACTGCAAAAGCGCCTCGGTGGTACTAGCCAGACGCACGGCAAGGATGCACACATGCATATCGCTCGTCCAAGAGCCTTGGTTATATAAAACAAAGATTAATGGCTTGAGTGGTTGCGGTCAGCTGATATGCGGGAGGGTGGACAACTCTAGAGCATGCCTATTGGTTAAGGGCCTAAGAGTGGAAGCCATACCCAAGTACTGCTTACGCGACCTAGCGACGGCTAAGTTTTGGTACAAAGACGATAAAGGCGGCATGCGGAAAGTGGTTGTCGCATCAGCCTACTTCCCCTACGAATCGAACCTCTGCCCTACGGCGGAGGTCATAGAACTAATTAAATTCTGTGAGGTTAAGGGGTTGGATCTGTTGTTGGGGTGCGATGCTAACGCACACCATCTGGCGTGGGGCAGCTCGGACACGAACAACAGGGGTGAGAAACTCCTGCAGTTCCTCTCCACCACCAACCTTGACTTCCTGAACAGAGGCTGTAAGCCTACTTTCCAAAATCATAATAGGGAGGAGGTCATTGACATCACCTTGGCTTCGAAAAACATGGGGAATGCGATTACGGGCTGGAGGGTCTCCGACGAGATCTCTATATCGGATCATAACCACATAGTTTTCGAAATCAAAGGTCGCAGCACAGAATCTAGACTCTATAGAAACCCGAGGAAGACAGACTGGGCCACCTACGTTGAAGAACTAGGGGCAAAGCTCAAGTCGTTCCCGGGTGGTTATGGCAATCAGATGGAACTCGATCACTGCGGGGAGGTTCTAAAGAACATCATCGTTAGTGCTTACGAAAACAATTGCAGACTACGTACGAAGCCAGTGCAAAAGGGAGCACCTTGGTGGAATCCCACACTGGAGACGTTGAAGAAAAAGAGGAGAAGACTTTATAATAGGTCTAAGAAAACGAACGATTCAGCAGATAGAGAAGGTTTTAGGGACGCTCAAAGAGAGTACAAAAAGGAAATCGAAAGAGCCAAAAGCAACGGCTGGAAGAACTTTTGCGAGAACATGCGCAGTGTCTCTGATACAGCAAGATTGCTCAAACTACTAAGACAATCGAAAACGCAAGGGACAAATCTTATAAAAGTCGACACGGGGGAATGGGCGGAAGATGAGAGGATGGCACTAGACTGCCTCTTGGACACGCACTTTCACCAGCACGATACAGTCGTGATAGAACATTATGAACTAAGGGCCAACGGCGTGGATTGGGAGCTAGCGCGACGAATCTGCGCCGAGGACCGAGTTAGATGGGCGGTAAGTACTTTCGACCCTTTCAAGGCACCGGGAACAGATGGTATCTTCCCGGCGCTGTTACAGAAAGGGCTCGACTTACTCGCTCCCATCTTAGTAAAACTTTTTCGAGCTTGCATAGCGTTTGGGTACATACCCGAATGTTGGCAAGTGGCCAGAGTGGTATTCATGCCAAAACCCGGCATCGCGCAGCACTCAAAGACGAAAGACTACAGACCCATCAGTCTGACATCCTTTGTCCTCAAGACAATGGAGAGACTGGTGGACAGATACATTAGGAAAGAACCACTAGCAGCTCATCCCCTGCATGATAGTCAGCACGCATATCAGACAGGCAAATCGGTGGATACCACTCTGGCTGAGGCGGTGACTTTCGTGAAAAAGGGGATGAAGAACAAAGGATTGGTTTTGGCTAGTCTACTGGACGTGGACGGTGCCTTTAATCACACCACGAAAGAAAGCATTGTGAAGGGCGCCGAGAACCATCTCGTACCCAATACGGTTAGCAGATGACTTTGGCGCATGCTTAACTGCAGAAGAGTGAAGGCCCACTGGGGCTCGCACTCAGAAGAAAGAAAAGTAGGAAAGGGCTGTCCGCAAGGAGGAGTACTGTCTCCTACGATGTGGTGCTTGGTGATTGATGAACTCATCAGACTACTGAATGAGGCAGGCTTCTTTACCCAAGCCTATGCGGACGACATCCTTATACTAGTGAAAGCCGACGACGAGCACACACTTGCAGGACTAATGCAACATGCGTTAGGCATAGTGCAAGCTTGGTATGAGTCCGTCAGGCTGTCAGTGAATCCAGATAAAGTTAACATGATTTTGTTCACTACCAGATACAAGGTCAAACCTATCGGGGGAGTGCACCTGGGTGGCAAACCCCTGAAACTGGTAAATGAAGCTAAGTATCTGGGAGTGACGTTAGATTCCAAACTTAATTGGGGAAAAAACATAAAGTACATATGCGAGAAGGCTATCAATACCTTCTGGGCCTGCAGGAGAGCTTTTGGCTACACCTGGGGTCTGTCACCGGACAACGTAAGGTGGATGTATGAAGGTATCATCAGGCCCAGATTAACGTACGGAGCGCTGGTATGAAATGCTCACTAAAAACTCACCAGAGTTCTCTAGACAAAGTGCAAAGACTGGCAATAGGGGGCATAACGGGCTCTCCGAGCACTACGCCCCTTGCAGCCCTTGAATTAATACTAGGAATACCACCACTGCTAGCTTTTATCAAAGGCGAAGCAAGCAAGACATGGTGGCGCATTAGAGAAGTCATTGGGACAGGGGGAGGGCTTGACCAAGAACTTGGTCAGGTCTTATCCGCGGATATCGAAGCATCGGGGTGTGACAAAATAGGGCGAAGGATTATATTCCGGAAACCCTACAAAGTTCACATATCCGACAGAGAAGAGTGGGCCAATGGTACCCACCCCTACACCCAATCGGGCGTAGTGTGGTTCACAGATGGCTCCAAAAATGAGAATGGTGTGGGAGCGGGTGCCTGGGAGCAAGGCAGCTCTACGGAGTTGGTGTACACATTTGACTCTCACGCATCGGTATTCCAGGCAGAAGTAAGAGCCATAGCGGAGTGTGCTGCAGTGCAGCTAACTAGGGACAACCGGGGTTGCCCCATCACCATCTGCTCAGACAGCAGAGCTGCACTGATGGCCCTCAGCTGCACTAGCATTTACTCCAAGGAAGTATTACATTGCATAGAGATCCTCACGGCCCTGGCCCACAATAACGCGGTCACCCTGATATGGGTGTCGGGGCCTGTGGGGATCAGGGGCAATGAGAAGGCAGATCGGCTGGCGGGTAGAGGCGCTCGCGTCAGAGCGACTCAGTGCTCGGTAGGCGTTCCGCCGAGTGAAATTAAGAAAAGAACCTCACTCTTAATGAGGGAGGAAATACTCAAGAAATGGCGGGAGTCACCAGGTTTAAGGCAAGCCAAAAGAATCCTAAGTGACTCCCCGCCAGAACGATGGCTTCAAGACATAAGCAGGCTGAATAAGCCTAGACTAAGAAGGGTAGTGGGCTGGTTCACGGGTCACTGGTGGATCAGATACTACCTCTACAAACGCACGATTGTAAACGAGGGAAACTGCAGATGGTGTGGAGGGCCGGAGAAGTCAACCTTCCATCTCCTCTGCCGGTGCCCGGCCTTTGTGGGTACTAGGCGGGGGATATGGGGGGAAGGCTTCCTTCAGCCTGAAACTTTAAGAGAACAGAGCCTTCAGTCCATCTGCCAAGCTACAGAGCGGATGGACCGAAGGCTTCAATGCAGTGATAATTAGGAAAAAATTGAAGCCAAGATGTACAGCACAATGGGCGTAAGCCTGAGAGCTGGGCAGCACGTCTCGGAAAAGAGCCGCTCGCCCGCCTCAACACATAGACATAGACGTAGACATAAATGGAGCAGCTCCGATCGCACAGCGACTCTGCAGTGACGCACGCCGCGCGCGACGGCTGGCCAAGCGCCTTGTATTTCTTGAATAATATCTCGAAAAAATCAAAAAACCCATATGTAGAAAAAGGCTATATCCATGTAAAATTTCCCCCTCTTTCGATCTAGCAGGTCAAAAGAAATATTAAAAATATAGTTTTTGAGATATAACACGTTTTATGTTTTTTTGAGGTTAGAATTGAAAAATTTTGAGAAACTAATAGCACCATCGGAAAGCTGAGGAAAAAATACATCGAAATCACTTGGGGATTATTTTTTTTTAGATACATCTTAGCCCTTTAAACAGAAGCTGAAAACAGCATGATTTCGCGCTCGCGCGCCGCGCCTGGAGAGCTGACGTGAAACGCCTCATATACATAATTTATATATTTCTCCTAAATAATTTTCAGTAATATTGTTTTCATCAAAATCATTATTTGCAATAAAGGCAATTATCCATTTTTATTACTACTGTTTCTTGCACTGTAATATTTTCATGTGCACTAATACGTCGTTTCTTAATTGTATTATGTTTTTATAACTTACATTCTAAAGTAGAGTTTTCTAATAAATTTCTCTTTCTAGTGCATTTTTTAATTGTCACTACTTCATAAGAAGTACTTTGGCAATTTTTTATTTTAACCCCAATGGAAATATAAACCGTACGTTCCTGTTACATTTGCGTACATATGTGTAAGTTCACGTACGTTTGCGTACGTTTTCGTACATTTTGGTTACGATTCAGACATTTTTTAAAGAAACGTACGCGAACGTACGTGAACGTACGCAAACGTACGTGAATATTATCAGATGTACGCAAACCTACAGAAATTTATAGTAACATGTCAAAACCTACAAGAACGTATATTTACTGAAAAAGATACTCTTATTATAGGAACATTTTTTTATTATTGGTACATTTAAGTACGTTTCTTTACGCTCGGGTACATTCGTGTATCTATCTGTAGGTGTCCGTACGTTTGCGTACGTTCGCATATATTCACAAACATTTACCTACAATACTGTACAAAATTTCCGAATCGTAACTAAAACCTACGCAAACGTACGCGAACGTACGCGAAAGTACGCCAAAGTATGTAAATGTACGTAAATTTGCAGGAACATACGCTAATTTACGTTATAGTACTGTGGATTTTTTCCAATCGGGAATGATTTAGTTCTCATCTGTAGGACAATTAAATTCTAAATTTTTATGTTGATTTTCGTTACTATTCGATTCTTTTAATTGATTTTCTCTATCTTTTTTTACGTAAGTCTTTTTTCAGTAATGCTTCTTTTACTTTCTTCTCGGTAGTGGCATTTTTACGCGATTCTTTTTTACACAATGCCTCTTTTTCCTTGTGCTCGTCAGTGGCTTTTTTACGGAAGTTTCTTTTTCTAATAACTTCATTGCCTTTATTTCAATTTTTACGTTGATTTTCGCTACTATTCGATTCTTTTAATTGATTTTTCTATTATTGTTTTTACGTAAGTCTTTCTTCGGCAATGCTTCTTTTACTTTCTTCTCGGTAGTGGCATTTTTACGCGATTCTTCTTTTACTTTCTGCTAGGCAGTGGAAATTTTTTGCATCTCTTTTTTACGCAATGCCTCTTTTTCCTTGTGCTCGATAGTGGCTTCTTTTCGGAAGTTTCTTTCTCGAATAACTTGATCGTCGTTATTTGAATTTTTACGTCGTTTTTTGATTCTATTTGCCTCCGATAATTTTTGTTCGATGCTAGCATTTTTTTGTGATTATCTTTTTCTAATTGCTTCTTTAATTTTCTGTTCTGCAGTCATATCTTTTCTAAGTTTCCGTTTTCCACTTGATTCCTTTAATTGTAATTCTTTATTTGCAATATTTTCAATTACATTGCTCTGATCATTCTTAGTATGTAATTCTTTATATTTTGAATACGAATGTATTTTTTTTATCACAACTTCTATTATCGATGTTGTCATACAAATCAATAATTTCAATCACTCTTTTTTTATTATTATAAATTTCTGATTGTATTTCATACAATTCGATGCCTGCTGTTCATATAATTCTAACCCACGGAAGAGTACAACATAATTCTAACTCAAAATTCTATGCAAAATAATTCCAACTCGAAATTTCGTGCAATATAATTCTAACCCGCAACTCCGTGCATTAAAATTCCATTTCGGGGCAATACAATATGATTCCTATTCAAACTCACAGTGCAATATGATGCTAACTCGTGCGGCAAAACAATATAAATCTAATTCAAATAATCCTGGACATTATTTCTTATGACAAACAATTCTGTACTCAAGCACTTCTAATAACACGGGAGAGAAACAGTAGTACCTTATTTATCAATTAATCTGATGTTTTACATATATTGATATCCATACATAATCATGAAACGGAGGCATAAATGCAAAAAAACACGATTTTTCACAGAAAATAAGGGTTACTAATTAAACAAGCTTTACTCAAACATAAATAAACCACCTTTAAAAGTTGAAATAGATAGGGTGCACGAGGAAACGGGCTCTCGAAAACAAGCTTCTTACGCGTGCTTATATTCAAAGCGAAATTACTGGTCAAATTAAAAGCAGCTTAAGCCTACCAAATTTTTTTGTCAAATGACTATTAAATTTTTATATATAGTAGTACAATATCATGTACTATATATGAACCTATTATATGTTATGATACATAAAAATAACCACAATACATGCGATATATATGCGTGTAAAAAAAGCACGATTTGCGGTTTTTATGAAATTAAATTTTAATTTTTCTGGTGACTTGATATTTTCTTTACAGAAAAAGATTTCACAGCTCAAATGCTATACTCTCTAGGTGGTTTTATGAACAAATTATCGATTTTCATTAAATGACGAGGAAAAATGCTTTTCTCTCCATAACAGCCTATCGAGGGAGCAGTACAAAGAGTACATACGAGAGTACAAAGAGTACAAAGAGTACGTCCTAGGTACATAATATAATATTTAAACCTAAGTAGCCGGGTGATACGAGCTCCACGCATATTAGGGAACAACATAGAAATGCAACAAAACGATTATTTAAATAATTTTTAAACCCAAGCACCTGGGGGATACGAGGTCCACGCGTGTTAGGAAATTACGTACACGGAAAAAAAAGTAAATCTTGCTGTTTTCAGAAGTTAAATCAACTAGGTAAGGAAAAAGTAGAAACTGCTTTAAAAAAAGGAGAATGCACTTTTTTTTAATTTTAAAAGTAAAAGCTACTTTTTATTTGAAATGCATATCATAGCATAATGCCAATCATACCTTACTAAAAAGTGAATTGTACGTTTTTTAAAAGCAGTTTCTACTGATACTTATGAAAGTAAAATAAACTTGCTTTTATAAGTTAAATCAACTGTGTAAAAAGTAGGATTTACTTTTTTTCCATGTAGACGTACAACAGTAAGCAAGACAATAATTTAAATAATTTTTAAGCCCAAGCAGCCGGGGGATACGAGGTCCACGCGTATATGAGAATTACGTAAACGTGCAATACGATTATTTAAATAATTTTTAAACTCAAGAAGCCGAGGGATATGAGGTCCACGCATATATGGAAATTATGTAAACGTGCAACAATATGTAAAACAATTATTTAAATAATTTTTAAACCCAAGTAGGCAGGGGATAAGAGGCTCACGCATATTAGGGAATAGCGTAGAACTAAAACAATAGCAAAACAATTATTCAAATAATTTTTAAACCAAAGTAGACGGGGGATATAAGGTCCACGCACGAAAGGGAATTACAAAGACGTACAAAAACGATCTCCTATCCCCCGGCTACTTGCGTTTAAAAATTATTTAAATAATCGTATTGCACGTCTAAGTAATTCTCATATACGCGTGGACCTCGTAACCCTCGCCTACTTGGGTTTCAAAATTATTCAAATAATTGTCTTGCTTATTGTTGTACGTCTATGTAATTCCCTTACATGAGTGGACCTCGTATCCCTCGCCTACTTGGGTTTAAAAATAATTTAAATAATCGTATTGCTGATTGTTGCACTACTATGTAATTCCCTAATATCCGTGAACCTCTTATCCACCGTCTGCTTGGGTTTAAAAATTATTTAAATAATAGTTTAGCTTATTGTTGCACTTCTATGCTATTCCCTAATATGTGTGGACCTCTTATCCCCCGGCTACTTAGGTTTAAAACTTATTTATATGATCGTATTGCTGATTGTTGTAATTCGACGTAATTTCCTAAAATGCGTGGACCTCGTATCCCCCGCCTACTTGAGTTTAAAAATTATTTAAATAATTTTTCTGCTTATATTGATCCACTTCTACGTAATTCCATAATATGGGAGGACCTCGTATCCCCCGGCTAGTTGGGTTTAAAAATTCTTTAAATAATCGTATTGGACGTCTACGTAATTATCATATACGCGAGGACCTCGTATCCCCGAGCTACTTAGATTTAAATAGTATATTATGTACATAGGGCACAAAGTGGGCCTTTGTAGACCGTGTATGGACACGTCTTCGGTTCCCCAAATGCACTCGCCTTCGGCTCGTACTGGCTCACTTACGGTTCATACTACAAACACAAGAAGTCAAAAGGCCCACTAAGTCCTAGGTGCATACCATATTTTTTGTATTATTTTTTGTATTGATGTATTGATTTTCGGCGTTTTTGTGCCTAAAAAGCAAGGCTAAATTAATTTTTGCTTTATACGACAACGAAATACTCGAAGTAATATATAATAAAAGAACTTGTTAAGAATAATAAAAAATCTGATACAATTTTATGCGAATGTGAAGATGTTCATTTTCAAATAAAAATAGTATACTGGATATATCTCTGAATAAAAAAGTCATAAAAAACATGCATTCACAAATTGATAGTGGATTTAGCTTAATTTTTGCAGTTTTACGGAATTTTAGAATTGCGGGCGCAAAAGTATTTACAAAAGATACTTATGCGCCAGCCGGGCAAATATAGTATTTTTGTATCCAATTAGTCAAAAAAAGTCACTTTAGAATCTCTTTTTAGGCCGAATAACGTCTTTTCCTCCCGCTCTTACGGGAGGCCTCGCTAGATGCTCGAAATGTTCGATTTTCCGTTCACTTTTCTACGCAAAAGATGGGCCTTTTTCATGCAAGCGTTAAAAAAATTATTTAAATAATCGTATTGTTGATTGTTGGACTTCTACGGAATTCCCTAATATGCGTGGACCTCGTATCCCCCGGCTGCTTGGGTTTAAAATTATTTAAATAATCGTGTTGCACTTTTACGTAATATACTCTTTGTACTTTTATATGTACTCTTTGTACTCTCGTATGTACTCTTTGTATTTTTATATGTACTCTTTATACTCTCTATATTTTCTTCTTTTAAGGGAGTAACGAGAGCACAAGAGAGTACATTAGAGTACAAGAGATTATTTTAAGAGTAATTTGTGCACATTAAAGTGCTTACTATGCCCCTCGATAGGCTCTTATGGACAAAAAGCATTTTTCCTCGTCATTTGATGAAACTCGATAATTTGTTCATAAAACCACCTAGAGAGTTGAGCTGCGAAATCTTTTTCTGTAAAGAAAATATCAAGTCACCAGAAAAATTAAAATTTAATTTTATAAAAACCGCAAATCGTGCTTTTTTTACACGCATATATATCGCATATATTGTGGTTATTTTTATGTATCATAACATATAATAGGTTCATATATAGTACATGATATTGTACTACTATATAAAAATTTACTAGTCATTTGATAAAAAAATTTGGTAGGCTTAAGCTACTTTTAATTCGACCAGTAATTTCGCTTTGAATATAAGCACGCGTAAGAAGCTTGTTTTCGAGAGCCCGTTTCCTCGTCCACCCAATCTATTTCAACTTTTAAAGATGGTTTATTTATGTTTGAGTAAAGCTTGTTTAATTAGTAACCCTTATTTTCTGTGAAAAATCGTGTTTTTTTGCGTTTATGCCTCTGTTTCATGATTATGTATGGATATCAATATATGTAAAACATCAGATTAATTGATAAATAAGGTACTACTATTTCTCTCCCGTGTTATTAGAAGTGATTGAGTACAGAATTGTTTGTCATAAGAAATAATGTCCAGGATTATTTGAATTAGATTTATATTGTTTTGCCGCACGAGTTAGCATCATATTGCACTGTGAGTTTGAATAGGAATCATATTGTATTGCCCCGAATTGGAATTTTAATGCACGGAGTTGCGGGTTAGAATTATATTGCACGAAATTTCGAGTTCGAATTATCTTGCATAGAATTTTGAGTTAGAATTATGTTGCACTCTTCCGTGAGTTAGAATTATATGAACAGGAGGCGTCGAATTTACTATAATTAGTAATGATTATTGAAATTTCTAATTGGTTTCCTAAGTGTTGCAATTGCGACATACCATTAGTGCAATATTTTCCATTTGTATAACTATTGATTCTGCTACCTTGTACATTGTTATGGACTATTGGAAACATTTGTATTTCATTTCATTTGAATATATTAATTAAATGATTTCTCATTTTTCTTTCCTCAAAAATAAGATTACAAGGGCAAACTCTATTAGAAATTGATATTGCAAATGCAATTGCAAACTGTTTCATAAATGACATTTAATGATTGACGATGTAACGGGATGGCTAGTGGGGGAAAATCCCAACAAGCCAGAGGCCAGCGATGCCCTAGAACACGGTGCCGCGGGTGTCAGACTAAAATGACTTGCCCGGGGATCTGCTCCTGGAATCCCGAAAACAACGCGAAGATCGCACGCGAACTTCACTTTCCAACTAATTGGATCGCTGAGTGAAAAGCGCGCGCTCGAAGAGTAAAGCAGCGCGCGGCCGCTACGCTCAGATATGAAAACGACCGACGGAGTCGTTTTCCCGCGGAGGCGGCGGTATCCGGGAGAAGAACAGGTTGTAATGAATAACGCGACGAGTAACTAGATATCACAGTATATCAAAATCAATAACAATTACATGCACAACGCACGTGCTTATTAAAACAAATATGAGTTAGTTCGCGCGCGACCGTTAAGATTCAAACGCGCGAACGATCGGCGCGCGACGAAGCTGCTAATTTCGCGCGCGGTGTTAAAGTACGGCGGGCTGACACACACCCGCACGTACACGGCACAGAAAGCTTGCACGGGGCGATTTCCGTGCGAGCCTTTACAATAAACCCGCGAGAGGAGAGTAGAAAACTTACGTTAAGAAGGAGCAGCCGGTGCACTCGGCTCTCTCTCGCTCTCTGTCGCTCGCACAGCAGTTGCGCTCTCTTTCTCTCTCTCTTGCTCGCTGTATTGGGTCGGCAGGCGGGCTGGCTGCCGGCTCCTCGCTCGCAGTCTGGTGCGGCTCACGCGGCTCAGGATCATTCTCTCTGTCTCTCTTTCGCACGTACACACTCTACTCGGCGCCTCCACTACACTCGCAGTAACTATAAAAAGCTAGGACGGCGCGGACGAGGTAACTTTTGAGAGACACGCTGGAGAGAAGTTCTCGGTACGATGGCAGACACGAAGATGGCTGCCGTGACCGGCATAAAGCCGTAGCAGCTTCGCGGGTACGCGACGGGCATATTACGCGTCGCGAGACCGCTCTAATCCGGTCAGAATATTGGCGCGCTCGCGCCCCCGGTGAGCATGCCTGCTCGGCGCGGGTAATTCGAATCTCGAATTACCTACCTCGCGCACGCGTTACAACGATTTGGAAATAATCTATTTATATTTTTTTTATGATCCTCTTGCAATTCTCCATTTAAACTGTCATAGACTCTTAAAACTGTCGTATCGTACCAAATACACATTCAATATCCTTTATTATTACGACCATGAAATAAAATTGGTATAAATTCATTATTATCAACGATTGGATTTACAAATTGTAATGTATGCACAAAAAGAGTGCATTGCATATTAGAAGATGGCACCACATTCATAAACCTTGACATGTAAGTCATTTAACATTCCATTTTTTGTGTGCAAGTCTGTATATCTTTGTACATTTCTCTATATTTCCGTACTTTTCTGTACATTAGTGTCTATTTTGTTTGATTTTCGGACAAAATTACAGAAATGTACAGAAATATACAAAAATGTACAGAAATGTACAATTCTAAAAGAAAAAGAAAATATTAATTCAAAAATCCTTAAATTTGTAATTATTGTTAAAATAATAAATTTATATTTGGAAGTTGGATTCGATAAGTTCAGCAAAGCAATAAAATTCTAAAAAAAACAAAAACATAAAAAAAATCTGGCTGTCAATGGGAATAGAATCCGCAACCATTAGATTACTAAGCAAACTCTTTGCCATCTACGCCACTAAACAATAGTTATGTGTGGTAATCCGAATCGCGCTCATATGATACTTTAAGTATACTAATCAACACATTACTAAATTCATTCTGAATTTAAAAAGAATAATGATTCCAAAATTCATAAATGTGATTTATGTTGAATGATTAAGTTGAAAGTAAGGTATTCAGATTATTAACTGTGTATTATTACAGGTTACGTTATTAACCCGAGTAGAAATTAAATACGGCGTGCCGTAGGTATCACACGGGCCGGATCGCGTATGCCGTGCAAGGCCCTCGCGCGGCATGTAACGCTTTTATTGTAAGGTACTTGCGTTTCTGCCGTACGATAAGCTCATTTACTATAAGCCTTATCAGGGCCGGTATAACGCCGTGATATTTTCCGGATAAGGTACGTGTCATTTTTCCATTATAAATGCATCTAATTCGTGATTTTAGGTGGTGCGCTCCATAGTTTTTTACCTCTAGGTGTTGAAACGCATCGAATACGTGGTCTAGGTCATTGGGGTAGCCGATGATGGAGTCTAGGTGGTGCGCTCCGTAGTTTTTTACGTCTAGACATCGAAATGCATCGAATGCGTGATTTAGGTGTTCGGGGTGACCGATGGTGAAGTAGAGGTGGTGCGCTCCATGGTTTTTTGCCTCTAGGTGTTGGAACGCATCGAATGCGTCGTCTAAGTCATTGAGGTAGCCGATGATGGAGTCTAGATGGTGCGCTCCGCAGTTTTTTACGTCTAGATATCGAGATTCATCGAATGCGTGGTCTAGGTGTTCGGGGTGACCGATGGTGAAGTCGAGGTGGTGCGCTCCGTAGATTTTTGTCTCTAGGTGTTGGAACGCATCGAATGCGGGGCCTAGGTGTTCGGAGTGGCCGGTGGTGGAATCTAGGTGGCGCACTTCGTAGTATTTTGTTTCTAGGTGTTCGAGTGCATCGAAAAACGTGGAGGACAATGAAAACTACGGAGCGCATCATCTAGACACCGTCACTGGCTACCCCGACCACCTAAACTACACATTCGATGGGTTCTAACACCTAGAGGCAAACATTTACAGAACGCACCACCTATAGACAGTATCATCGGCTACCGCGAACACCTACATTATGTATTAGACGCGTCCTGAGACCTACATAAAAAACTACGAAGATTATTTAGAGACAATAAGCCGCATGTTGTCCGAATGAGGGACGGATCAGGGCCATATGTTTTACGGGGCCTACGGATCTCGATAGGTAAAATCATCCGGCCCTCATAAGGTTCAGCGTTACATGCCTCATTTGGCACGGATCAGGAATCACGGCAGCCGGATCCGTCCCGCGTCTTTGCCGTATGAAAATTTCTAGTCGGGAAGTTAATGTCGCTAAAGCATCTCAAAATGTCTTATGGGCATGCACAAATGATTACATCATATTTTAGTAAATGCTATTTATGTATGTTTTTGTTATTGTTTTTTAAATTATTTGTTTTTCTATGAAATATATCAATTAACTTAAGTTCATTTAAGTTCATAAATTAATGTTCCATATAGTTTTTTTAGTATTGTATATTTCTGTATATTTCTGTACATTTCTGTACATTTCTGTACACTACTGTACATTTTTGTATTTTTCTGTACATTTACAGAAAAAATACAGAAATGTACAGAAACATACAGAAATGTACAGAAATGTACGAAAAAATACATTTTTTGAAACTTCGTGCGAGAAGTTCGATTTCTCGCACGCTGCGTTAAACGATGCGTGCAAAAATCTCACTTCTCGCACGTCGTGTCAAAAAATACGGTTCGACACTTGTGTGAGAAGTTGATTTTCTCCTCGTGTGACCTTTTCACCCTCGCTTCGCTCGGGTGCAAACAGTCACACGAGGGGAAAATCAAATCCCCGCACTAGTATCGAAATGTACTATTTTACTTCTGCCAGGGAACTGAGCAAGTCCTTTTTCGGTTATGTATATTTACTGCCTTTTGACGTTGTTTAATGATATACACTAATTTTTGTTTAAATCACTGTACGCCAATTTTGATTACGAAATATCGTATATGACCGAATCCATCTCAAATCAGGTGGCCCGCGTATGCCTATGTCACCGATCATTTTGGGATAAAAGTATTTATGTTCTTCTCCAAAAATTATTTAACCCGTACATTTTTATTTTTTTTGTTGCAACAAAATTTCATGCGTTCAGCAATGTCGCAAAATTCCGAGAAGTTATCCTATATTAAAAGGGAGATGGGTATGAGGAGGCAGCCATATGCTTTTACGGGGCAGCCATTAGCTGAGCAAAAAATATTATTGGTTGAAATATATAGAGCCAACTTCAGAGAGTATGCTGATTGGTCAAAGTACGGGCATCTGGCGCGCGCAGCGCGCCTCAAATTCCTAGTGTATTAAAATACTTGTACGCGAGAGAGGTCACCCAACATGAGTTCGTAATTCAACCTATCGAAGTCCCCTCGCGGATCGCTGGCTCTGTTCGTCTTCACGCCGACTCGAACTCTTCACCTCTCGTGTCCGTCTCTGTCTCTCGTTGCTTTGTCTCTCTTTCTGCCTTTCCGGGTGTGCTTCCCCCGGTCTTTATGGCTTCGCCCTGGGGGGTTCCTGAGTCGGGGATCATTGCTCATCGGCCATCCGTTTCTTCCACCTAATTCGACGTCTTTGTTCTTCAAGCCTGTGCATGAATCGGCATCGTATATTATCGGGTTGACGGCTGTACGCGTTTGCTCGCTCGGAGCTTCTACTCGTAACACTTTGTTTCTTAGCCCTGCCTCAAAAAATCAGTTGTGTTCGCATCTGCGAAATCAGCTGTGAAATCAACTACGATTTTGGCCCCATATCGCAGCTGATTTCGCAGCTGCTGCAGCGATTCTAATTTCTTAAATATATTGGTAAAAATATACACTAGATGGATAAATGCGTTTATTTAATGCCTTCTTTAGCACATTAATTTTAACAATGGCATATTTAATTTAATATATAATTGTAATAAGACAATTTTAATTATAACATGGATTAATAAATTAAGACAATGTAATTTTATTAGGAAAAAACTTTATTAATAAAAAGTATTTATGAATACTTATAAAAACAATCATACATTATATTATAAATGTATTTATTAACAGTAGCGCATTTATAATGGTACTGTATTTACCAGTTCGGTACTTACAATTTTCTCGGCGACAACAAACGACAGAAAAGACAAAAACGAGACGATATTTAACGAGTCTCGGGCTAGCGCTACTCGACGCCGCGCCGCACAGTGGGCCCAAATGAACATGTCTGGATAAAATAAAATATCTTCTTTTGGAACTGACCGATTGGGATGGGGATACTCTTAAAATGAAGGTTATAATAAGTACTTTGTGAGAAAATTGTAGATAAAATGTTTAAAAAATTTTCAAGGTCAGTCCAAGATCAATATATAAAAATTTACTTTTTTTTAATGATCAAAAGAAGCTGGGCTGTTACCCAAACAAGCCGAATAGATTTGTATGGGGTTTTCGGATCACTGATAGCAAATCAGCTGACAGAATTATAAAATTCATTTGTTTAAACAATAATTTTCAAATTTTTCTTCTATGAAATGTTATATTAAAATAATAATAAGTCAAAACACGAATCATATATAAAAATAAAAAAATAATTATTTTGATCAAATTAATCTAAATAATTTTTTGTTATTGTAATATTCCCCTTAATTACCATAATAAAGCGTACAACTTTATGAAAAAATTAGTACAGAATACAACTTGTACATTACATACAACTTGTATCCATTTTATATTACAATTATATTCGAATAATAATCCATTTTCATTACATAAGTGAAAAGAAATTCCTGCGAAAAAATAATTCGTATATAGTTATATATACTTATATACACGGTGTCTCATTTTAATCTATGCAGCCAAATATCTCCGAATGCAGGCCAGATATAGAAAAAAGGTTCAGATGAAAATTGTCCGTGACGATGGGGATCAACTTTTGGTCACCTTCAATTTGACCTTGAGATCATTTTTCAAGGTCATTTCAAGGTTAAGATCATTTTTTCAAATTAGACCTCCTATTTCTGACGTCGGAATCGGATAGAGCGGGAAATTTTACGTCCAAAACCGTTCTTTAAACATTTTTTGTGACCTCCACAACGTTATATCAAGGTCAAATGCTTAAAAATTGGTCAGAACGCGAAATTTCATAGTTGTCTCAAGCAGAACAAGCCTTGATAAACCCAACCAATCAAAGGATATCTTCTTTGTAGATACAGCTCAGCATGCCGCCTAGCTGCTGCACGATAATTGCCATTACATTGCTCTAAAACCATTATCATGTCCATAGTCCTAATAAAAGGAGATTTAAGAAGATTTACTTTACTTTTCTATTCTCTTTTACACATTATGTATTGCAGAATTTAAATGCGCAAGTTTTGTTGGTTAAGAACATAACCTGAAAAACAGATCCCGATTTACATTTAGTCAGCTAACCAAGAATCACTGATTTCTCCTTATAAAGTAAATTATTTAAGTAATTTTTCATAGATTATGCACAATTGAATCAGATAACACAATTTATATTCATTAAAAACATAACCTGAAGTATCAGTGATGCGCTAATGATGAATGAGTGCAGTTATCTTCACATATTTCATGGTTTATAGTGATCAAGTATGCTAAAAGGTATTGGCATACTGATAAATAATGTTTAAAAAATGAAATGAACCAGAAAAACCTTCTAACCTCAATGTAGGTAGATTATGATAATATGAATTATAATTGCTTATCCCATACTCTTAATTAGAGTAAATTCACTTTACTTTTCCATTCTCTTTTACACATTATGTATTACTGAATTTAGAACTATTTGATCAGCTGGGTAATTCACAGATACAATAAAAAAGGGATCTGTACCCAACACCAGACCCATCAACTCTTATGAATTTTGATGTGCTAAAACCGAATCTGGGGCCAGAATTATGCCATCACCTTCAATTTTTTATTAAAACTCAACAAATCACCCTCCCACTTTCTATTGAATTTGTAACTTAAGTTAAATTTCCAAGACACGAAGGTTTATTTGTTCACAATATTTTAAAAATTAAATCTTTTTCAATTGTCTCGCCTATAAGTAAAGTTACATCATGGCTGATTATCCAGCTGATCAAATAGTTGAAATGATAATGGTTTTAGGACAATGTAATGGTAATTATCGTGTAGCAGCTAGACGGTATGCTGAGTTGTATCCACAAAGAAGACATCCTACTGATTTGACAATCAGAACTTTAACTCAAAGAGCTCGCGGTGGCCACCTTATTCGTCAGCGCAGGCACCACGAATACGATGAAAACGATACTCGTGTCGTGACTATTTTAACAATTGTTCATCTCGACCTGCATATTAGCACACGCCAAATTGAAAGAGAAATTGGTATTTCCCGTCCGACGGTTTCAAGGATTCTGAGAATTATTGACTATCATGCCTACTATATAACTTTAGTTCAGGAACTAAGGCAGAACCATATTCAATTGCGCATTGAATTTTGTCACTGGGCTTTAAGAATGATAGAAAATAATCCAGACTTTTTCAAATACGTCCTTTTTTCGGATGAGGCAAAATTTTGTAGCGATGGGCGACTGAACAGACACAATTGCCACTATTGGTCAGATGTGAACCCTCACTGGCACAGAGCGATGGATCATCAAAATCGGTGGAGCATAATGGTGTGGTGTGGAATAGTCAATGGTTACTTGATAGGTCCGTATTTCTTTGAGCGAAATGTCGATAGAAACAGCTATTTAGAGCTAATAAGAGATCATTTGCCAGTACTTTTGGAAAACGTCGACCTAGCTACAAGACAAAGAATGTGGCTTCAGCAAGATGGTACAGCACCACATTTTGCACGAATCGTTCGAGAATTTTTAAATAACAACTATAATGACAGGTGGATTGGACGAGGAGGTCCAGTTAACTGGCCTGCTAAATCACCAGATATGACGTCACCAGATTTTTTCTTGTAGGGGTACGTAAAAAATGTAGTTTTTGCTCAACGGCCTACAACAAGGGAAGATTTTATAGATAGAATTCGTAGAGCTTGCGAATCCATTTCTAGAGCAACGTTGCTAAGGACTGTGGATCATTTCCGACGGCTATTACACCTGTGCCTGGAAGCCAAGAGAGGTAACTTTGAACATGTACTCCGTGGATAGATAATGTCAACTGCAGTAATAATGGTGAGAGGCAAGGGAACTCACGTTAAACAAGCACCCCAGTGAGAGGCAAGGGGACTCACGTAAACAAGCACCCCAGCGAGAGGCAAGGGGACTCATGTTAAACAAGCACCCCAGTGAGAGGCAAGGGGACTCACGTTAAACAAGCACCCGAGTGAGAGGCAAGGTGACTCACGTAAACAAGCACCCCAGCGAGAGGCAAGGGGACTCATGTTAAACAAGCACCCCAGTGAGAGGCAAGGGGACTCACGTAAACGAGCACCCCAGTGAGAGGCAAGCGGACTCACGTTAAACAAGCACCCCAGTGAGAGGCAAGGGGACTCACGTTAAAAAAGTACCCCAGTGAGAGGCAAGGGGACTCACGTTAAAAAAGCACACCAGTGAGAGGCAAGGGGACTCACGTTAAACAAGCACCCCAGTGAGAGGCAAGGGGATTCAAGTAAACAAGCACCCCAAAGGAAACAGGCCTTACTACGTCCACGTCGTTATTTCTGGGTAACGCTAAAAGTAAGGATCCAGTATTATCAAAAAGAGCTTAAAGCCAATAGAGCAATGTTGCTGGAACTTCTGTAGATAAGTGACCGCGAAAACTCCCAGGATAGTATTTTTAGCGATTTTCATGGAAATTGGAAAATTGACCCTACTTAAAGCGATTCAATCTCCATGTGGTACTCCGGCGTCGCATCTGACTTCGAATTTATAATCAGCGACCCCTCAAGCCCTCAGAATGTGTTTTTAGTGATTTTCATAGTGATTCAAAATGACCTCATTTGGGATATTTCAGCCTTCATGCGGTACCATCGCATCGCACTCCACAGAAACCTAACATCATATTCACAATTGGCGAACACAAAAATTTCTTAATTGGTTGGGTTTATCAAGGCTTGTCCTGCTTGAGACAACTATGAAATTTCGCGTTCTGGCCAATTATTAAGCATTTGACCTTGATTTAACCTTGTGGAAGTCACAAACAAATATTTAAAGAAAGGTTTTGGACGTAAAATTTCCCGCTCGATCCGATTCCGACGTCAGAAATAGGGGTTCTAATTTGAAAAAATGATCTTAACCTTGAAATGACCTTGAAAAATGATCTCAAGGTCATATTGAAGGTGACCAAAAGTTGACCCCCATCGTCATGAACAATTTCATCTGAACCATTTTTCTGTATCTGGCCTGCATTCGGAGATATTTGGCTGCATAGATTAAAATGAGAGATCGTGTATGTCTATATATCCTTATGTAGAACTATATATATATATATATATATGTTTGTAAATTGGTACTTTTGAGGAGATGTGAACCTTTCGCTCAGATTTCGGACAATGCGACTAAAGAAATAATGATCCTCAGGTTACCGACTCTGGGAAAAGGGGGTATAGACTTCTCCTCTAAAGTCGCGATTCTTGCGTTGAGAAATTTGAGGAGTCTCTTCAAAATGGCGACATCTCTTCAAAAGTACCGATCTATACTTTGATATCTCCTCAAATATACCAATTCCCATAGTTATATATATATATATACACACACACTAGGGGGCTGCGCCCCCTACTCGCTCCGCTCGTCAACCCCCCAACTTTGAAAAATAAGACCTTGAAGACTTTGAACCTATTTATTTTCAAGGTAGTGATTTTTTTTAATATATAAGAGTACATTTACGCTATCAATTTTGATTTAAAAATCTTTTGTTGTATTTTATTTTTATTATTTTATGTATAAACTGAAACTTAAATAAATTTCGTATACCGATTTCATTTAGCTATTGATTTAGATCTCTTATAATATCGTTTAAACAATTTCTCATTTATTTTATACTATTATTGCGTATATTTTATATTGTGAAATTTGTTTTTTGAAAATATAAGAGCATAATCACTTTAAAAATTTTTATTTAAAAATCTTTTCTTTGATTTTATTTGTATTTTGTAACGCGTGTCTAGCCGCGATTCTAATCTACCGCGCGAAGGTAGTGAGCGCGCGCGCGCAACTCCTGCGCAGCCGAATCGAGGCGCGCCGCGCGTAGCGAATCGGTCTCGCGGCGCGTAAAATGCCCGTCATCCGTCGCGAAGCTGCTAACTTGTTCCCGCGAGAAAAGGGAGCCATCTTCGTGTATACTCTCGTGCTGTGCACATCGTCGGCTTGCCATCTCTCATATTTTAGTGTCCGCGCCGTCCTATTTATTTTTATTACCGCGAGTGTAGAGTGGAGGCGCCGACCTGCAAGCGTGCGAGAGAGCAAGAGAGAGTGCAAGTCCGTGCCGCTTGTGCCACGAGCGAGAGACGGCAGCGAGCCAGACTGCCAACCTTGTAAGCGAGAGCGAGAGAGAGAGAGAGAGAGAGCGAGCGCGCAACTGCCGAGAGAGCGAGAGAGAGAGTCGAGTGCACCGGCTGCTCCTTAGATCGGTAAGTTATATTCTCCTCTCGCGTATTTCATGTAAAAGGCTTGCACGGAAATCGCCCCGTGCAAGCTTTCTGTGCCGTGTACGTGCGGGTGTGTGTCAGCTCGCCGTACTTAACACTGCGCGCGAGAATAGCAGCTTCGCGCGCGCCGTAACGTTCGCGCGTTTGAATAGTAACTGCCGCGCGTGATTTAACTGTAATTTTGAATAACACTTGCGTAGTGCATGTAAGTTCTAAGTGTTTTCTAATACATTGTTATTTCTCGTACTCAGCGCGTTATTATTTATATAACCCGTCCTTCTCCCGGATACCGCCGCCTCCGCGGGAAAACGACTCCGCCGGTCGTTTTCATATCTGAGCGTAGCAGCCGCGCGCTTTACTCTTCGAGCGCGCGCTTTTCACTCAGCGATCCAATTAGTTGGAAAGCGAAGTTCGTGTACGATCTTCGCGTTGTTTTCGGGATTCCAGGAGCAGATCCCCGGGCAAGTCATTTTAGTCTGACACCCGCGGCACCGTGTTCTAGGGCATCGCTGGCCTGTGGCTTGTTGGGATTTTCCCCCCACTAGCCATCCCGTTACAACTGGCGCCACAACGTTTTGGGGGTGGAGAAGGACCTGCGGCGCGTACGTGATTCGCGGCGAAGCTTGGCGCGAAGAAGCTCAGCAGCGTAGCTGAGCGTAAGCTGCACACAAAGGCTCTTCGTGCCGCAGCTCGTAGGCGCGTGTGTGCGTGTGCGTGACACAGCCGTGCTGTTGCGAGAGTGCGGTCGAGAGGTTAGGCGTGCGATAGCCAATAACCCTCGACCTAGTGTGCCGACGAGGAGAGATATTGATCGAGGAATTTTTGGCGCGTTGAGGAATTATTGTTAACAATTAAAGTTTTTTTTAATAACAATTAATTTTTTTAACGAGAAAATTTTTTTTTAAGCGATAATTAATTTTTTTAATTAATTTTTTTCTCGTCTCGAAAATTTTTTTTTCTTCTCGTCCTCTCGTATTTCCGATACGAATTATTTTTTTTTTGGACGAAAAATAAAATTTTTTTTTCTTTTATCGTGCAGTTAGAAGAAAATCGAGAGAAAGTCGGCAAGCACTCTCGGAACAAAAAGTTGACTGTGCGCCCGAGTAAAAACTCGAGCGCAAAAATCCCCTCGAACTTAAAAATTGTTTTTATTTTTTTTTAGGTGAAAATTGTATTTATTTTTTTTGTGTTTTTGGTGATATTGTCCGTTTTGACACATATATATATATATTTTTTTTTTCATATATATTTATTTTAAAATTACAAGTGCGAGTAGTGGAGCGTAATTAATTACAAATCGTAATTACTTACAGAAATAGCTTTTATTTTTTTTTTAGAGCCGCATACGGGAAATCCTCGTGCATTATCGAGGTTAAGAGCAACCGCCGTAGCTCTTAGAAAGTAACCCGGGTTCGCATTGAAAAAGCTAGCTCACGGGTTGAAAAGGCAAACTCTCTCTGCCATCAATCCGGATACTACTCGCGCTAGTAAAATAAGTTCGTGGGGAAGCGCACAGCCAATTGACACCATGGCCCGATCATCGCAGTTTGCGGAATCTGCGATACTCAATTGGGCGTATACACAGCCCGAAGAGGAAATTATTGAGGCCATGCAAGCCCTTGGTCTGCAGCAGTCAGATCTGCAATCAGTGAATATGCTGACAGCGATCAAGTGGCTTATGGGCGATTACAGTGCCGCCGATTTCGTGCCAGAGCCGGAGCTGTCGGAGAAGCAAGCGTTTGCTAAACGCGAGCAGTCCCGAAGGGCGTTCATCGACTTAACATTGATGAACAACTCTGGGTCGACTATTGTGGATCCCAATACTGATCCAGACCAACCGCACCCGTTCATTACGCTCCTTGATGACCCGATAGTGATGCAAAAACTCTCGGAGTCTCGGAGGATGAACGCTCCACAACAAGCACATAATGCAGTGGTGGAGCCAGCGGACGAGGCAAGCGGCCAGGAGGGTTCCGGGACAGAGATATTGAGCTCTGCAGCACCCACCGGGACATCTCCAGCCGAAGCCGAGGGACAGCTCCAACAGCAACAGCTTCAACAGCAACAACTGCAGCAGCAGCAAATGCAGCAGCAGCAAATGCAGCAGCAGCAACTGCAACAGCAGCAAATGCAGCAGCAGCAAATGCAGCAGCAACAAATGCAACAGCAGCAGCAGATGGAGCAGCAGCGACGGCAGCAACAGCAACAACAGCAGGAGCAGCAGCGGCAGCAACAGCGAAAGCATCAAGAGCAGCAGCGACAGCAGGCGTTGCTAGAAGAGCAGCGCAGGCAACAACAATTCCGGCGGAGTCAAGAACAAGAGTCGTTGTCGGCACAAAATGGGCAGCACGCGTTCTGGCAGCAAACGCGAAGTCCACCGCAGCCACAGAGTTTTGAGTGGCCAAGTGCGGGGGAACAGCGTACCGCAGGAATTGCTGTGGGAGACAACGTAGTCTCAGAACAGCTGCTGTCGGTGATCCATAGACTCGTCAAAGAGGTGGAAGAGCTCAAAGAGAGTGTGCGAATACTCCAAGAAGCTCGACACCCCCCCTCAAGCACGCGCTTGGAGGGAGTCCAACTACCGAGTGCGGGCAGGGGACGAGGATCACCACATGTGAACTTTCAGGACACGTTCGCATATGTGAATTGACAGCAGCAGTCCCAATACTGAATCGCCAAGGGACGCTAGGAGGAATAGCGGAAGAAATCCTACACAGCGTCAGGCGGGGGTGAGCGCTACACTGGACCAGTCTACGAGGCAGACGTACGTGCCTCAACAGACGAACCGTGATGTGGGCCAAATCGTAAGGAAATGGCACATCAAGTTCTCTGGGTCCTTGAAGGAGCAGAGCGTCGAGTTATTCCTCACGAGAGTAGAGGAATGTCGAGCTCTAGCAAATCTGACGTACGACGAAGTACTCTCGTCATTGTCAGAGCTCCTGAGTGGAGTAGCGGCCACCTGGTATAGGAGTAACCGTCATACGTGGCGATCTTGGCAAGACTTCCAAGAGGCCATAATACACATGTATGGCGGTGACAGGGGCCATCAACAGCGAATCCTAGCGGAGATAAACGCGAGGACTCAAGGCAGAAACGAACTCACGAGAGATTACGTAGTGAATCTGCAAGCCTTGATTCTCAAGTTAGTTCCGGTGCCTAGCATGCCCCAACAATTGGACATGTTGCACCGGAACATTCGGCCAGAACTGCAAAAAATGGTGATGCGTAATCAAATTACGGATTACCGAGGGCTCCTGGATTTAGCCCGGGAGGCCGAATTAGCGCTCGCGGCAGATAAGGTGTATCACTCGCCACCACCGCCAGAGCGCACTTACTTGCCAGAGTTTGCCTACGTACCTACAGAGCCAACTACGGATCAGCGGAAAAAGCAGAATCCAGGAGTGGCGGCGATGGGGCAACAACAGCAGGAGCCTCGAGAAAGCCTTGAGGCTATGTTCCGTCGGGTGATGGCCGAGTGTTTGTCAAGCTTGACAAAGAAAGGCACCGACGGAAATAGTGGGTAAACGCCAAACCCACAGTCGTTCAAGAAGCCCAAGAAAAAGAATAATTGGGAGAACAGGCAGCGGGAAGGCGGGCAAAGTAATAATCAGCCTAGTGGGGGTAGTAGCTCGACCCACCAGGCTAGGCCGCCAAGTCCAAGGAGTAATGGACCTCCACAAAGGCCAGAGTACCGAAGGGGTTACGGCAACGAGCAAAGGGGAAGCGACCGCAACCCCAATGCTGCTGGAAACCAGCAGGGAAACGGCCAAGGGGGCAGGTAAACACGGCCACACGCCCGCCCCCAGCTCTCACATCAGCGGCCGAGGGTAACTCGGTTCAATTGCCTGAAGGAGAGAGCGAAGAAGTGCCCGCGTCCAGCAGAACGAAGCTAACCAGGAAACATGCTCGCGATGGTGACTTCAAGTAGGTGTAGCTGGCTACAGGCTACGGGCACTCTTCGATACTGGAGCTTCCTGGACTGGGATGAATTCCATCGGCTTACAGCTCGCTACAGCCTGTGGAAAAGAATTAATCCCGGCCAGCGGCCTAACGGCACGGATAGCTAATGGGCAGAGCATAGCAGTGGTTGGCTATGTGTATCTACCCATGGTCGTGGCAGGCGTGTGCAAGGAGGTGCGCGTCGCAATCATGCCAGACCTAGACACGGAGTGCTACTTGGGGGTGAACTTCATTAAGAAGTTTAGCGCCGTCTTAGACCCCACTGACAATACGCTGCATCTCAAAGATGATGATGCAAGCGTAAAGTTAGAAGTAGCCTCCATAACCGCCAATAATACCGTGTCCGTATCAGCTATAGGGTTGGCGGACCCAACAGAAGAGCAGCGCAAAGAAGCGGAAGCTTTAGTAGCTGAGCTGATGGGAAACGGCCCGGCACCATTAGGGTGCACTTCGTGGGTTGAGCATGCAGTAGACGTCGGCTCCACAAGACCCATAAAACAGAAGTACTACCCACTATCTCGAAAACTCGAGGAAGAGATGCACAAGCAGGTGGAGGAAATGCTACTCGCGGGTATAATAGAACCTTCGACAAGCGGCTGGTCAAGCCCTGTGGTAATTGTACGCAAGTCCAACGGGAAGTTCCGTTTCTGTGTGGACTTCAGAAAAGTGAACGCAGCGTCAAGGCCAGACGCATATCCGCTACCATACATGGAGAGTATCTTACGCAAACTGCAGAAAGCGCGATACATATCCACGTTGGATTTAAGTAGTGCGTACCACCAAATACCACTAAATCCGGAGTCCAAAGAGACTACGGCCTTCACCGTGCCAGGCAAAGGGTTATTTCAATTTACAAGAATACCCTACGGTCTTTCGTATGCCGGAGCGTCCTTCCAGAGGCTGATTGACAAAGTCATCGGTCCCGAACTCGAACCTTTTGCTTACTCGTATCTCGATGACATAATAGTAGTCACAGAAGCATTCGAGGAGCATAAAGAGGTTCTAAAAAGAGTTCTAGATAGGATAAAGGACGCGGGCCTCACAATAAATCGCGAGAAGAGTGTCTTCTGTCACGATGAGGTCCAATATCTCGGGGTCATAGTAAATAGGGATGGTTGTAAACCAGACCCCGAGAAAATAAAGCCCATTATGGAATATCCGGTGCCGAAAAACCTCCGTCAGCTGAGATGCTTCCTAGGAATGGCCTCGTGGTATAGAAAGTTTTTATCAAACTTCGCCACAATTGCTGAACCACTGACCGAACTAACGAAAAAGGATCGGAAATACGAGTGGTCAACGGCACAAGAAGAGGCCTTCCAAAAACTAAAAGCGCTAGTTGCTTCTGCACCGATTCTCCACAGACCGGTATCTAATGCACAGTTCGTGGTGCAAA
Organism: Torymus aiolomorphi; assembly: GCA_036365515.1. Lineage (NCBI taxonomy): Eukaryota > Metazoa > Arthropoda > Insecta > Hymenoptera > Torymidae > Torymus > Torymus aiolomorphi. The sequence goes on from CM070874.1 coordinate 180,230,555, forward strand.
CTGATGCGAGCGATACAGGACTTGGAGCGGTGCTATACCAGATAATAGACGGCGACGAAAGAGTCCTAGAGTTCGCTAGTCGAACTCTGAGCGCGGCCGAGAAGAATTATAGCGTGACGGAACGAGAGTGTCTAGCAATTCTCTGGGCAATCAAAAAGTTCCGTCCGTATATAGAGGCCTATGACTTCAAGGTCATCACGGATCATAGCAGCTTGAAGTGGCTACGTGATCTCCGAAACCCATCAGGCAGGTTAGCAAGATGGGCTTTGGAACTACAAAACCACAGTTTCACAGTCGAACACCGAAAGGGCTCTTTGAACAATGTCCCAGATGCCCTTTCGCGGATGTTCGAGGAAGAGGAGCCAGCGGTCGCCGCGTTAGAGCTCGAACGCGATACAAACGACCAATGGTACCTCGAAATTGTGAAAGAGGTTCAACAGCGGCCGCGAGACTTCCCCACGTTCAAGCTGGCGGGGGGCAGACTGTACAAGTACGAACCTGATGAAGTCATAGACGAGTCTCTCGGCGACGATGATGCATGGAAGTTAGCAGTCCCTCACGAAAAGCGACGCGAAGTACTGAGAGAATGCCATGACTTTCCAACTGCTGGGCACTTGGGCCGCGAGAAAACGCTAGAAAGAGTAAAGCGGAAGTATTATTGGACACACATGTCTCGTGATGTAGCCAGATACGTGAGCCAGTGCCAAATTTGCCAGCAGTGCAAAGTCGAACAGCGCGCTCCAACAGGATTCATGGGACGCCGAATTACAGAGCGTCCATGGCAAATCGTGGCCAGCGACATTATGGGGCCCCTCCCAAAAACCACGCACGGCCACGAATACATTCTCATATTCCAGGACTTGTTCACACGCTGGATTGAAGTAATTCCGATAAAAAGGGCAGATGGTAAATCGGTAATTAAGGGACTCAACGAGCGAGTATGTCTGCGATTCGGAGTCCCGGAGGTGTTTCTCTCAGACAATGGGACTGAATTTAAAAATGCACCATTAGAGGCATTCTTAAAGGAGAGAAACGTGCATCACACGTTTACACCTCCGTATCACCCTCAGGCCAATCCTGTCGAGCGTGTGAATCGAACGGTGAAGACAATGATTATGTCTTACGCAGAGGAAAATCACCGGTCCTGGGATGAGAAACTGAATGAGCTGGCGTTCGCGTACAATACTGCCGAACACAGCTCCACAAAGATAAGTCCTGCCATGCTCATTTACGGCCGACAACCTGATCCACCGAAGACACTAAGGCGGGAGGAAGACAGGTTACCCGAAGAGCAAGGGCAGCAAGAGGCGATAAACAATTGGGTGGTACGTATGGACAAGCTCCGCGAATTGCACGTTCGGGCGGCGGCCGACGCGCAAGCGGAGCAGGCGAGACAAGCCAAATATTATGACGCTCATCGTCGACCTCCAGAATTCTGTCTAGGCGATCGTGTATGGAGAGAGAATAAGGTACTATCCTCAGCAGCTGAGGGGATTTCTGCCAAATTAGCCCCGAAGTACGCGGGGCCCTACACGATTGTGAATATTCTAGGCGAAAACACCTATGAGATCCAAGGTGAGGATGGTCGAACGATACGTCCCGTCCATGCGCAGCAACTCAAGAGATACGTCTCAGCAGAAGTAGCCCAGGCGCTACCAGCGAGGGACTCTTCAGCCGAACGGAACACGTCAGAGGGACACAGAGTTAGCCGGGGGAATGTACAGCCCCGGGCGACGACTAAGAGGCGCGGTCCACCTCGTAAGACCGCGCTATTAGTTAGGCCAGGAAAGCGTGCGAGCGATGGCCGGCCTATGCGTGTGGCCGGTCCAACAGAACCCAAGCGAGGCCCAGGGAGGCCAAAGGGTTCGAAGAAGAAGCCCGTACCTGCTGATGCCGGACTAATTAGTCCTCGTAGAACCCGAGCGTATAAAAAGCAATAATTGTGCCGTCCAACTTGTGTCGTACGTACTAACCTGTGTTCGTCTTAATTTTCCAGTCCTCAATCTCACTCCTCCCCGGGATCGATTTACCTGTTTCAGGACATGCAAGGACCAGACTCCCGAAATAGGGGAGACGGCGAAGAAGGTGATCGCTGGATTAATCCAGTGCAATCCTGACCCCGCCGTCATCGATTTTTTGGAGCAGGTCGTGGAGGGCATCGACGCTGTGACACTGGCACCCCAGCCAGTGGAAGAGCCCTCCACCGTCATGATCGAGGAGATAGAGGCGCCGAAGCCAAGAAAGGGACATTCGGAGCCGGCCTGGGAAGAGGCCGGTCCTAGTCCGCTTCGGCGACCTTGTCCCCCGAAGGAGCAGCAGGAAAGCCGGGAAGAACGGCATTCGCAAGAGGCGTCGGTCCGAGCCTCAGAGATGGCGCCGGAAGGAAACGCCGGCGCGGCTCGGGCCGACGAAGAAAGTAAAGAGAGTTCTCCGACCCAGGCCCCCAAGTGGGCACCGAGTGATGAAGTCGGTGCGGCCTGGGTCCCAGTGGAGAAGGCCCTCGAGGAAGCGCGGCGCCTCAGCAAGTCCTCGCGTGCTGCGGAGGACGCTGCCCTGGCCGCACTGGAGGTCTTTCTCCAGTGCCACGGTAAGGCCGGAGAGCGGCAAGCCGGCAAATGGATCGGAATGGCCCAAGACCGGCGCGAAGAGCTCGTGGCCGCCGCAGAGGCCAGGGCCGCCAGGCTGCGCCGCATAGCCTTCCAAAAGGCGAGCCAGGGAAAAGGTAGAGGAGACGGCGCGCCGGGTCAAGGAAGAGGCCCAGCGCCGTCTCCAAAAAGAAGAAGAGCGCCTTAGGAGGGCGCTCGAAGAAGAGCGAGCGGCCCGGGACGCGCTCGACAGTAACGCGATCCCCCGGTGCTTCATGTGTGGCGAGCTTGGGGTGAAAAAGTCTAAACATTGCCCCAACCAAGCTCGTCACAAGGGGCGCCGATCGTATTCCCGGGCCAGTTGAAGAGGGGAGAGGCCCTGAAGTTTTTTTTTATATTTTTTTAATAAAAATTAAAAAGAAAAACCTGTGACTCCGATTCTTCAATATTCCTTTTCGAACCTCCTTCTCCTAATCATTACTACCATATTAGTAGGTACGACGACGGCCATGATTAGCAGAGCTGCTCTCGGTCCCCTAAGCAGCGTCTGGCGGGGGGGTGTAACGCGTGTCTAGCCGCGATTCTAATCTACCGCGCGAAGGTAGTGAGCGCGCGCGCGCAACTCCTGCGCAGCCGAATTGAGGCGCGCCGCGCGTAGCGAATCGGTCTCGCGACGCGTAAAATGCCCGTCATCCGTCGCGAAGCTGCTAACTTGTTCCCGCGAGAAAAGGGAGCCATCTTCGTGTATACTCTCGTGCTGTGCACATCGTCGGCTTGCCATCTCTCATATTTTAGTGTCCACGCCGTCCTATTTATTTTTATTACCGCGAGTGTAGAGTGGAGGCGCCGACCTGCAAGCGTGCGAGAGAGCAAGAGAGAGTGCAAGTCCGTGCCGCTTGTGCCACAAGCGAGAGACGGCAGCGAGCCAGACTGCCAATCTTGTAAGCGAGAGAGAGCGAGAGAGAGAGAGAGAGAGAGCGAGCGCGCAACTGCCGAGAGAGCGAGAGAGTCGAGTGCACCGGCTGCTCCTTAGATCGGTAAGTTATATTCTCCTCTCGCGTATTTCATGTAAAAGGCTTGCACGGAAATCGCCCCGTGCAAGCTTTCTGTGCCGTGTACGTGCGAGTGTGTGTCAGCTCGCCGTACTTAACACTGCGCGCGAGAATAGCAGCTTCGCGCGCGCCGTAACGTTCGCGCGTTTGAATAGTAACTGCCGCGCGTGATTTAACTGTAATTTTGAATAACACTTGCGTAGTGCATGTAAGTTCTAAGTGTTTTCTAATACATTGTTATTTCTCGTACTCAGCGCGTTATTATTTATATAACCCGTCCTTCTCCCGGATACCGCCGCCTCCGCGGGAAAACGACTTCGCCGGTCGTTTTCATATCTGAGCGTAGCGGCCGCGCGCTTTACTCTTCGAGCGCGCGCTTTTCACTCAGCGATCCAATTAGTTGGAAAGCGAAGTTCGTGTGCGATCTTCGCGTTGTTTTCGGGTTTCCAGGAGCAGATCCCCGGGCAAGTCATTTTAGTCTGACACCCGCGGCACCGTGTTCTAGGGCATCGCTGGTCTGTGGCTTGTTGGGATTTTCCCCCCACTAGCCATCCCGTTACAATTTTTATATGGATCAAATCGAAACTTAATTACATTTTCTATACAATTTTCATTTAGCTAATTATTAAAATCTCTTATCATTCAAATAATTTCTCCTTTATTTTATACTTTTATTGCGTATATTTTATATTGAGAAATTTGGTTTTTGAATATATATGAACATATTTTTTAATAAATATATGCAATAAATATATATACATATTTACTTATATAACTAATTGTTTTTTTTTAATTATCAAGAATTTCTTCCCAAACAATATTTTCAATTTCTAATGAATTTTCTAAATTATTTTGTATATACATGTTATCTGGATTTCTACATCGTGATAAAGCAACATATAATTTACCGTGTGAGAATAATTGCCTTTTGATGTATAACCCTACATAATCAAAACTTTGTCCCTGAAATTTATTAATGGTCATGCAAAATGCTAATGTTAATGGAAACTGTTTTCTATAAAGAATAAACGGTAATGAAGAAAATTCTCCTGTATTTAATGTAATTCTTGGAATAAAAAATCTATTACCTGCTTTTTCTCCTGCTAATATTTCTGCTTCAATATTATATCTAAATAATTTGATTATTTTAAGTCTAGTACCGTTACACAAACCTTCGTGTATACTCAAATTTCTAATTAACATAACAATAGCATTAACTTTTAAATCTAATTTATGAGGTGGCAAACCTTCATAAATATTGTTTAATGTTTCTATTGGAAAAAGTAGATGAATGTTGTCATCACTTTGATCAACACCTTTATGAGTAACATAATCTGTACTATAATAAGTCTTCTTAACACCACTTAATAACATTAAAATTTTGTATTCAAAAATTTAATGTCTTCATTATGAGGTGCTAAAATAACACGATCATAATCATTTATTTTATTAATATTTTTATAAATTTGTAAGCAAACATCGTTAGTTCTCCAATTATTAGGTATTATAAAAGGATTTATATTACCATCTCCAATTTGTAATAATAATTTTGAGAATTCATTATTCTAAGAACGAATATTGTATTTTAATTTGACAATTTTAAATAAATGCTAAAGTTCGGAATATTTAATAGTGTCTTCAATTATAGCACTTCTATATCCGTTTTTCATTACTGAGAGTATTTGTCGAAAATCACCTCCTAAAATTATTAATTTTCCCCCAAAAGGTAAATCGTTTGTACATAAATCTCTTAAAGTTCTGTCAATACTTTCTAAAACTTTTTTGGGTATCATAGATGCTTCATCCCAGATTATGACTTCTGTTTCTCTTAATTTCTTTTTATCTGATTCTAAAATTAAAAAAGAATTTTCAATACTATTTAAATCTAATGGTAATCTAAAGGTTCTATGAGTAGTCATTCCTTTGGGTAATAGAATAGACGCTTTATCGGTCCAAGCCATTGATATAATATTTTTTCCTTTTGATAGAAAATAATAAATTAAAGTTTTATATAAAAATGTTTTACCCGAACCTCCAGGACCGTCTATAAAATTTATTTTATTAAATTTTGTGTAAGTTGTTTGAAAATAAATTTTTAATCTTCATTTAATTTTGTAAACATATCTTCGAATATTTCCTTACTAATTGAAATTATTTTACTATCGTATTTTATATCATTTGTGATGGTATCAGATTCAGGTAATCCAAAATCTGTACAAGATAAATTTTCCAACAATAATAATTTATTTATATGATCTAAAGCTAAGTTATGTTTATTTTCATTAAAATCTTCACTAAGGTATTTTTTAAAATTTTCCCAAATAATATTGGCTTGAATATTTTCTGTTAGTAGAAATGAAGTAAAAAATTTACGTAATTGAAAAGGTAACAGGATACGACATACTTCTTCAAAAATTTTTTTAATTTATAAATCGTTTTCTATTGAATCCATTGCAGTCGCAGCTTCTTTATGAGTATTATATGTTACATTTTTATATGTACGTAAATCTTTAATGGAAGTAGTGCCTTTTATACGACTTAATATTAATTTTAAAGCGAATCTTTCAGAATCTTTTGGAGATAATATATTTAAACGTCCAATAGCATAATGTTTTTGTTCACGTTCACGTTTTACCCAAACTTTTTTTGCGTTAAATATATAATAATGCGGTATATTAACGTATTTTATATTATTTGCAAATTTATCATTTTTATTCAAGTCAAACCACGCTGTTAAAGTTGTTTTCCAATTATCAAGAGCATCTATTTCATAATTTTCTTCAAAAAGAATTTTTTGTTGAATTTCTGTATGAACTGCTAAACGGATAACAGTATGACTCCTTCCACATAAGGGAAATTTTTGTAACCGCCATGCTGCTTCCATTGGGCTCAAGTACCGGCCATCAATATATTCAGTAATTTCATCATATATTCCATTTCTTTTGTCATCATTTTTTTTAATGTACAAAAAGCTCTATCACTACCTTTATGTATATAATCAAAAATATAATTGATGCTTTGAATTGAAGCACAATATTCAACATTAATATGATATTTATATTTTTCTAATAAAAATTTATTGTAAGGATTTATTTCTTTTAAGTCGATATGTGTAATTATCAGAAGAATTATTTGTTCGTTTATATTGAGGATAATCATTTTTTTTAAATGTTGTTGACGATTGAAAAGGTTTAGGAAAATTTTTTTTACAAACGTCTTTACATTTATCGTAACACGGAGAATTTTCAATACGTGGTCCATGTAACATATGTTTTATAACTAATTTTTGTAATTTTTTATCATTATTAGAAGGTATCTCAGCAGAAACGTGTTTATTAATAGCTTCTGGTGTCATTAATTTATTTTTATGATCTAATGTTACTACAAGATGTGCATGCGGTAATCCTCTTTTCTGAAATTCAATAGTATACACATATGCTAAAGCATTTCCAAAAATTTTATGGTTTTCTATATCATTAAGTAAACACTTAAATTTTGTATAAAATAATCTAACTGTAATATTTGGTATATCATTGGGCGTAGTTCCGATAGGAAATGTCGTTAATACATTTTTTTATTCTTTCCACTTAGGATTACACGTCATAGTTATAAATAAATCAGGTCGACCAATATTTATTAATATTGCCATTGCATCTTGATAATGTTACTGCATATATCTAGGAATACCTATATAAGTTGCTGGTAGTACAAACATATTTCCTAGTCTTTCTTTTTTTTTCAAAATTTTCTGATATATTTAATGCACTATTTATAACATGATCCCTCAAACCTTGATAACATTCAGTACATAATTTTTTTTGTTTCTGCCTAAAATAATTCATTCTATTGTTTTCTATCATAATATAGGCATGTAAAAAGAATTGTTGGGTTAGTCTCCCTCCAAATAAATGTGGATTGAAATTTTCTGAATTTGGTCTGTAAGCTAATCTATAAGAATAGTGCTGTAATATTGTTAGAAGGTTTTCTTTTGAATCTTATGGTTTTTTAGTATAACCAATACTCCAGCCTAAATCTCCTGAAGGAAAAAATAATGGAAATACCATTGGGTCAACATGATGTGATAATTTACTTAAATATGTGTATTCTTTTTCATTAGAACTATTTTTCGGATAAACGCATAGATCATAATTATGAGGGATTCCTGATTTGGAAATAATTATAGCTGCACATTCCGACGTTAATGGTTTAGTATAATTATGTTTTTGATTATTATTCTTACGAACAAAATATAATTTATAATTTGAAAGTTTCTCTGTATTAGTTATTTCGTGTAAATATTTATACTGTTTAGCATAAGGATTACTGTTTAAAACTTCAGTCAATAATTTTAAATGTTCTTGAGTTAAATCTTTATGACTCTTTATTTTCATTTCAATTGCAGTATTGTCATCATATATATATATATATATATATATATATATATATATATATATATATATATATATATATATATATATAATTGACCACACGAAGGTTCTGCATTTTTTTTGGTAATAAAGTATTTGGCGTTATATGATAAACTTGTCTTTGAATTTTTAAATTATAAATAGCTTTTTTCTTTTCGTATTTTACGTTTGCACTAAATGTAGCAAAGCAAAATAAGTTATTATAATATCTGATTAAAGTTCGAAAATTATTATCATATAATAATAGATTCTTTAGTGTTTTATTATATATACTTAGCGGAGACAAAATTATTTTACCCTTACTACAACAAATTGATTTATTATTTTCTTCTTTCCAATATACTGCCGAACAAAATTTACAAACATAACTCATATTACCAAAATATGATTCATACTCTAAATTTTTATTTTTACTACATTTCTGTTTATTTACTTTTAACGTAGAAAAGGATGATGACGCGAGATGTTCGAGGATGAGCTCGGCAACGCCTCTCCTACACTATATGTATATAAGAGAAAGAGAGAGAAGAAGAGAGAGATAGAGAGAGGGGAGAGAAAGAACTAATGAAGGCACTCAATCCGTCTCTCGCCGTTTTCTCATGCTCTGTTTGCAGTTGTTGCACTTTTCTTTGGGAAGAAAAAATACGGACAGCGTTCGATTTGTAATTGAACTGTCGAATGAATGCGCATACGCCGCGCTGCGCTCGCGTGAGTTTGACGTTATCCTTGATTTGAATAATTAAGAAGTTTCCTTTCAAAAAGTTGCTCTGTAATTAATTGGTCTCGTTAATTGCGGAGAAAAGGCGCGCATTATAATAAATGCGCGAACGCGCTTCTTGCGCTAATGGCAGGAGGGTGGCATAGTCTGTTTTCAGAAAGCAGCCTGTTATTTGTGTATCGAGGTGAAGAACTGACAACGGAGCGATGCAAAAGTTTTCGACGGAAGTGTCTTCTGCATCACAGATAGTTGTCATTAGAGGGACAATGCGGAGGGACAATGCGGAGGGACGCGGAGGGACGCGGAGGGACGTGGGGGGCCGCGGAGGGATGCGGAGGGACGCGGAGGGACGCGGAGGGTCGTGGAGGGATGCGGAGGGACGCGGAGGGACGCGGTCCTAGAGTCTATAACCCCAGGGTCCACTATTTCTTTAGTCACTTGCCATAGGGAAACTCTGGGCTGTAGGTACTAATTAATATGCAGTCTTGGGCTACATAAACCCCGGTAAGTGTATATGAAGTGTATATGTGTGTGTATGAATTTTTTCACTTATGTAATGAAAATGGATTATTATTCGAATATAATTGTAATATAAAATGGATACAACTTGTATGTAATGTACAAGTTGTATTCTGTACTAATTTTTTCATAAAGTTGTACGCTTTATTATAGTAATTAAAGGGAATATTACAAAAACAAAAAATTATTTAGATTAATTTGAATCAAAATAATTATTTTTTTATTTTTACATATGATTCATGTTTTAACTTATTATTATTTTAATTTAACATCTCATAGAAGAAAAATTTAAAAATTATTGTTTACACAAATGAATTTTAAAATTCTGTCAGCTGATTTGCTATCAGCGATCCGAAAACCCCATACAAATCTATTCAGCTTGTTTGGGTAATAGCCCAGCTTCTTCTGATCATTAAAAAAAAGTAAATTTTTATATGTTGATCTTAGACTGACCTTGAAATTTTTTTAACCATTTTATCTAGAATTTTCCCTCAAAGTACTTATTATAAACTTCATTTTAAGAGTATCCCCATCCCAATCGGTCAGTTCCAAAAGAAGATATTTTATTTTGTCCAGACATGTTCATTTGGGCCCACTGTGCGCCGCCAACCCACGATATCAAAATCACGCGTGGCCGGCATCGAGCGCTTTCTCGTGTACTCAATGGTAACCTTGAGAGGCTTCGGCGACGACGGTCGGCGGATCGGACGATGGTCGGTGGAACAGGGTTTGCATAAGAATCCTAGATCCCCAGCGCACACACGCACTAACACTACCGTGTTGACATAAACGAGACCTACAGGTTAAAAATTATTCAAACTGTCTTTTTCAATTTGATATGTATTGTTAGCAAGTGACATGGACAAGTGCTACTTAATTATTATAACATATCTCTGAATTAGGAAAAAATCAATTTAATAAATATTAGATATTAAATATTATATTGTTTTAAAGTTAGTGTTAAATCGGTTTCCACTTTCACTGTAAGTTATACAAAGATAACTTGTACTTTTAAATATAGAATACTTGTAATCCAAGTCACGCAAGCATATATTATTATGGCCAATTCACACATAGTTATAAAATAACCTCATATATTTAAGAGTATTGACATGTGTGGGTATTGGACTGTAAATAGTCATTCTTTGTTTTTCTTTGGAGTATTATATTTATGCTTTACATGTATTCTAGATATAATACTACAAGTTATTGTTATATAAATTACAGCGAAAGCAGAAACCCATACAGTATTCCTAAATGCTACTTGATCATTAAAATATAGCTTACAGTTTGTACGCTAAATGAAGCAGTAAATTTAAAACAATATTATATTTATTATATAGCATTTTACAAACTGTAAGGTATATTTCAGTGATTAATAGCGATGGGTTTCTTCTTTGGCTGCAAGTTATATAACAATAACTTGTACTTTTACATATAGAAAACTTGCAATCTATACATATTAAATTAAACAAAAATAAACTATTCCAATCGAAGACATGCACTGGTCAATACTCTTTAATATGCAAAGTTATTCCATGGTTTGTGCTGAATCAACTGATATTCAATCTATTTCTGTTAAGAATAATGTAGGTACCTTAGAAATATTAGCCAAAATGCAATTAGTTAAATTATAAGAGACTCGTTGAATGTAGTCTAGTCTTATATGCTTATTACATGGGTGCCCTACTGAAAAAACTCATACGAGAACTCATATGAGAACTCATATGTAATCACATATGTGATCTCGTATGAGGTTTTGGCACGAGTACTCATAAAAGAACTCATATGAGATACACTTTCCAGTAAAGATATCATATGAGATCTCATATAAGTTTCCAGTGTCGTAGTTTGTTTGAAAATCATATGAGATATCATATAAGTCCTCGTACGGCTTTGCAGTCTCGATGCCGGGCGGCGCATGTCAGCCTAGCACGCAGATAAAACGGACCCGTTTGGTTATATAGTAAAGTGTCACCCACCATGTCTTAATACACTGAAAAGGAATGAGCTTCCAGTTTAATATAACAGTTTCATCAGAAATTCATATGAGACCCTCATATGAGTTTCTAACAAAATAAGATTACACTGGAAACGTACATGAGATCTCATATGAGATCTCATATGAGTTCTCTTATGAGTACTCGTGTTAAAACCTCATATGAGATCACATATGATATCTCATGACACTCTCACATGAGTACTCATATGAGACTCATATGAGATTTTTCAGTAGGGTGGTAACCGCGAAAATGGCAGCTATACTCTACAGCTGACATTTTCTCTGCTGCTGTCCGCACGCTGGCATCTACGAGGTTGGGCCGAGTTTCCTGCCGACTTTGCCTGTAGAGTATAGGTGCCATTTTCGCGGTTATCTTTCCCATATTTACAACATCTAGGTGAGACCAGTTCACTCACACTTTTATGTATTTTAGCTTCTGACTCATGCTCCTTCATTTTCCTAGTTGTGTTACGAGGATCTCTGTATTAGCTGGGGAAAGCTTTTCCTTTCTTCTCTGCCAGTCATCTCCTGTTGGTTGGTCATCTCAAGTTTGTTGTTATCTCCTCAACTGGTGAATAACATTCCAATATTTAATAGTTATGGCTATTGTTATTTCAACTACTATTTATTCTTCTAGGGTTATCTGGTTGGCTTCCGTCATTGGAGATGGCTTGGTCGACTTCTTTGTATATGCATTTCCAAGGATGACGCTTATGGTATAGTAAGTATTTTATGACCCGTGTGGTAGTATGAAAGAACACTGACATTACATGACTTTAAACCTGCCACTATCCAAGTAAACCAGTACTAGCATAATAAGAATATTTAGATATAATAACTAAATTTAACTAAATTTTTTATTAGATAAAGATGCAGTAGCGTCAGCTGGTAAAGCCGTATAAAAGGCCAATGCTCTTTCATATTACCACCGACGTAATAAGCATATAAGAGATTATATACTAGACTACATTCAACGAGTCTCACAACTTAACTAATTGCATTTAGGCTTATATTTCTAAGGTATCTACATTATTCTCAACAGAAACGGATTGAATATCAGTTGGTTGATGATGCAGCTTATGGTAGACGTCAGGATAATGTGTGAATTATGTCTTTGATGGCCAATTTTCTACCAGGGTTTTTTTAAATAAATGAAACAACATTTATTTCTAAAACGACGTTTCGGACACTTTTTTCTCTGTCCCTCTTCAGGTACTACATTGAACAATAAAAAATAAAAAATATATTTTTAATACAATATGTTGAACATAACACTTAAAGTTAAAACGATTTTTTAAACAAAATATACAATTTCTTTTTACAAAATAAATACAACGAAGTTAAACAATTCAATAGATCGAGAGAAACAAAATTACATTTAGTTATTAAGTCAAATAAGCGTACCGTTGCGGGAGGCAATCCGCAACGTCAATAGTTTTTAATTGCAAATTTCGGTCTTTATATACTCATCTGTTGCGGGTGCGTGTGTGTGTGTACATGAGATTAAATATGGATGCTACACAGGTGGGTCGATGTAGTGCCGAACGATTCAAAACTGAGAGGAAGTATCAGGATAGCACGTAATAGTGGAAGTTATATCATTGACGATATTTATCAAAATATACAGGCTGTAATAGGTATTATATGTTCCACCAAACGTGTTTTCCTGATATAACAGTTCGAATTTACAAAGTTTGTATATATATCAAGAAGTTGAAATTTTACAGTGTGTATATTATGCATAAGCTAAAATTTCACAGTAGTTAATTACCGTATTGTATTCTTTCGCTAATTTATTGATCTCAAACTGTTTATTTATATACTGTTTTGTTTATGTATAAAAAGTGCTTCTGAAAAAAGTCTCCTTTCATTATTTATTTCTGTGTCTAAAATCTTAATGTTATCAAAATCAATTACGCATACCAGTCTGTCCGACATACGTAGCTTCGCAATGTTTATATTTGATTTTATACACAACGTTGTTTCTATTACAATTGTTTTCTGTATCTTTTCCTAATACTATAATATTATTTAATTTGTTTATACACGTAGTATATTTGTTTTTAAAAAAATTTCTAGCAAATCATTCCAACTGGTTGGCAAAAGGTATACATATAATACTATCGTAATATTTTGGTTTCTCAGGATTTTTTTTTGGAAAGTTGTAACATTTTTAAGCGTTTTTTAATGTCGAAATCAATTACGTTATGTGGATAATCATTGTTCTGTAGTACTTGTTTAATAAAGTCGAAATTTCTCTTGTGAAAACTATTGTGCGGCAGTTTTATTGCTCTATCAACGGTACCAGTTAGTTATAATCTTACTTTCATTGTTAATTATAATTTTTAAATCCAAAAAACTAATTTTCACTTATTTTCAGAATGCTCGACGGTGAATTGTAAATTTTTATCATACGAATTAAAAATGTGTAACGTATCAGATATATTATTTTTCGGTGTACAAAGAACGATATCACTTCTACAATCCTTTACAAACTTTTGCAAGCAACGAGAAATTCTTTTCCAAAACCTTTACAATCACTTTACCAAAACTTTTACAAACGATAAGAATTTTTTCGTAAACCATAAGAATTATTTTCCGAAACCTATACAATATTCTAAAAAATTATTTACGTTTTATTTTATGAAAAGGAATTCTAGGAATAAATAATAAATGTTTGCCTTCTAAAGTCGAAATAAATTTCTTTCACGCGGATACTGAAAGTCAAACCCAAAAAAGTTATGAAATCAATTAAAGTGTAGTTTCATACTTAACAGACATTATTTACAATGTAGTTTTACTCTTAAAAAGTTGTGAAATCTCTATAAAAAATTATTTTACAAAAGTAAAAACTTATAGGCAAGAATAAGTTTGGTTACTATTCTACATAGTTTGTACTTAACAAACATTATTTACTAATCTCTCCCACCCTCTCTTCCCCCTCTCTCTCTCCCACTGTACCAAAAACTTTAATGAGAGCTTAAATATTTTTTCAAAACAATCAACACGTTCTTTAAAAAACTAATCTTTTAAATATATTCTATCCACACCATTTGTCTATAGTCCTTTTATTTATTCTGATCTCATATATTCAATAACCACTCTCTACAAATGGTAAGAATTTTTTCCATGACTGTACAAATAACTTTTATTTATTCGAATCTCATCTATTCAATAAGCACTCTGCAAATGGTAATAATTTTTTTCATGACTTTACCAATAATAATATTGTTAATATAAAACTTTCTACGAAAGTATAAAATAAGGCAAGTATAGACGTTTTTTCTGTATAATCTATAAAATAATAATATTTATGTTTTTTTAAAAGAAATCAAATAAATGCCAGTGAAAAAGTCTTTTACTTCTTTGAGTCATTGTATGCTGAACAAATTATACGTAAGTAAGTACATTCAAATTGTTCATTACAAATCAAACAAATGAAAGTTGTGAAATCAATTATCGATAGTCAAGTAATGCAAACAACTCTCAGAAACAACTGTATGACTATTCTCAGAAATGTACTAAAATTTGTTCATCCTTCTATACAAATTAAACACAAGAAAGTACTGAAATCAATTTATTGTAGTCAAGTACCCATAAGTTAACTTGACTGAATAATATAACTTTTCGTAACTACTTAAAAATATTCAGTCAGCGGGTATAAAGTACTACTTAACGCCTAACAGGCGTAATCGCTCCCATACTCCTACCAAACTTTATAGAACCTACGCACTTTACGCCCGTGTGGGCGAAAATTATTTTAATTATATAACTACTATGCCTTCTTTTTATTTCTAAAATTCATAAGAATTTTATCAGAAATTTACGAAAAGTCAAAGCCTATATAAAAAAATTACATAGTTACCACCACATCTCCATTTTTCATTGATCTTTCTCAATTTTGAAATTTCTATAATATTACGCATCTTGGGAGGACAATAGAAGTCTATAGAGCTGCTCTAGCAGGGGTGGTCCTCCAATCTCCCATACATACTTGGCGGGCCCGACGGTTTCCAGTTTAAGGTCTATAGACATGGTCATTTTCATATAAATATTCATATGTCCGATATTCCCAAATAAGATCAGATAAAATGTATAAATGGGTTGCTTCTACATATTAAATAGGGCTCAGTGTTGAATTTATTACTCTGTTTTTGAATAGAAAGTGCAAACCCGCATGAAAATATCATAAGAGATCTCATATGAGAATATTGGTCATCAGATCTCATTTGGGAATATCGGACATCAGATCTCATATGAGATCCCATAATATGTAAAATTGCAGATGACATCACACATATGATATCTCATACGAGATGTCATATGATATTTACACGACGGAAAAGAATAAAAAATAGGTGGCTTACAAAATGGTTAATAAAACCTAAAGCACTTTTGAGTAGACAATAAATTTATATGCATTTTTTATCCCATTCCCGTTTAAAAAAGACGGACACAAGGAAAAATATTTTCGGTAATGAAAGTAAATCATGAGATTCTGCACATGTAGGGATATTATATTTAAACAGTATCAATTAAAAATTAGAGCGAATGTAATTATTGTGTCCAATATTCTCATATGAGATCTCTTATGATATTTTCATGCGGGTTTGCACTTTCTATTCAAAAACAGAGTAATAAATTCAATACTGAGCCCTATTTAATATGTAGAAGCAACCCATTTATACATTTTATCTGATCTTTAAACATATGAATATTTATATGAAAATGATCATGTCTATAGACCTTAAACTGCAAACGGTCGGGCCTGCCAAGTATGTATGGGAGATTGGAGGACCACCCCTGCTAGAGCAGCTCTATAGACTTCTATTGTCCTCCAAAGATGCGTAATATTATAGAAATTTCAAAATTGAGAAAGATCAATGAAAAATGGAGATGTGGTGGTAACTATGTAATTTTTTTATATAGGCTTTGACTTTTCGTAAATATCTGATAAAATTCTTATGAATTTTAGAAATAAAAAGAAGGCATAGTAGTTATATAATGAAAATAATTTTCGCCCACACGGGCGTAAAGTGCGTAGGTTCTATAAAGTTTGGTAGGAGTATGGGAGCGATTACGCCTGTTAGGCGTTAAGTAGTACTTTATACCCGCTGACTGAATATTTTGAAGTAGTTACTAAAAGTTATATCATTCAGTCAAGTTAACTTATGGGTACTTGACTACAATAAATTGATTTCAGTACTTTCTTGTGTTTAATTTGTATAGAAGGATGAACAAATTTTAGTACATTTCTGAGAATAGTCATACAGTTGTTTCTGAGAGTTGTTTGCATTACTTGACTATCGATAATTGATTTCACAACTTTCATTTGTTTGATTTGCAATGAACAATTTGAATGTACTTACTTACATATAATTTGTTCAGCATACAATGACTCAAAGAAGTAAAAGACTTTTTCACTGGCATTTATTTGATTTCTTTAAAAAAAACATAAATATTATTATTTTATAGATTATACAGAAAAAACGTCTATACTTGCCTTATTTTATACTTTCGTAGAAAGTTTTATATTAACAATATTATTATTGATACAGTCATGAAAAGAATTATTACCATTTGCAGAGTGCTTATTGAATAGATGAGATTCGAATAAATAAAAGTTATTTGTACAGTCATGGAATAAATTCTTACCATTTGTAGAGAGTGGTTATTGAATATATGAGATCAGAATAAATAAAAGGACTATAGACAAATGGTGTGGATAGAATATATTTAAAAGATTAGTTTTTTAAAGAACGTGTTGATTGTTTTGAAAAAATATTTAAGCTCTCATTAAAGTTTTTGGTACCGTGGAAAAGAGAGAGGGGGAAGAGAGGGTGGGAGAGATTAGTAAATAATGTTTGTTAAGTACAAACTATGTAGAATAGTAACCAAACTTATTCTTGCCTATAAGTTTTTACTTTTGTAAAATAATTTTTTAAAGAGATTTCACAACTTTTTAAGAGTAAAACTACATTGTAAATAATGTCTGTTAAGTATAAAACTACACTTTAATTGATTTCATAACTTTTTTGGGTTTGACTTTCAGTATCCGCGTGAAAGAAATTTATTTCGACTTTAGAAGGCAAACATTTATTATTTATTCCTAGAATTCCTTTTCATAAAATAAAACATAAATAATTTTTTAGAATATTGTATAGGTTTCGGAAAATAATTCTTATGGTTTACGAAAAAATTCTTATCGTTTGTAAAGGTTTTGGAAAAGAATTTCTCGTTGCTTGCAAAAGTTTGTAAAGGATTGTAGAAGTTTTGTAAAATAATTTATTAATGGATTTTTAAAAGATATAGAAATGGACCATTTTTTGAGATATTTTGTAGAGAAAATATAATAATGAATAATTTACAGATAGAAAATACTTTAAAAAATAGTTTTTAAAAGTGTTTATTATAATTGTTTCAAAAAAACATTTAAGCTTTCAGTCAAGTTCTTTGTAGAGAGTTGGACAGTTGTTGAGAGCAAGATTGTTTGGATAAAAACATTAAACTTTTATTAGTATTTATTGTAGCTATCGCAAGGAATAAAAGAAAAAAGTACAAGTTCTCAGAATTACAATTCAAATCTCTATATCACCTGATTCTCTTGCTTTTATAAAACTTGAAGCTCAAAGTTGGCTGAGAAGTTGAGTTCTCATGTCAACTGCCATTTCCATAGCAGCAGGTGGTACAAAGTTTTTTAAAAACTATTCTTTCGCATCTATTTCTCTGAAATCACCTAATCCTCTAGCCTTTACAAAATGCGAAGCTCAAAGTTTGCCAAGTTAACTACCCTTACGTAACAGAACCTGATACTAAGTTTTTTTACAAAACACTATTATGCATCCATTTGCTTTTGTTTTTTTGACAAATTATTATTACATTATTAAATTTGTGCTAAAATTTACCTTTAGCCTTTTATTGTACATTCTAAAGCTGGAACTCATTTTATTATTTTGATATCGACATATTTCTTTTTCATAATATTTTATCAAAAACTTGCAAGGGTACTAGATCTAATAATCATACTATTGCATCACAATCAGCTAGCAAATTAAAATGTTGGTTGCAGATTCAAAAAATAGCCATTACAGTAATTTATATTATGGTTTCATGTACTGTACATTCACAGAACAAATGGCTCCTCTGAATCATTTGGTGCCCCTCACCATAAGCCAATCATTAATTACATTATTTTCAACACTTGGATTCGTTGAAGTTTTCACTAGAAACCACTTGAATTAATAATCTATCAGACACATCTTGCAAAATTAAAAACAAAAGTTTATGAACTAAGAATCATTGGGAGAAAAAAGCTTTCTCGATATTCTTTTATAGTAGAAAGTATAAAACAGCTTAATTTAATAACTCATGATTGCCGCACACATCTTGTAAAATTAAAAATAATCAGTTTATGAACTATAATTACTGATAATAAAAGCTTTCTTAACATTCTTGTATACTTTTTCAAATAATTATCTGAATCTTGTGTAGAAAAATATTTACTGAGAAATCCTCTGAAACATTTTGACGTCTTCCACCGTGAGAAAATTATAAAATTAGATTAACTGAGCACTTTTATTTGTTGAAATTTTCACAACAATAACACATTATTTTTGCTTTTTTCTGTATTTTAATGTTCATTTGGCATAATTTTTTAATTCGTGGTTAAGTAAATATGTACAAGAGCACAGCACTAATATCGACTCAGTTTCTTGAAGTATAGACAAAAAATGCTTTTTCTTAACCAAGGCTCTAATGTCTCACATTATTTTAAATTCTGATTTTAAGTAGAGGTTTTAAATTTGTTATAAACACTTCATTTAACACATCATACCGCTACTTTATTTCATTTATTATACAAAACATTTTATTATATCTGATCTGAGAACTTGCACTGACTTCACTATAATTATATTATAGATATGTCTTGAAAAATATTGTGTTGTAAATAATAATATATTTGCCCCATAGTAATATTGGTTTGGTTTTTCTATCTTGAGTAGTACGTGTCTGTTCTTGTATTAAAATAACTTTTTCTTGTTCATTAATAATAACTCCAAGGGTCATGAGGGCACTCGTTCATTTTTGTTAATTCAAAATTAGATTTTTCAGACAGTACACAATTAGAACTCCTCAACATTATTGGCTATAATTATATATATCTTCAAAATGACTCGAGCAAAATCTTCTGGTATAATATCTGTAAAAATAAAAACTCTCACAAAGTATCAAGTTTAAAAAAATGATTTTAGCCATTAGGTAGTAAGTACTTATCTAATGAAAGTTATTTTTCCCATTGATTGATAGACGAATAGATCAATTTTTAGATTGCTAAGAATAAGTTCTTAACCTCAACAATCTAGCAACTTCTTGAGATCTTTCAAATGTGTTATTAACTAACTCACGATATGATAACATTTATACCACTCTAACCTCAAAATCACAACTTTGATATGATTTTTCGGCGCTCGTGGTATAAAATACCGTTCGAAACTAGTGCGTAAGTCGATTACTTAGGTGGTGTGACTAAATAATCGACTTCCACCTAAATAATCGACTTCCCCACCCGTGTCGAAATGTACTATTGTATATAAAATAATACTGACATGTTGTATGCAAGGTTAGATCGATCAGATACGGGTGTGTATATATATATATATAGATGTACAAGCGTAAGATAGACGACAACCGGAAGTGTCGTAAGAGCTGCAAACCGGACGCCGGAATAAGAAGAAGAAAAGTATAAAAGGAAATCGCACATAAAAAAATTCAGCTCTCTATATCTTCTGAACGAGATAATATTTTTAAATAAAATGTTTTGATTTGAGTAGAGCAATGAAATGGCTTTCGATTAAGAGGGATATGTTATATAGTAAAAACTAACGCAATATACGTAAAAGCGCATTGAATTTTTCGTAGACCCATTTCAATGTATATGTAGCACGGGTCGCTGCTTTAGGCTTCTTCTATACTTGCCTTCGGAGCGCTCCCGCGCTCCTTGATCTACATAACGATAATAAAACAAAGGTTTTTGTTGTAATTTATTGACACATGAAATTTCTAAATCCTCCATAACTATGTTAGGTAATATGGGACTTAACGGGTTTCCCATAATAGATCCGAATGTTTGTCTATAAAAATTACCATTGATTGAAAATATTTGATTATTTTTAAACAATCTGTACAATTCATATTCATTCTATTATGTATTTGGTGCCATCGTCTTACTACCGCTTCGTATACTAAATATTCAGGAACGTTAGTAAAATGACTTATCACATCAAAACTAACGATTTCATAATTAGGAGGAATTTTTTAATATTTTCAAGTTTTTCTTTTAGTATCAAACTATTGTTTACATGTGAAAAGGGAGTCTTTAGATTATTTTGAAGAAATTTTGAAAAGAACTTTGAAACATGGTAAGTAGGAGAATTCACTGTGGAAATTATGGGTCTGACTAGACAACCGGCTTTGTGTATTTTAATCAGACCATAAGCTTCGGAAATATTGAATTTTTGAAGGACTGGGCATAGTTGTTTTTTAACACCACTAAAATCCATTTTATTAAGCAATTTCACTAGATCGTTAGTTTTTCTTTCTAAGCTTGATAAAAGGTTTGATTTTATTTTTTCATAATATTTTTGATCATGAAATAAAGCATCTGTTTTCTCTAGGTAACATGATTTTTTTATTATAACTGTACCATTCCCTTTATCAGCTCTGGTTATTAAAATATCCGGGTTCTGTTTTAACAATTTTTTTGTTTTTTAAGGTCTATTTTTAGTTTTTTGTTTATGTATGAATTATTTACTAGATCACTATTATATGAATTTTTTATGGTGTTGTGACGTGGTTATCTGACCGCCGCTCGGGTGCAATGGGCAGGATATTCCGCCCAGGAGCTTTCTCTCTCTCCAGGTCGAGAGGTCGCATGGTCAGACTAGCAACACAAAAAGAGACGGGGTGTTCGCCTCTACCCGGCTGTGGCCGCGGGTCCCCGTCGGCAGCTTTCTGAAGTACCTGGTTTGCTGCCTCGCGAAGTTTCTCTAAAAAGTCGTGCAAAGTTCGCAGGAGGGTAGGGTAACTACACCTATGAAATCAATACGCGCAAACTCGATATACACTTATAAAGAGGGTTTATTCAAAAGAGTTTACAAGGTTTTGCCGTCGCGCTCAGCGCGTACATTTGCGCTTCGGTAATCGCCATGGTACGCCCTAGATCACGCTTAGGCGCTCGCTATTTTTCAACAGCGGACAACGCACGCGCGGGTGCGCACGGACGAGTACACGGAGAATGGCGCAGCGTTCTGCGAGGAGCGCGGTTCCCGGGAGAGTTCCGTGTGCGAGGCTTAACGTGCCTCGTGTCCGCGGCCACGACTGAGAGAGAGAGAGGGAGGGATCAATCGATCAACGCTCAATCCGCCTGCGTGTACAACAAGAGCACTTACAGACTGCGAGGCTCTGGGTGTCTCTCTTCGGCGGGCCAGATACAAGCGGGGCATCCGGAAGGCTCAACACGGGCGCCGTCAGCGCGCTGAGAACAGGTGGGCCGGACACTCGGCAAGACGCGCACAGACTTCTCGGCTCCGGTGGGCCAGGAGCTAGCGGAGCGTCTCGGAGGCTCGACGCGATAGCCGCCGGCGCGTTTAAGATAGACGGGCAGGGGGCTCAGCGGCACTGCGCACGGGGCTCTCGGGTAGATCCCCCTCGGCGGCGCGGCCGTTGGTCCCGCAGCCTCGAGTGCAACCGCGCTCAGCGTCAGACTAGGAGCGGGGCGTATGGGCTCCCTAGCTGCTGTCCTCCTCTTGCGTTCCCCGCTGGCTTGCCGCGACGGTCGTGATGATCGTCGTCACCGTAGAGCCCTCTCTCCTTCTCCCCTCCGGTTGGCTTCGGCGCGGTAGATTCTCGCGCTACCAAACCGCTCGCTTTCGCGCCTCGGGTTGAACTGCTCGTTTCATCTTTTCTCCTGCTCCTCTTCTCTCTGTCTGTCTCTCTCTCTATCTCTCTCTCTAATTCCTTATTTATTTACTTCCCCTGTCGCTTGTTTCTTGTATGCGTGTCGCTCGCGCGCAGCTTCTGCTGCCTGGCTGCTCGATTCTGCTGGCCGTGTGTTTGTGTGTATGAATGTTTCGTATACTGTGAGTACGCGGGTGTGTGTGTGTGGAGTCGCACCTCCGTCACAAAGCCCCCCCCCTCTGGTTCCGAACGTGTGAGGGGCGCGAGTGCACTCTTACGCGGGCGGATTTACCTCATGCACCCTTGCGTTCCTAATATATTGCTACGCCGAATTTGTGCTTGGCTTGCACTCATTTATTTATTTTCTCCTATCTAGTATATGTGTGTGTTTTTCTTTCTTTTTATTTTTGCTCTTGTTGAGTATATTTTGGTTGAAATTTTCCTTTTTTGCATTTATATTTATTCCACACACATATACTTATTTTCAGGTGCATGTCGACCTTTCTCTCTCTCTTATTCGGTTTTTTCTTCTTTTTTTTTAATTAAAACGGGGTTCGAACGCTTTGATGTATATAAAAGCTTTTATTGCTAATTTTTCTTTTACATACATATTGTTACGCTATATGTTTTTTTTTTTATTACGTTGCGCTTGTCTTACACTTAATATTAATTTTAAATATATGTCACACACTTATTCGCTAGTTTTTTTTTTAATTTCACACTTTTTATTTTTTTTTTTATTTCTTCTTTTTTCTCGTGTGCGTGGCGTCCATTTCCCTGATAATAATAGCATTATGTCCTCGCATCGTCGCCTCTCTTCCTCTTTTCTTCTTTTAAATTCTTCGTTGGTCCTATTTTGCAATTCGCGATCGACGAATTTCCACGCGTAGTCTTGCTTTGTTACCTGGCTTCTGTTTACGTCGCGCTGTGTGTCGCGCTTCTACTCGTGCGCCGCCGCTGTGTCTGTGCCGTTGTTGTCATCGGTTTCGGAGTGACGTGCTACTGCGTACGCCGCCTCCACCTTTTTTCGTGGAACTCACTTGTTCCCTTGCTCCGATTTCGCTTTTCCTGCTCTCTTGCAGATTCTTCGTTGGCGTGCCCATTCGTCATCTCGTTGCCTTTCCTCGATTTCCTTCGCGATGTTGTTGCCGCGCTTTTTTAATGCGTTCATGGCGGCTTTCTGCTGCTGTATTCTCTGCTTACGCTGTTCTTCTTTCTTCTCTTTCTCTTGTTCTAGTAATTTTTCCTTGTAGCATGTTTTGTACTCCTGCATCATTTTCTGGAGCTCGGCGGCTTCTTCTTCTTCTTCTTCTTTTTTCCTGCTCCAATATTTCTAATGCGCGTTCTCCTCTGTATTTGCTTACTCTTTTGCCCTTCACTTCCTCGAACTGTTGTGCGTAGTCTTCTTCTATTTCTTTTTTATATGTTTCGCGCATTTCTCTCCACTCTTCTTCTTCTTTCTTCTTTTTCTCTTTTTCCTCTCTGTATTCACGCTGTAGCCTGCGCAATTCGTTGCGCGTTGCTGTTCGCGCTCCTGCTCGCGGTATGGCGCCTTTTCCTATCTGTTCGGCGTTGTCGTCTGCTTGCTCCTTCGCTGTGGCGCTTGGCCGCGGTAAACTTTTTCTTGGCCTTCCGGGTTTTTTCTTTATCGGTTGCGGTGTTCAGTTTCGCGCTTATGTCTTTGCTCGCATTCGATAACTCTCGGTCAATTTTCCATACCGTATCGCCTGCTTTAAATGTTTCTTCGCGTTTGCCTTTATTATGTTTCTCGTACTTCCCCTTGGCTTTCCCGATTTGATTCATCGTATCATCGTATACGTGTTCTAATTTTCCTATTCTGTTGGTCCATTTTTCGATGCTTTCCGCGCTAGGATCAGTGCTAGGATTATTTTGTGTCTCGACTTCTCTTACCGCGTTATTTTTGCTCTGTTTTGTGTTGTTTTCGTTGTTTATGCCATTGTCGCGTTTATTTTTATTGTTGCTGCACGTGTTGTAATTATGTGTCGCGTTGTCTTCTTCGTCTTGTGACTCGCGCTGCGTGTTAAATGTTTCGCGCGTATCTGTTCTTTCTGTGTTGTTTTCCGCTTCGCGTTTCCAGCATTCGGCTGCTCATAATTCTCTACCAAAAATTAAGAAAGCCGGGGTTTTCCCGTCGTGCTGTACACGTCTGTGTTGTGTGCGAATTGAAATTGCGCAATGTATTTATCCCATTCTTTATGTGTTTCGTTTATATACGCTGTTATTTTTATTTTAATATCTCTATTTACTTTCTACGGGATTCCTTTGTGGGTGATATGTTGGCGTAAATTCGTGTTTTATCGCATTTTCAGTTAAAAAGTTCTCTAGTATGCCGCTTTTGAATTCTTTCGCATTGTCTGAAACGAAAACTTCTGGTGTGCCGTAATTTATGCATAGTTTTTCTAATTCTTTTACTATAAAGTTTGCTTTTCTGTTTTTACACGGCACGCAGATTATATATTTTGAAAATAGATCTTCGAATATTATTAAATATTTATATTCCGATTTGCTTGTGGGGAATGGTCCCATTAAATCGGCTGAGACAACTTTCCACGGCATGTCTATTTCTCGCGCCCCCATTAGTCCTATTTTCCCCCGCTGATCAATTTTGCATTTTTGGCACATTTCGCATGCTCGCACGTAGTTCGCGATGTCTTTATATGATTTGTATCACATACAAATCGCGGCGCGTTTGTATGATTTATCTATGCCGGGATGTCCTGCTGTTGGTTCGTCATGTATTTCTTTCATTATTGTTTCGCGTTTTTCGCGCGGTACTACTAGTTTCCATTCATCTAAATCTTCCATAATTGGGTTTAATTTTTCGTCCGTGCGTAATTTGTATATTTTTCCCTCTGCTAGTTTCCAGTCTCTGTATCTGCGCGGGTGCTTCATTATTTGATATACGCGTTTTTTGTACCACGGATCTGTTGTCGTTTGTGTTATATTTATTGCGCTTATTATTGGTGCTTCCACTTCGTCCTCGTACATTCTCGATAATGCATCTGGGACTACATTATTCGCGCCTTTTCTATGAATTACTTTAAAATCGTGCGCCATTAATTCATGAGACCATCTGCCTAATCTACCTACCGGATTTTTCTTGTAAAATAACCACTGTAACGCGCTGTGATCAGTTATTACTTTAAATGCGCTCCCTTCTATATATGGCCTAAATTTCTCGATTGCTCATTTTATAGCGAGATATTCCTTTTCTGTTGTACTACATACGAGCTCGTTTTTACGGAGTGCTTTGCTTGCAAACGCGATTACCCGCTCAAGTCTGTCTATAACTTGTGGTATGACTGCCCCCAGACCGGTGTCGCATGCATCCGTTTGGATGCAAAATTCCGCGTTGGGGTCGGGCCTATGTAATAAAGGTGCTTCGCTGATCGCTTTTCTAATTATTTCAAACGCAATATCTTGTGCTTCTTCCCAAACGAATTTTATATCTTTCTTTGTTAATTTATTTAACGGGTCCGCGATTGTCGCGTAATTTTTAATAAATCGTCTATACCATGAAGCCATTCCTAAGAATCTGCGTAGCTGTCGCAAGGTTCTTGGCTTTGGATAGTTCGTGATCGCTGCCGTCTTATCAGGATCTATCATTAACCCGTGCTCATTTATTTTAAACCCCAAAAATTTAACCTCGTTGCAACAAAACTTACTTTTCTCTCCGTTTATCGTTAGCCCTGAATCTTTGATTTTAAGGATTAATTTCCTGAGCATTTGCATGTGCTCCTCGAAAGATTCAGTTGCTAGAACGATATCGTCCAAGTAGTTATATGCGTACGGTTCTAAGTCTCCTATTATTTCTTCTAAAAGTCTCTGAAATGTCGCGCCTGCTCCGCTTAAACCCATTGGTAGTCGTGTGAATTGCCAATGACCTTTACCCGGTATTGTAAATGCAGTGATTGGGCGCGATTTTGATTTTAAATTTATTTGATGGTACGCGCTTTTTAAGTCAATTGTTGTTATGAATCTTGCGCGCTTTAATTTATTTAGAATAACGTCCATGTATGGTGTTAGGTAAGCGTCTTTTTCCGATACCGGGTTAACTGATTTTAAATCAATACACATTCTATATGAGTTATTGGGTTTTTTAATCATTACTACTGGGCTATTGCACGGACTCTTGATTTTTTGACTATCCCTGCTTCACGCAGTTTTCCTAGTTGGTCGTGCATAACTTTTTCTGACTTTTCTGACACTGGGTAATACCTTTGTTTTACTGATTTCGCGTTATTTATTGGTTTTATCTCGTGCTCTATTAAATCCGTCGTGGGTAAAATTTTGCACGTTGGGACCGTTTTTGGGAGTAGTTCGTCGATTAATTTGTCAATTGTCTCGTGTTGATTTCATGAGATCTTGTTTAGGCCACAGCTGGCGATATCTACTTCATTGCCGTTTGTGCCTATTGACCATAAATCAAATGCAATTTCTCTTCTGTCTTTTAGGTCTGCGAGTGTATAAGAGTCGCGATTTGCATCTATTATCATGCCGAAATTTCGTATTAAGTCTAGGCCTAGGATACAGTCAGTGGGTACGTCGGGTATCACGAGTATTCACACCGGTTTACGTATACCTGCTATTTCCAACGAGGCGCTTAATTCACCCTTGACCAGTACTTCTACGCCGTTCGCTACTACGGCATGTTTGGTCGCGGCGGGTCGTATTTTCGCGCCTATTTCCTCAGCTATTTCGCATCCTTTCGCTCCTAATATTGTACGCGCGGCGCCCGGATCAACGAGTGCCGTTAGTTCGACGTATTTGATCCGATGCTTTAACCAATATCGGGGATAAGTAGTCGGGGTTGCTGCGTCTAGCATCTCGAGCATCTTTTCGCCCTTTTTGGTCTTTTTCTGCTTGGCATGTTCGCTTTTTGGTTTAACCTCGCTAATATTTGTCGAGACCTTTTGGATTTGAGACGGTGTGACAGTCCCGTTTACGCCGTCTGTTGCGCGTTTCCCATGTTATTGTTCGCGGGTTCTGTCGCGCTTTGTGGCTGTGCGATTTGTGTTTCGTTCGCTATTTGCTGTATGTTTTGAGTGTTCGTGTTAACGTTACCGCAGTTTTGATTGTTTTCCCGGTATTTTCTACGTCCGCGGTCTATTCCATTATTATTATAATTGTTTCCCGGTTGCCATTTTGTTTTGAATCTCGTCATTGATTTTACTTATCACAGTTTGCGCGATGTGTTTGCTTCTTGTTTTAGAATTCGCGCTGTTGTTTATTTTGTGTCGGTTTGTGGATTTTCCATTTGGTCGCGATAACTGTTGAAAATTCCGAAATGTTTACCTATTCATGCGCGTAATTATTGATTTATTTTAGTTGGTTTTCGTCTTGTATTTTACTTTTGTAATATTAATATCCTTATACTGATGTCGCGCTAAAGCACTAGGCCAGGTCGTTATCCATGTGCCTTTGATTCATCGGGATTAGCCAAGGGATCGTCCTTACCGACTTCGTGAATATCAAAATAATGTATTATTTGGCTTGAAATAATATTCGCTTGGATGGAAAATTGCCGAGTTACAATTTATTCACTCAACTTAATCTAACTGTACTTTTATTTTTCGATAACGTAAACACTCGCGTGTGATTACGTTACCGGATTAGCGCTTTGGTCGTGATAGTCGAATAGATTATTATTCGCAATTTTATAATTTCTAATTCGTGAATTTCGTACTATCTAATATTTGCAAATTATTTGAATTGATATTTAGGTTTCATTATTCTTAATTATTTATTGTAAAAAATTGTTCGCGCTTTCCGACTATCGCGACCAACCGGAGGGGAGAAGGAGAGAGGGCTCTACGGCGACGACGATCGTCACGACCGTCGCGACAAGCCAGCGGGGAACGCAAGAGGAGGACAGCAGCTAGGGAGCCCACACTCCCCGCTCCTAGTCTGACTCCGAGCGCGCTTGCACTCGAGGCTGCGGGACCAACGGCCGCGCCGCCGTGGGGGATCTACCGAGACCGAGAGCCCCGTGCGCAGTGCCGCTGAGCCCCCGACCCGTCTATCCTAAACGCGCCGGCGGCTATCGCGGCGAGCCTCCGAGACCCCCCGCTAGCTCCTGGCCCACCGAAGCCGAGAAGTCTGCGCGCGGCATGTCGAGTGCCCGGCCCACCTGTTCTCAGCGCGCTGACGGCGGCCGTGTTGAGCCTCCCGGACGCCCCGCTGGTACCTGGACCGCCGAAGAGAGACACCCGGAGCGTCGCAGTCTGTAAGTGCTCTTGTTGTACACGCAGGCGGATCGAGCGTTGACCGATCGACCCCCCCCCCTCTCTCTCTCTCTCTCTCTCTCTCTCTCTCTCTCTCTCTCTCTCTCTCTCTCTCTCTCTCTCTCTCTCTCTCCCTCTCTCTCTCAGTCGCGGCCGCGGACACGAGTACCGTGGTGATTACCGAAGCGCGAATGTACGCGCTGAGCGCGACGGTAAAACCTTGTAAACTCTTTTGAATAAACCCTCTTTATAAGTGTATATCGAGTTTGCGCGTATTGATTTCGTAGGTGTAGTTACCCTACCCTCCTGCGAACTTTGCATGATTTTTCAGAGAAACTTCGCGAGGCAGCAAACCAGGTACTCCAGAAAGGTGCCGACGGGGACCCGCAATCACAGTCGGGTAGAGGCGAACACCCCGTCTCTTTGTGCGTTGGTAGTCTGACCGTGCGACCTCTCGACCTGGAGAGAGAGAAAGCTCCTGGGCGGAATATCCTGCCCATCGCACGCGAGCGGCGGTCAGATAACCACTTCACAGTGTTAAGGAAAGAGCTTCTTATTTTCGAAATATCGGCTTTATCAATGTATTTTTTCGTAAATGTTTCAAAATTCTTTATGTATTGTAATAGTAGTTTGTTATCAAATTTTTCATTAAAATCGAATTTTTCTACAAGTTTCAATGTGTTAATGACATATGTAGGCAGTTCAATGCCAGAAATATTCACACACCAGTTATCATTAGTTTTGTCGGGTTCAATCACCTGTATGTTATTGTCTCAGAGATTGATCTTAGACTCATCTTCTATATATCTACCTTTTTCTATTACGCTATTATATGTTTCAAAATAAATGATGTCAAGTTTATGTTGTAATTTTTCTTTCAATTTAACGATAATAAAATTAAGTTTGGTAACATAAAAATCGAAAAACAATTCTATGACTTCCTTTTGTACACTAATCTCTAATGATTTTTTAATTTTGATAATGTCTTTATTTAGAGATGCAATTTTTGTGTGCAAATCTGTGATTTCAATATTTAATACTTGAAACATAATTTTCTCAGTCAACTTGTTTTGTTTTGCATTTTTTGAGAACATGTGATTTTGTTTTAAATTCTTTGTAATAGATTTTAAATGATTAGGAACAATATTAAAAAATCTACATTTAATTAGAAATTTACATGGTTCTCTTAAATGTTTCTCTTTATACATCATTTTCATTAAATGATGGCATTGTTTTTTAACTTCGAAACCAAAAATTCTAAATATTAAATATAAAACTAAATTAACATTAATGTCTTTGCGGTGTTTTAACAGTTTTTCTAATAATTCATTACGTATCATGTGTTGGTTCAACATACGTAAACGAATATACATTCGTGGTTCTGAATTTGATGAAAACTCCATGGTGATCGATGGTGTTATTTAACAACGTGTAATTTCGGTCAAACGTTGTGAAGAATTTGGTTGATGATGCAGCTTATGATAGACGTCAGGATAATGTGTAAATTTTGTCTCTGATGGCCAATTTTCTACCAGGATTTTTTTAAATAAATGTAACAACATTTATTTCTAAAACGACGTTTCGGACACTTTTTTCTGTGTCTCTCTTCAGGTACTATATTAAACAATACAAAATAAAAAATACATTTTTAATACAATATGTTGAACGTAACACTAGAACTTATAACGATTTTTTAAACAAAATTTACAATTTCTTTTTACAGAAACAAATAATGAAAGGAGACTTTTTTCAGAAGCACTTTTTATTCGTAAAGACCGAAATTCGCAATTAAAAACTACTGACGAAGCGGATTGTCTCCCGCAAGTACGCTTACTTGACTTAATAACTAAATGTAAGTTCATACATCAAAAATGGCGTCGGGAGATGGGCAGCTTTCCGGAGAGCCTCCTAAGAAAAATCAAGATAAAGTATATAAATTCCACCCAAAACAAAAAGTTTCATTTGTGATATGTATAGTGTGTGAAGAGGTTTACTATAAAAGTGACTATGCAAAGGATAGAGATAAAAGATACATAAGTGATGTTTTTATGATATGCCCCAAACACGTGGAGCTTAACATAACCTTGAAAGACAGTGAAGTTAATCTTAGTGAATCTGCAAGAACGTTAATTACGAAAATTAAATGTACAAAAGAAGAACTAATTAAACAGCAAATCTTAAATGAAGTATCTATTATAGAAAATTCACGAAGAGCATATGAATGTGATAAACTTGATGCCACTATACTATCTGAAAACACAGAACTAGATAATCTACAAACTGAAAATAAAATCTTAAAAGAACTAAACCATGAACTTACTGACAAAAACGCTATATTAAAAGAACTTTTGGAAAGTATTAAAAACGGAAAGGTTAAAGATTCAGAAATAAAGCAGTATAACCAAAAAACATATGCAGAAGTCATAACTGCGAAACCGCCAATTAAAACTAAAGGAATACCCAAAATAATAGTTAAAAACCTCAACAAAAAACTTAAATACTTCGCTGAATTTTCTAAAAATATATGTGATTGTTTAATAGAAAAAAAGATATACACATTAAATATGTGAAAAAAGTGAATGACAGTGAAATTGATATAAGAAGTAAGAATGAAAGAAGTGCTGTAGCAACAGCTGAGTTACTTAACAAGAAACTTTCCAATAACTGTAAAACTGTTATTGAAAGTATTGAATTACCTAAAATGAAAATTGTTGGAGTTGATAACTATGCTAATAGGAGCTTGAAAGAATTGGAAAAAGACTTGAGCGAGAGAATTTTTAATGATTACAATGAGCAGTGTAAAATACTGCACATAAATCATAAAGATGATGATTCTAGAAAGATAAGCATAATAGTAGAAGTGTCAAAAGAATTATACAAATCCAGTATGTGGTTAATCGTATTTACGATTGTACTCCCCATTGCAGTAATTAAAGAAATAATTCAGTCAATTCTAACAAGATCCGTTGGGACCAAGCGTAAAAATTCAAAACTACAAAGGTATTGGTGCAGTCGAATGTGACGTTTCGTCGACGGGTTTGTTGACCTCTTCAGGCTTTATTACAAAAATAACAACAATATCACATTACGGATAATCAAAGCACAAAAAAATTACATTATTGAAATCGCACAATTTTTAACAGAGACACAAAATTACAATTTACCTTTATTATCACGTAGCGATTAGTCAAGTGATAGCAAAGGTACGTTGACAGCAGATATTAATGCTGTACTATAATCGAAAGAAAAAAGTAAACAACAACACATGAGGTGTGAGAGTTTATACCTAATACACTATTTTTTACGCAGTATATTGAAAATAGATTTGTATTCTCTACTAAGGTTTTGCGTGTCTTCATATTTGTTAATAGCATTAGGCGTACT
The DNA here is from genome assembly GCA_036365515.1 of Torymus aiolomorphi. NCBI lineage: Eukaryota > Metazoa > Arthropoda > Insecta > Hymenoptera > Torymidae > Torymus > Torymus aiolomorphi. Next base: position 180,262,443 of record CM070874.1, read on the forward strand.
ACTTATAAACAGCATTTCTGAAACTAATCTTTTTTGATAATTTTGTTCAACGTCTTTAATTTTTGCCGATTCAAAATCGAATTCATGATTATACATGTTTTGACGTATATTGACAACCAATTCTTCGTTTTTGTTTCTGCTATGTTCAGAAATTCGTTTCTTTAATGCACGTTTGGTTTCACCTATGTAATGCGCATCACAGTCTTTACATGAGAATTCATACACCACATTAGTTTGGTCGAATTTGTTTGTTTTATTTTTACCAAGAACTACCATTTTATCGAATTTGTTGACTATATGAGGAATAGTTTGGATATTATGTTTTTTCAAAATTTTTGAACATATATTGTAAAAATTTGGGTAAAATGGTATTGACATTTTGATGTTATTGTTATTGGTGTTTATTAAGTTATTAGAAATATTCTTAGGCATATTGATTTTAGCAAGTCTAAATTTTATGTTTTTTAATGAAATCCGGTGGGTATGAGTTCTCATGTAAAATTCTCTTAACACGTGTAATATTTTGGTTATGAAAACTTTTATCCGATAACAGAATAGCTCTATCAATTAGATTATAAACTATAATCTTTTTTAGCGCTAAAGGGTGGTTGCCAAGATAATTTAACGTTCTGTTGGAAGACATTGATTTGCAATACCAATCAGTGCGAAAAATTTTGTCAAATTGTGCGATTTCAATAATGTAATTTTTTTGTGCTTTGATTATCCGTAATGTGATATTGTGGTTATTTTTGTAATAAAGCCTGAAGAGGTCGACAAACCCGTCGACGAAATGTCGCATTCGACTACACCAACACCTTTTTATGACTGAATTATTTCTTTAGAATTATACAAACACATACAAAATAATCAAGACAGAATTTTTATCGGATACCAATGATGCAAGGTATGGGACCTAATCAACGTTAAGCCGTGTTTTAACTTTGGACGGTTTGGGTACAGTGCAATGAAATGCAAAAACATGCATTGCTGTATAAAATGTGCAGGTCCGCATTTATCTGCACAATATGATAAATCTGAAAATACATGTATCAATTGCTTTTTTAGCAACTCCAAATACAGTACAACTTTCGAGGTTAACCGCATGGCTAATGATACAGAAAAATGTGCAATACTAAAAAATAAACTCAACAGATACATAGATATGACTGACTATCCGATAAGACCTACTATATTAAGATACATAGGTAATCTAGGAAACAGCAGCAAAACTACTAAGGTAAAAACCGTGATCAATGTACTAAACAAGAAAACTGCGAGTGGAGCTAGTGCATTGCAGCCTTCAAGCAGTTTGCAACGATCTGCCCAGCGAAAGGAATAATGGATCAACACATCGACTTTGTAGAAGAATTACAAAAGGAAGTAATAAGCGAAGAAATTTCTTATACGGATCTGAAAACTCTTAATGAAATTTTAAATAGAAATGATAGTCTTATACTGCATGTTAATATTAGAAGCTTAAATTGTAATCGTGATAAATTGGAAGTTTTCATTAAGAGTTTAAAGATCAAACCAAATATAATTGTATGCACGGAAACTTAGAATTTATTAAATTCTCAATTTTTCTAAATACAAGGTTATAAAATATACTACAATGATAGTAAGATAAATCAAAACGATGGAGCTGTCATATATATAAAAGACTTCGTAACTGAAATAACAGAAACCATTGTGAGCGGTAGGCTAAAAATATTAAATTCAGGTATAACCTTGAATAATAACAGTACTCTAGAAATATCAGATTTATACAGATGCCACGATCTTCCTTATCTTGAATTTATAACTAATCTAAAAGCATATTTAAATAGCAAAAGAAATATAAAAAATCATCTAATCATCGGCAATTTTAATATTAACATTATGAAGGAAGATGTTTTTAGTCAGGAATTACTAAATAATATGCTTGAAAAGGAATATTTTCCGGGTTTTATAAACACAACTAGATTGAATGAGAACATGGGAAATGGCACGTGCATTGACAATATGTATATTAGAACTAAGTCTATTGATACTATATCTTTTAAACTACTAATTCGCTTTACTGACCACTACCCTATATTTCTGAAATTAAGCAAATCACCGAAGCAAAAGAAAAATACTACTAATTATAGTTACAATTATAATGAACAGTACAGAGTAGCTAGCATGAAAAATTGGAGTAATATAGAGTCAATAAATGATCCTGATACAGCTACTAACCTACTGATATTTGAAATAAGAGACTGTCTGGAAAAATCTAGGATTATATTTAAAATAAAAAATAATAAGAGTAATCCTAGAAAAGAGTGGATTACTAAAGCGCTCATGATCTCATCTCAAAAGAAAGAACAACTGTACATTAAGATGCGTAAAGAACCAAATAATAATAAAATATAATTAGAATATAAGAACTATACTAAGTGTCTTGATAAGATCGTCAAAGGGGCTAAAATTAAACATGATAGAAAATTATTTAAGAATAATATCAATAACCTTAAGCAACTTTGAAAACAAATAAAAATAAAACTTGGAGCAAATTCACAAAATGAAAAAACAATAAGTAAAATAGAAGTAAGTAACCAAACTACGATAAATGATCCAAAACATATTGCTAATCACATGAACTCTTATTTTTGTAATATCGGAAAAGATCTAAGTAATAAAATTACTAATACTAAGGGAAAAAGATTACTTCTACCACCAATGAAGCTCTATCTTCATTAAAACAACTAATAATGCTGAAATTTTAAATATAATTATGAATATGAAGATGAAAATTGGTGGAGTAGATAACATTACAACGAAAGCCTTGAAAATATTATCCTAATTGTTAATCATTAACACATATATTCAACCTCTGTTTCGAGAATTCAATATAGCCTGAAGCACTAAAAATGGCTGAAGTTATACCACTCTACAAATCAATTAATAGAATGGAAGTATCAAATTACAGACCAATCTCCCTAATTTCTAATCTAGCAAAAGTACTTGAAAAAATTGTCTATCTTAGAATACAATCTTTTTTTAACAAACACAATCTACTAGCAAACAATCAATATGGATTTATAAAAAATAAAGGCCTAAGGATGCTTTGAGTTATATAACAAATCTATTATACAGTAAATTAGATCAAAGTAAACCAATTGCTATTACATTTTTAGAGTTAACGAAAGCATTTGACACTGTCAATCCCTTAATTTTATTAAATAAACTATATAACTATGGTATAAGGGGTAAAGCGCATAAGCTCACAAGCAGTTACTTATCGGGCAGGAAACAAAAAGTTAGAATAGCAGAGATAGAAAGTACCTATGAAACGATAACCACTGGTTACCACAAGGTATATTTCTTTTATTGAGTACTCGTGCCAAAACCTCAGACAAGATCACATATGTGATCTCATATGAGACTCACATGAGACTCACATAAGTACTCATATGAGACTCATAAGAGATCTCATATGAGATTACATATGAGTTCTCATATGAGTTCTCATATGAGTTTTTTCAGTAGAGCACCCATGTAATAAGCATATAAGACTAGACTACATTCAACGAGTCTCTTATAATTTAACTAATTGCATTTTGGCTAATATTTCTAAGGTTCCTACATTATTCTTAACAGAAATAGATTGAATATCAGTTGATTCAGCACAAACTATGGAATAACTTTGTATATTAAAGAGCATTGACCAGTGCATGTCTTCGATTGGAATAGTTTATTTTTGTTTAATTTAATATGTATAGACTGCAAGTTTACTGTATGTAAAAGTACACGTTATTGTTATATAACTTGCAGCTAAAGAAGAAACCCATGCAGTATCGCTATTAATCATTGAAATATAGCTTACAGTTTGTAAAAGGCTATGTAATAAATATAATATTGTTTTAAATTTACTGCTTCATTTAGCGTACAAACTGTAAGCTATATTTTAATGATCAAGTAGCATTTAGGAATAATGTACGGGTTTCTATACAGCTTTCGCTGTAAGTTATATAACAATATCTTATAGTATTATATATAGAATACATGTAAAGCATAAATATAATACTCAAAAGAAAAAAACAAGAATGACTATTTACAGTCCAATACACGCACATGTCAATACTCTTAAATATATGAAGTTATTTTATAACTATGTGTGAATCGGCCATAATAATATATGCTTTTTATTTTGTTGTAATTAATCAACTGATATTCAAGCAGTTTTTGTTGAGAATAATATGCCTTATAAGAATAAGCCAAAATGCAATTAATTGCATCATAACAGAATAGCAAGCATCGGGCAGCAGTATGAAAGAAAACACTATACTTTCAATACCATACTTATGTTCAACGAATAATACGTGTACCAGTCCTATCAAAATTTTCATACTTGGCCTAGTATCTTATTAAAGTAAATTTCAAATTAACATTTCAAGTATGGCTCATAATTTGTAAGCTTATACTAATGAATTTTGACTAAAACTGTCAGTGTAATAAAGATGCAGTAGCATCAGTATCACTTATAAAGCCATACGCAATGCCAATACTCTTTCATATTACCACTTGTGTCGTAAACATATCAGACTAAGCTACATTAACGATGCTTGCTCTTCTTTTATTATGCAATTAATTGCATTTTGGCTTATTTTTCTAAGGAACGTTATTTTTAATACAAAATGATTGAATATCAGATGATTCAGTACAAGACAATAGAAAGCATTTATAATTATTACCAATTTACATATATTTTTAAAATAACTTTAGATATATTAAAGAGTATTTACATGTGTGTGTCTTGGATTGTAACAAGCCAATCTGATTTTTTTTTAATTTAATATTTATGATTTGCAAGTATTCTATATTTAAAAGTACAAGTTATTTTTGTATAACTGACAGTGAAAGTGGAAACCCATTTAACAGTAACTTTAAAACAATATAATATTAAATATTTATTAAATTGATTTTTTCCAAATTCAGAGATATCCCAGTTGAAAATATCCATGTGGATTTTACACTGATTTCAATATAGAACCTATATGGAATCAGCATAGAACCCAGATAGATTCAGTATTGAATCCAAATAGATTCCACAGGGAAATCAGTCCCAAAATGCCCTGTAGATTTCCACATGAAATTCCGAATGAATTTCAATACGCATTTTTCTACAAACATTTGCCAAACGAAATCAGTATGAATTTCCATAGAGATTTCTAAGTAGTTTTCCAAGTAAAAAGTACGTCTTCCATATAGATTTTCATGTGGATTTACATATGGATTTCTATGTAGCACTTTAAATGTTTATAAAAATGTTTATTTATAAAATTGTTATATTTTTTTTACTAGGGTAGATATTTTGGGCAACAGGTATTCGTAAAATCTTTTCGAAGAATTACTCAAGACAAAAATTATATTTTATAACTTTTTTATGCCTCATTGACATGGCAAAAAATATTATATAACAATTTTATAAATAATCATTTTTATAAACATTTAAAGTGCTATATGGAAATCCATATGAAAATCTATATGGAAGGCGTACTTTTTACTTGGAAAACTACTTAGAAATTTTTATAGAAATCCATACGGATTTCGTTTGGCAAATGTTATTAGAAAAATCCGTATTGAAATTCATATGAAATTTCATGTGGAAATCTACAGGGCGTTTTGGCACTGATTTCCATGTGAAATCTATTTGGATTCAATACTAAATCAATCTGGATTCTATACTGAATCCATATGTGTTCCATATTGAAATCAGTGTAAAATCCACATAGATACTTTCAACTGGCATATTATAATAATTAAGTAGCACTTGTCCATGTCACTTGCTAACCATACATATCAAATTGAAAAGAACAGTTTGACCTATAGGCGTCGTTTATGACCACACGGTAGTGTTAGTGCGTATGTGTGCGCTGACCAGGGTACTTATGATGAAGCTGAAACTGGCGGCCAGACTTAGCGGGCTGACCTGGGACGAATCGGAATTCTAGGAGGAAACATAGAATACTACAAAAATCTTTTACACATCAATTTTAAGATTCAAAACCTACTTGAAAAAACCGATAGCTGCGTTGCAAAAGCAATTAAATGTTAAAATAAATTAATAATGTGATAAATACGCAATTTAATGAACAAATGACACTTTCTCGCGTCTGCAAAATAGAAATGACTCTAAAAAATTTGGAGCTACTCTTGGTAGCGCAACAAACAAGATCCTGTACCAATGATTGCATTGCAAAAGTAATTAAATATTTAAATAAATTAGTAATGTGATAAATACGGAATTTAATAAACAAATGACTCTTTCTCGCTTCTGCAAAATAGAAATGACTCTAAAAAATTTGGAGCTACTTGGTTGCGCAACAAACAAGATCCTGTACCAGAGGTTGCGTTGCAAAAGCAATTAAATTTTTCAATAAATTAATAATGTTGTAAAAACCGGACATTTAATGAACAAATGACTCTTTCTCACTTGAGCAAAATAGAAATGCGTCACAAAGAATTCGGAGCTACTCTTGGTAGCGCAGAAAATAAGATCTTGTACCAGAGACTGCGTTGCAAAAGCGATTAAATGTTTAAATAAATTGATAATTTTGTAAAAACGGATATTTAATTAATAAATGACACTTTCTCGCTTCTGCAAAATAGAAATGCATCCAAAAAATTTGGAGCTACTCTTGGCAGCACAAAAAATAAGATCCTGTACCAGCGGCCGCGTTGCAAAGTTAATTAAATATTTAAATAAATTAATAATGTTGTAAAAATGGATATTTAATGAACAAATGACTCTTTCTCGCTTCTGCAAAATAGACATGCGTCCAAAAAATTCGGAGCTACTCTTGGTAGCGCAGAAAATAAGATCTTGTACCAGCGGCCTTGTTGCAAAAGCAATTTAATGTTTAAATAAATTAATAATTTGATAAAGACGGATATTTAATGAACAAATGACTTTTTCTCGCTTCTGCAAAATAGAAATGCGTCACAAAAAATTCGGAGCTACTCTTGGTAGCGTAGAAAATAAGATCTTGTACCAGCGACCACGTTGCAAAGTCAATTAAATGTTTAAATAAATTAATAATGTTTAAAAACGGATATTTAAAGAACAAATGAGTCTTTCTCGCTTCTGCAAAATAGAAATGCCTCCAAAAACTTTGGAACTACTCTTGGTAGCACAGAAAACAAGATCGTGTACCACAGACTGCATTGCAAAAGCAATTAAATATTTAAATAAATTAATAATGTTGTAAAAACGGATATTTAATAAAAAAAATGATTCTTTCTCGCTTCTGCAAAATAGAAGTGACTCCAAAAAATTTGGAGCTATTCAGGGTAGTCCAACAAACAAGACCCTCTATCAGCAGCCTTGTTGCAAAAGCAATTTAATGTTTAAATAAATTAATAATTTGATAAAGACGGATATTTAATGAACAAATGAGTCTTTCTCGCTTCTGCAAAATAGAAATGCCTCCAAAAAATTTGGACCTACTCTTGGTAGTACAAAAATAGTATAAATAGAGAGGAAACCTAGGGAGGAAAAAACTTGGACAAACTCGCCGTCGGCTCAAGTGCCAATTTACACGAGCTGTGGGCTGGCCAATTTTACTATCGTGGAGCGTATACTATTTTTCCTCACATCGAGGCCGAAAATGCCATATTTCCGTTTCGGAGCCGGGCGGGAATGAGGCACTTTCGGCCCGGCGTGAGGAAAACAAAATTCTGTACCAGCGACCGCGTTGCGAAAGTAATTAAATGTTTAAATTAATTAATAATTAGAGAAAGACAGATATTTAATAAACAAATGACTCTTTCTCGCTTCTGAAAAATAGGAATCATTCCAAAATGTTCAGAGAGTTATTAGTGATCTATGCTAATAAACGAAACTGAAAAGAGACTTTTTTTATTCCAGAAATTGTTTTGATTTTCACTATTTTTTTTACCATTGACTTTAGCCGTACCCAGGGCGCACCACGTGGAGGTTATCAATAGGATTTTACGCCTCTTTTTTGTATATTTTTATTTTAAATTTTACTATTTTTATATTTTTTTAATTTTCATATATTTTATTAATTATATTAATTTTACTTAATCTTCAAATTTGAAGATTTAACTTATTTTTCTTTGACTGCGAGTCTTTTCATAGACAGGTTGCATAAAAGTAATTAAACTGCAAAAATCTACGGTACTGTTGCAATTAAATGGAGGCTTTCTTTGTATGTTAATTGAACGCCCCAAAGGGTGAATCTTGGATTGTCTTTCAATCTCTTGTGCATCGCATAAAATGCTTCTTCGTCGTCGGTTTATGAGTTTTTCCGTGGCTCTATTTGTATCAGTGTGGTATATGATTTGAGCAATAGCAATTCTAGCCTTCTGCATATCAGCTTCTTCAAAATGCACATAGGAGCATGTTGCAAAGCCCATGTGCAAACATGAACGCCACAATTACCTCGAACACCAAACTCTTCCGAGAACATCAAACTTGGGAAGGTGTTTCTATTCGACTAAATATATTCCACTAATTCCAGTCTATCATCGTACCTTTCTCATTCTGAATAAATGTCAATAATGCATTAACCATTGCTGATGTTGGATTATGATGCAAAGAGTCTAGGTAAACGATTGTTTTCTCATTATGTATTACAACAAATAACGTCCAGTGTAGAGCATGGTTTATTGGTATAAGCCAAATATTTTTGTGCATAACGTTTTCATTTTTTGCCCATTTCAAAAATCCTTCACTTATTTTGTTGTTTCGAAAAATTTTATCAAAAAATAACGTGTTGTAACGGGATGGCTAATGGGGGAAAATCCCATTAAACCACAGGCGAGTGATGCCCTAGAACACGGTGCCGCGGGTGTCAAACTAAAATGACTTGCCCGGGGATCTGCTCCTGGAATCCCGAAAACAATGCGAAGATCACACGCGAACTTCGCTTTCCAACTTATTAGATCGCTGAGTGAAAAGCGCGCACTCGAAGAGTAATGCGTGCGGCCTCTAGACTCGGATATGAAAACGACCGGCGGAGTCGTTTTCCCGTGGAGGCGGCGGTAACCGGGAGAAGGTTAGTTTGAGGTCGATAAATAAAAAAATAGCCTCAGTTATTTAGGAAAACAATAACAAAGTCTATTAAAACAATCCTTATACATAAATACGCGTCGCGTTGTGCGCCGACAAGAGGACGGGGTCCGCCGCTCGGCGTGGGCGGATTAATGTATTTATTTTACGCACCACCAGCCGCTCGCTGCTGCGAGCCGAAAATACACAAATAGATCGCTGCGCGGGAAGTACAGAGAGGCTTACCGGGAGAGGAGTGAACTCCCCTTGTCGCTCGCTCACAAATCCGTTCCTGCGTCAGGCCTTATCCTCCGGTAGACTTCGGAGTGTTCAGGCCGAGTCCTAACATCCAGCCTGCACCGACAGACGCTTCGGACCCCAGGAGTGGCTCGGATTGTTTACGTGCGCTGCTCTCCGTGGACGGTACGTGGACGGGCACTGCGCTGTACTGATGTATCACACGGTGACCGTTTTCTCCGGACGATATACGTTCGCGTCCGCTCGGTTCGACGACCCGAGAGAATCTGATTCAAAAATGAATCGAGCGCGACTTTGCAACCGCCAAAGTTGTGCAGTCCCCGCGCGCAGCTCGCGAATACGTCGTTCGAGCGATGTTAACAAACGCTTGAGATTCACGAATTCACGGGAACGAGAGCCAAACCAGTTCGATAGAATATGGAGAACCGAGATTCCTATTTTCTCCGTATTTTATCCTGGAACTCCGTTATAGTGTCAAAACACACTAGTGAAAGCTTTTTTTTTAGTACTACAGATGGCAAAATACTAAATGTTCGTGCAGGTACAGGATGGACCCAAGGCTGGCGACAGCAGCTTGCTACTGCTTCTAGTCTCCGCCACCTTGTTTTGGCGAGCGGCGTGGAAAGCCGCGCCACGAGGCGATGCTTTGGTAAGCAGTTGTGCGGCGGCGCGTCGGAAGTCGACACGTGGTCGCGGCTGCCTATAAAAGGGCAATGCACGCGCTATTCGCTCTCATTCAGCCTCAAGGACTCAGCAGGAACAGTCTCTCGTATTTTGCGTCATTATAGATCTATATTTGTACTCGTTCATACATATTTATTTTCTTCTCTGTATACTCAATGTATTTTCTGTTTCAATAAATATCGGACCGATCCAGCGTCTCGTTCATTTTCAGCGAAACTAACACTAAAAAAGCGTTAATAACGCTATCATCCAAATACTGATCCATACTTTTATACGGTGCTAAAGTCGCAAAACCATAATGATCCACAACGTATCCATTCAAATTTTTTTTTAATATTTGGAAATGCAGCTGGGTATTCTTCATTTTCGTGAAATAATAATTGTGCGCTATGTATGTCAGTATATTCAGATTAAAAAGCACGATTTATTTTGTCATCTTTTTTATCATGTTCATACAAACTTAATTGATCAGTAGCATCCTTTTCATCTTCTTCTATATTCTTCACATTTTCACTTAGATCGTCTATTTCAAAGAAGCTATCCTCGAATTCTAATTTTTCATCCTGAACCTGTAGAGATGATTCTTTGGAGTTGCTTGCAGATTTATTTGTCAGAGTCTTTAGTTTTTCAAAAGTTTTTAATATATTTTTTTGATGCTCTAACAAGTTATTTTTGTCTTCTAAATATTTCGACTACTGAAAATACCTATTTGAACCTCTACTTCTACTTCTATTCTTCTTATCCATCTATACTTCAACTTCGTTCTTTTTTCTGTCTTACATCCTTTTCTCTTCTTTGCTTTCAACCTTTTGGCTTTATTTTTGGAATGTTTTTTCTTTACTTCCCTTTTATTGTTACTATTTTTCTTTCGTCGAGTAGTTCTTGTATTGAACATCCTTTCTTTTAGTTTACTTTTGACGTCTTCTTCGAGTATGAGTCTTGGTATTACTATTTTTTCTCTCCTCGAAGTTCTGAATATTTTTTAATTTTAAACAAATTTTCAGCAGTAGCATTACTGTCTCGAGCAAGACCGAATCGCATGATACCTGCAGCTGACCAAAGACCGCCGCTCACCGGTTCTCGGCAACAAGTTTCCGACACCTACCCGCATACCGCACACGCGTTGTCGAAACTTGACGGATTTTCAAGTTTCCGCATACCGCGCACGCGTTGTTAAAACTTGACGATTTTTCAAGTTCCAGCATCTTATGAACTAAAAATTTTTTTTTAAGCGGGAAAGTGATCTCTCGATGCTTTGCACGCGATTTTATAGTTTTACGTCCTAGCTTAGGTTAGCTCTAAAACTGTTCTACGTGCCTGCGAGCACTAACTAGGAGCTTGTGATACGCACTGCGGCGTAAGGCAATTTAGGCGTTTTATCAATCCTAGCAGGGGTTGTATCTTTTATCTCTAGTTCTACGTCACCTTCGGAGAGCGTAGGACTAGCTATTTTCACTTGGTTAGCCATAGAACTTGCTTTTATTTTTCTGCGTGTACCTTCAAGTCGCGTAGAAGCAGTCCTTGCACTCCTAGCTCTAGGCCCGCGCATATTCTTTTTCGCCAAAATGCCCGTAGACCAGGCAGCATTCGAAGCCACGCAGCATCAGGTGCAACGGCTTTTAGCTAACAACGCAGGTAATCGTGTCGAAGGCGCGCGTTTGCCGAAGATCCCGCCGTTTATCCAAACCGACCCCGACCTGTGGTTTTTGCAAGTAGAAGCAGCATTTCGTAATTCGAATATCACGGTAGCTTCGACAAAAGTAGATTATCTTTGTCCGGCGCTCGGGGGTGAAGCCTTATCGGTCATAAGGGATATAATCAAAAAGGATCCCGCACCCGCGGATATGTACAAACAAGTTAAAGAGCGTCTTATTTCTACTTTCGCAAGCTCTGCTGAACATAACCTCCGCAAGCTTTTAAAAGGTGAAGTGCTGACCGATGGCAAGCCCTCGAGAATTCTTCAGAGGCTCCGCGCCCTTAATCAAGGTTCCTGTGACGATAAAATTATTCAGTCCGTTTTCCTTGACCAACTTCCATCACAACACCGTGCGATTCTTGCTTCCTCGATTTACGAAGATCTTGACAAGTTAGTAGAAGCTGCTGACAAAATCGCTGAAATTTCCTCCGGGGCTGAGTCCCAGATCAAAGCGATCTCTTCAAATAAGTCAACCCCCGCTTCCCTTGAAGCTGTTCTCAAGCGCTTTGATCGCTTTGGGCGAAAGTTTGAGGCACTTGCTAAAAAGGTAGATGATATCTCAGGATCTTCAAAAGACTCATCTCGTCCTCAATCCAGAGGCAGCTCTAGGCGCGCTCGCTCCTCTAGCCGTGACCCCTCTGGTTTATGCCTCGCTCATCGGAAATACCCGAGCAACCCTTTATCGTGCAGGGAATGGTGCTCTAAATATGCCGAGTGGCAGGCGAAAAACCCTCAACCAAAAAACTAACTCAACCTTCTGTTGAGGAGACGTCTTCAGAAGGCTCTCGCGTTTCCAAACGTCTTCATGTGCGTGATCGCATCTCGGGCAGATGGTTCCTTATCGATATTGGTGCGGACATTTCGCTCGTTCCAGCAAATCCTAAGGCATGCGGCAAGCCCAGCTCATTCAAGCTTTTCGCAGCGAATAATTCATTAATTAGTACTTATGGCGAATCGTTGCTCACACTTAACTTGGGCATTCGACGCCCTATTCGTTGGAGTTTTTGCATTGCGGATGTTCCTCATCCCATTATAGGTGCCGATCTGTTATCTCATTATGGCCTTCTTGTTGACCTTAAAAGAAGTCGCTTTGTCGACTCATCCACCAATATTTATACTCTTGCAATTGTAAAAGATGTTTCATTCGACTCAATTTTTGCAGTTGTTCCCGGCTCAGAGTGTGCTAAGATTCTCGCTGATTTTCCGGAGATCACGGGCGTTTCCAAACCCACAGTCCCTAGAAATAGCGATGTATTTCATCATATCTTAACCTCTGGCCCGGAGCGTCTCGGAGCGTCCTCGTAGACTTGCTCCGGATAAGTTAAAAGCGGCGAAAGCCGAATTCGATACTTGGATTGAGGCTGGAATTTGCCGCCCCTCCAGCAGCCCTTGGGCAAGCCCCCTCCATATAGAGATGAAAAAGGATAACTCCTGGAGACCGTGTGGTGATTACAGGCGCTTAAACGCCGCCACGGTCCCGGATAAGTATCCGACTGCTCATATTCATGATTGCACGAATAATCTGTATGGTAAGAAAATTTTTTCGGCGCTTCATCTTCATAAAGCGTTCAATCAGATTCCTGTTGCCCCCGAGGACATACCGAAAACGGCCATTATAACCCCATTCGGCCTTTTCGAGTTCGTGTACATGACCTTCGGGCTTCGCAACGCAAGTCAAACCTTTCAGCGTTACATTAATAGCGCGCTAGGTGATCTCAACTTCGTATACCTTTATATTGACGATATTCTTATTGCTTCATCTTCTATTGAAGAACACTACTCTCATCTTCGCACGGTCCTTGAACGACTTAAGAAGTTTCATGTTCGCTTGAATGTCGAAAAATGTATCTTTGCTGCTGAAGAGTTAGAATTTTTAGGGTATCTTGTGAATGGTGAAGGCATTCGCCCCATTCCAAGTAGAGTTGAAGCCATTTTGAATTATCCTAAACCTCAGACAATAGCAGAATTGCGCAGGTTTGTCGGTACCGTAAATTTTTACCGCCACAACATGCCTCGCGCTGCGACTTCTCAAGCCCCACTTAATGCTCTTTTTAGCGATTCTCGCAAAAATAATAAACGCCCCATTCTGTGGACGCCTGAAGCTGAGGAGGCCTTCATTCGTGTAAAAGAGGAGTTGTCAGCAGCAGCTCTGCTTGTTCACCACCGCGTTGGTGCGGAGATTCGCATCGTTTCTGATGCCTCCGATTCTGGAATGGGTGCTGCCCTTGAACAGCTTTCCCCCACCGGAATTTGGGAACCCCTAGCTTTCTTTTCGAAGAAGTTCTTCCATTCACAGCGGAAGTACAGTGCATATGACCGTAAGCTCACGGCCATATACGAAGCTGTCAAATACTTCTCATTTTTGTTTGAAGGTAGAGACTTCAAGATCTTAACAGATCATAAACCTCTTATTTATGCTTTCATGCAGAAGTCTGATAAGGCATCACCGCGTCAAACTCGTCAGTTGTCCCTTATCGCCCAATACACTACTCAAATCGAATACATAAAAGGTGCAGAAAATACTGTAGCTGACTCGCTTTCACGTGTAGAATCCATCAGGCTTCCCGTTGAGATTAACCTCAACGATCTTGCCGAAAAGCAGGAAGCCGATGAGCAGCTCGAGGCCCTTCGCGAGTCTCCGGATTATCCGTTATCGTTGAAACGTATCCAATGGGGTCCTGCACACACTACCATATACTGCGAGATCACTGGTGAATCCATTCGTCCGTATATCCCTGAGTTCCTTCGTGAAACGGTGTTTAACATGTTTCATAAGCCTTCTCACCCAGGCCCCAAGGTCACCGATCGACTCATACGGCAGCGCTATGTGTGGTCCAATATGCACCGTGATATTCCTCGCATGTGTAAAAATTGCTTAGACTGTCAACAGTCAAAAGTCTCTCGCCACGTCAAACTCGTAACTGATAAATTTGTCGCTCCCTATGGTCGTTTCGACCATGTTCACATTGATCTAATCGGTCTCCTCCCTAATCGCAATGGTTTCGAGTACATTCTCACCATGATCGATAGCTTTTCGCGCTGGGTTGAGGCGGTTCCGCTACGCGAAATGTCAGCGCAGACAGTTGCCAGAGTGTTTTACGACACCTGGGTCTCGCGCTATGGTGCTCCAAAGGTCATCACTTCCGATCAGGGTTCGCGATTTGAATCGCGCTTATTCACAGCCCTTTTGTCCCTAATAGGTTGCGAGCGTATCCGCACTACTGCGTATCACCCGGCGGCGAACGGCCTCATCGAGCGTTGGCACCGTACCTTTAAAGCGGCGATCATGTGTCATGTGGACAAGGACTGGACTCGTACGCTAAGTACAGTATTATTAGGTTTACGTTGCCATCTTCGGCAAGATACTAATGCGTCCCCGCGGAATTTTTATTCGGTACCACTTTGCGTCTTCCAGGTGAGTTTTTCCTCCCTGAAGACTTTACGCCGGACCCGAACTTCTTTATTGAAGAATTTCGCGAATTTATGCGCCAGATTCGTCTAGTCCCTGTCGCACATATTATAAAAAACGTGCATTTTGTTTTAAGGACTTATATACCTGTACACATGTATTTATGCGCAATATGGCCAAACTCATTAGAAAGGCCATATACGGGCCCATATAAAGTATTAAAGCGTCCCTCCGACCGCGTATTTGACATTGAAGTCAACGGTGCATCACGCAGTGTATCCGTTGAACTTCTCAAACCCGCATTCATGATCTCTGATAATCTTCCTGAAGTGCCTCCCGGTAGTGATTCAAATGGCGATCAGCCCACTACCGCTGATCGCCCAACATTAAAAACCTATTCTAAGAAAAAAGTATTATTTGCTCCTAATACAAAAGCGTAATGCGACTGTGATATTACTAGCATAACTTGTAAGTGCTATCGAGCACGATAGGTATATTTATATCATATTTATATTTACCATATATTTATGTATTGCGTTGGCACTCGGGGGGGGGGGGTGTATAGGGTCTGCGATCTTCCCTCTCGCTCTCTCTGCGAGAGTGGGGGAAGCGGCCATGTCGCGTAAAGCGAGAAGCCGCCCGCGAGCGGCAGTCGTTGCTCAGACTTTAGAGCGCGTGGACGTGTGTCCACTGTACACTCCAGTACACTTCAATAAATCATCTCGTTACTTGTTAACTCTCCGACTCTTTATTTCTTTCTCCCTTCCTATCCTGGAACTAGAGGAGACGTGGGGTCCAAATTCCCACAACTCGCGCAACGAATTTGGAGCGACGGAGGATATATATAATACTACGTTGAGATTCAAAGTCTACTTAAATATTTCAAATTTAATTATAATTTGGGAAATGAAAGTTGCTACTCCACAAATTTGGTCGCACTCACATGATGAATAACATATTCCTTTCAAAATAAAACTAAATATTTCGTTACATTGGAATATGTTATTTTGAGAGCCTAATTCTTAAAATGGTTCTTAAAACAAAAGTGATTTCACCTCAGGAAATTAGTAAAGCAATTTTGCAAGTATACAAAAAATACGCACCAAAATGTATAGATCATTTTATTACTATTCTGAATTCTAATTCTTGGCGGAACGATGTTTGACTTGATAATATTATTCATATTATTATTCCGACCATACGCGATGTAAGAACTTTAACGGAGTATCGGAAACGAATTTACTGGACTTACCGATATCGCAAAGATAAAATTTATTCTTATGTTCAAACTAGCTCACAAATTGAAAAGTACAAAAAGACATCTGATAATACAAATTTTTCCAATTCTCTCATGGAAGTTTACAATAATATTATTGAAATTCCCGATTTTTCTAATATTCACTACAAAGATTGTAACGTTGCACCTTAATTTTCCCTGTGCATACGCAACAACTTATTTATTTGAGCCGGATCTGGAGGCTGACGCTCCAATCGTCGCGGAGTCGGTGGGATGCCGACTCCTGTATTGAGAGAGGAAAGTTATTTGGAGAAGGCACTCGTAAGTAACACCAGCATATAAGAACACTTTCATTTATTGATCATTTCTCACAATGTTAACCCGACAATAATCACGTGATTCTAAATTACTTGCTTTAACCGCGCCGACAACAACGGAGATTCTAAATGAACTCTAGTACACGCGCACCGAACGCGGCCTCACAACCGGGGTTTCCGGCCCCGCACGCTATATCCGAGAGCGATCGCCGTGCGCAGCCGATTACCGGCGCTCAGCGGCGATACAAGCTCTCGCACTCACTATCCCACGCGCGCTGTCCAACACGAGGCCTGGAGTAACTGTACTCGCCTTTCTGGGAGAGAGTGATGCTCGCTGGACTTAGACTCGCCGCTGCTCCGGCGCCGCTCGTCCTACCGTCAGCTACGGCTCGCCGCTGACAGAGAGGATGTTCTCTGCGCTGAGGGAGGAGACGGCCTCTGCGCTGCTGGAGCTGTTGGACGAGAGGGGCCAGCAGAGCTGGCAGGGCGACGTTAATCCTGTGTCTCTCTCTCTCTCTCTCTTGTCTGGAGCTGCGTGGCTTCTTGCCCAAAACAATTGCGCGCGCGTTGGCTATTCAGCCGTGACTCTCGCCGGCCTGCGCCGGCAGGCGCCGAGATTAGACTCCCCGCGGCAATTAGACGCGCTCTCTCGCGCTCTCCAGCGTCGCTCCCCTCTCCGCTGGTACCTCTGTCTGCGTGTGTGTCCATGTGTGTGCGTACTTCACACCTTGCGTCGTTGCCGAATCCTTGTAAACAAAGAAAAGCCCGTATAAGTGTACACACAAATACTTCGTATGTACACGGGCTTTGGCCAGTACAGGCAACGAGGAATGCGAGGTGACGAGGGCACCGCTGTTAAGCGTGCTCCTCGTCACAACATATAATTAGTGACGACCATGTAGTACAAAATGATGAACTTAATGTTCAAAATGTAAATTCTTTCGATGTCATTGATTAAAAACGAGATTTGAAAATTATCGACATCGATGTCAGAGTTAATAATAATATTTCTAATACGCAAATTCACGACAATACTAACATCAAATTTACATACAACGTAACCAAGTGGGCTATCAAAGGTCCCTTATTTACTCTTCCAGAGAGATTTTGGAAAGAATTCTGGCTTACTGATGCGCGTTTAAAAAATGGGTGGACGAAAATAAAATAATACTATTTTTTAATAGTATTTTAACAAATACTTTGGGATACATTATTCATACTGCATCCTCTCTTTTGCGTGGCACAAATGTACCCACAATGAATCAAACAATAATATATATTTTAATGCTGAAGCTAAATGCTTAAACTCCTCCTGTACGAATTTTAAATTTGTTATGCAGGAAAGAATTGTAACACCTTTTGAGATTTTGACGTTATCGTATTACAAACTGGGGTAATCAATCACGCAGATGGCGAGATTCACAAAAGATTCATTTGTAAGAAAGAAAGAGAGAAACTTAGAGATGAAATGGAAAAACTTAACAATAAAAGGGAAGTAAAGAAAAAAGATTCCAAAAATAAAGTCAAAAGGTTGAAAGCAAAGAAGAGGAAAGGACGTAATACAGAAAAAAAGAACGAAGTTGAAGTATGGATGGATAAGAAGAATAGAAATAGAAGTAGAGGTTCAAACAGGTATTTTCAGCAGTCGAAATATTTAGAAGACCAAAAAATTTGTTAGAGCATCAAAAAAATAGTGAAAATCAAAACAATTTCTTGAATAAAAACAGTCTTTTTTCAGTTTCGTTTATTAGCATAATTACTAATAATTCTCTCAACATTTTGGAATCATTCCTATTTTTCGGAAGCGAGAAAGAATCATTTGGTTATTAAATAGTCTTTCTCTAATTATTAATTAATTTAAACATTTAATTGCCTTCGCAACATGGTAGCTGGTACAGAATTTTGTTTTCCTCACACCGGACCGAAAGTGCCTCATTCCCGCCCAGCTTCGAAATGGAAATATGGCATTTTCAGCCTCTATGTAAGGAAAAATAATATACGCTCCACGGGAGTAAAATTGGCCCGCCCACATCTCGTGTAAATTGACACCCGAGCCAAGGGCGAGTCTGTCCAAGTTTTTTCCTCCCTAGGTTTCCTCCCTATTTATACTATTTTTGTACTACCAAGAGTAGCTCCAAATTTTTTTGACGCATTTCTATTTTGCAGAAGCGAGAAAGAGTCATTTGTTCATTAAATATCCGTCTTTATCAAATTATTAATTTATTTAAACATTAAATTGCTTTTGCAACAAGGCCACTGATAGAGGGTCTTGTTTGTTGGACGATCCTGAATAGCTCCCAATTTTTTGGACTCATTTCTATTTTGCAGAAGCGAGAAAGTCATTTATTTGTTAAATATCCGTTTTTACAACATTATTAATTTATTTAAACATTTAATTAACTTCGCAACGCAGCCGCTGGTACAGGATCTTATTTTCTGTGCTACCAAGAGTAGCTCCAAATTTTTTGGATGCATTTCTATTTTGCAGAAGCGAGAAAGAGTCATTTATTCATTAAATATACGTTTTTACAAAATTATCAATTTATTTAAACATTTAATCACTTTTGCAACGCAGTCTCTGGTACAGCATCTTATTTTCTGTGCTACCAAGAGTAGCTCCAAATTTTTTGAAAGCATTTCTATTTTGCAGAAGCGAGAAAGAGTCATTTGTTCACTACATATCCGTTTTTACAACATTATTAATTTATTTAAACATTTAATTGACTTTGCAACGCGGCCGCTCGTACAAGATCTTGTTTTCTGCGCTACCAAGAGTAGCTCCGAATTTTTTGACGCATTTCTATTTTGCCGAAGCGAGAAAGAGTCATTTGTTTATTAAATATCCGCTTTTACAATATTATTAATTTATTTAAACATTTAATTGCTTTTGCAACGCAACCTTTGGTACAGAATCTTGTTTATTGAGCAACCAAGAGTAGCTTCAAATTTTTTAGAGTCATTTCTATTTTGCAGAAGCGGGAAAGAGTCATTTGTTTATTAATTTCCGTATTTATCACATTACTAATTTATTTAAACATTTAATTGCTTTTTATTGTAGTTGACTTTATCACCCATGTTCATTGTATTTCTTAAGGGAATCGATGAAATAATGAGTACACAAGATAATTTAATTCATTCTGTGCAACGTTTCGGTAATACAATTATTACCTTTATCAAGCACTATAATTTATTTAACTTATTATTTTACAATATGTCAAAGTAGTTCTCTATTTACAAAAATAGTCAGACGTTCTTACCATATTATTTGGTGTAGTCAAGGGTATAAAGTATGGAATAATTATAAGCACAAGTATTGATCTAGAAAAAACAACAAAAACATACATGTTTTTTGCACAAAAATTGAACTCAGCTAGTTAACAATTAAATATATTTTTTACCTCCAGTCCTTCTTATTTTATTTTATTTTAAATTTTGTGGAAAATTTTAATAAAAATTTTAACATCCCAATAATAAATTAATACATAAACCAACACAATAATAAATTAACACGTAATAATAAATTAACACAATAATAAATTAACACGTAATAATAAATTAACACAATAATAAATTAACACGTAAATTAAGCAAAAGCAGTCAAGATTTTAAAAAGAAGAACCGAGATGTTGATACTTTAACGTGTCAAACGTAAGTGAAATAAAAACAAAATTGAGATTTTGTTTTGATAACGCAAACTTTGATACAGGATCTTGTTTGTTGCGCTACCAAGAGTAGCTCCAAATTTTTTAGAGTCATTTCTATTTTGCAGACGCGAGAAAGAGTCATTTGTCCATTAAATTCCGTATTTATCACATTATTAATTTATTTAAACATTTAATTACTTTTGCAACGCAGCTGTCGGTTTTTTTATTTGGATCCCGATCAGGTGGTGTCCCACTTTTTTCTGAGATTCGATTGGGAAAATCCGATAAGAATGGGGACTACTTTTCGGGTACAATTCGATCGTGATTTTAATTATTCTACGATAAAATATCTTTTACAATCTATATATTATTAATTAACGAACATTTATTTAATGTTGTATAATTAATTTCTTATCAAAGAAAAAAATCGTTATTTCTTTAAATTAAATTTAAATTAATTTATATTAATAACGATAATTTATTAATAAAAAATAGTAAATAAAAGCGATTGTTAATAAATAAAATATAAATAATAATACGGATATAAACAAAAAAAAACTTTTATCCTCATTTTCGCGCTTATTATTAATTATTTAATATATTTACGTTTATTATTAATTATTTAATATTTACGTTACGCACAAATTAATGTTTATTTAAATGTTTATTAAATTGAAAATTGCTATTGAAATTAATTATTTTTAATTTACAACATTAGTTATATGCATATTAAATTACAGAAATTCTGAAATTGTAAATAAAGAAATTTAAAAAATTTTGATGTCACCGGGATTTGAACCTTAGTCCTTTCAGCTGCTAGTCCAACGCCTTAACCATTACTCTAACAAGGGAACATTCCCAACCGTCCGCCTCCGATTTTGCTGAAATTCAGATATGTTGTAGTTTATCGAAAAATAAAAGACACGTATTTTTTTTATCGGCGGAAAAAGCTGTTTAGGAGGTGAAAACCACCCTCAAAAGTCACCCCTAAAAACAGTGTTGCAGCAATATCTTTGGTTGTTATTAATGTTTCTCAATGAAACAAACTGGAAAAAATATCTTACAAAAAAGGCAACAAAACCATATAGGTTTCGTTCCCGGGGGTTGCAACCCCTACATCGTAGAGGGGAAAAACTATATTTTTCGAGAATATTTTTCGTGTAAAAAAATTATAAAATATAGAAAATAGGTTATCTAATAGAAAATGATAAAAAAAATTGACGTATTTCAGAATTTTCGCATTATCTCTTATTTCGGGGGTAAACTACCCCAAAATTCTATCAAAACAACATAGACAATTGTCGATCACCGATTTTG
Source organism: Torymus aiolomorphi (assembly GCA_036365515.1). Lineage (NCBI taxonomy): Eukaryota > Metazoa > Arthropoda > Insecta > Hymenoptera > Torymidae > Torymus > Torymus aiolomorphi. The sequence goes on from CM070874.1 coordinate 180,284,042, forward strand.
TAGATTTTCTCATATGATATGACTCGTAAAAAAATGTGAGTCAGGTATGTTTTTATTCCGCAGAAAAAGCTGTGTAGGGGGTGAATACCACCCTCAAAAGTCACCCCTAAAAGCAGTGTTATAGCAATATCTTTGGTTGTAATTAATGTTTCACGATGAAGTAAACTGGAAAAAATTTCATACAAAAAAGTAATAAAACCATATAGCTTTCGTTCCCGGGGGTTGCAACCCCTACGTTATAGAAGGGAAAAGGTATATTTTTCGAGTGTATTTTTCGTGTAAAAAAATTATAAAATATAGACAATAGGCTTTCTAATAGAAAATGATAAAAAAATTGACGTATTTCGAAATTTTCGCATTAACTTTTATTTCGGGGGTGAGCTACCCCAAAATTCTATCAAAACAATATAGACAATTCTCGATCACCGATTTTGTTGATTTTGTTATACGATATGGCTCGAAAAAAAATGTGAGACAGGTATATTTTTATTCTGCAGAAGAAACTGTTTAAGGGATGAAAACCACCCTCAAAAGTTATCCCTAAAAGAGTTTTACAGCAATGTCTTTGGTTGTAATCAATATTTTTCGATAAAACAAAATGGAAAATATTCGTTACAAAAGAAAAAAAACAACAAACCGTACACGTATCCACCTCGGGTGTTGTAACCCCTGCAACGTATAGAAGGAAAACTATATTTGTGTATATTTTTCGTGCAAAAAAAAATTATGTCATTGTCATAAAAATATAATAAAAATATATATTCCTAATAGAAAATGATAAAAGCAATTTAAATGTTAGGATGTTTTCAACTCATTTATTTCGGGGGTAAATCACACATAAGTAATAATAAAAGAACATATGGACTGCTTAACAGTTCAATAATGCTATGCAAAAAAAGGATGCGGAAAAACCTTATGTATTGTGAATGAAAAGTCGCAGGAAACTCTTTAAGACATGTTTGTCTAAAAAATGCTAAAAAAAATTGAACAAAAAATAAAAAAATTACTGTTATATTTTAGGAGAAGAATGTAACAATCAATTGTATAATACTTTTTATTAGGCACGACCGCTTGTCGGGAAAGCCTTATATTTTCAGTAGAGCAAAAATTGTAACACTTAAAAAACGAACAATTTGTTGCATAAAAACTATTTTCCACCCAGAATTGGTTCATTTTAGGCGGTTTTTATGGTGTATGTGTGTATGTCCGTTCGTATGTAGTCAAGTTTATGGAATATCTCTGCGAATTTCCAATAGATCTTAACGAATTTTGGCCCAGATACTCGTCTAATTATAAGTAAGCTCCAGTCTTATACCGAGCCGAATCGATCAACAAATAAAAAAACGCCAGAGCAAATAAAAATTTGAAAAAATCGATTTTTGAACATAATGTGAACAAAATTAATATTGCCTCAAAAAACAACAAATGCATCTGATAAAACTAATAAAAACACGTCTTTTTAACATGGAAAATTTTTTTCTATGAACAATATTTAACAATGTAATAGCGAAAAAACCGCTAAAATCATCAGAAATAGTCGTTTTTTTGCTATTTCTTTACAGGATTTGATTTTACACAATAATGTTAAATGTAAAAGTTATAGATAATATTAAAACAAAACTTTTTCCTGTTAAACATTTTTTTGTACAATCAATTCCTGACGAGTTAAACTCATAAAAACGATTTTTAACGCCTAAATATGGGAGCGTCCGCCAGAAACCAGCCAGCGGGCGCGCGGGACGCATTTTTCATGCAAAACGCGCTCTGTTCAACTCGCTCGTAATCGTATTCTGAGTCTCTCAGAAAAAACAAGATATATATCGATAGGTTTTTTCCTGCTTTTTCCAATGGTGTTATTGTTTTTACTCCGAAACTTTTTCTTCTGGTCGAAAATTCAAGTTGAAAGTTCAGAGACATTTTTCTCGAAGTATAGCATGTTTTTTTTTTCAAAATGCATATGACCATTCGAAAGTACAAGTCTTAAGCTACAAAACCCCCTAAATTTTCAAATTGGAGAAATGAAGGGCTCAAAAGTAGCAAGATTAAAAAGACAGCGGTGAATGGTCGCGCGTGCTCTTCGCGCTGCGCTCGGACGCGCCGCACGCTCGGGCTTGGTATAATGAGCTTGTAATCGTATTTTGAGTCTCTCAGAAAAAAACAAAAGACATATATCGATAGATTTTTTCCTGCTTTTTCCAATGGTGCTGTTCTTTTTACTCCCAAACACTTTCTTCTGGTCGGAAATTCGAGTGGAAAGTTCAGAACCATTTTTCTTAAAGTATAACATATTATTCTTCAAAATGCATAGCACCATTCGAAAGTACAAGTTATAAGCTACAAAATCCTACATTACAAAAATTGTTTAACGATGAAAATTTATCGAAAAATGAAAAAATGTTGCTTTTAAAATTACTCCCAAAAAACTGGAGTTCTCGTAAAGTTGCTAATTTTTCTAATTCACCCCGTTGGCTTGTACCAAAATGTTTGTCAGATAGTCAATCCCTTTTAGTTGATAAAAGGGGAAACCGAAAAATATTATGTGATACTGTAAACGAAGTAAAACTTTTCTATCAAAATGACGATAATAGTAGAATCATGCCAGGTTATAAAGATAATAAGTGTATACGAAATGATGATGGCACAAAGACCTATGTTCAGAAACGACTTGTTTTGTACAATCTTAGAGAGTTATATTCAAAGTATAAACAACAATATCCCGAATCAAAAATAGGATTCACTAAATTTGTCGAATGTTATTAAAAAAAAAAGAACAAAAAAAAACTCTTCGGGGCTTAGTCCTCTTCAGCTGGCCCGGGAGTAAGTCCGGCGCCCCTTGTGGCGAGCTTGGTTGTGGCAGTGCTTCGACTTCTTTACCCCAAGCTCGCCACACATGAAGGACCGGGGAAGCGCCTGTGCATTTAACGCCTCCCGAGCCGCCTGCTCTTCTTCGAGCGCCCTTTGGAGGCGCTCCTCTTCTCGTAGGAGACGACGCTGGCCTCTTCTTTGGCCCGACGCGCCGTCTCCTCCGCCTTTTCCCTGGCTCGCCTGGCCTCTTCCATGCGCTCCTGTGCACCTGCCAGACGAGCCTCCTCCTGCTTCTGCAAGGCGGCGCGACGCAGCCTGGCGGCCCTGTCCTCTGCGGCGGCCACGAGCTCTTCTCGCCGGCCGTGGGCCATTCCGACCCATTTGCCGGCTTGCCGTTCGCCGGCCTCACCGTGGCACTGGAGAAAATCCTCCAGTGCGGCCAGGACAGCGTCCTCCGCAGCGCGCGAGAACTTACTCAGGCGCCGCGCCTCCTAGAGCCTGCTCCACCGGGACCCAGGCTGCACCGACTCCATCGGTCGGTGCTCCTTTTGGGGCCTGGGTCGGAGAATCTACTTTTTTCCCTTTTGCGGCCCGAGCCGCGCCGGCGTCAACTTCCGGCACACAATGATGGGCTCGGACCGCCTCCTCTTCGGGGACTCGGCCAGCACCAATCGGCTCGGCTGGTGCTTCTTCTTCTGGCCGAGCCCCACTCTCCTCCCGCTGCTCCTTCGGAGGATGAGGTCGCCGGAGCGGGGACGGACCAACGCCTGCTTCGGCTGATCCCGAAGGTCCCCTTCTTGGTTCCGGCGCCTCTAACTCCTCTATTACAAGTGTGGAGGGTTCTTCCACTGGCGGTGGTGCCAATGTCACCGCGTCTATGCCCCCCACTACCTGCTCCAGGAAGTCAATGACGGCGGGGTCAGGGTTGCACTGGATTAATTCAGCAATCACCTTCTTCGCCGTCTCTGCTATTTCTGGAGTCAGGCCCCATATCCGGCAACAGGCAAATTGACCCCGGAGATTGGTGAGACTGAGGATCGGAAAACAAGGACGAACACGGGTTAGTACGGACGGCACAATTCTTGGACGGCACAGTTAGCGCTTTTTGGACGCTCGGGTTCGACGGGGGCTAATTGGCCTGACAGCAGTAGGTGCAGGCTTCTTCTTCGAGCCCCTTGGCCTCCCTGGGCCTCGCTTGGACTCTGTTGGACCGACCACACGCGTAGGTCGGCCGTCGCTCGCACGCTTTCCTGGCCTAACTAATAGCGTGGTCTTAGGGGTGGACCGTGCCTCTTAGCCGTCGCCCGAGGCTGTACATTCCCCTGGCTAACTCTGTTGCCCGCTGGCACGTTACGTCCGGCTGAAGAGTCCCTCGGTGGTAGCGACTGGGCTACTTCTTGACTACTTTTGTCCAAGTAGTTCTTGGGCTCTTCTGCGGAGACGTATCGCTTGAGTTGCTGTGCATGGACGGGACTGATCGTTCGACCATCCTCACCTTGGATCTCATAGGTGTTTTCGCCTAGAATATTCACAATCGTGAAGGGCCCCGCGTACTTCGGGGCTAATTTGGCAGAAATCCCCTCAGCTGCTGAGGATAGTACCTTATTCTCTCTCCATACACGATCGCCTAGACAGAATTCTGGAGGTCGACGATGAGCGTCATAATATTTGGCTTGTCTCGCCTGCTCCGCTTGCGCGTCGGCCGCCGCCCGAACGTGCAATTCGCGGAGCTTGTCCATGCGCGCCACCCAATTATTTATCGCCTCTTGCTGCCCTTGCTCTTCGGCTAACCTGTCTTCCTCCCGCCTTAGTGTCTTCGGTGGGTCAGGCTGTCGGCCGTAAATGAGCATGGCCGGACTTATTTCGGTGGAGCTGTGTTCGGCCGTATTATACGCGAACGCCAGCTCGTTCAGATGCTCATCCCAGGACCGGTGATTCTCCTCAGCGTAAGACATGATCATGGTCTTCACCGTTCGGTTCACACGCTCGACGGGATTGGCTTGAGGGTGATATGGTGGTGTAAACGTGTGATGCACGTTTCTCTCCTTTAAGAATGCCTCTAAGGGTGCATTCTTAAATTCAGTCCCATTATCGGAGCCCTTTTATCACCGATTTGCCATCTGCCCTTTTTATCGGAATTACTTCGATCCAGCGTGTGAACAGGTCCTGGAAGATGAGAATGTATTCGTGGCCGTGCTTGGTTTTAGGGAGGGGTCCCATAATGCTGGAGCGCGCTGCTCAACTTTGCACTGCTGGCAAATTTGGCACTGGTTCACGTATCTGGCCACATCTCGAGACATGTGTGGCCAATAATACTTCCGCCTTACTCTCTGTAGAGTTTTCTCGCGGCCCAAGTGCCCAGCAGTTGGAAAGTCATGGCATTCTCTCAGTACTTCGCGTCGCTTTTCGTGAGGGTCTGCTAACTTCCATGCATCGTCGTCGCCGAGAGATTCGTCTATGACTTCATTAGGGTTGTACTTCTACAGTCTCCCCCACGCAAGCTTGAGCGTGGGGAAGTCTCGCGGCTTCTGTTGAACCTCTTTCACGATCTTGAGGTACCAGTGGTCGTTTGTATCGTGGTCGAGCTCCAACGCGGCGACTGCTGGCTCTTCTTCCTCGAACATCCGTGAAAGGGCATCTGGGACATTGTTCAACGAGCCCTTTCGATGTTCGACCGTGAAACTGTGGTTCTGCAGCTCCAAAGCCCACCTAGCTAACCTGCCGGTCGGGTTTTGGAGGTCACGGAGCCACTTCAAGCTGCTATGGTCCGTGATAACCTTGAAGTCGTAGGCCTCTATATACGGACGGAACTTTTTAATTGCCCAGAGAATTGCTAGGCATTCTCGTTCCGTCACGCTATAATTCCTCTCGACTGCGCTCAGAGTTCGACTCGCGAACTCTAGGACTCTTTCATCGCCGTCAATTATTTGGTATAGCAGTGCTCCCAGACTTGTATCGCTCGCGTCAGTTTGCACCACGAACTGCGCGTTAGATACCGGTCTGTGTAGAATCGGTGCAGAAGCTACTAGCGCTTTCAGCTTTTAGAAGGCCTCTGCTTGTGCCGTTGACAACTCATATTTCCGATCCTTTTTCGTTAATTCGGTCATTGGTTCAGCAATTGTGGCGAAGTTCGATAAAAACTTTCTACACCACGAGGCCATTCCTAAGAAGCGTCCCAGCTGACGGAAGTTTTTCGGTACCGGATACTCCATAATAGGCTTTATTTTCTCGGGGTCTGGCTTAAAACCATCTCTATTTACTATGACCCCGAGATATTGGACCTCATCGCGACAGAAGACGCTCTTCTCGCGATTTATTGTGAGGCCCACGTCCTGTATCCTGTCCAGAACTCTTTTTAGAACCTCTTTATGCTCCTCGAATGTCTCTGTGACTATTATTATATCGTCGAGATACGAGTAAGCAAAAGGTTCGAGTTCGGGGCCGATGACTTTGTCAATCAGCCTCTGGAAGGACGCTTCGGCATACGAAAGACCGTAGGGCATTCTTGTAAATTGGAAAAGGCCTTTGCCTGGCACGGTGAAGGCCGTAGTCTCTTTGGACTACGGACTAAGGGGTATCTGGTGGTACGCACTGATTAAATCCAACGTGGAGATGTATCGCGCTTTCTGCAGTTTGCGCAAGATACTTTCCATGTATGGTAACAGGTACGCGTCTGGCCTTGACGCTGCGTTCTTTTCTGAAGTCCACGCAGAAACGGAACTTCCCGTTTGACTTGCATACCATTACCACTGGACTTGACCAGCCACTTGTCGAGGGTTCTATTATTCCCGCGACTAGCATTTCCTCCACCTGTTTGTGCATCTCTTCCTCGAGTTTCTGAGATACAGGGTAGTACTTCTATTTAATGGGTCTTGTAGATCCGACGTCTATTGCAAGCTCGATCCACGAAGTACACCCTAGTGGTGCCAGGCTGTTACCGATCAGCTGAGCTACTAAAGCTTCTACCTCTTTGCGCTGTTCTTCTGTTGGGTCCGCCAACCCTATAGCTGATACGGACACTATGTTGTTTGCGGTTATGGCGGCTACTTCTAACTTTACGCTTGCATCGTCATGCTTGAGATGCAGCGTGTTATCTATGGGGTCTAAGACAGCGCCAAACTTCTTAATGAAGTTTACCCCCAAGTAGCACTTCATGTCTAGATCTGGCATTATTGCGACGCGCACTTCTTTGCACACGCCGGCCACGACCATGGGCAGATACACATAGCCAACCACTGCTATGCTTTGCCTGTTTGCCACCCGTGCCGTTAGGCCGCTGGCTGGGATTAACTCTTTTCCACAGGCCGTAGCGAGCTGTAGGCCTATGGAATTCATCCCAGTCCAGGAAGCTCCTGTATTGAAGAGTGCTCGTAGTCTGTAACCGGCTACACCTACTTGAAGCCACCATCGCGAGCAAGTTTCTTGGTTGACTTCACTCGGTTGAATCACGGGCACGTCTTCGCACTCCACTCCAGACGATTGGACCGAGTTACCCTCGGTCTCTGGTGAGAGAGCTGGGGGCGGGTATGTGGTCGTGTTTACCTGCCCCCCTGGCCGTTTCCCTGTTGGTTTCCGGCAGCATTGGGCTTGTTGCCCAATTGTCCTTGTGCTTGGGGTTTGAACTCCCTCCAATTGCGTACTTGAGGTTGGATGTCGAGCTCCTTGAAGTATTCGTACATTCTCTTTAAGCTCTTCAACCTCTTCGACGAGTGTTTTGATCACCGCCAGTAGCTGCTCCGATAATATATTGTCTCCGACTGCTATCACAGCGGTTCACGACTCACGTTGTCGTGGCGACTCGTTTGCCACTGCAGTTTGCGGCTGTGGCGGATTTCGCGATTGCAGCCAGAACCCTTGCTGCTTATTTCGTGCTAACAACGACTCTTCTTCGTAGTTGCGCTGGTATTGTTGTTGCCTGCACTGCTCTTCCAGGAGCACTTGCTGCCGCTGCTGCTGCTCCTGCTGTTGTTGCTGTTGCTGCCGTCCCTGCTGCTCCATCTGCTGTTACTGCCTTTGCTGCTGCTGCATTTGCTTCTGCTGCAGTTGCTGCTGCTGCATTTGCTGCTGCTGCAGTTGTTGCTGTTGGAGCTGTTGCTGTTGAAGCTGTCCCTCGGCTTCGGCTGAAGATGTCCCGGTGGGTGCTACAGAGCTCAATATCTCTGTTCCAGAACCCTCCTGGCCGTTTGCCTCTTCCGCTAGCTCCACCACTGCATTATGTGCTTGTTGTGGAGCGTTCATCCTCCGAGACTCCGAGAGTTTCTGCATCACTCTCGGGTCATCAAGGAGCGTTATGAACGGGTGCGGGTGGTCTGGGTCAGTATTGGGATCCACAATAGTCGACCCAGATTTGTTCATCAACGTTAAGTCGATGAACGCCCTTCGGGACTGCTCGCCTTTAGCAAACGCTTGCTGCTCGGACAGCTCCGGCTCTGGTACGAAATCGGCGGCACTATAATCGCCCATAAGCCACTTGATCTCTGTCAGCATATTTACTGACTGAAGATCTGACTGCTGTAGACCAAGGGCTTCCATGGCCTCGTTTATTTCCTCTTCGGGCTGTGTATAGGCCCAATTGAGTATCGCAGATTCCGCAAATTGCGATGATCGGGCCATGGTGTCAATTGGCTGTGCGCTTCCCCACGAACTTATTTTACTAGCGCGAGTAGTATCTGTATTGATGGTAGAGAGAGTTTGCCTATTCAACCCATGAGCTAGCTTTTTCAACGCGAACCCGGGTAATTTTCTAAGAGCTACGGCGGTTGCTCTTAACCTCGATAACGAACGAAGGTTTCCCGTATGCGGCTCTAAAAAAACAAAAGCTATTTTTGTAATTAATTACTATTTGTAATTAACTACGCTCAACTACTCGCACTTGTAATTTTAAAATAAATATATGTGAAAATATTTATATATGGGAGCGTCCAGCAGAAACGGGCCACCGAGTGCGCGCGGTGCCTTTTTTCGCGTAAAAGGCGCTCTATTTAATTTGCTCATAATCGTATGCTGCGTCTTTGAAAAAAAAACCAAGGACCTATATCGATAGATTTTTTTCTGCTCTTTCCAATTGCGCCATTGTTTTTATTGCGAAACGCGTACTTCCGGACGAAAACTCGAGTTGAATATTGAAAGCCATTTTTCTCAAAGCATATCATGTTTTTTTTCAAAATAAACTACACCATTGGAAAGTAAAACTCTTAAGCTTCAGAATCCTATCTTGGAGAAGTTGGAGAAATAAAGGGTTTAAAAGTAACAACATGAAAAAGACAGCGCCGAGGGTCCGCGCGAGCTCCTCGCGCCCGTGCGTACGGCACGTTTAAGTGCACGCTCTATTCAATTCGCTAATAATCGTGTACCAAGTCTCTGAAAAAAGAACTAAGGACATATATCGATAGATTTTTTCCTGCTCTTTCCAATGGTGCTATTATTTTTATTCCGAAATGCTTCCTTCTAGTTGAAAATTCCATTTGAATGTTTAAACTCTATTTTTTCAATAAAATATCAGTTTTTTCTTCGAAATGAATTATATTCTTCAAAAGTACAAGTCTTAAACTATAAAATATTATATTTTTAAGTTGAAACATAAAAAGTTCAAAAATAGTAAGATCACAGGGGCTGCCCGAACTTTTTACGCTATGCTCAATGGCGGATTAATACACGCGATGTGCTATTTCGCCCTTTCTTTTTTGTAAATATAAAATGTTTTGTAACTTACAATGCCAATGCGTGGACATAATTTTGTGGATCTAGTTGTAACAGTTAGTATAATATTACAATGAACTTTGTTCATTTATATAACAAAATTTGTAAAACATAATATATTAAACATAAAAATATCCATGAACGCACTGAAAGCAGTGAAACAGAAATTTAAAATAACCTTATAGATTGTTTAATCTGGCATAACAATATTACCTTTTCCTTTAAATTCTAATTTTTCAATATTCAACTCGAGTTTTCGTCCGGAAGAAAGCGTTTCGCAATAAAAACAATGGCACCATTGGAAAGAGCAGGAAAAAATCTATCGATATAGGTGCTTGGTTTTTTTTTCAAAGACGCAGCATACGATTATGAACGAGTTAAACAGAGCGCCTTTTACGCGAAAAAAGGCACCGCGCGCGCTCGGTGGCCCGTTTCTGCTGGACGCTCCCATATAACAAATATACATTAGTGGGAACATAAAACAATTTTTTTCAAACGAATTCAGGCAATAGTTACTACGATATTGTTAAAATTAAAGCCAAAAACTTCAATAAGTTACCTAATTTTTTTCTTTCTTATCCAATCTTAACGAAATAAAGCTTATTTTGTTCTTTAAGAAATTTCAGGGGGAGTATCGATGGGAAAATTTATGATACGAGTTACCAGTACGGCGTAATATCAATTTGTTTAAGAAAAGTAAGTCAAGTTTTAATAAACAAATTGATATTACGTCGTATTGGTAACTCGTATCATAAATTTTCCCATCAATACTCCCTCTGAAATTTCTTAACGAACAAAATAAGCTTTATTTCGTTAAGATTGGATAAGAAACAAAAAAAATTAGGTAACTTATTGAAGTTTTTGTCTTTAATTTTAACAATATCATGGTAACTATTGCCTGAGTTCGTTTTAAAAATTTCTTTTTTTTGTTCCTTCTAGCGTATATTTGTTATATGTACTTACTTTTGGATTATTAAATTAATTAAACATTATTTAAAAGTTAAAAATTCGAAAACTGCTATTTCGACCAAGAGAACGTCCTTAATTGTATATATTCTCTCTTAACTTTATCAGCCATGGTCGCAGTCATTGTGAAATTACTAACAAATTTTTCTAACAGCATGGAAATGCATTTTTTTGCTATCTCTGTCTGAATGGCGATTGAAACGTCGAGACAAGAAGCTGCTTTCACAATAGAATAGTTTAAGGGCGATTTTTCGGAAATTTTTATGAGAAACAGCTTCATGATCGTACGGTATTCATTTTTGAAGCGAAGCTTATCGATATCGGAGACATCTATTGTATTTTTTAATGCAATTTTAACAGCGATTGATAATTTGATTTTTTCGGCAGGTAACAAATTATTTTCATCCTTAAGATCTATATTTAAAATATTTTTTTCGTACTTTCTTAAGATCTCGGATTTTACAATTCGTTTAAGAATGTTAAAATATAAAGATGATAAAGTATCGAATAAAAAAGGAATTTTTGGATGAGTTGACTGAAATTCCGTTAAAAATGTCTCTATATCTGTTGCAAATGATTGAAAGAAAGCTAATTTTGCGTTTAACAATTGACTAGAAACTACTTGTTTTACTACTGCAAAGCTATTGCATGTTGGCTCAGTCTTCTCTTTTTTCATTTTCTCAAAATAACTTATAAGATAAGGTAAGATTTTCTGAGCTCTTTCGGCAACAGGAACATTCTCTAACTAGCGAACGCCGCAGAAATTTTTCGGAAATAAACTTGACTTGGAAGCGTTTGTATATTCAGCTCGACGCGCAGGTGAATAATTGAATAAATTAAAAAGGGCTCTCAAAAACTCTACAATTTGCCATTTGACAGTCTGCATACCTGCTTTAACCCTTTGAAGCACACATTTTTCTATTCACTATTTTGGCCTGAAATTTCTTACTCAGAGGTTTTTGGGGTCGCTGAGTACGAATATGCCATCAGAATTTTTATTTTTTCAAATCCAAGATGGCGGACAAAAGATGGTGGACGAAAAAATTAAAAATAGTGTATTTGAAGCTAAAAATGTTTACTCAGGGGTTTTCGGGATCGCTGATTACGAATCTGATGTCAGATTTGCAAAATTCAAGATGGCGGATCCAAGATGGCGGAGACCGAAATTTAAATCATTTAGAATGTGGGGGTTCAAGAGTCCTCTCTCTCCCCACTCTCTCCATCAGTAGTTGCTCCGCTACCTCGCTCCACCGCCAGAGAGCGAGCCCCAATTATCAGGTACACTAACTCCCGCAAGTGGCCGAATCACCCTGTGGTTAGTATATATAGCGCGTCTAACGCAGCACAGACATCCACCCTGTGTGTCCAAGGCAGAGGTTACCATCAAGCCTTGCTGATGAGCCCAACGATGGTAACCTTGGGGCGAAACACAGTTACCTCACCTTCACCTTATCCTCTGAACAAACTCGTCTTAGACGTCTCGGCCACGCTCGACCGAGCACGGATAAGGTGGTGTCCTACTCTACCTTACCATCACAGACACCTACAACCACCAGTTTAGCCTCTCCGCCGACTACGTTACAGTCACGGGGAACGCTAAAGTGGTGAGCCCGACGTGATTTGAACCACGCAAAAACCTTCTGATACCTTCCGAGTCAAAAACCTTCTGAAACCTTCTGTCGAGTCATACCTCACACCTTTGTCACATACAGCCCGACCAGTGACACCGGCTAGTGACACACACACACGGCATCCTTTGCCAGTTTCCGTACCCCCGGAGCGAGCCACACACATCCCCCAGGTCGCAGCACGTTACGCTCCCTTGCAGAGGACTGGGTGTGGCTACTTCCTCCGCAGAGCACAGTTCCATTCACATCCCCCAGGTCGCAGCACGTTACGCTCCCTGGCAGCAGGATAATGACTGTCGCTAACTCCCTCTCCGCCGTCGCGTCTGGAGAACGCCATGGCTGCGGAGTTAAGGAGCCCACATATACAACCTGGTGACCCCGCATTCTTCTCACGCACTGCCAGCCCGACACGTGAACTCACACACCCACGCAGCTAGCTTCGCCTGCCTAGTATAGGGACACAGATTCACCTGGCTGAGCCGCACTTGCTCCAAAACAAGCTCTGCCTGCGGCCGCAGCAGCTTGCTCCCTGGCAAGACACACGCACACCTCCTCACCGAGTCGAGCCAACAAAGGCCCTCGGCACCAGGAGTCACACACATCTCTCCACGCGCAGATTCCTCATTCGCAGGACTGACGCACCTAACTCAACCGGTAACTTCATTCCCACACGTGCCACTCGAGCACACAGCCTTGACACCAGCAGTCACTCCATCTTAGTGGTTCGCCCTGCGGCCTCACCACTAGTGGGGGCGCCTGTGGGGGTTCAAGAGTCCTCTCTCTCCCCACTCTCTCCATCAGTAGTTGCTCCGCTACCTCGCTCCACCGCCAGAGAGCGAGCCCCAATTATCAGGTACACTAACTCCCGCAAGTGGCCGAATCACCCTGTGGTTAGTATATATAGCGCGTCTAACGCAGCACAGACATCCACCCTGTGTGTCCAAGGCAGAGGTTACCATCAAGCCTTGCTGATGAGCCCAACGATGGTAACCTTGGGGCGAAACACAGTTACCTCACCTTCACCTTATCCTCTGAACAAACTCGTCTTAGACGTCTCGGCCACGCTCGACCGAGCACGGATAAGGTGGTGTCCTACTCTACCTTACCATCACAGACACCTACAACCACCAGTTTAGCCTCTCCGCCGACTACGTTACAGTTACGGGGAACGCTAAAAGAATATTAATGAAAAATTTTACTCAAGAGTTTTCGGGATTGCTGATTACGAATCTAATGTCAGATTTGCGAAATTTAAATTTGATGTCCGCCATTTGAATTTTGCAAATCTGACATCAGATTCGTAATCAGCGACCCTGAAAATCCCTTGAGTAACAATTTTCATCGACATTCTCAAAGATTTAAATTTTGGTGTTATCATTACGTTACAAATTATAGATTTAACGTTTTCCAATATTTGTTCTATTTTTTTTTCAACAAGATATCAATTATATAACAGCGATTGCTATCGAAATTTAAATAAAATCGGATTTAAATAATTTCTGTAATTTCTTAAATTATAATATGCATGTTTTTTATTCTTTAATCTTTTTATTTTCATAAAATACTGATTCCTGCATGCTGCTGATTACATATTATAACGACCCATGCAAAAGAGTATTATTTCTTTAGTCACATCACTATAAAAATAATTATTTGAATGAAATAATGAAACCCACATAAAAGGAATGCTTATTTCTTTAGTCAAGTAACTAAAGAAATCTCTCTAGTGTGAAACGAATAATTAATCGACTCTAGGATAACCTTCAGTCAATAAAAGTGTCCGTTAGTTTTCACATAGGCCCTGATTGATTTATGCGTGCATTATGGATAAAAGCGTAAGCTTGCAACCTTTTATGTATCTGTTATCTTTTTACTTATCTCAAAGATTTTGCATGACCGTAACGGGTGCATTACATAAACCAGTATGGTTTGTACGCATCTGTAAGTTTTTCGTGTCTTTAATAAGCTTTCCTCAATCACTTTTACAATTGTCTTTAGCAGAGGAAAATTGTCGTATCTCAACTTTGTGAAGGACAATATAGCTTGGATTTACCTAAAGTTCGTTTTACAGTCAAGAATTTTACGTGAATTTGGTGCGAATAACCAAACTATATTTTTATTTCGCGCCATTTCCATTGGTTTAGTAACCTAAAGTTAGCTGGCTTTCTCTATAACTGTAAAAAAAACAAATTCAACCCTAAAATTCCCTAGTACCCATCTGTTGTACCTTTACAGGTTATAATTGCAATGTACACCGTTTAATTGATATTATTATCATAATTATTTCTGCATTCATGTGATTATTTGTTATTCGTACGACAATTTTCTAAAAAAGTCATAATTTCCTTATTTGTACGAAATTTTTTATTATGTATAACAAATCTGGCGTACAAATAACAACGGCCTATAATTATACATACTTTTTTAAAAATGCTCCAGAATATTATTTACCTTTGAATAAAATTCTATTTTTTTTTTAAACTCACCGATCAATTTAGAAAATGTTTCCTATATTACTAGGACATATGAAAAATATTTCTTGGATTTCAACCATTTTAATAAAAAGAAGTTCCACCTTTTTTTCTTCAAAATTTACTTGTTATACTTAAAATAAAAATTGTTAATGTTTAAATTTATTTATTTATTCATTATATATTTATATCTAATTTATATAACTTTGAGCTGATAAATAAATTTATCATTTGAAATAGAAGTAAAATATCTATATTTTATAATAAAACAAATAGCTATCATGGTTGTTTTGTTATTAACAAAAACGTGTTTTTTTTTTATATTTCATAATTCATATTTTTTAAGAAAAGAAAAAAATTTATAGCTATCATTGTTCTTTTGTCATTAAAAAAAACTTGTTTTTTTAAAAAAGTTCATAACTCACAAATAAATTATAATAATGCAGAATATAATGCATTCATAATGCATAATTCATAATTATAATAGATTATAATAGATATAATTTTTAGACATTTTAATTCATTTTGTTACACATCATTTGAGTTATGAGTTTTTAAAAAAAAACACGTTTTTGTTTTTGATGATAACTAAAGAACCGTGATAGATAGAAAATTAATTTTTTTAGAAAATATAGGTATTTTAATTCTCTTTCGAATGCCACCCACCCCATTCAACCATTAACCTCAAATATCTCTGAAATTTATTGACCAATCATTTTGCCCAAAGAACTCGACCGAGAACTATAAAAAATCTACCTCTAAAAGGAATTTTGAAGCCCTTAAGTCAATTTTACTCTTGTAATCGTTGGGCATACAAAACTGATTTTTTTCATCTTTCAATTTTTTACTCAAAATCTAGCCTACAGAATGTATTCAAATTTTAACAGAGTATAGCCATTTATATTCTGTATTATCATGATTTTTCTCAAAAAAATTGACCGTTAAGTTTAGGAGTTACGAGCTTCTAAAGAAAAAACACGTTTCTGTTAATAACAAAAGAACCGTGATAGCTAGAAACTTTTTTTTTTTTAGAAAATATAGGTATTTTAATTCTCTTTCGAACGCTACCCATCAGATTCAAATAACTCGATCCTATCATTAAAAAAATCAAAAAACGGTTTTGAGAAAATCGAAAATTTGAAAAAAAAAAAAAGCGCATCGCCACAATCAAAAAACGGATTTTTGACCCGCCATCACGTAAAAAAAACAAAAAAAAATGAGACCTGTCCGGTCAAAATCGACCATCGACCGAGTAGAAGCTGAGATACAGGTGTGTACACACACACACACACACACACACACACACACACACGCACACACACACACATCCATACAGACATTTTTCAAAAACCATGTATTTTGATTCCTAATACCTCAGAACACAATTATAACATGTTTTTACAACAACTCAAAAATTTACTATCACAAAGCTTCCTCTAGGAGGAAGCAAAATACATTTACGTTCTTTATCTATCGGCAATATGTGATTAAACCAAATTTTTCAAGTTTTTAAAATAAAATTTGTATTTATTTGTCCCATTTTTACCACAATCTAATCATCTCATGTACTAAGTTTATTATAATACCTAGAAAATTTCATCCAGATATCGTTGTTAATTCACAGAATTCCAAAATAAGCACATGTAGACAAAATGACCTCAAAAACTCATAATTTGACAAAACTGGATTTTTCATAAAACAGTACCCAGATAGCTAATATAAAAATTAATTTATTATTGTACATCACATTAATACACAATTGTGTATTACAGGCTACAAATAGTTAGAGTTAAACAAATTGTTTTCAATTTTAAATAAATTCTGATATTTAAGGAGCGCTCCGAAGGCAAGTATTTTCTAACAGATTAAGATAAAAAAAGTTATATTAATTACGTAATAAATTAGAAATAGATTTTAATACCAAAAATTTTTAAAATTAATAATTGAAATAGGAAATACAGAACAAAAATAGTTAACTACTAAAAAAACAAACTGCCAATTATTTAAATCATTTATAAAGTAATAATATTTCCATAACCTATATTTAAAGCATGAATCGTGACACATTGAAAAGTAAAAAATACTAATAATCTACAAATTATTATATATGCTGAGTAGAAAGTTTCTAACGTATTAACTTTCTGCCTACTTAATTTTAAGATAAAAACAAATGTTAGTTCATATAAAATTCTGCTTTCAATGCTAAAGAAATTACCTAACTTTTCAATTTTGTAGTAAAACGATTGTTATTACCTTAATTATAATTATAACGAACAAAAAAAAATTTCTTATGAAATAAGAAACTATTTCTAAAATAGGACAATATACGGTACTAGACTAGAAAATTATACTATTAAAACTATAAAACTAAATATATTAATAACAATGTATTTTTTTTTGTACATAAAAAGAAATGCTGTAAGTGTATGAATATGTATGTACACAACCCACTAGGTACCCAGAGGCCTTTCTACATATGTGTGTTCTGAATGTTCTGTGTGTTCCCGACAAAGACAGATAGATCTGTTCCGTTTAGGGACTCGCCACAATGGACCGTGCCGTACCGTGCCGTCGCCGCCCGGGCCGCCCCATGCCATAGCGTGCCGAGCGCTTTTCGAATCGGAGTGCGCCGTCTATCAAGAGTATCGATTCCGTGCTCCAAGCCCTTTTGAACATATGAGTTTGCCATCTGCAATCTTTGTTTATGACGAAAAAAATCAAGCATAGCCTGGATTGCTCCGAAATATTCTGCAGGTAAAATCATTGTTAAATCATTGTAAATTTTGCTAATGTCAACATTATGTTAATTTTACGGTGTTATAACACTTTTTACCATTCTATTTGTAATGACGTCATCGAATAAAATTTATTCGTATTTTATTGTCACATTTTTGCCTGAAGGTCAAATGTTTATTTACGAGCGACTCCCGACGGGCGGCGGCGGCGGCGGCGCGCGCGCGTGGGGGACTAGCATCTTACCGCGGTGACAAGCTGGACGACCGCGGGGATGAGCTGATTCGCGCGGAGATGAGCAAATTACCGCGGTGGCTAGCTGATTTCCGCGGTCATTAGCATACACCGCGTGTAAGTATATTTACCGCGTTGATGAGCTGACTTTCGCGGGCATTAGTCTATCGTCGCTGCCCCTATAACACTGAATATTTGAGGAATATTCCCTCAATATTCATTTACCATTTTCGCAATTTTCGCTAATATTCCCTCAACGTTAATGAACATGAAAGAAACCCTTAGGGAATATTCCTGCAAACCTTGATGACCGTTTTTCCATTCCTTTTCTAAAATGATCAGGTAGGCTACCTATTATTGTAATATTGCAGGAATATTCGTACAAGGTTAATTAATACTAGACGAATATATAATTAAGTTTCACCAATTTTTCCTCGATTAAGCAGTATTGCAGCAATATTCATACAAGATTCATCGACACGAGAGGAGAATTCAATATATTCCCCTATAACAATTAATATTGGAGCAATATTGCTTCAATGTTGCTGCAACATATTCGCCATATTCGCTAATATTCCCTTAACGTATACAGGTAACGTTAGTATTTAAGATGTTTATTTCACATAGATAAGGCGTAAAATTTTGAGTCCTCATCCCCCATTGCAAACGGGATATAAAAAACAAGGCAAGCCTTGTAAATCAGACTCTTCGTAGAGAGTCATTTGATCGGTTGAATTTCACGGCTTATATACTCTCGGCCATTCAGTGTATCTACAGAAAGCGCTATCTAGGCTCCGCATAGCGGTGATAAAGGTAAACTTGTGATGGGCAGCTCTCTATATGCAAGCTTCGGCTATTTATCCACCATGCGGCGTCCCGGTAGCGCTTTCTGTGGTTACACTGGATGGCCGAGAGTATATAAGCCGTATAATTCAACCGTTCAAATGACTCTTTACGAAGAGTCCGAATTACAAGGCTTGCCTTGTTTTTTATATCCCGTTTGCAATGGGGGATTAGGACTCAAAATTTTACGCCTTATCTATGTGAAATAAACAACTTAAATACTAACGTTATCTGTATACGTTAAGGGAATATTAGCGAATATGGCGAATATGTCGCAGCAACATTGAAGCAATATTGCTCCAATATTAAGTGTTATAGGGGAATATATTGAATGCTCCTCTCGTGTTGATGAATCTTGTACGAATATTGCTGCAATACTGCTTAATCGAGGAAAAATTGGTGAAACTTAATTATATATTCGTCTAGTATTAATTAATCTTGTACGAATATTCCTGCAATATTACAATAATAGGTAGCCTACTTGATCATTTTAGAAAAGGAATGGAAAAACGGTCATCAAGGTTTGCAGGAATATTCCGTAAAGGTTTCTTTCATGTTCATTAACGTTGAGGGAATATTAGTGAAAATTGCGAAAATGGCAAATGAATATTGAGGGAATATTCCTCAAATATTCAGTGCTATAGGGGTGGTAAGATATTTACCGCGCGTTTATTTTTTCGAGGTGGCCTGCATTTTGATGTGGCTCTAACTCAGTAAGTGTACTCCAGAGTATTTCAATTGCGTTCTCCTTGCAATCGCTTCCTGACAATGATTCACAAAACTTAATAGTATATCATAGAATTTTACCCGGTAAATCGAAATACTGTTTTGGTTAACTGCATATACAAACGATAAGAGTGACGGCGTCGATGGAAACCCTAGATATAATACTTATTGAAGTGGCCCATACAAAGAAGGCAAGACAAAAAGTATTTCACTCTTGCCAGCAACCCCGACACGGGCGACGTCATCGCATGCTGTGCAGGTTGAAACGTGCCTTCTGGTATGAGTATTTTGCGGGCATTAGTCTATCGTCGCTAGTAAGATATTTATCGCGAGAGAGCGAGTGAGAGAAAGAGCGAGAGCGAGAGAGCTAGAGAGAGAGAGAGAGAGAGAGAGAGAGAGAGAGAGAGAGAGAGAGAGAGAGAGAGAGAGAGAGAGAGAGAGAGAGAGAGAGAATTTTCGAGGTGGCTTGCATGTATGATGTGACTAACTCAGTAAGTATATTTCGGCTATAGCATACTGAACTGTAAACTCGGTTGGTCCGACACAACAGGATGTATAGTTTTTATCTCGAGTGTGTTTCATGTGTCAATAGGGTAGTATTTTTACGACGCTGATCCATGCACGTTTGACGAAGAGTTGTTCCTTTTTCACATCTGGAGTGCGTGTATAGTGCCGTCAGTCTTTTCGATGCCCACCCTTTTTTCATAAGATGTGTATTTTAAATCTCAGTAATCTTCCGAAGAAAATGTGTTCACGGGGTGGACGCTGACGCAAACTCCGATGATATGCTAGACGTCATCGCATGATGTGCAGGTTGAAACGTGCCTTCTGGTACGAATATCATCTTGCACGTGTGCTCCATCTCATCGCGCCTCGCCGCCCGATCAAAATATTTTTAAGTTATTAATAAAACTGTTTAAATTATTAATAAAAATTTTAATTGACAGCACCAATGGACTTAGCCGTGCGCGAGCTGTAGACCTAAACACCATTTCCATTTATTTCAGTTTAATGTGTATTGCAGAAAGTATGACTGGTAGGAGTTTATTAATGTTTATAAATAATTCACTTACACACAACGCAGTTTTAAAGGTATATCCATGTCAATGGTCCCCATTGTTTTCAAAAGCTACCAAGAAAGAGAGAGAGGGAGAGAGAGAGAGAGAGAGAGAGAGAGAGAGAGAGAGAGAGAGAGAGAGAGAGAGAGAGAGAGGTGGTTTTCGAGGTAGCTTGCATGTATGACGTGACTGTTACTAGAATTTAAAGTTGTAAAAAATAAGATGGAGGTAAATGGAAGGATTTGAAGAATGGATTTTAGGTATATTAAGATTAACAAATTGTATTACATTAAATGTTTATTTAAAAAATAAAAACTTGAAAACTAATACAATGTAGTAATATAACATGATTCTTACATTATAAAGTGACGGACAAGTTTGGTTCTCAAAAAATAAATAAGAAGACTTAAAACTAATACATGTTTAATGTTATTTTAAAATCGAGATAAAAAAATACTGTTACAACTATGAAACTGATGTATGCCTTATTTTTAATATGATATGAAATTTTATAAGATATTTATTATAAAATAAAAAACTATTAAAAAATTTAAACTGATCATTTTAAAAAGAAAAAAAAACTGAAAATTTAATATAGAGTAATACAATATATAATTCTTAAATTATAAAAGTGGCTGACAAGTTGAAAAATCGAGATTAAAAATACTGTTATAGGCATGAATGTGATTTGCGACAGTCCCTATAATCGCTTCTTATCTTTATCCCTTAGCAAGATATGGGTAAAAGAAAGTAATAGAACTTTATTAGTTCGAGATATCAACGTGAAAAGTGGACTAGTCACGAAGAAGAAGAAGAAGTTACAAATGTTACAACTGCCTATTAACTCGACGTCTGGGATGATCCTAACAAATTAGTTGATCGCTTTCGAGTACTCATTGCTGAACAAAACATGGGAATAAGAGCTAAATATGATGAAATCCATTTTATTCTTAGTGAACTTCGCAATGCTAGTATCATAAATTAAAAAAAAGTGGATATATTGGCTAAGAATGTTGACAATGGTTAAATGGTTAGGATTTGACAAATCACACAATAGTTGGATAAGCAAATCAGATGTGTAAAAGTTAAATAAATAAATAAACGCAGAATAAAAATAATAGTTTTTCTTTACTTGTTTCCCAATATTTTATTTATAATATGCATGTATATATAACACACCCACGCCCACAACCACACCCACACACATACACACCCACCCCCACACACATACACACCCACCCCCACACCCCCCCCCCAACACACACACACACACACACACACACACACACACACACACACACACACACACACACACACACATTAGTCGTAGAATGACAACTTTTATATTCTAGAATGGCGCCTTTTAATACTTTTTTATGTTATAGAATAACAGCTTTTTTATGCTATAGAGTAACACCTTTTTAATGTCATAGAGTAACACCTTATTTATGCTATAGAGTAACACCTTTTTTTTATGTCATAGAGTAACACTTTTTTATGTTATAGAGTAACACCTTATTTATGCTATAGAGTAACACCTTTTTTATGTCATAGAGTGACATCTTTTTTATGTCATAGAGTGATCCCTTTTTTATGTC
Source organism: Torymus aiolomorphi (assembly GCA_036365515.1). Taxonomy (NCBI): domain Eukaryota; kingdom Metazoa; phylum Arthropoda; class Insecta; order Hymenoptera; family Torymidae; genus Torymus; species Torymus aiolomorphi. Next base: position 180,305,803 of record CM070874.1, read on the forward strand.
ATAGAGTAACACCTTTTTTATATCATAGAGTGACATCTTTTTTATGTCATAGAGTGATCCCTTTTTTATGTCATAGAGTAACACCTTTTTTATGTCATAGAGTGACATCTTTTTTATGTTATAGAGTAACATCTTTTTTATGTCATAGAGTAACACCTATTTTATGTCATAGAGTGACACCTTTTTTATGTCATAGAGTAACACCTTTTTTATGTCATAGAGTAACACCTTTTTTATGCCATAGAGTAACACCTTTTTTATGCTATAGAGTATATGCGCTACCCATCACTATAGAGACTCAAGTTTGATGTGTTGGAGCAACTATGTCCACATCATAGACTTGCTTACAAGGAAAATTGTGCACATAAGAATATACTATTGCTCATAAAATATTATCATGATAATAAGTCATCGCTGGAGCCATCCAACTTTAAGAAGAGATTGCATATACGCTTAATGCTAATATAATATGAAAAACTTACACGAAACTTGTAAAAATTATGTTCAATAAACTTTATGAATATCCTATATTACGTGAAACTTATAAAAATTATGTTTAATAAACTTCATGAATATTCTACGTAACTCTATTACTTTCTTTTACCCATATCTTGCTAAGGGATAAAGATAAGAAGCGATTATAGGGACTGTCGCAAATCACATTCATGCCTATAACAGTATTTTTAATCTCGATTTTTCAACTTGTCAGTCACTTTTATAATTTAAGAATTATATATTGTATTACTCTATATTAAATTTTAAGTTTTTTTTTCTTTTTAAAATGATCAGTTTAAATTTTTTAATAGTTTTTTATTTTATAATAAATATCTTATAAAATTTTATATCATATTAAAAATAAGGCATACATCAGTTTCATAGTTGTAACAGTATTTTCTTATCTCGATTTTAAGATAACATTAAACATGTATTAGTTTTAAGTCTGCTTATTTATTTTTTGAGAACCAAACTTGTCCGTCACTTTATAATGTAAGAATCATATGTTATATTAATTACATTGTATTAGTTTCCAAGTTTTTATTTTTTAAATAAACATTTAATGTAATACAATTTGTTAATCTTAATATTCCTAAAATCCCTTCTTCAAATCCTTCCATTTACCTCCATCTTATTTTTTACAACTTTAAATTCGAGTAACAGTCACGTCATACATGCAAGCTACCTCGAAAACCCTCTCTCTCTCTCTCTCTCTCTTTCTCTCTCTTTCTTGGTAGCTTTTGAAAACAATGGGGACCATTGACATGGATATACCTTTAAAACTGCATTGTGTGTATGTGAAATATTTATAAACATTAATAAACTCCTACCAGTCATACTTTATGCAATACACATGCTGAGATTTTATACATATTAAACTGAAATAAATGGAAATTGTGTTTAGGTCTACAGCTCGCGCACGACTAAGTCCATTGGTGCTGTCAATTAAAATTTTTATTAATAATTTAAACATTTTTATTAATAATTTAAAAATAATTTGATCGGGCGGCGAGGCGCGATGAGATGGAGCACACGCCCAAGATGATATTCGTACCAGAAGGCACGTTTCAACCTGCAAATCATGCGATGACGTCTAGCATATCGTCGGAGTTTGCGTCAGCGTCCACCCCGTGAGCACATTTTATTCGGAAGATTACTGAGATTTAAAATACACATCTTATGAAAAAGGGGTGGGCATCGAAAAGACTGACGGCACTGTACACGCACTCCAGATGTGAAAAAGGAACAACTCTTCGTCAAACGTGCACGTGCACGTACGTGCATGGATCAGCGTCGTAAAAATACTACCCTATTGACACATGAAACACACTCGAGATAAAAACTATATATCCTGTTGTGTCGGACCAACCGAGTTTACAGTTCAGTATGCTATAGCCAAAATATACTTACTGAGTTAGTCACATCAAACATTCAAGCCACCTCGAAAATTCTCTCTCTCTCTCTCTCTCTCTCTCTCTCTCTCTCTCTCTCTCTCTCTCTCTCTCTCTCTCTCTCTCTGTCTAGCTCGCTCGCTCTCGCTCTTTCTCTCACTCGCTCTCTCGCGATAAATATCTTACTAGCGACGATAGACTAATGCCCGCAAAATACTCATACCAGAAGGTACGTTTCAACCTGCACAGCATGCGATGACGTCGCCCGTGTCGGGGTTGCTGGCAAGAGTGAAATACTTTTCGTCTTGCCTCCTTTGTATGGGCCACTTCAATAAGTATTATATCTAGGGTTTCCATCGACGCCGTCACTCTTATCGTTTGTATATGCAGTTAACCAAAACAGTATTTCGATTTACCGGGTAAAATTCTATGATATACTATTAAGTTTTGTGAGTCATTGTCAGGAAACGATTGCAAGGAGAACGCAATTGAAATACTCTGGAGTTCTTAGAATTAATAGCGGTAAGGCAACTACGAATACCGGAACAACGAAGAGATGTAATAGTTCAGCATGCTATAGCCGAAATACACTTACTGAGTTAGAGCCACATCAAATTGCAGGCCACCTCGAAAAAATAAACGCGCGGTAAATATCTTACCAGCGACGATAGACTAATGCCCGCGAAAGTCAGCTCACCAACGCGGTAAATATACTTACACGCGGTGTATGCTAATGACCGCGGAAATCAGCTAGCCACCGCGGTAATTTGCTCATCTCCGCGCGAATCAGCTCATCCCCGAGGTCGTTCAGCTTGTCACCGCGGTAAGATGCTAGTCCCCCACGCGCGCGCCGCCGCCGCCGCCGCCGCCCGCCGTCGAGAGTCGCTCGTAAATAAACATTTGACCTTCATGCAAAAATGTGACAATAAAATACGAATAAATTTTATTCGATGACGTCATTACAAATAGAAGGGTAGAAGCTTCTCGAAAGTGGGCGGAGCCCCACCTCCCCGTCTCAACCTATCAGAACGCTACACAGGTCAGCCGGTGGCCGAGTGGTGGGGGGAGGCAGAACTGTCCTAGTTATACTACTGCGTGCAAAGGCCTTAAGAATATAGGAACCGAACGACGCAACCTGAGCAGGCACAGCACCGCGCGTCGCAAGCGCAGCGCAGCACAGCATAGCGCAGCACAGCGTGGCGCTTATGTACATTCCCTGTTGAAAATATCCATGTGGATTTTACATTGATTTCCACATGGAATCCATATGGAATCCATATGGAATCTATACGGATTCCATATGGATTCCACGTGGATTCCATGTGGAAATCAGTCCCAAATCGTCCTGTGGATTTCCACATGGAATTCCATATAGATTTCTATATGAATTTTTCTACAAACATTTGTAAAACAAAATCCGTATGGATTTCCATGTAGTTTTCCATGGAGAAATCCAGGCAAAAACGATATGATCCATGTAGATTTCCATATGGATTTCCATGTGGTAATTTAAATGTTTATAAAAATGTTTATTTATAAAATTTTAAAATTTTTTACTAGGGATACGTTTTTTACCATATCAGTAAAGCATAAAAAATTATAAACTATAATCTCCTCTTATGTAATTCTTCGAAAAGATTCTACAGTACTTGTTGTCAAAAATATGTATCCTAGTAAAAAAAATATAACAATTTTATAAATAAACATTTTTATAAACATTAAAATTACCATATGGAAATCCATGTGGAAATCTATATGGATCATGTCGTTTTTACCTGGATTTCCCCATGGAAATCTACATGGAAATCCATACGGATTTTGTTTTACAAATGTTTGTAGAAAAATTCATAAGGAAATCTATATGGAATTCCATGTGGAAGCCCACAGGACGGTTTGGGACTGATTTCCACATGGAATCGACATGGAATCCATATGCAATCCGTATAGATTCCATATGGATTCCACATGGATTCCATGTGGAAATCAGTGTAAAATCCACATGGATATTTTCAACAGGGTTGTCCCTAAGAGAAACATCGGGATGCTTTTCTGGGTTTAATCCATTGTGACAGCGCGAGAGCACCGAGAGAGGGGGTTTATACCAACTTTCTAACGACATAACAAAACTTAACCTCGAATTTCAGAATATTTTATTAAATATTTTTGATTTTACGACGTTGGTATGATCCCCCTCTCACGGTGCTCTCGCGCTGTCACAATGGAAAAAAACCAGAAAACCATCACGATGTTTCTCTTATGTAGACACAGCCTGAGCAGTGGCGGGTTTGTGATGCGACGTTGAATTTTCTACAAGACGCGCGTAAATAATGTAATTTATGTAGAAAAACGTAAATAACTTAATTTATGTAATTTGTGCTAAGTAATGTGTTTGGCGGCGATACTGTATAGAGATTCTAATCTATTCTTACTTGTATTTCTGAGTTCGCTATTACAAAATAGACACCACACCACACGTCTCTCCTTTCAAAATTAAATTTTTCCCATTAATAAAGTACGCGTGTACTTACTCAAAACCATAGATCTCCCACCTTACCGCATTTTCATTTTCTTAAATTTCCAGCAGGGATGGCTTACACCGACAGGCGACAGGATATTCTGCCGTACCCACCACAAATGTTTTTAATTAAATATTAATTGTTATAAGCTTTTTCTTAAATTCTGAGAGCTAACGCACATAGGCAAACTTATTATCTGATTCCCGTTCAAATTTCGGATAATACTATGTGAAAATAAAGTCAAAATTTGAAAAATATTGCACGATATCGTATGCAACGTTGCGATTTTCCAAATTTCCTCTTTATTTTCCAATAGGTTTATCTGAAATTTGTGAGAATTATAGTTTAATTAAATAATAAATGCCTATGCGCGTCAGTTCTAAAAATTTAAGTAAAACCCGTATGAAAAAAAATGTATGAAACCATATACAACCGTTCAAACCTGTATAAAACGTATAAACCCGAATAAAACCGGATTTAAACATTGGTTTTTGGACAACTTTATACGCTTTAATATGGTTTGATACGATTTAATACGATTTCATACGGTTTCTAACATTTTTATACAGTTTTCTACAATTTGCAACGATTTTATACAATTTCATACGGTTATTACGTTTTCTAGAATTTATAAAACGTAAAAAACGAAAAATTTAATTACGATTTTACAAACGTAAAAACATAATTTATTTTTTATTTTTTATTTTGTATGAAAATGTATTAAACTGTATAAAAATGTATAAAATCGTACAAAATATGTCAGAAAAACAATAAATATCGACATTTTGATACGTTTTTATACGAAAATTCGCCCAAAAACCGTTTTCTCCAAGCTTTTGGGGATTGTGGGTAGGTAAATGTTTCAGTGAGCTTGTGAGCCAATAATCTTGAGCATCTTGACCTTAAACTGAGTTTTCAAGGGTATTTTAAAGTCGAAATGATTTTTTTAATGGGAACCCCTATTTTTGATACCGAGTCCTGAAAGAGCAGGAAACAGTATGTCCAAAATGATACTTTTCATTTTCTTCAAATCACATTTGGAAGGTCAAATCAAGCTAAAATACCGAAAATTCGCTCAAAAACCGTGTTTTTAATTTTGAAGGATAGAGGTCAATTTCGAAGGTTATTCAATGGTCAAAGTAATTTTTTACATGAAAAATCTCACTTTTATCGTAAATTTTGCTTTTAGCGTTACCCAGTAACAACGACGTGGACATAGTAAGTTCTGATTCCTTCGGGGTGCTTGTTTAACGTAAGTCCCCTTACCTCTCACTGGGGTGCTTGATTAACGTGAGTCCCCTTGCCTCTCACCGGGGTGCTTGTTTAACATGAGTCCCATTGCCTCTCATTGGTGCGCTTGTTTAACATAGGTCCCCTTGCCTCGTACCTGGGTGCTTCTTTAACGTGAGTCCCCTTGCCTCTCACTGGGGTGCTTGTTTAACGTGAGTCCCCTTGCCTCTTACCGGGGTGCTTGTTTAACGTGGGCCCCCTTGCCTCTCACTGGGGTGCTTGCTTAAAATGAGTCTTCTTGTCTCTCACTTTTAACTTATTACATTAAATGCTCAAAATTCCCTCCATCCTCTTGAAGACACAAATTTAAACGCCTTTGAAAATGTTGCACTGTCCTGAGCAAGGTCTCTCTTGCGATTGCTGCGTAAACTCGATGAATACGGTCCATCATGTCTTCTCTAGTTATTCAAGTAGCCCCACAAGTAAAAATCAGGGGAGGTCATGTCTGGTGAATTCGGAGGCGAGGTAATTCGACCTCCTCGACCTATCCACCTCTCATTACAATTTTCATTCAGAAGTGTACGTATTATTCGTGCAAAGTGGGGAGCTGCACCATCTTGCTGTAGCCACATTGTTTGTCGTGTTCCTAAATCGACTTCCTCTAAAAGCTCTGGCAATCAATCTCCCAGCAATTCCAAATAGCTATGTTGAAGTAAGGTCCAATCAGGTAACCGTTAACTATGCCATACCACACCATAAGGCTTAGGATAAAAGCGAGATTTTTCAAGTAAAAACTTACTTTAACCATTAAATAACCTTCAAAATTGACCTCTATCCTTAAAAATAAATTTTACCTTGTTTTGACCTTCTAAAGGTCATTTGAAGAAGATGAAAAGTGCCATTTTGGACGTAAAGTTTCCTGCTCTTTCAGGATTCGGTATCAAAAATAGGGGTTCCCGTTATGAAAATCACTTTGACCTTCAAATAACCCTGAAAACTGATTTCAAGCTCAAGATGCTTAAGGTCATTGGCTCACAAGCTCACTCAAACATTTACTTGCCCAAAATCCCCAAAAGCTTAAAGAAAACGGTTTTTGGGTGTATTTTCAGTATTTAACCTTAATTTGACCTTCTGAAGGTCATTCTGAGAAATTTAAAAATATCATTTCGGACGTAAAATTTTCCGCTCTTTCAGAATCCGGTGTCAAAAATAGGTGTTCCCATTAAAAAAAATCATTTTCACCTTAAAATAACCTTGAAAACTGAGTTCAAGGTCAAATCTAACAGAACAGAAATTTGTCCCCCTTTGTTGCGAACAACTTTTGTATGAACAATTTTTTTTTACCTATTATTTTGGAAGATATTTGAGTGGATTATTTAAAATAGCCCACCGTGTATACAGTTGTGTAGGTGCACTTAAATCTAATCTTTGATCTGAGCAGGTACATGTTTCTTGGACAGTCGCACATCTCTTATCACTGCTCACCGAGCTCATTCCAGTCCTCTTTTTCTCCTGTGAACAGAACAAAAAATTAATCATCCAATTTATTAAGTATGGTATATGTTAATTTAGAGTGTAAATATGTCACCCAATTGTTCTTTTGACTCTATCCAATATATTTGAACATAATTCTCTCTAATGAATTCTTTAATATAATAGTGTCTTCTCTCTACCATGTGTCTTAGTTTGCTACCACCATTAATTTTAGCACTAACTTGAGCTGCCATATTATCGCAATACAAAGTCATCGGATATAAGTTCTGTCTAATTATGAAATTCACCGAGTTGTGCAGGGACATTAATTCTTGGCAAGCCTCACTCATCGCTACATACTCCGCTTCGCAAGTAGACAAGGCTACACATGATTGCTTATGCGTTCTCCACGTTACAGAATCTCCAAAAAATTTAATAACAAAACCACATGTAGTTAGCGAGTTTTTACAATCAGTCAGACTCGCATCAAAATATCCTATTATTCCCTCTGATTCTGCGCTAAAAGTTAAACTATATTTTCTAGTCCCTGATAGGTATTGTAACACTCTGTTAGCCATATTCCACTCCATATTTGTGGGCTCTATTTGATTCCTACTTAACACATTTACTGCATATGATATATCCCCTGTTAAAAAAAATCATATGACAATCACTTGATCATCATCCCCGAAATCACCCCAAAAAGTCAAATGATTTTCATATGATTGTCATATGATTTTCATGTGACTCTTATGTTCCCAGTTTGTTAAATATTTATTCAAATAATTATTATTAATTATTATTATTATTCATTTACTTGAATCTACGATTAACTAATGTATGTTCATATAATGTAAATGGTGGCAAAGAAGTTTTGCATTAGTTGTCATAATTTAGAAATGAAAAATTAAATACAAAAACTTTAAGATTAACAATAATAAATGATAATAATAATTAATAATAAACGAAACGATGAACGATTTTCACCTGATTATCAACTAATAATCAACTGATAATCAGCTGAGCTTTTTCAGTAGGGGCGTCGTCACGTTCATCCTCTGAAGTTCCCTTTCTATCTGTTAAATCTACAGTAGAGATTTATATAAATAATTTCCACTGATTTTATTTCCCTTATCTTGTATTGACTAATTTTACAAAATTATTTGAATAAATATTTAACAAATTGGGAACATAAGAGTCACGTGAGAATCATATGGCAATCATATGAAAAATCATATAAAAATCATAGGAAAATCATTAGACTTTTTGGCGTGATTTCGGGGATGATGATCAAGTGATTGTCATGTGATGTTTTTCAACAGGGTCGGGTCTAATGCAGTTCGCTAAGTACAACAACGATCCCACAACCTCTCTATACAACTTATTTGGAACAAGGGTCAAGTTACTTTCCTCGTCTTCCTCTCGATTTTTCCTCTCTCTATTATTCACCTGGCTTGTCACCATAAGTGTATAAACAGGATGAGTCTGTTCAAATCCAAATTTCTCAAGCATGTTGTTTACAAATTTCTCCTGACTCAATTTCAATGCTTAGTCGTTAACGACTCTCTCAATTTTAATTCCTAAGAATTCTTGGGGCTACCCCATAGCCCTTAGAAGTTAATTTCAAAAATAAGCAGGGGTCTAAATCGTTTGATTCGAAGCCTAAACTCTCTATCACCTGTGTAAATTTATCATTCCACTTTTTGGAACTGATTTTAAGACCGTACAAAGATTTACATAATTTCCACAAATTATCGTTCCTAATCTCTCTGTCTTTTCCAACTCCCTCTGGAATCTCCGTCCTCGTCTATTTCTCCATAAAGAAAGGCTTTCTCTATATCCAGCTGTCTCAGATGCTATTTGCACTTATTTGCTATGGCTAAAAAGGACCTTACCAAAGGTAACCTCGATACCGGCGCATAAGTTTCTTTCAAATCTTAATTGTTCTTATCCTTAAACCCACGAATTACTAATCTAGCTTTGAATTTAACGTTTCCGGACTCGTCCATTTTCCGTTTAAAAATCCATCTCGAATCCAGTACATTTCGACTTGACTTTTGTGTTTGCAAACTTTTTCTTGCAACCACTTCAAATACTTCTTTTTCTTTCAGAGAATTAAGCTCAAATTCTATAGCTTTCTTCCAGTTTTCTCGCTCTGGAGAATTAACAGCTTCCAATATTGGGTGCTATAGGGGGTGGATTGAACGGAATCACCTTTCCATTTTCTCTCCAGTTTTCGTTTGTCAGTTATTACTCTGCCTCTATGAGATACTGATCGACTCTCACTAATTTTTTATCCGAAAACGAAAAGTAAAATCTTCCGTCGTCCTTCTTGACGAGGAAAAACTTTTCCCCTTGGTACTCCTCGTGGAGTTCCTATTTAATGCACACCGCCTTAAACACCTTTTGAGTCTGGGCAAGGTTACCTGTAAAATTTAATTTTATTTCAGTATATAAACTCTCAAATTATAATTAAAACTTTTGCTATTCAGTCTATTCTATATATGCATAACATTCTGTTAATACAGTTCTATTTACATAAAATTTTAACGCATCACAATTTTATTTACTCTCTAATTAATTATTTTTATTATTGCCTTAGTAGATAAGAGTAGGTGAGCTAGGCCGGTTCGGGGTCACTTACCATCTGAGCTGGCGGTCGGTCGGTAAGGTAGGGCGCTACCTTGCCGGTGGGTGGTAATCTCGGTCGGTAAGGTAGAGCGCTACCTTACCGGTGGATGGTAATGTAGAGCGCTACCTTGCCGTAAGGGCAACTCTGTCGGTATTGCAGGGAGAGAAATAACCCAACGCTCAGCAGACATAACCCAACTTTATCTTACCCGTAGAGCAACCCGCTCTATCTTACCGGCAGTTGATAACCCAAATACTATACTATACTATGCTATGTATACTATGTATACCATACTATGCTATGTATACCATACTATGTTATGCATACCATACTATACTATGTATACTATACTATACTATACTATGCTATTATACTATGTATACCATACTATGCTATGTATACCATACTATGCTAGGCATACCATACTATACTATGTATACTATACTATACTATACTATGCTATGTATACTATGTATACCATACTATGCTATGTATACCATACTATGCTATGCATACCATACTATACTATGTATACTATACTATACTATACTATACTATACTATGTATACTATACTATGTATACTATACTATGTATACTATACTATGCATACTATATCCGAATTTCCATGCTGTCAATTATAATTTCGCGCGCTCCACTAGGCGGCGAGTGGCAGACGTCGCGCTGCCGGGACTTCCCCGCGCTGGAAGTGTAGTTCCGCGCGCTCCACTAGGCGGCGAGCGGCAGGCGTCGCGCTGCCTACTGCTGAGTCGACGCGGTGCCGGCTATAAGTCAGGCTATGCTCCAACAACCACCTACACTCACGTGAGGGCGGGTGGTATTTTGCTAAATAATTATTATTAATTAATTATTTATTAATTAATTATTAATTAATTATTAATTAATTATTAATTATTTATTAATTAATTATTAATTAATTATTAATTAATTATTAATTAATTATTAATTAATTATTAATTACTTATTAATTACTTATTAATTAATTATTAATTAATTATTAATTAATTATTAATTAATTATTAATTAATTATTAATTAATTATTAATTAATTATTAATTATTAATTAATTATTAATTGATTATTAATTGATTATTAATTGATTATTAATTAATTATTAATTAATTAATTATTAATTAATTATTATTATTTTTTGACTTTTTCACTTTTTTACTTTTTTCATTTTTTTCATTTTTTTAGTGGTGGGGGCCCCAACCGCCGCCCCCACCTGTGGAGCACTCCATTAAACCATTGCTCCCCCATTTTTTCCCTTTTTACTCGTCCTCAGTCAAGTCGATGATCTGCGGGTGTAAAGTATACCCGAAGCATCCTCCAGGCTCTTCGACCAGGATCGCAACCATACCGTCATCCTCGGGATGGGAATTGAGGAAGAGAGAGAGCATGAACTGCTCGCTCCAATAACCATCTGGAAGCAGTTCATCCTCGCTCTCCTCCTCAACCTCCATCTCCTCCTCGGCGGCTGCGAACCAGGTCTGGAATCCCGGAATCTGGAAGCAGGGAATCACTTCTAAAGGTGGCATCATGCTTGACTGAGTGACGAATGATAATTTTTTGGTCCTCTGCTCCTTATATACTCAAACTTGCATTACATTATATGGGTTTTCACTATCAGAAGTGCACATTTTTTTAAGCAGACGAATTTCCAAGAAACTCCCCTCTCTCTTCATAGCAGACCATCAGAGAGTGCAAGCGCGCGCGAAAGTTTAAAAATTAACGTAGATATGAATTTATTAATCCATTATCGACCAATAAAGTCATATTACAAGTCCTAAAATTTTGTCCGTTTCGCCGTTTCCATCTATCCGACAGAGGCGGGAATTCAAAATTTATAGAGTAACAATTTTTAATTTTTTTAAATAGTGGGAGCCCCAACCATCGCTCCCACCTGTGAGGTACAACCACATACAATTACCTCTCCATTATTACATTTTATTAATTATACATTCCACTTAACATTACGTGTAGAGGTTTACATTGACTTAAATCCACTTCATCCACGGCGTTGTCATCGGCGCTCACGTAGAAGCTGCCAATCGATGACTCTGGTCTGCTGCTGCTGTCAAGTATCCACTTTTTCAATGTGAATACGTTCTGAACGGCGCAGTTGCCATATTCCAAGGTATGATATGTACACTGTATATATGGCTCCTCTCGGTTTAGCGTCTGCAGCGAAGGACAGCCCATCTCCTCGACGTTGCATATAGTTCTACAAAATTACGTTTGATAAAGTAAACAAAGATTATATATGAGGTAAGTATACTTACGTATTTAACAATATATCCTGCAACCACCTCTTCTTCTCCATCCCCTTGACGTACACCTTCTTCGCGTCTATCAAACCATACTGTACTCTCCACCAGCTTCGTGTACGGGATTTCGCCAGAGCTCCAGGGTATGCCATGATAGTTCAACTCCAGCCAGCGATTCGTGCTCTTGCACTCACTCGGTAGATCGTCCCAACGGTGCGGAGATTTGAAGCTGTACACCCACGGTGTAGCATCATCCTCTAGAGCAGCGATGGCCACCTCCTTGAAGACGAACTCGTTGTCAGCGGCCTTGAAGCCCTGCACGTCCACCACGTACTCCATGACGAATGAGCTTCTCGACTCGATACGCCGCTTATATACCCTCGCGGACCTTCCCCCACCGCTCTGCAGCGAGCGCTCTGTACAGAGCGCTCTACCCCCACCACCGCGCTCCCTACTAAGCCCCGCCCCATGGAGCTCGCTGATTGGCTGACCTGCATAGAATTCTTGGAAAAACGGTTTGAACAGGTTGAGACCTGCACGGAGCTGTCTGATTGGCTGACGCAATTTCAAACATCCAATAGAATTCTGGGAAAAATGGCATGGAGCTCTCTGATTGGTCGAACACCACGATGCGAAATATAAAAGGGGAGGTACGAAATTTAGACAAGTTTCTTCACGTCTCAGCTTATTACATACGAACCCTACGGTATTTCTACCTTACTGACAGAGCTGATTATCTCCATCGGTAATTGTAATACGTTAACTTTTACATACAATGAATGCATTATATACTATGTGAACTACGTATACTGTATATGCTGTATATACTATGTATACTACATATACTATACATACTAGCACTCTCCACCACCGCGCGCGAGCGCTCTCTCCACCATGCTATCATTACCAACGATTGATAAGGTAGAAATCTAATTTAGCGACAGAGTGGGAAATACAAAATGGCGGGTAATTTGAAAGAGCGGGAAATTTAAGAAGCTGGACAAAATTTTCACCATTCCGGCGGGAATTCGTGGAGCATCGAACGGTAAATTTTTTTTAATGATAAGAGCCCCAACCATCACCTGTGAGGTACATTACCTCTCCATCATTTATTAATAGACTTTATTCATAATCCATATGTATGTATTTGAAGTAAAAATTTTTCATCAGCTTGACGTTGTGAAGTACACACGCAGCTTTGTATGCTCCATTGTGATTGGTGCAAACAGTCACCGCCTTGTTAGGCTCGTCAAAGCCTGGATAACCGTACTCGATGACGTCGATAGCGTGGACTTTGAAGCATCTTAACCACTCTCTCCTGACTTCACCATGGACAAATACCTTCGTTGCATCATACAGACTATTTCGAATGATTTTCTCCACGTCAGTGTAGAGAATGTCTCCAGATTTCCAGGCAAGACCGTGATAGCAATGCTCCAACCATGTATTCTCGCGTTGGTACTTGTCCGTGAATCGACGCCATGGATACGGCTCTCGAAACATGAGCACCAGAGGTTCTGATTTGTCGTCTAGAGGAAGTATGGCGAGTTCCTTGAGAATGAAATCGTTCACTGGTTGCTTGAAGCCCTGCATGTCTACGACGTACTCCATTATGTATGATCGCGCTGTATGCTACTTCAACCAATCAGAAGGCTTTCCGCAGGTTGTGACCTGATGATTGATTATTGGAAAGTTTAATCCATTATTATGTGATGAAAACCTCAGCAGGCTGATATAACCGAAGCCTCGCCTAACCGCTTGCGAGAGTACTTTCATATTAAAGCAACCTAGCGGTCAGCTGAGCAGCTACTACGCTGGCTTTTCCAGACATCTATGTATGCTAACCTAAAAAAAATTTGTATTTTTTAAATGGTGAGAGCCCCAACGATCGTTCCCACATGTGAGGTACAACCACATACAATTACCTCCCAATCAATCAACATTCCCTTACCATTTAATATATGAGCCTTGCCTCACGAAGTTCATTAATAATAAAATAGATTTCTGCAGAGTTATTTACCATATTTTGCTCAACAATGAGTATTCGAAGACGGTCAACTAATTTGTTAGGGTCATCCCAGACATTGAATTCATATGCAGTTGCAATATTGTCTTGCAATGATGAAACAACTTCTTCCTCTTCCTCCTCATCATCACTAGGCCACAGTCATTTTTTCCATTTACATTTCCAATTAATCAAGCCCTTATTTTTTATTTTACATTTGTCATGTTTTTCTTTCCAAAGTTTTCTCGATGAATTTTTATTGGTTGAGAAATCAGATGCATCTTTATTAGAATGATAAGCTTTGTAATAATTATTCACGTTATTGGCAGTTTCCACTAGAGAATGAGAGTCAATTTGAGAATTTTCTTGATTGACAGTTGTGAGATTTAGAGGATTGACCTTCAATTTGGCTACCACTGCAGATTCTTTTCGCTCGGTAGTCTTATATTTCTCTCCCATTACATTATTAGTACTTTTAACTTCAGAAAGGGCATCTTTCGATCCTGGAAATACTCTTGACGATTGTTCGAACATTGGTGAAATAAAATTATAAAATTTTTTACTTTTTAGTTTCCGAATCGACTCATTTGCGCAGTGCAGCTTTTTATGAGCACATGAACTTACTATGATCATTCTATAATTTTCACAACTAAACAGCAACTGTAATAAGCCCTCAGTCAGTTGGAAAGTTGCACCGCATACTTTCACGATGTTACCTTCAAACTCTATTGGCGAATTACCAATCATAAGAATATTTGCTTTTTTGTAAACACCGTCTACATTATCAAGATACCTCTTTGAATTACGTTTGAGCTTGGATAAGTATTTCTTGACAAGTGAAACCATTTTCTTATCAGCGTCAACAGCACTGGTATATGGAACACTATCAATACTATCTAAATCTGCCGTCATCTTTAAATAAGAGACATCATTTCTCACATTATTGAGAGAATTGTCGATGATGCTCTTCAAAGACATAGATTTTTGCTTGATAGCATCTCTGAATATACGAAGATTATCCGCTTCTCGCTGAGGATATGCCATGTTTATGCTTTCAGAGTTCAGTTCGAACTAAACATATATTAAAGCTGCAGCTGTTATTTATAGTCAAATCCATTCGCGGCACACATAAGACAAAATTTGAGGTGTTTATGTATCAACACTTCAGCTGAACTCTGACTAATGATAATTTTATTTTATTTTACAATATATATATATATATATATATATATATATATATATATATTGCTACTGGTTTGATGTGGGGTTGGTAGTCCATCTGAATCAACAGGCAACCAGCACCTTTTAACATGCTCGCTTTCGGAAACAATACTTATGATAATGCAAAACTTTAGTGCCGAACCTTTCGCGTTTGGAGAAAAGGTGTCACTCCTATGACACATTTTGCGAAAAGCGCTACTCCTCATATGCAAAAGTATCACTCCTATGACACATTTTAGAAAAAAGTGTTACTCCTTCTATGAAAAAGTGTCACTCCTCCAATGGAAAAGTGTCACTTCTATGACACATTCTATGAAAAAGTATTACTCTCCCTATGAAAAGGTGTCACTCCTATGATGCATTCTATTAAAAAGTGTCACTTCTCCTATGAAAAAGTGTTACTCCTATGAAAAAGTGTCACTCCTCCTATGGAAAAGTGTCACTCCTATGACACATTCTACGAAAAAGTCACTCCTATAACACATTTTGCGAAAAGCGCTACTCCTCCTATGAAAAAGTGTCACTCCTATAACACATTCTATGAAAAAGTGACACTCCTATGAAAAAGTGTTACTCCTCCTTTGAAAAGGTGTCACTCCTCCTATGAAAAAGTATCACTCCTATGACACATTTGGCGAAAAGCGCTACTCCTTCTATGAAAAAGTGTCACTCCTATGACGCATTCTTTGAAAAAGTGTCACTCCTCCTAAATTGTTACTCCTTCTATGAAAAAGTGTCACTCCTCCTATGGAAAAGTGTCACTCCTATAACACATTCTACGAAAAAGCGTTACTCCTATGACACATTTTAGGAAAAAGTTTTACTCCTATGACACATTTTAGGAAAAAGTGTTACTCTTCTTATGAAAAAGTGTTACTCCTATGACAGATTTTAGGAAAAAGCGTTACTCCTATGACACATTTTAGGAAAAAGTGTTACTACTATGATGCCTCCTATGAAAAAGTGTCACTCCTCCTACGAAAAAGTGTCACTCCTATGACACATTCTTTGAAAAAGTGTTACTCCTCCTATGAAAAGTTGTCACTCCTCGTATGAAAAAGTGTCACTCCCCTACAAAAAAGTGTCACTCCTCCTATGAAAAAGTGTTACTCCTCCTATGAAAAAGTGTCACTCCTCCTATGGAAAAGTGTCACTCCTATGACACATTCTACGAAAAAGTGTCACTCCTATGACACATTTTGCGAAAAGCGCTACTCCTTCTATGAAAAATTGTCACTCCTATGACGCATTCTACGAAAAAGTGTCACTCCTCCTATGAAAAAGTAGCAGCCTATTCCTTAGTATACCTATGAAAAAGTGTTGCTCCTTCTATGAAAAAGTGTCACTCCTCCTACGAAAAAGTGTTACATCTCCTATGAAAACGCGCTACACTCCCTATGAAAAGGTGTCACTCCTATGACGCATTCTATAGAAAAGTGTTACTCCTCCTATGAAAAAGTGTCACTCCTCCTATGGAAAAGTGTTACTCCTCCTACGAAAAAGTGTCACTCCTATGACACATTTTAGGAAAAAGTGTTACTCCTCCTTTGAGAAGGTGTCACTCATCCTATGAAAAAGTATCACTCCTATGAGACATTATGCGAAAAGCGCTACTCCTTCTATGAAAAATTGTCACTCCTATGACGCATTCTACGAAAAAGTGTCACTCCTCCTATGAAAAAGTAGCAGCCTATTCCTTAGTATACCTATGAAAAAGTGTTACTCCTTCTATGAAAAAGTGTCACTCCTCCTATGGAAAAGTGTCACTCCTATGACACATTCTACGAAAAAGTGTTACTCCTTCTATGAAAAAGTGTCACTCCTATGACACATTTTAGGAAAAAGTGTTACTCCTATGACACATTTTAGGAAAAAGTGTTACTCTTCCTATGAGAAAGTGTTACTCTTCCTTTGAAAAGTTGTCACTCCTCCTATGAGAAAGTGTCACTCCTATGACACATTTTGCAAAAAGTGCTACTTTTCAGTTCTATGACACATTCTTTGAAAAACTGTTACTCCTTCTTTGAAAAGTTGTCACTCCTCCTATGAAAAAGTGTCACTCTCCCTACGAAAAAGTGTCACTCTCCCTACGAAAAAGTGTCACTCCTATGACACATTTTAGGAAAAAGTGTTACTCCTATGATGCATTTTACGAAAAAGTGTCACTCTTCCTATGAAAAAGTGTTACTCCTATGAAAAAGTGTCACTCCTCCTATGGAAAAGTGTCACCCCTATGACACATCCTACGAAAAAGTGTCACTCCTATGTAGGGTAGTCTTGGGTTATCGACTTTTGACAAGGTAGAGTGCTCTGCTGGTTGGGTTATCGACTGTTGGACCACCCTGCCGACAGCGCTCTATCGGCTGGGTTAATGGCCTACGCAGTATTCCGCTGTGTTGATAAGCTTGTGAACAGAGCGGAATACTGCGTAGGCCATTAACCCAGCCGATAGAGCGCTGTCGGCAGGGTGGTCCAATATTCGATAACCCAACCAGCAGAGCAGTCTACCTTGCAAAAGTCGATAACCCAAGTCTACCCTACATAGGAGTGACACTTTTTCGTTGGATGTGTCATAGGAGTGACACTTTTCCATAGGAGGAGTGACACTTTTTCATAGGAGTAACACTTTTTCATAGGAAGAGTGACACTTTTTCGTAAAATGCATCATAGGAGTAACACTTTTTCCTAAAATGTGTCATAGGAGTGACACTTTTTCGTAGGGAGAGTGACACTTTTTCATAGGAGGAGTGACAACTTTTCAAAGAAGGAGTAACAGTTTTTCAAAGAATGTGTCATAGGACTGAAAAGTAGCACTATTCGCAAAATGTGTCATAGGAGTGACACTTTTTCATAGGAGGAGTGACAACTTTTCAAAGGAAGAGTAACACTTTTTCCTAAAATGTGTCATAGGAGTAACACTTTTTCCTAAAATGTGTCATAGGAGTGACACTTTTTCATAGAAGGAGTAACACTTTTTCGTAGAATGTGTCATAGGAGTGACACTTTTCCATAGGAGGAGTGACACTTTTTCATAGAAGGAGTAACACTTTTTCATAGGTATACTAAGGAATAAGCCGCTACTTTTTCATAGGAGGAGTGACACTTTTTCGTAGAATGCGTCATAGGAGTGACACTTTTTCAAAGGAGGAGTAACACTTTTTCCTAATATGTGTCATAGGAGTGACACTTTTTCGTAGATGGAGTAACACTTTTCTATAGAATGCGTCATAGGAGTGACACCTTTTCATGGGGAGTGTAGCGCGTTTTCATAGGAGGAGTAACACTTTTCCATAGGAGGAGTGACACTTTTTCATAGGAGGAGTAACACTTTCCTATAGAATGCGTCATAGGAGTGACACCTTTTCATAGGGAGTGTAGCGCGTTTTCATAGGAGATGTAACACTTTTTCGTAGGAGGAGTGACACTTTTTCATAGAAGGAGCAACACTTTTTCATAGGAGGAGTAGCGCTTTTCGCAAAATGTGTCATAGGAGTGACACTTTTTCGTAGAATGTGTCATAGGAGTGACACTTTTCCATAGGAGGAGTGACACTTTTTCATAGGAGGAGTAACACTTTTTCATAGGAGGAGTGACACTTTTTTGTAGGGGGAGTGACACTTTTTCATACGAGGAGTGACAACTTTTCAAAGGAGGAGTAACACTTTTTCAAAGAATGTGTCATAGGAGTGACACGTTTTCATAGAATGCGTGATAGGAGTGACACTTTTTCGTAGGAGGAGTGACACTTTTTCATAGGAGGCATCATAGTAGTAACACTTTTTCCTAAAATGTGTCATAGGAGTAACGCTTTTTCCTAAAATCTGTGATAGGAGTAACACTTTTTCATAAGAAGAGTAACACTTTTTCCTAAAATGTGTCATAGGAGTAAAACTTTTTCCTAAAATGTGTCATAGGAGTAAGGCTTTTTCATAGAATGTGTCATAGGAGTGACACTTTTCCATAGGAGTGACACTTTTTCATAGAAGGAGTAACAATTTAGGAGGAGTGACACTTTTTCAAAGAATGCGTCATAGGAGTGACACTTTTTCATAGAAGGAGTAGCGCTTTTCGCCAAATGTGTCATAGGAGTGATACTTTTTCATAGGAGGAGTGACACCTTTTCAAAGGAGGAGTAACACTTTTTCATAGGAGTGTCACTTTTTCATAGAATGTGTTATAGGAGTGACACTTTTTCATAGGAGGAGTAGCGCTTTTCGCAAAATGTGTCATAGGAGTGACACTTTTTCGTAGAATGTGTCATAGGAGTGACACTTTTCCATAGGAGGAGTGACACTTTTTCATAGGAGTAACACTTTTTCATAGGAGAAGTGACACTTTTTAATAGAATGCATCATAGGAGTGACACCTTTTCATAGGGAGAGTAATACTTTTTCATAGAATGTGTCATAGAAGTGACACTTTTCTATTGGAGGAGTGACACTTTTTCATAGAAGGAGTAACACTTTTTTCTAAAATGTGTCATAGGAGTGATACTTTTGCATATGAGGAGTAGCGCTTTTCGCAAAATGTGTCATAGGAGTGACACCTTTTCTCCAAACGCGAAAGGTTTGGCACTAAAGTTTTGCATTATCATAAGTATTGTTTCCGAAAGCGAGCATGTTAAAAGGTGCTGGTTGCCTGTTGATTCAGATGGACTACCAACCCCATATCAAACCAGTAGCAATATATATATATATATATTTATATATATATATATATATATATATATATATATATATATATATATATATATATATATATATATATATTGTAAAATAAAATAAAATTATCATTAGTCAGAGTTCAGCTGAAGTGTTGATACATAAACACCTCAAATTTTGTCTTATGTGTGCCGCGAATGGATTTGACTATAAATAACAGCTGCAGCTTTAATATATGTTTAGTTCGAACTGAACTCTGAAGCATAAACATGGCATATCCTCAACGAGAAGCGGATAATCTTCGTATATTCAGAGATGCTATCAAGCAAAAATCTATGTCTTTGAAGAGCATCATCGACAATTCTCTCGATAATGTGAGAAATGATGTCTCTTATTTAAAGATGACGGCAGATTTAGATAGTATTGATAGTGTTCCATATACCAGTGCTGTTGACGCTGATAAGAAAATGGTTTCACTTGTCAAGAAATACTTATCCAAGCTCAAACGTAATTCAAAGAGGTATCTTGATAATGTATACGGTGTTTACAAAAAAGCAAATATTCTTATGATTGGTAATTCGCCAATAGAGTTTGAAGGTAACATCGTGAAAGTATGCGGTGCAACTTTCCAACTGACTGAGGGCTTATTACAGTTGCTGTTTAGAAAAAATCCTGATGGAAATCGCATTAATTCAGCTGATTTGGAAAATTATAGAATGATCATAGTAAGTTCATGTGCTCATAAAAAGCTGCACTGCGCAAATGAGTCGATTCGGAAACTAAAAAGTAAAAAATTTTATAATTTTATTTCACCAATGTTCGAACAATCGTCAAGAGTATTTCCAGGATCGAAAGATGCCCTTTCTGAAGTTAAAAATGCTAGTAATGTAATGGGAGAGAAATATAAGACTACCGAGCGAAAAGAATCTGCAGTGGTAGCCAAATTGAAGGTCAATCCTCTAAATCTCACAACTGTCAATCAAGAAAATTCTCAAATTGACTCTCATTCTCTAGTGGAAACTGCCAATAACGTGAATAATTATTACAAAGCTTATCATTCTAATAAAGATGCATCTGATTTCTCAACCAATAAAAATTCATCGAGAAAACTTTGGAAAGAAAAACATGACAAATGTAAAATAAAAAATAAGGGCTTGATTAATTGAAAATGTAAATGGAAAAAAAGACTGTGGCCTAGTGATGATGAGGAGGAAGAGAAAGAAGTTGTTTCATCATTGCAAGACAATATTGCAACTGCATATGAATTCAATGTCTGGGATGACCCTAACAAATTAGTTGACCGTCTTCGAGTACTCATTGTTGAGCAAAATATGGTAAATAACTCTGCAGAAATCTATTTTATTATTAATGAACTTCGTGAGGCAAGGCTCATATATTAAATGGTAAGGGAATGTTGATTGATTGGGAGGTAATTGTATGTGGTTGTACCTCACAGGTGGGAACGATCGTTGGGGCTCTCACCATTTAAAAAATACAAATTTTTTTTAGGTTAGCATACATAGATGTCTGGAAAAGCCAGCGTAGTAGTTGCTCAGCTGACCGCTAGGTTGCTTTAATATGAAAGTACTCTCGCAAGCGGTTAGGCGAGGCTTCGGTTATATCAGCCTGCTGAGGTTTTCATCACATAATAATGGATTAAACTTTCCAATAATCAATCATCAGGTCACAACCTGCGGAAAGCCTTCTGATTGGTTGAAGTAGCATACAGCGCGATCATACATAATGGAGTACGTTGTAGACATGCAGGGCTTCAAGCAACCAGTGAACGATTTCATTCTCAAGGAACTCGCCATACTTCCTCTAGACGACAAATCAGAACCTCTGGTGCTCATGTTTCGAGAGCCGTATCCATGGCGTCGATTCACGGACAAGTACCAACGCGAGAATACATGGTTGGAGCATTGCTATCACGGTCTTGCCTGGAAATCTGGAGACATTCTCTACACTGACGTGGAGAAAATCATTCGAAATAGTCTGTATGATGCAACGAAGGTATTTGTCCATGGTGAAGTCAGGAGAGAGTGGTTAAGATGCTTCAAAGTCCACGCTATCGACGTCATCGAGTACGATTATCCAGGCTTTGACGAGCCTAACAAGGCGGTGACTGTTTGCACCAATCACAATGGAGCATACAAAGCTGCGTGTGCACTTCACAACGTCAAGCTGATGAAAAATTTTTACTTCAAATACATACATATGGATTATGAATAAAGTCTATTAATAAATGATGGAGAGGTAATGTACCTCACAGGTGATGGTTGGGGCTCTTATCATTAAAAAAAATTTACCGTTCGATGCTCCACGAATTCCCGCCGGAATGGTGAAAATTTTGTCCAGCTTCTTAAATTTCCCGCCCTTTCAAATTACCCGCCATTTTGTATTTCCCACTCTGTCGCTAAATTAGATTTCTACCTTATCAATCGTTGGTAATGATAGCATGGTGGAGAGAGCGCTCGCGCGCGGTGGTGGAGAGTGCTAGTATGTATAGTATATGTAGTATACATAGTATATACAGCATATACAGTATACGTAGTTCACATAGTATATAATGCATTCATTGTATGTAAAAGTTAATGTATTACAATTACCGATGGAGATAATCAGCTCTGTCAGTAAGGTAGAAATACCGTAGGGAGGACGAGTAAAAAGGGAAAAAATGGGGGAGCAATGGTTTAATGGAGTGCTCCACAGGTGGGGGCGGCGGTTGGGGCCCCCACCACTAAAAAAATGAAAAAAATGAAAAAAGTAAAAAAGTGAAAAAGTCAAAAAATAATAATAATTAATTAATAATTAATTAATAATTAATTAATAATTAATTAATAATTAATTAATAATTAATTAATAATTAATTAATAATTAATTAATAATTAATTAATAATTAATTAATAATTAATTAATAATTAATTAATAATTGATTAATAAATAATAATTATTTAGCAAAATACCACCCGCCCTCACGTGAGTGTAGGTGGTTGTTGGAGCATAGCCTGACTTATAGCCGGCACCGCGTCGACTCAGTAGTAGGCAGCGCGACGCCTGCCGCTCGCCGCCTAGTGGAGCGCGCGGAACTACACTTCCAGCGCGGGAAGTCCCGGCAGCGCGACGTCTGCCACTCGCCGCCTAGTGGAGCGCGCGAAATTCAAATTGACAGCATGGAAATTCGGATATAGTATGCATAGTATAGTATACATAGTATAGTATACATAGTATAGTATAGTATAGTATACATAGTATAGTATGGTATGCATAGCATAGTATGGTATACATAGCATAGTATGGTATACATAGTATACATATCATAGTATAGTATAGTATAGTATACATAGTATAGTATGGTATGCATAGCATAGTATGGTATACATAGCATAGTATGGTATACATAGTATACATAGCATAGTATAGTATAGTATAGTATACATAGTATAGTATGGTATGCATAGCATAGTATGGTATACATAGCATAGTATGGTATACATAGTATACATAGCATAGTATAGTATAGTATTTGGGTTATCAACTGCCGGTAAGATAGAGCGGGTTGCTCTACCGGTAAGATAAAGTTGGGTTATGTCTGCTGAGCGTTGAGTTATTGCTCTCCCTGCAATACCGACAGAGTTGCCCTTACGGCAAGGTAGCGCTCTACATTACCATCCACCGGCAAGGTAGCGCTCTACCTTACCGACCGAGATTACCACCCACCGGCAAGGTAGCGCCCTACCTTACCGACCGAGCGCCAGCTCAGATGGTAAGTACCCCGAACCGGCCTAGCTCACCTACTGATAAGCTAGGACAGTTCTGCCCCCCCCCCCCACTCGTCCACCAGCCACCCTGTGCAGCGTTCTGATAGTTGAGACGGGCAGGTGAGGCTCCGCCCACTTTTGACAAGTCTACCCTTACGTAATGACGTCGTCAAATAAAAATTATCCGTATTTTATTGTAAAGTTTTTGCAAACCGCTCAAATTTTTATTTACTAGCGATCCCGGGCGTGCGGCGGCGCGGCGGCGCACAGTGTCGCAAAACCAAGGAAAAATGCTCAAAATTCCGCTTCCACTCAATTTTGCATAAAAAAAATATTGTTTTATATATGTTTTACTTCGTTTTTTAGTTATCTATGACTTACCGTTTCCCCCGATATGTCCAGATTTGTTTATAAACATGTTGTTGGTGCATGTCCATGCGTGTCTCATGAATTCGATTTAACTCGAAGACTGAACTTATTTTCACATTTAAGAATCACGAAAACTATAACATCTTAAGCTATATTTTGCTTATTTTTATACAAATATATATATATAATCAACTTAATCACATATATGATCTTATAACCATATACCTATAGTTATATATATGTAATTATGATAATACACGCTGAAGGCAGGTCAATGTAACACGGGTATATTGAATTTGACCTTTTATAAGTATGTATCATCATATATAGCAGTATATGGTTATACATTTACATATATGCTCAGATATGATGAGATATAATAGTATATGCAAATTTTAGAGTTGACAGTCGCGCAATTATTTATGATCATATGCGCTCATATATATATAAGTATATGTCTGATCTTATATGGCTATATATAACTGTATATTGACATATATTAGCATATATGAATATATATAGATATATACATATATATGGTTATATTCAATGTACAACCTTATACAATACAATACAATATATGGCTGATATATGGAATTTATAACTGTTTTTTTTTTAATTTTTTCTAAAATTATTAAGACTGTCATCAAGTTACACATAATATATACACATTCAAGAAAATATAATCTATATTGTCGTAGAGGCATTATGAAATATTACTTTAGTTGGATACAATTTTATTAGATAATAATTATATAAAACCAAGTATATATAATATTATATGTGACAAAGATATTATATGTAACACATACGTAGGTGAAAATGTAATAAATAAATAAGTAAAAGAAAATACACGTACATAAATAAATCGATAAATGTTCTTTATTATAAATAATTCAATTATTCTTTATCCGAAAGGTCAGAAGTATCCTCTGAAGTTATTTCACTTTCAGAAATGCTTTCTTCGTCTTCTACTTCTTCAGCTTCTTCGTCTGCTTGACTTGTTTCTTCTTGTTCTTTTTCTTCTTCTGTTTCATCATATTTTATAATTAATTTTGTCATTTCTATTGTTAAACTTTGATGTTTCTTTTTTGGTAGTTCTCGCGACAGTGATATAAATGGGTCAGAATTTAAAAATAATCGTAGGAACACATCTGTATTGGTTGCGATCCTGTAAATCATGTAATGAAATAAAAATTATAGTTTTTTATGTCTTTAAGTAATTATTTTTAATATAACTTATACTGACAAAAATGATATTAGTGGTAGTTACTACATTGCATAGTAAAATCAAATATAGTTACTCTTACCATATTTTTTTGTAGAATAAACTATAATATGTTGATGATAAAAATACGAGTTTAGTAGACATCACTATACATTATAGCCAACCCAATATGGTAATGCAAACTATATTTTATAGAATATTGAACTTATGTAATATTAACCTATATAATATTTTGTTTTAATATAGTAATCTGTACTATATTTTGTATACATCCTAACCATAATATTAAATGTAAATAGTACTATAAAATAAGGTCGTAGTAAAATAACACTATATTTTATAGTACTTTTATGTTAAAATATACTATATTTTTTTCTCAGTGTATCATCAAAGAAATATTCATTAATTAATTGTATGTAGTTACCTTGAGTGTTTTCTGGAAAATCTATCTTTAAACCTCTTCAGAAATTTGTGGCTACCTTCTTGTGGCTCTTCGGATAACATTCCCATCGGTAATTTTAAATCTTCTAGCAGTTTCCAGCCGTGTATGAGGATAACATGCATCGACGGAGGCATATAGTACCAGCTATACAAACTCGAGTACATTACTGCAGTGTCATAGCAGTACGCACGAAACTCGTTAATATTAATTTTATAATGTGAAGAAATCACAGCCAAAACCACCTTAAAACGTTTTAAAAGATTTTCATCGAATCCTGTTTCAATAAAAATAAATAATCATTAGTTTACTGATAATTTAATAACGAGAATTACAATTGATAATTGATTTGCTAATATTTTTCAAGAGAAATGTAAAAATAAAATTAATATTAGGATATCATAAAAAAATGCAAAAAAATTTGCAGTATATGGACTATTAAGAATCTTCTCAATCGCGAAAAATCTTTAACAGTCTATTCAAAGAATTGTTTTACTTGTAATCTATTTATTTAAGAAAAAATTATCAGATTGAAAGTAAGTTTTATTTATTCGTGATTTAATTGACCATGTACCATGTATTACCATATTATCATGTAAATTGCTAAGTTATACAAAAAATACTATGCAAAACACGTATAATTGAAATTATAAATTGAAATAATTTGTTGAAATATCTACTATGTTAAAGAAACTACCAATATTCTTTACATTTCTCTGCAGCAAAAAATATATAGCAAAAAATAAGTTTACATACTGGTTCGTTGGTAACCCTTTTTCAAAGATACCAGATCTGTGCACAGGTATATTTATTATATCTCTACAGAAAGTATTTTTGTATATAATATATTATAAACATGTAGACTACAATTATTTATATTTGTACTCTGGTTGAATAAAAAAAAATAATATAACAATATTACCTGTTATTCTAGCAACAAGTTCTATATTATTGAAAAATTTTCTCGCTGTATTGCCGTCATTAGTGTTGCCAAAATTTTGAGTGGGAGCATCCACTAGGATGCCTAATTCAGCTCGAATCTCATCCTGAATTTGTTTTTTACGGTTATGGACAACACCTTTTTTATCTTTAGGAACCTGTTGTAGGCAATTGAAGAAAAATATTCACAATGTATATTTATTTTAGATTAGTTATTGCTGCAATTATTTTTTTATCGTCATTATATTAATTGAATATAATACTTAAAATTTCTTTTGGTATTAACAGGCTCAGTACGAATAATATATAAGAAAAACTACCTTTAGTTGACAAAGAATAAAAAGGAATCGAAAATATTTTCAGTTTTAGTTATTCCTAATGATGTGAATGTCTGATGTGAAAAGCGTTATGCGTAAAAGTTTTAGAAGTTTTTTACTTTACAGCAATCTCAAGTATAGCAAATTTCATGAGTCATATTTGACTCATGCCACAGTGAACCTGTTAATTTCGTTTCATAGAACGTTTTATTATTCATGCAATGATTTATTTATTAATTAATTATACCTACTCTCCATATTTTAATTTCCATACGGTATGAAACATGTAACACTAGTTCCATAAATCGAATGTGGGCATGCAGCACAGAAAATCGGAACCTCAAAAATTGATCATTGATGGGTCTGTCCACAATTTTCTCGACATGGTTCATTTGAGATATTTTAGCCCCACAAAGAAAACAGCTCTGACTAGAACTGTTCGTGAGGGCATTGCACACCTATATTTTCAGCCCGTTTTAACAAAAACCAAAATTGTTCTTTCATATTGTTTTAAGTCAGGTAAATGTAACAATAGATAACTAGTTAATGTTGGGAGATATTAGTTAGTTTTGATTAACAAGTACATAATATTGACGAATAGTACGAATGTCCATGTTTCAATAAATAATTAAAAGTTTCATACCTTGTTGAAAATATAACGTGACAGTTGCGTTTATTCTATTAAAGAAAATATTTTGTATAATAGACTCGAACAAAACAAGATCTTAAAGAACGATCCTGATTATTAAATTATGCATAAAAAAATCATGCAAACGTATCATTTTATATGAAAATTTTATATGAAAATATAAAGTAATTATAATGATAATTTCTTATTGGACAACGCAATATTATCCACTACAAATTGATAAAGCATTTTTTAATATCAAAAGCTAGTGTTATACAATTCCGAATTTTAAACGTATTTTAAATTGCAATATAGAACTAGCAACTAATTACTATAATAATTTTGTATACAAAATTAGACATGTGAAACGTTAAATGAAAAGGTGCTGGTTGGCTAAATTCTTTAGAGAGTCAAACTTTAACATCGTAAGCAGACACTTCGACATAAATAATTTTCCTATAGATTCACTATAATAAATCAATAGAATCAAAACTGGTCTATGAATAATTAAAAAGTTGGACATTTTAAATCAAAAAGTTCTCTTCATTTATAATCAAAACGACGTCTGATTAAAAATCATTTAGAGATGAATAGTTACCGAGTGGTACTTGGTTACATATTGGTACATTTGCCTTAAATGAATACACAAAAAATCTCTGCAGTAAATTAATATTCATCGTAGTATCGTTAAAATATAATTTATAAAACATGAAGATTAATCTTTGCATTGGAATCACAATGATTTCTACAATAACCTTTCCGTCAATCATAGTCAACATCATTTCCGAAGTAACACTGCAACCAGCAACGGTAATATCTTGAAGTTCTTCAAGTTGTTGCTGAATATTCATTTCTTCTTGTCGACACAGATCACTAGTCTCGTGTAAAAACAAAATTTTTAATGGGCGGCAAAATCTAGTGGATGAAGGTACTGGGTTTGTCCAATAAATTTCGTCAGTGTTGACATTCACCAGTTGTAGCGGTACAAGCGTTGACGTAAAAATACCATTCGAATAAGCTTCCTTATTTCTAACTTTTTGTTTAAATATATTTGAATTAGTCCCATCGAAACCATACTTGAAAATAATTTTGAGATGTGTATTTAGATCTTGATCAAAATGTAAATTCAAATAGCGCATTAGTCGCTTAACAGTATGGTCCAATAAATTTTGGAGTGACACTTCGCATTTCATTTCCGATATTACTACTCCATCTGGATACGTATCTTTTTTTACTGCTGCAACCTATATTATACAAATTATTTTAAATTTTAGTACCAACTTACTAAGGAATTTTCAATTTATAACTTTCGTATAATTGGTGCAAATGTTCCTCTCTTAAAAAAGTGATGACCGGCCGTAGTGGAGCATTCTTAAACGTAATATTATTGGTTGTTGAACTGAGCGGTAAAATTCGATACAAGCAAATTTTTTATCTTAACAATAAAGAACGTTTGGAAAATGGAATAGAAAGCAAAAGAGTTTTTTTAGAATAAGTTATGTCAATATTATGTTCAGAGTTAATTTTTTATGCAATACTTTATGAAAAAATAAAAAAAAAATAAATAAAATGGAATAAGCATATAGTTTCTAATTTCAAAATTTATAGTATAAATTGAGGGTAACTATACTACAATATTATATTAATTATTAAAGATCCATTAAAATTAAAACAAAGGGATTTTTGTCTCATAAGGAATAAATTATTCTTAATATTTTTAGTAAAAAAAAAGAACATAGATCGTGCGTAGCGAGCATGGATTTAGCTAGTACAATATAATAAAATACCTGTTTGTAGGTAGGATATAAATCACAGTTAGCCTTCAATGCAGCAGCTCTTATTGATATACAGCGTGTCCAAAAAGTCTGGAAACACCCAAATAATTTCTCAGCTGAATTACTATTGGACAATGTTAAGGTCGCCTTTGTAGTAATTTTTTACGAGGAATCCAATGGTGACCTTGGATTCGACCTTGGACCTCATTTTTGAGGTTATTTCAAGGTCAACCTCATTTTTTTAAATGGTAACCCCTATTTTTTATAGCGGAATCTGAAAGAGCGGAAAATTTTACGTCCGGATATGTATTAAGGTATGAGGTTGAGGTTGCCCCCAGAGGTCAAATTGAGGTAGTATCAAAGTATGATTTCTTAAAAATTTCGCGAGTTCAGTGGTAAAACAAAACAAACAAAGGTAAGGTTTGGTAAGTTCGAACGAAGACTTGAAGGTGACCTCTGATTCGACCTTGAACCTCATTTTGAGCCTCATTTTTGAGGTTATTTCGAGGTCAATCTCATTTTTTTAAATGGTAACCCCTATTTTTTAGCGGAATCGGAAAGAGTGTGAAACTTTACGTCCAAACATGTACTCAGAACATAGTTCAAGAAGGACCTTGACGTTCATTTGAAGGTCATTTAAACTTAATGACGGTCTGATCTTGTGTAAACTTTTTAATTTTTTTAAACAGTCTAACATCTTATTTCAAGTGCTCGAATTATTTTCCATCCACTTTTTGATAGTAACCTAATCGATGATCGAAAACACCAACAGTATTTTTGATCATTTCAGTAGGAATGAGAGTTGATTCATTGTAAAATTTTTTGAAGCGTTTAAATATTGAACATTGTTACTTGTTATTTTTCGTATGGTTATAGTGACAATAAACTATTATTCATTCCATAACCACCACAGAAAAGGGTTGGTCATCTTTCAAACATATTTTTTGAAAATTAAAAGTTCTTTTTATTTTCAACTCAAAAAGTATTTTTGGATAAGGTCTACTACGAAGAGTAATAAAAATGAACAAACTCACTGATAGAGAAAGAATAACGATTCTCATGATGAGAGGTTGGGGAAACATGCAGCGATCTTATAGGGCCGTAAGAGATATTTTTAATGCTTCATTTAGGATTGGTGGAACTCCACATCATTTTCAACAGTTCAAAAAACTGTTAGAAGGTTTGAAAATACCGGCACTATCAGCGATTTACCTCGATCAGGCAGACCAATGTCAGCAGGTAACGAAGAGAAATCTTTAGATGTTGTGTTAACATTCACCGAAGATCCGCATACTTCCGTTCGTAGAGCTGCTGAAGTGCACGAAATAAGTAAATCATCTATTCATAACATACTAAAGAGAGAGAAGTTCCATCCATTTAAAGTAACGCTAATACACAAGTTAAATGAAGATGATTTCGATCGTCGCGTTGAATTCTGTGATGATATGATGGCACGCATCGTACAAAATCCAAATTTTCCATCAAATATAGTCTTCTCAGATGAAGCTACATTTCAACTTGACTCAAGCGTAAATAGGCATAACTGTAGATATTGGGCAGTTGAAAACCCTCATTGGGCAAGAGAAGCCAAGTCACAATATCCACAAAAATTAAATGTCTGGGCTGGAATATTAAATAATAGGATTATAGAACCATTTTTTATTGATGGCAATTTAAATGCAGAAAAGTATGAAACTATGTTACGGAATCAAATTGTTCCTGCTATAAGAGAAATAGCTGGAGAGGACTTTAATAACACATGGTATCAACAGGACGGTGCAGCAGCTCATTATGCACGAAACGTTCGCACATACTTAGATACAGTATTCATTAATCGATGGATAGGACGAAGAGGTGCAATTGAATGGCCAGCTAGGTCCCCCGATTTAACGCCTCTAGATTATTTCTATTGGGGTTATCTGAAGGATCGTGTATTCAAAACAAAACCCTTAAACTTAGATGAATTACGTGAAAGGATCATTGATGAATCAGCTCTCATTCCTACTGAAATGATTGAAAATGCTGTTGGTGCTTTCTATCATCGATTAGGTTACTGTCAAGAAATGAATGGAGAACAGTTCGAGCACTTGAAATAAGATATTATACTGTTTAAAAAAATCAAATGTGAGAGGCAAGGGGACTCACGTAAATCAAGCGCCCCATCGTGAGAGGCAAGGGGACTCACGTAAATCAAGCACCCCATCGTGAGAGGCAAGGGGACTCACGTAAATCAAGCGCCCCATCGTGAGAGGCAAGGGGACTCACGTAAATCAAGCACCCCATCGTGAGAGGCAAGGGGACTCACGTAAATCAAGCACCCCAAAGGGAACAGATTTTACTACGTCCACGTCGTTGTTCCTGGGTAACGCTAAATGTAAAAAAATTGAACTTGACATGACTTTTAAGGACAATGTCAAGGTCACCATTAGATTTCTCGTTGAAAACTACTAAAGAATTAACCTCGCTCAGTGTGATAAAAAGTTTACACAAGATCAGACCGTCATTAAGTTTAAATGACCTTAAAATGAACGTCAAGGTCCTTCTTGAACTATGTTCTGAGTACATGTTTGGACGTAAAGTTTCACACTCTTTCCGATTCCGCTAAAAAAATAGGGGTTACCATTTAAAAAAATGAGGTTGACCTCGAAATAACCTCAAAAATGAGGCTCAAAATGAGGTTCAAGGTCGAATCAGAGGTCACCTTCAAGTCTTCGTTCGAACTTACCAAACCTTACCTTTGTTTGTTTTGTTTTACCACTGAACTCGCGAAATTTTTAAGAAATCATACTTTGACCTCAATTTGACCTCTGGGGGTAACCTCAACCTCATACCTTAATACATATCCGGACGTAAAATTTTCCGCTCTTTCAGATTCCGCTATAAAAAATAGGGGTTACCATTTAAAAAAATGAGGTTGACCTTGAAATAACCTCAAAAATGAGGTCCAAGGTCGAATCCAAGGTCACCATTGGATTCCTCGTAAAAAATTACTACAAAGGCGACCTTAACATTTTCCAATAGTAATTCAGCTGAGAAATTATTTGGGTGTTTCCAGACTTTTTGGACACGCTGTATAAGCATTCGATGTCAGGTTAGCTTCTACGATAAGTGCAAGTGCGTCTTCTGGAGATAGTTGCGAACTCTCGGGTTTTTTTAACTAATTCTCAAAGTTTTTCAGAATTGTCATTATCAATAATGAAATCCATCAACTTCGCACCACACATATTATCATCCAACTTGAGCTTTTTCTTCGCAACTTCATAACTCTCTTCACTTGACATACTCCGACTTAAGCTTAAGTTCTTATTTCTTTGACTGGTCTTCGATGATGCTGCATACGATAATTTTGGTCGGCCTACTATATATATATATATATATGTGTGTATATATCCATGACAATAAAGTGTTCATAAAGTTTCAGATAACATTTTAAATATTTTTTGGAAAAACTAAAAAAATATTTAGTTGTTTTTATGATAAGTTTAACCATAGTAGTTAAGTTAACTTACTATGATGCTGCATACGATAATTGAAGGGCCGGATGCAATAAGGGGGTTAGCGCTCGAAAACCCGTAAAAGTATTGTCAAATTGACTAAATTTTCAATGTAGCCAAATTAATTTTTAAAAAATATCACCTTGTAGGGAATGAAAAGAAGTATTTTTACCTAGAAGGAATTTTTTTTATTCGACTTTCTTTTTAATATAAAAATTAAAAACTGAAAATTTTGTTCATCTATTTTTAATAGCTTTCAAAAACATTAATCGTCCAAACTTGGTCAAATATCATCGAAATATTTTGAAATTTGACAGGGACGTGCAGAATACTCCAACGTTGCCTATGGGATTGATAAAAGGATGTACATCGATAATTGTTAATAATTATTTAATTGCAAATATATTGCGATCGGTAATTACGTTTTCTTAACTTTAACGGAAAAAAGTATCGAGGGAAGTTGAAGCTAGGAAAAACTTCCAGCGAGACATTTGTTCCTTAATAGTCTAATAAGTTTCTGACAAAGTTTCAAATTGATTTAATAATAAATGACTTAAATAGAGCGTTATTAATAAAGACGCGCGCTAGCAACATCGGCGGCGCGGCGCGGCGTGAGCTCAGACTGCATCGCACACGTTTTCGCAGTGGCGTATCACGTTTATAAAAATTAAAGAATCAAGAATCATTACGTTATTGTGTGTATGTGTGTGTGTGTGTGTGTGTGTGTGTGTGTGCGTGTGTGTGTGTGTGTGTGTGTGTGTGTGCGTGTGTGTGTGTGTGTGTGTGTGTGTGTGTGTGTGTGTGTGTGTGTGCGTGTGTGCGTGTGTGTGTGTGTGTGTGTGTATTTGTTTATGTGTATCCTTATGATAATATTAATGAACATATTAAATTTTAAGGTACAAATTTATTTATTAACATACTAACAAAATATAATTATATGTACAGTGCGTTGACTTATAAACTGTGTTTTTACGTTATATAAAACATAATATCGTTACATAATAATTCGTTAATTTTTATAAACGTGATTGCACTGATACATCAGTGCAAAAATATGTAAACACAGGCTTAGCTCACGCCGCGCCGCGCCGCCGATGTTGCTAGCGCGCGTCTTTATTAATAACGCTCTATTTAAGTCATTTATTATTAAATCAATTTGAAACTTTGTCAGAAACTTATTAGACTATTAAGGAACAAATGTCTCGCTGGAAGTTTTTCCTAGCTTCAACTTTCCTCGATACTTTTTTCCGTTAAAGTTAAGAAAACGTAATCATCAATCGCAATATATTTGCAATTAAATAATTATTAACAATTATCGATTTACATCCTTTTATCAATCCCATAGGCAACGCTGGAGTATTCTGCATGTCCCTGTCAAATTTCAAAATATTTCGATGATATTTGACCAAGTTTAGACGATTAATGTTTTTGAAAGCTATTAAAAACAGATGAACAAAATTTTCAGTATTTAATTTTTATATTAAAAAGAAAGTCGAATAAAAAAATTCCTTCTAGGTAAAAATACTTCTTTTCATTCCCTACAAGGTGATATTTTTTAAAAATTAATTTGGCTACATTGAAAATTTAGTCAATTTGACAATACTTTTACGAGTTTTCCAGCGCTAACCCCCTTATTGCATCCGGCCCTTCAATTTTGGTCGACCTACTATATATATGTGTGTGTGTGTGTGTGTATATATCCATGACAATAAAGTGTTCATAAAGTTTCAGATAACATTTTAAATATTTTTTGGAAAAACTAAAAAAATATTTAGTTGTTTTTATGATAAGTTTAACCATAGTAGTTAAGTTAACTTACTAATTAAAAAGTTGTATGAATTAAGAAAATCTGAAAACGCATAGTTTATTTAAGAAATTATACTAATCCGATCGCTGAAGAACCTCATAAATTAAAAATTACATATCTAATGTAACGTGCATACAGTAAAGTAAAAAGCTTAAGGTGATGTGATACCCACGCTATTACTCAATTGTCGGTTCCCATTTTTCTCCTTCAATTTTAAACTTTTTGAAAAAAACTCTTTGACAAGTTTTAAGTTATCAAAGAGTTTTTTTCTTAAAATTAAAAATTTAATGAGAAAAACGGGAACCAAATTTTGGGTAATAGTGTCAGTATCGCATCACCTTAAGGCATACAGTGATATAAAATATTATTTACTATCATTAAATAAATTGTTCGCAAAATACTACAATACATTTGAACTATACACTATATAACTATATATACTATATAGAACACTATAACTCTCTACAATTGAAAAAATATACCTTAAATAACAAGTCAGAAGAAGTGACAATATCAAAATTGTTATTTAGCACACACACACTACTTAACAGCACATTTTCATATACACGTGTACATTGTTAGTACACTTATTACAAATGATATATGATAGGCATAATACCGCTCAAGAAAGACCAAAAGATAAAATCTAGATAAATAACTCTCTAAAAAATTCAAAAGATAGTATATTCAATTTTAAAATAAAAATCATCAATATTATAACAAGAAGAGCAAATTTGTTTAATTTTTGAATTTTTTTTAAATATAAAATAAACATAAATCGATCAAGTTTTCATAAAAGACAGAAGGATTAATAAACGCCTGATTAATGTACGCACGAAAATTTCCTCAAAAATACCGAAATTCAATTATTACCTGGCTTGACAGCTTTCACAATCTCATTTTCATCAAATTCACAGTGTAAATCATTGTTTAACCAACTTTCGTTTTTCTGCGCGAATTGCTCATATGTTCTCTGATTTTTTGACAGTTTCTTCAAACGTTTGTTTAAATTATTAAAAAAAATTTTACTTAGTCGTTCTTTTAAAGCGGCTCTTAAATTATCACTGTCATTTAACTGAAAGTGCAATATTAAATAATTTAATACTGCGCTTTTTGCCTCTATGTCACTTAGATCGTCGAAATTTCTTAACACACTAAATAAGTCTAGATATTTCACTGAAAAACTACATATCGCCATAGTGACACTGTACCTTCAAAGACTCACTTACGAATGAAAATCTGACTGCATTCGTCCTTTTGTTTTAGAATTTTTTGTTTATGTACAGACAGCGCGACAAATATTCGAAGGGCATGTACGGAAATATAAAGAATTGGAATCTAGCACTATAGTATACTTAACGAGAATAAGTTCTAAGGATAAGCAGGTCGAGTATTTAAAATAAACTTCTCGACTAATGCTTTTCTTAGTATAGATGATTATATTTGTAAATGGGTTTATGTCTAAAATAATGTTAAGTCTTGCATTATATAAACGTAATAATACTAGTATTATATTAATGTACGTTATTGTCACTTTTGTATTTAATTTTCATACTTTGAGGTATTTAAAAAATAAAATTAGAATTACAACCATACATTTTTCCTTGAAAAATTATAAATAGTAATATCGCGAATACTTTTTATACTTACACAATTTAATTATATGAGATAGTTAAAATACGAGATAGTTTGAAATTCGAATTACTTTTACCAAGTCATTGATGTGTCTATTTTCTGAGAAGAAACTTTAAAAATATGATGAGCAGTAATCAATTTGATTGGTCAATACGCATTTTTTGTTTAATTTACGTCAAACTTCTATATAGAATTCCAAAATCATTTATAGAATGCATGATAATGTAAAAAAAAAAAAATTTATTTCCTTCATACTTAGTATTATCATAGAATTTAATAATTAAATGAAGTTTTTATAAACTTATAGGGGTAGGATTGATTAATTTTTAGAGTTTATGAGTTTCCTTGTACTATTTTTTAATATTGGCCGAATTAAGTAACATCCCAGCTAATTTGGCCAAAACGCACATTTTACTCTCTTGCATGCTACAAATCCAATATCACATTTGGGGTATTTATAATTTTTTTCTTGGTAGTATATTTAATATACTTCAAAGCCTTTTAAACAATTTTTTTCCATCACATTTACATAAGGAGAAAGAAAATATTACGCTCAAGCTGGCCGAATCACCCCAAGTTACCTTACATATAAAACCGGGAAAGTTGCAATAAATTTACAAAACA
Source organism: Torymus aiolomorphi (assembly GCA_036365515.1). Classification (NCBI taxonomy): domain Eukaryota; kingdom Metazoa; phylum Arthropoda; class Insecta; order Hymenoptera; family Torymidae; genus Torymus; species Torymus aiolomorphi. The sequence goes on from CM070874.1 coordinate 180,342,729, forward strand.
ATAAGTGAAACAATAATTTGAAAAGCTATATATCAGACCTATATTGCATTATATATACGTTGCATAATTTTCTGAACTCATGCATGTACAATATACAATTTACATATAACCATATATATTCATATATGCTAATATATGTCAATATACAGTTATATACATCCATATATGATCAGACATTACCTGACCATGTATACTTATATACATATATATGAGCACATATTACCATAAATAATTGCGCGACTGTCAACTAAAAAATTTACATATATTGTTATATCTCATCATATATGCATATATGTCAATGTATAGCCATAGACTGCTATATATGATGATACATATTTATAAAAGGTCAAATTCAATATACCCATGTTACATTGACCTGCTATCAGCGTGTATTATCATAATTACATATGTATAACTATATATGGTTATAAGATCATATGTTATTGAGTTGATTATATATATATATATATATATATATATATATATATATATATATATATATATATATATATATATATATATATATATATATATATATATATATATATATATATATATATATATATATATATATATATATATATATATATATATATATATATATATATATATATATATATATATATATATATATATATATATATATATATATATATATATATATATATATATATATATATATATATATATATATATATATATATATATATATATATATATATATATATATATATATATATATATATATATATATATATATATATATATATATATATATATATATATATATATATATATATATATATATATATATATATATATATATATATATATATATATATATATATATATATATATATATATATATAAGCAAAATATAGCTTAAGATGTTATAGTTTTCGTGATTCTTAAATGTGAGAATAAGTTCAGTCTTCTTGTTAAGGGGTCCGAAAGTCAATTAAAAATTCAAATTTCGCACCACAATATAGCAGACGAAAAAATAAGTAATTTGCCTATAACAAATAGAATAAACAATATTACGAAAAACCAGGACTGCATTACCCTCCGTTACATTATTATCTATCATTTTACAAAGTTTGAAGTTTCTATATAAATATTTCGCTGAATCGCATTTGAATTACTTGATTTTGAGACATTATTCAAATGCCATTCAGCGAAATATTTATATAGAAACTTCAAACTTTGTAAAATGATAGATAATAATGTAACAGAGGGCAATGCAGTCCTGGTTTTTCGTAATATTGTTTATACTATTTGTTATAGGCAAATTACTTATTTTTTCGTCTGCTATATTGTGGCGCGTAATTTGAATTTTTAATTGACTTTCGGACCCCCTTAAATCGAATTCATGAAACACGCATGGACATGCACCAACAACATGTTTATAAACAAATCTGGACATATCGGGGGAAACGGTAAGTCATAGATAACTAAAAAACGAAGTAAAACATGCTGTCAAATATTTTTTTTATGCAAAATTGAGTGGAAGCGGAATTTTGAGCATTTTTCCTTGGTTTTGCCACACTGTGCGGCGGCGCTTATAAGCTCATATATGAGCGGCTGAGAGTCTAGCCTCGGAGCACCTCCCACTGAGCACACGTGTAAAGTCTTAGGGCGCGTGCCGCTAAAACCGAGCGTGACCCCTCTCATCACTTTTCAAGTTTTTCCGAGGGGTCGCTCAATCCAGACAGAGCTAAAAATAGCCGTTAAAGAGCTTGTTTTCAGAGAGACAACGCGAAGGAGGAGGAGGCGGAGGAGGTGGAATAGGTAGAGAGCATAGGTAGAGATGCGACAGGAAAGAGAGAGATAGCGAGTGAGAACGAGTGAGAGAGAGCGAGAAAGAGAGAGAGAGAGAGAGAGAGAGAGAGAGAGAGAGAGAGAGAGAGAGAGAGCGAGTGAGAGAGCGAGAGAGCGAGAGAGAGAGAGAACGAGTGAGAGAGCGAGAGAGCGAGAGAGAGTTTTCGAGGTGGCTTGCATGTATGATATGAGTCTAACTCAGTAAGTATATTTCGGCTATAGCATGCTGAACTGTAAACCCGGCTTACCCGACGCAACAGGATGTATAGTTTTTATCTCGTGTGATGCCGTGTGCGCATCGGTCGCGCGGACAATCTTATACGCCGCATGCTATAAGCGAATGCTTCGCGCTAGCAATTTTATTCGATGATTTCCAAAGATCTATGGGTAACAGAAATTAAAACAGTAATATATAATATTCATGGAGTTTATTAAACATAATTTTTACAAGTGTTGTACAAGTTTTCATATTATATTAGCATTAAAGTGTACATTGAATACAATCTCTTCTTAAAGGTGGCACCAAAATCTCTAGACTAATTTCTTAATATCCCCGCTTATGGGATTATATTCGACAATACGGTCGTGTAAAATCAAGCTGTAGGCTGATGTCTGTGCTGGATAATTTTCTTTAGCTTCAAATTCAAGACGAACATCAACTGGGGCCTGCTTCAGCGACTCGTTCTGTTTTGAGCAGTCTATGACAACTAAAGGGGCATTCTGTATATCGCCGGTGTCTGTGAAAAAAAAATTTGTGCTCAAACGCTATGAAAAAAAACACGGAATCCTAAGAGGCTATGAAAAAAAATTTTTTTATGTAACGCCGTAAAAACAAACACATGCTCATAAAACACCGTGAAGAAGAACACCCATGCGTAAGACGCCGTGAAAAAAAACACACGTGCGTAAGACGCCGTAAAGAAAAACACCCGTGCGTAAGACATAGCGTTAATTTACATAGTATTTTTTTTCATAGCATTGCTACGGTACGTGTTTTTTTCACGGCATCTCGAGAGCAAGGGTTTTCTTTTACAGCGTTAGTCGATACAATACTTTTTTTCATGGCGTTCTCATCAAACTGTTTTTTTTTCACGGCACTTAAAGAGAGGGGTTTTTTCTCACACCAGTTTTGGGCGTGTTTTTTTTCACAGACACCGGCGATATAGTCCCTTTTCTTGAGAATTGGTTCAATTTCTTTTCCGTAATACGCATTTTGAAAGTTAGCACACATATCGTATAATAAAGCATATTGATTTTGATCAATATTTAGATTGAGATTTCCGTAAGGATAGTATTGAGAATTGAGAAATAGTTTCACATTACTTATTTTGCAATGGTCAAAACGGCTAGCGTTAGCTCCATTTTGTCCTTTACGATTGGTCTGAAAGCCTAAAATGACGAATCTTTATTTTTCTAATTGATTCGATGTCTTAACTGTCCAAACATGCTGCGATGTGGTTGGGAGTAATGGATACTCGTACAGCTCCCAACTACGGAAACTCACAGCAATGGGAGTTTCCCTCTGTTAGTAATGAAGGAGACGTATTTTATGCCTATCGAATAATAGCACATATGGCATTAACCATTCAATTTTAACAAGGTTAATTTTGAACTCTTCTGCTTCCGTTTGCACAATAGCATTTATATCAGTTTTAGATCTTGTAAGAACAAGCTCATGTTTGCAATTTACTATAATTTTACGATAGTCTTCCGCAAAGCCAAGAATCATACTTAGTGGTATTGACACATCAAAATAGCCAGCATTATCCGTTATTTGCCGAGTTTCTGCAATATCAATCCAGCCTGCGTTTTCCAAGTTTTGCGTATGATTGAACGATATCAAACCCTTCATTAGACTTGTCAAACCAACATTTTTATATTTATCAATCTCTACAGCATTAATTTCATATCGGATTTCTTCGAAAAGATGACAGAGGGCGTTGTTTACAAGCTTTGTGATAACTGCAGCGGTGCCATCTGCTTTTAATAATCGGCCATGAATATGTAATGAACTGCGTGAAGGTAGAAGGTAGAGATCTTGATACTATATCGCGATACGAATTTCATCACTCTTATTGAAAGCGGACGAAGTGTAAGGCTGATGTGCATGCACTTCATAATGAGCCACAGATTCATCGAATTCCACAGGTGACTCTACGTTTAATATGTCGTCCACTCTTTGACTGTAAAAAACCACAGGAAAACAGACAAATTATTTTTCTCCAGCGTTTCTTCTGACCTGCAGTCCTAAACTTTTTAGGAAGCGAATATTCTGAGTTGTTAGCTCTTTCACTGTTCGTTGACGACTGATATTCTGTTGACATGATTTGCTTTTAATATAGCTTTTGCTAACTTAGCTGTTGTATACGATTCCCATAATTACGATGCTGCTTTGATGTGCAGTCTAATTGTTATAATTTCTCCACGAAAATTCACCAAGTTTCCGACCTGATCGATGATGCGTAACTGTATATTATCGATAGTATTAACTGTAATTGGTAAATAAATAACTTGTGTTGGAATTTCAATAATCTTATAGTCCGGAGGAACAGCTGGGAAAAATTCATGTATCATATGCACTTTCTGTCCGTTTATATAGGCTCCAGACGTAATGTTGCACTCAACTCGTAGAGCGTTAATCTTAAGAATAGATACAGGTAAATCTGATTCGTGAGTGATATTTGCTGAAAGAGTACGTCGCGTAAAGCCTAACAATCTTCCAATAGAATCTTGCGGTTGGAAATTTATTATATGACTGCACTTGATTATACTGCGAAGAGTATTATTATTGGTTTGAGGCTGAGTACTATGCTTTTAGGTGCAAGTATTTCCTGTAGATGGCGTTCAATGTCTTCAATCTCCCAGCTACCTGTTGGTAATGTCACTATCTCTTCTCCCACGTAAAACTAGTTATTGTCAATATCGATATTGGGGATTGAATTAAAAGTTAAAAGTTCAATCAATCCTATAAGGTATCTTTTATTTGTCAACAGTTCAATTGGTAGAAAATATTGAGTCTCTAGTACAGATGACGTTCCAGATAAACTTAGCATCAATGATTCGCTCATGACCCACAGTTATATGCGCTGTAATCTTGATATCTCTCGAGGTTATACTTTACAGTGTCAACTCCTAGGTAAGTCATAAGTTCTAAAGGTGGCTGCAGATCTCCAAAACTATCAAAATACACAACACTTTTACCTCTTTTCCGATAGGCTACCCAATGTGTATCAGGTCCGCGTTCATCATCGAGATTAACGATTGCTGACTCGTAGTGTCGTGGACCACTAGCTGGTAATGTATTTCGCATGAATAAACCTCGAAAGTATGGAATTTGTAAAATACGAGCATACTTTAGCAAGTCAGCGTCAGTCAGTGCTCTGTGAGGCAATTTTACATCGAAGTTTTTTTTGCCTTTTTTATTAAGTTCATGTCCACTATAGGGTTTTAGATAGATGCCGTAGCCTGTTTTATGGGGTTTAAGGTAGAGACCTTTACCAAGTGCAACAGCTTCCATCGTTTTGTTACGTCTTCGACTTTCTTCAAGTTGACGTTTAGCATTTCTTGCATCATTTATTGCTTTAGCTATTCCCGCAGCGCCACCTGCTAGTGCACCGGTTGCACTTACGCCTGGAAATAATGGAATCAGAAATGGTATGAATCCTCCAATTTTCGATGGAACTGCTAGTACGCGAGGAATGTGTACTTTTGCTTTACCTCCAGCCTTCTTCATAACATCTCGAGCACTTTTCAATGCAGCTTGAATAACTTTGCGCGAATTTTTACTAAAAATGCTCGGTTTCGAGGCTGCTTTAACTACTTTAGCTAGTGTGGTATTTGGCTTCTTTTTCAATCCCATACCAAATTTTTATTTTAACTTCATAGTGTTTGTTACAGTATAAGCTGTTGCTTTCTCACCAATACTAGCGTCTTTAGCAAAAACACGTTTCCAGACTTTATCTGCTAATACTCTATCAGCAGCATTCCTAGCCTCAACGTTCTCTCGATTCCGAGAGTAGGTTATATTGTGTTCTTTACAAGCTTGGTCTAAAGGATTAATGCCAGGGTCACCTCGAGCAAGACGCTTTGTAAGCTTAGTTCCTGGTCCGCAGTATTGATAACCAGGCAGATGTAATTCAAATAGAAGCTTATTAATGACTGTATTTGCTAAGCCTCGACCTTTACGAATATTGCGTTTACGCTGCTGATGTTCAATCATGATGTTAACGTCTCGGAGGATAAATACATACTAAGTTGAAATGTGTATAAGTAAGCTGTATATATGCACTAAAAGTCAGTTGTATTTGAGACGTCGAAGATAAAGTATGGAGTTCGAGGAGCAAAACGTCAAGCTGCCAGTTATAAACTTTGACAGCTTAGTAGTACAGCAAAAATAAAAAAAGCGTCATGGAGAACTACTTCCCAATAATATTAGAAGTATATTTTGTGGACCCTCAAACTGTGGCAAAACTAATTTACTACTCTCTCTTATTACTCATCCAAGCGGATTAAAATTTGAAAATGTATATGTTTACTCAAAATCACTGGAACAACCCAAATACCAATTTCTTAAACTTCTCTTGGAGCTCATAAATGAAATTCAGTATTTTCCATTCGAAGATCATGATGAAGTAATAGCAGCAGAAGATGTATTGCCAAACTCAGTTATGATATTTGATGATGTGGCCTGTGAAAAACAAAATAACATCAAGAATTTCTTTTGTATGGGACGCCACAAAAATGTGGACTGTTTCTATCTATGTCAATCTTATGCACGCATTCCCAAACATCTAGTATGAGATAATATTAATTTATTAGTATTATTTCGTCAAGATGATAGGAATTTAAAGCATGTATATAATGATCACGTAAATACAGATATGTCATATAGTCAATTTAGAGATTTATGTTCAATCTGCTGGAATGATGATAAGTATGGCTTTCTTGTTATCGACAAATATAGGACACTTGATACTGGTCTATATAGAAAGGGCTTCGATCACTTTCTTATAAATATAGCTACCTTGAAATAAAATAGGTTAGTATGATTTCAATCATTCATCATTCGGCATGGCATATTTTCAGAAAGAGCAAAATGTTCTCAATGAAATTATAAAATCGAGAGAAGCAATAATGCGAAAGTACAAGGAGTTGAGGCAAACCAAAACTGACGTGGAAAAGGTTTTAGATGAAACATTTAAGCCTATTGTAAGTCCGCTTGAAAAACTTGTCGATGCTGCAAAAAAGAGAAAAGTTATTAAAATAGCATCAGAAGAGTAAAAACCAAGAAACGTTATAGAATTCAGTACAAATAACGATAGAGAAGAGGAAGAAAAGGAGCAGGAGGAGGTGCGAGAGGAGTCACAAAGTGATCTCGAAGAAACTATAAGAATCGGAGCAGCGGATACATCATTTGAAACAGCTGAAAGCGAAGTGGATGATGAAATATCAGAATCGTTTACACAAGACGAGGATCAAACAGAGTTATTTAAACAAGCTTATTTACAGACTTTTAAAAAACGTACCAAGTCGCTTGATAATACATATGGAGTACGAATAGAAAATGAATTATTGAAAATCGGCAATTCACCGATACATTTTACAAAACATTATGTAAAAGTACAAAATGTAAGTTATCCAAAACCCGCTGGTCTACTCCAATTGCTCTTTCAGAAGCAACCTGATTCGATGCATATAAGTTCGAATGATATATGAAATTATCGAAAAATCGTAGAAGTGACGAATGCTTTTAGGAAGAATTATAGTGAAACAGCACCTCTACGTAAGTCTACTAGTAAAAAATATAAAAATTATATAGCTCCCTACTTCAATAAATCACCAAAGAGGAAACCTATTGACGGCTCAGGCCTCTTAACTAAATATAAGATTGCAAGAAAAGATATGCATATGGATTATGTATACTGGGATGATCCTAATGAATTAGTTGATCGTCTTCGCTTACTCTTGGCTGAACTGGAAGCCGGCAATCAGAGCCACACAAATGAGATTCATTCGATCATTGAAGAACTCAAAGAAGCAGGTTACATACATTAAGATGTCTTCGAAGAGAATTCACTTTGATGCTAAACCAGTTATTCATGTGATGCATGTGTGGTGCTATGCCAGTCGAGCTGCACGTCACGGAGAATAAGAACAGATAGCACGTGATCGAGAGCGTTTTCGAATGCGAATTCAGAGACTATCAGAAATTATCAAACCAGTGCTCATACATAAATATAATACATATTTGTGTAACAGTATAAATTGATTTAACTTGTTGGTATTGCAATCAGTTGGAACATGAGTGTCGATGTATTCGAACGTAACCTCGAGCGAGTTGGAGGCAGTCGAGGTCCTCCAGGCGTTGGATTCAAAGTCACTTCTGACGGACAACACGACATTGATGGAAATTAAGAAATTGCATGAAGTTGTTGCTAAAATAAGAAAAGATTTGGATACTTTAGATCTTATTGTTGAGGCTGATCGAGATGAGCTGGATGCGAAATTATTAGGAATACAGTAATTCGGAGTAAAGAAAATGCATCAGCAAGTAGTTAAGGAGCTTCATAAGCCTGCACGTCGAAATTATCGTTGACGCAAGTTTATCGTACGTGGTTTAGATGAGACGTGGCAAGCTGATCTAATGGAGATGCAGCCTTGTGCTCGAGAAAACAACGGCTATAAGTATATGAGGAAATCCACGGAACCTTTAACTGTTTTGATACTTTTTTCTTAAAGTAATTTATTGTTGCTATTAGTTGAGTGTGCGAACCACATAAACGAGACAAGGTGTAAAATCTTCAATTTTTACGTAGAAAACCAGTCCGGTAATCCATATTAGTGTGCCACGCATGCTCAAGTCTGGGGATGTAAAAAATTGTCGAAAAAAGTCCACTTTTGGAAAAAGTGAAAAAGTGGACTTTTTTCGACAGTTTTTTACATCCCCAGGCTTGAGCATGCGTGGCACACTAATATGGATTACCGGACTGGTTTTCTACGTAAAAATTGAAGATTTTACACCTTGTCTCGTTTATGTGCTTCGCACGCTCAACTAATAGCAGCAATAAATTACTTTAAGAAAGAAGTATCAAAACAGTTAAAGGTTCCGTGGATTTCCTCATATGCTTACTGTCATCGATGCATTTTCTAAGTATGCATGGGCTGTTCCTGTAAAGCAAAAGACTGGTAGTGATGTCACAGCAGCAATGGAGTCTATCTTGCAGCAGGGTCGCAAACCAAAAAATTTACAAACCGATCGAGGCAAAGAATTTTACAATGCTACATTTCAAAGTCTCATGCAAAGTTATAGAATTAATCTGTACTCGACATACAATAATCTTAAAGCATCTATTTGTGAGCGTTTCAATCGTACACTTAAGCACAAAATGTGGATGCAATTTAGCTTACGTGGAAAGTATAAGTGGCTTGATATCTTACCTAATTTGCTAAATGTGTATAATAACAGCAAACATCGCACAACCGGAATGAAACCAAAAGATATAACATTGGTCAATGAAGCAGAAATACTTGCGAGGTTTAATCGACAGTTAAAAATAGTTACAAAACCAAAGTTTAAAATTGGAGAAAAAGTAAGAGTGAGCAAGATAAAGCAAGTATTTGAGAAGGACAATACACCTAATTGGTCAACAGAAATTTTTACAATCAGCCAAGTTATGGCTACTAATCCGGTTACTTACAAGCTGAAAGACTATCGCGATCAATCCATTGCTGGCGGTTTCTATGAACAAGAGCTGCTCAAGGCTAATTATCCAGACGTCTACCTTGTGGAGAAGGTGCTTAAGAAGCGTGGAAATCAGATTTATGTTAAATGGTTAGGATTTGACAATTCACAAAATAGTTGGATAAGCAAATCAGATGTGTAAAGGTTAAATAAATAAATAAATGCCGAATAAAAATAATAGTTTTTCTTTATTTATTGCCTAATATTTTATTTCTAATATACATGTACATATTGAAGATTGATACACACACACACACACACACGCACACACACACACACACATATATATATATATATAATCATGAAAGTTGATTATATACGTACATACAATCAATCTTCATCTATTTTATATATTGTACAATGCCCCCACGGCACAGTATCTGTTTCATTTGGTATGAGATATCTCTTATTGTCATGTGGACTCAGAGCTAATTTTGTTTGTTTCACAGTACGCACTACATGAGCTTTAGACTGTATGATACACTGCTGTCTGTATTGTGTAGTTGAATTTAGTAAACACTGAAGATAGTCGTCGAAATTGATGGTTTTGCTAACAACTCCGCTTTTCACACCTTTAGCTTTTTTCATGTGGTCTTGGTCATTGACCCGTATTCTATACATTTTATTACGTAGTCCAACGAATTCTGTCATAATGCAGCCATTGCACTCATCCTTCATTAATCCTACAACCTTCTTATTGGCTTGTGGAATTCCAAATACATTATTAGATGAATAGTCCGAAGTATCAAAATTTGCAATATCACTCTTAATCACTTCATAAATATCATCATTTCTTATTTCATATATTAAGCTATCAGTGTCAGTATATAGCAGTTTACAGCGATCCTCGAGTTTAGTTTTGATATATTTGTAGTGAAAATCGTATACTAAAGTCTTCGATAAATCAAGTACACACAGTCCTACGTAAATTGGCTTGTTAATATGCACTTCAGTTTTTGCTAACTCTACAATAGCAAGATTTTCATCGATGATAGTACTGCTATGAAATTCTGGCTGTTCAATGCGAGCTTCTGCTCCATATCGACCTTCCCATTTAGTTAGTAATTTAACATTAACTCTTTTTCTCACATTTTCCATCGTCATTCCAAAAACAGCATTATTCATTAATTTGTAGAGATTTTTTTCAAAATCATTTTTGGATGCTTGTCGCATTCTACTGTTGAGATCAATGTATTCTTTGAGCCAGGGTCTTTGATTAAATTTCAGTATTCTATGAACTTCTTTGAGTTTTAATTCATTTTCTAGAGCTTGCTTCAAATTGCGATAGTGTAGAATGTATCGCGATTTCTGCTCAACAGTCGTGAGAAGTTTAGCTTGTGAGGAGCCTGGTGGTTTCTTGTGCTCTGGACAAAATGATAGATCTTTATGTGTATCGTGTAAATGTTCTGGATATTCCAAGTCCACTTCAAGTATGTATCCAACTGAAGAATTATCCGGAATATTGAAATTTATTCGTTCTACATCATCAATCCATTCAAAGCCACCGTAGGGTAGATATTGTTGCATAGCCCAGCCATAGAGATTATTTACATCAAAGTACATGAGATATTTGGACTCCTTATCTAATTCATAATCATTGCCCATGTATTTGTTATTGACTCGAGCATAACGGTTGGAACATTGACTCACTCCACCTCGTATACCGCGTTCAATGAACATAACCTGATCAATATCTGTAAGTAATTCTAGCTGTATTTTCGTATACTTGAGCATAGCATCCCAAGTTAAGCCTGGAGTCGTGTAATAATGTGCCGGATCTAAACCGTAAGCTTTCAGACAGCTGTCACGGAAATTTTCAAATACTTCTACCAAAAGTAGAACATCTGTTTTTAAGTACAAGTCTGAGTATTGGCCCAAATTTGATATATTAAATGCTGTCCAAACTTTCTTTGCGTGTTCATAATCCTCGTTTGATATATGGCAGCTATTTAGTTTACTGTAGAATTCATCTTTCGATGGTAGCTTTGAAACTTCAAGTTTTTCCTTAGAGTCTAAATATCATATGGAAAGACTCCTTTCCGGTTGAGTAATTGAAATTTCTCTTCAGGTAATAGTTCACCTCGTGAGAACTCTTGCCACAAAATTCTAAGTTTCTCGAGATATGATGACAATTTGTCTAAGGATGCTGCCATAAATCGGTAAGAATCTATGAATTTAAAGTTAATATCATTTCCCTCAATGCGCTTGATGAATGAGATGAAACGTTCCTTATTCACTGGTAAAAGATCTACTCGTCCAGGAATGCTATTGGCAATATCCTTTATGAGAAACTGTGAGTCATAGCCAGTTAAATTATGAAATACCACTGAAATACTGTGTGAATCTTTATACTATAAATTGCAATCTTCATGAGCAGCACCTCGATACCTAAAACATAAGAAAAAATTCAAAATTTCCGCTTGAAGCATATTTAATTTTCTTTTAATTTTACCTTCCAGTCAGATGACAATGATCTCGAACACGCTTCTCTGCTAAAGGTTTCTCGCAAATGTGGCATAATGATGTATTTCGAAATTCTTGTTCTTGTTTTAAATTTAATGTTTCCATTTGTACTATGAACTTGAAGATAGTCTCAAAATTTTCTACCAGACTTTGCAGCTGCTCTGCAAACCATTTAGCATGATCTTTTCCTCTGTAGCTATGTAGTGAGATAGAGAGTCATCATAACTGCACTTTAAATAATATCCAATACTAAATGCTTCATGTTCTTGATAAGCATTTCTAATTTCCACAGCTTTTAGAAGGCAGTCAAAATCTGCGTACATGACGAATGGCACTTTTTCTTTATGATTAAAATTTTTAAACTGTAAAATTTTGTCTCTTGGTGTAGGCAAAGTTACTTTGTACTTGTTGAGTTGCATACAATTTTGTTCATGCAAGTTAAATTGAGAACCATTTCTGAAAAAATGTAGACACCGATCACAAAAATATTTTCGACCATCACGTTTTGAAAGTTGTGTACATACTAAACGCAATAAATCTTTGATCTAAACATAGTGAAATATCGATAAATCATTTTCAAAGTTTTCCTCCTCCTGTTTACTTTCCTGGTCCTCCACGTAATAGTTTTGTAGAAGAAGAAGGTTGATGTGTGTTTCCTTCTTGCATGATGTTATGTGAAGCGGGACAACTTTGTAATTTCCACTAAATTTTTTTAAAATATAAACGTTAACCGAGATGTTATTTTGTTTTTCAAATTTCGGAATTTGTTTGGGGCTCACGGGAAATTCTATTCCATTAAAATTCAATTCATTCTCATAGACTTTATATGATACTTGGTCAGAGTGATGCACAGGGTGCAAAACTGACAGTATTGCCCACTTGAAACATGCATCATCGAAATTCTGTACATTGATACATGCATGATTCTTTTGTATTTGTGGGGGTAGACTGATGTATGAGCCTCCTCGCATTGGATTATATTTATTAATGTGTACAGATAAATTAAGAATCTGTCGAAGTGTCCAGCCGGAATCTTTCTCCTGAAATTCTTCCATATCTTTTTCAATACGCTGTTGAACATTCTCAGTAAATCATTGCTTTAAATCAGTTGTTCGTAAAATCGGCTCCGCCTTTGTATTAAAGTACTTGATTTCTATTATCTCTTTGTCAGCTTTTATTATGACATATTCAGCTGACAAGATAGTATATACTTTGAGAGCCTCTTCTTTCTTCAACACATTTTTCATTTGAGATTGAAATAATGCTTGAGCGTCTTTTATAAATCTAGTTACATCTAAATCTTTTAAGTTGCTAATCGCTCCAGATTTAATACGATCATTGAAAGCAGACTCCACATTTTGCCATTTTAGTCTGTCACTTCTTGTTTTACGTAAACCCGCACCACTCTTTAATAAACGCTTGAATCTACCTTGAATGCCTTTAAGTAATCCAATTGTAGATATAAAACTTTGTTTTTCTGCAACAGTGTTTCCATTTTTAAGCGAAAGCCTCCTCAAGTTTCTTAGATTCTGGCGGCCTAGTTTAATCCACTTCGTAATTTCTTCAGGATTTGCTTTTTTATAGGCTAAAAGCCCATATGCTTCTAGCATAATATTCACAAGTTTTTTACAGTCAAACGCTGACATAGTGATCACTTAAAACTTCGTTGCACAATGAAAGAATTCCAGCACCCTCGTCATATTTATAAGGCCCGTATGACTAATTATGAATATAATAACAAATTTTAAGAATTTATTGTAAGCTTACGTCCTTTCGAGGTAGCAAGTTTAACGAGAATAAACTAATAAAACTGCTGTGACTGTGGCAAGTAAATATGCTATTAATTCAAAACACGACTGTCTGCTCTCGTCTCCGAGCAACACTAAAAAGCTCTCCGTCTTGTCTCCTTGTATGGGCCTACTTCAGCGCCCTCACTCTTATCGTTTGTATAAGCAGTTAACCAAAACAGTATTTTGATTTACCGTGGAAAATTCCATGAAATACTATTAAGTTTTAGGAGCCATTGACAGGAAATGGTTGACATCTGATACCTTTTTGAGCACAACATGCGATGACGGTGTAGCTTCTCATCGGAGTTTGCTTCAGCGTCCACATTTTCTTCGAAACATTACTGAGATTCAAAATACACATCTTATGAAAAAAAAGGGTGGGCATCGAAAAGACTAGCGGCACTATATACGCACTCCAGATGTGAAAAAAGGAACAAACTTCTTCAAACGTGCACACGCACGTATGTGCATGGGTCAGCGTCGTAAGAAAATACAACCCTATTCACGCATCAAGCATACTCGAGATAAAAACTATACATCCCGTTGTGTCGGGCCAGCCTGGTTTACAGTTCAGCATGCTATAGCCGAAATATGAGTTAGAGTATAGTAGATACTGAGTTAGAGTCATATCACACATGCAAGCCACCTCGAAAACTCTCTCTCTCTCTCTCTCTCTCTCTCTCTCTCTCTCTCTCTCTCTCTCTCTCTCTCTCTCTCTCTCTCTCTCCTGTCGCATCTCTCGCGCTCTCTCTCTCTCACTCGTTCTCACTCGCTATCTCTCTCTTTCCGGTCGCAACTCTACCTATGCTCTCTACCTATTCCACCTCCTCCGCCTCCTCCTCCTTCGCGTTGTCTCTCTGAAAACAAGCTGTTTAACGGCTATTTTTAGCTCTGTCTCGCTTGAGCGACCCCTCAGAAAAGCTTGAAAAGTGATGAGAGGGGTCACGCTCGGTTTTAGCGACACGCGCCCGCGGCTAAGACTTTACACGTGTGCTCAGCGGAAGGTGCCCCGAGGCTAGACTTTTGGCCACTCATATATGAGCTTATAAGCGCCGCCGCCGTACAGTGGTCTAAAACATACGGCACACGGACAAATTACCTTTTAGGATGAATCATTAAACGGATTTGAAATTTTTTTTGCAAAATACTCTTGAAGTAATTTCTCACTCATCCCGCAAGCCATATTTTCAAATTAGGAATCCCCCTGTTATCTAGAAAGTATTTTTGTCATGGCAAAAACTGATTTTTTTGCAATAATTTTTTGCATTTTTTTGAATTTTTAGGGTTTTTACCATGAAAAAAATATTTATACATGAAAACCTTAAAATTGCAACTCTTACGCCCATAACTGCATAAATTAGGAACAATTTGCACTTTGTCTCATGAAAATTCATCGACCGGTCTCAGAGAAAAGTTACGACAAACTTTAAAAAATGACATTTTGAGAAATAAGTCTGCAAAGAAAAATGCCACAAAACTCCAAAAATAATCAGCCATTTGATCCCCATTCTTTTCCTTCTTGAAACTCACTTTCCTGTATATCTGTTATCTGTTCTCCTATATAAAATGGTTAAAACAGAAGCTCTGGCACCTTGTATGCATCCGTTCCATTAAAAGTTATTGCTAAGCTAGCAGCGTTCGTTCCATTAAAAGTTACTGCTCAATCTGTCCTTTTGTACTTTTGATTCATCCACTGTTGAATCACTTTTTAACACACTGTACTGAGTTAGATTATTATTCATAATACTAACAAGGAAAGTATCCGAACTGTCAAATTCAAAAAAATTCCAAACCCATATTAAAAAGTAGACCTCCATGCGAGATTCACGAAACCATTTTTTTTATCGGCTGAGAAGCGCTTTATAAGGGTTAAAATCACCCCTAAAGTTTACCCCCAAGAAACGTTTTTTGATATATCTCGGCTTCTACTTAACTTTTTTTAACGAAACAAAATGGAAAGAGTTTCTTATTAAAAAGCCAAGAAATCCATGGTAGTATGAACATTAAGGGTTGCATCCCTTATTTTTTAGAGGGTGAAATTGTGTTTTTTTAAGAATAATTTTTGTTGTGAGAATTCATAAAATAATTAAAAATAGGTCAAAACATTATTTTTACCAACTACAATAAATAACAGTTGGTGTTTTTGTGCATTCTTCGCGAAACAACTCCTTAAGAGGTGGTAAAGCACCCCTAACACAAATGAATTAGGTATATTTTTTTGGCAATTATTTTTTTCCTTAAAATGGGTTCTTGAAGTCGTTAATCGGAATCCACAGTTAGATCCACAATAAAAATTTGAAAATAGTGAATTCAATATCTCGAAAAATTTTTTAGAAATATTTTAAATTCCACGAAAAATAATATGTAGACCCCCTAGCGGAAATTATATTATGTAAATAAATGTATATTTATTTATCGTACGATAAACAAGTGTATGATAAAAAAATAATAAATAATAGAATAACATAACAAAACATTGTTACATTATTATACACTTATTTACATAATATAATTTGCGCTAGGGGGTCTACATACTATTTTTCGTGGAATTTAAAATATTTCTAAAAAATTTTTCGCCATATTGAATTCACTATTTTCAAATTTTTATTGTGGATCTAACTGTGGATTCCGATTAACGACTTCAAGAACTCATTTTAAGGAAAAAAATAATTGCCAAAAAAATATATATATTCAGTCCCTGAGGAGGAGCCGGAGCGGGCTCGAAACGTTGGACAAGGTGGTGGTGGTGGGGGGCAGTCAGATCGTCCTTTGCTAACAAAGTTTTTTCCAGGTTTTAATTAAGTTTTTATTTCAGATTCTGCGGGGGTGATTATAGACAAGGGCAATCTGACTGCCATAAATATTAATTATTTTAAATTAATTTGTAAGACTGTAAGACCGATGGAAAAATTCTTATCAGTTGATAGTAAATTGTAGTCGACATAAGTAATATTTTTAATGATCAAAAAAATATACCTAATTCATTTGTGTTAGGGGTGCTTTACCACCTCTTAAGGAGTTGTTTCGCGAAGAATGCACAAAAACACCAACTGTTATTTATTGTAGTTGGTAAAAATAATGTTTTGACCTATTTTTAATTATTTTATGAATTCTCACAACAAAAATTATTCTTAAAAAAACACAATTTCACCCTCTAAAAAATAAGGGATGCAACCCTTAATGTTCATACTACCACGGATTTCTTGGCTTTTTAATAAGAAACTCTTTCCATTTTGTTTCGTTAAAAAAAGTTAAGTAGAAGCCGAGATATATCAAAAAAACGTTTCTTGGGGGTAAACTTTAGGGGTGATTTTAACCCTTATAAAGCGCTTCTCAGCCGATAAAAAAAATGGTTTCGTGAATCTCGCATGGAGGTCTACTTTTTAATATGGGTTTGGAATTTTTTTGAATTTGACAGTTCGGGTACTTTCCTTGTAAGATAAATGTAGAATATGCGCCAGGTATTATAAAATATGAAATTCCAATAATCCGAATCGAAACTTAACAAACCATCACTGTCATAGACAAAAGTACATAAGTACATAAAAGTCCATAAGCCCATTTTTTCAATGATCACTTGATTACACATATTAAATATTAAATATATCTTGAATTTAAGTCTGTATTATTGTGAGCAGGCTTGTCGCTTTTATGTGTATAGATACATCATGACACTTATTGCAATTCACAAATATTCTGAATTGAATTATATATCCTATAGTGAGTTAGACTTAATATGTCACTTTTATCTTTCTTAGAAAAAAGATGTATTTATTTTTATGCGATAAAAATTTTGACTGCCTCTTCTTTAAAATACTTAATTCAATCTTGCCAATGCACATCTTTTTCAGTATTAATTTTCACACAGCATTCCCATCGTGAACTGAAACTACTTTCCAAATTTAAACAAAACTGTCACTGCACGCTTGTATTATAATTACACTTACACTTTTCAGACATATATCTTCACATACACAACACATTAAATTTTAAGTCCTAAAAATTCACCTATGAATACAAATAATCAAGCACTAAGAAAAAAATCTTTCTCTATCTGAAAGCAAAAACTCTGCAAAACAAACTGTTGAAATAACATGGTTATGTATTTTGGCTTATTTGAGATTTTGAGCTGTCTGCTTGCAACTGTGTTGACACTATAGTATTATAGTTTCATAAGTCTATACGTATACAAAAGGGATCAGTATTAATATAGTAATTTGCTGTCAAACTTCGTTGACGGAATGGTCACTTTACTAGAACAAAAGTGCAAAATTGTCACAGCTCAAAAGACGATTCCACTGGATTTCAAATTCCAAAATATGATTTATATTATTTTTATAATAAATCCCGCATTTAAATTTAATTATTTTTTTTATAATTCTTATACTAATAAGTCTTAAATAATGTTTTCTGATATTTTAAAACACATACAAGTAAACGTGTTCCTGTATATATCAGAAAACTATAGAAAAGGCAAAAAAAAGGAAAATCAATTTTTTCGTTATTTTGAAGATAGTAAGCTCTTTTAACCATATCATTTTTAATTTTTTTAATTTTTGATCAAAACTAGTTTTTCGAGATTCATAATAACATATATAATTAAAAAATTCAATAAAAAAAAATTGATTTTTTCAAAATTTTTAGGTCTAAGACCATCTTAATGTTATAATAATATTCTCTCAAATTGCACGCGACTTTTACTGTCTACTCATCTACACTGTCTATATACACTCAATATGGATCCATTTTAATTAAGATTTATATCTGATCTATGTCTGATCTAACTGTCAAATTTCCAATTCAAATCGTGACGTTATTCACTCACATTTTTGCACCTTTTACTGTCAACAATCTCGTCTGAAGCACGACTTTATTCGCTCTCAATTTTAAAAGGTGGTACTGTCTAAATTTTGACGTCATTCACTCAAATACCCGCGATTTGAACTGTATATGAGACGTTTCATGTCAACTGCCCCAGCGCCGCGCGCGAGCGCCAAATCGTGCTATTTCTAACCCATGTTTATGATACTAAAATGTAACTAAAAAAATTGTTTTATAAGCGTTTCCGATGTATTTTTTCCTCAGCTTTCCAATGGTGTAGGCAGTTTTTCCGGAATTTTCCATTTTCACCTTCAAAAAGTACAAAACGACTTATATCTCAAAAAATGTATTTTTAATATTTTTTTTTACCATTAAGATCGAAACCTGAGCATTTTTTACATAGGAAATGATTTTTTTCATAATTTTCTCAGGATGTTTTCTTCGAGAAATAGAACGTGAAAGAGTAGCGCAATGGCTCTCCTGCGCGCGGGAAGTCGTGCGGGACGTCGCGTAAACTAGGCCTGCCTCGCTACCTAATAACCTTTCATAATCTTTACCTGTTCTTTCGAATTCTTTGTAATGTACGAATAATATTTTATTGGCTTTTTTATAAAAAAAAACAGAGTTTCATAGTTAACAGCAACATAATAACTATACTAACGCTTTTTTCTCAGTGCAGATAATTTTTCTTTGTTTTTTCTAACAGTTTTTCTCGGGAAGATTTGATATTCAGAACTTAAAGAGGTTTTTTTGGAGCTTCAATGTACTTTTATCAATTGGAATAATAGCTTGGTATTGTAATATGCCTGGTATGAATTTAGCCTTATCCAGTCTTGGTTTTAGTTTCAAGACAGTATCTGCATAAGATTCTTTACTGCTATAAAAAACTTTGGTTTCTTTGCAATAATCTTTAGCCCAGTTATAAAGCTTTTCTGGCGTTAAAATATGATTATTAGAAGAAACTTGTAGACTCACTCGTTTTGCACCTCTTTTTATATTGGAGCCTATACCATCGTATGCACCTTTGTCATGCGCCGTGGCATAAAAATACCACTTAGCTGGAACACCAAAATCTTTCTCATGAATAAGAAGATTTAGAAAATTAGATTTATTTTTAAAATGCTGACTTGCTCCATCAGTCAAATAATAGACTTCTTTTATTATGAATTTAGTTTTGAGGTAAGATATTATAACTTTTTGATATTCATAAACGGCAACAGTATCATGATATAGATTGTCGGAAATCACAGCAATGCTTACATGTTTAAGCTCTTCATTTTCTTTATAATACACAACAACTGTAGAAATAGTTGCTTGGTTGTTGTTCCAGTGGAACGATTGTGTAGAATTTTGTATAACAAACGCATAATTTTCGGCAAAATTACAATGCATAAGAAATTCTTCTTGTTGAAGGTTGTTTTTTTAAGTTATTTACAAAAACTGATTGATTCTTAGCAAAAAAATCGTGAGATTTTAATTTTATCAATTTTTCTCCCAGTATGTCCATAAATTCATGAACATTTACAGTTTTAGAAGCTATTGTACATCGATCTTTTTGAAACCATGATTCATACTCTATTTGAAAAATATCGCTTTCATCAAAACATTCAAGCAAATGTTTACGTAATATGGACATATTGGGGCAATCTAAAGAGTCACCCAAATAGCATCTATCGTGTGCATCATTACACATAATTGCTTAGATGCAATCGTGGTAGTTTTTAAGAGGCAATCTAGTATCTTTTGTTAAATTTTCTAGATCCATAGCACTTAGCGTGAGCTTTACGTTTTCATGATGTACACACATGCATACATTATGCGTACCACTACTTCCAGCTAAAACACAATGTAGTCACCAATTGTGTAAATTTAGTAAAACCAATATTAACGTCCTCATTTTCTTTTTCATATGAACTATACGGTTCATTCAAATTACCAAGCAATAATCTTTTTTGAACATGTTCTCTTTTACCATTGCTCTGCTTAACAGATATGCAATCTTTTAAACCTGGCATAATTCGGCTTACATCATCTTTTTCATAAAATGTTTTCACTGAATTTACAGTTTCAGCTGAAAGTAGTTTGCCACTTTTATTAGCAGGTATTCAAAAAATTCCACTTTTAGCTACTAAATTTTTTGCTTCGTGAGCTTCCCATTCAGTGCAAGCGAATTCTCGCATTAAGTCCCTACGAGACCAAACTCAGACGTAAGAGTTAATAACTGAATTCTCTCTTGCTTATTTGTTGATTCTGAAATTTTTTTCTTTATTTGTTCAAGAACTGCAACACCAGCTTTGTGATACTCATCGTTACACACTATTTTAGTTTTTTTATGTTTGTAAATTTAGCGTTGGCAGTTAGAACAAATTTTTGCTTTTTCTGGTACTAAGGGATATTCGTTTCTTAAAAGTGTTGGAAAGTCGATCAAATCTTTTATTTTATATGAAGGTTGATCATTTTTATTTAAAGGATTTATGCATTTTAATTTCCAAGTTGAATCCATTTTAGTTGCTACAATAAAGGAAAGAAATAACGAAACAAGGAGTTACCCATGATTTAATAATCAAATACACGAAAGACACTATGAAATCCAAGTTTTTATTGTATTGACAGAAATTGGAAAAAATTTTGAAGAGGAATAAGATGAAAAGTCATTACAATTATACACTTTCAACCTGATGATTCACATACGGATAGAAAATTCCGATATGAAAGCCACCTATCGAAAGAAAAATGAATCATGCGATGCCGCGTGACATCCCGCGCGCAGGAGAACCGTTGCGCTACCCTTTCGCGTTCTATTTCTCGAAGAAAACATCCTGAGAAAATTATGAAAAAAATCATTTCCTATGTAAAAAATGCTCAGGTTTCAATCTAAATGGTCAAAAAAAATCTTAATATACTTTTTGAGATGTAAGTCGTTTTGTACTTTTTGAAGGTGAAAATGGAAAATTTCGGAAAAACTGCCTACACCATTGGAAAGGTGAGGAAAAAATGCGTCGGAAACGCTTATGAAACAATTTTTTTAGTTACATTTTAGTATCATAAACATGAGTTAGAAATAGCACGATTTGGCGCTTGCGGGCGGTGCTGAGGCGGTTGACGTGAAACGCCTCATATACAGTTCAAATCGCGCGTATTTGAGTGAATGACGTCGAAATTTAGACAGTACCACCTTTAAATTTGAGAGCAAATAAGGTCGTGCTTTAGACGAGATTGTTGACAGTAAAAGGTGCAAAAATGTGAGTGAATGTCGTCACGATTCGAATTGGAAATTTGACAGTTAGATCAGACATAGATCAGATATAGATCTGAATTAAAATGGCAGTTGACGTGAAACGCCTCATATACGTGTGCACAATCTCTCGAATTCCTTTAGTCTGAATATCTGTCTATTTAGCAACCCCCTCCCGCATTGACACGGTGCAGCTAGCATGCATCCCGTTGCGTTTCAGGTGCGCGCGCGTGTGTGTGCGTGCGTGCGTGCGTGTGTGCGTGCGTGCGTGCGTGCGTGTGTGTGTGTATGCGTATGCGTGCGTGCGTGTGTGCGTGTGCGTGCGTGCGTGCGTGCGCGTGGGTGCGTGTGTGTGTGTGTGTGTGTGTGTGTGTGTGTGTGTGTGTCAAAAAACATCTTTATATATATGTATATATATAGGTCAAAAAACATCTTTTTAATTAAGTGCCCGCACGGGGGTTGCCGATTTTTGCGACCTTGAGATATTTTTTAGAACTTCCAAAAAAAAGAATGTTTGCCAATTTTTAGGATCCAATACCTAAAATTGACGTCGCAGGAGTTCGTCATCAAGGTGCAAAAAGGGGCATTCTTTAGCGTTTTTTCATGTTTTTCAAACTTTTATTCAATATATATATATATATATATATATATAACTTAGTACACCGCTACCTTCCAGGACACCTACAGGTTTTCTGCAATAGAAGTAGGTATAAAACGTTAAACAGTATATAAGTCACTAAAGAAATAATATCCCTCAGGGTGTTGACTAACACCACGACGCCTGCGGCGCCCCCTTTCAGTTCCGCAGTATTTTACGTTGATTTCGAAAAAATTTTACGGAAAAAAACGTTGTGAAAGAAACCCTAAATGTCCTGAATAATACAAAAATGTCCTGAAAGGTAGCGGTAAACATATTCCTAATTCAGTACATTCCTGCAAACATGCAAATGTCCTGAAACATAGCGGTGAACAGAAATATATATGGGTCGTTCCTGTACTTTTTTTAAAAAGTGTGCGCGGGGGGGTCGTCGATTTTGTGGAAGATTTTTTTTATGAAAGTACATATAAAAAAAATAGCTTGTGCAAAATTTCAGCCCCTTATCTCATTCCTAATTCCTGCTGGAATTTTTTTAAACCCTGATTTTGACCTGTTTTTAACCAGTTTTCAAAAAATTCTAAAAGGCTGAAATTTTAACAAAATGAGGTCAGTGAGGTCTCATTTTTTTTTTGTCTTTCTTCAAATTTTAAGAAAAAAAATACACTGATATGAAATGATGATTTAGGTTTTATTGGCGATCTGTGATATGGCCACTGCATTTCATCATTTTTAGATCATCTTTAAACCTCTATATCTCGTAACTGGTTCCACATTTTTGAGCTCACTAGGTCTCATTTTTTTTGCCTCAACGAGACCTTTAATTTCTTTTTTTGAGGACCTAAATTGATTGAATAGATTTCAAGATACAGCCTTTTGAAGTTGACGTTTTTATCAAAAATCGCGAAAATCAACCGTGTTCATGGTCACAGTGTCAACCGAATTTTAATTAAAAATCATTAACAAAAGTATTTTTCATTAGAATATGATGTTATCTAACTATACTCTTTTCCTATCATAGGAAAAAGTCAAAACATAATTTTTTGTCGAGCATTATAATATCTAATTTTTCGATACCTAAAATAATCAAAAATGGCTCTCTACTGACATGAATTCTACCATCTTATAATTATTTTTGACACGTGTACGTAACATAGATACAAAGGTGGTTCCTAGACCTTTAAAATTCGTAGTCGCTGATTTTTCTAGGACCACTAGAGCCAAAGTTATAGCCGTTTTTATAAAAAAATATTTTTCAAGTGGTAAAATTAGAGCTTGTGAAATATAGGAAAAGTTTTATTTACAAGATCAACCATAAGTTTGGCATAATTGTCCTAAAAAAAGTGCTGAAGCTGCATATTTTGAAGATCTTAGGCCGTGTCTACACTATGCGAGAAGCACGTGCGATCAGCCCAAGCGATGCGAGCAAGCCATGCACGCATGCGACGCGAGCAAGCGATAGTAATGGCTTTAGGTTGATTAAATTACCTATGCAGAGTTTATAGATAATTAAAGTTGAAAATAAGAATTTAAGTAAAATTTTTTTGTAATATTCATTTTATTTTAACTATTTTATAATCATTATCAAACGAAGTAAGTTTTGCTTTTAATGTTGAATCATCAATGGGTATAAAGCAGTGATATTTTCTTGTATTCTGTATAGTTCGGGTCAATTTAAAACGGCATTCTAGTACTTTACGCCTTTTCTCAATTGTTTCTTGACTCACCCAAATAGATCTAACAACCAAATATTCTATATTTTTATAACACATAATGATTTATTATTCAAATACATAATCAAATAATATAGTCAAAAAATCTAAATTATATTATTTTACCTTATTCCATCAATATTTTCACTAACGTAATCATACATGTCTTTTGGATTTAAAATTGGTTTTTCTGATGCTCTTTGTAAGGACGCCCTGCGTACTGTTCATTTAACCACTGCTCCACATCCAGCTCACGGACTTTTCCCATGGCTAGTAGAAAAAAAGTTGTGCGACTTAACTTTTAAGCCAAAATCCTCCTCATGATGGCAGATATTAATGAAATTGTTCCTACAGTAAATAAATACTATCTTGAAGGTAAAAATTATAAAAAATAAAATAAATCTGTTTAATATTGTGTACATAATAATACAAATTATTTGAACTTGCATCGTAGAAGTTGTTGCTTTTTTTAAATTTGATATACAGAAAAAATAAAGAACTGTTTTAGTAATTTTATCTTTAAAGCTGTTTTCTACATAATGTAAAATTTTAACTCGGGTGTAACATGCAGGTCCAGGATCTTTATGGATTTTGATGTTCTGGGTCTCAAAATAATTTTTTACACAAATTAAATATACTTTCAGAATATTACTTTGACATATTCTTAATAATTAAAATTAAATTTTTTCAGGTCATTTAATGAACAAAAATCTAAAGGTGTCTATTTTGTTCATATAATACGTATTAATATACTACAATAAAAGTACTCTTACTTGTTTTTGTATTGGGTAGGTGCTCCATCTGACATATAATGTACATTCTCAATAAACGGAAAATCTCGTTTTAGAAGTGCAATGAGTTGCCCTTGAAAAGTGTTAACTGCACAAGCATCATGTTTTAAACAATCACTAATAACACATACAGATAAGGTTTGTAATTTGTCGTTATTGTCTTCTTTATAATACACTACAAACGGGTGTACAGTTGCTTGTGTATTATTAAAATAAAATGCTTGGATCGAGTCTTGACAAACAAATAAGAAATTTTCAGCAAAATCTTGAAGTATAATACATGTATCTGGAGTAATAATTGTTTTGCAATGTTTTAAATAACATTTTTGCATTTCAGTCACATAATGATGCTTTGTTAACTCCCATAAGTCATTGGCTAAATTTATAATAAAATTTCTTGTAGGTTCTTTTACCATAATAAGACTGACTCTATTATTAGATTGTGATTCAGCATTATTTACCCAATTATGATATTCAATCTCTGAAACATCTTCGCATGAGCTTGATTCCAATATTTTCAGAATTTCTGCTTTACCAGGACAGTTTTCACAAAGATGTAGCATACAATCGCTCCAATCTGTTGAACAAACACAATCATTTAAAATTACTCGGTAGGCTAAATTTTTGTTGATGGCAGACAATTTTAATTTGACATTTTGGTGTATAGGACATACACAAATTGTATGTATAAATTAAAGAAGCAAATATACTGAAACCTGGTTTGCGCTGATCTTTAAAATGCTATTCATATTCTTCTTCCACCCAATTGGTGTATAGATCCTTCAAATCATACATCAACAGTCTTTTTTGTAACTTCTCTGTGATATTAGTAATAGGATTTTTAACACTGATGCAATCTTTAATGCCGCTACATATTCTACTATTGTTTTCATCTCTATAATACTGAGTTACAGATTCTCTAACTTCATTAGAATGAATGCTGTACACTTTACGCTTAATAGTTCCTAAGACACCTGGAAAAATATATTTTGAAATTAATTTCAAATAGTGTATACTTAATCACAAAATAAAATCATAATAACAATATTATGTTTTTTAATTTAACGATTATCAAGACGATAAAATTTAGCTCAATGTTTATTCTATTTTAATTACTATGACTTGTTATATTGGAAGAAAAGAAATAGTTTAGAATTAATTTATTATTTTTATTTTTTTTTTATATTAATTTTAATAGTTCTTTTAAAATCCAATAATTACTTTATTATTTTTTATCTAATAATGAATAACGAAGGGTACCCATGTTAAGATAGGCAAAATGCCACTATTAATGAAAGCGAAAAATGACAGTGATTTCATAGAAGTATACTAAAAAAAGAATTTTCTACGATTTTTCCGGGGACCTATCTCCCCTCCTTGTACCAGTAACGCCTAAAAATCGCATTTTTTGGAAATTATTTTTTTCTCCCGTTCCTCAATGTTAAAAAATTAAAAAAAAAATATGAGATTACAGCTTGTAAACAGAGAGAACATTGAGATTTCTCAAATATAGATTCTTTCTAATTAAATCGGATTTCATTTAAATGTTTAAATTACAATTCATGTATTATTTTACTTAATCCGTAAACAATACTTAAGCAATACGTAAGCAATACGTAAGTAATACATAAATAATAATACTTAAGTAATAATACATGAGTAATATAAATAAATAATTAAGAGGATTTTAAATTAAATATTTTATAGGGGTACCCTTTATCATTATAGTTGCTTGAACAAAAATTACATAGATTTTAATAAATTAAACTAAAATTTTCTATTAATAATTCTCAAGTGTAATATAATATATGTAATCTAATGTATAAAGGATTATCGATTCTATATGTTTACACTATGTCTATAATCAAGATATTAAGAATTTATTACAACCCATTTTTTAACTTACCACAGTAATTTTAAGTTCTTTTGCTTTATTAAACATATAACGTGAACATTGGAAATAATGTTTTGCTTGTTCAAATTTCCAATGATTTGTTTCTTCATTATAACGCTTAATTATGTTTCCAATCATTCCGTGAAATGACATACTATCCTCTTGTAGCTGTTTAAGATTGCATTGAGTTGGCGAATTAAGATTCAATGTTTTATTAACTGTTGTACAAAATTTCGTATTCATTGATTCTAAAACACTGTATGTTTTATTTTCCAAGCGATAATCACTAAGTTTCTCTCGTTTAAGAGGAGGTTCATCAAATCCATCGAGCATTTTATTTAAACGTTGAAATCCTTGGCTCAATAATATATCTTCTGAACTTTCTGATGTCCACACTTGGCTACCTGAAGAAACTTGACTACTTGAAGAAAGCTGCTCATTATTATTTACGTTTAAACCATCATTCCCAGTGTTTTCATCTTTTTCTGCATTTTTTGTTATTATTGATGTAATTTTGAACTCACAGTTTTTACAGTACTTATTACCTGGATCTAAATTTATATTACAAATGTTACGAAATTTATCACATTTATCAGCACTAATCATTACTAAATTATTCTCAATGGATTTTGAATGATTATTAAAACAATTGCAACACTTCCTTTGTCTACTTGTATATCGAGTATCATATTTATGAAGATGATGGTCGCAAATAAATTTATATTCTACATTAATATCAAAATTTTTAATCCTAAATGATAAATACAGCTTTAATTCATTACTAAGATTACTAATTAGATTCAGAGATTTATTTCTTGTGTAATGCTCTAAATGACATTTATCATCCTCATGCAATTCATCAATATAGCACATCATTTTCTTTCAATTCCTGAGAAGATAACACTTACAAAACACAATTGTACAATTTATAAAACTCAACCGAACCAATACTGATATACTTGGTAATAGTTCTGCTCAACTACCTTCACAATTCTACTTAGAAATATTCATTTCATTTTTTATTGTAACTTGTACTCATTGTTTAAGGACATTCCGTGCCGTGTGTCGAGTAACGGATGACGGGTGTCTCGCACAGAAAAATGGATGTCTGTCATCTATTAACTTACGTCAACACAGGTTAAATGAAACTATCTATGTATGTTTCATTTAACCTGAGCTTATACGTATAACGCACGTAAAACTATAGAAAACCTGCATTTAAGACCATGTCTATACTAGGTATGCGAGAAGCGCAACCGGTGCGCGCATGCAACAAGCTATACGTTTTGCACAAAGTACAAATAATATCGTTGTATACGATTGAACGTAAACATGAGTTTATATTATTAGGGTTTGTCAGCGAGAAGAAATAAACGGGAAAATTAAACTTCAAGAGTCTATGCAACCAACTCTACTCGAAAGTGAAAGTTGATTGCAGAAAAAGGTATGAACGCTTATGCGTACGAGTAAACCGGCAATAAGGCATTGTATAGGTAAAACGGAAAGTGGTAAGGTAAAAGGAATGTGCATAAAGCACGTAGCGACTAGGCGCCGCAGGACTCTATTTAAGCCCGCTGGGTGATGTTTTTCATAGTGGGAGCGCATCGGACGCTTGCCATCTAGCGGGCACTTTGGATACTTCAATCCTGAACAATCGTAGTAGGTCAGTTAGTAGATCTATATTTAGCGATAAATAATATCGTCAATAATATCGTAGTGAAATGATATTATTTATCATTTTAAGTATTTTAAATATTTTGTCCAACACGCATTGCTTGCTCGCATCGCTTGGGCTGATCGCACGTGCTTCTCGCATAGTATAGACACGACCTAAGATCTTCAAAATATGTAGCCTCAGCACTTTTTTTAGGACAATTATGCCAAACTTATGGTTGATCTTGTAAATAAAACTTTTCCTATATTTCACAAGCTCTAATTTTACCACTTGAAAAATATTTTTTTATAAAAACGGCTATAACTTTGGCTCTAGTGGTCCTAGAAAAATCAGCGACTACGAATTTTAAAGGTCTAGGAACCACCTTTGTATCTATGTTACGTACACGTGTCAAAAATAATTATAAGATGGTAGAATTCATGTCAGTAGAGAGCCATTTTTGATTATTTTAGGTATCGAAAAATTAGATATTATAATGCTCGACAAAAAATTATGTTTTGACTTTTTCCTATGATAGGAAAAGAGTATAGTTAGATAACATCATATTCTAATGAAAAATACTTTTGTTAATGATTTTTAATTAAAATTCGGTTGACACTGTGACCATGAACACGGTTGGTTTTCGCGATTTTTGATAAAAACGTCAACTTCAAAAGGCTGTATCTTGAAATCTATTCAATCAATTTAGGTCCTCAAAAAAAGAAATTAAAGGTCTCGTTGAGGCAAAAAAAATGAGACCTAGTGAGCTCAAAAATGTGGAACCAGTTACGAGATATAGAGGTTTAAAGATGATCTAAAAATGATGAAATGCAATGGCCATATCACAGATCGCCAATAAAACCTAAATCATCATTTCATATCAGTGTATTATTTTTCTTAAAATTTGAAGAATGACAAAAAAAATGAGACCTCACCGACCTCATTTTGTTAAAATTTCAGCCTTTTAGAATTTTTTGAAAACTGGCTAAAAACAGGTCAAAATCAGGGTTTAAAAAAATTCCAGCAGGAATTAGGAATGAGATAAGGGGCTGAAATTTTGCACAAGCTATTTTTTTTATATGTACTTTCATAAAAAAAATCGTCGACAAAATCGACGACCCCCCCGCGCACACTTTTTAAAAAAAGTACAGGAACGACCCATATATATGTGTGTGTGTGTGTGTGTGTGTGTGTGTGTGTGTGTGTGTGTGTATGTGTGTGTATGTATATATATATATATATATATATACATATATCATAACTATGGGAATTGGTATCTTTGAAGAGATATCAACGTATAGATCGGTACTTTTGAAGAGATGTTGGCATTTTGAAGAGACTCCTCAAATTTCTCAAAGCAAGAATTGCGACTTTTGAGGAGAAATCTGTACCCCCTTTTCCCAGAGTCGGTAACCTGAGGGTCATTATTTCTTTAGTCACATTGTCCGAACTCTGAGCGAAAGGTTCACATCTCCTCAAAAGTACCAATTTACTAACATATATATATATATATATATATATATATATTTATATTTTATGTTAGTTTCCAGGACATTCCAGATGTTTAACGTTGGTTTCGGGGACATTTGTTAGTTTTGGGGACAGTCCCCGAATCTACATATGTTTAACGTCAGTTTTGAGGACATCGGCCCCCATAAGAGACATTATTTCTTTAGTCACGTATAGGTACAGTAACATGGGGTCCTGGGAACTAACGTTATACAAGTTTATATATATATATATATATATATATATATATATATATATATATATATATATATGCACATACATTTCTCGAAAGGGGTTTATAAAGCCCGTTTTTTTATATATAGGGGTTTATCGAGCTCGATTTTGATTATGCAGCCCGGTCTTCATAAAATTTCTAAATATAGGGGTTTATGCGGCCCGACCTAGAGTCTATAACCCCAGGGTCCATTATTTCTTTAGTCACTTGCCATAGGGAACTCTGGGCCGTAAGGACTAATATACAGTCTTGGGCTACATAAACCCCGATAAGTGTATATATATAAATATATATATATATATATATATATATAAAGACCTATACACGTTATTTCTGGTAATCTACAGGGTCCTATAGTTTATCTCTTCAGAGTTCCCTATATAAGCGCGTGACTAAAGAAATAATATCCCTGGGGTTATTGACTCTAGACGCGTCCCAGAAATAACGCTTACGTACAGAAAAATTTCCGGGACGTCCCGGAAAAAACAGCGCGTGCCGGAAATAACAGCGATGTACAGTGTAAACGTCCCGGAACGAACCGTTGCAGATAAATATGTATGTATATATATATATATACATATATAATTATCCCCCCATCCGTTTATGGAGCCCATCCCTGTATATTAGTACCTATAGCCCAGAGATCCCTATGGCAAGTGACTAAAGAAATAATGGACCCTGGGGTTATAGACTCTAGATCGGGCTCCATAAACGCCCGAGAAAAATATTTTATGGGACCCGGGCTCCATAAAAGAAAACGGGCTCCATAAATATGCTCATGTGTATAAAAGGGCTCCATAAATCTGTTAAAATAAATGTGTATATATATATATATATATATATATATATATATATATATATATATATATATATATATATATATATATATGTAAATTGGTACTTTTGAGGAGATGTGAACCTTTCGCTCAGAGTTCGGATAATGAGACTAAAGAAATAATGACCCTCAGGTTACCGACTCTTGGAAAAGGGGGTATAGATTTCTCCTCAAAAGTCGCGATTCTTGCTTTGAGAAATTTGAGGAGTCTCTTCAAAATGCCGACATCTCTTCAAAATTACCGATCTATACGTTGATATCTCTGATATCTCTTCAGATATACATACCAATTCCCATAGTTATAATATATATACACGGTGACCCATTTTAATCGCCGCACCCGGATTTCTCGGAACCTAAGCCAGATAGAGAAAAATGGTTCAGACAAAAGTTATAGGGGACAAAGGGGGCCACATAATGGCGCTAACGTCTTTGACCTTGAACTTGATCTTTGAGGTTATTTCAAGGTCAAAGTGGTTTTTTCATATGGATACACCTAGTTTTGACCCCGGATTTGGAAAGAGCGGGAAATTTTACGTTCAATAATATATTTGGGAAATTTTTTCCAAGGTCATTTCAAGGTCAAATCTAGGCCAAACTCAGAAAAGTCCGTTTAAAATCGTTTTTTTTTCCATGAACCACAGGCTAAGCTGGTTCAAATTGATCGTAGGCTTAATAGAGGAACCCACACACCCAAAACCTACACATTCCAAACCCACACACCCAAAACTTACACATCCTAGTAAACAAAACTCAAACTCGCACATCCTAACCCCATACACTTCATGCCCCCACATGCTGAACTGTTACACCCCGGTCCCACAACCATACCCCACACCCACCAGTCCCACACATTCCTACCCCACGCATGCTAATTCCATACACCCCAAACCCACACATCCTGAACCCTGAAAAATTTTTCTCAAGGGCAAAATGATTTTTTAACGGAAACTTTAAGATCGTTGAAGCTTCTGTTATAAATGTATTAAGCTTACTTTTTGCGCTACCCAGAAACAACGACGTGGAAGTAGTAAGGATTGTTTCCTTTGGGGTGCTTAATTAAAGTCAGACCCCTTGCCTCTCACGGTTCGGGGTGCTTGGTTATAGTGAGTTCCCTCGCCTCTCACTAATGTAAATAAATTTGTATTTAACCTCGAAGCAAGTGTTCGAAATTACGACCATTTGCTTCAAGGCACATAGTCAAACGCCTTTGAAAATGGCGAACTGTGTTCTGCAAAGTTTGTCTCGGAATGGCAGCGCATGCTTGACGAATCCTATCCTGCATATCTGCTCTTGTAGTGAGTTGTTGCTCAAAAATAGCATTTTTCAAATACCCCCATAAACAAAAGTCTGATGGTGAGGTATGGGATGAAGAAGCAAGCCATTTCACCGGACCTCCTCAACTAATCCATCTAATACTAAAGTGTTTATTAAAAAATGCTGTTATTATGAGCGTGAAATGTGGTCCTCCACTATCCTGCTAGAACCTGAAAAATAAATTTAAAAGAACCATTGACGGAACCTATTTTCTTCGTAGATGTGTTTTTAATGATTACATTATCAACATTAGTATTTCTGAAATTCGAACGCTACTAATTCACATTATTTACATAAAACAAAAAAATAAAAGGAAGTTTTAGTTTTATTTGCAATTAAAATAAGAAATAATGCTTTATTGAATTGAATACCATTAATGTTTTAACGATTATTTTATTTTAAAATTTAAAATTAAAAAAGTGTGACAAACGAAGTATTTATGGCAATTACAGTTAGCTAATTAAAGTTACCGTAATTTTCCAACGTTTTTCCTTTTTAGGCGCGACCGTATACGGGCGAGCCTTATAATTATTAATATTTTTGATACCATTTTACTATTTAAATTTAATAGTAATTAATAGCTGGCTCTGAAATAGCTGACTATCCGCCCAACGAGATCGTTGATATGATTTTGGTTTTAGGAACAAGCCAAAATAATTATCGTAGTGCGGTAAGAATTTATGCTGAACGCTATCCTGACAGACGACATCCTGACGATAGAGCTATTAGACGTTTAACTCAAAGAGCTCGTGGTGGACACATGGCTCGCCAACGTAGGCCCCATGAGTATGATGAAAATGATAATCGAGTTGTAACTATCCTTGCAATAATTCATCTTGACCCACACATTAGCGCTCGTCGAGTCGAAAGGAAAATTGGTATTCCAAGAAATACTTCTTTAAGAATTATGAAGGTGCTTCAACATCACGCGTATCATATTACTTTGGTTCAAGAGCTACAGTTTCAGCATTTCCAATAGCGTTTTGTGTTTTGCCAATGGGCTTTACAAATGATAGAAAATGATCCAGACTTTTTTAACTTTGTTCTTTTTTCTGATGAGGCACAATTTCAAAGCGATGGGGAACTGAATAGGCATAATTGCCATTATTGGTCTGATGTGAATCCTCATCGGGTCAGAACTGTAAACCATCAAAGACGTTGGAGTATTATGGTATGGTGCCGGATTATCAATGGATATTTGATTGGCCCTTATTTTTTTTAAGCAAATGTAAATCAACATACCTATTTGACGCTAATAAGAGATGAACTACCTGGATTGATGGAAGATGTTGATTTAGAAACGCGACGAAGAATGTGGCTCCAGCAGGACGGCACAGCACCACATTTCGCTCGAATTGTAAGGGCTTCTTTGAATGAGCACTATGGTAACAGATGGATTAGTCGAGGAGGTCCGGTTAACTGGCCTGCTTGCTCACCCGATCTTATATCACCAGATTTCTATTTATGGGGGTATTTAAAAAATGCTGTTTTTGAGCAACAACCCACTACAAGAGCAGATATGCAGGATAGGATTCGTCGAGCATGCGCTGCCATTCCGAGACAAACTTTGCAGAACACAGTTGGCCATTTTCAAAGGCGTTTGACTATGTGCCTTGAAGCAAATGGTCGTAATTTCGAACACTTGCTTCGAGGTTAAATAAAAATTTATTTACATTAGTGAGAGGCGAGGGGACTCACTATAATCAAACACCCCGAACAGTGAGAGGCAAGGGGACTCACTTTAATTAAGCACCCCAAAGGAAACAATCCTTACTACTTCCACGTCGTTGTTTCTGGGTAGCGCAAAAAGTAAGGTTAATACATTTATAACAGAAGCTTCAACGATCTTAAAGTTTCCGTTAAAAAATCATTTTGCCCTTGAGAAAAATTTTTCAGGGTTCAGGATGCAGTGTGGGTTTGGGGTGTATGGGGTGAGCATGCGTGGGGTAGGGATGTGTGGGACTGGGGGGTGTGGGGTATGGTTGTAGGACCGGTGTGTAACAGTTCAGCATGTGAGGGCATGAAGTGTATGGGGTTAGGATGTGCGAGTTTGAGTTTTGTTTACTAGGATGTGTAAGTTTTGGGTGTGTGGGTTCCTCTATTAAGCCTACGATCAATTTGAACCAGCTTAGCATGTGGTTCATGGAAAAAACCGATTTTAAACGGACTTTTCTGAGTTTGACCTAGATTTGACCTTGAAATGACCTTGGAAAAAATTTCTCAATATAATTTTGAACGTAAAATTTCCCGCTCTTTCCGAATCCGGGGTCAAAACTAGGTGTTTCCATATGAAAAAACCACTTTGACCTTGAAATAACCTCAAAGGTCAAGTTCAAGGTCAAAGCCGTTAGCGCCATTATATGGCCCCCTTTGTCCCCTATAACTTTTGTCTGAACCATTTTTCTCTATCTGGCTTAGGTTCCGAGAAATCCGGGTGCGGCGATTAAAATGGGTCACCGTGTATATATATATATATATATATATATATATATATATATATATATATATATATATATATATATATACCTCTATAGCACTGAATATTTGAGGAATATTCCATCAATATTCATTTGCCATTTTCGCAATTTTCGCTAATATTGGCGCAACGTTAATGAACATGAAAGAAACCCGTAGGGAATATTCCTGCAAACCTTGATGACCGTTTTTCCATTCCTTTTCTAAAATGATCAGGTAGGCTACCTATTATTGTAATATTGCAGGAATATTCGTACAAGATTAATTAATACTAGACGAATATATAATTAAGTTTCACCAATTTTTCCTCGATTAAGCAGTATTGCAGCAATATTGGTACAAGATTCATCCACACGAGAGGAGCATTCAATATATTCCCCTATAAGACTTAATATTGGAGCAATATTGCTTCAATGTTGCTGCGACATATTCGCCATATTCGCTAATATTCCCTTAACGTATACAGGTAACGTTAGTATTTAAGTTGTTTATTTCACATAGATAAGGAGTAAAATTTTGAGTTCTCATCCCCCATTGCAAACGGGATATAAAAAACAAGGTAAGCGTTGTAAATCGGACTCTTCGTAAGGAGTCATTTGATCGGTTGAATTTCACGGCTTATATACTCTCGGCCATTCAGTGTATCTACAGAAAGCGCTATCGGCGCTCCGCATAAAGGTGATAAAGGGAAACTTGTGATGGGCGGCTTTCGATATGCAAGCTTCGGCTATTTATCCGCCATGCGGCGTACCGGTAGCGCTTTCTGTGGTTACACTGGATGGCCGAGAGTATATAAGCCGTGAAATTCAACCGATCAAATGACTGTTTACGAAGAGTCCGATTTACAAGGCTTACCTTGTTTTTTATATCCCGTTTGCAATGGGGGATGAGGACTCAAAATTTTACGCCTTATCTATGTGAAATAAACAACTTAAATACTAACGTTACCTGTATACGTTAAGGGAATATTAGCGAATATGGCGAATATGTCGCAGTAACATTGAAGCAATATTGCTCCAATATTAAGTATTATAGGGGAATATATTGAATGCTCCTCTCGTGTCGATGAATCTTGTATGAATATTGCTGCAATAGTTCTTAATCGAGGAAAAATTGGTGAAACTTAATTATATATTCGTCTAGTATTAATTAATCTTGTACGAATATTCCTGCAATATTACAATAATAGGTAGCCTATCTGATCATTTTAGAAAAGGAATGGAAAAACGGTCATCAAGCTTTGCAGGAATATTCCCTAAGGGTTTCTTTCATGTTCATTAACGTTCAGGGCATATTAGTGAAAATTGCGAAAATGGCAAATGAATATTGAGGGAATATTCCTCAAATATTCAGTGCTATAGGGGTATATATATATTATCTAATCCCTAATTATATTCCCTTAAATGTTTACCCATACACACACACATACACACACACACACATATATATATATATATATATATATATATATATATATATATATATATATATATATATATATATATATATATATATATATATATATATATACTGATAAGAATTTTTCCATCGGTCTTACAGTCTTACAAAT
This sequence comes from Torymus aiolomorphi, assembly GCA_036365515.1. Taxonomy (NCBI): domain Eukaryota; kingdom Metazoa; phylum Arthropoda; class Insecta; order Hymenoptera; family Torymidae; genus Torymus; species Torymus aiolomorphi. The sequence continues at coordinate 180,379,184 of CM070874.1, forward strand.
TAAATTAAAATAATTAATATTTATGGCAGTCAGATTGCCCTTGTTTATAATCACCCCCGCAGAATCTGAAATAAAAACTTAATTAAAACCTGGAAAAAACTTTGTTAGCAAAGGACGATCTGACTGCCCACCACCACCACATTGTCCGACGTTTCGAGCCTGCTCCGGCTCCTCCTCAGGGACTCAGGAGTGGTGGGCAGTCAGATCGTCCTTTGCTAACAAAGTTTTTTCCAGGTTTTAATTAAGTTTTTATTTCAGATTCTGCGGGGGTGATTATAAACAAGGGCAATCTGACTGCCATAAATATTAATTATTTTAATTTAATTTGTAAGACTGTAAGACCGATGGAAAAATTCTTATCAGTTGATATTAAATTGCAGTCGACATAAGTAATATTGTTAATGATATATATATATATATTTCTGTTCACTGCTATGTTTCAGGACTTTTCATTGGTTTACCGCTATGTTTCAGGACATTTGCATGTTTTCAGGACTGTACTGAATTAGGAATATGTTTACCGCTACTTCTCAGGACATTTTTGTATTATTCATGACATTCAGGGTTTCTTTCACAACTTTTTTTTTCCGTAAAATTTTTCCGAAATCAACGTAAAATACTGCGGAACTGAAAGGGGGCGCCGCAGGCGTCGTGGTGTTAGTCAACACCCTGAGGGATATTATTTCTTTAGTCACTTATATACTGTTTAACGTTTTATACCTACTTCTATTGCAGAAAACCTGTAGGTGTCCTGGAAGGTAGCGGTGTACTAAGTTATATATATATATATATATATATATATATAACTTAGTACACCGCGTGATAATCACGTTATCTAATCCTAATTATATTCCCTTAAATGTTTACCCATATATATATATATATATATATATATATATATATATATATATATATATATATATATATATATATATATATATATATATATATATATATATATATATATATATATATATATATATATATATATATATATATATATATATATATATATATATATATATATATATATATATATATATATATATATATATATATATATATATATGTAAACATTTAAGGGAATATAATTAGGGATTAGATAACGTGATTATCACGCGGTGTACTAAGTTATATATATATATATATATATATATATAACTTAGTACACCGCTACCTTCCAGGACACCTACAGGTTTTCTGCAATAGAAGTAGGTATAAAACGTTAAACAGTATATAAGTGACTAAAGAAATAATATCCCTCAGGGTGTTGACTAACACCACGACGCCTGCTGGGTATATATATTTACATATATATATATGTAAATATGTTTACATATATATATATATATATATATATATATATATATATATATATATATATATATATATATATATATATATATATATATATATATATATATATATATATATATATATATATATATATATATATATATGTAAACATTTAAGGGAATATAATTAGGGATTAGATAACGTGATTTTAAATGAAAGAGAATATCACAGAATTATATTTATAGAAGATAACACGATTCCTTTATTATTAATAAAAGAGATGACATGAACAATTTTAATATTCGCCGTATAGAAAAATCTACCACGCGCTCACGATTTCCTTAGCTTTCTGTCTCATTCGCATTCAAATCTACTATCGTGTATCGAATATGTCACTTCGCCGCAATTGAGGGAATATATAACGCGCACGTACAAGTGAACATTTGAGTACTTAGCCAGCGGGTGCGCAACATAGCTCGATCACGTTGGCTCTTTCCCTGGCTGGTCGCCGCTCGCCCAGAATATGGCAGTCTTTAACTTCGAGCTCCTTCAAAACACTGATTGAAGTGCTGGTAGCGGACTTCGGCTGCGCTTGGAGGATGCGCGTCGTCGGCCACGTAGTCGAGTTTCTTTCGGCTGCGGCGGAAGCGTGAGTCGATCGGTGCGTACGCTGTCTATCTGGGGCTGGAGTACTGAGCGAAGTTGTTGATGCGACGAGCGGCGAAGAAAAGAGAGCGAGCACACCTTGCTTGGCAGTTTTGTATCTTCTCGAAGGAGCGCTATTGATAATAGCGCCCCCAACAATTCGAGGATTATCATACCTATAGCCTTAGGGAGAGGCCACAAATGCACCTCGCTCTCCGAATCTGCCCGGCTTGAGTTGTTATATCTGGGCAGATTCGGAGAGCGAGGTGCATTTGTGGCCTCTCCCTTACATGCTAGATCTTCGTATGCTTTTGGTGAATGCGCGCGAACTTTCAAAGCATTACGTTACACTTATGGATTTAGTTTTCTCTTTTATATTCGACCATGTACTATTTTGTAGCAACTTTCTAAAAATTCTTCTCATAAATAATAGAAAAAATGTATACTAAGCATGTTAAAAATAGATGTATCAAGAAGCGCGGGAGCACTCCGAAGGCAAGTATAGAAGAAGCTTAAAGGAGAGACCCGTGCTACATCAAAGAGCGCGGGAGCGCTCCGAATGCAAGTATAGAAGAAACCTAAAGGAGCGACCAGTGCTACATATACATTGAAATGGGTGTACGAAAAATTCAATGCGCTTCTACGTATATTGCGTTAGTTTTTACTATACCGGGTTCCCAAACTAAGACGTACACGACATTTTCTCTCAGCCAAATTGATAAATTCGTCAAAGTCTGGGGACCCTAGGGGTTTTCGGACCCAAGGAATCGAATGGCGCTGTCAATTCATAAAATGCCAAACACAAAAAGTAAAAAAATTATTTTTTCGAAAAATATTTGCGGTACGGCTTTTATGTTAGTTTCTTATAGTTTGTTCAATTTGGAGGCTATACCACCTTTACCCGATAGCATTGCATGCAATAATACTTATTTAACGCAGTTTTGAAAATTGTATATTTTACTTTGGCTTGGACCGTAAACTCGCGTTCGAGAAAGCGGAATTACGGAACTCCGATAACGCCAGACTTTCCAAACTGTGACTCTAGCAAAGAAGCGGCAACTTCAACACGCAATATCTGAGCACAACTAAATAAAGCGAACAAACTATCTAATCATTGATACAACATAATAGCATGATATTCATGATGTTTTCATCAATAGCTATTTATTCCAAGTACATGTTATTACTGTAGCGCACAACGTAATACGTAATTTGTAGGCTAGCGAGCAATGTTTACAAATGGTGAACATTTGCGACAGCGTCCAGAGATGGCGCCAGTACGACTTACGTCGCACCGTGTGAACGCAGCGCGCGGAGTCACGGCCGTAAATGAGCTCGTGGTATCGTGCGTATATGCGTATCTCTGCAGTACTTATTTTCAAAGAAACTAAACTAAAGAATCATAGTTTCATTACTGAAAAGTAATAATACCCAATTTGTCTTGCGCTTCCTTACTTCAGTAATGTTCCCATTGAAATTAACCGCATACTGAAATATGTTTTGATACTACTCCCTTTCTGGACTTGTAATTAACATACATTTCATGGCTTAAGTTAAGCATGTATTTCTCTTTAAAAATTTTTTCCAGACCTGATATAAGATTTCTTACTTTCAAGTAAAATTAATACAAGCATTGTCTTAACTACCAATACACGTAGAAAAATACACACAAGCAAGGTCTTATTTAAATTTGTATGCAATAGAGGCTTTTCTTTTACCTTTTAAAGGAAAATTATATTATTTTCTATTACAATCGTTCACGCATGAATAAATGGTAACTTTGAGACAAAAAATAACTTAATATCAAGATATTTTCATCCTATTTTCATTTACTGTATACATTTTTTGCCAGAAATGACTCGCGTACTTTGCAGTTTAGAACACGCTCATCCCATATCAAATTTGAGCATTCGAGACAATATATTTCTGCCCCGAATCTTAAAGTCGACCTCGAACCTTGGAAGAAATCGAGAAAAAGCCGAATTATAAAGTTTAAATTCATCAAGGACGATTAGTCGGGTTCGGGTATGTGCACGTATATGTATGCGTGTAAGGGATAGTGGAGTAACAAGAAAAACACATTAAGAGTCTCATTTCTACTGATCGAACCTTGATTATTAAATTTTAGTAACAGCAACAGAGTCGCTTCGGATCGTTGCGTAAAGAGCCTCGCAAAAATTTCTACAGCAGTACTGCGGCCTCACTCTTTGAAATGCGAGCGTATTTTATGATAAATAATCGAAGAATCGCGTACGCTACTGTCTCGTAGATTTATGTATAAAGTTCTCGAGCTTCATTTATTCTTTCATCTTCGCAAGAGTTTTTGCGTGCCCTACCCTCAAACATATGTATGTTTTTTTTATATAATAACCAAGATATCACTGATACTTCCACCGCTGAGCTTTACATAAAAAGTTATCGTATTTTCCTCTCTTTAAAAAAACGATGGTCGGATGTTCTGTAACGTTTAAAAATTGATTTAGATTTGTCTATAAAGAATAGGCGTGATACTTCTCTACATATCCGGTACATTTCAATTTTTTTAGATTGAATTTGTTTACTTAAGTATTTAAAAATAAATAAATAAATTAACATATAATATGTAATTGTACTTTTCGATACTAATGCGATAACAATTATTGTTGTAAGAGTATGAGTTTGTCGACCGAATGATTATTATTCCTTAATTTAAAAGAAGATTATATAAATCTTTTTATTATTTTTCATCACGCATTTTAAAAAAAAATAATTTTTTAAATACGAGTTTTTAACATAGATTTTTACAGAAGCTTTTAACATAAAAATCGTAATAATAATAATAATATCCGTTAAAAAAAAAAGCAGATAGGAAGTTTAAAAGCCTTTATTTCAATAGAAAAATAATGAATAATAAAATAATGAATAATGAAATAATGTATAATTAACCTAATCTTCAATGAACTTTTACGGAAGTACACTGTGACAATTCTCCAATGCACCAAATTGAAAACGTTACAGCAAAATATTCGATCAATGAATCAATTCCAGAGAGGGTGCTTCTTAAGTATTTTTGTCTCCTCTATCGATTGGTACCATTTATTTTGCGATAGAGACAGTATTAAAAAAGTTCATAATACATTTAAACGGAAAATTTTTTTTTTTCATTTTATTTATGCATTTTCGGAAAGAGCAGATAAAAATAACTTGAAATAGGTGAGTTTCGCAATAAAATGGCAAATGCATTTATTGCAAATAAATTTACAAAATCATAATGCTGGTGATGCTGTTTGTAATGCATTGTGGATAAAGCCTTATGCCTTGACAAGACGAGAAAATTTATGAACGAAACGGGAAGTGAAGTTAGTAGCTAACTTCTCGGCGTGTGTACGCAGCATATGATAGTTACGAATGGAATTTTTATTACAGAGAATATGTCTAATCGCTTTATCGGATTATCATTATTAATTTAATAAAACCTTACTGAAATTGCGGCCTATCTTTTACTCTTTTTTAAAATGTACAAATTAAGTTTCAAGAACTTTAGATAGATTAATTAGGTAGAAAGATTAATCTCAGAGGCAGGACCGCGTAATATTCAGAGGTTTTGGTGCATGCATTAATCTAGAAAGATTAATCTGAGAGGCAGTTGCACATGATATTAACGATTTGCTGCATGTACTAATCTTGAAACGTACCCGAAAGCATAAAAGCCCGGTAGAAACAATCCGAAAGCGAAAAGCCCGGTAGAAAGATTAATGTCAGAGGCAGGCCGCGTAATATTCAGAGGTTTTGGTGCATGTATTAATCTAGAAAGATTAATCTTAGAGGCAGTTGGGGGGGGGGGGGGGAGAAATTTGGAAAAAAAAAATTTTGAAAGACATAAATGTAGAAAATAAATATTCCGTAAAATAAAAATACGAAAGTAAATTTATCGCAAAGTTTTTATATTCGTAAAATAAAATTCCGATATTTATATAAACGATATGGAAAAAAAACGAAAAATAAAAAACCGAAATTTCATTTATTAGAAAATATTTAATTGGAATGAGAAATTAATCGAAAGGTAAAAAATTCGAAAACAATATATTACGAAAAAGAGAAAAATCGAATTCAATATTTTGAAAAATTTTTCTGTCGAAAATAGAAAATTCCGAAAGTGAAAATATTCGAAATTTATTGAAAGTATATAATTTGGAAAATATATATATCCGAAATGTTTAAAAACAGAAAGATATTTTCCTCGAATGGAAAAATTTTTGCATGTGAAAAATTCCGAATGATAAAATTTTGGAAAGTTACAAAATTCCGAAATGGTAAAATTTAATAAAATAACAAGTAAATAAATTTTTACTATTCAATTTCGCAGATAAATATATAAATTGAAGAGGACTCGGTTAGAAAGCGGCACGGCGTGATTCGGCGGAGAATTGAACCACGGACCCTTCCGTTTTCGTAACGGATGCTCTGTTCACTTATTTAAAAAACGAATGTCAATGTAGTGTTTTAGTTGTAAATAAATATATCTTTGAGTTTGATTTCGTAATATTTACCAATACACAAATTTTAATAAAAAAAGTCTTTGTCATCAATATTTTTTACTTTTGTAACGATTTCTTTATTAAAGGATCCTGAAAACGGAACCCTTAACCGAGCGAGCGTTAGCGAGTGAGGTGATTTCGCTAGTAATACATTAAAGGAATGTCTGAGTGTACTAAAAATTATGAAAACCTTGAACTATTGACGAGGTGATTATGCCGCTTGATTGAAATCGTGGAGCAGACGACGTTTACCCATATCACCTAATTTCGCTTGAAATAAAAAACATTGATAATTCTTGCGCAAAATAATAGCTATCCCCGCTCACTATTACACTAAAGAATATTTCAAATGATATCCTGACAATCCTAAATAATATGTAAATTTTTGCAAAACCTTGAACTACTCTCCAAGGTGACAGTATTAGATTGATGGGGTGCAAGGCGTGACTCTTAGACGCCGCTGCAGCGATTGCGCGAGGAAGACCTGGCCGTAATTCAGTTGATTTTGATTAGCGAGAATATTGCGATAAGAAAGAGCGTGATGAGTGAATGGAATGAGAGAAGCTGCAAGACAGGGCCCTTCCTCTTCGACGGCCACCAGCAGCGCCTTCCCAAAGCATCATACGCTGAGAAAAACGTCTATTTCTGTTCGAGACCCCAACGAAATCTCCTTTGCCGCGGGGGGGGGGGGGGGGGGTCCAAAGTTCAGACCATCCGCTTTATAGTTCGAGCGGGGGGGGGGGGGGTCCAAAGTTTCGACGATTCACTATGAAATCGAGCCAACTAACGATTTTTATAAACTCGACATAAGTCGTTCTCTAATGTACACAAGTCCGAAATTTTAAATGACGAAAACTGTATTTTCGAATGTAGCAATTTAACTACTGCCCAAAATATCGAATTTCAAACTACAGAATTTTAATAAAGAGATAATAAAGATATTTCCAAATAAATCATTAGAAACTAGCTACATCTACATTAAAATTCTGTAGTTTTAAATTCGATATTATGGACAGTAGGTAAATTGTTACATTCGAAAATACGTTTTTCATTTAAAATTTCGGACTTATGTACATTCGACAAAGACTTATGTCGAATTTATAAAAATCGATAGTTGGCTCGATTTTATAGTGAATCGTCGAAACTTTGAACCCCCCCTATTTTTAAATAAAAAAGTATGCGTTTTACGAAAAAACTTCTAAGAACACTTTCGATTCAAAAATACCTAGAAAACGTAACGCATTATCTTTTTAATTGCAAAAAACTATTTTTTGTTTGTTGCAAATCAGTAATTTGTTTATAACAAAAAACTAACGGGATTCGAGCTTTGTAACCAACAAATATCGATTCAGCGCACCGAAAAACATCAGAAAATCCCAAGTTACTGTGGGGAGCTAACAATTTATGCTCAAGTGTCACCAGCGCACAGTGGTCTGAAACGCTGAAAAAATGGACAAAAATCTACATAAACGCGGAAAATAATTTATATTAAATATCTATAGTCAAAATTAGTACTTCATATTCTATAGAATAAAATAGGCTACAGCTTTTTTGGATATTGTTGTTATAGTTTTTTATACAGCATGTTAAATAGACAAAAAATGGGAAAAAAACAAAACACTTTTTCGTATAATTTGCTCATTTTTGCTGGAAAAATTGCGCTAAAAATCTATATTTATGTAAAATTCGATAACAAATCGATTGGTCAGAACAGATTTTCAAAAAAAATTCGAAAAACACCCCAAAAACGCATTTGTTGTTAACAAAATTTACTATGTTTTTTAAACAATTGCATTTTTCTTAACTTTAATTGTTTCTAATCAAGTTGAAAATATTTTTTTCGAAAAGCTGAGATTTTTTTACATCAAAATACGTATCTTTAAAAATTTGTTGGCCATATTTTAGATATAGAAAAAATTCGCAAAGTTTACATTGAATTAAATAAGTTAAATATTAAATCACAGGGATTATATAGGATTTACCACATCACGAAATCTGAAGCTACTTATTAGCTTTTTACAAGTGTTTCTTTTGTAAAAAAAAAACGTAAGGAAACGAATGGTGATACTAGATTCCGTAAAAAAAGGTAAAAACGAACTCAATAATGCGTTTTTCCTTAACAAATTAACTTTTTTTATAAATAATTGAATTTTAACTTCTTTAATCTTTTTTATCGGATTAGCAATATTTATATCGAGAAGCTTGTCGTTTTTAACGTAAAAATATAAATTTGGATATTCTCTAGATTAAATTTTAAATGTAAATTAAATTATTACGTATTTTAAATGCTTAAAAATTCGAATTTCGCACCGTAAATAACTAATGACGCAAAACCATTTTAAAATAACTAGTGTTATTAGGTTCCATTACCTATTTTCACATTTAAAATCTAATCTAAAAAATATCCAAATATACATTTTTACGTTAAAAATACCAAGCTTTACGATACGAATATTGCTGATCCGATAACAAAGATTAAAGAAGTTAAAATTCAATTATTTATAAAAAAAAAGTTACTTCGTTAAGGAAAAACGCATTATTGAGTTCGTTTTTACCTTTTTTTTTACGGAATCTGGTATCACCATTCGTTTCCTTACGTTTTTTTTAGAAAAGAAACACTTGTAGAAAGCTAATAAGTAGCTTCAGATCTCGTGATGTGGTAAATCCTATAATCCCTGTGATTTAATATTTAACATATTTAATCCAATGTAAACTTTGCGAATTTTTCCTATATCTAAAATATGGCCAAAAAAATTTTAAAGATACGTATTTTGATGTAAAAAAATCTCAGCTTTTCGAAAAAAATATTTTTAACTCGATTAGAAACAATTAAAGTAAGGAAAAATGCAATTGTTTAAAGAACATAGTAAATTTTGTTAACAACAAATGCGTTTTTGGGGTGTTTTTCGAATTTTTTTTTGAAAATCTGTTCCGACCAATTGATTTATTATCGAATTTTACATAAATATAGACTTTTAGCGCCATTTTGCCAGCAAAAATGAGCAAATTATACGAAAAAGTGTTTTGTTTTTTTTTCATTTTTTGTCTATTTAACATGCTGTATAAAAAAATATAACAACAATATCCAAAAAAGCGGTAGCCTATTTTATTCTATAGAATATGAAGTACCAATTTTGACTATAGATATTTAATATAAATTATTTTCCGCGTTAATGTAGATTTTTGTCCATTTTTTCAGCGTTTCAGACCACTGTGCAGCGCCCGGACTATTTCATTTGAAGTCAACCCTAGATTTTTTTTTTCTATTTTGACATAAGGTACTGTAGATAGTGCAAAAAATCTATATTTGCTTAGCAGAGAGCAGGTAGAATTAACCTTTGAAACAGTCGGAAACGATGGATGTATGTAACTCACTTACGTCTAGGTGTTGAAACGTACTCAATGCGTTATCTAGGTGTTCTTTGAGCTCGCCGATGATGGAGTCTAGGAAGTGCGCTGGGTAGGTTTCTGCATCTAGGTGTCCAAACGTATTCAATGCGTGGTGTGGGTGTTTAAGGTCGCCGATGATGGAGTTTAGGTGGTGTGCTCCGTAGTTTTTTTTTGCGTCTCTCAATGTGTCGGCACTCATACAATGCATGGTTCAGGTGTTCGTAGTTGTCGATGATCGAGTCTAGAAAGTGCGCTCCGTAGGTTTTTGAGTGTAGGTGTCGGGACGTGTACATTCTGATACTTAAACGCAAACACTTACGGAGCGTACTTCCTAGACTCCATGATCGTCGACCTCGTACATCTAGACAATGCATTGAATGCGTTTCGACAAACAGATGCAAAAACCTATACGGACCACTCTCTTAGACTCCATCACTGGCGATCTCAAACACGTAGACCACGCATTGTACATGTTCCACAACTTGGGCACAAAAACCTACGAAGCGCGCCACTTAGACTCCACCATCGGCGACCTCAGACACCGAGACCACGCATTGGATATGTTGCGACACCTAGACACACAAACCTACGGAGCGTACTACCTATAGACTCCATCATCGGCCACCCCGAACACGTAGATCATGCATTGGATACGTTCTTACATGTATATGCTCGAGCGATCTGGCGCTCCACGCGCTAGCCGGCTCTGTTTATACATCTTCCAACAGGCCCGGCAATGACCGAGCGGCCTGACAATCGTAGCTCGGTCAAATGAACGAAATTGAAAGCTGAAAGCTACAAAACCCAAATTCTAAGCCACAACTCAAGCACGAAGGGGAGAAAATAAACATGAACGATTTTACTGTAACATATTGATAATAACATATTGTAACATAGCGTTAGCCGTGGCGGCTAAGGCGCGCAGCTACTTTTGCTCAAATCTTTTGGAATCCAGATCCCGGCTCGCAACTTTTTTTTTCTCTATAATACATGTAAAATTTCTTACATTATATTATTATACCAGACACATTTTTTTACTTCAATTTTTGTTCTCTAATAGAATTGAAATTTGACTGGTAATTGAAATATTTTTTTTTCTTCAGAAAACAAGTAAAATTTTCGTTTTTCAAAATTATTTTATTCAATGACCTAATTTTATTGAAGTACTGTGATATTTTGGATAACATTTGTTTAGTTAATAATATGTTGTATCCTGAGTAAATTCATTCGCCGAGCGTAAATTAATTAAATACATGGTTAAATTTATTTTATATTCAAAATAATCTATATTCAATTTATATGTAAAAGTTAATCAATCACAGTCAAGATTGACTTTTTTTAAGGATGAAGAAGGATCAACAATTATCGTTGAGCACGCAACTCAGTTTGTGAAATACATGTTCCGATTTCCATTCTCTAATCCCCAAAACATATGTTATTTGTTATAAAAGTGAGTTTCTAGTAATATTATTGATTAAATCATAATCAACAAATATCACAACAGTAAGAGCAGAATTTCCAAATATCTTACGTTGCAATACAATTTAAAGAACATCTTTAATCAAAGAATAATCAGAATATCGCTTAACTGTATACCCGCAAGCACGATTTACCACGCGAAAATACGATTCGGCGATGTACAAAAAACGCAATTGTGCTTTAATTGTTTTATTTAATACTCAAAAAGTAAAATGAAAATCCCAAGTCAAAATCCAAACGGGCTAGGATGATGAGCCTAAACGATTTTACACTTTGCATTTAGTTAAAATTTAAAAAATTTTAAAAATCATATTTTAGTCAACAACTCTTCAGTAAAATATATAATTATATACATGTTGTTACAGTGACTTAATCATTTAAGGAGGCTTCGGCGGTCTAGTAGACCTAAAGCTACAACATTTTTTTATTAAGATTCATTTACACATTCCAATCTGCAAACTGATACCACAGGAAACAGGGGTAAAATAATTTGTTAAAATATTTTACTCGCTTCAACAAAATCATTGTCTTCTAATTCTTGGTAATTTAGATTTTCAATAGTTAGATTATTTACTAAACATTTAATCTTAGCATTTCATTTTGCTCGGATATATTACATTCTTTATCTTCTATTCGATTAACATTTTAATCATTATGTAATTTGAGTGGATCTTGAAATAGTTGTAAGCAGCCTTCAAAAGCAGAAATTGGTGTTTCAGATTGAGAAGTATCACCAATGGGGATTATGCGCTAGGTTGTGTTATTCTATCATGGGTTAGGCCTCTTGCTTTCTGGCCTCATGATGTCACTTAGTAACATCTGCTGGTCAAAAATCTGCTGGTATTAGTGCAAAGCCAGTAAACTATATCTCTACAGCAGCAGAACCAGCAGCTCAGGTACCCGTTACAAAGAAAATCAGGTTACTTCAACAACTCACAAAGCTGCAGGTATGCCCTACTTGAAAAAAGAGAATCATTTCAAGATTTAACACAGGCAATGGTTCCAGAGTCTTTGTAGGCATATAAATAGTGCATTGGATCCATAGAGAAGCAAGCTCGAATAGGTCCACCGCTGAATTAAAAGAAGGCTCTGGTTGCATTTGTTGCTATGCAGAACTGATAAGATGACATCCTGTGCGTACCACTGTTCGTGTTCATAGCTGGGCACTTGCAAAAACAAAAAGCTCAATATAAAAAGAAAAAAAAAAATTTTAATAATCAAGATCCAACAAGAGAAAGTGTACTTACATCATGGGCAAATATTCTCAGGAAAAGATATTTGTTGTGTAGATCAGCAAGCCTACACCGTGATATGTTCAATGACCAAACACTAGAGCAGTCTCCCTGAGCTCATATTGCTGCTGATGCTGTTGCTCCTGCTGCTGCTTCTGGGAAGAAATCATAACATATCAACTATACTCTTATAAATTCATGTTGCTTCTAGAGTATAAAAGCCCCCTATCAGATTTAGTAGACATATTCACCATTAAAGAGTATAATCACCAAGAGTATAAGAATGATGGAAATTCACTCCCGCAACGTATCTTTGGTATCTCATGTATCTTTAGAGCTGTATTCACCTTTCTGCAAGTAGGTATAATGTAATAAAAAAAATGAAATTATGCAATTTTTCAATTTTAGCTGAGACACAACTTGTGTATTTTCTAGAACTGTAAAAATGAAAAGATACATATTTTCATATTTTTATTAAATTATACTTACTTTCAGAAAGATAAAATCAGTTTAATAATACATCAGATGCCAGAGATGCATTATAGAAACAGAGTTCCATCACTCTTGTACTTACTCTTTTGAATTAAATACTAAACTCAAACTAAATATCTGCAAAATCTGACAGATCGCTTTTATATTGTAGTGCTTTTCAAGTTAAAAATTTTAGCCGATATAATTAACTAATTTTTCTCATTAAGTCTGTGTAGTATGAGTGTGTCTAAAATATCTATGGATGCAGAGGCCTACTATAGCAAGCATTCTTGTAATATAGGATTAATTATTTATTTTAAGCGAGCATGATTAATTAAGAAATCTGGGAACGTGTCAGAATCATGAAAAGTTGACTATAACCTCTAAAAGTCAATTAATTGTAGTAGTTAATGGATAGGCCAGCTCATTATTCATTAATTACTACAAACAAACTGACTTTTACAGATTAAAATGAATTTTTCATAATTTTTACATGTCCTTAGATTTATTCCTCAACCATGTCCTCTGAAAGTAAACATTCGATGCCTTGCATTTTGTGAACATGGCTGTTACAGCAGGCCTACAGATCTATAGATCTTTCGAACACACTCACACTATATAGGATTTCAGATTTCATGAAAGAAAACATATTTAATTCAGTGGGCTAAAATTTGAAACTTGAAAAGAAAATTCATTCTGCTCCTACAATATAAAAGCCACCTGTCAAGTTTTAGCAGGTGTATTTGCCATTCAATGTTATTGATATTTACATTGAGGTGATGAGTCTTAATACTTAATTCAAAAGATTACAGGAATGATAGAAATACGCTCCAGTAATGCATCTCTGTCATTTCTTCTATCTTTCTGCATCACGAAAGCTGCATTCACCTTTCTGCAAGTACATATAATGTAAAAAAAAATAATATTAAGCAATTTTTTAGCTTTAGCTGCGACACCGCTTGTGTATTTTCTAGAACTGTAAAACTGTACAAATACATATATTTTTATTTTTTTATTAACCTTTAGGCTGCGGGGAAATTTCAGTACAAATTAACCTCTCAGAATATGTAAAATGTATACATAATATCACTGGATATCTCAGATAGAGTCGCTGACCTGACTGCTGGCCCGGTCCATATATCAACCAGCCCCGCAGCTAAAAGGTTAAATTATACCTACTTTCAGAAAGATAATATCAGTTTAAAAATATATCAAATGACAGAGATTATAAAAGAGGAGTTCCATCATTCTTATACTTACTCTTTTGAATTAAATACCAAACTCAAAGTAAATATGTGCAAAATCTGACAGGTTGCTTTTTTATTGTAGTGCTTTCCAAGTTAAAAATTGTAGCCGATATAATTAAATAATTTTTCTCTCATAAAGTCTGTGTAGTGTGAGTGTGTCTAAAAGACCTATGGATGCAGAGCCCTGCTGTAGAAGAATATTTATTTTAAGCGAGCATGATTAATTAATAAATCTAGGAACGTGTCAGAATCATGAAAAGTTGACTATAACCTCTAAAAGTCAATTAATTGTAGTAGTTAATGGATAGGCCACCTCATTATTCATTAATTACTACAAAAAACTGACTTTTATATATTAAAATGAATTTTTCATAATTTTTACATGTCAGATTTATTCCTCAACCATGTCCTCTGAAAGTAAACATTCGATGCCTTGCATTTTGTGAACATGGCTGTTACAGCAGGCCTACAGATCTATAGATCTTTCGAACACACTCACACTATATAGGATTTCAGATTTCATGAAAGAAAATATATTTAATTCAGTCGGCTAAATTTTCAAACTTGAAAAGAAAATTCATTCTGTTCCCACAATCTAAAAGCCACCTGTCAAGTTTTAGCAGGTGTATTTGCCATTCAAGGATATTGATATTTACATTGAGCTGATGTGTCTTAGTACTTAATCCAAAAGAGTATATAACAGTGATGTATCTCTGTCATCTCATGTATCTTTCTGCATCATGAAAGCTGCATTCACCTTTCTGCAAGTACGTATAATGTAAAAAAAAAAAATGAAATTATGTAATTTTTCAGTTTTACCTGAGACACCACTTGTGTATTTTCTAAAACTGTAGAACTGAAACAGTGCATATTTTCATTTTTTATTAAATTATACCTACTTTCAGAAAGATACTATCAGCTTAAAAATATATCAGATGTCAGAGATTATAAAGGAGTTTCATCATTCTTGTACTTACTCTTTCGAATTAAATACTAAACTCAAAGTAAATATGTGAAAAATCTGACAGGTTGCTTTTATATTGTAGTGCTTTCCAAGTTAAAAATTTTAGCCGATATAATTAAATAATTTTTCTCTCATAAAGTCTGTGTATGTCTAAAATATCTATGGGTGCAGAGGCCTGCTATAGCAGGCATGCTTGTAATATAGTATTTAATATTTATTTTAAGCGAGCATGATTAATTAAGAAATCTGGGAACGTGTCAGAATCATGAAAAGTTGACTATAACCTCTAAAAGTCAATTAATTGTAGTAGTTAATGGATAGGCCAGCTCATTATTCATTAATTACTACAAACAAACTGACTTTTACAGATTAAAATGAATTTTTCATAATTTTTACATGTCCTTAGATTTATTCCTCAACCATGTCCTCTGAAAGTAAACATTCGATGCCTTGCATTTTGTGAACATGGCTGTTACAGCAGGCCTACAGATCTGTAGATCTTTCGAACACACTCACATTATATAGGATTTCAGATTTCATGAAAGAAAACATATTTAATTCAGTGGGCTAAAATTTGAAACTTGAAAAGAAAATTCATTCTGCTCCTACAATATAAAAGCCACCTGTCAAGTTTTAGCAGGTGTATTTGCCATTCAAGGATATTGATATTTACATTGAGCTGATGTGTCTTAGTACTTAATCCAAAAGAGTGTATAACAGTAATACATGAAAGCTGCATTCACCTTTCTGCAAGTACGCATAATGTAAAAAAAAAAAATGAAATTATGTAATTTTTCAGTTTTACCTGAGACACCACTTGTGTATTTTCTAAAACTGTAGAAATGAAACAGTGCATATTTTCATTTTTTATTAAATTATACGTACTTTCAGAAAGATAATATCAGCTTAAAAATATATCAGATGTCAGAGATTATAAAAGAGGAGTTCCATCATTCTTATACTTACTCTTTTGAAGTAAATACTAAAACACCTCAACTCAAAGTAAATATCAACCACATCAATGAATGACAAATACACCTGCAAAATTTGACAGGTGGCCTTTGTATTGTAGGAGCAAGATGAATTTACTTTCCAAGCTATAAATTTTAGCCGATATATAATTAAATAATTTTTCTCTCATATTACTAAAATCAAACTGATTTTTACAGATTAAAATCGGCTTTTCCTTTTTAACAGCTGCTTTTTCTGAAAAAAAAAAAATGAAAACCCTGTAAGAAAAGAAAAAAGGTAGAGTAACCGTCAAAAACAATAGATTATTGAAATAATACTTACTCAAGGGAGAGACCACAACTAGATCATTAAAGGGCTTGACCAACATCGATAGTGGTGTAGTAGAGATCCAGAAGGTCACAATGACTGGCATAAAAGAGACGTACAGCTTCCCCAATACAGCTCCCTCGTAGCACAACTAGAAAGAAAGAAATACGAGACTACAGTAAAGAGATATAAAATGTGAATGCACTGGTTTCAACTATTTTACGTAATTTACTCCTTAGCAACATGTAAAGAATCGGCTGGCATTACTGTAAACCCACCAAACTATATCTAGATTATAATATAACAATAACCTTTACATAATTTGAGTGGCTTACTTTAATTCTTATATTATAATAGATTAAATAATAAACTATGCCACCGCGAAATAATTATTAAAAGAAATGCATTCAACGAATATGTTTGCTAGATCTAACAGGTGGCTTGTATATTTTAGGAGCAACACGATCTTCTCCTGTTCACACCTGGAATCCAGTATACTGTGAATGTGTCCGTTAGATCTTGCAAGCATGTTTAGAATATGCAGAGGACATGATTGAGTAAAGAATTTGTAGGAGCGTGCAATAATTATTGAAACCCACTGACATAGCAACCAAAAATCAGTTTTATTGTATAATCAGAAATAGAAAAGAAATATCATTGGACAAGAAAATTTTCTTTTCTATCATTGTGTAATAAAAATTTCTTTTCTACAAATCCAATGAATTTATAGAAAAGAAAGAACTGACAATGAACTGTCTAAGAATTTCATGAGAAAAAATTTAAAAGAAATTAAAACTGCCTATCCGATTTAGCAGAATGGTGGCTTTTATTATGCATTACTTTTATATAGTTAGAAACAGATGAGATACTCACCAGGATAATTAAACAGAGAAATAATTTGCAGGATAATTTGCAGAGAAGGTCCTGGTTGCATTCATTCCATATGCAGTACTTGCAGTACTGATATCTTGTCATCCTGCATGTCGTACTGCTATTCCTGTTTATAGCAGGACTCTTGCAGAAGCAATGACACAGTTAGAGGTTCTTGGAGTAATGCACAGATGCTCTGCACTTTCTCAGGAGGTGAGAAGACCTCTTTTTTTTCTGGCCACATAATGTCAGTGTTTACTCATTGGTATCATTTCACTACTACTGCTGCTGCTGTTGGAGGATATTGTAGTCTTCAGCATTTGCGCTGTTGAGACTGGAGCATTTCACGACTTACCAAGACCGTGAAGGCCGTTAAGCTATGGATATGTACATTTGAACAGAAAGTCTGTGTTCCCAGTGCACATGTACAATATCGTGTAAAATAGAGCTGAGAGAATAACTACTAATAATGCCAAAAAATGTCATTATTTACATGGTATCCCAGAGGGGCCGGATGAGTTTGCCGCACAAGCCCACAATAATGCCATCCATGCACACCTCCCATAAGCAGCAGGTGAAGGCAGTCCATATCCAGAAGGTCGAAGGCAGTAAATAGCCCGGAGTGATGCTGAGCACGAAGATAGCATTTTCGGAGTAGGACAACGTTCTTCCGCGCTTCACTTATAGCTGCCTCTCCTCCTGTCCTCTTGACTGTGCAGGCTACGTGCGTCTGTGTGTATATGCGCTTCCTAACCTAATATCTTGGCCGACCTCTGGTCTCTCCTCGCGCACCTCTACACGTTTTTTCTTCCCCGACCTCTCGGCGTTTTTATCTCTCTCGCGAATCTTCTTTGGGAGGAGTCTCGCGCGCGCGTTCACCTCATGCCTGTGCATATGGACCGCCAAGACGTGCTTGCCAGTTGCCAGCGGCCAGGGGTCTGATTCTCTAAGCATGTCGGGTGCTAGTATGTCGCAAATCGAGGAATTCCGACATACAATACAAGTCGCTGACTTGCTATGTCGCCACTGTTCGGTCGGCCAATGAATGCATGCGCTAATGTTTTTAGTTCCGACTTTGACGGCGTAATTCAAACGTAATGTTTTAAATAGTAAAATTATTAACGTTTCAACTAAATTTTCTTATAAGTTTATTAAAAATCTTAGTAAATTAAAAATTATGGGTATATATACTATGAAAAAAAAATACAAATCAGTAATATTATTGTACTTTTATTCAATAAACAATTTATCAAACATTACTTTTCTACAGTTTTCTTTTTTTATTAAACAATATGAAATCACAATTACAGTAAATAGTAGTAATAGTTTTCGTAAGTATTTGAGTAATTAAAAATATTATTGTACTTTTACTCAAATTATTGTACATTTATTTAATAAAGAATTTATCAAAGATAAAATAGTTTTCTACTGTTTTTTTTTATTCAACATTATTTTAAATCACAATCATAATTAGAAAGTAGTAGTGAAGTTATATTAATATAGCCTTTTCTTAATTAAAGATATTGTCTATTTCATGGACAAGTCATAATCTAATAATTACAAGTAATAATACTCAATAGTTATCAAGTACAAAAGTTAAGATTATTTAATATTAAGAATGAAAAATTCAGATAACCCTTACAATAAAACGCATCACTTATAAAAATATAATACTATTAAATTATAATTTTTCGTAAGTATTATAGTAATCGTTCCATAGCAAGAGATCATTTAATATTATTACATTTTTACTCAAATTAAAAATAATTTATCAACCATAAGATTGCTTTCTAAAGTTTTTTTTTTTTATTAAACATAATATTAAGTCGCAATCATAGTTCAAAAGTAATAGTGAAGTAACTTTATGTCACTTTCATAGAAAAGTCATAATCTAATCAAGAATTACAATTAATAATACTCAATAAACGTTAAGATTATTTAATATTAAGAATGAAAAATTCAGATAACCCTTACAATAAAACGCATCACTTATAAAAATATAATACTATTAAATTATAATTTTTCGTAAGTATTGGAGTAATCATTCCATAGCAAGAGATCATTTAATATTATTACACTTTTACTCAAATTAAAAATAATTTATCAAACATAAGATAGTTTTCTACAGTTTTTTTTTTATTAAACATAATATTAAGTCGCAATCGTAGTTCAAAAGTAATAGCCCGGTCAAAAATATCCAGTTGGGAAATCCAACTGGATTTTCCAAGAGGGAAATCCAGCTGGGGAAGAGTGGATTCCAGCTGGATTTTGGTGGATTTCCCGTCGGATTCCCAGTTGATGATACCAAATATTCCCACCCATTTTTAACTGGATATTTAAGTGGATTCCCACCTAGATATAACAGGATTCCTATGCATTATTAACTGGATTTCCATTGAATAGAAAAGCGAAAGTTAGATGGATTCCCATCTATATTAAACTGGATTTTTACATGGATTTCCGCCGTCACGCTGGGATTCCCATTTATTATTAAGTAGAATTTTGAGTGGATTCCCATTTAATAGAAATGCGAAAGTTAGGTGGATTCCCACCAACATTTAACTGGATTTTTACATGGATTTCCGCCTTCGCCCAGGAATTCCCATTTATTATAAGTGGATTTTCATTTAATCCAGTTAAAAATGGGTGGGAATATTTGATATCATCAACTGGGAATCCGACTGGAAATCCACCAAAATCCAGCTGGAATCCACTCTTCCCCAGCTGGATTTCCCTCTTGGAAAATCCAGTTGGATTTCCCAACTGGATATTTTTGACCGGGAGTGAAGTAACTTTATGTCACTTTCATAGAAAAGTCATAATCTAATCAAGAATTACAATTAATAATACTCAATAAACGTTAAGATTATTTAAAATTATGATGAAAAGATTCAGATTACAGCGCTTACAATAAAACGTATCACTTACAAAAATACAACACTATTAAATTATAATTTTTTGTAAGTATAGGAGTAATCGTCCCATAGCAAGGGATCAGATTCGATTCGAGCACGGCACATAGGGCAAGATTTATCAATTAACCACGGCGTAATACAATCTTCGCAAAAGATGTGGTGGCAACGAAGAAGTTGCACTGGCATCTCACTTATATCTTGGCATATGGCACAAACTCTTGCAGCGTGGATCTAAATCATGAAAAGAAAAACTATTGTAAATCTAACGCATTTATACATGTTAATTTTCAGCGTAACCTAAAAAGTCATCTAGAAATTCAACATTGTCTAATTCGTCGTTTGCAAATATATCCCCGACTGTGCCACTTGCCGTTTCATTAATGGCT
Organism: Torymus aiolomorphi; assembly: GCA_036365515.1. NCBI lineage: Eukaryota > Metazoa > Arthropoda > Insecta > Hymenoptera > Torymidae > Torymus > Torymus aiolomorphi. The sequence continues at coordinate 180,399,874 of CM070874.1, forward strand.
TCCTCTTCTTCTAATGGCTCTGGTTCATTCGTGGTGGTTCATTTTTATTGGTTTCCTTTAAAGCTTTTTTAAATTCCTCAGCTATTACCCGTGGCAAATTTTCTAAGAGCATTTCATTCTGGAGTTGGAAGCAATTTTCAATAACTTGATTTTGTTTTTGAAAACAATCAATAAATTGGTTGGCTAAATTTGTGACAAGCTCGACTCCCTTTTCTTCAAAAGTTTTAATAAATTCACTAGATGCTTTACCTGCGAAGATAAACATTGAAAATATTAAAAAAGAAAAAATTGAAAAATTAGATTAGGTATTGTTTAAATTTTTGTAGTTAAGATTAACAGGTTTAGTACTAAACTAATGATCATCATATTACGTACTATTTAATATATTTAGTTGAAAATGATTGAAATTTTAAGTATTTATTAAAACTTGAAATTTTTTATAACATAAAACTACAAGGTTTTAAAAAAATATTCATATTGGATTAGTTTAGTTCCATTTTCATTCTATAAAGATTCTCAGTATTAATATTTTTAAAACCTTGTGGAAGAAATATGTACCACATAGTACTGAACCTGTTAAAAAAATCATTGCTTACCTATTGAAGCTACTGCTGGCATTCCTGTAGGTACTGCAGCTGGCATCGATACTGATACTCTTGTTGACGATACTTTTTTGTTCAAACATTTTCCTGGAGTACTGTATATACCAGAGCTCGTTGAGGGTTTATTAGTTAAGTCAACAAATGCCCTTTTCTGTACTGGTTGTTTAGACAAAGCTGGGCTCATTGGTGGCTGCTGCTGTCTTCTATTCTCCTGCCCAACAATTTCAAGTACTCGCATGTGGTTACTTGAAATAGGTGTATTCCTAAGACCATCCATCATGAAGTTCATGTTTTGGCGAGCCGTTGCTACTAAATCTAACCATGTCTGTAAAATTTAATTTGTAAAATTAGTATTATTATTATTATAATTAGGAGAAAATGTAGAAAAGGGAAAAAAGAGTCACTAATAAAAAAGGGTTCATAGGTAAATATTAATAAATGGTAAAAAAAAAAAAATGATGTAGTAGTGGTGGATTTTCAGAGGAAAAATAACAAGACACAAGGTAGAAAAAAAGAGCAAGGAATTAAGAAAGAGGATATTAGTTACAGTAGCTTACCGATTATTATTAGTATTATTATAATTAGAAAAAACGTACCCTCTTCCAACCTCTTTCATTTTTTGATGCTCCTTCTGCAGAATTCAGAAGTACTGATAGTACCTGCCATAAGTCGTCAGAATTTGAAGCACAATCTTCAGCCAAATCTTGGTGCCTGTCCATGAAGTCTATTAAGATTTCTATTTGTCGAGTGGTGGGCCTGTTTATTGCCTTCCGTCTAAAAACAAAAAATATGTTAAGAAGAGTGAGTAGAAAAGTGAATAAAGAAAGAAAAAAATATAAAGAATAAATAAAAAGAGAATAAAGAAGAGGGAAAATGAGATGTATAAGAGAGATGTAAAGAAGAGGGAAAATGAGATGTATAAGAGAGATGTAAAGAAGAGGAAAAATGCATTTGCAAGATGTTTTTTTTTTTCAGTAAAAAGTTACATTTTTGTCCTATCTAGCTCTAGGCCAGATTCTTTAGTTAATGTAAAATGTATATAAACGTAAATGAACGAAATATTTTGTTTATGACATGCAAATAATCACGTGTCACCCTTATTGGTTGCAATAAAGATTTTAAATCGGAAAACGTAATTTTACACAAATAATCACGTGTAATCTTTATCGGTTTCAATAAAGATTTTGAATCGGAAAACGTAATTTTAAAAGAAAATACTTACTTGTTTTGTAAATCAGACATGATTAATTTGTTATTATAAAAACAAATCCTCAATAAATTAAACGATCGATCGTAAAAACAGTGATGCGAAGAAGTACCGCCAGCAAAAGAATGCTAAGAATGTGCAGAATGTAACGCGGACGGAATCCTGAAATATAATTTTCCCTTACTTCCGGTATATATTATCGTATCGATTATTACGGAAATAACTATTTTGATTCCAAAATAAGCCCGAAATTATTATTATATTAAAGTTTTAATATTGTATGAATATTTTTTAGAATAAAATGTAATTAATTAATAAAAGTATTAAAGAGTAATTAATTAAAGTAATTCGTTAATTAGTGTACAAATTAATCGAAATCGATATGTCGCAATCGATAGGATCGATCGCGTATACATAATACCTTAGGGAGAGTCCACACTGGACCCGTACCCCGTATAAGAGATGTATATCTATACATATTATATGTATATATTATATGTGTATTATATGTATAGATATACATCTCTGGTTATTCAGACCGGGTACGAGTCCAGTGTGAACTCTCCCTTATATACGCGACCGAGCGTGTTGGTGTTATATATATAATTCAATACAAAAAAAAATACATAAAAAATGTTTTAAAAATAATAAATACAAAAAATTAAATATTAATTAATTATTTAAAAAAATAATAAATAAGTAAATAATAATAATAATAAAAATATTTTCTAAATACATACAAATTTTTTATTAGAATTAATATCTAAAATTTTAATAACTAATTTTTATTTTATTTATTATTAAGCAAGATCTTTGATTGAGAAACACATTTAGATATACTTTTTTACACATAAAATAGAAGATAAAGGATATTATCAACTGATAAATTATGCGTATTTAGATAATGTAACTATATAAATAAAAGTAGACAATAAATAACATTTGAAATGAAAATTGACTTAACATACCCATTATCACTATTTTGATATTCCAACTGCGATCTCACTGTATCCATTAAATTGGGAATGTTATTAAAAAGATGTTCAACATTTAGTGCTGCTAATGTTAATTGGTTTATCCATATGTTTTGACCTAAAAAATATTAAAAAATTAAAATTATTCCTATCTGTAAAATTAAGGACAAATAAAATAAAAATTTACATTGATTATTTTCACGATCAGAGTTTTCAGTTCTGGAAAATCCCAATTCTCTTATCACATTGATTCCTGTACCATAAGTACCATAAATTTGAGATATACGGTCCTCTTGTTCGCTCACGTCACAATCAGGATTCTGATGACCAGTTCTAGTGAAAGATTTTAGGAATCTAGATTTCTTTAATTTAGCGTTCAATCTCATTCTTGTCCAAGTCTAAAAATAAAATCAACGATTAAATACAGAAGGTCATATCTAGATAAAGATTAATATTTTACTTACCTTTTTCCAACCTTCCACAGTTTTTCTGCATGGACCAATTGCATTAAGCTGAGCTGCTAATTCCACCCACATCATGTTGAACTTTTTATTTCCTTGTGCTCCTAATTGAGTGATTTGTCCTCGAGCAAAGAGTGTATGCTGTTCCATGTAAGCAATGAGAGCTTCTAATTGATTTTTTGTAATGCGCATTTTTTTACTCTGCAAGAACAATAAGTATATAATGTAATTATCAATTGTTGTTATCTTACTATATTAGCATTATTATAGGTTGATGCATTTAATGCCCATGTTGCGAAGTGGAAGGTGTTTCAGATTATAATACAAAAACCAAATAAACTTTTGTCAATGCCGCTTTATTGGAACTCTTATCTACAAATGAGGACAATAGATTACAATAGAGTAGCTACAATTTTTGGTATTTATTTTATCATCAGTAACACCTACCACTTCACAACAAGTCCTTTGAACATTTTAACGTACAGTTTCATTATAATCAAAAATCACATTTCAACACCAACTGTTGCATGTCTATAGAAAAATTTACTTTATATCAAAACTAACCTTACTTTTTGCGTCAAGAATAATACAGTATTTAACTAATCATTTTTCTTATTAATAAGTTAACATTGAGTACCTTTTCATTTAGCGTTTTCGATGTTCTTATTCGTAATTGTAAGCGTGCCACAAGCGCAGAACGTGAGCCAAAAGGAAAAGAAAGATGCTGAACTGCGTCGTACACCGTCCACGTGGTGCAAAACGGAGCAACAGGAAAGAGGAAATTAAAGACGACGCTCAATGTTCCGATAGTTCCGATTCCGATGAGAATGGCATATACTCATACTGCGATGTTATGGCAGTATAGGCGGGAAAGCTACTGGCGCCATGAACGACGATTACTTCTGACTAATTTCTATTAACTTTACTAAATGAACTAATACTTGAACTTTACTAAATGAATCAAAATCCCACTGCAAATAAAAAATTAAAGAAAAAATAGAAAAACGAAATTAATTCTATTAGTTCTATACAAAATATTTAAATATTAATTACCGTTACATTAATAAGCGTTATTAATTATAAAATATTTATAATATAATTAATCAAAAATCATAAAATTATATAAAATTATAAAGCATAAATGTTCTGTAGAAAATAAATGTATTCGTAATAATTGATCCTTCTAAATAAAAAGTTTATACTATTGGATGAAATTTTACTTGAGTATCTTAAATTACATGTAATGTTGACGAATAAGGCCGTTTCGCTCGGCTATTCCTGCTACATAATTTCCACCTCTTATTTCATCATTGTTATTATCATATTGATCATTTAACTGATCATCAATGTTATCAAAAATACTGAAAATAAAATTAAAATATTAACAATTGTAACTAAATAAGACTTATTTTATACTATTTAACATACCCATGTTTTATTCTGAAATTGTGTAAAATAGCAGCACTATTAATAAACTGAGCTACTTTTTCTGGAGAGTACATCAATGTCCTTGATCTGTTAATTACTCTCCAGACACTTGTAAGCATACCGATTGTCTGTTCCACCTTGCAACGAGTTCTTAAAAAATCTGATGTATAATGGAAAGCTGCAGATCCCTCAGGTGCATCTAGTATGGGTGTCAACAATATTGGAGAAGGGGTATAACCACTATCACCTAATATATAATACTGACGCACAATATTTTCATCTTCTCTGAGATATTCCATGAACTCCTTGGCTTCAGATAATTGCCAAACAAAACGGTCGTTGCAACTCCCAGGGCAAACGCGAATATTCAATATGTTGTAGTTAGAATCAACAATCTGGAATACAATATTTTGATTAAATTATATTAATCAATAAATTTGATACGTAACAAACATAATATGAATGTGTCAAAACCAGTAAATTTGACAAAAAAATACTCACTATTTGTACATTCATGGAGGTACCATGACGATAGTTGAAAAAAGCCTCTTCGTTTTCTTTTGGCCTTTTAAATTTAACTATAAAGCCATCAACAATACCAATTATACCAGGAATTCGGATTGTTCTTTGAAAACTACAAAAATGTACAGTAAAATTAAAAAATTATGATTTGATATAATTTTTTATTGATGTTAAATTTATTACCCATTTTGAATAAGTTCCCTTTTGTCTTCGGTTGCAGGAAATTGAACAAAATGTTCTGAAAATCTGTTGATTGCATTGGTCACTCGATTGATGCATCTACTGGCTGTAGCTTGACTTACAGGGTGTTGGAAATCCTGACTAAAACCTTTCTGAAGTGACCCTTCGGCCAAAAATCTCAGAGTTATGAGTACTTGAATATGGATTGGAATCATAGAATTTCTTTCTGCAATGATTTCATTTTTTATCAAGTCAACAAGTTTCCGTGTTACTTCAGGTGTCATTCTACAAAACATTTGCTTATAAATGGTTTGTTACTGAATGTATTAATAAGCAAATATTGCAAAAATATTACCTGTAATATTTTTGAAGTATGAAAGTGGCAAAGTAAAAGGGTCAGATGTATCTCTAAGGTGACTCCTTTCTAATCGGAGGGCATTAAATCTTTCATTTGTTGCAATACGCTCTTCTTCTTCATCATCAAAAATGTGCAGCAGATGTTCAAAAATTACTTGAGCAGCCATTACTACATTAATAATACATAACATAATTAATAATACATAACATAATTTTGTAATTAATAGATTGAATAGATTATTTTCACACATACCTATTTACCTATAAGTTTGTGCTTACATAGATTATTATTGGATTAAGCTCTTTTATTACAGCTTCTTGGTTTAATCAATAACTTGTAGCCTTTCTTACTTTGATGTATTTGATAATGCCATAAGTAGATGTACACAAAATGACACCACTTAATAATACGAACTATACTAGGTTATGTGGTATAAATAAAAAAATATTAAAAAGTTACAATAATGGCGTACGGTATAATAATTATACACGGCAAATTATTGTTTTTTTTTTTATTTGTATTGATTCAATTATTCAAACAAGTATAATAAGTCTACACAAGTTACTCAATAATAACACATACCATTTTTTAAGGAGTGTATACAATACTTCTATCTATGAAACGACTTGGCTCATCATTATTTGTCACATCGACTTAGATATTTCAAATATAAGTCTACGATGCAATTTAAGTCGTTACATAAATTTTGATTTGAAATACCTAACTCGATGTGACAAATGGGTAACCTAGCGACAAGACACGATTCTTGTCGTTAAGACTTACTAAAAAAGTAAAAAACATCGGAGTTTGCGCATGCGCATAGCATAATTTCAGCCGACATACCAGTGTGTCGTCGCTTGGTGCGTGTCGCGCTCGACACACTTAATGAATCAGACCCCAGCGGCCAGCACCGAGCACCGAGCATGACGACAGCCGAGCAGACGAGCTGCAGTGCATGCGCTTGGGTGTACACGCATACGGACAAGGCTAACAGTGTCGCCGCCAATGTGATTTGCGATTCTGTGGAGTACACATTACCCATATGATATAATAATCTATTTTTTTTTTTTTTGCAAATTACTTAAAATCAATAGTACATTGCTCTAAGTTTGACAACATTCTACCATTCTGTAAAGTTTCAAGTCAAAATATTAATTCGTTTTTGCGCAAACTTTCAACAAAATTTTGTTCAAAGTTTATGCAAAACCTAATTGATATTTTTACTTCAAATTTGACAGGAAGGTAGAATATTGTGAAACTTAGGGCAATGTGCTCTTGATTTTGAATAATTTGGTGTATTTTCTTTTTTATTAGCTTGGAACCGCCGAATCGACTCGGTCGGTAAAAATTGAGTATGGCACCCCCTTGTCGCTGTAACAACATGTATATAATTATATAGTTTACAGAAGAGTTAATTGTTATTGACTAAAATATAATTTTTGAAATTATTAAAATTTCAACTCCACTAGAGTAATAAATGTGTATAATATAATAACATTTTTTTATGTTGTAGACTATAATTCATTATATTTGGAAGGAATATGGTGTTTTGATTACATCACCAATATAAATGCAAAGTATGAAATCGTTTAGGCTCATCATCCTAGCCCGTTTGGATTTTGACTTGGGATTTTCATTTTAGTTTTTGAGTATTAAATAAAACAATTAAAGCACAATTGCGTTTTTTGTACCTCGCCGAATCGTATTTTCGCGTGGTAAATCGTGCTTGCGGGTATATAGTTAACCGATATTCTAATTATTCTTTGATTAAAGATGTTTTTTAAATGGTATTGCAACGTAAGATATTTGGAAATTCTGCTCTTACTGTTGTGATATTTGTTGATTACGATTTAATCAATAATATTACTAGAAACTCACTCTTATAACAAATAACATATGTTTTGGGGATTAGAGAATGGAAATCGGAACATGTATTTCACAAACTGAATTGCGTGCTCAACGATAATTGTTGATCTTTCCTCATCCTTAAAAAAAGTCAATCTTGACTGTGATTGATTAACTTTTACATATAAATTGAATATAGATTATTTTGAATATAAAATAAATTTAACCATGTATTTAATTAATTTACGCTCGGCGAATGAATTTACTCAGGATACAACATATTATTAACTAAACAAATGTTATCCTAAATATCACAGTACTTCAATAAAATTAGGACATTGAATAAAATAATTTTGAAAAACGAAAATTTTACTTGTTTTATGGAAAAAAAAATATTTTAATTACTAGTCAAATTTAAATTCTATTAGAGAACAAAAATTGAAGTAAAAAAATGTGTCTGGTATATTAATATAATGTAAGAAATTTTACATGTATTATAGAGGAAAAAAAAAAAAAATTGCGAGCCGGGATCGAACTGGATTACAAAAGATTAGAGCTAAAGTAGCTGCGCGCCTTACCGCCGCCGCTACCACTACAATGTTAACATATTACACTATAACAGTAAAATCGTTCATGTTTATTTTCCTCTCATCGAGCTTGAGTTGTGGCTTAGAATTTCGGTTTTGTGGCTTTCAGCTTTCAATGTCGTTCATTTGACCGAGCGGCGATTGTCAGGCCGCTCGGCCATTGCCGGGCTTTGATAGAAGTAAACAGAGCCGGCTAGCGCGCGGAACGCCGGGTCGCTCGAGCATACACAACACACGTTCAGTGCACGTGCACAGAGCCACCACGCCATCTTCTCCCGCTTCCGACGCTCCGCTCCGTACCAGCGTTCTCATAAAAAGCAGTCGCCTGGCGCGAAATTCAAATCGGCCAAAAAATATAAAAAATCAAAGTAAAAAAAAAATTATTTTTATACATTAATAAATACAATAAGATAAAAATGAACAAAGATACAATAAAACACTTAATTATTTTAATTTATTTAATTAATTATGAGTATTTTAAAATTTATAATCCTGACACGAATTAAAATTTTTTTTCGCGCAATGTCAATGAAAACACGTTCGAAATAACAGACTGTTATATAAAATAAATTATTTTATTGATTTTCAACATGAATAGTTAAAAAACACGTTAGAAAAGTTGATTTCTTAAATTGATAAAAATTTTTATTAGTCGGCCGTCCTGTTTTACGATGCCAGTCGTGCGGCGCTGAGCAAACTATAGCTTCTGTTTGAGGATCACTGACTGCGCGGCAAGAGCGTAAGAAATGAATGAATGAATTTGGCTTTTATAATTTGAACAAGTACGAATTATATGACCTTTCAATATAACCTTTATATGCAGCGAATATACAAATACATTATAAATTATACCTGATGGCATATACTTCACAAATGCACAAAACGCAACGAATCTAAAAACCATTTTTAATTCTCGTTCTGTCTCTATCACTCATATCTAATATTTTAGTTGGGTTTAATTGATGTAAATGAGTACACACATTTAATATTAAATGTGTGTACTCATTTACATCAATTAAACCCAACTAAAAAACTAAAAACCATTTATTCAACAAACGTTTTAAATTACATGTTACCATCAAGTAATAAGTGTTTGTGTTAATTATAATTATTTATTATATGTATAATTCTATAATAAAATTCAAGATATAACGAAGTATCTCTGAAGGTTTTCGTCACATTTTGGATAGTCGGACGTCCTTCCTACCTTAGCCTACTCGGTTACAGGTATTTATTGATAGCGTTTTTCTTGCCGCTATAATATTTTCTTTCCGCGGCTAAAGTTATCCGATCCGACGGCGAGGGTGGCAAACATTAGATGTGGCGTGTACAATTTCCTCCCGTGGAGCGTATACTATTTTTCACCATACCCGGGCCAAAAATACCACATTCGCGTTTTTGAGCCGGGAGCAAAAATGGCACTTTCGGCCCGGGTATGGTAAAAATTCATTTTTCTTAAAAAGTTTAGCGACCGGCTTTAAAATTTATTGCGCGTTATAATTTTAATTTTTTATTTTAAAAACATTGTTTTTCGCATTTCAAGTTGTACTAGATATATTCGCTCTGATTTAAGGAAGTTTTCTGGGAAAGTTTCACTTTTCTATTTGTTATTGTTTATAATCGATTTCGTTTATTAATTAATATAGGAAATACTTAACATCTATTAAAAAAATTATACGCATATTCGCCCTGAAGTCATTTTCTCTCCGCTTTTTTAATGTATCATAACTAATTTGCAACGATTTTAACATTCACTGTTTAATTTAATTCTCATTATGTTAACTATTACAAAAGGTTTTTACGAAGTATCAGTGAAGGTCTTCGTCACATTTGGGATAGCTTTTATCTACGCATATTCAGAAATAATGATCTGTAACAACAAATTAAAAAATTTTACGTATTACTTTCAACGTATCCGTTGAAAATAATATTTAATTTTACTATTTTTTCAAATACATCATAAAATAATGTGATTTTATATTAATCAAGGCCTTCACTTCTTCTCTTTTCTGCGTTACGTATTCTCATCGAACCAATCGATGCATGATTGGGCATTCTGATAGTTGGTAATAGGATTCTGTAATAGAAATTTATATTTGTTATCACGAAAAAATTAAATTCTGTGAGAATGCTTTTCTTTATACAGAAATCAACTTGTTTTAAACAGAATTATTTCTTCGCTCAATTTAAGAAAGAAGATACACGGAAAAAATTGGTTTCCCTAAGCAATTAGTTACTTCGAAAGGGTACAAATAAGAAGGATAATTAGTTTTACTAACAAGTAGTAGTTCCGCTAACTATTTTCAAGTACTTAAAATAACCAATCTATGTTACTCAATGTCCCAATAAAACAGTTACATAACTATTTCAAATCATTAAAACTACTAATCTAACCGTTACATTAAAAAAACCGCTGCCAATTCATTGGCCCGTAGCTTCCTCAAACCTAATTTGTTGATTCCTTTAATTAATTTTTAATAACAAAATTTATAATTTTTGAAAAAATTTATGTCATAATTATAATTAAATTCATTTATGAAGATTAAAAAGTATTACATTAAAAAATTTATATTCAACCAAAATAAAGTAGTTGATGTAACTATATAATTGCTTGTCGTAACTTACTTTTGAGTAGTTACGATTACCAATTTTTTTCTCCAATGATCCAAGAAATAAATTGGTTATCATACTTAACCATTATCAACCGATTGCCAATTATGTTGCCAACCATTCATGCTTATCTGTACCCTATTATGCAATTTTAATAACCAACCAACCAATCAACTTTTTTTTCAGTGTATAAACAACTTCTTTTGACTGCCATATACGCGCGTGCGCACACACACACCCACCCACCCACACATACACACACACACCCACCCACACACACACACACACATACACACCCACACACACACACACACACACACACACAAAACACACTCACACACACAAAGAGCACACACACTTTGATAAGATTTTATTTAAAATAATTTTAATGAAAAGATAAAATGTGCAAAAAGAAATTACCAAACAAAAGCTTTCAGCGTATTGCAGCATATAAACGCCACAATCATAACAATTATTTTGTTTTGGCACATCTACTATAACGATTTTATGATCTGTACAGATAACATTTATTTTCTTACGCCTTTCTTCGGTCAAGTAATCCTTAATAAGCTTTACTGCCGTTTCATGATAACCACCAATTGAATCAAATATCAAAATAGAATCACTAAAAAATGAAATATAAATTTTCATCACATTATGCATTTAAAAATATATCAAGTAAAACTTATAGGTATATAAATACTGTTTTGGTTCATTCACAGGATTGCATATGACAGCCAAAAACCAATGATTGCTGAAACATTGAAAAAATTATATTTTTCATTTTCTCAGATACAAGATATTACAAAATTTATGAGTTAGGTAAATGTGCAATATACGTATAAAATAAATTCTTTTACTGTAATTGGTTTATTTTACAAAATTATAAAGGTTAAGGTGATGTTATATACCGACATAATTTTAAAAAGAGTACATCTCATAAAAATACCAATAGAAAAATCCAGAAAAAATTCTGAGTATAGTATTTACATATACGGAGCGCCTGACAGACGTGTTTTTCCAAAAAAATGATCAGAGTTTATTTAATCAAATAAAAACCGTACTGTCGGTAAGTAGGAATCTGCAATTAACCTACTTTTGAAACGAGCACAGCTAACGAAAATACTAATAGAATCGCTCAAAAAAATTTCTGAGTATAGTGTTTACGTGTCCGGAGCGCCTGACAGTCGTCTTTTTCGAAATAAACGTTTGAATATTGATTTAAAAAATATTGAAATCAGGGTATCACATCACCTTAAGTTTTTAGAGTGATGCCTCGTAAACAAATTAATAAATAGTGACGGAACCTCTAGTCACGGTCGCCACTGACTGGCTTTCTTCTAATCGGCATCATATTGTTCTCGCATTACCTCCATTTTTCCGGCAAAATGTTGTATAAGAAAACTACTTAATAAACAATAAGCTAAATTTTTTAGAAATTCCGCAAATACATATATATTTTGTTCGTCAAACAATTCCAAATCAATTGACTGATAGAAATAAAAACAAAATAGCAAAACCTACAAACCTACAAACTTTCAACATTTTCTTTAAATAAATTTTAATAAATTTATAAACAAATAGTTTTGATTTTGCAGATTTTGCTCATCTTCTATTGGTCAATCGATTTAAATTTTTTTTAACGAAAAAAATCCGAAAACAAATGGTTTCGATAATACTAATCTATATTTGCAATAACGGATTTTCAATTAAATAATTTATTTTTGGTACTTAATTAAATCAGGTAATAGCAAGACAATTCAATTTCAAAAACTTATTTAATATAATTTCATTTTTACCTTATTGATGTTTTTCAAAATTGTATAGTGACATAGACAGTAGATTAGGGCTACTGGGACCACTTAAGACCACAAATAAAATACAGATTTCTATTTACCGCCAAGTAGATGTGAAAAAATAGAACACTATATATCTTCTTCAATATATTTGCAAATGCATTAACTTAAAAATTAAATGAGTTAATGTTCTGAGTTGAAAGCTTCTCTTAAGCATAAATTTTAAAAATACTTTCACCCTTGCCCCTGTGCAGTCCATCCTTAATTTTGTAGCTTCTCCTTAAAATATTAATCCAATCAAATAAAATTAGAATTAATTCCAATACACGTGTAACACATTATACTATACAAGCCCTCTTTAATTTGAAGCTCCTCCTTAAAATAAGATTTCCTTGAAGTCTACATTACTATTATCGGTCATAACTATCAGCGAAAAATATATGTGTTTCAAGATTAAGGCCATGTGAAACCGTAAATTTCAATATTTTTTAAATCAACATTTAAACGTTTATTTGGAAAAAGACGAACGTCAAGCGCTCCGTACACGTAAACACTATACTCAGAAATTTTTTTGAGCGATTCTATTAGTATTTTCGTTAGCTGTGCTCGTTTTAAAAGTAGGTTAATTGCAGATTCCTACTTACCGACAGTACGGTTTTTATTTGATTAAATAAACTCTGATCATTTTTTTGGAAAAACACGTCTGTCAGGCGCTCCGTATATGTAAATACTATACTCAGAATTTTTTCTGGATTTTTCTATTGGTATTTTTATGAGATGTACTCTTTTTAAAATTATGTCGGTATATAACATCACCTTACCCGGTCAAAAATATCCAGTTGGGAAATCCAACTGGATTTTCCAAGAGGGAAATCCAGCTGGGGAAGAGTGGATTCCAGCTGGATTTTGGTGGATTTCCCGTCGGATTCCCAGTTGATGATACCAAATATTCCCACCCATTTTTAACTGGATATTTAAGTGGATTCCCACCTAGATATAACAGGATTCCTATGCATTATTAACTGGATTTCCATTGAATAGAAAAGCGAAAGTTAGATGGATTCCCATCTATATTAAACTGGATTTTTACATGGATTTTCGCCGTCACGCTGGGATTCCCATTTATTATTAAGTAGAATTTTGAGTGGATTCCCATTTAATAGAAATGCGAAAGTTAGGTGGATTCCCACAAACATTTAACTGGATTTTTACATGGATTTCCGCCTTCGCCCAGGAATTCCCATTTATTATAAGTGGATTTCCATTTAATCCAGTTAAAAATGGGTGGGAATATTTGATATCATCAACTGGGAATCCGACTGGAAATCCACCAAAATCCAGCTGGAATCCACTCTTCCCCAGCTGGATTTCCCTCATGGAAAATCCAGTTGGATTTCCCAACTGGATATTTTTGACCGGGTAACCTTTATAATTTTGTAAAATAAACCAATTACAGTAAAAGAATTTATTTTATACGTATATTGCACATTTACCTAACTCATAAATTTTGTAATATCTTGTATCTGAGAAAATGAAAAATATAATTTTTTTCAATGTTTCAGCAATCATTGGTTTTTGGCTGTCATATGCAATCCTGTGAATGAACCAAAACAGTATTTATATACCTATAAGTTTTACTTGATATATTTTTAAATGCATAATGTGATGAAAATTTATATTTCATTTTTTAGTGATTCTATTTTGATATTTGATTCAATTGGTGGTTATCATGAAACGGCAGTAAAGCTTATTAAGGATTACTTGACCGAAGAAAGGCGTAAGAAAATAAATGTTATCTGTACAGATCATAAAATCGTTATAGTAGATGTGCCAAAACAAAATAATTGTTATGATTGTGGCGTTTATATGCTGCAATACGCTGAAAGCTTTTGTTTGGTAATTTCTTTTTGCACATTTTATCTTTTCATTAAAATTATTTTAAATAAAATCTTATCAAAGTGTGTGTGCTCTTTGTGTGTGTGAGTGTGTTTGTGTGTGTGTGTGTGTGTGTGTGTTTGGGTGTATGTGTGTGTGTGTGTGTGGGTGGGTGTGTGTGTATGTGTGTGGGTGGGTGTGTGTGTGCGCACGCGCGTATATGGCAGTCAAAAGAAGTTGTTTATACACTGAAAAAAAAGTTGATTGGTTGGTTGGTTATTAAAATTGCATAATAGGGTACAGATAAGCATGAATGGTTGGCAACATAATTGGCAATCGGTTGATAATGGTTAAGTATGATAACCAATTTATTTCTTGGATCATTGGAGAAAAAAAATTGGTAATCGTAACTACTCAAAAGTAAGTTACGACAAGCAATTATATAGTTACATCAACTACTTTATTTTGGTTGAATATAAATTTTTTAATGTAATACTTTTTAATCTTCATAAATGAATTTAATTATAATTATGACATAAATTTTTTCAAAAATTATAAATTTTGTTATTAAAAATTAATTAAAGGAATCAACAAATTAGGTTTGAGGAAGCTACGGACCAATGAATTGGCAGCGGTTTTTTTAATGTAACGGTTAGATTAGTAGTTTTAATGATTTGAAATAGTTATGTAACTGTTTTATTGGGACATTGAGTAACATAGATTGGTTATTTTAAGTACTTGAAAATAGTTAGCGGAACTACTACTTGTTAGTAAAACTAATTATCCTTCTTATTTGTACCCTTTCGAAGTAACTAATTGCTTAGGGAAACCAATTTTTTCCGTGTATCTTCTTTCTTAAATTGAGCGAAGAAATAATTCTGTTTAAAACAAGTTGATTTCTGTATAAAGAAAAGCATTCTCACAGAATTTAATTTTTTTCGTGATAACAAATATAAATTTCTATTACAGAATCCTATTACCAACTATCAGAATGCCCAATCATGCATCGATTGGTTCGATGAGGAATACGTAACGCAGAAAAGAGAAGAAGTGAAGGCCTTGATTAATATAAAATCACATTATTTTATGATGTATTTGAAAAAATAGTAAAAATTAAATATTATTTTCAACGGATACGTTGAAAGTAATACGTAAAATTTTTTAATTTGTTGTTACAGATCATTATTTCTGAATATGCGTAGATAAAAGCTATCCCAAATGTGACGAAGACCTTCACTGATACTTCGTAAAAACCTTTTGTAATAGTTAACATAATGAGAATTAAATTAAACAGTGAATGTTAAAATCGTTGCAAATTAGTTATGATACATTAAAAAAGCGGAGAGAAAATGACTTCAGGGCGAATATACGTATAATTTTTTTAATAGATGTTAAGTATTTCCTATATTAATTAATAAACGAAATCGATTATAAACAATAACAAATAGAAAAGTGAAACTTTCCCAGAAAACTTCCTTAAATCAGAGCGAATATATCTAGTACAACTTGAAATGCGAAAAACAATGTTTTTAAAATAAAAAATTAAAATTATAACGCGCAATAAATTTTAAAGCCGGTCGCTAAACTTTTTAAGAAAAATGAATTTTTACCATACCCGGGCCGAAAGTGCCATTTTTGCTCCCGGCTCAAAAACGCGAATGTGGTATTTTTGGCCCGGGTATGGTGAAAAATAGTATACGCTCCACGGGAGGAAATTGTACACGCCACATCTAATGTTTGCCACCCTCGCCGTCGGATCGGATAACTTTAGCCGCGGAAAGAAAATATTATAGCGGCAAGAAAAACGCTATCAATAAATACCTGTAACCGAGTAGGCTAAGGTAGGAAGGACGTCCGACTATCCAAAATGTGACGAAAACCTTCAGAGATACTTCGTTATATCTTGAATTTTATTATAGAATTATACATATAATAAATAATTATAATTAACACAAACACTTATTACTTGATGGTAACATGTAATTTAAAACGTTTGTTGAATAAATGGTTTTTAGTTTTTAGTTGGGTTTAATTGATGTAAATGAGTACACACATTTAATATTAAATGTGTGTACTCATTTACATCAATTAAACCCAACTAAAATATTAGATATGAGTGATAGAGACAGAACGAGAATTAAAAATGGTTTTTAGATTCGTTGCGTTTTGTGCATTTGTGAAGTATATGCCATCAGGTATAATTTATAATGTATTTGTATATTCGCTGCATATAAAGGTTATATTGAAAGGTCATATAATTCGTACTTGTTCAAATTATAAAAGCCAAATTCATTCATTCATTTCTTACGCTCTTGCCGCGCAGTCAGTGATCCTCAAACAGAAGCTATAGTTTGCTCAGCGCCGCACGACTGGCATCGTAAAACAGGACGGCCGACTAATAAAAATTTTTATCAATTTAAGAAATCAACTTTTCTAACGTGTTTTTTAACTATTCATGTTGAAAATCAATAAAATAATTTATTTTATATAACAGTCTGTTATTTCGAACGTGTTTTCATTGACATTGCGCGAAAAAAAAATTTTAATTCGTGTCAGGATTATAAATTTTAAAATACTCATAATTAATTAAATAAATTAAAATAATTAAGTGTTTTATTGTATCTTTGTTCATTTTTATCTTATTGTATTTATTAATGTATAAAAATAATTTTTTTTTTTACTTTGATTTTTTATATTTTTTGGCCGATTTGAATTTCGCGCCGGGCGACTGCTTTTTATGAGAACGCTGCTCCGTACACATGTTTCAAGTCAACAGCCAATGTGTACAATTCGACGATTGGCCGCGAGAGGCAGCAGTGCGCCGAGCTTGCAAACTTGCCTCACTTTTTTCCGGGGTGCTGTCAAATGACAATCTCTCTATTGACTCCATTTAACTCTGGCAGCAGCAGCAGGAGCGATAAGCACGCGCAACGGCGCAACACGGAGGGCTAAAATTTCAGCTCCGAAATCCAGAAGGTTCCTTCGGCCACGACTCGCCAGGTCATGTTTCGACGTTGTTATCAGTAAGTACCTTACGCATTAAATTTTGTGTATCAGGGAGAATTTCGCGGCCATGCATTAGTACATGGTGCAACTAGTGCGGAAACTTGTCAATTGCGCACTCGGGTGGGTTGTCGCACGAGCGAAGCGAGGGCAACATGGAGTCTGTGTACATGGTTGACAACTTTCCGCATTAGTTTCACATAAAACGTTACACAACGTATACGTGTATGCATGGTTATACATATGGGACGTTTAGGATGAACGTCCATACATATCACATCAATATAAACTCTATACAAGAGTTAAGATATATATATACACACACACACACACACACACACACACACACACATATATATATATATATATATATATACACACACACACACGCTCGCGCACACACATAAATAATGTAAGTACATTCAAGGTCCTTATTTCCAAACCAACTGACCGGTGAGAAGTGAGTTGGTGAGATGGTGAGTTGAGGATTTGAGAGAATACTACCATATACTACCTACAGGGGAAGTATTATTCTCCTAACTCCTCAACTCACCATCTCATCATCTCACTTCTCACCGGTGAGTTGGTTTGGGAATAAGGATCCAGCGCAGCGATGTCGCGCTCTATTATATCGACGCCTTGGATATAACTGTATAAGTGAAAGATTCGGGGGCAGGGCTCCGATTCTCCGAAAAGCACGAGCGCCGCAGTTCGCATTTCCCATGCTCCCGTATACTTAGTGACGACTCAGTCACTCAATTGTCTTGCCGCGGCCGCGACGGCTGTGCAGTAACCGCGATTAGCATTTCTCAACGTTCACCTGTAGCAACGAGCTGTTTCAATCAAAATAGTTATTACCGCGTTGAGTGCTGTAGTTACTTTATGGAGTGAGTGCTTTTTTATTGATTTGTTTTTGAAAGATCGATCAGCCAAATACATCGAAAGTAAGTTCCATTGAATTTCGTTATTGTAGGTTATTTTAATGACGTCATTTAATAGTCGTTTTATACAAGGAAGATTGATCAGTGCAAAAACTACGCATTTTCTCGAATAGCTAATTAATTAAATTACGATTGAAAAACAGTGTTTCGTTAGAGTTTGTATTTCATAATTCAGTTTTAATTGATTTGTGCTCCTGGGTCAATTAACAGATTATTTGTTATTTTTATTGGCTTTCGCGAATGTGAAAATCGCGCTTTACCACATCGACGTGTCTCGGTTAACTTGAATTTATTGTCATCCATGTAGCCATGGCATGACATTTCAACTGACCTTGTGCAACCATGATTAGCGTTTCTCTTGTAGATTTATGCTTGCTGGAAAGAGCTAAGTATTTAAATCTAACGTTATTGTTGCGTTGAGGGCTGACAGTTACTTTGAAGTGAGGTTTTTTTATCGATTTGTTTTGGAAAAGACATCGAGTATGAGTTAGGTTGATTTTTCGTTTGTAAAACGTCATTTTAATGATGGCATTTAAAAATCACACTTTATAACATTAGGTTTGCATTTTTTTTTATTCTTTAGAAAATTTAACGTAAACACGGAAAGAGGTTTTTTGGTCGTAGGAGCGTGCACGACAGATGCCGAAAATACGATGCGTGAGCCGTCGCGTAGTAATGCGCATGACTTGTTTTTCGGCGGGCGTGAGGCTCGATTTACCGCGTGTATCATGCACGGGAAAAACACGCGTGCATGATACACAGGGTAAATCGACTTTCGGCCTGCCGAAAAGCAAGTTATGCGCGTTGCTACGCGATGGCTCACACATCATCTTTTCGGCATCTATCGTGCACGCTCCTACGACCAAAGAACCTCTGTCCGTGAAGCTTTCAAATAATTGCGATAGATCATGAGACCGAAGATTGATCTGTACAAAAATTACTTTTTTTAAATACAGTGTTTCATTATATCAACATTTGCTCATTAAAAATTTTCATGATAAAAACGACCTCCGAAATAGATTTTTTCTGCTTGCTGTCCGATCGCAACGAGCAATTGGTATCCTGAGAAGGGTGGGACAGTTACTAAACTCGCGCAACAGACATATATGATCTCGGCATTGTTGTTATCCTTGGTTTAGAGTAGCTGATGCCCTCGTAGCGATGTCTGTTGCTGTGAAATATTTAGAGTGTATTGGGTGGACTAGTCGACCAATTTCTTTAAAAGTAGCAGCAGGGTGGATCGACTATTAGATAAATTTGTATTTTGATCGCTTCTTTGTCAAAGCTTCACTGTGTGTAGATTAAATCAAAGTTTATTCTGCTGTTGAGTAGAGTTTCGTTGTCGATACGATTTGAAAATGAAAAGTTGTCTGATAGTTAGTCGTAATCCTTTTTATACCTGTGGTCAACATTTGCTTCTTCTAAAATATTTAGTATACATTTTTCTTGAAAAATAACAAAAAAAGCTCCTCTTAAGGTAACTCCCAGTTCAGGCCCGCTACGCGCGCTCTTTCCTTACCTTCATTATACGTATACAATTAATATTGAAATATTATGAATTTAAAATTTATTTTACCTTTTTAACATCCGCAAATTTATCAAATATTTTTTACTGAAACTTGGATTGTATTTATTTTATTCCTACGATACAAAAACTTGGAGGTTAGAAATTCAACTGTAAACAGAACAGTACTCATAGTCCTTCATTGTTAAAACTACAGATTATAATCGAACGTATTTTGTGTAGGTTATTTTGTTTTTGAAATTATGGACACAATATTTTTATATGATTTAGTTCTAATTATGGTAAATTGTGAGATGCTTACAAATGTCATAAACAAAGAGATGAAATTTTTTAACGTTATGTCAACTTATTTACTTAGCACAAAAATTTAATTATGAGTTCAATCAGTGAATATTTATGTCCTTATACAGATTTTTAAGATTAAATTTTATTCTGAAATAATTGACCATTTTTTAATAGTTTATATTTTTAAGAAAGTACTTGTTTTAAGTTAGTTTTCATTTATTTTCGAAAAGTTTTTTTTAATTATTAAGTTTCTTGAATTATATTTAGGAATGAATCCCTCTGCTCTCTCACTTACTTCTGGCCATACAACTCGTAAAGCTAGTAAGAAGAAAAGAAATAATTTGCTTCAGGAAGACCGGATCATCGATGACCGAATATTTCAAATTAGCAAATCAGGAGTGAACATAATGTAAGATTTTATGATTTCATAAATGATATAAATATCAATAGGAAACGTATAAAACTACTTCAAAACATGGAAAATTTATGTAAACTTAAACATTCACGCACGAATTTGTTTGCATATAAGTAAGAAAATATTTATAAAGTAATTGTTTGCAATTTTCACTACTAATTCTTGCAATAGATCTTCATTTTCCCTCTTACTTAAGTCAAATTCATCCTTATTCTTTTCGATTTTTTTTAAGATTCATATTTTGACAAGTTAGAAAAGAATACTGGTTTTGTACGTTACTTTGCGTTTTTCTGCTTACTATGTTCGTGGGCATCCTCCTTTGAATTTAAAATATTTGAAATGGTTTCCACTTCATTGTTTTGTAATTATAGCTATCTAAAGTGCAGTACTAAAAATTGCTTCGTAACTGCAAAAAAGGTTAAACAATCAGGCTGTGTTACTACTAAAGGAGAACATGCTGATCACTGCTGCCCTAGTGATTTAGTAAAAAAGATTGCTCTTTTCAAATCCGATTTGAAAAGAAGTATACAATCAACCTACTACAAACCACATGACTTGTACGAATCAGCGGCGAAACTGTGAGTAGTAATTTTGTATTTCTTATTTATTGTTTTTATTATACGAACATTAACAGATTTTTCAACGATATTGATATAACGAAATATTATTTTTAATGCGGTGTTATCCCATAATGGAGTACGTAGCAAAATGACGGAAGTCGTATTCGAACTCTTGACCGCGAACTATTTACTTACGTAATCAAACTAAGCCAATGAATTTTACAAAACTTATAAGATTATTTTATTTTAAATTAAATTTTTATAATTGCACTTCTACATTTTTTAGTTTTTATTTTACGTAATCAAACTAAGTCAATGAATTTTAAAAAACTTACTAGATCAAACGCGCGCTGCGCGCGCGGAAATAGACTGCTTTGCATACAATATTAAAAAATAGGAAAATAACCTTATAAGAAAAATATAAACAAACAACATTACGTTGTCATGCACGTAGCTACAGCATGGCAACGCTTCCGACCAATCAGATTACGAATAAAACGTGAAATAACATAGCCATCAATTTTAATAAAGGGGATAAGATTATTTTATTTTAAATTAAATTTTTATAATTGTATTTCTACATTCTTTTAGGTTTTATTTTAGAATATATTAAAATTATGTATAAATATTTGGTTATTTTTTGTGAATCACGGACTTTCGCTTAAAGTTGATTCACGTAGCCTATTACACATTATCATAAATATCCCTTTCTCACGTCCTTTCAGTTGGCAGGACAATTTCGGAAAATCGATATTATTATTATCGGATAATTTGTCGCTAATTATCCGTAAAAACCAACAATTTGTCGCATCCCATTGAAAAAATATACAGGGTGCACGCCAGCTTAATATTAAGATATCAGGACACTATCGTAAAATCAATGAATAAAAAGAATTGATTCGGTGGAAATTTGCCGCTAATTATCCGCAGTTGACCTGTACACACCCTAGATTTGCTGCATATTATTTTAAAAAAATACCCGGAAGTACTGTAAGCGGAATATCAAGATTTCACCACGTCACTATTGTAAAAGCCATAAAAAAGGAACTGGTTCGATGGGAATTTATAGTGAATTATCGGTAGTTGATCTGTGACGGTCTGAAATTAGTTGCAAGTTGTTTACAAAAAATACTAAATGCACTGCAAGCGGAATATCACGATACCACGACACTATTGTAAAATCGATAAATAAAAAGAAAATGGTTCGCTGGGAATTTGCCGCTAATTATCCGCAGTTTATCTGTAACGGTCTGAAATTAGCCGCGTTATTTACAAAAAATACCCCTTGAGTATCTTGATATAACGCTTCCAGGTATTTGTTTTTAAATAAAGTGCGGCAAATTTGGGATGTGTATAGGTCAACTGCGGATAATTAGCGGCAAATTCCCACCGACTTTTTTTTTTTTATTCATTGATTTAACGATAGTGTCCTGCTATCTTAATATTAATATTAAGCATTTTTTTAAATAAAGGGCGGAAACTTTCGGATGCGTACAGGTCAACTGCGGATAATTAACGGCAAATTCACACCGAATCATTTTCTATATACCTGTAATAACTTTAAAAAACTTAATACTTCATTGAAACAATAACATGTTCGGTGTAGTGGAAAAATTAAATGAAAGTAACGAAAAATACGTTAATGTTGCTAAGTACGTAATTTTATATGGACTTCAACATTCCCTTAAATAAAAATGAACTGGAATTTAAGTTTGAAAAAATCGAATCACTGATGTGCCCGTAATATTCAAATTTCGACATTGTACCTTTATGAAGACTCCACAATAGTATTACCAGTTATCGTACACATAAGCTTGCCTACGAATAAATACAATCCCACACAATTTATAAATATACTTTTTTTTATCATGTATAATACATATATTATCTTACTACTTACAGTCACAAAGAAGCATCTGAGATAGTGCCGTACGCAGGCATTAAAAGTTCCATGAAAAAATGGCGAAAAGAAGTATTCCCTACCAATATAAAATCTTTGAGAGATATTGCCGAATCTTTTCAAGATATAAAAATCCAAAAATTACACGAAGATGATAAAATCAATTTGCGTGCAAGATTAGTTACAGACAGCAATGGAACTGATCATGTTATATTTTATGATCCCAATTTTATTAAAAAAAATTTTAGAGGAGTAAAAAGATTGTTTATGGATGGTACTTTTAAAACTACACCAAATTTAGAGGATGCGTACCAAAATTTTACCGTTCTAGGGGTTTTACTTGAACAGGTGAATTAACTCAAGTTTTTAATATATTCTATATACATGATTAATGTTTCAAATTGATATGCCAAAATAGAATAGTTCGAAATTGTTTTATTTCTTCTTTTTTGCATTAAAAAATAGCATGTAGGTGAAAAAAATTTCTTAAGCACATGAAATTGCAATGTTTGGACATATATAAAGCTCATATAACACTTTTCATTTCATTTTAAAGTTTATAACAATAACTTTTGACTCATGTATTTTACGAGTTTTTTTTCGAGTAAAAACTCTAAAGAAAAGTCCGATTTTGAGTGCATAGACTTCATTGTTTGCTGTCAAGTTCATAAATGTTTTCGGCGCCTTTAAACCTTATTAGTTTACTAAATTGATGTAGTGGTTATAAAACATGAATGAATTTAATACATAATTCTATCATTTATATAATTTTATTCATTTGGTTAAATGTAGCCAATGGTAGGTTTTTGGTGTAGTTATAGAATTTGTAGCTAATGGCCGTACTACCAAGGTGTTTTTATAAGTAAAACAATTATTTACAACGTTTCGGACATTTTATTACGTCCCTCTTCAGGTTCTAAATACAACAATTATACAATTATTTTTTACAATTCACAATAACTTAATATCGCATTAATAAATAAAACTTACATTTAAAACGTATTGTCAGATTCTTTTACGGAAAGTAATCCGTTCGTCACTGCTTACAATTCGGATTTTTCGTCGTATTTATACAGATGTTACGCATATATGTGTGTGTATAAGACGCGCGTACAGTGGTGGGGATGCAATAGACGATTTTCGAAACGACACAGCGGGTGTGCTATCAGGAGAGTATGCCTAAGTAGAGGGGAACCCAACCAATGTTTCAAAATTTTGACAACGAGCAATCCTACGACAACGTAGGCGTGCGTGGTAACTCTACCTCAGCATGTTCTCCTGTTCTCCTTCACTTGCTGCTTTCAGTATTTTCCTCTTATAAGCACATAAATTGACAATTATTTATTAGAGTGGTATATTCTTTTGGTAAACTATTAATTTCGAATTGTTTATTCATATATCTTGATTGTGTGTGTATGAATACAGCTTCCGAAAATAATCTTTTTCCTCTATTAATTTCTGTATCTAGAATTTGTACATTATTGAAATCTATTTTATGATTATTGTTTTTTGTGTGTAGATATAATGATGAATTATCATCTTTCCTAGTGTATTTTTAGAGTGTTCCTTAATTCGTACATTTAAACGTCTACCTGTCTGGCCAACGTACGAAGCCTCACAATCTTCGCAATTAATTTTATAAACAACATTCGTTTTATCACAGATTTTAGTATTATCTTTACCTAATTTAATAATATTATTGAGTTTATTCTTGGTACTATATATGATATTTGTATTGTGTTGTTTAAACAAAATATTCATGGATCTTTCTAATTCTTTAACATATGGAAGTGTAATAAACATTTTTTATTTTTCTCATTGCATCGATTGTTATTACTATTTCTTAATTTATTTAGACGTTTTTTATATGAAATTCTGATAATTCAGGTGGATAATTATTCTGTTTTAAAAGTTCCTTGATAAAATTTATATTTTTATTGTGAAAAGAGTTGTGTGATAATTTAAATGCTCTGTCAACTAAACTATAAATAATGGCAATTTTATTACAAAGAGGATGTTGAGATAAATAATTTAAATATCTTCCGGAAAAAGTTTGTTTATGGTACCAATCTGTGATAATGCGTTGTTGATTATTGACAATAATTTTAATGTCAAGAAAACTAATACAGTTATTAAGTGGTAGTTCAACAGTGAACTGTAAATTTTGGTCATAGGAATTAAACGTGTTTACAGTATGATCAATCGTGTCTTTTTGTATACATAAAATAATATCGTCAACGTAACGGAAATAAAACAAAGGTTTCGTATTAAGATTATTTAACGCTTGAATTTCCAAATCTTCCATGACAATGTCTGCCAAGATGGGGCTAATGGGATTACCCATAGCTGAACCGAAAATTTGTTGGTAAAATTTTTCATTAAATTGAAAAAAATTATTGTTAAGTATGTATTTTATTATATGTAAAAACTCGGTGCAATTCATATTAATTTTATTATATATCTGTGTCCATCTTTTTTCTATTGCTTTATAAACTAAATAATCAGGAATATTGGTGAAAAGACTCTACATCAAGGCTAATTATTACAAAATCAGATGGGATTTGGAAATTATCTATTTGTTCTCTTAGTTTAAAACTATTATCTACATGTGAATTTGGTTGTTTTAGATTGTTTGATAAGAACTTCGTAAAGAATTTTGAGATGTTGTAAAGCGGTGAATTTATAGCCGAGATTATCGGTCTTATGGGAAAGCCATTCTTATGAATTTTTATCAATCCATATGCTTTTGCAATATTGGACTTTTGTAAAATAGGATCAAACTTTTTCCCGTAAACGAGAAGTCAATCTTATTTAGCCATTTGATTAATTCATAAGTTCTTCTTTCTAAACCAGATAAAGGATTTGTTTTGACTAATTTATAATACTTTTTATCTTGAAAAAGGCTTTCCGTTTTTCTATATAATCAGATTTTTAATTATAACGGTAGCATTTCCCTTATCAGCTCTAGTGATAAGTAACTGTGAATTTCGCTTTATAAATTCTTTTGTTTTCATTAAATCTGTTTTGAACTGTTTATCAAAATGATTTTCATTTGATAATTCTTTGTTGTAGTGTCTTTTTAATAGGTTGAGAAAAGTACCCCTTAGTGTTTTAACAGTTTCATCATTATCATTATTATTTATGAACATCTCAAAATTCTTTATATATTGCAATGTTAGTGTGTTGTCAAAACGGTTATTAAAATTAAATTTCTCTCCAAGTTTCAACACATCAATTACATATTTCGGGAGTTCAATGCCCGCGACATTCACACACCACTTTTCTTGTATATTTTCGCTCAGTTCAATAACCTGCGTGTTATGATTTTCGACATTGCTTTTATTCAAATTAACGTTATATCTATCTCTGTCTATATTACTATTATATTTTTTGTAATAGATGTCATTTAATTTTTTTGCTAATTTTTGTTTGAAAGGAACATTAATAAATTTAAGTTTTATATTATAATAATTAACAAAAAGAAAGACGATATCATTATCGATGGTATGTTCCAAAGTTTTTTTCACTTTTGTAATATCTTTTTTTATGCTAGCTAAACGTATGTATATGTCACTAATTTCTGTATTTAAAAGCTGTTTTTTGACTTTAGTTATTAAATTGTATTGCCAATACAATTTAATAACTAAAGTCAAAAAACAGCTTTTAAATACAGAAATTAGTGACATATACATACGTTTAGCTAGCATAAAAAAAGATATTACAAAAGTGAAAAAAACTTTGGAACATACCATCGATAATGATATCGTCTTTCTTTTTGTTAATTATTATAATATAAAACTTAAATTTATTAATGTTCCTTTCAAACAAAAATTAGCAAAAAAATTAAATGACATCTATTACAAAAAATATAATAGTAATATAGACAGAGATAGATATAACGTTAATTTGAATAAAAGCAATGTCGAAAATCATAACACGCAGGTTATTGAACTGAGCGAAAATATACAAGAAAAGTGGTGTGTGAATGTCGCGGGCATTGAACTCCCGAAATATGTAATTGATGTGTTGAAACTTGGAGAGAAATTTAATTTTAATAACCGTTTTGACAACACACTAACATTGCAATATATAAAGAATTTTGAGATGTTCATAAATAATAATGATAATGATGAAACTGTTAAAACACTAAGGGTACTTTTCTCAACCTATTAAAAAGACACTACAACAAAAAATTATCAAATGAAAATCATTCTGATAAACAGTTCAAAACAGATTTAATGAAAACAAAAGAATTTATAAAGCGAAATTCACAGTTACTTATCACTAGAGCTGATAAGGGAAATGCTACCGTTATAATTAAAAATCTGATTATATAGAAAAACGGAAAGCCTTTTTCAAGATAAAAAGTATTATAAATTAGTCAAAACAAATCCTTTATCTGGTTTAGAAAGAAGAACTTATGAATTAATCAAATGGCTAAATAAGATTGACTTCTCGTTTACGGGAAAAAGTTTGATCCTATTTTACAAAAGTCCAATATTGCAAAAGCATATGGATTGATAAAAATTCATAAGAATGGCTTTCCCATAAGACCGATAATCTCGGCTATAAATTCACCGCTTTACAACATCTCAAAATTCTTTACGAAGTTCTTATCAAACAATCTAAAACAACCAAATTCACATGTAGATAATAGTTTTAAACTAAGAGAACAAATAGATAATTTCCAAATCCCATCTGATTTTGTAATAATTAGCCTTGATGTAGTAAGTCTTTTCACCAATATTCCTGATTATTTAGTTTATAAAGCAATAGAAAAAAGATGGACACAGATATATAATAAAATTAATATGAATTGCACCGAGTTTTTACATATAATAAAATACATACTTAACAATAATTTTTTTCAATTTAATGAAAAATTTTACCAACAAATTTTCGGTTCAGCTATGGGTAATCCCATTAGCCCCATCTTGGCAGACATTGTCATGGAAGATTTGGAAATTCAAGCGTTAAAT
The DNA here is from genome assembly GCA_036365515.1 of Torymus aiolomorphi. Taxonomy (NCBI): domain Eukaryota; kingdom Metazoa; phylum Arthropoda; class Insecta; order Hymenoptera; family Torymidae; genus Torymus; species Torymus aiolomorphi. The sequence continues at coordinate 180,427,927 of CM070874.1, forward strand.
AATCTTAATACGAAACCTTTGTTTTATTTCCGTTACGTTGACGATATTATTTTATGTATACAAAAAGACACGATTGATCATACTGTAAACACGTTTAATTCCTATGACCAAAATTTACAGTTCACTGTTGAACTACCACTTAATAACTGTATTAGTTTTCTTGACATTAAAATTATTGTCAATAATCAACAACGCATTATCACAGATTGGTACCATAAACAAACTTTTTCCGGAAGATATTTAAATTATTTATCTCAACATCCTCTTTGTAATAAAATTGCCATTATTTATAGTTTAGTTGACAGAGCATTTAAATTATCACACAACTCTTTTCACAATAAAAATATAAATTTTATCAAGGAACTTTTAAAACAGAATAATTATCCACCTGAATTATCAGAATTTCATATAAAAAAACGTCTAAATAAATTAAGAAATAGTAATAACAATCGATGCAATGAGAAAAATAAAAAAATGTTTATTACACTTCCATATGTTAAAGAATTAGAAAGATCCATGAATATTTTGTTTAAACAACACAATACAAATATCATATATAGTACCAAGAATAAACTCAATAATATTATTAAATTAGGTAAAGATAATACTAAAATCTGTGATAAAACGAATGTTGTTTATAAAATTAATTGCGAAGATTGTGAGGCTTCGTACGTTGGCCAGACAGGTAGACGTTTAAATGTACGAATTAAGGAACACTCTAAAAATACACTAGGAAAGATGATAATTCATCATTATATCTACACACAAAAAACAATAATCATAAAATAGATTTCAATAATGTACAAATTCTAGATACAGAAATTAATAGAGGAAAAAGATTATTTTCGGAAGCTGTATTCATACACACACAATCAAGATATATGAATAAACAATTCGAAATTAATAGTTTACCAAAAGAATATACCACTCTAATAAATAATTGTCAATTTATGTGCTTATAAGAGGAAAATACTGAAAGCAGCAAGTGAAGGAGAACAGGAGAACATGCTGAGGTAGAGTTACCACGCACGCCTACGTTGTCGTAGGATTGCTCGTTGTCAAAATTTTGAAACATTGGTTGGGGTCCCCCTCTACTTAGGCATACTCTCCTGATAGCACACCCGCTGTGTCGTTTCGAAAATCGTCTATTGCATCCCCACCACTGTACGCGCGTCTTATACACACACATATATGCGTAACATCTGTATAAATACGACGAAAAATCCGAATTGTAAGCAGTGACGAACGGATTACTTTCCGTAAAAGAATCTGACAATACGTTTTAAATGTAAGTTTTATTTATTAATGCGATATTAAGTTATTGTGAATTGTAAAAAATAATTGTATAATTGTTGTATTTAGAACCTGAAGAGGGACGTAATAAAATGTCCGAAACGTTGTAAATAATTGTTTTACTTATAAAAACACCTTGGTAGTACGGCCATTAGCTACAAATTCTATAATTTTATTCATGTTTTATAAAAAAAAAAATAGGCAGAAATCTTCGAACTACTCGAACCACCCCTATTATATTCCAATGGTCGTGTAAAAAATGAATTATTTGGTTAGATTATCTTTTTATTATGATCTTTATTATCCCTAGCCAAAATAATAAATGTTAAAAACTATTATATTAATAACTGTTAATAATAATAAATGTCTGTTAAAAATTGTAATAAACTGTTATAAAATGTCGAAATTGGGAATGTAGATGACAGTAATTTACAGTTTTTTTTACAGTTATTTACAGTTAACAACAGAAATTTGTTGTTATTTGCGGTTATTTTTTATCTGTTTCAAGTTTGCAACGTTGAACTTCAATGAAAAATCAATTTTTGTAATATAGGTTTTTTCCATATGGGATCGGTTTATTCTCATAAAAATGATTAAATACATATAAAAAACCAAAACATGTGTCCCAAGTTATCCCCCCCCCCCCCTCCCCCAAAACAAAAATCACAGATTATAATATAGGACTTGCCTCGCATGAGAAAAAATTCTATTTTCGTTGATTTTGGTATTTTTATTCATTTTTGGCCAATTGATGTGTTATGCTAACGACAAAACAAGTCTAGACAAAAATTAGTAAAAAAATTTATTTCCCGGAACACCGCCGAAAATTCAATTGTAGGGGGGGCCGCAGGAGACAAAAAATTATAACTTCGTTGCTTTTGATATTTGTATTAATTTTATGCACGGTTAAATATTTTGTGTAAAATGTGAATTCTGTGAATAATTTTGTGTAAAAATTCACACAATATTTGTGTAAAATTTACGCAAGCGTGTCTGAAATTTTTTATTTACACAAATTTTGTGTAAAATGTTCAGTTTACACAAACTTTGTATAAAATTTCAAATTAAACCAATTTTTTGTGTTAAATTTTTAATTTGCATAAATTTTTGTGTAAACGGCGATTTTACACAAATTTTGGTGTAAAATTGTAATTTTACACAAATTCTTGTGTAAAATTTTTACACAATGTTTAAATCATTTACACAAAGTGTGTGTGTGTGTGTGTGTGTGTGTGTGTGTGTGTGTGTGTGTGTGTGTGTGTGTATATATATATATATATATATATATAATACCAGCCCCCCTCCTCCTCAAAATAACGTAAAACTCAGCGTATTTCTATAAGTTTTTTTATATTAAAAACTCTACAGGCTAAAGTTATGTTAATAGCTTCGACACTTTTCAATCAAATTTATTTATTATTTCCTTTTTACTCAGGTAATACCATTTTTTTGGGCTGTGATGTCGTCTAAATCTTTTGTAGCTTATAAAGCTGTTTTGGATGAAATTCAGAAAATTTGTGAATTTGATTCTATTGCTGTGATTATGACTGACTTTGAGCCAGCGATGAGAAAAGCCTGCTCCGAAATATTTCCGCGTGCTTGGATTGCAGGGTGTAACTTTCACCATGATCGTGTATGTATTACTTTTAAGCATGTTATTAATTTTATCAATTAAAATATATCATTAAAAAAATTGTAAAGCATCAGCAGAAAATAATGTAGCTATAACAATGAATATTTATAGATTTGTAATTATCTTGAAATGTGCTTAATTGATTCATATAACATATATTTTTTACTTTATTGAATCATACACCTACCCTGTTTTTACATTATTTTGATTTATTTACTAGAATATTAGGCGCGATACTCGCACCGTCAATGCGCTTGCATTCTCTTAAGTCGACTATAATAATTATGTAATTTGAATTATAATGTAAATCATGTTGTTAATTCTGGATACATGATGCAATAAATTTCGTTATAACATAGAAATAGAGACAAATAGATCTCGAATACGGCCGATAGAGGAGAGCATGGGAAGTAAAAAGCATAGATTTAGGAAAGAGTCGACAGTGGAGACAGCTCTAGTATTGGTGCCGTGTATACTATTTACAATTAATGTATTTTAGTTATTCAATGTAATATATTGAATCTAAAATTAAATACATAAAAAAGTAAATAGTATAAACTCACATAAATATAAATATTATTCATAACATCTTTCAATATCCTATCCATGATTTCTAATTCGTGACGCGGAGCCATTGGCGCCTCATCCCAAATAAAAATATACCTCAAAAATTGCCCTTTCTTTGATTGCACAGCAATATTAGATGAAGAATCCGATAATAAAAGTACAGGCAAACCTAGTACTTTATGAACCGTTATTCCTTTAGGAAATATCGTTGCAGCGATTCTAGTAAAAGACATATAACAAAGATTTTTTAATAAATTATATAATCTTGTATATACAAACATTTCCTCAGAACTATCAGGGCCATCAATATAAAAAGACCTAGAGCTCTTATAATTGATAACCTTTGATACTTTAAAAATTTTATCAACTATTTCTTTTTGATCACTGTTTAACATGTTATATTGTCTATTGCCTATATCTGCTAAGTTAACGTGTAATTAATTACTATCCTCAATGTGGTTATTCCCTACTAATTGGGGCATCGATGGAAAATTCGCAATATTATGCTCTTCTGCTATTAGCATTTCACAAATAATGGAATAAGCTCTAGTGTGATCTCCTTATAATCCTTTGATAATGCATCTTTAAAATTTTCATAAACTTTGTCCGGATGCACAGGTTGACAATGAATCAAAATACGAATAAATAACAGACGTACCTATACTACCTGTCATCATCCACCGTACATAAGAGAACTTACAGCTTCTTGCATAGCTCGACTCCATTCCGTATCATCATCTATAAGACCTAACACTAAGCAAGTTTCGGAAAACTTCATATACTGAACACCTTTTACATCTTTTAATTCATCAAAACTCATTGCGCCTCAACAATTTGATAAAAGTAATCTTAATCGAAATAACTCTACCTGACTTACCCTTACGCAAATACGCCCAATACAATTACAATGAGGTTTCCGTTTTGACTATCTATAAACTTTATTATCATTTTCATTATGTTGTTTAAAAATATAATGAGCCGGAATTTCAGTATAAGTGTATTGTCTAGCTGAAAAATCTTGTTTATTTAAATAAAAGTAGGCTAATAATGTTTTGGTTCTATTTAATGTAACCTCCACTGCTACATCATCATGAATATCATTAATTATAATTGACTGTTGTTGATGTAAATGAACTACTAAATGCATGATACTATGACTTTTACACTGTAATGGTTTACTTAAGATACGATAACATGCTTCAACTGGGATAATAAATCGCGTTTCATGAACTTCGTGGTGAATAATTGCCCTCTCATTATTTGTATCTTGAACTATGATATTTGCAGCATCGTAATCTTTATAGACATATTTATAAAAATATTTCACGGGCTTTATACTCGACCCTATTTCAACGTGGATATGACAATTGAATATGTGTATAAAAATCCAGGACAATATGGTACTACAAATCGATTATCTACAGTTTAATTTATACTCGTAATTATTTTCTCATCATTTTTTAATTTATAATATAGATATCCATCAGTTGATATTATAGTTTTCTCTCGAAATTCTTTTGTGTAATGTTTCGAACATTGACCGTCAATGATATATCTGCTATTACATGGACCATGAATCATTTTATTAACCACAGTTACACAATATTATACAATATTAAATTGGTCTCAGAATCAGAAATTTCAGCAGAAATAAATTTATTGATATTATTCACTGTATAGACAATTTGTAACCATCTCTTAAAGTAACTAAACTGTGCACATAAGGTAAACCTCGTTTCTTAAATGCTACTACACGTACGTGAGCTGAATATTCTTTTTTATGCCTGTTTAGCGGGTGCAAAGTGCCCGATTCTCGCCTTAGGGCGCGAAGTACATACTTTTGCGCAAAAGTAAAATAATTCGCGCCCACTATACCCCGAGTAGAAATGAACCTAAGACTAAGATCAGGGCCTGATAATCTCCCTGAAGTTATCTCAAGGGTCTGATCAGGATATTCATCCGGGCATTATCAGGAGTGTGATCCGTTTTGGATCAGGATAGGATCAGGATCTGGAGGTACGGATATATTCTAAGGACCTGACCAGACCCTGACCTGATAGCCTTGAAAAAATGTTAGCAAAACTTCAGGCTACCCTTATCAGGTCCTGATCTCTGAGCCTTATGCTTATTAAATTTTCTTTTTTATAATAAAAAGGTTAATAATATTTTACTAAAAATAAATGCATAATATACGATTAATATGAAATATATCGTCGGGTGGGAGCAAGAACGTCCTATCTCCGCTCGACGCGTAAGAACGTTCTATCTCGGCTCGGCGCGTAAGAACGTCCCATATCGGGTGCTCCGTGTATTGATTTTGAGCCGAGATGGGACGTTCTTACGCGCCGAGCTGAGATAGGACGTTCTTACGCGCCGAGCGGAGATAGGACGTTCTTGCTCCCACCCGACGATATCAAATATTTTGCTCGTGACTGCTCCGATTTACCTTTACATATATGTTACTATATTATAATGTTATTTATACCAATCTAATCTCAAAATCATAACTTTAATATGATTATTCGGCTCTCGTGGTATAAAATACTGTACGACACTGGTGAGTGCTGCGTAAGGTGATTTTTACCGCATTCGACTTCTCCTCGATTCGCTCGATCGTACGAAAAACGTTTCATGCGGTAAATACTAAATAATCACCTTCCACACCCGTATGTACTAATAACACACTTCACGATATTGAAGAGGAAGCTTTAGCTTTACCGGACGATCGTCCTCTTAGTCGACAAATTTTTGTTCTGGCCTTGATCAGAGAATGCTCCGGTAACCCTTACATAGGGGAATCCAGTTCAGGATCCGTTAGTTTACCGGATCACAAACCTGATGTTTTCCGTAATTGGATCTTCAGGATTAACTATTAAGGCCCTTATGATTTGCAAGGGATAGCCGGAACCAACTTCTACTCAGGACAGGCATCAAATCAAAATCGAATTTCGCGCTCTGTGGTTCAAAAAATAGTATACACGACACAAGCGCAAGGTGATTCACGTCCTCGTCTTTATTGTCGCCCTCGCTTCGCTCTGGCGACGTTCATCTCCTGCCTTATCATTATCTACATTTCATCACAAAGCCTTTCATCTCCATGTGATGTTTAAATAATATGACAAAAAAAAACAGTAAAGTATGAAATATATTGTTTGTTGAATCTGCTTTTTAATAATAATGATAATGTTTTTTACAAATAAATTTTTAAGATTTAAGACGTTATAAATTAAATAAATTGAATTAATTGATAAATTGAATATATTGTTGGCATACTATAGGATAAAAGTACTATAGGGTAAAAGACCGTATTAGTGTGCCCTTAAAGCAAACGATAGTCCGTGTTAATGACACTTTAACTTACGATTGTTAACAAATAATACATCAAACCAAGTAATTTACGCGATAAATCATGTTTTTTTTTACTGTTTCTTGTGATAGAAACTATATTTTTAAGGCTAGAACCTTTTTCTTACATCGGAAATTCGAAAAAGGCACATAAATACGATCAGGCACACTAATATAAGGACTACTACCCTACACGTACACTTGTATATAGTAAAATTTAGTGTAATATCACTCTTAAGATTATTAATATTCTACTTAAATTATTATACTTTAAGGCCATATATCAGTGGCTCCAGAGAAAAAAATTAATGTCTAATATTAAAGATGACCACGAAGCTATGTCAATAGTTAAGAAAGTAATTGCTCTCGCACTACTACCGCCAGCGCAGATAGAAACACTATTTCGAAATATAAAGGAAAACTTGCCTGAGACGTATAAAAGGAAATTAAAAAGCTTCTTTCAATATTATGAAAATTATTGGATTGGAACTGTTAAGCCTGAAGGTTACAGTGTATATCTGATTCCGAACCGGACAAATAATGTAACCGAGAGTTACCATGCCAGATTATCTCATAAATTAGGAGTACATCCAGCTCCATGGGACTTTACATGTGAGTATTGACTCCTTTAAAATTTCAATTATAATTTTTACCTATGTGAAATTTTAATTTCTTCTATACCATTATTGATCAAACTTCTGATTATTACGTAATATGGTATTAACCCATTACGCCTGATTGCACTGGATTTAATGGTAAACAATTTTTTAAACAATTTGACGTGGTAGATTCAAGAGTGATATCGAAAACCCTCATCTAGGTACTCGAATTCAAGTGTTAATGGGTTATTGTAACAGAATCATATAAATTAGGACGTCTATTAAGCTAGCACGGCCACTTCCCAACGCCCTCTCGAAAACTAGTTGTTAATTTGTTGCTAATTTGTTACGCTAATCCCGATTTTGTTGCTCCAGCCGTTTCCGAGTTATTCAGGCCGTGCTACCTTAAGACTTAAGCTGGCATGGCCACAGTTATAACTTTTGAACGACAAAACATTTTTTGACGGAACAGATGGCATAATTTGTTGCTAATTTGTTGCTTAAAGATAGGCTAGGTTCCAAATCTTAAAAATCAAAATGGCGTCTAGTGGCAGTATCCAGCTATTATCCGACTTACGTAATATTTTTAAATCTTGAAAAATTCAACAAACTACTGTGGGATATTTTGTAGCTAATTTGTTGCTAATTTGTTACGCTAATCCCGCTTTCGTTGTTCCAGCTTTTACCGAGATATTCGGGCCGTGCTACCTTAAGACTTGAGCTGGCACGGCCATAGTTTTAACTTTTGAACGAAAAAACATTTTTTGACCTCAACAGGTGGCATAATTTGTTGCTAATTTGTTGCTTCAAGATAGGCTAGGTCCCAAATCTACAATTTGTTGCTTTGAGATCGGGTTGGACCCAAAATCGATAGTCCAACGGGAAAGTAAGAAATCGACTTTGGGGCGCTGTGTTTTATTTAGTAAAACGGTAAGTAGAAAATTCAAAACTGTGGCAAAAGTTAAGGCTAATATGTTGGTAAATTATAGTTTCCGCAAAATTGTAATTTTTTGCTTGAAGATAGGCCAGGTTTGGGGTTCAAAAAATCGATCGAAAACGCAAGAAAACGTGTTTTGGACGCTGTAAATAGTGTTTTATTTCGTAAAACGGTAAGCAACAAATTGATAGCCGTGCAGAATGTTGTCTTTAATAGTTGTTGCTAAGTTGTGCACAATAGGCTAGATCCCGGAATCGAAAGTCGATCGAAAACGCAAAAAAACGTGATTTGGTCCCTGTAATGGGGTTTTATTTAGTAAATCGGTGAATAACAAATTTATATATGTGCGGCATGTTGTTATTAATATGTTTCTAATTTTTAAGACTATTTTCGAATTTGTTGCTACAAAAGAGGCTAGATCCCGGAGTCGAAGGTCGATCGAAAACGCAAAAAAAAACCTGTTTTGGACGCCGCAAATGGGTTTTACTTAGTAAATCGGTGAACAACAAATTTGTAACTGCACAATTTTATTTTGGTATGTTGCTAAGTTGTTACGCTTATTCCGAATTTGTTGCTTCAAGATAAGCTAGATCCCGGAGTCGGAAGTCGATCGAAAATGCAAAAAAACGGGTTTTGGTCGCTGTAATGGGGTTTTATTTTGTAAATCGGTAAGCAAAAAATTCATAACAGTGCAGAATGTTGTCTTTATCATGTTGCTAAGTTTTTACAGTATTCCTGAATTTGTTGCTTCACAATAGGCTAGATTCCGGTGACAGAAGTCGATTGAAAACGCGTTTTGGACGTAGTAAATAGTGTTCTATTTCGTAAAACGGTAAGCAACAAATTCATAACTGTACAGAATGTCGTCTTTAACATGTTACTAAGTTGTTACAGTATTCCTGAATTTGTTGCTTCACAATAGGCTAGATCCGGGAGTCGAAGTCGATCGAAAACGTAAAAAAACGTGTTTTGGTCGCTGTAATGGGGTTTTATTTGGTAAATCGTAAGAAACAAATTTGTAACTGTGCGGCATGTTGTTCTTAATATGTTTCTAATTTTTAAGGCTATTTTCGAATTTGCTGCTACAAAAGAGATTAGATCCCGGAGTCGAAGGTCGATTGAAAATGCAAAAAAACTTGTTTTGGTCGCTGTAATGGTGTTTTATTTAGTAAATCGTAAGCAACAAATTTGTAACTGTGCGGTATGTTGTTATTAATATGTTTCTAATTTTTAAGGCTATTTTCGAATTTGCTGCTACAAAAGAGATTAGATCCCGGAGTCGAAGGTCGATCGAAAACGCGGGGGGGGCCCAGAGTTTAGACGATTCACTTTAAAATTGAAGTCAACTGTAGACGTTTTTCAGTTCGACACAACAATGTTGAACATACGTAATATATCTCCGCTCATTCCTTCGAAATATTTTATTCATAATGACCAAATAATCGAAAAACTAATAAACGAAAATGGAAAAGTAGATTAATTAATAAGTCAATCTAAAAAATGACTTTGTTAAAAGAATATACTGTTAATTATCACGAAAATAAAACAAAAATTTTGATATAATGCTAGAATAAGATTATTTTCGAAATATAAAAAATAGAAAAATAGTATTATCTATCTTCATATATTCGACAGTAAACTGTTTAGATAAAGGTCGGTAACTATTACCTAAGATTTCGAAAATTATTTTCAGAATGACCAAACATTCGAATATACATTCAACTCGGCTAGCCGATTAATTCAATCGCCGTAGAGAGATGGCGTTAGTAGTCCGGAAGCTTGACCAATTTTTAGTCCGATTCATGTTTTCGACTGCACTGAAACTTTTCTTAGCTATTTTAGTCCTGGCAAATACGTGAAAATTAATGTTTTTTGTCGGTTTTTGCAATATTGCAAACCATCAATAACATTTTTTAAATCGCAAGATATTCTTAATATAAAATGAATGACAAAAATGAATTTTTCAGCTTTTTTCCCTTTTTTTGTTTATTATTTTTGTTTACTCCTAAATCTTGCACAATTATTTTGTTCCCTTTAAAAGTTTTATTATATATTATCGTGCACAAGAAGGAATTTGTTTTGCACAAATTGAGTTTTTCACAAAATCATTTTCACAAATTCATAATAATATTTTGATAAAAATAATATTGTACAAGACAGGTAATTTATTTTGCACAAATCTATTTATCAAAAATATTGCTGACTGATTGTCCACAAAGTAATTTATACGAAGTCTTACAGATGGCGTTAAAACTGTGCTTAAGAGTACTCTCCATCTGAGTCCCAATTCGGCAATATATCGCAGAGCGCCCACGACGTGATCAAAGTATTTTTATTAATTTAGATTTACTTGAAACTCTTAAATAATTCCTAACATAGTTTTTCCACGTGTAGCACGTGAATTTAGATAAATAAACCTGTAGTTTGTAGATAAAATTTAAAAGTTTAGCGACCGTCCCTGTTAACGATCCCAAACTTTTCTCTACCAAATGTTTATTTATATAAGAATGTGTTGCACATAAATTTCATTTCAGTTTTTATGTCATGCACAGTTTCAAGAAAACCAAAGGTAAGTGTTTCATTTTTAATCGTTATAAATAATACTATATGTTGCGGTTGTACGAGTGTGTGCACGCGCGCGCGCGCACACACACACACGCACACATAATATATATCTGCTATTATGCTCTGTTGCAATATAATGATTCATATATTATGATCAGATTATGTATAATAATCTAAATCCCGACCAATACCGCAAGCCAATTACTGAAAATATTGTTCAGTCAGATCGTATGGACACAAAGTTTGTTTATACAGTATAGGAGGCGGCCAAAAGAATAATACAAAAAAAAAGGTTTTAATTGAAGCTATCGTTTGTTAAAAAATATTGCTTTCTTGGAAAGTAATAAACAAAAAAATTATGGAAAAATGTTTAATGATATTTTCGGAGATATAATTAGTCATTCCTCTACGCTATATTTGCTTATAACTTCCCAAAAAATGAATATTTTTTTTAATAAACTATAGCTGAAATTGAACCTTTTTTCGTCTAGTTTTATCATTTTTCTGTCCAGTTTCTGTAACACAAACTACTCTGATTCTATCATATTTATAATAACTTACCTTAAGCTTTTGAACACATATAATAATGGATCAATTATTAATCTAAATTTTAAGTAAATATACAACAATATTCAGAAAATGAAGTACAAAGTAGATAGTAATAATACATATTAAGTATAAGTATATATTATTATAATAAGCATAATAAAACCACAAGAACAAAAGTATTATAATTGACAATGTCAAAGCCACGACTTGGTAATAGGGATAGCTTAAAGTAATGTTCTTTATGTATGTTCTCTCAAAAGGTAATATTTTTTCGCTATGAAAATAAAAAATAACTAGACCAATATACCAACATTCAGAGAATAAGTTTATTAAATATATACATAAGTATATGACTTTCACTTTATGTCAACATAACCGTAAATGAAAAAATGTAGTGTAGTGAAATTATGTACAGTGCAGGTGACTAATATAAGAATTACACTAAGTTCAAAGTTTTTGTAATACTTCATAAATATGGATAGGTATAGTTGATAATGTTTAATAAATTGAAGTATATAAATTGTATGCAAGAAAATGGATCAAACATTAGAAAGATGCATTACATGCAGTCAGAACAGCTGGAGATTTCGATAAGAATGAACAGTATAAAAAGCTATAAATTAAACTGCAAAGATTTTTATGTACATGGTGCATGGTGTCCGACAAAATGGACATCTTCTTGGATTCATTGAATTGACTCTCTGAGCACACTGCTCACAGCAGCATTTGTGCCCACAAGGTACAAACGCACAATCGCATCTCGCCGTGATGCAACATACACACACGCTTTCTGTAAAAATAAAAGAACTTTAGCATTTAATATTATTTATATGGAAATAATGTAAGCATACAAAACGTTTGAGTAATTTTTATTCTTTACATAAGAATGGACTCTAAAAGATAACACCAATAACTTGGAGAATAACTATTAAACTATGATTAAGATGAAGAACAAATAAATTTATCAATTACAAAATAATTAGAAATTTTAGTTAATATAGAGCACTTAATTGGAATTGTAAAACTTTAAGGGGATGCCTTACTCGTACTATTACCGACCGAGCAATTCACACAGTTTCAAGCTGATTAAAAATAAAATACGTCGAATCACAAAAAATCAAGAGAACACTCTTCTGTGTTTTTTAACGTTCTATCATCCAGTCAAAGTTTGGAGTCGAAATATCAAGTCATTTCTGCAAAAACTTTGAACAAACGAAATTTAATTTCGTTCAAAGTTTTTGAAATAACGGCTTGATATTTCGACTCCAAACTTTGACTGGATGATAGAACGTTAAAAAACACAGAAGAGTGTTCTCTTGATTTTTTGTGATGCGACGTATTTTATTTTTAATCAGCTTGAAACTGTGTGAATTGCTCGGTCGGTAATAGTACGAGTAAGGCATCCCCTTAATCGGTAAAAATTTTGGGTGCATAATGGGGAGGCCATGCGTCGCGCTCAATCAACAAAGGGAGCTACAACACGTACCCTCAACCACATTTCACTAGTGAATGAAAATTTGAAAGACAACAATGGGAGGCCATGCATCGCGCTCAACCAACAAAGGGAGCTTCAACACGTACCCTCGACCATATATTACTAGTGAATGAAAATTTGAAAGACCTCAATGGGAGGCCATGCATCGCGCTCACCAACAAAGGGAGCTACAACACGTACCCTCGACCACATATTACTAGTGAATAAAAACTTGAAAGCTAGACCTCAATGGGAGGCCATGCATCGCGCTCAACCAACAAAGGGAGCTACAACACGTACCCTCTACCACATATTACTATAGTGACTGAAAACGGAAAAGACCGATGGGAGGCCATGCATCGAGCTCAACCAACAAAGGAAGCTACAACACGTACCCTCGACCGCATATTACTATAGTGACTGAAAACGGAAAAGACCGATGGGAGGCCATGCATCGAGCTCAACCAACAAAGGAAGCTACAACACGTACCCTCGACCGCATATTACTATAGTGACTGAAAACGGTAAAGACCGATGAGAGGCTCGTGCATCGCGCTCAATCAACAAAGGGAGCTACAACACGTACCCTCAACCATCTTTTACTGGTGAATGAAAACTTGAAAGACCAACGGGAGGCCGTGCATCGCGCTCAATCGACTAAAAACACATATTAAAAATTACTCAAACGAAAATTTTGAAGAATAATATAAATACCAGTAATAACATATCATTTATCATTTAAAAGCTTAATTTATTTATATAGTATATTCATAAACTGCATTATTCACAGGCGATCGAACATTTGTTATCGCTTACATTTCTTTAACATATAGGAATTTCTTTATTACATCTTATATGATGAAAAATAACTTAACGCGTCCAAAAAAGCGCGACAATAATAAGTCTATTGTCATGAACAACATCAACAAAAAAATAATTATATTGTTTCTCACGCTGTAGTGTACTATTGAAAAACTACACAAAACGTTTCTAAGGAAAATATTCCATCATTGCTGGAAAGAATTTAGAATGTCATTATAGACATGACAATGAAAATTCCTCTACGAACGACTTCCAGATACTCTATTAATTTTTTTCTACTATCGCAAATTCTCTTATTCGTCGCAGGCACTGTTAAGATGGCTTCAGCGTTCAAATCGGCCTCAAAAAGAAACATTATATATAAGAAATTGTTCTCACATTACAAACCGTTTCGTATAACGCAAAAGTATCTCTAGCTACAAAAAAGAATTGGTTCACCAAATTTTAGTTTTACAATAGCTGTTATAAATTAAATAAAGCTTCAGCAAGAAATATAAATCTTTTTCATTTCTTATGAGATTTTCAAATGAAAGAGCTTTTTTTGATTTTTCTAAATTTTTACACCTACTTACGGATATCAAAATTGATAAATTATCAAAACCTGCAGAGTTACAGACAATTGCTTACCAATAAACGTATAAAATTCATAAAAAATTACCCAACATTTTTAACGTTTAGATGGGTTTTTCGATTTTCATATCGGTAACTTTGTGAAATTGTACAAGGATCAAAACGAGCCCTTCTAAATTAAATTTGATAAGAAATGAAAAAGGTTCATATTTCTTATAGTTTCGTTTCTTTTTCTTTTTTATTGACGATATCTCCATTTCTAAACTTTAAATTTGGTAGAAAGCTATTTTGTTGCTTGACATACTTTTCGTTTATATCACATACTTCCTCAGATTGTAATACGAGAACGATTCCATGTGCAGAGGTTGCTTTTTGAGGTCGATTCGGACGCTGAAGTTACCTTAAAATAACAAAATAATTACCTAGTTTACGAAATGGTATTTGAATATGCTATTGAATAACTACACAAAACGTTTCTAAGGAAAATATTCCATCATTGCTGGAAAGAATTTAGAATGTCATTATAGACATGACAATGAAAATTCCTCTACGAACGACTTCCAGATACTCCATTCATTTTTTTCTACTATCGCAAATTCTCTTATTCGTCGCAGGCACTGTTAAGATGGCTTCAGCGTCCAAATCGGCCTCAAAAAGAAACATTATGTATAAGAAATTGTTCTCACATTACAAACCGTTTCGTATAATGCAAAAGTATCTCTAGCTACAAAAAAGAATTGGTTCACCAAATTTTAGTTTTACAATAGCTGTTATAAATTAAATAAAGCTTCAACTGATAAGAATTTTTCATCGGTCTTACAGTCTTACAAATTAAATTATAATAATTAATATGTATGGCAGTCAGATTGCCCTTGTTTATAATCACCCCCGTAGAATCTGGAATAAAAACTTAATTAAAACCTGGAAAAACTTTGTTAGCAAAGGACGATCTGACTGCCCACCACCACCACCACCACCACCTTGTCCGACGTTTCGAGCCCGCTCCGGCTCCTCCTCAGGGACTCATGAAAAATTCTTATCAATTGATAGTAAATTGCAGTCGACATAAGTAATATTTTTAATGATAAATAAAGCTTCAACAAGAAATATAAATCTTTTTCATTTCTTATGAGATTTTCAAATGGAAGAGCTTTTTTTGATTTTTCTAAATTTACACCTTCTTACGGATATCAAAATTGATAAATTATCGAAACCTGCAGAGTTACAGACAATTACCCAACATTTTTAACGTTTAGATGGGTTTTTCGATTTTCATATCGGTAACTTTGTGAAATTGTACAAGGATCAAAACGAGCCCTTCCAAATTAAATTTGATAAGAAATGAAAAAGGTTTATATTTCTTATAGTTCCGTTTCTTTTTTCCGTCTTTTATTGACGATATATCTGCATTTGTAAAATTTAAATTTGGTAGAAAGATATTTTGTTGCTTGACATACTTTTCGTTTATATCACATACTTCCTCATACTTCCTCAGATTGTATTACGAAAACGATTCCATGTACAATGGTTGCTTTTTGAGGTCGATTCGGACGCTGAAGTTACCTTAAAATAACAAAATAATTACCTAATTTACGAAATGGAATTTTTATACGTAGTAGCAGATAATAATGGTTATTTATCTATTCATTCTCACCCGATAGTGTACTATTCCCAAACATAAAAAAAAAAAAAAAAAAAAAAAAGATCGCTTTCTGGCACCTACAAGATAAGCCTATAGACTGGTACTATTTTACCTAAAGCTAGTTCTAGTCGGCCCTAAAGTTTGAGAAATTTCAATATTCTTATAATGTACTGAATGAAGAGTTTACTTTGAAATATGAAATTAAAGCATGCCTCGACTGATTCCTAGGAATTTCGCAGACATTTATTCGAAACAATAAATTCAAAAATGAAAAATGCAGTTTGTGATTTAAAATTTAATTTTAACGGTTATGTTATTACCTTCGGCTGCTGCAATATCTCTCCCGTTAGGGGCGTCTTGCCCAGCCACCGGATTCTGCACCTCCAGGTTACGATTTATTGGCAGTTCCTCGTCTGCAAATAACGGCGGAGGTTCCATTCCTATGAACAGTTATGTCGTTTCAATTATGTTTTAAAATAACTAAATATGTACGAAGTTAAATATAAGATGAAAAGTATGAGCTTATTCCTGGAAACATTTCAAATGGAAATTGACATATTTTTTGTAAAATTTGTTTTTCGAGTCACTGTGCGTAAAGTGCGACTTTACGCATTGTGCAAATTTTAAAAATCGCTCTTATGCCCACTGTATCGAAAAATCTTGTTCGATACACGTGCAAAACATGATTCTACACTCGTATGATTGTCATGAAACCTCGCACTTGTATCGAAAACTACTATATCAATCGTTCATTATTTTATTAGTCATACCTTCGACAGCTCCATTTTGATTTTCTGGAAAAGTCCTGTTGCGCCTGCGTCGTGCGCGCCGACGTCGGCGACGTCGATGCAATTCCTGAATGACCTGCCGGTGTAGTGGCGCAGGTTCATCTTGTTGCGCCGGCTCTTCTCGTTGCGCGGGCTCTTCTCGTTGCGCGAGCTCTTCTCGTTGCGCAATTTCATCTCGTTGTGCAGGCTCATCTTCAGGATTACCGGCAATTACTTGCGCGAGTCTCGGCCTTATGACTGCCAAAGCTTCTGCATCAGCCGCCTCGCCAACCTCGTCATCATCCGCATCATCAGGGGAATCATTTTCATTATCTATATGAACCGATAGAAAAGAATGTTTATATAAATTTTACAACATTTGCACTCATAACTGAAATTGACATTGCTTCTCTTGTATGTTTGACGATAATATAATGCTGAAACCGATTATAGATATTTGTATTTAATTTTACATTGCAATTAAAGGATATCTATATTCAATATTTCAGTCAGTCGGTGTTTACAATCGTAAAGAACGTTTAATAAATAAGTTAATTATCTGATATTATTTAATAAAATAATATATTATTTAATAAGATAATTACAGTTCTTCATAAGATTCTTCATACCTTGTAACTGAAATATTGAATGTATATAATTAATTAAATTGGAAGAATGTAAATTTTAAGGCAGATATCTGTAATCGGCTTTAACAACATTTTATCATGAAACAAATAACAGAAGCAATGTTAATAATTTTAGTTATTACTACAGATGATAGGGAAAATGTGATCGTAATTTTATATATATATATAAATAAATGTGAAAAATTAAATATCTATGTATAGATATACATAATAATGATGGATTCAAAGATTAATTTGAATATACAAATTTTTTAATACAGTCTCCGACATCGTCTTAATCTGATCGCATAATATATTTAAATAATTTACCTGAATCGTCCACTTGCCTATGGAGAAGTCGGCGGATGTCGTTAACTTCCCTTTCACTTAATCGGCCAACATTAACGATTGTGAAATCGAACTCTGGATCTACTATGTTTGCTATTAAAAAAAAAAGAGAAAAAAAAAGGAATGGCAATTGTATAAGTAGAATTTAGAGTTGTTATTATTATAAATTAAATCAAATAATTTCTAGTTAGCATTTATAACATACCATTTTCCATGCCAACAAACGCTTCTTCATATCTCACCAACAGCTCCTGCTCTAAACGAGCTATTAAGTCTATTTTACGCATAATGTCTCCTTTCAAATTTGATACAATAGTCAGCAGTTCATCTTTGGTTAACCTCTGGTGGGCGTATAACTTCCAAACTATAATAGAAGTAAAACAATAAGTAAAATATAATATAAAAAAAGATTATTACGAACTATAATCTAATAAGTATAAATAAAACTTACTTCTATTTATTTGGATGTGACGAAATCTTGAAGCGTATCTGGGGATGCGCCGTACTTGCTCACCTCGCGCCAATTTTTCTACGTCGATCACTGATGCATCTAATATTCCAAGTAATGTACCTAAACAAGACATTTATTTAGCATTTTTTACGGTTTTTCGGAGAGTGAAAAGGCTGCCATTAAGGAGATGTGAAACAGTCGCGTAGATCCCTACCATACCGGCGTCGCCATTTTATTTTTTTATTTTTTCGTTAATTCAAGAAATTTTTTCGATGAAAGAGAATCGTCTTGCCCTTCGCAATGATTCGAGCAATGTTTCGTTAAATTTTGAGGTAATTTCATTCACTACATTATCCGAAAAACGTGTTTGAAAATTTTAAAAACAATTTCCCGAAATTACAAGATTAACAAAAACTAAATAAACTGGCGATGCCGGTATGGTAGGAATCTACGCGACTTTTTCACATCCACTTAATTATAACGATAAAATCAACTTACATGTAAACGCCCATGGCGTTGGATGTCGTCCCATCCGGTGATTTAAGCGTGAATGATAGCTTTCTATTGCATTGTTTGTTCGTCTTTCAAGACCAAAAATCGAAAAACCTTTCGTTGTAATAATATTAATCCACTGTCTATTAAAATAAATGAAGAATCTCCTTAGAATGTTTCTAATTCTTGGCTTCACAGATACCATTATTTCTTGCACAGTTCCCTCGATGTCTTCGTGTGGGAGAAATGCCAAGGCAATAAATATTTTTATTACATTACTCACTTCAGGATCGTCTTTTACGATATTCTGTAAGCGTAGTTGTTTTATTTTGTGATAAATTGCCTGTTAACAAAATTATAAGTATTATTTTCCTTTGGAACAGTGAAAAGATTACCCATGCAAAAAAAAAATGTTACAAAAAACATGTTTTAAGGCTTTTGACATAAAAATTCGCCATAGATATTCGCGATGATTTTTTTTTCGTCATCGTCTTCATCTGTGTATGTGTGTGTGCGTGTGCGTGTGTGTGTGTGTGTGTGTGTGTGTATGCGTGTGTGTGTGTGCGTGTGCGTGTAGTCTAAAATAAATAAAAATTAAGTAATTACAGAACTGGTTTTAGATTTTGAAAACGCCCTTAAAAAAATAGTACATTTCGACACTGGTGGGGATTATTTTACTCGCTTCGCTCGTGCAAAAAGACACATGAGCTAAATAATCGATTTACGTACTAGTTTCGAACGGTATTTTATACCACGAGCGCCGAGGAATCATACCAAACTTGTGATTTTGAGGTTAGAGTGGTATAAAAGATTTTTTTTTATTCAAATTGGTCTATCAGTTCTGGAGATATTGCGTGTCTTTGTAGTGATTTTTTTTTTTTCGTTATCCTGTTCGTCTGTATTCGCGCGCTCACGCACGCACGCACACGCGCAATAATTTGAAAATTTATAGATCGAATCGGATAAAAAAAAAAAATTCTTTTTCACGGGTATTTCCAAGATCTAAAACCGTTTTTGAAATTACTTCATTTTTCTTTGTTTTAAATTATTTTAAAAGAGCTTACTCTATCGTAATGGACGTTACATCCCGCAATGCGAGCTGCCGGAAAGATTTCCGAACAGGCCACGCGTAGCGCGAACTCGAAATCGCACATAACTACTTTGACGTTCTCCCCTCTAATCAGGTATCTAAATTCTTGAATAACTGCTGCGTATCCAATTTGAGTTTTGCGCGACATAAGTGCCCAAAAGCACGGAATGGCCTGAGAAACATATAATCCGATAATTTTAACTTTATATCTTTAAATTTTATATTAATATTGTGATCTTACATGATTGAACCTAATTCCAAGAATGGACAACAGTTGATAGCATCCATCAATGCGAGGCGTCGAATTAAATGTTGCATCCACCATTAAATTCTCTACGTTTAAGAAGGAGGCGTGTAAAAATTCAGAATCGTAAAAGATAATGTGGGAATCCCCACTTCCATCAGTCAATATTCGGGTTCTTAAACGACCACGGGGGTATTCAAGAACTCCCCCATCGTGGATTTGGAGGAGAGAATCTCCAAAAGCAACTAAAGTAGTTGGGGATGGAGGAAAAGAAAGCGCTCTCCATCGCAACATACTTGTTCGCAAAGTGCTAAAAGTGAGTAATGCAGCTGCCTCTGGATAGCTAGAAAATGAAATACAAATCATAGATTAAAAAAATCAACTGGAGGATATGACAGAATTCAGAAAAAAAAAATTCAACTTCAGACGTCCCCAAAAACCGATAAAAATGTTTTTTCTGCTCTCCGGCCGAAAAGCGCCACTTCACGGCCGCTGCGCGAAACGAAGTTGCCGTTTTCCGGCGCCGTCGAGCAGAAAAATAGTATACACACCTTGGCAAGTAAAAAAGAAAGCCTCAGATCACATGTTTGTCAACCTCGGCTTCGCCTCGGCCGACAATTACATGTGATCTGAGACATTTCTTATTTTACTTTCCTAGGTACGTAATATACTATTTTAAGGCCGTTCCTTCCAGACACGGTTTTCCTTATTTCAATTATAAACATCACTTTATTTTTGTCAGATCCAGTACCGATAATGTGTAAGAAAAAGGTACATCAAGTTAACAAAGAATAAAAAAGAATTGGTAATGTTTCCAGTTTTATTTTTTTCGAATCATTATTATTATTATATTTGATATAAACAGCGTTATGGACAAAGGTTTTCGAAGTTTCTTTTTTTTACAGTAATTGAAAGTATGTCAAATTCTGAGTCATATTTAGATCACGTCGTACTGAACATGTTGAAGGTTGAAATTTGTGGAGAAAATGATAAAAAAAAGATCCTTTCTTTTAATTCTCAGTCATTTAGCCCAGAATCGTTTTATTCAACGTTTAAGAAAGAGTTTTCATACCCTTTTTTGAAAGTTAAAAAATGTCCATTCCTTCAAAAGTTATAAGACTTTGAAGTTGAACATCGAAAAGGTATAACAATTTTGTAAAAGCAAGGGTTGTCGATTTCTACGATTTTTGCATTTTTATACCTTATCGACGTTCAACTTTAAACTCATATAACATTTCAAGGAATCAACATGTTTTAAGCTCTTTTTTCTAATTTCGATTTCTTTTTTTGAAACTTTGAGTATAACGTTTATGGGCTAAATTGCTGAGGTTTAAAGAAAGTAGCTTCTTTGCCACTATCTTAAAATGTTTTAATCTTAAAAAAAAAATTGAGACAACATTTTTAATTGTACACGATTTTTCACGTATACTT
The DNA here is from genome assembly GCA_036365515.1 of Torymus aiolomorphi. Taxonomy (NCBI): domain Eukaryota; kingdom Metazoa; phylum Arthropoda; class Insecta; order Hymenoptera; family Torymidae; genus Torymus; species Torymus aiolomorphi. Next base: position 180,449,372 of record CM070874.1, read on the forward strand.
TGTGGCATAAGAAAGAATAAAAAAAAAACGCATTTGGAAGGTGCCTTCAAAAATAATGTCGATCTATTTTGAGTATGCCTAAAGTTTACATTTTTTTTTAATTTATTCATATATTCTAGTACTTACATCAACGACAGGCTGTCATACAGATCTCTCAATTGGTACCAGTGGTGATTTAAAGCTTCTTTTAGAGCATTTTTAAATCGAAGAATCATCTCCGCATTTTCGAATGGTTCACAATTTTCATCGTGCTCGTTAATGGGTACGATGACGTCTAAATTATCAATGTGTATTCTTGCCGTACCTGGGCAAACCCCGCTGTTTCGGCATCTCAAATAACTAAAAAAAAAAAATTTTTTTAATGCTTATTATAATAAATCAGTTTCGTATTAGAGAAAGGAAAATGAATCCAAACTATTAATTGGAAAACGTGAATTTTTGTAAGTATATTAATATAGTATATTACGACACAAGGGCAGAAAGTTACAGAATTTCCTGGCATGTGTGACATGACGCCTGAGGCGCGCGCTGCGTGCGCAAAGTAAATTCCTTTGCAAACTTACTGTTCGATGCAAGCATTTTGCATACTGCTAGTTCAAACTGCGAGAAACCCATAGTCTCGATACGCAACATGGGCATTGAAATAGTATATTGTGTACCAAGGGCGTAAAGTAGGTCTTTTTAGACCGAGTGTGGGTTCGCAAACGCACTCGCCGTCGGCTCGTGTTAGCGCTCACCTTCGACCCGTACCGCAACCACACGAGGTCAAAAAATCCACTTGGCCCTCGGTGCACACCATATTTTTTGTACCGCAAGTATAGATTTTTACGTTTTTTCAAAATATCGATGATTTTCTTAAACAATCTTGGAAAACTCCAATGAAAAACGACAGCGGGCGCTTTTCGATTTTTGCCGGCCGCTATACGGCGAGCAGCGGGCGCTTTTCAGTTTTTACCGCCGCTGGTCGACAAGCAGTCGCTTTCGGTTCTATTAAGACGGTTCAAAAACGCGAAAATCGTGCTTGCGGTACAAAAATAAATTTGCGCACACGTTTGCAAAAACAGTCTAGGTAGAGCAAAAAAAACACTATATACCGGTATATAGCTTCCCACACTCGTCTTTCTGGAAACAATCACGACTCGTGTGGGGATCACCTATTTAGCGCACCTTGTTGCGTAATGTACTATTTTCTATTGTCGTGCGTAAAGTTCAATTTTGCACACGCATTTTCTTTCGCGAACTGTCAAATTCCCGCACACGCTGATAGAACGTGTCAGCTACTTTCTCGCCATGTCAGCGAGCGGGAAAGCGGCAGTTTGCGAATGCAAAATTGAACTTTGCGCAACTTGAGAGGAAAAATAGTAATCGATACTAGTGCCCTGCATGGGTATACCTGCACTCGCCCTTTTGTCACTCGTGCGGGAATCACCTACTTTTCGCGCTTGTATCCTAATGTACTATTCAAATATTTTGTCATAAAAAAGAAAAAGATAGTAAAACATTCTTACATCAAGCCCTGCAAAGTTCGACGACTAACATTATATATGCGATTTCGATGTATACGCAAATGAAGAGGCAACATGAGCCTCTGCCCATTCCGAGGATTCATGTCAATTTCATCCAGTGTTTGAACCTTCGTTTAATAAGCATAAAAGAAAAGAAAAGTTATATATATATATATATATATATATATATATATATATATATATATATATATATATATATATATATATATATATATATATATATATATATATATATATATATATAAAAATAAACATAAAAGGAATTGTTGAAAATATCAAACAAGAAAAAATTAATATAAAAAGCTAATTATGAATTAAATAACTCGTAATAAAATACATGAACCTCATTGAAATATAGTATAAACGGAAACAATAAGTTGAACGTAAAAATAAAATGATGGAGATGTCAGAGCCTATGTATAGAATAATATCTCTTACCGATCATCTTCTATTTTCTGTTATTTAATATCGTTTTATATTTTCACTAATTATTTTTATCATCGGGTATTCTTTAAGTTATTACGTACACCGGATAAATACGATAATTTTGAAAAACTTGAATACAAATTAAAATAACGAAAAATAGGTTTAACATCTCCATAATCAGCTCTAAATTATAAAGATAAAAAATAATGCATCGCTTGACATGTGTAGCTTCTTAATTATCAAAAACATTAATAGATATGTTAATTCAGGAAGGTAATTGCTAAAACGTGCACAGCGCAAGGAGCGACGCCAACATCGAGACAGCACAAGCAAGCTGCGATGCAAAAACCAGTTGTACTATTGTCGCTCGGATTGTACAAAGCTCAAGCTCTTGTGGACGGGGAGACGTGGATGGGGTTTAGTACGGCAACAATAATTATCACGGCATTATAACGCAAAGTCATTGAAAAACGGACATACGCGCTAATAAGTTTCGGAAAAACGACAGATTGATTGCATCCATTATATGCGATTTTGTGCATCTACTTTCTTCAAAAAAAAAAAAAAAAAAAAAAAAAGCCACGTTATAACAATAATCCTTCATTTAAATAACGGGGGGACATTGCATGTGCCAGAATATTTCTTAAAAGATGGTAAAAAAGAAAATATAGCAATTCGACTACAATAAACAGAGGTTGGGAATTAGTAAGTTTTAATTTATAATTTTTTTAGTATAACATGATTCTTATTAATATATTTATACATATACCCTATAACTCGTTTATACTTGTAGAAAGACAAATTTCGGGATGCACATAATAATTATTAATAATTGGGATAAATTAGTATATTACGCACCAAGGGAGTCAAAGTAAAGAATTTCCCAGATCGCATGTAAATTATCACTCGAACCGAAGGTTAGGAAGAAACGCTGCTGGAAACGCAGGGCCGCGCTGAACTAGGCTGGTGATTCAATTAATTACCCCCTGCTAGAAACGCAGGGCCACGCTGAACCAGACTGGCGAATCTACTTAGAGCAAGAAATGCAGAGTCAAGTTAAAGCGGGCCGGCGAATCTATTACTCCCTGGGAGGAAACGCAGGACGACGCTGAACCGGACTGGCGAATCTACTTAGAGCAAGAAACGCAGAGTCAATAAAGTTAAAGGGCCGGCGAATCTATTACTCCCTGGGAGGAAACGCAGAACGACGCTGAACCGGACTGGCGAATCTATTGAGAGCAAGAAACGCAGAGCCAAGTTAAAGCGTGCCGGCGAATCTATTACTCCCTGCGAGAAACGCAGGGCCACGCTGAACTGGACTGGCGAATCTATTTAGAGCAAGAAACGCAGAGCCAAGTTAAAGCGGACCGGCGAATCTATTACACTCCCTGCGAGAAACACAGAGCCAAGGTAAAGCGGGCCGGCGAATCTCTCCCTGCATTAAACGCAGAGCCGCGGTTAAAGCAGAACATTTTTCACTGAGATGTTCTCCGATTCTCCACGTCGAGTCGAGTGATCACGGCAAGCGCGAACGCGAGCGCCAATGCGCGGTCGGTAAGAGTAGGTGTAGGTATGGCGGTCGCCTCTAGCTCTGTTTTCTAAACTATCAGTCACGATGATCCAGATGAACTTCAACCCCCACCCACTGGTGCTAGGCAGAGAGGAGTGGCGCAGCCAATGTGAATGATGGCACTATGAGGACAAAGGGGGGGAGGAGAGTAGCACGCGTCCAATTCGAGGCAGGAATTCTAAGAAACTGCTCTCGAAAAATAAGATCGGTTTTTTTTTTTTATTTCCGTTCGAGTATAACAAATTTCTTGTTATTAGTATATATAAACATAAGCTGTTCTGATACGGAATTGTCACTGTCGGAGAATGGCGACAACGCGGTACTACGAACGTTAGAAAAGAAGGGTGATTATTTACGAATAGAGTACCTTACGTGATCGATGCTGCTATAGTCGAGGTATCTTGTCAAGTCAGGAAGCCCAAACAGTAACAATTGGAAAATCAAAAATCCTTTTTCTACAAGCGCTCAGATGTTCGCCGCACCTTCCGAGTGAGTGTGCGGCGCGAGCGGAGAGAATATTAGCGAGCGCCCGGTCGGTAGGAGAAAAACATGGCCGCATCTTGCTCTTCATCCTAAACTACAGCTCTCGATGGTCCAGCGCTCGCAACGTATTGCAGAGAAAGGGGGAGAGGGCATACAGACAACAAACTCGCGACTCGGATTCCGGGAAACAAGGGTTGGGAATTAGTACTTTTTTTTTTGGGGGGGGGGTCGTATTTTTAAGTGTATAATATGATTCTTGTTATTGTACTTATATACCCTCTAACACGTTTATACTTGTACAACAAAAAATTCCAGAATACTCATAAAAATTATTAATAATGCGAATAAAAAAGATCTTAATAATAATTTTAATAATTAATCTAACGAAATGAAATTTATTGCACAATATTGCACAAGAAATAAAGGATTTTTTGTTAACAATGGGGGAGGATGTAAAAAGCGGCTCTTAAAAACAAAGTTTCATATGCCAAATTTTCCAAAATTTTCATCGAAACTAAAAAAAAAAAAAAAAAAAAAAAAAAAAAAAAAAAAAAAAAAAAAAAAAATATAAAACTGGTTATAAAATATCAAAACGTTTTCTAAAATTTGAAGCCATTTTAAAAGTATTACAAATGCAAAATTTATAGTTGTATTAATTTTCTTACCATAAAAAATAACGCGATTTCTACGAACGTTATTTACGAATAAAGTATTACCTTATGTGATCGATGCTGCTATAATCGAGGTGCCCCGTCGAGTCGAGAAGCCCAAACACCAAAAATAGCAAAAGCAAAAAATATTTTGATGCAGTCCTTTCAGATGTTTGCGAACGATGCGACGATGATGATGACGAAGTCCGCGACGATGAACGAGACTGGCGAATCTATTATTTCCTAGGAGAAACACAGGGCCGTGCTGAACCAGGCTGGCGATTCTGTTATTCCCTGCGCTAGAAATGCTGGGCTGCCCTGGAACCGGGCTGGCGAATCTACTGAGGGCAAGAAACGCAGGGCCGCGCTGAACCGGGCTGGCGAATCTATTTTTATGAAGAAACGCAGAGCCACGGTAAAGCGAGCGTGCCGGCAAATCTAATAACCCCTGCGAGAAACGCAGAGCCACGGCTACAGCGTGCCGGCAAATCTATTACTCCCTGCGAGAAACGCAGGGCCACGCAGAACCGGACTGGCGAATCTATTGAGAGCAAGAAACGCAGAGTCAAGTTAAAGCGTGCCGGCGAATCTATTACTCCCTGCGAGAAACGCAGAGCCAAGTTCAAGCGGACCGGCGAATCTGTAACACTCCCTGCGAGAAACGCAGAGCCAAGGTGAAGCGGGCCGGTTAATCTCTATCTGCACGAAACGCCGAGATGCGGTTGAAGCAGAAAAACGTTCACTAAGATTAAGATGTTCTCCGCTTCTCTACGCCGAGTCGAGTGACCACGGTAAGCGCGAACCCGAGCGCGAACGCGCGATCGGTAGGGGTAGGTAGTGATGGCGCTCGCTCTCTTTCCTAAACCATCACTCACGATGGTCCAGATCAACCCCCACCCACTTGTGCTAAATTGGGCGGCGAGAGAGGAGAGGCACAGCCAATGATAAGTGAAACTACGGCGCTTTGATGAGTGGACGGTGGGGGGAGGGAGGCGCACGCGTAAAAGTCGAGGCAGGAATTCCAAGAAACTACTCTCGAAAAATAAGATCTGTGTTTTGTTTTATTTCTTTTCGCGTATAACAAATTTCTTGTTATTAGTATATATTAACATACGCTGCTTCTGTGATGTGTTTCTTGTGCAAAAAACGAAATCCAGTATATAACTGGAATAGTACATTACGATGCAAGTGGCATAAGTCGTACTTTACGGCACAGAGTGTATAAGCGCCTGAGCGGAGCGTTGCGTTGCGGGCCATTCTAGATTTCGCTGCGCTAACGGCAGGGCTGACAACAGAAATGAATAGAGTTTTCCAGCTCGTACGGAGTTGAGCGGGAGAAGCGAGAAGACGGCTGGGCGGCTCAGTGCAGGCCATGTGATATTCAAGTCTAAATCCCTACGTTACCGATATGTCGGTAACATACTTCATATTAAATAATAATTAAATTAACAGTAATTTTTATGATCAAAACGCTCTTTCAGGCGCTCGGGAATTGATTGATGATGATTGTGTCAAAGTTTCAGAACTGAAATGATAACTTTCATCGAGTTATCCACTTTCTGGTGTAATTTTTTATCTAAAAAGTGGATACAAAATTTATACAAAAACAAAATTTCATGGATAGTAAATTAATGGAAATAAATAAATAGCAATTATATATTACATTTTATTCGTTCAAAAAGTTTTGCTATTTCAACGTGGCTCGTTGTTATTGTTGAACGATTTACAGATGAAATCAAAGCTTAACTAATTTTTATTACACCTTATCATGACTAATAATTTATAATAAACAATTATTTTCAATATAATTTTCTAGAAATAAGGTGTGCAACATTTTTCGAAATGAAATAATTTTTAACGTATCATTTCCCGTGAATACGGGGGCGCGAAATTTTGTGTAAAAAGCATATGAAGGGGTTTTTGTACAGGGAATTGTTATTAAATAATTGTCACAATTTAAGTAAATCAAGTAAGTTTTATTACGCCTTATAATTGGACGATTTTCGCTTATTGTCCAATGATTTTAGTTTATATACAAATGTTAAATACAGAAGATATAGGTAACATTTAAACAAAACTTTTTCCCAATTAACATTTTCATGTAATCAATTCCTGATTATCTAAACCTACCAATACGATTTTTAACGCCTCAATGCACCTTACATAGTCAATTTTTGCTTATTATTTAACAGAATTGGATTTGACACAGAAAAATGATATATTTATAAAATTATAATAAGATACAAAATTACTTTTGATTACATACATTGAAACTATCAAAAAAAAAAAAAAGAAATATCTACTGTTAATTTTTTACAAAATGGCAAATATTATGCAAACTAAAATATTGTTGATACTATATTATGCTGTTTTTAATAACAATAATTAATACATGAATAGTCTAAAACTATTACAAAATCTACAAAATAGATTAAAATTATATACAAAAATACTTTCGCGATTAACGGACATCCTTCATTGAACAATTATTTTGGTTCGAGTTCGTGTTCTATCATTATTAGGAACTCAACAGTAGATATCAGAGACAAACAATTAATACAAGAAAAAAAAGTATAAACAAAAGTAAACCAATAAATAACAAAACCTGCTACATAGAAGCTAATAGAACTTAATTCTTCGCCAAATGATCTGAAGAACTTAGAATGTAGTAGAATTACAATAAGGAAAAATTTTAAAAATTAGGTTGCTAAAAATATATAATTGTTATGTTACTGTTTTGATACCAAATTTTTAATAAGATTACACAGTTTAACCTGTTAACTATGTTGACAGGATCTAAGCGATATAAACAAATTATTCATATTAATTATGATTACACACAGTACAGTTTTCTCTGTTTATTTTTTTGAGATACAGATGAACAACGGTTCTAAAATTAGTACGTAACTTAGCTAGTAAATTTTCTTTTATGTACCTGACCTATGCTCAGATAATTGATTTACCTACGTAGGATTTACTTTGTAAATTTCTGATTTCAATAAATAAATAAATGTAAATTGAACTAACAGATTTCAAATTGTGTAATATTATATAAGTATGTGGGTAACTTCATGTCAACTGTTGAAGGCCAAAATTTTATAATTGCTTACATTTTTTTTATTGGTTCAAAATTAGCCTCCAAACACAAATATGCAATTTTAGAGCAAAATATGCAATCATTCTAAAGTTATAATTAATTGAAAATTTTTAAATTTTGATTTTTTTTTCATAAATCTTTAATTTTCATGATTTTTTAACTCAAAAACTTGTAACTTTTTGTATCGTACATTAAATGGGAAAAAGTTTATAAATTGTGAGTAGAATTAAACAGAATTTTTACAAATTGATTGAAGGTAAGACTGTTGGTTTTCCTACAAAATATCTACTATGCAATAGAATTACATACTAGAAAGTATTGCATTGAAATGAAGTCATTATGACATATATCATATTCGATATTAAGAACTATTACGCCTGTCAAATACTATTAATATATCTCATGCTATTTGTATGCCTATCGTCATTCATTCAACATTATTTACAGTATAATAATAACTACTACAAATAGTTTTACTATACAAAAGTAATAAATATGTTTAATATTCAATATTATAATATTCTAATAATGAAGAGCAGATCTTCTATATTCCAGTTTTTGTTTTACTCATTTTCTGTATATGGCATACATAAAAAATTATATAATTACATATTTCTGTTCTATAAAAAAGCTTTAAAAAACTGAATATAAAATATTTAATTATTAATAGCTTATTACTTATAATGCTTTACAAAATGTTTTCAAGCGTCTTACTGATAATTAGCTGTTTCAGCTATACAAATACAAATGCTCAAATAAAACCAATATTTTAATAATTAAATATTTTATATTCCGTTTTTTAAAGCTTTTTTATAGAATAGAAATATGTAATTATATAATTCCATGTAATTCTACTCATAATTTACAAACTTTTTCCCATTTAATGAGCTATACAAAAAGTTTCGAGTTTTTAAGTTATAAAATCATGTAAAAGATTTATGAAAAAAATCCAAATTTTCAATTTATAATAACTTTAGAACGATGGATATTTTGCTCTAAAATTGTATATTTGTATTTTGGGGCTAATTTGGAACCAGTAAAAACATTTTGAGCAATTTTAAAATTTTGGCCTTCAACAGTTGACATGAAGTTACCCATATGTTTAAATAATATCATATTTACAAAAAGCTCTTCTGTAATGTATGTGCTACAAATTTTGTAAAATGTCAATTTTCCATGTATAAAGAATGCAATTTTCCATCTGACTCTGCCAGTCTTACAGTATGGTAGACAACTATTAGATAGGCAAGTCGCACGAGGGTAGTCTACAAAATACATAATGATGTATTTTAGTACAACAGATTCCCTGAGGTGAGTTCTTATACCCTGGCCAAACTTAGAAATTAACCAGCCGATCTAATCTTATCAATGACAACTTATACCTACCCGTATCGCATTTTACCACACGCACACAGCACTTTTATGATATCCCTCAGTTCCTAATTACCTATTCCCTCACATGCGAAAGCACTCACACTCGAAGATCACTCATGCACCTGAAGAAGCAGCTAAGTGTGGATGGATGGCCCAGGCTGGTGCTACTCTATGGATGCCAGTCTGTTCAGGACCATCTAACTATCAGCCATCCGCTAGCTCAGTAACTACAGCATCTGGGAGGATGGGACTGGCAGAAACCTTCTCTCGTGTCTCACTGTCAGGGACACCCTCCGCTTAGGAATCCACATGAGCAGCATATAAACAGCAGATCAGCCACTACTCTGGGAGCCAAGTGAGAAGAATTGAGCACCTAAAAACCAAATATGAGTAATAAATAGATGACACTAAAAAACATTACCATATGAAAGTTGAGTTAGCAGCAATAGTTGTTGTTCACTACCCTCGCTGCACCAGCTATCTGCAACAAAAAGAAGTATCCTCAGCCCACCTATCAAAAAGGTTAGGAACATAAAAGGGCTTACCAAATCCGCTCTCGTCGCCGATCCTGCTACTTCACTGCCCCCGAGGCACCACCACCAGCCGACGGATACGACGAGGGAAAAGATATCCACTGGAACTTCGCACTTGCACAGCCGCTGTGAATAACACCGGGAGCCAGACGACGTGATTGTATTAGGTAGGTGACTATATATAACTGTCACATGCGCGCACGGTAGCGGCGTGCCGGCGTAGCGCTGGCAGCTGGCCGACTGGCGATGTGACAATAGTACTTCGCACGGCCGCTCATCATGCATGTGGCGCTAAAGGCGCGAAGGCCGAAAAGAATATAGCCAGATAATAGCCATATACGGTATATCAGGCATATTTAAATAAAAATAAGTAGGCTAGCGGCATCTGTGAAAAATAATTTTTCACGTATGAACGTGCCTCTGTATACCTACAGAGATATAGAATACATGTTTTATAAACCGACAGAAATAGAAACGAAATGGCAAGGCACGGCACGGCAACGCACAGCGCGACATAACTCGACCCGGCTCTTAAGCTGCCACGGCGTGCCGCGAGCCGCGAGCCGCGGCCTTAGACAAAGACGGATATACGAATTTGGTAATACGTATACTCTTCATGTTGAAATAATAAAGAAAAATTTTTCAAAGTTGACAGAGTTAACCCAAAAATTACTAAGAATTAAAACATCTTCATATAAATTAGATAACGTTTCGCTGATATGGTTCTCAGCCTCTTCAGATCTTTATTAAATTTGAAAAATACAAATATATATATAAACAATTAGATAAAAGTTAACAATGATTGCAAAAAGTGTTATCTTACTAACATAACATAAACATAAACTAATAAAAATTAGTCGATCACATAGTGGTCAAATAAATTCAGAGAATAAGATTCTCTCGTCAAAACTTAGCGATCCATACTTAATATATATACATAGTGAGACAATATTATCAGGTCATACTGTATACACAAGTCATACTGTATCGAGAGTTACAAGTATAATAGAAAACGGGTAACCAAGAAAACTGTAATTACCACGCGTATGAATATCTAGGCAAATGAAAAATTTTCCTACATATTTAAATAACATTAAAACGGTACATCAACAAATGATAGTTAAACAAAATTACATAGAATAAGTAGATACTGATTTTTATAAGTACATTTGACAGGAATTTTAAATAAATATGATAAAGATTATTAACCTGAGAAAATTAATTAAAAAATTTTAAGTAATTGAGAATTTGAATATTATGAATACAAAAAAGTTTGTAAATAATTATCTGTCTGTAAGGAATCTATAAATTCTATGATATTGTTTACTTAAAAATTGCGTATCTTCTTGCCTATTAATGGTGTGACTATGTGTATTGATATGAATCATTTCAGAAACTAATCTTTTGTGTTTATTGATCTCCCTATCTAAAATCTGTACATTATCAAAGTCAAAATTATGCGAAGGATTTTCATTTAAATGTTCTGGAATAGGAAACAATTTTTCTAAAGATGTATTTTTATGCTCGTCTATTCTTTTCTTTAAATTTCTTTTAGTTTGGCCAATATACGTCGCTGGGCAACTATCACATTGAAATTTATGCACAATATTTGTTTCCATCCATTTTTCTGGTTTGTCCTTCCCTAGTTTTACAATGTTGTTGAGTTTTCGACTCATCAATGGAACACAACGAATATTGAACTTGCGAAGAGCAAATTGACAAGAATAGAAAAATTGTTCGTGAAACGGAAGTGAAATTGAAAGGTTTGGCAAGACCCTATTGTTATTCTGTGGACAACGAGTTTTATACTTAAGTTTGCGAATGCGTTCCGCCATACATGAATGTATAAAGCTCTCTGGATAATCATTCTCTATCAAAATATTTTTCACAATTTTAAAATTTGTATTGTGAAAAGAGGCATGAGACAATAACAAGACTCTATCAATTAAATTATAAACAATATTACGTTTCAACTGTGTAGTGTGATTCGAGTTATAATTTAAAATTCTACCAGAACAGGATGGTTTCTGGTACCAATTAGTTATAATTTTGTTATTATCAATTGACAACGATAAATCTAGGAAGGAAATGCTATTGTTAATTTCTGTTTCATGAGTAAATTGTAAATGGCTATTATAACTATTGAAAACTTCTAAGACTAAATTCAAATGTTCTTTTTTAATACATAAAATAGTATCGTCTACATATCTATAGTAAAAAAGTGGTGTGCAGTTGTATTTTTCAGCAAGGACCTTAAGACATTCAGTCTCTAAGTCCTCCATAACTAAATCTGCAAAGAGAGGGGAAATTGGAGAGCCCATTGGTGTGCCAAAGATTTGTTGATAGATAACATTATCGAATTGAAAGAAAGTATGCTTAAACAGAAAGTGCCTTAATAGAGAGGAATATAAATCCAAAATGAAACTTCTACTTAGTGATACTAAGACTTACAAAATTATAAAAAGAAATCCTTTAAAATCCTTACAGTCCAAAGTTCACAATATTTTATCTCAACTTAAGGTCACGACCTGTTTGATGCAGAACCAGCATAGCTTTATTGGGATCCCCTCTCCTCCCCTCTCCCCCTCCCACCATTTCAGGGCGTGGTGAGCCAGAACCAGCATAGCTTTTTTGGGATCCCGTCTCCTCCCCTCTCCCCCTCCCACCATTTCAGGGCGTGGTGAGCCAGAACCGGCATAGCTTTTTTGGGGGATCCACTCCCCCTCCCACCATTTCAGGGCGTGGTGAGCCAGAACCGGCATAGCTTTTTTGGGATCCCCTCCCCCTCCCATCATTTCAGGGCGTGGTGAGCCAGAACCGGAATAGCGTTTTTGGGGGATCCCCTCTCCTCCCCTCTCCCCCTCCCACCATTTCAGGGCGTGGTGAGCCAGAACCGGCATAGCTTTTTTGGGGGATCCCCTCCCCCTCCCACCATTTCAGGGCGTGGCATAGCTTTTTTGGGGGATCCCCTCCCCCTCCCACCATTTCAGGGCGTGGTGAGCCAGAACCGGTATAGCTTTTTTGGGGGGATCCCCTCCCCCTCCCACCATTTTAGGGCGTGGTGAGCCAGAACCGGCATAGGTTTTGGGGGGGGGGGGGGGGGGGGGTCCCCCCACCCCTAGCTGGAGGAGCGAGCCGAGCGAGCGGCCAGCGACAGCCTGCTGCGCACCGGCAGCAGCGGCGGGCGGCGAGCGGCGAGCGGTGAGCGGCCAGAGCTATGCTGGTTCTGCATCAAACAGGTCGTGACCTGTTTGATGCAGAACCAGCATAGGGTTTCTGGATCACCCGCAATTGTACGGGGCACCAATAACCCATAACAAGTCGTGACTTGTTGATCCAGAACCCGCCTAGGGTTTTTGGGCCACCCGCAATTGTACGGAGGTGACAATAACCCATAACATGCGGGCACCCTGCTGTCAGCGGTTCGGCGGGTGACAGCCCGCGACGAGACGACTGCGCACATCGGCTGCGCAGCGGCGGGCGGTCAGCGGCGGGCGGCGAGCGGCGAGCGGTGAGCGGCCGGCCTGCTACTGCAAACAGGCAGCGGTCGGCGGCGGGCGGCCAGCGGCCGGCGGCCTGCTGCTTGTCAGCTGCTGCTCTCGGCCAGCGGTTCTTATCTACTATAACCATTAAAAACTATTATGCAACCATTTAAAACTTTTTATAACCCTTTTGCTCGGGCAAAGAATACGTATTTGTGGAAATTTTTTCTGAATATTTTTTCCACTGCGACTGTTTTGAATCGTTTTGTATGAGTCGCTGTTGCTCGGGAGCAACGGTCGAGCTTAGCCTGCTGCGCACCGGCAGCGGTCCGCAGCGGGCGGTCGGCGGCCTGCTGCTTGTCAGCTTGCAGCTCTCGGCCAGCGGTTCTTATTTACTATAACCATTAAAAACTATTATGCAACCATTTAAAACTTTTTATAACCCTTTTGCTCGGGCAAATGCAAAATTTAAAAAGGTAATAAAATAAAAATACGCTCCGTTTTCAATTATATTGCGAAAGTATAGTATTAATTTTATATTTTAAAATCTTTATATGTTAATATACATTCTACTATTACATTCTACATTTTACGGTAGTATATATTCTACTTCTTCTACCTCGTTTACTGAGTATAGTCCGTGATACTCAAAGTCACCTCCTACTTGTGCATTTTTATTCACCTCGGGTTCTTGCTGGTGCTGCGGCTGTTGCTGCTGCATCGCGTTGAAGCATGATGCGTGCTTTCGAGATTGGGCGCATACCCCACACAACCACATGTTACACCCTTCGCCACGCACAATTTTTTTGTTTTTTAATTAGTACTTTAGCACATACTAAACATTTTGCCACTATGTTAGTCTTATTATAATTTGATTAAGTGTTAATATATATTATTTAAAAATGCAAAATTTAAAAAGGTAATAAAATAAAAATACGCTCCGTTTTCAATTATATTGCGAAAGTATAGTATTAATTTTACATTAAAAACTTTATACGGTAATATACATTCTACTATTGCATTCTACATTTTACGGTAGTATATATTCTACTTCTTCTACCTCGTTTACTGAGTATAGTCCGTGATACTCAAAGTCACCTCCTACTTGTGCATTTTTATTCTCCTCGGGTTCTTGCTGCTGCTGCGGCTGTTGCTGCTGCATCGCGTTGAAGCATGATGCGTGCTTTCGAGATTGGGCGCATACCCCACACAACCACATGTTACACCCTTCGCACTTTCGCCACACACAATTTTTTTGTTTTTTAATTAGTACTTTAGCACATACTAAACATTTTGCCACTATGTTAGTCTTATTATAATTTGATGGACCACCAGCATCAGCAGGATTACTGAGTGTTGAAGCGTGCGCAATCTCTTTTCGCACGCCTTCCAGTAGTAGAACTTCGCACGCTATTCTGTTTTGGAGCACCGTAATTTCGTGTTGTTTATGTAAAATGGAAAAATGTATTGCCTCTTCTTTTTTCTTTAAAATATCTATTAAGTCTGTTACTGCAGACGCTTTCTGCACCCATGTCATCTTGACTGTGGGTCTTTGATGAATGCTGACTTGAACAGAGTGTACCCCTGGTGTTTAACCTTTGGTAAAAATGTAGCGCGATAGCGAGCGGAGACAGTGTCAGATTTTAGGTCCAGCGCGATGCCTGGCCACATCCTTATCGCTTTTTCCATAACAAAAGCGCGCATCAATAGGCAGTGTAAGAGAATACACCAAAAGCGCTCCGTCTGAACTAATCTCCTCACGTTATATCAATTTCGTTTTATAATTCAAACAAGTGCGGAGGATATTTTTTTTTTTCGCGATAATGCGTAACGTGTACGATAGGGTATTAGTTACATACATATATATCTTTATCTGAACCTTCTATAAAAATTTATCGCTATGTGCAATATGAAAACCCTGCCTCGTGTGCTTCTCATGTTTTATTATTTCGTCGAAACATAACGGTTTCCTGTCCTTACGCTGTGTACTTTGAGCGATGAATGAGAATAGCGAATACCCGAGTCATTTGAATTATATTTTGTCTAGAGGTAATATCCGTAAGCATTATCAAAGCTGGCCTTACGTTCGCATCACCAAAATAAAATTGAATTTGTTCGAAGAAATGATATTTATATCTTGAGCTTCGATCAAAATTTGTCGCTGTGTGGAATATGAAACCCATGCCTAGTGTACTTCTCATGTGTTCATTATTTCGTCGAAATGTAACGGTTTTCTGTTCTTACATTGTTTACTTTGAGCGAGAGATAAGAAGGATGAATTATATATTTTTTGTCTGGAGCTAATATCCGTAAGCATTATAAAACCCCTGCATCGCATACGCATCAGGTCAGTGTGCCAATGCGAATCATGGCGAGAAGTATCGGTTTTTTGCCAGAGATGCAAATCGACGAACATAGCGATTTGCGTGACATTATTTTCCGTATCGCTTCTACCTTACGTTTTTATAATCAATCCGTGTGGCGATGATTCATGGCGACGGCGTTACGTTTGTGCAGAGATTTAGAGTATTTGAGCGCTATATTAGATTGCGTATCAAAGAGCCGCCTACCTTGAGCGACTACCGCACTGCCCACCGCTGGTGTTGCCCTCGCTGTCGCCACCGCCTTCGCTCTCACCGGTGCCTTCTTGCTTCTCCCCGGGATTTTTGGAGAAGTACGAGCCGTGCTTTTAGGCCCGTACGGGAATCGGTGACTCACAACTACTCCATACCATTATAGCGCGTTCTTTTCGAAGAGTCCGGGGTATGCTATAGCGTACGTCAGCTGTGCGAACTCGGCCCTGTCGCAGCAGCCGTAACCCCACAGATGAAAAACCTTATCTTACGAAGAGTTTGGTTGTGTGTGTGCGTGCGTGTGCGTGTGTGTGCGTGTGTGTGTGTGTGTGTTCCTACTCCACGGTGTCGCGGAGCCTACTCTAAATTTCGGCTCCGGGATTAAGTGTTAACTGTAGCACGAAGCTATAGTCTACACGTTAGCTGATCGTACACTCGGGGGCCTGCACTGAACTATCGCATCTCTTCTTTGTTCCGATATTCGTATAGAAGCCTTATCGCTATTAATTCTGAGAACTCCAGAGTATTTCAATTGTGTGTTCCTTATACATGCTCTTTCGCCTCACAAAATTAAAAATTTTTTGGAATTATTAATAAAAATTTACAACATCATTAGACTCGTAAGATGTTCTCGCAAGAGAATCAAAAGTCGCTTATTTTTTCGATATACTTAACGCGTGCTACAGAGTTTACAACTTATTCATTGAGCATTCTTTTTTAGGATGAATTTGCATAACAGGTCCTGACCTGTTTGAGCCAGAACCGGCATAGCTTTTTTGGGTCCCTCCCCCCTCCCCCGCAATTGCACGGAGCGCCATTGACCCATAACAGGTCCTGACCTGTTTGAGCCAGAACCGGCATAGGTTTTTTGGGTCATCCGCACGGGACCCAGTCCTGCTTGATCTAGAACCGGCATACTGGTTCTGGCTCACCCGCACGCCAACGAGTTGAGCCAGAACCGGCCTACCGATTCTCGATCGGGTCTTCTAGGCCAGCCGCAAAGTCAGACCTTGCCCTGAGGGAGCGAGCCGCCGGCAGCGAGCGGCCAGCGACAGCCTGCTGCGCACGGGCAACGGCCAGCGGCGGACGGTCGGCGGCGGGCGGCTTGCTGCTTATCAGCTGCTGCTTTCGGCCACGCGGTATGAGGCAACAACCTGCAGTACGCGATAAGCTAAAAACACTCACCTCGACGACCTCAGCATCCAATTTCTCAACGTCGTCCAACAGCGATGGCTTCCACGATTTCTCCACATCGTCTAACGGTGATTGCTTCCACGTTTTCTCCACGTCGTCCAACGGCGATGGCTTCCACGTTGTTCCAATCCGACAGCGACTCTTTTGGAATGTGATTTATTGATAGCATAGGTTGTAGATAGAAAGAGATTTGGTAGATCCATGTTTTTATTAACTCGCGGTCTTACTGCTGGCGGAGGTAGCGGTGGCGCTGTTGATGGTGGAGGTAGTGGTGGCGGAGTTACCGGCGCTGCTTCTGCTGCTGGAGCTGCTGCTGATGCAGGAGGTACTGCTGATGCTTCGTTATTGTCCATTTTTAAAGCAATATTACTTAGAGATTGTACGGAGACTGGAATATCCACGTGGGAGCGTACTCTCAAATGGAATGGCTACTCGTGACTGAAGGATGACATGTCGGGCTCCAGCATTTACACGGTTATCCCCACCACCCTACTCTGTTTTTCCCCCTAATGGACGACGAGTTCGTTACGTCTCAACCAATCAGCGAACAGGGCGATGACGTAGTAATATAAAGAATTCAAGCAAGGCAATGAATGTAACATAACCTTATTCACCGTTTCGTATTCGCGATAAAAAAGTACGTTGAAATGACGCATGCTTTGAACAGTGACCGATACGATGTAACATAACCTATCGCGATAAAGAAAGCTCGTTGGAATCACGTTGGCTTCGAGAGCAATGCAAACGAGATAAAAATAACGGTTTCCGAGAAATTATTATATATATCCTAACCTTACTTTTTACATAACCTTTCGCGTCGTATTCGCGATAAAGAAATTACGTTGGAATCACGTAGGGTTAGAGATAAAAATAAGAAAGATCGATAATTTCTTGTAAGTATGCATGGGGAATTAGGTAGGTAAGGATGTGAATAAAAGTCTAACACTAAATGTAAATTTTTACTAATACATTTTTTATTTTACGAGTATCTTACAAAAGTATACATATTTCACTCTTACATCTAAGATTACAAAAAAAATTTATAATTTTGCGTTACATGTTTGATCACTCTGCCCATTTCCCAATGAAGTCTCTCTCGGAAGAAAACGATTCCGGTAAGGATTTCTCTTTCTTGATTGCTTTTGTGAAATAACTTTGTAAAATTTAGCAGCTATGTCATCGTTTCTGCGTGTATTATATGAAAAGATGCGACAAAACGCGCGTAAAGAACTACCACTACACATATGATGCAAAAACATAATGCAATATTCACCGCACACTTTTGAATCAAAACTTTGTAATAGTTTCTTGTTCCACTGGAAACGCACGCAGTTCCTTCGTAAGCGATCGAGATGGTGTGATGAGGTGGGGGCGAGCCCGTAACTGTCGAAATATACTCCGTATCCATTTTTATCTATGTAAATGGCAATCCAATGCGATCCTGGTTTATTTGCTGTATCGAGATTGGTTATGATGGCCACAGGTGGACTTAAAATTTTTGGAATGTGATCAGCAGCATACACACGTATTGTATTCGCTCTTAGTGCACGTATCGCATGGATTATTGTTCTCGTGTCCATCCTGTAATTGATTTGAAAACTCTTCACTGAGTACCTTCTCACTGAATACGATGTTGCTGCCGTCGTCGTCCTCCTCCTCCTCCTCCTCCTCGTTGTCGTCGTCTCCGTCGACTTCAACTACACCTCCTGGTTGACCAAAGCAAAAAGCCTTTCTGCGTTCGTTACGATAATTGCAAAGAGCTGCGTAAAATCTTTCGCTTTGTATGGTTTCATTTGCTTCGCGCCACTCTTCTGGAAGTATACTGTACATCCATTTTCTTAGTATATTTGCTTTGAAAAGCGCACAAAAGTCTTTCTTATTTTCTATGTGTTTTTCGATATGACTTGCACATACTAAGGAATTCGGAAACACTGCTTCTAATTTATTAAAAGTTGGCGACCTCCATTCTTCGAGGTTTATAACGCAACGTCCAAGCACATTCTCGAGATATCTTCGTTTGTCATCCCCGCGCACGTATATATTTCTCGCCTTCTTGACAACTTTGTAAAGATGATGGCGCAAGCGTCGCAATGATACGTCACCTTCGAACCAATGTATTCCATGTAAGTGAACTGTGCAATAGGTGTTTGTCGTTTTTATGTCTGGTGGCAAATGCAAAAAATTACAAGGTGGGCCTACTATCCAATGGCTAACTATGAGCTCTTGCAATGCAATCACAGCCACTTCCTTTGGAAAAAAATTTCTATTAACGTCGCGAAAACCTTGTATATCAACAACGAAATCCATGATTTAAGGAGTGAGCGCGAGAGTGTATCGCCGAGTAAAAGAGCAAATGACAACTGATCCTCGCGTGTAGGCATTTCATTTCTGATATACACTTACCCCCACTACTCTTGTTTCTCCTTCTTCTTACATTTACGCGCTAAAATCCGATAGGATTTGCCTGCTCGAATCTACTTCCAGCACGTTATCGTATTCTGCGTAAATGATGCAATTTATGGTACTAGTGAGGGCGCCCTCGAATCGCACTTCCACGCGTATGCTACCCGATCGTACGAGGTTCCAGTGCGTAGCACAATGAGCTGATAAATCTGGTGTTAGGTTGAAAGCCGTCAGAAAATTTCCTCTCGCATAATTGTGACGATTGATGCCGTTGCCTTCGTTGAGAAAATGTATTCCTGTACCCGAAAACAGCGTATGGTAAGCATCTATGTAGAGACCGTTGTTGCCGGTAAAGCGAGGTTGTAACGGTTTGCTTGGAATTTGCACTCCGTCGACGTACAAAGAAAGATAATTTATCGAAAAGTGTTGAAAATTGAACGGGTTGAATTTACGATTTCCATTAAACGCTTTGTTGTCGACGAAACCTATAATTATTCTTTTAGGCAGCTGCGCGAGGATGACGTTGTCGAGAGTGTCCCCGAGAATTCCAGTGTGAAGCGTGAAAGACTTAACTTCGACGCGTGTAATCGGATACTTGGCTGTAGCTTTAGCTAAGGCATTGGCGTGCCCAAGTAAAACACCGGGGCTTATCTTTACTCTGCGTACGATGAGACTGGCTTCTTTGATTTTGACACGAAATTTACCATCATCCGACACATCCATCAAGCAAAAGGCATCTTTGCTTCGTACGAGGCGTACTCTCATCTCCACTTCGTTGATAAGCATTTTATCTTGATTAAATACGTCGCAATGTAAATGACCTCCCAACAACGCTTACCCGTATAGAGCTTATATTGAATCGTTGTTGAATTATTCTCCGGCGGCTAAAGACTCGCATTTAACTACAACGCTCTGGTACGATGATACGTTTGACAACTTTGAAGTTGCTCCGAATATTCCGAAAGAAAATGCGGCCGCAAACAACGGAGCCTTACGTCGCCAATATTACATACTTGGAGGGAAAGCAGTCGACATGATCGGTCATTTACATTGCGACGTATTTAATCAAGATAAAATGCTTATCAACGGAGTGGAGATGAGAGTACGCCTCGTACGAAGCAAAGATGCCTTTTGCTTGATGGATGTGTCGGATGATGGTAAATTTCGTATCAAAATCAAAGAAGCCAGTCTCATCGTACGCAGAGTAAAGATAAGCCCCGGTGTTTTACTTGGGCACGCCAATGCCTTAGCTAAAGCTACAGCCAAGTATCCGATTACACGCGTCGAAGTTAAGTCTTTCACGCTTCACACTGGACTTCTCGGGGACACTCTCGACAACGTCATCCTCGGGCAGCTGCCTAAAAGAATAATTATAGGTTTCGTCGACAACAAAGCGTTTAATGGAAATCGTAAATTCAACCCGTTCAATTTTCAACACTTTTCGATAAATTATCTTTCTTTGTACGTCGACGGAGTGCAAATTCCAAGCAAACCGTTACAACCTCGCTTTACCGGCAACAACGGTCTCTACATAGATGCTTACCATACTCTGTTTTCGGGTACAGGAATACATTTTCTCAACGAAGGCAACGGCATCAATCGTCACAATTATGCGAGAGGAAATTTTCTGACGGCTTTCGACCTAACACCAGATTTATCAGCTCATTGTGCTACGCACTGGAACCTCGTACGATCGGGTAGCATACGCGTGGAAGTGCGATTCGAGGGCGCCCTCACTAGTACCATAAATTGCATCATTTACGCAGAATACGATAACGTGCTGGAAGTAGATTCGAGCAGGCAAATCCTATCGGATTTTAGCCCGTAAATGTAAGAAGAAGGAGAAACAAGAGTAGTGGGGGTAAGTGTATATCAGAAATGAAATGCCTACACGCGAGGATCAAGTGTCATTTGCTCTTTTACTCGACGATACACTCTCGCGCTCACTCCTTAAATCATGGATTTCGTTGTCGATAAACAAGGTTTTCGCGACGTAAACAGAAATTTTTTGCCAAAGGAAGTGGCTGTGATTGCATTGCAAGAGCTCATAGTTGGCCATTGGATAGTAGGCCCACCTTGTAATTTTTTGCATTTGCCACCAGACATAAAAACGATAAACACCTATTGCACAGTTCACTTACATGGAATACATTGGTTCGAAGGTGACTCGTCGTCCATTAGGGGGAAAAACAGAGTAGGGTGGTGGGGATAACCGTGTAAATGCTGGAGCCCGACATGTCATCCTTCAGTCACGAGTAGCCATTCCATTTGAGAGTACGCTCCCACGTGGATATTCCAGTCTCCGTACAATCTCTAAGTAATATTGCTTTAAAAATGGACAATAACGAAGCATCAGCAGTACCTCCTGCATCAGCAGCAGCTCCAGCAGCAGAAGCAGCGCCGGTAACTCCGCCACCACTACCTCCACCATCAACAGCGCCACCGCTACCTCCGCCAGCAGTAAGACCGCGAGTTAATAAAAACATGGATCTACCAAATCTCTTTCTATCTACAACCTATGCTATCAATAAATCACATTCCAAAAGAGTCGCTGTCGGATTGGAACAACGTGGAAGCCATCGCCGTTGGACGACGTGGAGAAAACGTGGAAGCAATCACCGTTAGACGATGTGGAGAAATCGTGGAAGCCATCGCTGTTGGACGACGTTGAGAAATTGGATGCTGAGGTCGTCGAGGTGAGTGTTTTTAGCTTATCGCGTACTGCAGGTTGTTGCCTCATACCGCGTGGCCGAAAGCAGCAGCTGATAAGCAGCAAGCCGCCCGCCGCCGACCGTCCGCCGCTGGCCGTTGCCCGTGCGCAGCAGGCTGTTGCTGGCCGCTCGCTGCCGGCGGCTCGCTCCCTCAGGGCAAGCTCTGACTTTGCGGCTGGCCTAGAAGACCCGATCGAGAATCGGTAGGCCGGTTTTGGCTCAACTCGTTGGCGTGCGGGTGAGCCAGAACCAGTATGCCGGTTCTAGATCAAGCAGGACTGGGTCCCGTGCGGATGACCCAAAAAACCTATGCCGGTTCTGGCTCAAACAGGTCAGGACCTGTTATGGGTCAATGGCGCTCCGTGCAATTGCGGGGGAGGGGGGAGGGACCCAAAAAAGCTATGCCGGTTCTGGCTCAAACAGGTCAGGACCTGTTATGCAAATTCATCCTAAAAAAGAATGCTCAATGAATAAGTTGTAAACTCTGTAGCACGCGTTAAGTATATCGAAAAAATAAGCGACTTTTGATTCTCTTGCGAGAACATCTTACGAGTCTAATGATGTTGTAAATTTTTATTAATAATTCCAAAAAATTTTTAATTTTGTGAGGCGAAAGAGCATGTATAAGGAACACACAATTGAAATACTCTGGAGTTCTCAGAATTAATAGCGATAAGGCTTCTATACGAATATCGGAACAAAGAAGAGATGCGATAGTTCAGTGCAGGCCCCCGAGTGTACGATCAGCTAACGTGTAGACTATAGCTTCGTGCTACAGTTAACACTTAATCCCGGAGCCGAAATTTAGAGTAGGCTCCGCGACACCGTGGAGTAGGAACACACACACACACACACACACACGCACACACACACACACACGCACGCACACACACAACCAAACTCTTCGTAAGATAAGGTTTTTCATCTGTGGGGTTACGGCTGCTGCGACAGGGCCGAGTTCGCACAGCTGACGTACGCTATAGCATACCCCGGACTCTTCGAAAAGAACGCGCTATAATGGTATGGAGTAGTTGTGAGTCACCGATTCCCGTACGGGCCTAAAAGCACGGCTCGTACTTCTCCAAAAATCCCGGGGAGAAGCAAGAAGGCACCGGTGAGAGCGAAGGCGGTGGCGACAGCGAGGGCAACACCAGCGGTGGGCAGTGCGGTAGTCGCTCAAGGTAGGCGGCTCTTTGATACGCAATCTAATATAGCGCTCAAATACTCTAAATCGCTGCACAAACGTAAACGCCGTCGCCATGAATCATCGCCACACGGATTGATTATAAAAACGTAAGGTAGAAGCGATACGGAAAATAATGTCACGCAAATCGCTATGTTCGTCGATTTGCATCTCTGGCAAAAAACCGATACTTCTCGCCATGATTCGCATTGGCACACTGACCTGATGCGTATGCAATGCAGGTGGTTTTATAATGCTTACGGATATTAGCTCCAGACAAAAAATATATAATTCATCCTTCTTTTCTCTCGCTCAAAGTAAACAATGTAAGAACAGAAAACCGTTACATTTCGACGAAATAATGAACACATGAGAAGTACACTAGGCATGGGTTTCATATTCCACACAGCGACAAATTTTGATCGAAGCTCAAGATATAAATATCATTTCTTCGAACAAATTCAATTTTATTTTGGTGATGCGAACGTAAGGCCAGCTTTGATAATGCTTACGGATATTACCTCTAGACAAAATATAATTCAAATGACTCGGGCATTCGCTATTCTCATTCATCGCTCAAAGTACACAGCGTAAGGACAGGAAACCGTTATGTTTCGACGAAATAATAAAACATGAGAAGCACACGAGGCAGAGTTTTCATATTGCACATAGCGATAAATTTTTATAGAAGGTTCAGATAAAGATATATATGTATGTAACTAATACCCTATCGTACACGTTACGCATTATCGCGAAAAAAAAAAATATCCTCCGCACTTGTTTGAATTATAAAACGAAATTGATATAACGTGAGGAGATTAGTTCAGACGGAGCACTTTTGGTGTATTCTCTTACACTGCCTATTGATGCGCGCTTTTGTTATGGAAAAAGCGATAAGGATGTGGCCAGGCATCGCGCTGGACCTAAAATCTGACACTGTCTCCGCTCGCTATCGCGCTACATTTTTACCAAAGGTTAAACACCAGGGGTACACTCTGTTCAAGTCAGCATTCATCAAAGACCCACAGTCAAGATGACATGGGTGCAGAAAGCGTCTGCAGTAACAGACTTAATAGATATTTTAAAGAAAAAAGAAGAGGCAATACATTTTTCCATTTTACATAAACAACACGAAATTACGGTGCTCCAAAACAGAATAGCGTGCGAAGTTCTACTACTGGAAGGCGTGCGAAAAGAGATTGCGCACGCTTCAACACTCAGTAATCCTGCTGATGCTGGTGGTCCATCAAATTATAATAAGACTAACATAGTGGCAAAATGTTTAGTATATGCTAAAGTACTAATTAAAAAACAAAAAAATTGTGTGTGGCGAAAGTGCGAAGGGTGTAACATGTGGTTGTGTGGGGTATGCGCTCAATCTCGAAAGCACGCATCATGCTTCAACGCGATGCAGCAACAGCCGCAGCAGCAGCAAGAACCCGAGGTGAATAAAAATGCACAAGTAGTAGGTGACTTTGAGTATCACGGACTATACTCAGTAAACGAGGTAGAAGAAGTAGAATATATACTACCGTAAAATGTAGAATGTAATAGTAGAATGTATATTACCGTATAAAGTTTTTAATGTAAAATTAATACTATACTTTCGCAATATAATTGAAAACGGAGCGTATTTTTATTTTATTACCTTTCTAAATTTTGCATTTTTAAATAATATATATTAACACTTAATCAAATTATAATAAGACTAACATAGTGGCAAAATGTTTAGTATGTGCTAAAGTACTAATTAAAAAACAAAAAAATTGTGCGTGGCGAAGGGTGTAACATGTGGTTGTGTGGGGTATGCGCCCAATCTCGAAAGCACGCATCATGCTTCAACGCGATGCAGCAACAGCCGCAGCAGCAGCAAGAACCCGAGGTGAATAAAAATGCACAAGTAGGAGGTGACTTTGAGTATCACGGACTATACTCAGTAAACGAGGTAGAAGAAGTAGAATATATACTACCGTAAAATGTAGAATGTAATAGTAGAATGTATATTACCGTATAAAGTTTTTAATGTAAAATTAATACTATACTTTCGCAATATAATTGAAAACGGAGCGTATTTTTATTTTATTACCTTTCTAAATTTTGCATTTTTAAATAATATATATTAACACTTAATCAAATTATAATAAGACTAACATAGTGGCAAAATGTTTAGTATGTGCTAAAGTACTAATTAAAAAACAAAAAAAATTGTGCGTGGCGAAGGGTGTAACATGTGGTTGTGTGGGGTATGCGCCCAATCTCGAAAGCACGCATCATGCTTCAACGCGATGCAGCAGCAACAGCCGCAGCAGCAGCAAGAACCCGAGGTGAATAAAAATGCACAAGTAGGAGGTGACTTTGAGTATCACGGACTATACTCAGTAAACGAGGTAGAAGAAGTAGAATATATACTACCGTAAAATGTAGAATGTAATAGTAGAATGTATATTACCGTATAAAGTTTTTTTAATGTAAAATTAATACTATACTTTCGCAATATAATTGAAAACGGAGCGTATTTTTATTTTATTACCTTTTTAAATTTTGCATTTGCCCGAGCAAAAGGGTTATAAAAAGTTTTAAATGGTTGCATAATAGTTTTTAATGGTTATAGTAGATAAGAACCGCTGGCCGAGAGCTGCAAGCTGACAAGCAGCAGGCCACCGACCGCCCGCTGCGGACCGCTGCCGGTGCGCAGCAGGCTAAGCTCGACCGTTGCTCCCGAGCAACAGCGACTCATACAAAACGATTCAAAACAGTCGCAGTGGAAAAAATATTCAGAAAAAATTTCCACAAATACGTATTCTTTGCCCGAACAAAAGGGTTATAAAAAGTTTTAAATGGTTGCATAATAGTTTTTAATGGTTATAGTAGATAAGAACCGCTGGCCGAGAGCAGCAGCTGACAAGCAGCAGGCCGCCGACCGCTGGCCGCCCGCCGCCGACCGCTGCCTGTTTGTAGTAGCAGGCTGGCCGCTCACCGCTCGCCGCTCGCCGCCCGCCGCTGACCGCCCGCCGCTGCGCAGCCGATGTGCGCAGTCGTCTCGTCGCGGGCTGTCACCCGCCGAACCGCCGACAGCAGGGTGCCCGCATGTTATGGATTATTGTCACCTCCGTACAATTGCGGGTGGCCCAAAAACCCTAGGCGGGTTCTGGATCAACAAGTCACGACTTGTTATGGGTTATTGGTGCCCCGTACAATTGCGGGTGATCCAGAAACCCTATGCTGGTTCTGCATCAAACAGGTCACGACCTGTTTGATGCAGAACCAGCATAGCTCTGGCCGCTCACCGCTCGCCGCTCGCCGCCCGCCGCTGCTGCCGGTGCGCAGCAGGCTGTCGCTGGCCGCTCGCTCGGCTCGCTCCCCCAGGTAGGGGTGGGGGCCCCCCCCCCCCCCAAACCTATGCTGGTTCTGGCTCACCACGCCCTGAAATGGTGGGAGGGGGAGGGGATCCCCCCAAAAAAGCTATGCCGGTTCTGGCTCACCACGCCCTGAAATGGTGGGAGGGGGAGGGGATCCCCCAAAAAAGCTATGCCGGTTCTGGCT
The DNA here is from genome assembly GCA_036365515.1 of Torymus aiolomorphi. Taxonomy (NCBI): domain Eukaryota; kingdom Metazoa; phylum Arthropoda; class Insecta; order Hymenoptera; family Torymidae; genus Torymus; species Torymus aiolomorphi. The sequence goes on from CM070874.1 coordinate 180,476,120, forward strand.
CACCACGCCCTGAAATGGTGGGAGGGGGAGGGGATCCCCCAAAAAAGCTATGCCGGTTCTGGCTCACCACGCCCTGAAATGGTGGGAGGGGGAGAGGGGAGGAGAGGGGATCCCCCAAAAAATCTATGCCGGTTCTGGCTCACCACGCCCTGAAATGGTGGGAGGGGGAGAGGGGAGGAGAGGGGATCCCAAAAAAGCTATGCTGGTTCTGGCTCACCACGCCCTGAAATGGTGGGAGGGGGAGAGGGGAGGAGAGGCGATCCCAAAAAAGCTATGCTGGTTCTGCATCAAACAGGTCGTGACCTGTTTGATGCAGAACCAGCATAGCTTATCTACTCAACTTAACAATAATAATTTTCTAGATTTCAAATATAACAATGACAGTTTAACTCAGACCAATACTGTCCTTCCGAAAGCATATGCACTACCGAAAATACATAAAGTAGATGCTCCACTTACACCTATCATCTCTACTATTAATAGTCCTACTAACTTTTTATCTAAAATTATTGATAGAGATCTCAAAAAATGTATCAAAAAACCCTCTTCACATATCAACAATAGTTTTGAACTTAAAGAAAAATTAGATTCTCTCACAATTCCTTCAGGCTACAGTTTGATCTCACTAGACGTTTCTTCCTTATTTACTAATATCCCAACTGAGTTGGTTATTAACAGTTTTGATAAACGTTTCCATCAAATTCATTTGAATTCTAAGATCCCCTTCACCGATATTATTGATACAATTAACTTTCTGTTTAAGCATACTTTCTTTCAATTCGATAATGTTATCTATCAACAAATCTTTGGCACACCAATGGGCTCTCCAATTTCCCCTCTCTTTGCAGATTTAGTTATGGAGGACTTAGAGACTGAATGTCTTAAGGTCCTTGCTGAAAAATACAACTGCACACCACTTTTTTACTATAGATATGTAGACGATACTATTTTATGTATTAAAAAAGAACATTTGAATTTAGTCTTAGAAGTTTTCAATAGTTATAATAGCCATTTACAATTTACTCATGAAACAGAAATTAACAATAGCATTTCCTTCCTAGATTTATCGTTGTCAATTGATAATAACAAAATTATAACTAATTGGTACCAGAAACCATCCTGTTCTGGTAGAATTTTAAATTATAACTCGAATCACACTACACAGTTGAAACGTAATATTGTTTATAATTTAATTGATAGAGTCTTGTTATTGTCTCATGCCTCTTTTCACAATACAAATTTTAAAATTGTGAAAAATATTTTGATAGAGAATGATTATCCAGAGAGCTTTATACATTCATGTATGGCGGAACGCATTCGCAAACTTAAGTATAAAACTCGTTGTCCACAGAATAACAATAGGGTCTTGCCAAACCTTTCAATTTCACTTCCGTTTCACGAACAATTTTTCTATTCTTGTCAATTTGCTCTTCTTCGCAAGTTCAATATTCGTTGTGTTCCATTGATGAGTCGAAAACTCAACAACATTGTAAAACTAGGGAAGGACAAACCAGAAAAATGGATGGAAACAAATATTGTGCATAAATTTCAATGTGATAGTTGCCCAGCGACGTATATTGGCCAAACTAAAAGAAATTTAAAGAAAAGAATAGACGAGCATAAAAATACATCTTTAGAAAAATTGTTTCCTATTCCAGAACATTTAAATGAAAATCCTTCGCATAATTTTGACTTTGATAATGTACAGATTTTAGATAGGGAGATCAATAAACACAAAAGATTAGTTTCTGAAATGATTCATATCAATACACATAGTCACACCATTAATAGGCAAGAAGATACGCAATTTTTAAGTAAACAATATCATAGAATTTATAGATTCCTTACAGACAGATAATTATTTACAAACTTTTTTGTATTCATAATATTCAAATTCTCAATTACTTAAAATTTTTTAATTAATTTTCTCAGGTTAATAATCTTTATCATATTTATTTAAAATTCCTGTCAAATGTACTTATAAAAATCAGTATCTACTTATTCTATGTAATTTTGTTTAACTATCATTTGTTGATGTACCGTTTTAATGTTATTTAAATATGTAGGAAAATTTTTCATTTGCCTAGATATTCATACGCGTGGTAATTACAGTTTTCTTGGTTACCCGTTTTCTATTATACTTGTAACTCTCGATACAGTATGACTTGTGTATACAGTATGACCTGATAATATTGTCTCACTATGTATATATATTAAGTATGGATCGCTAAGTTTTGACGAGAGAATCTTATTCTCTGAATTTATTTGACCACTATGTGATCGACTAATTTTTATTAGTTTATGTTTATGTTATGTTAGTAAGATAACACTTTTTGCAATCATTGTTAACTTTTATCTAATTGTTTATATATATATTTGTATTTTTCAAATTTAATAAAGATCTGAAGAGGCTGAGAACCATATCAGCGAAACGTTATCTAATTTATATGAAGATGTTTTAATTCTTAGTAATTTTTGGGTTAACTCTGTCAACTTTGAAAAATTTTTCTTTATTATTTCAACATGAAGAGTATACGTATTACCAAATTCGTATATCCGTCTTTGTCTAAGGCCGCGGCTCGCGGCTCGCGGCACGCCGTGGCAGCTTAAGAGCCGGGTCGAGTTATGTCGCGCTGTGCGTTGCCGTGCCGTGCCTTGCCATTTCGTTTCTATTTCTGTCGGTTTATAAAACATGTATTCTATATCTCTGTAGGTATACAGAGGCACGTTCATACGTGAAAAATTATTTTTCACAGATGCCGCTAGCCTACTTATTTTTATTTAAATATGCCTGATATACCGTATATGGCTATTATCTGGCTATATTCTTTTCGGCCTTCGCGCCTTTAGCGCCACATGCATGATGAGCGGCCGTGCGAAGTACTATTGTCACATCGCCAGTCGGCCAGCTGCCAGCGCTACGCCGGCACGCCGCTACCGTGCGCGCATGTGACAGTTATATATAGTCACCTACCTAATACAATCACGTCGTCTGGCTCCCGGTGTTATTCACAGCGGCTGTGCAAGTGCGAAGTTCCAGTGGATATCTTTTCCCTCGTCGTATCCGTCGGCTGGTGGTGGTGCCTCGGGGGCAGTGAAGTAGCAGGATCGGCGACGAGAGCGGATTTGGTAAGCCCTTTTATGTTCCTAACCTTTTTGATAGGTGGGCTGAGGATACTTCTTTTTGTTGCAGATAGCTGGTGCAGCGAGGGTAGTGAACAACAACTATTGCTGCTAACTCAACTTTCATATGGTAATGTTTTTTAGTGTCATCTATTTATTACTCGTATTTGGTTTTTAGGTGCTCAATTCTTCTCACTTGGCTCCCAGAGTAGTGGCTGATCTGCTGTTTATATGCTGCTCATGTGGATTCCTAAGCGGAGGGTGTCCCTGACAGTGAGACACGAGAGAAGGTTTCTGCCAGTCCCATCCTCCCAGATGCTGTAGTTACTGAGCTAGCGGATGGCTGATAGTTAGATGGTCCTGAACAGACTGGCATCCATAGAGTAGCACCAGCCTGGGCCATCCATCCACACTTAGCTGCTTCTTCAGGTGCATGAGTGATCTTCGAGTGTGAGTGCTTTCGCATGTGAGGGAATAGGTAATTAGGAACTGAGGGATATCATAAAAGTGCTGTGTGCGTGTGGTAAAATGCGATACGGGTAGGTATAAGTTGTCATTGATAAGATTAGATCGGCTGGTTAATTTCTAAGTTTGGCCAGGGTATAAGAACTCACCTCAGGGAATCTGTTGTACTAAAATACATCATTATGTATTTTGTAGACTACCCTCGTGCGACTTGCCTATCTAATAGTTGTCTACCATACTGTAAGACTGGCAGAGTCAGATGGAAAATTGCATTCTTTATACATGGAAAATTGACATTTTACAAAATTTGTAGCACATACATTACAGAAGAGCTTTTTGTAAATATGATATTATTTAAACATATGGGTAACTTCATGTCAACTGTTGAAGGCCAAAATTTTAAAATTGCTCAAAATGTTTTTACTGGTTCCAAATTAGCCCCAAAATACAAATATACAATTTTAGAGCAAAATATCCATCGTTCTAAAGTTATTATAAATTGAAAATTTGGATTTTTTTCATAAATCTTTTACATGATTTTATAACTTAAAAACTCGAAACTTTTTGTATAGCTCATTAAATGGGAAAAAGTTTGTAAATTATGAGTAGAATTACATGGAATTATATAATTACATATTTCTATTCTATAAAAAAGCTTTAAAAAACGGAATATAAAATATTTAATTATTAAAATATTGGTTTTATTTGAGCATTTGTATTTGTATAGCTGAAACAGCTAATTATCAGTAAGACGCTTGAAAACATTTTGTAAAGCATTATAAGTAATAAGCTATTAATAATTAAATATTTTATATTCAGTTTTTTAAAGCTTTTTTATAGAACAGAAAAATATGTAATTATATAATTTTTTATGTATGCCATATACAGAAAATGAGTAAAACAAAAACTGGAATATAGAAGATCTGCTCTTCATTATTAGAATATTATAATATTGAATATTAAACATATTTATTACTTTTGTATAGTAAAACTATTTGTAGTAGTTATTATTATACTGTAAATAATGTTGAATGAATGACGATAGGCATACAAATAGCATGAGATATATTAATAGTATTTGACAGGCGTAATAGTTCTTAATATCGAATATGATATATGTCATAATGACTTCATTTCAATGCAATACTTTCTAGTATGTAATTCTATTGCATAGTAGATATTTTGTAGGAAAACCAACAGTCTTACCTTCAATCAATTTGTAAAAATTCTGTTTAATTCTACTCACAATTTATAAACTTTTTCCCATTTAATGTACGATACAAAAAGTTACAAGTTTTTGAGTTAAAAAATCATGAAAATTAAAGATTTATGAAAAAAAATCAAAATTTAAAAATTTTCAATTAATTATAACTTTAGAACGATTGCATATTTTGCTCTAAAATTGCATATTTGTGTTTGGAGGCTAATTTTGAACCAATAAAAAAAATGTAAGCAATTATAAAATTTTGGCCTTCAACAGTTGACATGAAGTTACCCACATACTTATATAATATTACACAATTTGAAATCTGTTAGTTCAATTTACATTTATTTATTTATTGAAATCAGAAATTTACAAAGTAAATCCTACGTAGGTAAATCAATTATCTGAGCATAGGTCAGGTACATAAAAGAAAATTTACTAGCTAAGTTACGTACTAATTTTAGAACCGTTGTTCATCTGTATCTCAAAAAAATAAACAGAGAAAACTGTACTGTGTGTAATCATAATTAATATGAATAATTTGTTTATATCGCTTAGATCCTGTCAACATAGTTAACAGGTTAAACTGTGTAATCTTATTAAAAATTTGGTATCAAAACAGTAACATAACAATTATATATTTTTAGCAACCTAATTTTTAAAATTTTTCCTTATTGTAATTCTACTACATTCTAAGTTCTTCAGATCATTTGGCGAAGAATTAAGTTCTATTAGCTTCTATGTAGCAGGTTTTGTTATTTATTGGTTTACTTTTGTTTATACTTTTTTTTCTTGTATTAATTGTTTGTCTCTGATATCTACTGTTGAGTTCCTAATAATGATAGAACACGAACTCGAACCAAAATAATTGTTCAATGAAGGATGTCCGTTAATCGCGAAAGTATTTTTGTATATAATTTTAATCTATTTTGTAGATTTTGTAATAGTTTTAGACTATTCATGTATTAATTATTGTTATTAAAAACAGCATAATATAGTATCAACAATATTTTAGTTTGCATAATATTTGCCATTTTGTAAAAAATTAACAGTAGATATTTCTTTTTTTTTTTTTGATAGTTTCAATGTATGTAATCAAAAGTAATTTTGTATCTTATTATAATTTTATAAATATATCATTTTTCTGTGTCAAATCCAATTCTGTTAAATAATAAGCAAAAATTGACTATGTAAGGTGCATTGAGGCGTTAAAAATCGTATTGGTAGGTTTAGATAATCAGGAATTGATTACATGAAAATGTTAATTGGGAAAAAGTTTTGTTTAAATGTTACCTATATCTTCTGTATTTAACATTTGTATATAAACTAAAATCATTGGACAATAAGCGAAAATCGTCCAATTATAAGGCGTAATAAAACTTACTTGATTTACTTAAATTGTGACAATTATTTAATAACAATTCCCTGTACAAAAACCCCTTCATATGCTTTTTACACAAAATTTCGCGCCCCCGTATTCACGGGAAATGATACGTTAAAAATTATTTCATTTCGAAAAATGTTGCACACCTTATTTCTAGAAAATTATATTGAAAATAATTGTTTATTATAAATTATTAGTCATGATAAGGTGTAATAAAAATTAGTTAAGCTTTGATTTCATCTGTAAATCGTTCAACATAACAACGAGCCACGTTGAAATAGCAAAACTTTTTGAACGAATAAAATGTAATATATAATTGCTATTTATTTATTTCCATTAATTTACTATCCATGAAATTTTGTTTTTGTATAAATTTTGTATCCACTTTTTAGATAAAAAATTACACCAGAAAGTGGATAACTCGATGAAAGTTATCATTTCAGTTCTGAAACTTTGACACAATCATCATCAATCAATTCCCGAGCGCCTGAAAGAGCGTTTTGATCATAAAAATTACTGTTAATTTAATTATTATTTAATATGAAGTATGTTACCGACATATCGGTAACGTAGGGATTTAGACTTGAGTATCACATGGCCTGCACTGAGCCGCCCAGCCGTCTTCTCGCTTCTCCCGCTCAACTCCGTACGAGCTGGAAAACTCTATTCATTTCTGTTGTCAGCCCTGCCGTTAGCGCAGCGAAATCTAGAATGGCCCGCAACGCAACGCTCCGCTCAGGCGCTTATACACTCTGTGCCGTAAAGTACGACTTATGCCACTTGCATCGTAATGTAGTATTCCAGTTATCTACTGGATTTCGTTTTTGCACAAGAAACACACCACAGAAGCAGCGTATGTTAATATATACTAATAACAAGAAATTTGTTATACGCGAAAAGAAATAAAACAAAACACAGATCTTATTTTTCGAGAGTAGTTTCTTGGAATTCCTGCCTCGACTTTTACGCGTGCGCCTCCCTCCCCCCACCGCCCACTCATCAAAGCGCCGTAGTTTCACTTATCATTGGCTGTGCCTCTCTCTCTCGCCGCCCAATTTAGCACAAGTGGGTGGGGTTGATCTGGACCATCGTGAGTGATGGTTTAGGAAAGAGAGCGAGCGCCATCACTACCTACCCCTACCGATCGCGCGTTCGCGCTCGGGTTCGCGCTTACCGTGGTCACTCGACTCGGCGTAGAGAAGCGGAGAACATCTTAATCTTAGTGAACGTTTTTCTGCTTCAACCGCATCTCGGCGTTTCGTGCAGATAGAGATTCACCGGCCCGCTTCACCTTGGCTCTGCGTTTCTCGCAGGGAGTGTTGCAGATTCGCCGGTCCGCTTGAACTTGGCTCTGCGTTTCTCGCAGGGAGTAATAGATTCGCCGGCACGCTTTAACTTGACTCTGCGTTTCTTGCTCTCAATAGATTCGCCAGTCCGGTTCTGCGTGGCCCTGTGTTTCTCGCAGGGAGTAATAGATTTGCCGGCACGCTGTAGCCGTGGCTCTGCGTTTCTCGCAGGGGTTATTAGATTTGCCGGCACGCTCGATTTACCGTGGCTCTGCGTTTCTTCATAAAAATAGATTCGCCAGCCCGGTTCAGCGCGGCCCTGCGTTTCTTGCCCTCAGTAGATTCGCCAGCCCGGTTCCAGGGCAGCCCAGCGTTTCTAGCGCAGGGAATAACAGAATCGCCAGCCTGGTTCAGCACGGCCCTGTGTTTCTCCTAGGAAATAATAGATTCGCCAGTCTCGTTCATCGTCGCGGACTTCGTCATCATCATCGTCGCATCGTTCGCAAACATCTGAAAGGACTGCATCAAAATATTTTTTGCTTTTGCTATTTTTGGTGTTTGGGCTTCTCGACTCGACGGGGCACCTCGATTATAGCAGCATCGATCACATAAGGTAATACTTTATTCGTAAATAACGTTCGTAGAAATCGCGTTATTTTTTATGGTAAGAAAATTAATACAACTATAAATTTTGCATTTGTAATACTTTTAAAATGGCTTCAAATTTTAGAAAACGTTTTGATATTTTATAACCAGTTTTATATTTTTTTTTTTTTTTTTTTTTTTTAAGTTTCGTCGTAAATTGTTGAAAATTTGGCATATGAAACTTTGTTTTTAAGACCCGCTTTTTACATCCTCCCCCTTTGTTAACAAAAAATCCTTTATTTCTTGTGCAATATTGTGCAATAAATTTCATTTCGTTAGATTAATTATTAAAATTATTATTAAGATCTTTTTATTCCCATTATTAATAATTTTTATGAGTATTCTGGAATTTTTTGTTGTACAAGTATAAACGTGTTAGAGGGTATATAAGTACAATAACAAGAATCATATTATACACTTAAAAATACGACCCCCCCCCCAAAAAAAAAAGTACTAATTCCCAACCCTTGTTTCCCGGAATCCGAGTCGCGAGTTTGTTGTCTGTATGCCCTCTCCCCCTTTCTCTGCAATACGTTGCGAGCGCTGGACCATCGAGAGCTGTAGTTTAGGATGAAGAGCAAGATGCGGCCATGTTTTTCTCCTACCGACCGGGCGCTCGCTAATATTCTCTCCGCTCGCGCCGCACACTCACTCGGAAGGTGCGGCGAACATCTGAGCGCTTGTAGAAAAAGGATTTTTGATTTTCCAATTGTTACTGTTTGGGCTTCCTGACTTGACAAGATACCTCGACTATAGCAGCATCGATCACGTAAGGTACTCTATTCGTAAATAATCACCCTTCTTTTCTAACGTTCGTAGTACCGCGTTGTCGCCATTCTCCGACAGTGACAATTCCGTATCAGAACAGCTTATGTTTATATATACTAATAACAAGAAATTTGTTATACTCGAACGGAAATAAAAAAAAAAAACCGATCTTATTTTTCGAGAGCAGTTTCTTAGAATTCCTGCCTCGAATTGGACGCGTGCTACTCTCCTCCCCCTTTGTCCTCATAGTGCCATCATTCACATTGGCTGCGCCACTCCTCTCTGCCTAGCACCAGTGGGTGGGGGTTGAAGTTCATCTGGATCATCGTGACTGATAGTTTAGAAAACAGAGCTAGAGGCGACCGCCATACCTACACCTACTCTTACCGACCGCGCATTGGCGCTCGCGTTCGCGCTTGCCGTGATCACTCGACTCGACGTGGAGAATCGGAGAACATCTCAGTGAAAAATGTTCTGCTTTAACCGCGGCTCTGCGTTTAATGCAGGGAGAGATTCGCCGGCCCGCTTTACCTTGGCTCTGTGTTTCTCGCAGGGAGTGTAATAGATTCGCCGGTCCGCTTTAACTTGGCTCTGCGTTTCTTGCTCTAAATAGATTCGCCAGTCCAGTTCAGCGTGGCCCTGCGTTTCTCGCAGGGAGTAATAGATTCGCCGGCACGCTTTAACTTGGCTCTGCGTTTCTTGCTCTCAATAGATTCGCCAGTCCGGTTCAGCGTCGTTCTGCGTTTCCTCCCAGGGAGTAATAGATTCGCCGGCCCGCTTTAACTTGACTCTGCGTTTCTTGCTCTAAGTAGATTCGCCAGTCCGGTTCAGCGTCGTCCTGCGTTTCCTCCCAGGGAATAATAGATTCGCCGGCCCGCTTTAACTTGACTCTGCATTTCTTGCTCTAAGTAGATTCGCCAGTCTGGTTCAGCGTGGCCCTGCGTTTCTAGCAGGGGGTAATTAATTGAATCACCAGCCTGGTTCAGCGGGGCCCTGCGTTTCCAGCAGCGTTTCTTCCTAACCTTCGGTTCGAGTGACAATTTACATGCGATCTGGGAAATTCTTTACTTTGACTCCCTTGGTGCGTAATATACTAATTTATCCCAATTATTAATAATTATTATGTGCATCCCGAAATTTGTCTTTCTACAAGTATAAACGAGTTATAGGGTATATGTATAAATATATTAATAAGAATCATGTTATACTAAAAAAATTATAAATTAAAACTTACTAATTCCCAACCTCTGTTTATTGTAGTCGAATTGCTATATTTTCTTTTTTACCATCTTTTAAGAAATATTCTGGCACATGCAATGTCCCCCCGTTATTTAAATGAAGGATTATTGTTATAACATGGCTTTTTTTTTTTTTTTTTTTTAAAGAAAGTAGATGCACAAAATCGCATATAATGGATGCAATCAATCTGTCGTTTTTCCGAAACTTATTAGCGCGTATGTCCGTTTTTCAATGACTTTGCGTTATAATGCCGTCATAATTATTGTTGTCGTACTAAACCCCCATCCACGTCTCCCCGTCCACAAGAGCTTGAGCTTTGTACAATCCGAGCGACAATAGTACAACTGGTTTTTGCATCGCAGCTTGCTTGTGCTGTCTCGATGTTGGCGTCGCTCCTTGCGCTGTGCACGTTTTAGCAATTACCTTCCTGAATTAACATATCTATTAATGTTTTTGATAATTAAGAAGCTACACATGTCAAGCGATGCATTATTTTTTATCTTTATAATTTAGAGCTGAATATGGAGATGTTAAACCTATTTTTCGTTATTTTAATTTGTATTCAAGTTTTTCAAAATTATCGTATTTATCCGGTGTACGTAATAACTTAAAGAATACCCGATGATAAAAATAATTAGTGAAAATATAAAACGATATTAAATAACAGAAAATAGAAGATGATCGGTAAGAGATATTATTCTATACATAGGCTCTGACATCCCCATCATTTTATTTTTACGTTCAACTTATTGTTTCCGTTTATACTATATTTCAATGAGGTTCATGTATTTTATTACGAGTTATTTAATTCATAATTAGCTTTTTATATTAATTTTTTCTTGTTTGATATTTTCAACAATTCCTTTTATGTTTATTTTTTTTTATATATATATATATATATATATATATATATATATATATATATATATATATATATATATATATATATATATATATATATATAACTTTTCTTTTCTTTTATGCTTATTAAACGAAGGTTCAAACACTGGATGAAATTGACATGAATCCTCGGAATGGGCAGAGGCTCATGTTGCCTCTTCATTTGCGTATACATCGAAATCGCATATATAATGTTAGTCGTCGAACTTTGCAGGGCTTGATGTAAGAATGTTTTACTATCTTTTTCTTTTTTATGACAAAATATTTGAATAGTACATTAGGATACAAGCGCGAAAAGTAGGTGATTCCCGCACGAGTGACAAAAGGGCGAGTGCAGGTATACCCATGCAGGGCACTAGTATCGATTACTATTTTTCCTCTCAAGTTGCGCAAAGTTCAATTTTGCATTCGCAAACTGCCGCTTTCCCGCTCGCTGACATGGCGAGAAAGTAGCTGACACGTTCTATCAGCGTGTGCGGGAATTTGACAGTTCGCGAAAGAAAATGCGTGTGCAAAATTGAACTTTACGCACGACAATAGAAAATAGTACATTACGCAACAAGGTGCGCTAAATAGGTGATCCCCACACGAGTCGTGATTGTTTCCAGAAAGACGAGTGTGGGAAGCTATATACCGTTATATACTGTTTTTTTTGCTCTACCTATACTGTTTTTGCAAACGTGTGCGCAAATTTATTTTTGTACCGCAAGCACGATTTTCGCGTTTTTGAACCGTCTTAATAGAACCGAAAGCGACTGCTTGACGACCAGCGGGCGGTAAAAAGTGAAAAGCGCCCGCTGCTCGCCGTATAGCGGCCGGCAAAAATCGAAAAGCGCCCGCTGTCGTTTTTCATTGGAGTTTTCCAAGATTGTTTAAGAAAATCATCGATATTTTGAAAAAACGTAAAAATCTATACTTGCGGTACAAAAAAGATGGTGTGCACCGAGGGCCAAGTGGATTTTTGACCTCGTGTGGTTGCGGTACGGGTCGAAGGTGAGCGCTAACACGAGCCGACGGCGAGTGCGTTTGCGAACCCACACTCGGTCTAAAAAGACCTACTTTACGCCCTTGGTACACAATATACTATTTCAATGCCCATGTTGCGTATCGAGACTATGGGTTTCTCGCAGTTTGAACTAGCAGTATGCAAAATGCTTGCATCGAACAGTAAGTTTGCAAAGGAATTTACTTTGCGCACGCAGCGCGCGCCTCAGGCGTCATGTCACACATGCCAGGAAATTCTGTAACTTTCTGCCCTTGTGTCGTAATATACTATATTAATATACTTACAAAAATTCACGTTTTCCAATTAATAGTTTGGATTCATTTTCCTTTCTCTAATACGAAACTGATTTATTATAATAAGCATTAAAAAAATTTTTTTTTTTTTAGTTATTTGAGATGCCGAAACAGCGGGGTTTGCCCAGGTACGGCAAGAATACACATTGATAATTTAGACGTCATCGTACCCATTAACGAGCACGATGAAAATTGTGAACCATTCGAAAATGCGGAGATGATTCTTCGATTTAAAAATGCTCTAAAAGAAGCTTTAAATCACCACTGGTACCAATTGAGAGATCTGTATGACAGCCTGTCGTTGATGTAAGTACTAGAATATATGAATAAATTAAAAAAAAATGTAAACTTTAGGCATACTCAAAATAGATCGACATTATTTTTGAAGGCACCTTCCAAATGCGTTTTTTTTTTATTCTTTCTTATGCCACAAAGTATACGTGAAAAATCGTGTACAATTAAAAATGTTGTCTCAATTTTTTTTTAAGATTAAAACATTTTAAGATAGTGGCAAAGAAGCTACTTTCTTTAAACCTCAGCAATTTAGCCCATAAACGTTATACTCAAAGTTTCAAAAAAGAAATCGAAATTAGAAAAAGAGCTTAAAACATGTTGATTCCTTGAAATGTTATATGAGTTTAAAGTTGAACGTCGATAAGGTATAAAAATGCAAAAATCGTAGAAATCGACAACCCTTGCTTTTACAAAATTGTTATACCTTTTCGATGTTCAACTTCAAAGTCTTATAACTTTTGAAGGAATGGACATTTTTTAACTTTCAAAAAAGGGTATGAAAACTCTTTCTTAAACGTTGAATAAAACGATTCTGGGCTAAATGACTGAGAATTAAAAGAAAGGATCTTTTTTTTATCATTTTCTCCACAAATTTCAACCTTCAACATGTTCAGTACGACGTGATCTAAATATGACTCAGAATTTGACATACTTTCAATTACTGTAAAAAAAGAAACTTCGAAAACCTTTGTCCATAACGCTGTTTATATCAAATATAATAATAATAATGATTCGAAAAAAATAAAACTGGAAACATTACCAATTTTTTTTATTCTCTGTTAACTTGATGTACCTTTTTCTTACACATTATCGGTACTGGATCTGACAAAAATAAAGTGATGTTTATAATTGAAATAAGGAAAACCGTGTCTGGAAGGAACGGCCTTAAAATAGTATATTACGTACCTAGGAAAGTAAAATAAGAAATGTCTCAGATCACATGTAATTGTCGGCCGAGGCGAAGCCGAGGTTGACAAACATGTGATCTGAGGCTTTCTTTTTTACTTGCCAAGGTGTGTATACTATTTTTCTGCTCGACGGCGCCGGAAAACGGCAACTTCGTTTCGCGCAGCGGCCGTGAAGTGGCGCTTTTCGGCCGGTGAGCAGAAAAAACATTTTTATCGCTTTTTGGGGACGTCTGGAGTTGAATTTTTTTTTTTCTGAATTCTGTCATATCCTCCAGTTGATTTTTTTAATCTATGATTTGTATTTCATTTTCTAGCTATCCAGAGGCAGCTGCATTACTCACTTTTAGCACTTTGCGAACAAGTATGTTGCGATGGAGAGCGCTTTCTTTTCCTCCATCCCCAACTACTTTAGTTGCTTTTGGAGATTCTCTCCTCCAAATCCACGATGGGGAGTTCTTGAATACCCCGTGGTCGTTTAAGAACCCGAATATTGACTGATGGAAGTGGGGATTCCCACATTATCTTTTACGATTCTGAATTTTTACACGCCTCCTTCTTAAACGTAGAGAATTTAATGGTGGATGCAACATTTAATTCGACGCCTCGCATTGATGGATGCTATCAACTGTTGTCCATTCTTGGAATTAGGTTCAATCATGTAAGATCACAATATTAATATAAAATTTAAAGATATAAAGTTAAAATTATCGGATTATATGTTTCTCAGGCCATTCCGTGCTTTTGGGCACTTATGTCGCGCAAAACTCAAATTGGATACGCAGCAGTTATTCAAGAATTTAGATACCTGATTAGAGGGGAGAACGTCAAAGTAGTTATGTGCGATTTCGAGTTCGCGCTACGCGTGGCCTGTTCAGAAATCTTTCCGGCAGCTCGCATTGCGGGATGTAACGTCCATTACGATAGAGTAAGCTCTTTTAAAATAATTTAAAACAAAGAAAAATGAAGTAATTTCAAAAACGGTTTTAGATCTTGGAAATACCCGTGAAAAAGAATTTTTTTTTTTATCCGATTCGATCTATAAATTTTCAAATTATTGCGCGTGTGCGTGCGTGCGTGAGCGCGCGAATACAGACGAACAGGATAACGAAAAAAAAAAATCACTACAAAGACACGCAATATCTCCAGAACTGATAGACCAATTTGAATAAAAAAAAATCTTTTATACCACTCTAACCTCAAAATCACAAGTTTGGTATGATTCCTCGGCGCTCGTGGTATAAAATACCGTTCGAAACTAGTACGTAAATCGATTATTTAGCTCATGTGTCTTTTTGCACGAGCGAAGCGAGTAAAATAATCCCCACCAGTGTCGAAATGTACTATTTTTTTAAGGGCGTTTTCAAAATCTAAAACCAGTTCTGTAATTACTTAATTTTTATTTATTTTAGACTACACGCACACGCACACACACGCACACACACACACACACACACACACACACACACGCACGCGCACACACACATACACAGACGAAGACGATGACGAAAAAAAAATCATCGCGAATATCTATGGCGAATTTTTATGTCAAAAGCCTTAAAACATGTTTTTTAACATTTTTTTTTTGCATGGGTAATCTTTTCACTGTTCCAAAGGAAAATAATACTTATAATTTTGTTAACAGGCAATTTATCACAAAATAAAACAACTACGCTTACAGAATATCGTAAAAGACGATCCTGAAGTGAGTAATGTAATAAAAATATTTATTGCCTTGGCATTTCTCCCACACGAAGACATCGAGGGAACTGTGCAAGAAATAATGGTATCTGTGAAGCCAAGAATTAGAAACATTCTAAGGAGATTCTTCATTTATTTTAATAGACAGTGGATTAATATTATTACAACGAAAGGTTTTTCGATTTTTGGTCTTGAAAGACGAACAAACAATGCAATAGAAAGCTATCATTCACGCTTAAATCACCGGATGGGACGACATCCAACGCCATGGGCGTTTACATGTAAGTTGATTTTATCGTTATAATTAAGTGGATGTGAAAAAGTCGCGTAGATTCCTACCATACCGGCATCGCCAGTTTATTTAGTTTTTGTTAATCTTGTAATTTCGGGAAATTGTTTTTAAAATTTTCAAACACGTTTTTCGGATAATGTAGTGAATGAAATTACCTCAAAATTTAACGAAACATTGCTCGAATCATTGCGAAGGGCAAGACGATTCTCTTTCATCGAAAAAATTTCTTGAATTAACGAAAAAATAAAAAAATAAAATGGCGACGCCGGTATGGTAGGGATCTACGCGACTGTTTCACATCTCCTTAATGGCAGCCTTTTCACTCTCCGAAAAACCGTAAAAAATGCTAAATAAATGTCTTGTTTAGGTACATTACTTGGAATATTAGATGCATCAGTGATCGACGTAGAAAAATTGGCGCGAGGTGAGCAAGTACGGCGCATCCCCAGATACGCTTCAAGATTTCGTCACATCCAAATAAATAGAAGTAAGTTTTATTTATACTTATTAGATTATAGTTCGTAATAATCTTTTTTATATTATATTTTACTTATTGTTTTACTTCTATTATAGTTTGGAAGTTATACGCCCACCAGAGGTTAACCAAAGATGAACTGCTGACTATTGTATCAAATTTGAAAGGAGACATTATGCGTAAAATAGACTTAATAGCTCGTTTAGAGCAGGAGCTGTTGGTGAGATATGAAGAAGCGTTTGTTGGCATGGAAAATGGTATGTTATAAATGCTAACTAGAAATTATTTGATTTAATTTATAATAATAACAACTCTAAATTCTACTTATACAATTGCCATTCCTTTTTTTTCTCTTTTTTTTTTAATAGCAAACATAGTAGATCCAGAGTTCGATTTCACAATCGTTAATGTTGGCCGATTAAGTGAAAGGGAAGTTAACGACATCCGCCGACTTCTCCATAGGCAAGTGGACGATTCAGGTAAATTATTTAAATATATTATGCGATCAGATTAAGACGATGTCGGAGACTGTATTAAAAAATTTGTATATTCAAATTAATCTTTGAATCCATCATTATTATGTATATCTATACATAGATATTTAATTTTTCACATTTATTTATATATATATATATAAAATTACGATCACATTTTCCCTATCATCTGTAGTAATAACTAAAATTATTAACATTGCTTCTGTTATTTGTTTCATGATAAAATGTTGTTAAAGCCGATTACAGATATCTGCCTTAAAATTTACATTCTTCCAATTTAATTAATTATATACATTCAATATTTCAGTTACAAGGTATGAAGAATCTTATGAAGAACTGTAATTATCTTATTAAATAATATATTATTTTATTAAATAATATCAGATAATTAACTTATTTATTAAACGTTCTTTACGATTGTAAACACCGACTGACTGAAATATTGAATATAGATATCCTTTAATTGCAATGTAAAATTAAATACAAATATCTATAATCGGTTTCAGCATTATATTATCGTCAAACATACAAGAGAAGCAATGTCAATTTCAGTTATGAGTGCAAATGTTGTAAAATTTATATAAACATTCTTTTCTATCGGTTCATATAGATAATGAAAATGATTCCCCTGATGATGCGGATGATGACGAGGTTGGCGAGGCGGCTGATGCAGAAGCTTTGGCAGTCATAAGGCCGAGACTCGCGCAAGTAATTGCCGGTAATCCTGAAGATGAGCCTGCACAACGAGATGAAATTGCGCAACGAGAAGAGCTCGCGCAACGAGAAGAGCCCGCGCAACGAGAAGAGCCGGCGCAACAAGATGAACCTGCGCCACTACACCGGCAGGTCATTCAGGAATTGCATCGACGTCGCCGACGTCGGCGCGCACGACGCAGGCGCAACAGGACTTTTCCAGAAAATCAAAATGGAGCTGTCGAAGGTATGACTAATAAAATAATGAACGATTGATATAGTAGTTTTCGATACAAGTGCGAGGTTTCATGACAATCATACGAGTGTAGAATCATGTTTTGCACGTGTATCGAACAAGATTTTTCGATACAGTGGGCATAAGAGCGATTTTTAAAATTTGCACAATGCGTAAAGTCGCACTTTACGCACAGTGACTCGAAAAACAAATTTTACAAAAAAATATGTCAATTTCCATTTGAAATGTTTCCAGGAATAAGCTCATACTTTTCATCTTATATTTAACTTCGTACATATTTAGTTATTTTAAAACATAATTGAAACGACATAACTGTTCATAGGAATGGAACCTCCGCCGTTATTTGCAGACGAGGAACTGCCAATAAATCGTAACCTGGAGGTGCAGAATCCGGTGGCTGGGCAAGACGCCCCTAACGGGAGAGATATTGCAGCAGCCGAAGGTAATAACATAACCGTTAAAATTAAATTTTAAATCACAAACTGCATTTTTCATTTTTGAATTTATTGTTTCGAATAAATGTCTGCGAAATTCCTAGGAATCAGTCGAGGCATGCTTTAATTTCATATTTCAAAGTAAACTCTTCATTCAGTACATTATAAGAATATTGAAATTTCTCAAACTTTAGGGCCGACTAGAACTAGCTGTAGGTAAAATAGTACCAGTCTATAGGCTTATCTTGTAGGTGCCAGAAAGCGATCTTTTTTTTTTTTTTTTTTTATTTTTTTTTTTTTTTTTTTTTTTTTTTTTTTTTTTTTATGTTTGGGAATAGTACACTATCGGGTGAGAATGAATAGATAAATAACCATTATTATCTGCTACTACGTATAAAAATTCCATTTCGTAAATTAGGTAATTATTTTGTTATTTTAAGGTAACTTCAGCGTCCGAATCGACCTCAAAAAGCAACCATTGTACATGGAATCGTTTTCGTAATACAATCTGAGGAAGTATGAGGAAGTATGTGATATAAACGAAAAGTATGTCAAGCAACAAAATATCTTTCTACCAAATTTAAATTTTACAAATGCAGATATATCGTCAATAAAAGACGGAAAAAAGAAACGGAACTATAAGAAATATAAACCTTTTTCATTTCTTATCAAATTTAATTTGGAAGGGCTCGTTTTGATCCTTGTACAATTTCACAAAGTTACCGATATGAAAATCGAAAAACCCATCTAAACGTTAAAAATGTTGGGTAATTGTCTGTAACTCTGCAGGTTTCGATAATTTATCAATTTTGATATCCGTAAGAAGGTGTAAATTTAGAAAAATCAAAAAAAGCTCTTCCATTTGAAAATCTCATAAGAAATGAAAAAGATTTATATTTCTTGTTGAAGCTTTATTTATCATTAAAAATATTACTTATGTCGACTGCAATTTACTATCAATTGATAAGAATTTTTCATGAGTCCCTGAGGAGGAGCCGGAGCGGGCTCGAAACGTCGGACAAGGTGGTGGTGGTGGTGGTGGTGGGCAGTCAGATCGTCCTTTGCTAACAAAGTTTTTCCAGGTTTTAATTAAGTTTTTATTTCAGATTCTACGGGGGTGATTATAAACAAGGGCAATCTGACTGCCATACATATTAATTATTATAATTTAATTTGTAAGACTGTAAGACCGATGAAAAATTCTTATCAGTTGAAGCTTTATTTAATTTATAACAGCTATTGTAAAACTAAAATTTGGTGAACCAATTCTTTTTTGTAGCTAGAGATACTTTTGCATTATACGAAACGGTTTGTAATGTGAGAACAATTTCTTATACATAATGTTTCTTTTTGAGGCCGATTTGGACGCTGAAGCCATCTTAACAGTGCCTGCGACGAATAAGAGAATTTGCGATAGTAGAAAAAAATGAATGGAGTATCTGGAAGTCGTTCGTAGAGGAATTTTCATTGTCATGTCTATAATGACATTCTAAATTCTTTCCAGCAATGATGGAATATTTTCCTTAGAAACGTTTTGTGTAGTTATTCAATAGCATATTCAAATACCATTTCGTAAACTAGGTAATTATTTTGTTATTTTAAGGTAACTTCAGCGTCCGAATCGACCTCAAAAAGCAACCTCTGCACATGGAATCGTTCTCGTATTACAATCTGAGGAAGTATGTGATATAAACGAAAAGTATGTCAAGCAACAAAATAGCTTTCTACCAAATTTAAAGTTTAGAAATGCAGATATCGTCAATAAAAAAAGAAAAAAGAAACGAAACTATAAGAAATATGAACCTTTTTCATTTCTTATCAAATTTAATTTAGAAGGGCTCGTTTTGATCCTTGTACAATTTCACAAAGTTACCGATATGAAAATCGAAAAACCCATCTAAACGTTAAAAATGTTGGGTAATTTTTTATGAATTTTATACGTTTATTGGTAAGCAATTGTCTGTAACTCTGCAGGTTTTGATAATTTATCAATTTTGATATCCGTAAGTAGGTGTAAAAATTTAGAAAAATCAAAAAAAGCTCTTTCATTTGAAAATCTCATAAGAAATGAAAAAGATTTATATTTCTTGCTGAAGCTTTATTTAATTTATAACAGCTATTGTAAAACTAAAATTTGGTGAACCAATTCTTTTTTGTAGCTAGAGATACTTTTGCGTTATACGAAACGGTTTGTAATGTGAGAACAATTTCTTATATATAATGTTTCTTTTTGAGGCCGATTTGAACGCTGAAGCCATCTTAACAGTGCCTGCGACGAATAAGAGAATTTGCGATAGTAGAAAAAAATTAATAGAGTATCTGGAAGTCGTTCGTAGAGGAATTTTCATTGTCATGTCTATAATGACATTCTAAATTCTTTCCAGCAATGATGGAATATTTTCCTTAGAAACGTTTTGTGTAGTTTTTCAATAGTACACTACAGCGTGAGAAACAATATAATTATTTTTTGTTGATGTTGTTCATGACAATAGACTTATTATTGTCGCGCTTTTCTGGACGCGTTAAGTTATTTTTCATCATATAAGATGTAATAAAGAAATTCCTATATGTTAAAGAAATGTAAGCGATAACAAATGTTCGATCGCCTGTGAATAATGCAGTTTATGAATATACTATATAAATAAATTAAGCTTTTAAATGATAAATGATATGTTATTACTGGTATTTATATTATTCTTCAAAATTTTCGTTTGAGTAATTTTTAATATGTGTTTTTAGTCGATTGAACGCGATGCACGGCCTCCCGTTGGTCTTTCAAGTTTTCATTCACCAGTAAAAGATGGTTGAGGGTACGTGTTGTAGCTCACTTTGTTGGTTGAGCGCGATGCATGGCCTCCCATTGAGGTCTAGCTTTCAAGTTTTTATTCACTAGTAATATGTGGTCGAGGGTACGTGTTGTAGCTCCCTTTGTTGGTGAGCGCGATGCATGGCCTCCCATTGAGGTCTTTCAAATTTTCATTCACTAGTAATATATGGTCGAGGGTACGTGTTGAAGCTCCCTTTGTTGGTTGAGCGCGATGCATGGCCTCCCATTGTTGTCTTTCAAATTTTCATTCACTAGTGAAATGTGGTTGAGGGTACGTGTTGTAGCTCCCTTTGTTGATTGAGCGCGACGCATGGCCTCCCCATTATGCACCCAAAATTTTTACCGATTAAGGGGATGCCTTACTCGTACTATTACCGACCGAGCAATTCACACAGTTTCAAGCTGATTAAAAATAAAATACGTCGCATCACAAAATCTCAAGAGAACACTCTTCTGTGTTTTTTAACGTTCTATCATCCAGTCAAAGTTTGGAGTCGAAATATCAAGCCGTTATTTCAAAAACTTTGAACGAAATTAAATTTCGTTTGTTCAAAGTTTTTGCAGAAATGACTTGATATTTCGACTCCAAACTTTGACTGGATGATAGAACGTTAAAAAACACAGAAGAGTGTTCTCTTGATTTTTTGTGATTCGACGTATTTTATTTTTAATCAGCTTGAAACTGTGTGAATTGCTCGGTCGGTAATAGTACGAGTAAGGCATCCCCTTAAAGTTTTACAATTCCAATTAAGTGCTCTATATTAACTAAAGTTTCTAATTATTTTGTAATTGATAAATTTATTTGTTCTTCATCTTAATCATAGTTTAATAGTTATTCTCCAAGTTATTGGTGTTATCTTTTAGAGTCCATTCTTATGTAAAGAATAAAAATTACTCAAACGTTTTGTATGCTTACATTATTTCCATATAAATAATATTAAATGCTAAAGTTCTTTTATTTTTACAGAAAGCGTGTGTGTATGTTGCATCACGGTGAGATGCGATTGTGCGTTTGTACCTTGTGGGCACAAATGCTGCTGTGAGCAGTGTGCTCAGAGAGTCAATTCAATGAATCCAAGAAGATGTCCATTTTGTCGGACACCATGCACCATGTACATAAAAATCTTTGCAGTTTAATTTATAGCTTTTTATACTGTTCATTCTTATCGAAATCTCCAGCTGTTCTGACTGCATGTAATGCATCTTTCTAATGTTTGATCCATTTTCTTGCATACAATTTATATACTTCAATTTATTAAACATTATCAACTATACCTATCCATATTTATGAAGTATTACAAAAACTTTGAACTTAGTGTAATTCTTATATTAGTCACCTGCACTGTACATAATTTCACTACACTACATTTTTTCATTTACGGTTATGTTGACATAAAGTGAAAGTCATATACTTATGTATATATTTAATAAACTTATTCTCTGAATGTTGGTATATTGGTCTAGTTATTTTTTATTTTCATAGCGAAAAAATATTACCTTTTGAGAGAACATACATAAAGAACATTACTTTAAGCTATCCCTATTACCAAGTCGTGGCTTTGACATTGTCAATTATAATACTTTTGTTCTTGTGGTTTTATTATGCTTATTATAATAATATATACTTATACTTAATATGTATTATTACTATCTACTTTGTACTTCATTTTCTGAATATTGTTGTATATTTACTTAAAATTTAGATTAATAATTGATCCATTATTATATGTGTTCAAAAGCTTAAGGTAAGTTATTATAAATATGATAGAATCAGAGTAGTTTGTGTTACAGAAACTGGACAGAAAAATGATAAAACTAGACGAAAAAAGGTTCAATTTCAGCTATAGTTTATTAAAAAAAATATTCATTTTTTGGGAAGTTATAAGCAAATATAGCGTAGAGGAATGACTAATTATATCTCCGAAAATATCATTAAACATTTTTCCATAATTTTTTTGTTTATTACTTTCCAAGAAAGCAATATTTTTTAACAAACGATAGCTTCAATTAAAACCTTTTTTTTTTTTGTATTATTCTTTTGGCCGCCTCCTATACTGTATAAACAAACTTTGTATCCATACGATCTGACTGAACAATATTTTCAGTAATTGGCTTGCGGTATTGGTCGGGATTTAGATTATTATACATAATCTGATCATAATATATGAATCATTATATTGCAACAGAGCATAATAGCAGATATATATTATGTGTGCGTGTGTGTGTGTGCGCGCGCGCGCGTGCACACACTCGTACAACCGCAACATATAGTATTATTTATAACGATTAAAAATGAAACACTTACCTTTCGTTTTCTTGAAACTGTGCATGACATAAAAACTGAAATGAAATTTATGTGCAACACATTCTTATATAAATAAACATTTGGTAGAGAAAAGTTTGGGATCGTTAACAGGGACGGCCGCTAAACTTTTAAATTTTATCTACAAACTACAGGTTTATTTATCTAAATTCACGTGCTACACGTGAAAAAACTATGTTAGGAATTATTTAAGAGTTTCAAGTAAATCTAAATTAATAAAAATACTTTGATCACGTCGTGGGCGCTCTGCGATATATTGCCGAATTGGGACTCAGATGGAGAGTACTCTTAAGCACAGTTTTAACGCCATCTGTAAGACTTCGTATAAATTACTTTGTGGACAATCAGTCAGCAATATTTTTGATAAATAGATTTGTGCAAAATAAATTACCTGTCTTGTACAATATTATTTTTATCAAAATATTATTATGAATTTGTGAAAATGATTTTGTGAAAAACTCAATTTGTGCAAAACAAATTCCTTCTTGTGCACGATAATATATAATAAAACTTTTAAAGGGAACAAAATAATTATGCAAGATTTAGGAGTAAACAAAAATAATAAACAAAAAAAGGGAAAAAAGCTGAAAAATTCATTTTTGTCATTCATTTTATATTAAGAATATCTTGCGATTTAAAAAATGTCATTGATGGTTTGCAATATTGCAAAAACCGACAAAAAACATTAATTTTCACGTATTTGCCAGGACTAAAATAGCTAAGAAAAGTTTCAGTGCAGTCGAAAACATGAATCGGGCTAAAAATTGGTCAAGCTTCCGGACTACTAACGCCATCTCTCTACGGCGATTGAATTAATCGGCTAGCCGAGTTGAATGTATATTCGAATGTTTGGTCATTCTGAAAATAATTTTCGAAATCTTAGGTAATAGTTACCGACCTTTATCTAAACAGTTTACTGTCGATTATATGAAGATAGTTAATACTATTTTTCTATTTTTTATATTTCGAAAATAATCTTATTCTAGCATTATATCAAAATTTTTGTTTTATTTTCGTGATAATTAACAGTATATTCTTTTAACAAAGTCATTTTTTAGATTGACTTATTAATTAATCTACTTTTCCATTTTCGTTTATTAGTTTTTCGATTATTTGGTCATTATGAATAAAATATTTCGAAGGAATGAGCGGAGATATATTACGTATGTTCAACATTGTTGTGTCGAACTGAAAAACGTCTACAGTTGACTTCAATTTTAAAGTGAATCGTCTAAACTCTGGGCCCCCCCCGAAAACGCAAAAAGAAACCTGTTTTGGACGCCAGAAATGGGGTTTTACTTAGTAAATCGGTGAGCAACAAATTTATAACTTTGCAGAATGTTGTTATTGGGAGCAATGATTTTGTTAATATGTTGATAAGTTTTTAGGCTTTTTTAAATCTCGAATAATTAAACAAACAACTATTGGATATTGTGTTACTAATTTGTTGCCAGTTTGTTACGCATACGGCGATTTTGTCGCTCGCATTATTTCAGAAAAAAACGCAGCTGTAGGTCAATTCTTAACCAGATTATGGACGTTTGTATATTGATTGCGATCAGAGATAGCTACACCGGGTTTCGCCCTGGCAGGCAAAACCTGCTATTTCTAACGTTAATGGCTGGGTAAATATGGTAGTGACATTTCTGGCGCGGATCTTCAGATGCATTCGCGATTGTGTCTAGAAATCGGCTTGAGTGACAAAAACGGGAATATAGTGTAAAATATTAGCGGAAACTTACCGACGAAGTCTGAGCGAAACCCCCAGTCTAGCTTCCTCTAATCGCTG
Organism: Torymus aiolomorphi; assembly: GCA_036365515.1. NCBI lineage: Eukaryota > Metazoa > Arthropoda > Insecta > Hymenoptera > Torymidae > Torymus > Torymus aiolomorphi. The sequence continues at coordinate 180,500,916 of CM070874.1, forward strand.
AGGAGATACAAACGTCGATAGCCTGGCTTATGAATTGACCTACAGCTATTTTTTTTCGGAAATAATGCGAGCGACAAAATCGCCGTATGCGTAACAAATTGGCAACAAATTAGTAACAACATATCCAATAGTTGTTTGTTTAATTATTCGAGATTTAAGAAAGCCTAAAAACTTATCAACATATTAACAAAATCATTGCTCACAATAACAACATTCCACACTGTTATACATTTGTTGTTCACCGATTTACTAAATAAAAAATCATTTACACCGTCCAAAATACGTTTTTATCGAGTCTTCGACCGATTTCCGGCTTAGAGATCTAGCCTATCTTATAGCAACACTCAGAAAACGATCTTCCTGTACCAATGAGAATCTGTCTGTCGGAGGCGAATAATATATACTTCGTATGGAAGTAGGAATATCCGCTTAGTATAATGTCGCATTGCAATAAGAAGAATCCCTCCCGTATATATATAATAATTATTAGCAAAAAAATAAATAATGAATGTAAAAATAAAATTGTTGTTCATGAATGGAATAAAAAGTCTTGCGTTATTTTAAGTATTTATATACTAGTCCTAGTGTCATATGTTATCAATAAAACTTGTCTTACACTGCAATTTAATGATATTTATAAAATAGAGTTTTAGGGACCTAAGACCTAAAATATTATATAATAATAATATTCTTGTAATAAAACATAAAATTCTCCTCCTGCAGGAGGATTGGCCTCATATAACAGGAGACCACGGTTCCTGTAATCGAATTACGATTCTACGGAGCGGGATGAAGTCGTTTTTATTGCAGGAAGATTTTTTCAGCAAGAATTTTATTTTGGTACCGGAGGAATTAATTCAGAAATAGAGTAACAACTTAGAAACATGCTAACAACAAAATTTTGCATAGTTTTGAATTTGTTACTTACCGATTTACTAAATAAAACCCATTTACGGCTGCCAAAACAGGTTTTTTTTTCATTTTCGATCGACTTTCGACTCCGGGATCTGGCCTATTGTGAAACAACAAATTCAGGAATACTATAACAACTTAGCAACATGTGAAAGACAACATTCTGCACAGTTATGAATTTGTTGCTCACCGTTTTACGAAATAAAACACCATTTACGACGTCCAAAACACGTTTTCTAGCGTTTTTGATCGACTTCCGACTCCGTGACCTAGCCTATCTTGAAGCAACAAATTCGGAAAAAGCGTAACATCTTAGCAACATACCAACAACAAAATTTTGCAGTTTTGAATTTGTTGTTAACCGATTTACTAAATCAAACCCATTTACGCCGTCCAAAACAGTTTTTTTTACGTTTTCGATCGACCTTCGACTCCAGGATCTAGCTTGTTTTGTAGCAACAAATAGCCTTAAAATTAGAAACATATTAATAACAACATTCCGCACAGTTATAACACAGTTATAAATTTGTTGTGGACCGATTTACTAAATAAAACCCCATTACAGTGACCAAATCACGTTTTTTTTGCGTTTTCGATCGGCTTTCGACTCCGGGATCTAGCCTATTGTGCACAACTTAGCAACAACTGTTAAAGACAACATTCTGCACGGCTATGAATTTGTTGCTTACCGTTTTACGAAATAAAACACTATTTACAGCGTCCAAAACACGTTTTCTTGCGTTTTCGATCGATTTTTGAACCCCAAACCTGGCCTATCTTCAAGCAAAAAATTACAATTTTGCAGAAATTATAATTTACCAACATATTAGCCTCAACTGTTGCCACAGTTTTGAATTTTCTACTTACCGTTTTACTAAATAAAACACAATTTACAGCGCCCCAAAGTCGATTTCTTACTTTCCCGTTGGACTATCGATTTTGGGTCCAACCCGATCTCAAAGCAACAAATTAGTGATAAATTATGCCACCTGTCGAGGTCAAAAAATGTTTTGTCGTTCAAAAGTTATAACTATGGCCGTGCCAGCTCAAGTCCTAAGATAGCACGACCCGAATAACTCGGAACGAAAGCGGGATTAGCGTAAAAAATTAGCAAGAAATTAGCAACAAAATATCCCACAGTAGTTTCTTGAATTTTATAAGATTTAAAAAATTACCTAAGTCGGGTGATGGCTGGGTACTGCCACTAGGCGTAACAAATTAGCAACAAAATATCCCACAGTAGTTTGTTGAATTTTTCAAGATTTAAAAAAATTACGTAAGTCGGGTACTGCCACTAGGCGCCATTTTGATTTTTAAGTTTTGGGACCTAGCCTATCTTGAAGCAACAAATTAGCAACAAATTATGCCACCTGTCCCGTCAAAAAATGTTTTGTAGTTCAAAAGTTATAACTGTGGCCGTGCCAGCTTAAGTCTTAAGGTAGCACGGCCTGAATAACTCGGAAACGGCTGGAGCAACAAAATCGGGATTAGCGTAACAAATTAGCAACAAATTAGCAACAAATTAACAACTAGTTTTCGAGAGGGCGTTGTAAAGTGGCCGTGCTAGCTTAATAGACGTTAAATTAGGTTTGAGTTTAACTTTATGAAATTAAGCTATATAGTCAGTTTTACGTTTTAATGCCAAAAAGTGGGGATTTAATGTAAAAATAATAATTGTAGGTAAACTGATGAAAATTTTATGTGAAGCAGCATTAGACATAGAAAGAGATCTGAACACACATAATTTGCGTTATCCAAAATACCGCACAAAATATAGAAAAAAAATGTTATTCAAAGGTGAGAATTACGAATTGTATTAATAACATATCACAGCTACTATTGATTTCGTTTAAAGCAATGAAAGTAAATCTTCGGTTTCTTACAATACAGTCAACCAACGAAGTATTTCTTAAACTGAGTAATAAGGTTTAGTTTAACTTCGATAGTGCGAAATCAATAGTTTATTGTGTAATAGGGCATAAGTGGGGTTTTTTAGACCAAGTGAATTTTGCAATCCGACTTACAGACGAGTGTTGTGAATTGGAGACGGGCACTAGCAACCACCCAAGGTAAAACAAAGCCCACTTGTGCTTCCTGTATTTTTTGTGACATAGTTTTCAATTTTTCCGTTTTTATACCCGAGAAACGAGACTAGAGTGACTGTTACGATTGAACAGCTACGAACCTATGACAGAAAAAATGAAGGCTCTTGCTATTCGTACGTTAGATGTAGAGTACATTGATTCAGAGAATAAGTTTAAAAACACCTCGCTGTGATGTTTGTTTTGCTTTGACATCTGACTAGAGAAATTATATTCTGTTATATATGTATATACTTTGTATGCATAAATCTGACATACAAATAGCAGATGCGAAAAATGAATGTTTAGTAGAATCTACAGCAATTGCTTTCACATAAGTTAAGTTAAAATTGTTTTTGTAATGCATTACCAATAATTTTACTAATGAAATATTATATGAAATCTAGAGCACTTTTTGCCCATTGCAAATCTTTATCTGCCGGTTACTTTATTCCGCTATTTAGGTGCAAAAAATGTGAAAATTGACTTTGTGTTATAAAAAATTTAGGAATACAATTTACGACATTAAACTTGTAAAAATTACTTTTGCAAAAACAATTTTTTTTAGTTTAAAAATTTTATAATATACTACTTTGCAAATGTCCTATGATGTTTTCTTATCTAAAATTATGTAGACACTTAAATATATCTCTATGTATAACGATTTTGTGAAACTAAATATTTTTTTTCAGAATGGCAAGCTTTGGTTTTAGGTGCAGATCCCTTACACGTATTAACAAGCATTGTTCGTTTGAAAGGGAATGCCAACCAATCTATTTATTTAAATGATGAACGATTACATCATGAACTTGAAGCAAATAACAATTATAATTTTCCAAATTTTTCTTTAGGTAATTATTCATTTCAAACTTTCGGGGTTTGTTATCAAATTCTCAAACTTTATTTTTATCTATTAAGAAAACCATAAATTCACACTCGTACAATATTTATTTGAGACTACATTTTGCAAAACAATATCACTGTCAATTAGTGCTTAAAAAAAACTTACAAATTGATGAAACATAATCAAGTTGAATTGAAACCATAAAGTGGCTTCAGCGATGGGTGTTTTATGAAGTGAGAGTACCCGTTAAACAGAGCGTTATTGACACATTTAAACAAAAATATAGTATATTACGTTCCTAGGCCGGGAAGTAGGATATTACATTCGCGTGTAGATTGCCGTCCTCGGCTTCGCCTCGGACGGCAAACACGCGAATATGATATTCTACTTTCCGGCCGAGGTGCGTATACTATTTTTGATCATATCCTGGCTCGAAAGGGCGCCGAAATATGTATGTTTTGCAGCCGGGAATTTGCAGGTTATAGTCACGTCGTATGCTAAAAACATGTGACTGTAATGTGCAACTTCCCGGCCGCAAAACGCGCATGTTTTGGAGCACTTTCGGCCGGGGTATGATGAAAAAATATTTCCTTTTTTATCCCTTAGTTGAGGCACTCACTTTTCGTATGCTTCTATCCAGACCTGTCTCCGGGCCTTTTTGGCTCCGGCACTCCCTACGCTAATTGTATCGTAATATACTATTTTAACACCAAAAATCGACAGTCAAAAATTCGTCCGCATCTGTTTCTCGCACCTCGTAGACCTTTTGATAGTAAGATATATTGGATCGTACAAGTGTACTATATAAAAATGACGGTCTGACATTTTTTTAGAAAAGTCACTGAAGCCACATTAAATTAAGGAACTAGACTAATTATAAGCCCAACTATTTATTGAGTTATAATTTTTTAATGTAATAATCCTCACCTAAGATTTATGGTTTTATAACTTTTCAAACCTTTCATTGAGTCCAAATTTAAAAATTTGGATTTCGTTTTAGCCGTAAACGAGTACCAGAACTGTACTATGCTAACACTTTTTTGTTCAAATATCTTTATAGATTTTGATCCAGACTACATGAGAAATGTTTTCCAAAGTCGTGGTAAATACCATCTGGATACTATTTTCAATAAGATCGTATGATTTTATACAACAATTTAATATTACTTTTTTTTAGAGCAATCAACCGGTCCCTGGTTTCCTAGTAAGTATCCTCTAATTCAATGAAAAATTGTAAATCATTGATATCAGTCAAGGTGATTTTATGATTTAAAATCCATTCCATAAAAATTTATACATAGTATTTTAGGCAAGTATTTTTCGGTTATCTTTTTGAATTTCTTGTACTAAAAAACGAAATATTGTTTGTTTAAAAAATGATTAAGCAAAACGTTTTGATTTTGTCATTTTCTTAGATTTCCTTATTTGACACCTTTTTCGCATTTATTAAATTTTTTATTGAGGCATCGACAAGAAAGAATTAAAAAAATTATTTAATCCTCGAAAGTTACAAGCATTTGTTTATGAAGTTTTGTATTAATTTAATAAGGATTTGCTTGTAACTTTCTAACGTTTCAAGAATTATACTAATTGTAGTAACAGAAATATCATCTTGGATATTTTATTTTATTTTATAAATCAACGTGATTTAACTCACTGAAAAGTAACAATAATAATCAAACATATTAGGTGAAAATGGCTTATAGAATAATTTCAGCCGGAAATTAATAATATTATAAAATACTTGTCTTCATGGAATTAAAAAAACGCTTGTACAATTCCATAATCTTCGAAATCCATACAAAGGGCTGTAGTAAATTCTACTCCCTTCTTGCATAACGTATTATTATTGATTTTCGAATTTAAACTTAAGCTGAATGAACTTTATTTCATCATTTAATAAATGTTTTAGACTATAATTGAACTTCAGATAAAAATTTTTTTTTTCAATTTTTTTCGTTTCGGTTTTTCATAAGAAATCCACTTAATCGTACGATTGTGTTAAACAAAATTACAAACAGAAATGAATAATTTTAAAATATGTAGTAATATCTTACTTCAAAGTATTGGGGCTCTAAAAAATTTTATTCGATTTTGGCTGTTATTTTATAAAACAACTTGCACAACTTCATATGTACTGGATATGTCTGCAAATACTCCGATACCTATATTGATTTCCCAGTTATAAAGCCAACAAAATTGTTACATACACGCACACACACATACACATACACACACACATACACACATACAGTTTTTAGAGATACTATATTTGGAGTCAGAGAACTGATCAAAAACATCAAAACCTCGGCGTCGAAAAAATTATCGATGTAGAGCTTTCTCTTTCAGAAAGCAAACCGAGTCTTTTCACTAATCACTTGAAATACTTACCTATCATACCATGCGATTTTTTTATATATGAATATTTTTTTTAATTAGTTTTTAGAAGGTATACAAAAATCTACGACAACCTTGTTTACCTTTTCCCAGAATAACCTAAATAATTGTTTGTAACTAGGACGTTTACCCGCTTTAACCGCAACTGAAAGGCAACCCGAGGAAGTTGTAGAGGATTCAAATAACGCAATAAACGATGCAAACTACTTTGACTCAAATTAAAATGGTAAATATATTGTGATTATTTACGTTTACACACTCGCGTACACGCATTGCATGTACGGAGGGTTTGACAAACGTGTTTTTCCAAATAAATATTCGAAAGTTAGTTTATTAAATAACGAATTCAATTTAATTTTGTATCTCACATCGCCTTAAGTTAATTTTTTGATATAACGCTTTTTAAGAAAATCTTTGATTTCATAAATTAACTACTTTATAGTTCACATTTTTAATTGTTTTAGTTTTCAAAAATCAATAATAAAAATAATCTAAATACACCTACAAATTGCGCAAAAACACTAAAAAATCATCCTATAAACATATTAAACAATATAATAGTTATAATTTCAAAATTATCTATAAATTGTATTTTTAGATAATTATTCTCGTGAATCTTCGCCGTGCGCATACGGATTTGATGAAAAATTACCTTCAGATAGTGATGCAGATTCAGATAATTCATCTACGCTGTTAGAAAATAATGAAAATCAAGAAAGAAATTTTGATTCTAAAGGTAATTAGACGTTTTTTGCTTTTCAGATTCACAAAAAATATTTGTATGATCGTGAGGATTTAGTTTAAATATTGTTATTATACACTGTATACAGTATTACAGTGTATACACTGTAATACGCCAATTTTTTTAATCACGTAAAATGTAAAAAGGTTTTACTATTTGCAAAATTTAATACTAGTATTAACTATTAATTGATTCCCATTTAATCTAGAAGTTTCTTTCCACCATAACATTTCTGCGGTTTCCAAAATTTTCATTTTTTTTTCTTTATATTTTATAAATATTAAAATGAGTTTTTGTTAATTTAGGTTTTCATCAGAAAAAATGCTACTCTCCTATCATCAGAGATAGCTCAAAGAGTATAGAAAATGAAGATCAGGGCGAAAAACTATCTGATTCTGATTCTTCAATTAAAACGATTTTAAGACTACCTACTCAGACAGAATATCTACAGTTAAGTAATATTAAAAAATGTAACGATAAAAATGGAAAGATCTTGCTTTCTAATGCTCCTCGTATTAAAAGTATTTTGGAGATATCTAAACCAGAATCGCCAAAATTATGTGATAGGAGAAAAGGTAAATTGTATTTTGATAAAAATTATTTGTCTTAAAAAAATATGATTTTTATTAATTGTTTAAAACTTTTATGTCCAATTTTGTGTATTAAAACCATAAAATCAGACCATGTCTGCCATTTAATTAATGAATTTCATAACGATTATTTGAAAAAATGCGAACTTCAGGCACTCCTTAATAATTGTAAATACTATACTCAAGAATTTTCTCGAGTGATTTTATTAGTAATTTGTATAAGATTTCGTTGTTTAAAAATTAGATTAAAAACGCAGATTCCTATTTACCGACATTTTGTTTTTATTTAATTTATTAATTTCTATACAGGAATTTTTTGTTAACTTTTACATTACTATATTCCATAAGATGTTAAAAAGTTATGTCGGTATCTGACATCGTCTTGCTTTTGTTTGAAAGTAAATGACTCGCTCCGCATGTGCGAAAAACGTTTCATGCGGTAATCATCTTTCGCACCAGTGTCATAATGTAGTATTATTGTAGGAAATTGTTTTAACGTTTGGTAATGTAGTATTTACATATATATATATATGTGTACGTGTGTGTGTGTGTGTGTGTGTGTGTGTGTGTGTGTGTGTGTGTGTATATATATATTACAATAGAGAAAAAGCACAAAATAGAACTTTTCAAATCGAAAATCCTTAAATAAATATCAGGAATTTTCTGTCGAGTATCAATTTACTGATGTGTGTAACTAATTCAAAACCACAATTTTATTTTCACAGAATCAAAACCATTTCCATTTAACATGGATGAAATACGAAAAAATTGGGCGCTTTTGCGAAAACTAAACGCGGTTCAAGATAAATTTGATAAGCAGACAGATGCTGCAGTAGACAATATTGTCAAGAAAGTGATAGGTAATCTCTATATTATTATTAAAAGAACTTTTTGTACCGCAAGCACGATTTTCGCGTTTTTTGAACCTATTAATTGATCCGAAAGCGATCGCTTGCCGACCAGCGGGCGGGAAAAACTGCAAAACTCTCGCTGCTCGTCGTAGCGGGCGGGAATAGTATATTACGACACTAGTGCGATAAAGTAGATTTTCGTCTCGTGTGACTTTTACACCCGAGCGAAGCGAAAGTGTAAAGGCACACGAGACGAGAATCTCTTTCCCGCATATGTACACGGAGAGAAATTTTAGAGTAAAAATTACCAAGATGCCTTGGTAGTGCATGGATAGACTGTCAAAAGCCGTGATATTCCCAGGTTTCTAATACAATTTATAAGTTTCCCAGGAAAAACTACCATAACCACTTAAAAAAAATACCAAATTATCGGAATAAAAATTACCAGACACACTGGTAAAAATTGAGATCTAGTCATTTTTACAGGGTAACCTAAGAATTTTTACTAAGAAAACTGATAAATTTTGCCAAATAACCTGGTATTTGTGTATTCGCGCATGCGCACTGCGCATTATTGTGTTTCAGAAGATTGATACTAGAGACGTGCGCGACGTTAAAATGAAAACAATACACATATTTTCAGTAAGTAATAACGGCGATTCAAATGACTGTTGGTAACAGCTTCCGTGGCGCAGTCGGTAGAACGTCGGACTCTCAACCCAAAGATCGTCGGATCGAATCCCGCTTCCGTAAAAATTTTTTTTCAGTTTAATGTTTTTTCATCCTTGTTTCTGTTTCTATTTCTATATTAAAATACTATATATCCATTAATATAGATAAAAAAAGTTAATTTTTTTAATTTAAATTAACTAAAAAAAATTTTACCAAGGCACTTTGGTAAAAAGTTTGAAATTGTCAGTCTGTCCATCCATTACCATAGAAACTGGTAATTTTGCTTCGAATATTTGTAATTTTCACTACAAAATTTCTCTCCGTGTATTGTACAGAACTTTTTGATACGACGTATGGAAAGTTTGATTTCGAGCACACGCTTTTTGACGAGCGTGCGGGAAATCGAACTTCTCGCACGGAGTGTCGAAAAAAGTTTTCCCGCCCGCTGTCATTTTTGAATGTAGTTTTCTAGATTGTTTAAGAAAACATCGATATTTTGAAAAAACGCAAAAATCTATACTTGCAGTACAAAAAATATGGTGTGCACCAAGGGCTAAGTGGGTTTTTTGACCTCGTGTGGTTGCAGTACTCGTCTTCGGTTCGCAAACGCACTCGCCTTCGGCTCGTGCTAGCTCACCTTCGCCTCGTACTGCAACCCCACAATCTGTCTAAAAAACCCCACTTTACGCCCTTGGCACACAATATACTATTACCGCTGCTGTTTCAGAAATAAAGGAGGGTTTTAGGATTTTTTTAAACTAGGGAAAACAGACGTTGGACGAACCAAAATTTGAGCTATTGCCATAGCCTTTTCCCCAAATTACTACTTCCTCCGCCCCCCTTCCAATCCCTCTCATAATAGTTTCCCTTCAACCTTTTCGTATACTTAACAAGTTGTCCTCAGTGTCATTACAATGTGTTTCGATTACGCATCGACACATTGGGTGACAATGAGCTAAGTTCGTGGAAGACGATGTAAGTTTTTATATTTTGTAGGTCTTTTATGGTTAACTTATTTAAAAAATTTGTTACTTATGTCTACCTTTTTTACATTTTTTACATTTAGATTATTTAATGTCTCGGTGCTATCATCTAAAATGGTATAGTGTACGTGAACGACGAACCACGTGGTGATCTTAACCTGTACTTGGTATATTAGGATTTTTATTCTCACTCTGGTAAATTATGTTGTATGTAATTATATTATTATATTTACTTGTAACCTTGGAAAGGGGAGTGAAAAAACTTCCGAAACGTCAGCGGAAACGAAGTGCTTAGATTTAAATTTTGGTTCATCCAACGTTGTTTTCCCTAGTTCAAACATATAAACATTTACTTGTAACCTTGAAAAGGGGAGTGAAAAAAAATTCCGAAACGTCAGCGGAAATGAAATGCTTATAGATTTAAATTTTGGTTTGTCCTCCGTCGTTTTCCCTAGTTCAAACATATAAACACTACGAACGGTAACTTTCATTAACACGGGTTTTAGAAATTTGTCTCATAGTTATTCTATCTAAAGTTTGCATCATTTTTACTTAAAAGATCATATTTCATCTTTAAAACATTTCTTAATTAAATGGAATTAAATTTTAAATAGTTTAATTTTACATTGTTCTATAACGATAAACGCATCATGCTGCTAGTTGAAGAGAAACATTTGTTAAAATTCATATATTTATAAAGATATAAAAATAATTCATACAAATTTTCCTTAAACAATATGATTTTATTTATTATTTAAACATTTCAAATTAAAAATGGCTAAATTTGAAACTAACTAAATAACTAATAATAGTACATTATGCAACAGAGGAGAGTAAATCCACTCTTGCGAATAGTCGACTTTACTCCCGTATTATATGCTTAATTTCCGATTCAATTATGGCCACTTTGTTGATTTGGAAGGTGGGACCAATAGAAAAAAAACGGAATATATTTAAACCTAGTTGCATCGGCCACACATATCGTCGGGTTAGAAGAAAAAGAGTCTATTTCTAAGAGTGATTGTTTTGAGCACTGAGTGTAGAAACTACACTGAGAAAAATGTTGTAGTAAATTTTATTATAACTGTAATAAAAATTACTATAAAGTATAGGAAGGGTGAGACAAATACACTTTATGCTGCATTTTTATTATAATTGTATGAATAATTACAAAATTTCTTGTAATTTTTATGACAGTTGTTGATTAGAAAGTATTACGAAATAAAACAAAAATTGCTATACACATAGCAAAAACTGTGATATAATAAAATTTAAAATATATGCTTTCAATTTTTATTAGAATAGAATATAAATTTTATTTTGTAGCGTTTAAATTTTATTTTGTAGCGTATAAATTTTATTTTGTAGCGTATTAAAAATTACTATAAACATAGTAAAAAGTGCCACATTCAAAAATTGCTACAGGCCATAAGAAAGTTTGCTATCCAACATAGTAAAAATTGCTACAACATTAGTACTTTCTGCGCAGATCAAGGCGCCCACGTGTCTGATTGAGGTTATGTTTCTACGGGAATTTCACTTTGTCTTGCTTTTAAGTTTACAAAACATTCAAAACCTTACTTCAATTATTTTATTTTTATATTATGCACATTAATGATAAGTTTCTTTGTGTTATCAAAGTTATTTATTGTCATTATTTAATATTATCTGAAATTTTCTTGAAATCGATGGTTTGACATGTACAAGTTCCAAAATTTTACACTCAAGAATCCCATTTGGGTAAGTGGTTAGCGCGTCCGATTGCCGCGGTGAAGGTTGCAGGTTCGATCCCAACGCTCGTAAAAAAAATATTTTTATTTCTCATTTTAATTTATTTTCACATTAAATATTGTATGATTAGAGTCTGAAAATAGTTCTGAAAACAGGAAGAACGAGAAAAAATTTAATTTTTTTAAATTTAAGGTCATTCATAAAAATTACTATGTTGCATAGCGAAAATTGTTATAATTTCGATTTGTCCCTCCGTTCCTACAAAATATAGTAATTTTTCTTATGTTTATAATAAATTTTACTACAACATTTCTCTCAGTGTATTTACTTTGCGCACTCAGTGTGCAAAGTGTTTACGACGAGTTCAAACTGCGACAACCTACACTGTGCACACGCTAAATAGGCATGGAAAATCGAGATTTGCACACTTACAAGGAGAGGGTCTAACATGCGGGAAATGGATTTTAGCGGTCATTTCGGAGTCGATTTCTAGTACCTAAAAATCAAGTTTAGGTACTAGAAATCGACTCTTAAATAACCGCTAAAATCCGTTTCCCGCAGATTAGACATTCTTCTTGTTCGTTTACAAAAATAGTATACAAACGTGAGCGCAATAGCTCTCGCTGCGCTCGGGGTGACTAACTTGACTCGTGCGGTAATGATCTATTTTGCGCATTAGTTACGTAATGTATTATACTATTATTGATTTGAGAAACCGCAATCTCCACACTCTACGTTAGGAAAAATATAGTATACACACACGGAGAGAAAAATCACGGACTTATTCGGTGAGATTTCGTCATGCAATGACTCCATGCATTTTTCTTGCGATATATCTGGGCCTTACATGGACTTATTCAGCGCCACCACGGGATAATTGCATGAGCCCGAAGCAAGCGATTTTTGGAAAGAGCCGCCAGGAATTATTCCGGCCGTCTCCTTGGAAACTTCGTCTTCGTTAACAATATTAATTGTGAATACATAATTCAAACCTTGAAAAGTTATGTATTTTTTATTTAAAAAAGTAGTTTTATCATTTATTATTTTAACTATATAGAAAGTATCTATAGATATTATTATAATATAGATATTATTGAAAACGTGTATCTCTTGCGAAATGCATGCATTGCCTACGCTTAACTACACAAGAGTTCCATGGAGAGCGCCGGAATCATTCCGGGCGGCTCTTTGCAAAAATCGCTAGCTTCTGGCTCGTGCAATTATCCCGTGGTGGCGCTGAAGTAAAACCTAGCGCTTTATGCAATATTTTCGGACGCGAGCAGGCTTTTTTCCATTAAGCTGTACCATGCAGTTAGTCTACGTAAGGTGCGGATATATTGCAAGAAAAATGCATGGAGTCATTGCATGATGAAAATCTCACGGAATAAGTCGGTGATTTTTCTCTCCGTGCAAATCGTGCAGGAATGGCCCTTTTTGCGCACTTGTTGCGTAATGTACTATTAAAAGAGAGTAAATTTCTTTACTTATTTATCATACTATGCGGTTTTTTTTATATATGAATATATTTTTTTAATTTGTTTGTAAATTGAAAGAATGATATCAGTACTTCCCAAAGTATACAAAAATCTACGCCAACCTTTTTTACCTTTTCCCAGAATAACCTAAATAACTGTTTGTAACTAGGAAGTTTACCTGCTTTAACCGCACCTGAAAGATAATCCGAGAAAGTGGTAGAGGATTCAAATAACACAATAAACGATGCAAACTACTTGGACTCAAATTCAAATGGTAAATATATTGTGATTATTTACGTTTAAATACCCGCGTACACGCGCCAATCAACAGTGAAATTTTATATTAGCTTATTAAGGGGACAGCCAGGTGTTGAATTATGAAAAATTTAACCTTTTGATTTCCTTTCGAATAAAGATATAAAACAATAAAGAAGTAATTGTTATTACAGAAAATAACTTTTTTTTTTTTTGTAAACATTCTATCATAATTTAAATATAATGAATCTATTATAAAATACAATGTTATTTTAATTGTTTTAAAAATTACTGCGACTCAAAATTACAGTTAAAAATTTAGCTTTCTGTAAATTTTAAAATATTCGCTCGCTAATCATATCGAACAGTTGATATGCCGTCATCATATATTGAACCCATGATAGTGCCTTGATCGAAAAATTTGCGTGAACTACGTAACTGTTTACAATTGTCATCTGATTTTAAAATAAACTTCAAAATTTTTTTCTGTCAAGTTATCGTGTTTTTAAAACAAAACCGTTTCGAATCTTTGTGATGTCTTTTTCAAAATTGAATTATAAGAAAATCTTTAAATTTACTTTGTAATAACTTTCGAATAACTGGACTGATACAAATCACACCTAGACTTTAAAAATTTTACACAAAAATATACTATATTTTTTGTGAGTAATTCTGGAATTAAATTGATATATCGTTAAGGCGATATGAGGTCTAAAATTAACTCGAATTCATTATTTAATAAACTAACTTTTAAATGTTTATTTGGAAAAAAACGTCTGTCAAGCCCTTCGTACATGCAAGTAATGTACCCAGAAAATTTTTTTTAATGATTCTATTAGTATTTCATAAGATACACTTGTTTTTAAAATTAGATGAAATGATAAAAATGCAGATTTCCACTTATCAACAAAAAGATTTTTATTTATTTAAATAGAAATAGTATGAATCTGTATTATCATTTTATCTAATTTTAAAACAAGTATATCTTATGAAAATACTTATATAAAAAATTTCAAATAAGTATTCGAAAGTGAGTTTATTAAATAACGAATTCGATTTAATTTTGTATCTCACATCGCCTTAAGTTAATTTTTTGATATAACGCTTTTTAAGAAAATCGGTATGAAATATTTATAACCAAAATGTTTGATTTCTTAAATTAACTACTTTAGAAATGTATGCTTATGAATAGTTCACATTTTTGATTAGTGAATGCGCTTATGGTAGAGTGTTAATCATAATGTGTATCTTGTCGCTGATGGCCAATTGTCTACCAGGTAAGGTTTCGTTCTTTTTTTTTAAATAAATGAACACCATTTATTCTTTCAACGACGTTTCGGGCACTTTTTTCGTGTCCCTCTTCAGGTTATTACGTCAGGATATAATGATAACGGGAGACTGTCCTTGACAAAACGGACAGTCTCCCGTTATCATTATATCCTGACGTAATAACCTAAAGAGGGACACGAAAAAAGTGCCCGAAACGTCGTTGAAAGAATAAATGGTGTTCATTTATTTAAAAAAAAAAAACGAAACCTTACCTGGTAGACAATTGGCCATCAGCGACAAGATACACATTACAGTTCACATTTTTAATTGTTTTAGCTTTCAAAAATCAATAATAAAAATAATCTAAATACACCTATAAAAACTGTGAAAAAACACTAAAAAATCATCCTATAAACATATTAAACAATTTAATAGTTATAATTTCAAAATTATCTATACATTGTATTTTTAGATAATTATTCTCGTGAATCTTCGCCGTGCGCATACGGATTGATAAAAAATTACCTTCAGATAGTGATGGAGATTCAGATAATTCATCTACGCTGTTAGAAAATAATGAAAATCAAGAAAGAAATTTTGATTCTAAAGGTAATTAGACGTTTTTTATGTTTTTTAGTTTCACAAAAAATATTTGTATGATTGTGAGGATTTAGTTTAACTATTGTTATTATACACTGTATACAGTATTACAGTATATGCTGTATACACTGTATACGCCTATTCGACACTTTACCCATGATGTATCTATGATATGAGGTACCTTTTTTATGGATTTTCTATGGGGGATAGAGCAGCTCAAATCCCGGTCCTCTAAAGGTTGATCACGTAAAATGTAAAAAGGTTTTACTATTTGCAAAATTTAATACTAGTATTAACTATTAATTGATTCCCATTTAGTCTAGAACTTTCTTTCCACCATAACATTTCTGTGGTTACCAAAATTTTCATTTTGTTTTCTTTGTATTTTATAAATATTAAAATGAGTTTTTGTTAATTTAGGTTTTCATCAGAAAAATTGCTACTCTCCCATTAGCAGAGATAGCTTAAAGAGTATAGAAAATGATAGTCAGGGCGAAAAACTACTTGATTCTGATCCTTCATGTAAAACGATTTTAAGACTACCTACTCAGACAGAATATCTACAATCGAGTAAAACTAAAAAATGTAACGATAAAAATGAAAAGATGTTGCTTTCTAATGCTCCTCGTATTAAAAGTATTTTGGAGATATCTAAACCAGAATCTACGCTGTTAGAAAATAATGAAAATCAAGAAAGAAATTTTGATTCTAAAGGTAATTAGACGTTTTTTATAATGTTTTTCAGTTTCACACAAAATATTTGTATGATTGTGATGATTTAGTTTAAATATTGTTATTATTACACTGTAATATGTCTATTTTTTTAATCACGTAAAATGTAGAAAGATTTTACTATTTGCAAAATTTAATACGAGTATTAACTATTAATTGATTCCCAGTTAATCTAGAACGTTCTTCCCACCATAACATTTACGCGGTTTCCAAAATTTTCATTTTATTTTCTTTTCTTTATATTTTATAAATATTAAAATGAGTTTTTGTTAATTTAGGTTCTCATAAGAAAAAATGCTACTCTCCTATTATCAGAGATAGCTCAAAGAGTATAGAAAATGATGACCAGGGTGAAAAACTATGTGATTCTGATGCTTCATGTAAAATGAGTTTAAGGCTACCTACTCAGGCAGGATATCTACAATCAAGTAATATTAGAAAATGTAACGATCAAAATGAAAAGATGTTGCATTCTAATGCTCCTCGTGTTACAAGTATTTTGGAGATATCTAAACCAGAATCGTCAAAACTATGTGATACGAGAAATGGTAAATTATATTTTGATAACAATTATTAGTTTTAAAAAAATATGATTTTTATTTATTAATAGTAAATAATGAAATTTTCAGCTCAAACAAAAACGGCTCAGCTGAAATTTAAGCGACCAAAAAAACACAATAAACGTAAAAATGTAAGTGGGTCGGATCGTCGCAAAAGGTGGAAGCTTGGGCAGAAAAACGGTAATAACACATTTTTTAACGTAATTAATGAAACTACAATATTTTTATTAGATAGGATAAGATTATTTATTTTCGTTTTTATTTTCGTTTCTTAATACTTCCAGTGAAGTATTCTCTTGAAAAGTAGCTTACTATGCTCCTTATTGCATTATTATTTTATCAATGTGTACCTACTTGTAGATAAAAATTACATTGAATTTTATCGTTGTTTTAATACTTATTATTCCTGAAATTTAAAGTTCTATGAATATAATAATTTCTTATAGATCTTATGCTATCTAAATGATTAACTAATTTTAAAAGTTGTTAAAAATTTGGTCTCAATATAAATTTTATCAACTTAAAAAAATTTTCAAGTTTTCAAATTTGATGAAGTGTATTAAAAACTTTGATGTTTTCTATCTTTTGACATTATTGTTCTCTCACTCAAATATGTAAAATTAAAATAATGAATTAAATTGATTGAAAACTATAAGTTACTTAAAAAAAAAAACATTACAAAATCATAAAATTTTTGACAACTTTTTATCCAAAATTCTTGTGTTATTACTGGTACTCGTAAATTTTTTTTTATTTAAGGTGGCTTGGGTGATTTTTTAAACAGATATAAATATTTCTGAAATTTTACACAGATATTCTTTCAACATTAAACATTTCATTTATGTCAAGAAAATGCAAGATCAACGACCAAATATTAGAGAAAACTCTGTTTCTAGAATCTTTCTTTTAACATGTAGCATTATGGGGAAAGACACTCGTTTTGTATTTACTACATTATTAAGAAATAGTTTTTATCAAATAAAGTATCAAATTGTACATTTTTTAATGTAGATTCCAATGCTGTCATCATAAATATGAGTTAACGACCAAATTGAAAAGATATTAACGATAAACTTCGTAAATGTCTTTCTGCGCTTGTGCACTGAGAACATATGCACGATAAGTTATAATAATGGCAATGCTTTCCACTTTTTTTACAAAACTCTACTTTAAGACTTTCTGAGTTTAAAGATAATTACCCAAATTAAAATTTTGAAAATTGGCAAAAATAAAGAAGGATCCCACTCGGTCTCCGAGTTGAGAACCCCTACGCACTCAAGCCACCTTAAGTTATAAATTACGCATGTTCATATACTCTGTTTGTTTATATATTGCCGTCACAACACTATTAAAAGTACTTTAAGGTAGTTGCTGGACTGCTGTATTAATGTAAA
The DNA here is from genome assembly GCA_036365515.1 of Torymus aiolomorphi. NCBI lineage: Eukaryota > Metazoa > Arthropoda > Insecta > Hymenoptera > Torymidae > Torymus > Torymus aiolomorphi. Next base: position 180,519,004 of record CM070874.1, read on the forward strand.
TAATGCTTAAAATAATACTAGCTATATCCAGCACGTGCTCAATGTACTTTTTTATTCGTTATAAGCAAAAGTTTGTCATATCGGCATCTCAGGAGAGAACCACGGCCATTAAAATAATAGTAGTAGTTATAAGCCGAGAATAGTTTTCTTTTAATTTTAATGCATATTTAATAATTGATAAAATACTACAATACATTTGACAAGCTATTCGGAATAAGGGCGTTTCTTGTCTTATGGGAAAACCCATAAGAAAAATGCCCTTATTTCGAATAGCTTCTCATTTACCTTTGACGTATACTAAATTTTGAGGTTGGAAACTAAGCTATTCGAATATTTATTTTTCGTAAAGTATTATAGAAAGAATAAAATCTGAAAATAACATTGAAATATTTTAAAGAATCTCTTTTACTTTTTATTCCAATTCTCGAAACCTTCTTTATTGCTAAAATTAAAAATTTGTATATTTAATTTTGAATTCTTGCACCTTTTATGCAAGAGCCAATCAGATTTTTAAGAAAGGATACTGTACCTAATGAAAGTTTCATGTTTGTTAATTTTCTTTAAAAATGCAGGGGTTGGAGATATAATTTAAAATGTATTTTAGATTAAAGTCGAAAAAGTTATAGTTTAAAGTTTGATAAACGGTATTTAACAATCAAAAAACATAGAAATTAGTTAATTTTGCACAAGTACCGCACTTATATATTATTGGTACGGTACTGCTGAAGATAGCTATTTTGAACAGCACCCGGTATCCTATTTTAACAGTTCCCAGACATTGACTGTGTACCTATATTAATTGATACAAAACTCTGTAATGTTTTGTAAATAAATTTGATTCCGTAAACAACTACCTTAAAGACTATCATTTTTCGCAATGACGTATTGTTTCAAATAATAATAATTAAGTTGTTGACATTTTAAAGAAAATTATATGAAAACAATTGCAAAATATTCTTATTAAAAAAACTAGTATTGTGGCGGTAACATGTTTGCAATGATGTTGCTTCATTAACTCGATCTATATAGTTGTGTTAAAAATGTGATATTATTAAAAAGCAAAAGTAATACCAATTAATTGATTTCAATTCAAACACGCTATATAAGAATATAACTGTAAAGAATTAATTATACATTGCATGCTTATTTTCTTGTAAAAGTTTTTGTAATAGGAGAAAATTACCCTATAGATAATGATTGATTATTGTTAATTGATAAAATTGTTCTATAGACGGGGAAAAAATAACGCTGTTGTAACTGAGGTTAGGTGTGTTGTTTTTACTAAGCAGCGCTCACGTAAACAGAACTGTGGAGTTAAGTAAAATCTACTTAAGAGTTCAGTAAAATGTGCCGTATGGCCATGACCTCGAGACGTAAACAAACGTTTGTACTGATGACTTAAGTAACTTTAACTTGAGTGCTAAAGTTGATTCTACTGAATTTCGCTTAATGATACAGCCAAGTTGAGATTTACGGAAATGTTAAGTAATTGCAGCGGTATTTTTTCCCCGTGTATAAAATAAGCGTCTAAATTTAACATGTTTAAAATTTCAAGATTGAATTTTTAAGACTGAATATTGACACTAAATAATTAAATTAAAATAGCGTAATGAAAACTTTGTTATTTTATTGATAAACTGATCACTTAAACTAAAAGCTACAAAGTTTTATAAATAAGATCATTTTCATGATCTAAAAAACAGATTCACATTTGTGAAGCGCGTCGAATGTAGCTACTATCATGTAAGAAAACTCCTGATTTTGAAAAAAAATTCGTTTGTGTCTTATGAATTTCCGAAACATTCCCTTATATGAAAATCTATTATATGCAAAATTAAGTAATAATACACAATAAGGGAGTGAAGTCGAAAATCATTCCCGCGGGTGAATCTCGCTTCACTTCGTTTGCTCGGGCAGTAAATACTTCAGGAAATAATCAACTTCACTCCGGTGTTGCATATAGTACTTTATTTTCGACTCAGTTGTGGCAACTTTGTTGAATTGAAAAGTGGGACCAACGGAAAGAAGCGGAATGTTTAAAAATGTACCGGACCGAAGGTAACTTCTCTTCTTTTTATCTTCGTTATAGTTATATTGTATATGAATAAGATATAAATATTATTAATAAAATATAAAGTAATTTACACAAAATAAAATGCACGGGATACAGTGTATTTAAACGTTATCATTTTTATGAAGGTAGTTCTTTAATGCGCTATAGACATGCTATAGTTCAGTACGCTCAGTGAGAGCGTATACCATGCGCATCGTTCTGTCTCTCTCACACTCATGCATGTCGTCTGCTATTTGTGTTTATAATTATTCATATCTTTTTAAAAAGTTCAGCTTGACACATTTTTGATAAACTTGAAAGAGCCGAATTTCATCCTTCTTAAGATATGTTTTTCTTTTTCAAGTCCCATTTTTGGATGAAGTAATCCTATATTTTCCGTTATAGGTTATATGAGCCTCATTTACGCTCAATGTAAAAGTAACCACGTTCAATAATTTTTTCTTCAAAATTAGGTCGGCAACCTACAAATAAAAAAACTAAAATAAATTCTTTGTTTTTTAAAGATTGTAATAAAATTTTTTCGTGTTTTAATCCTATCTTCACGAATATTGAGGAACTACCTTAAATCAGCGCGAATAAAACAGATTATTGGAAAATAAAGTAAATACGAGGGAATCAAGAGCTACTTTTTTCCCGCTTTTCAGGTCAATAAACCATCTGAGTCGGGAATAAAATATTATTTATAATATAAGCAATATTATTTATGACAGTGAAGAAAAAGTGATACTCCTAATCCTAGTGCTTACCGTATTCTCATTTTTCAGTGAACGTTCGCATCGCATGATACTTAATATACCTATACTAATAATTTTATAATGCTTATCAAAAAATTCTGTGTACATTGAGAGAAATTTGGAGGTAATAGATGTCAATGATTTCAGCTACTATAAACCTCAACACTCATTGACACACATCCCATCAGTGCTAGACATAAATAATGCCAATGATCGAGATGAATTGTCAACAGAGATTCGAGATGCTAGTCCTTAAAGATCGGCAAACATTAAATCATTGACCTCCAAATTTTGCTTTCTCGTAAAGTAAGCTTTGAAACAGTAAACAAAATTTTCAGAAAAAAAAGATACTGGAAATCGTTTTTTAAAGAAATTTGACAAAAAATTCATGGTTTTCAAAATCTTTTCCTGTGTGTGTATGTGTGTGTGCGTGTGTGAATATGTACGAAAGATATTACGAGAACAGTTGAACGAATTTTGACGAACCAAAATTTATTCTTTTGTTAATTGTTTATGATGGAGCTGTCAATGCCACTAACATTTTTGGAAATTAGTTAGTTCTCTTGACCGTTGTAAACATTAAATGAGTAATCTTAAAAATAAACCAAGTCTTAATGCATAATATATCTTTTGTTACATAATTTATTGCTTCTAAAAATAGAAATTGAAGGGTTTTTCGATATACAGATGACTGACGTATAAAAATCAATGGTGTTATAAGTGGAAGGAATTTACTTTACGGCTTTGGTTTTAAATACTTTCAGCCCTTTTATCAACATTTAGATTCGAAAGGTAGGGGACAATTTTTCTGTTTCTAAAATTACAAATCGAAGTAGAAGTCCAATGTCCATTTATAATTATATATATCAAAGCCAATTACATTGCCTTGAAGTTCATCCACTAGTATTGCAATGCCCTAATGTAGGAAGTATCTAGATTGGTCAATGCAATACTCAATTTGGATTAGACAGATAATATTTTGATCAAGAATATCGAAAATTTTTTATTACGAGGAAACCAAAGCTTGTATTGTACCGTTACTGTATATATTATATAAATGATAGGATCAACCCTACTATAAAACCTACATAATCGCTTCAAAATATTAACATTTTTAAAATGATTTGTTTATTTTAGAGCTAGTTTAGTGCAAAATAGAAAAATATTTATCTTAAAAAAAAAATTTAATCTACTAGTACTGCAATGCCCAAATGTAGGAAGTATCTACAATGGTCAATGCAATACTCAATTTGGATTCGACAGATAATATTTTGATCGAAAATATCGATAAATTTTTGCTACGAGGAAACCAAGTTCTTATCAGTGTACTATTATTGTTTAAATTATAAAAGGTAGATTTATTTATTTATCAGTTAATATGAAAGGTAGAATAAATATATAAAAACTATAAAATAAGGTAGAATATTTCTATTTTAAAAAATAATTCGTTTTTTTCTTTAAATAGTGCAAAGTCGAAAAAATATAAGTTCAAAAATATTAATCCACTAGTACTGCAATGCCCTAATGTAGCGAGTATCTACATTGGTCAATGCAATACTCAATTTGGATCAGACAGATTATATTTTGATAAAGAATATCGAAAAATTTTTATTACAAGGAAACCAAAGGTTGTATTGTACCGTTACTGTATATATTATATAAATGATAGGATCAACCCTACTATAAAAGCTACATAATAGCTTCAAAATATTAATATTTTTAAAATGATTTGTTTATTTTAGAGCTAGTTTAGTCCAAAGAGAGAAAATATTTAGCTTACAAAAAAAAGTTCATACAGTAGTACTACAATGCCCTACCCATACAGCATGAAAGAAAACTGAAATAATTACATGAAATAATTCATGAATTAATACATTGAAATGATTTAGAAAGAATTTTAAAAGGAAAAAAAATTAATTTTAAATTAATTTTTAAAATAATATATGGAATCCTTACATAATACTTTCAAAAATCTTCCAAAAAAATAAAAAAAGTGTTACCAAAAAATAATTACACGAATTAATTCTGAAGGGACTTTGAAAAGATTTTTTGAAAGAATACATAAAATAATTTCGAAATTATTGCAAGTATTCTTTCATGCAATAATTCAGAAATAATTTCAGAAAGATACAAATTAATCATTCACAAAAATAATTCAATATCTATTCAAAAATCTTACATGAATTATTTCATGAAATCTTCTGGGAAACTCGTGTGAATTAATAGAAGAAATAATTTTGAATTCTTTTGAAAAAGATTTTTAAAATAAAATTTTTTAAAACAAAATAGCAAAAAAAATAATTACACGAATTAATTCTGAAAGGACTTTGAAAAGATTTTTTGAAAGAATACATAAAATAATTTCGAAATTATTGCAAGTATTCTTTCATGCAATAATTCAGAAATAATTTTAGAAAGATACAAATTAATCATTCACAAAAATAATTCAGTATCTATTCAAAAATCTTACATGAATTATTTGATGAAATCTTCTGGGAAACTCGTGTGAATTAATACAAGAAATAATTTTGAATTGTTTTGAAAAAGATTTTTAGAATAAAATTTTTTAAAACAAAATAGCAAAAAAAATAATTACACGAATTAATACTGAAAGGACTTTGAAAAGATTTTTTGAAAGAATACATAAAATAATTTCGAAATTATTGCAAGTATTCTTTCATGCAATAATTCAGAAATAATTTCAGAAAGATACAAATTAATCATTCACAAAAATAATTCAATATCTATTCAAAAATCTTACATGAATTATTTCATGAAATCTTCTGGGAAACTCGTGTGAATTAATAGAAGAAATAATTTTGAATTCTTTTGAAAAAGATTTTTAAAATAAAATTTTTTAAAACAAAATAGCAAAAAAAATAATTACACGAATTAATTCTGAAAGGACTTTGAAAAGATTTTTTGAAAGAATACATAAAATAATTTCGAAATTATTGCAAGTATTCTTTCATGCAATAATTCAGAAATAATTTTAGAAAGATACAAATTAATCATTCACAAAAATAATTCAGTATCTATTCAAAAATCTTACATGAATTATTTGATGAAATCTTCTGGGAAACTCGTGTGAATTAATACAAGAAATAATTTTGAATTGTTTTGAAAAAGATTTTTAGAATAAAATTTTTTAAAACAAAATAGCAAAAAAAATAATTACACAAAATAATTCTGAAAAGACTTTGAAAAGAATTTTAGAATAAAATTTTTTAAAACAAAATAGCAAAAACAATAATTACACGAATTAATTCTGAAAGGACTTTGAAAAGTTTTTTGAAAGAATACATAAAATAATTTCGAAATTATTGCAAGTATTCTTTCATGCAATAATTCAGAAATAATTTCAGAAAGATACAAATTAATCATTCACAAAAATAATTCAGTATCTATTCAAAAATCTTACATGAATTATTTCATGAAATCTTCTGGGAAACTCGTCTGAATTAATACAAGAAATAATTTTGAATTCTTTTGAAAAAGATTTTTAAAATAAAATTTTTTAAAACAAAATAGCAAAAAAAAAAATAATTACACGAATTAATTCTGAAAGGACTTTGAAAAGATTTCTTGAAAGAATACATAAAATAATTTCGAAATTATTGCAAGTATTCTTTCATGCAATAATTCAGAAATAATTTCAGAAAGATACAAATTAATCATTCACAAAAATAATTCAATATCTATTCAAAAATCTTACATGAATTATTTCATGAAATCTTCTGGGAAACTCGTGTGAATTAATACAAGAAATAATTTTGAATTCTTTTGAAAAAGATTTTTAAAATAAAATTGTTTAAAACAAAATAGCAAAAAAAATAATTACACGAATTAATACTGAAAGGACTTTGAAAAGATTTTTTGAAAGAATACATAAAATAATTTCGAAATTATTGCAAGTATTCTTTCATGCAATAATTCAGAAATAATTTCAGAAAGATACAAATTAATCATTCACAAAAATAATTCAATATCTATTCAAAAATCTTACATGAATTATTTCGTGAAATCTTCTGGGAAACTCGTGTGAATTAATACAAGAAATAATTTTGAATTGTTTTCAAAAAGATTTTTAGAATAAAATTTTTTAAAACAAAATAGCAAAAAAAAATAATTACACGAATTAATTCTGAAAGGACTTTGAAAAGATTTTTAGAATAAAATTTTTTAAAACAAAATAGCAAAAAAAATAATTACACGAATTAATTCTGAAAGGACTTTGAAAAGTTTTTTTGAAAGAATACATAAAATAATTTCGAAATTATTGCAAGTATTCTTTCATGCAATAATTCAGAAATAATTTCAGAAAGATACAAATTAATCATTCACAAAAATAATTCAGTATCTATTCAAAAATCTTACATGAATTATTTCATGAAATCTTCTGGGAAACTCGTCTGAATTAATACAAGAAATAATTTTGAATTCTTTTGAAAAAGATTTTTAAAATAAAATTTTTTAAAACAAAATAGCAAAAAAAATAATTACACGAATTAATTCTGAAAGGACTTTGAAAAGTTTTTTTGAAAGAATACATAAAATAATTTCGAAATTATTGCAAGTATTCTTTCATGCAATAATTCAGAAATAATTTCAGAAAGATACAAATTAATCATTCACAAAAATAATTCAGTATCTATTCAAAAATCTTACATGAATTATTTCATGAAATCTTCTGGGAAACTCGTCTGAATTAATACAAGAAATAATTTTGAATTCTTTTGAAAAAGATTTTTAAAATAAAATTTTTTAAAACAAAATAGCAAAAAAAATAATTACACGAATTAATTCTGAAAGGACTTTGAAAAGATTTCTTGAAAGAATACATAAAATAATTTCGAAATTATTGCAAGTATTCTTTCATGCAATAATTCAGAAATAATTTCAGAAAGATACAAATTAATCATTCACAAAAATAATTCAATATCTATTCAAAAATCTTACATGAATTATTTCATGAAATCTTCTGGGAAACTCGTGTGAATTAATACAAGAAATAATTTTGAATTCTTTTGAAAAAGATTTTTAAAATAAAATTTTTTAAACAAAATAGCAAAAAAATAATTACACGAATTAATACTGAGAGGACTTTGAAAAGATTTTTTGAAAGAATACATAAAATAATTTCGAAATTATTGCAAGTATTCTTTCATGCAATAATTCAGAAATAATTTCAGAAAGATACAAATTAATCATTCACAAAAATAATTCAATATCTATTCAAAAATCTTACATGAATTATTTCATGAAATCTTCTGGGAAACTCGTGTGAATTAATAGAAGAAATAATTTTGAATTCTTTTGAAAAAGATTTTTAAAATAAAATTTTTTAAAACAAAATAGCAAAAAAAATAATTACACGAATTAATTCTGAAAGGACTTTGAAAAGATTTTTTGAAAGAATACATAAAATAATTTCGAAATTATTGCAAGTATTCTTTCATGCAATAATTCAGAAATAATTTTAGAAAGATACAAATTAATCATTCACAAAAATAATTCAGTATCTATTCAAAAATCTTACATGAATTATTTGATGAAATCTTCTGGGAAACTCGTGTGAATTAATACAAGAAATAATTTTGAATTGTTTTGAAAAAGATTTTTAGAATAAAATTTTTTAAAACAAAATAGCAAAAAAAATAATTACACGAATTAATTCTGAAAGGACTTTGAAAAGATTTTTAGAATAAAATTTTTTAAAACAAAATAGCAAAAAAAATAATTACACGAATTAATTCTGAAAGGACTTTGAAAAGTTTTTTTGAAAGAATACATAAAATAATTTCGAAATTATTGCAAGTATTCTTTCATGCAATAATTCAGAAATAATTTCAGAAAGATACAAATTAATCATTCACAAAAATAATTCAGTATCTATTCAAAAATCTTACATGAATTATTTCATGAAATCTTCTGGGAAACTCGTCTGAATTAATACAAGAAATAATTTTGAATTCTTTTGAAAAAGATTTTTAAAATAAAATTTTTTAAAACAAAATAGCAAAAAAAATAATTACACGAATTAATTCTGAAAGGACTTTGAAAAGATTTCTTGAAAGAATACATAAAATAATTTCGAAATTATTGCAAGTATTCTTTCATGCAATAATTCAGAAATAATTTCAGAAAGATACAAATTAATCATTCACAAAAATAATTCAATATCTATTCAAAAATCTTACATGAATTATTTCATGAAATCTTCTGGGAAACTCGTGTGAATTAATACAAGAAATAATTTTGAATTCTTTTGAAAAAGATTTTTAAAATAAAATTGTTTAAAACAAAATAGCAAAAAAAATAATTACACGAATTAATACTGAAAGGACTTTGAAAAGATTTTTTGAAAGAATACATAAAATAATTTCGAAATTATTGCAAGTATTCTTTCATGCAATAATTCAGAAATAATTTCAGAAAGATACAAATTAATCATTCACAAAAATAATTCAATATCTATTCAAAAATCTTACATGAATTATTTCGTGAAATCTTCTGGGAAACTCGTGTGAATTAATACAAGAAATAATTTTGAATTGTTTTCAAAAAGATTTTTAGAATAAAATTTTTAAAACAAAATAGCAAAAAAAATAATTACACGAATTAATTCTGAAAGGACTTTGAAAAGATTTTTAGAATAAAATTTTTTAAAACAAAATAGCAAAAAAAATAATTACACGAATTAATTCTGAAAGGACTTTGAAAAGTTTTTTTGAAAGAATACATAAAATAATTTCGAAATTATTGCAAGTATTCTTTCATGCAATAATTCAGAAATAATTTCAGAAAGATACAAATTAATCATTCACAAAAATAATTCAGTATCTATTCAAAAATCTTACATGAATTATTTCATGAAATCTTCTGGGAAACTCGTCTGAATTAATACAAGAAATAATTTTGAATTCTTTTGAAAAAGATTTTTAAAATAAAATTTTTTAAAACAAAATAGCAAAAAAAATAATTACACGAATTAATTCTGAAAGGACTTTGAAAAGATTTCTTGAAAGAATACATAAAATAATTTCGAAATTATTGCAAGTATTCTTTCATGCAATAATTCAGAAATAATTTCAGAAAGATACAAATTAATCATTCACAAAAATAATTCAATATCTATTCAAAAATCTTACATGAATTATTTCATGAAATCTTCTGGGAAACTCGTGTGAATTAATACAAGAAATAATTTTGAATTCTTTTGAAAAAGATTTTTAAAATAAAATTTTTTAAACAAAATAGCAAAAAAAATAATTACACGAATTAATACTGAGAGGACTTTGAAAAGATTTTTGAAAGAATACATAAAATAATTTCGAAATTATTGCAAGTATTCTTTCATGCAATAATTCAGAAATAATTTCAGAAAGATACAAATTAATCATTCACAAAAATAATTCAATATCTATTCAAAAATCTTACATGAATTATTTCATGAAATCTTCTGGGAAACTCGTGTGAATTAATAGAAGAAATAATTTTGAATTCTTTTGAAAAAGATTTTTAAAATAAAATTTTTTAAAACAAAATAGCAAAAAAAATAATTACACGAATTAATTCTGAAAGGACTTTGAAAAGATTTTTTGAAAGAATACATAAAATAATTTCGAAATTATTGCAAGTATTCTTTCATGCAATAATTCAGAAATAATTTTAGAAAGATACAAATTAATCATTCACAAAAATAATTCAGTATCTATTCAAAAATCTTACATGAATTATTTGATGAAATCTTCTGGGAAACTCGTGTGAATTAATACAAGAAATAATTTTGAATTGTTTTGAAAAAGATTTTTAGAATAAAATTTTTTAAAACAAAATAGCAAAAAAAAATAATTACACGAATTAATTCTGAAAGGACTTTGAAAAGATTTTTAGAATAAAATTTTTTAAAATAAAATAGCAAAAAAAATAATTACACGAATTAATTCTGAAAGGACTTTGAAAAGTTTTTTTGAAAGAACACATAAAATAATTTCGAAATTATTGCAAGTATTCTTTCATGCAATAATTCAGAAATAATTTCAGAAAGATACAAATTAATCATTCACAAAAATAATTCAGTATCTATTCAAAAATCTTACATGAATTATTTCATGAAATCTTCTGGGAAACTCGTCTGAATTAATACAAGAAATAATTTTGAATTCTTTTGAAAAAGATTTTTAAAATAAAATTTTTTAAAACAAAATAGCAAAAAAAATAATTACACGAATTAATTCTGAAAGGACTTTGAAAAGATTTCTTGAAAGAATACATAAAATAATTTCGAAATTATTGCAAGTATTCTTTCATGCAATAATTCAGAAATAATTTCAGAAAGATACAAATTAATCATTCACAAAAATAATTCAATATCTATTCAAAAATCTTACATGAATTATTTCATGAAATCTTCTGGGAAACTCGTGTGAATTAATACAAGAAATAATTTTGAATTCTTTTGAAAAAGATTTTTAAAATAAAATTGTTTAAAACAAAATAGCAAAAAAAATAATTACACGAATTAATACTGAAAGGACTTTGAAAAGATTTTTTGAAAGAATACATAAAATAATTTCGAAATTATTGCAAGTATTCTTTCATGCAATAATTCAGAAATAATTTCAGAAAGATACAAATTAATCATTCACAAAAATAATTCAATATCTATTCAAAAATCTTACATGAATTATTTCGTGAAATCTTCTGGGAAACTCGTGTGAATTAATACAAGAAATAATTTTGAATTGTTTTCAAAAAGATTTTTAGAATAAAATTTTTTAAAACAAAATAGCAAAAAACTAATTACACGAATTAATTCTGAAAGGACTTTGAAAAGATTTTTAGAATAAAATTTTTTAAAACAAAATAGCAAAAAAAATAATTACACGAATTAATTCTGAAAGGACTTTGAAAAGTTTTTTTGAAAGAATACATAAAATAATTTCGAAATTATTGCAAGTATTCTTTCATGCAATAATTCAGAAATAATTTCAGAAAGATACAAATTAATCATTCACAAAAATAATTCAGTATCTATTCAAAAATCTTACATGAATTATTTCATGAAATCTTCTGGGAAACTCGTCTGAATTAATACAAGAAATAATTTTGAATTCTTTTGAAAAAGATTTTTAAAATAAAATTTTTTAAAACAAAATAGCAAAAAAAATAATTACACGAATTAATTCTGAAAGGACTTTGAAAAGGTTTTTTGAAAGAATACATAAAATAATTTCGAAATTATTGCAAGTATTCTTTCATGCAATAATTCAGAAATAATTTCAGAAAGATACAAATTAATCATTCACAAAAATAATTCAGTATCTATTCAAAAATCTTACATGAATTATTTCATGAAATCTTCTGGGAAACTCGTCTGAATTAATACAAGAAATAATTTTGAATTCTTTTGAAAAAGATTTTTAAAATAAAATTTTTTAAAACAAAATAGCAAAAAAAATAATTACACGAATTAATTCTGAAAGGACTTTGAAAAGATTTCTTGAAAGAATACATAAAATAATTTCGAAATTATTGCAAGTATTCTTTCATGCAATAATTCAGAAATAATTTCAGAAAGATACAAATTAATCATTCACAAAAATAATTCAATATCTATTCAAAAATCTTACATGAATTATTTCATGAAATCTTCTGGGAAACTCGTGTGAATTAATACAAGAAATAATTTTGAATTCTTTTGAAAAAGATTTTTAAAATAAAATTTTTTAAACAAAATAGCAAAAAAAATAATTACACGAATTAATACTGAGAGGACTTTGAAAAGATTTTTTGAAAGAATACATAAAATAATTTCGAAATTATTGCAAGTATTCTTTCATGCAATAATTCAGAAATAATTTCAGAAAGATACAAATTAATCATTCACAAAAATAATTCAATATCTATTCAAAAATCTTACATGAATTATTTCATGAAATCTTCTGGGAAACTCGTGTGAATTAATAGAAGAAATAATTTTGAATTCTTTTGAAAAAGATTTTTAAAATAAAATTTTTTAAAACAAAATAGCAAAAAAAATAATTACACGAATTAATTCTGAAAGGACTTTGAAAAGATTTTTTGAAAGAATACATAAAATAATTTCGAAATTATTGCAAGTATTCTTTCATGCAATAATTCAGAAATAATTTTAGAAAGATACAAATTAATCATTCACAAAAATAATTCAGTATCTATTCAAAAATCTTACATGAATTATTTGATGAAATCTTCTGGGAAACTCGTGTGAATTAATACAAGAAATAATTTTGAATTGTTTTGAAAAAGATTTTTAGAATAAAATTTTTTAAAACAAAATAGCAAAAAAAATAATTACACGAATTAATTCTGAAAGGACTTTGAAAAGATTTTTAGAATAAAATTTTTTAAAACAAAATAACAAAAAAAATAAATACACGAATTAATTCTGAAAGGACTTTGAAAAGTTTTTTGAAAGAATACATAAAATAATTTCGAAATTATTGCAAGTATTCTTTCATGCAATAATTCAGAAATAATTTCAGAAAGATACAAATTAATCATTCACAAAAATAATTCAGTATCTATTCAAAAATCTTACATGAATTATTTCATGAAATCTTCTGGGAAACTCGTGTGAATTAATACAAGAAATAATTTTGAATTCTTTTGAAAAAGATTTTTAAAATAAAATTGTTTAAAACAAAATAGCAAAAAAAATAATTACACGAATTAATACTGAAAGGACTTTGAAAAGATTTTTTGAAAGAATACATAAAATAATTTCGAAATTATTGCAAGTATTCTTTCATGCAATAATTCAGAAATAATTTCAGAAAGATACAAATTAATCATTCACAAAAATAATTCAATATCTATTCAAAAATCTTACATGAATTATTTCATGAAATCTTCTGGGAAACTCGTGTGAATTAATACAAGAAATAGTTTTGAATTGTTTTCAAAAAGATTTTTAGAATAAAATTTTTTAAAACAAAATAGCAAAAAAAAATAATTACACGAATTAATTCTGAAAGGACTTTGAAAAGATTTTTAGAATAAAATTTTTTAAAACAAAATAGCAAAAAAATAATTACAATAATTAATTCTGAAAGGACTTTGAAAAGATTTTTTGAAAGAATACATAAAATAATTTAGAAATTATTGCAAGTATTCTTTCATGCAATAATTCAGAAATAATTTTAGAAAGACACAAATTAATCATTCACAAAAATAATTCAGTATCTATTCAAAAATCTTACATGAATTATTTGATGAAATCTTCTGGGAAACTCGTGTGAATTAATACAAGAAATAATTTTGAATTCTTTTGAAAAAGATTTTTAAAATAAAATTTTTTAAAACAAAATAGCAAAAAAAATAATTACACGAATTAATTCTGAAAGAACTTTGAAAAGATTTTTTGAAAGAATACATAAAATAATTTCGAAATTATTGCAAGTATTCTTTCATGCAATAATTCAGAAATAATTTCAGAAAGATACAAATTAATCATTCACAAAAATAATTCAATATCTATTCAAAAATCTTACATGAATTATTTCATGAAATCTTCCGGGAAACTCGTGTGAATTAATAGATTTTTTTAAAGAAAACATAACAATTCAGCAATCATGTCAAGAATTATATCACGAAATAATTCAGAAATAATTTCAGAATGATAAAAATTAATCATTCACAAAGATAATTCAATATCTATTGAAAATAATTTCATGAATTATTTCATGAAATGTTGCGGGAAACTCACGTGAATTAATACAAGAAATAATTTAGAATTCGTTTAAAAAAGATTGTTACAATAAAATTTTTTAAAACACAATAGCAAAAAAGATATTTACACGAATTCTTCCTGAAAGAACCTTGAAAAGATTTTTTGAAAGAAAACATAAAATAGTTCAGAAATTATTGCAAGTATTCAACACGAAAAGGGCAGCGTCCGTATATAAGAGGCATCGTATAATGTATTTATTTTGTTTTTAATTCGAATTTGTTTCAATCAAATAAGTCCTAATTAATACAATATTTAATAAACAAAACTTACTAAATAAGTATATACTAATTAAACAAAGTTAATATTAAAAAATAAAGAAATATTAGAAATAAATATTCTAATTTATTTTGTCAGTCATTTTGCACTATATAATGAAAAAAATGAAATGATTGGATAATGATCGGATTTAGTCGTCCATTATTTTCTACATTCGTATGATCCTATTAAAGAACGTATTAAAATGTGTGGGGGGTATATAATTTTTCGTTTTTGTGAACTAAGATAGATTGAAACATTTACTAATTGCGAAAAATATTAATTTGAAAAGTTAATGTAAGAATATAAAAACTTAAAATAAAAGGAAAAAAAACATTTAAAGATGAATAATATAGGTACTTAAAATAAGCAATATTTTTTATTATTATTCATAATAGTATTCTTTCAGTATGACAATGTTTAGAAGTCCCCTCAAAATCGACAGAAATATTATTTATACGTCTGCCAAGAGTAAAGAGCCTTTGACTCTAAAAGTTGATTCTGAATTGAAAACACTACAAATAATAATAACGTCGGTAAGGTAGAGCTCATTCTATTCATCTCTGCATTATATGCAATTATCATTTTTTTATTTTTATCGAATTTCGGGAAAAGAGCTCTTTATTGCCCTTCGTAATGACAAAAATACACTATGTGTAAATTTTCAAGTTATTGCTCGTTATAGATTTTACAGGAAACGGGTTGAAAAATTTTCTACCAGTTTTTTATGAAAAATAATGAACAGAATTTCTGAAAAATGTATAGGTGTATTATTTATGCAATTACGGAGTGCAGTGAAGAGCTTCATTCATCAAAAGTTGAATCTAAGATCAAAAAATGTAAAAACTCATAACGTCGGTAAGGAAGAGCTCCCTTTATACACACACATTTCACATCGACTTAATACAATATTTAATAAACTAAAAGTATTAAATAACTATGAATTAATTGATCAAAGTTAATATTAAAAAATAAAGTAATATTAAGAATAAATTTTCTAATGTATCGTATCACTCATATTGCAGTATATAATGAAAAAAATGAAATGATCTAACAAGCGAGCGATAGCGTAATGGATAGCGTATTTGCGTAGTACCCAAGCGACCCGGGTTCGAATCTCCATCATGTAAAAAATTTTTCTGCGTTTTTTTCTGCGATAAAATAGTGTAAAATTATTAACAATGTAAATATATGTAAAAATAGTTAGAATATTATTTAAATAATATTCTAAATTATAAAAATGTACCTTCAAATACGGGATTATATATACCCTTCGAAATTTATTGTTAGTAATATTTACTAAATATTTTCTAATTAATTCACAATATTTATTCCTGAATCCTTCCAAAAATCTTTCATTGAAAGGATTCTGCAATAATACATGATTTTATAACCTTCGAAATTTTTTTGTTAGTAATATTTCCATTATATTTTCGAATTAATTCACAATATTAATTCCTGAATCCTTTCATACATCTTTCATTGAAAGGATTCAGGAATTAATTTTGTGAATTAATTCGAAAATATTATGGAAATATTACTAAAAAGAAATTTCAAAGAGTATAAATAACGTATTATTGCAGAATCCTTCCAATGAAAGATGTCTGAAAGGATTCAGGAACTAATTTTGTGAATTAATTCAAAAATATTATGGAAATATTACTAAAAAGAAATTTCGAACAGTATAAATCACGTATTATTACAGAATCCTTTCAATGAAAGATGTCTGAAAGGATTCAGGAATTAATTCACAAATTAATTCCTGAATCCTTTGAGACATCTTTCATTGGAAGGATTCTGTAATAATACGGGATTTATCCGTCTTCCAAATTTCTTGTTAGTAATATTTTCATAATATTTTCGAATTAATTCACAAAATTAATTCCTGAATCCTTTCAGACATCTTTCATTGAAAGGATTCTGCAATAATATGTGATATTAATTCTGAAAGGATTCTGAAAGATTCTTTCAGAAATCATTCAGTGAAAGGATTCTGTAATGATGCTATGTCCGGGGTATTTTCCTTTCAGAATTATTTCAGGAAATAATTTTGAAATATCTTTTAGTAACCTTTTGGTAATAATCCATGAATCCTTTCAGAAATCTTCTATTGAATAAATTTTGCAATGATATTATAAATTATTTTTGAATTATTCCATTGAATTAATTCTGAAAGGAAAATACCCCGGACATAGCATTATTACAGAATCCTTTCACTGAATGATTTCTGAAAGAATAAAATTATTTCATGCATTCTTTCAGAATCCTTTCAGAATTAATACATGCTGTGTGGGTAATGTAGCGAGTATCTACATTGGTCAATGCAATACTCAATTTGGATCAGACAGATTATATTTTGATCAAGAATATCGAAAAATTTTTATTACAAGGAAACCAAAGGTTGTATTGTACCGTTACTGTATATATTATATAAATGATAGGATCAACCCTACTATAAAACCTACATAATAGCTTCAAAATATTAATATTTTTAAAATGATTTGTTTATTTTAGAGCTAGTTTAGTGCAAAGAGAGAAAATATTTAGCTTACAAAAAAAAGTTCATACACTAGTACTGCAATGCCCTAATGTAGCGAGTATCTACACTGGTCAATGCAATACTCAATTTGGATCAGACAGATTATATTTTGATCAAGAATATCGAAAAATTTTTATTACAAGGAAACCAAAGATTGTATTGTACCGTTACTGTATATATTATATAAATGATAGGATCAAACCTACTATAAAAGCTACATAATAGCTTCAAAATATTAATATTTTTAAAATGATTTGTTTATTTTAGAGCTAGTTTAGTCCAAAGAGAGAAAATATTTAGCTTACAAAAAAAAGTTCATACAGTAGTACTGCAATGCCCTAATGTAGCGAGTATCTACATTGGTCAATGCAATACTCAATTTGGATCAGACAGATTATATTTTGATCAAGAATATCGAAAAATTTTTATTACAAGGAAACCAAAGGTTGTATTGTACCGTTACTGTATATATTATATAAATGATAGGATCAACCCTACTATAAAAGCTACATAATAGCTTGAAAATATTAATATTTTTAAAATGATTTGTTTATTTTAGAGCTAGTTTAGTGCAAAGAGAGAAAATATTTAGCTTACAAAAAAAAGTTCATACACTAGTACTGCAATGCCCTAATGTAGCGAGTATCTACATTGGTCAATGCAATACTCAATTTGGATCAGACAGATTATATTTTGATCAAGAATATCGAAAAATTTTTATTACAAGGAAACCAAAGATTGTATTGTACCGTTACTGTATATATTATATAAATGATAGGATCAACCCTACTATAAAACCTACATAATAGCTTCAAAATATTAATATTTTTAAAATGATTTGTTTATTTTAGAGCTAGTTTAGTGCAAAGAGAGAAAATATTTAGCTTACAAAAAAAAGTTCATACACTAGTACTGCAATGCCCTAATGTAGCGAGTATCTACATTGGTCAATGCAATACTCAATTTGGATTCGAGAGATAATATTTTGATCAAAAATATCGATAAATTTTTATTAAGAGGAAACCCTAGGTTTTATTATCGTACTATTATTGTATAAATTATGAAAGGTAGGATAAACCTATTATAAAGACTATAAAATAAGGTAGAATATTTCTATTTGAGAAGCAATTCGTTTATTTTCGAAATAGTGCAAAGCAGAGAATAGTATATTATGCACAAAGGGAAAAAAGTGGGCTGTGTGGCCCCTGCGCGTGATTTGTCGCACGAGCGAAGCTAGGTTTAAAAACAATGTTTTAACATAACTATCATAAAATTCATACTCGTTTCCCGCCCAAAAGGGCAAAAATGCTGCATTTTTATTCCCTAATTGTGCGTGGCGCTAGGAACTAGAGTAGGGGTAAGGAATGAACGTAGCACTTTTTGTTCGCTTCGGCAGGAATAAAGTACGAACTTTACGATGGGTTGTGTTAAGTATATAAATTCAAAAAATGTAAATCCACTAATACTGCAATGTTCTAATGTAGAGAGTATCTACATTGGTAAATATAATAAAGTAGAAAGGAATCTTATTTAAATGAAAGCTAATTTAAAGAATATATAAGTGGTATTGAAAGCCTGCTCAAGAAATAAAGAGAATAAGTTTTCATTCGCTTAAGTCGATCAAAGCGTTCTCGAAATATCATTCGTACACTGATACACATATACAAATAGACAGGAAAAAAATTTCAGGGCAATGAATTTGTATGCTATCATATAAAAAAATATTTCAAATGATTTTTTTTTTGTAAAACGTTTCTCACCGCTACAAAACTTCCCCTGCGGGAAAGCAAAATTTTTGGAAAAATAGGAGGGTATATTAATTAAAGAATTTTGAACGTCCGTAGGACATTTTTATACGGCAAGGGGGAGAAAGCGAATAATTTTTCTTATCTCTGTATACTATTATAAAAATAATAAAAAAAAGACGATGTAAAAAATAAGGTGCCTATACGGTGTTGGAAACAATACGATTTATACGATGCAACTATATATAGATATACGAATAACATGGGAAGTTTTCATCAATTAGCTATTTCCCAGAAAATAGTATCGCTTCCCATATTACAAAATATTCTACATTATTCCTTTTTGAGTCTAGTATAATATACTAGTTTTTAAGAAAATTTTAAAGAAAAATGGCTTTGCAATTAATTAAAATAAGTCTTAAGTACATACTCAGCCTATGCTTCCCATGTTAAAGTTGCAAACTTTGGCATTAACTATCTCAACAATTAGTATCTCTCCCTATACTGGGGTTTAAAAAATCGATAAAACATATGAAAGAAGGTATATACACCAATTATTAAGTAAATTTAAAGAAAATTGATTTCCCTACCTAATTGTAAAAGTGCAAGATTCTTTCGCCATATCTTCTCGTTAATCCGTAGCCTTGACTGCTAAAAAATAGCGGCCGGCTTTCGGATGCACGCATGTAAGAATATAAGTACAAGATTTTTACGCCATACCTTCGCGTTAATCCGTAGCCTTGACTGCAGAAAAAGCGGCCGGCTTTCGGACGCGCGTAAGTTTAACAAAATAAGTGCGAGCTTCTTTCGCCAAACCTTCGCGTTAATCCGTAGCCTTGACTGCTTAAAAAAGCGGCCGGCTTTCGGACGCGCTTAAGTTTAACAAAATAAGTGCGAGCTTCTTTCGCCAAACCTTCGCGTTAATCCGTAGCCTTGACTGCTCAAAAAAGCGGCCGGCTTTCGGACGCGCGTAAGTTGAACAAAATAAGTGCAAGATTCTTTCGCCATACCTTCGCGTTAATCCGTAGCCTTGACTGCTCAAAAAAGCGGCCGGCTTTCGGACGCGCGTAAGTTTAACAAAATAAGTGCGAGCTTCTTTCGCCAAACCTTCGCATTAATCCGTAGCCTTGACTGCTCAAAAAAGCGGCCGGCTTTCGGACGCGCGTAAGTTGAACAAAATAAGTGCAAGATTCTTTCGCCATACCTTCGCGTTAATCCGTAGCCTTGACTGCTCAAAAAAGCGGCCGGCTTTCGGACGCGCGTAAGTTTAACAAAATAAGTGCGAGCTTCTTTCGCCAAACCTTCGCATTAATCCGTAGCCTTGACTGCTCAAAAAAGCGGCCGGCTTTCGGACGCGCGTAAGTTGAACAAAATAAGTGCAAGATTCTTTCGCCATACCTTCGCGTTAATCCGTAGCCTTGACTGCTCAAAAAAGCGGCCGGCTTTCGGACGCGCGTAAGTTTAACAAAATAAGTGCGAGCTTCTTTCGCCAAACCTTCGCATTAATCCGTAGCCTTGACTGCTCAAAAAAGCGGCCGGCTTTCGGACGCGCGTAAGTTGAACAAAATAAGTGCAAGATTCTTTCGCCATACCTTCGCGTTAATCCGTAGCCTTGACTGCTCAAAAAAGCGGCCGGCTTTCGGACGCGCGCATGCTGAACAATATAAGTGTAAGATTCTTTCGCCATACCTTCGCGTTAATCCGTAGCCTTGACTGCTCAAAAAAGCGGCCAACTTCCGAACGCGCGCACGTTGAACAATATAAATGCAAGATCCGTATCCCGCGTAAAAAAAGTTGAGATAAGATAAAGGTGAAAAAAAAGATATGTATCCAAAATATTTTATTACGAGCTCCTCCAATAGGCTCAGCACTCAAGTGGAGTCATATGCTCCTGGTTCTGTGTACGATAAAAATCATATTGATCAGCTTGGCTGTTCATTAATACTTTTTGACTTTGATTGATTACTAATAACCTTGATTACGTCTGTAATTCTGTATGAATTATGAACCCTAACAGTCGGCTTGTTGCACTTCACAAAAGTATTTCAATATTTTCATCTCCTTTCGTTACAATGTAAATGATGTAAAGTTGTGAAAAGTGCTTGAAGTCGGTAATTTTTCAACGATTTTCCTTCATAGCTTTTATATTAGAGCGCAGTCTAGACCGAAGATACCATAACGGTCGCTGGATTTGAATTATCTAGCACAAGGTTTTCATAAGTATGTCTTATCAATTGATTTGCGTTAGTCCATAGTGAGAGGTACATAAATTGCTTCTCATTTGCATTCCCTCTTCTAAATACAAATATGAGAATAAATATCAATAGACACACGTGCGCCTATTAGTAAATAAATTAAAATCATTAAATATGAATATCGGACCAAGTCCGAAATCTTACAATAGATTAGACCGAACACCCGATTTTAAGAAGATGTGCGGCAATAGCGTACCCGCATAAAAAAGTTGAGCTTAGAAAAAATCAATAAGAGATAAGTCTCAAAAATGGCTCTATTTAAAACATTTTAATATGTTAATTACTACATAATCAATAAATAACAAATAGACATTATTGAGATATTTAATATATACAGTTTTGCGATAAATTTGTAGTGGAAGCGAATTTGAAGTGAAGATGAATTTAAGATTTTTTTCTACAAATTAATTATGATGATTTTACAACAGCATTAAGATGTTTTTATATATCAAAAATAATAGTGGTACGACTATTTTAGAATTTTTAAATATCAAAAATTACAATTTTACAACTATTTTGTGATTTTAACTAATAGTGTTAACTAATACCATTAATATGAGCTAAAAATATTAAACCAATAACTATTGGAGATATGAAATTTATGATTGTTTTTATCTTTTCACTTTTTTTTTAAACAATAAACTTTTTTAACAAATATATATTCGCATGCACATATATGTAAGTACAAATAACGCAATAAATGGACAATTCAATTCTATATGTTGTATAACAATATGTATACAGCATGAAACTTTTTTCACATTGCATTAATATCTATCAACTTTAAAACAAACACATAATATTATGTTTATATTAAACGTTAAGAAAATGACAAAATGCTTAATAATTTCTTCTCAGCTACAATTTTCATGTAAACTTCGCTTGAATCTCGGTTGCAGCTTATTGGAAGTACACTGATATCGAGGCTGACTCGACTTGACGGAAACTGCGTCATATTTTCAATTTTTGTCGATCAATAGATCGCCGTTACTCAGATGTGGACGTTATGCTGGATTCTGCAAAAAAAAACATAAACCACAAATTTTTTTATCTCGTAAAAATAAATGATATTTACAGTGTATCGATGTGAGGAAAGCTTTAATTTTAAGGAGTATGTATAGAAGGGGTTATGAGGTTGTAGCATAATCGAGCGGTTAGTTTCTACTATGAAAATACTACTTGGGCAAACATTTGTATACTTATCTAATAATTTCCGGGTGTTCTTTATTTCACCAATACTAAATATCTCTCGTACTTAATACCTTGTATAAATTTCTATCGATGTTCTTGAGACATATTTCTGCTGCTCTGCGTGATCAAATGAAAATTTTCAAGTACAAACAATGTGAATATAACTGACATAGTTATATTCAACCAAAAGTTTATACGATGAAAAAAATGTTGTTAGTCGGAACATTAGAAAAATGTTTCAAGAATATCGATAGAAATTGCTCCAAGGTGTTAAATACGAGGAATATGTAGTATTGGTGAAACGAAGAATACCTGGAAATTATTAGATAAGTAAACAAATATTTGCCGAGGTAATATTTTCATAGTAGAAACTGACCGCTCGATTATGCTACAATCTCATACCCCCTTCTAAACATACTCTTCAAAATTAAAGCTTTCCTCACACCGATACACTGAAAATATCATTTATTTTTACGAGATAAAATTTCTGGTTTATGTTTTTCTTTTTTGCAGAATCCAGCATAATGTCCACACCTGAGAAACGGCGATCTATTGAGCACCAAAAATTGGAAATGTGACGCAGTTTCCGTCAAGTCGAGTCAGTATCGGCATCAGTGTACTTCCATCAGCTACAACCACGATTCAAGCGCAGTAATCATCAAAATTGTAGCTGAGAAAAAACTCAAAAGTTGTTGAAATATTATTTTAATTAAGCATTTTGTCATTTTCTTAACGTTTAATATAAACATAATATTATGTGTTTGTTATAGTTGATAGATATTAATGTAATATGAAAAAAGTTTAATGCTGTACACATATTATTATTCAACATATAGAATTAAATTTTTCATTCATTGCGTTATTTGTACTTATATATATATATATATATATATATATATATATATATATATATATATATATATATATATATATATATATATATATATATATATATATATATATATATATATATATGCATGCAAATGTATATTTCTTAAAAAAGTTTATTGTTTCAAAAAAAAAAAAAAAAAGAAAAAAGAAAAAAATAATCATAATAAATCTTCCATATCTCAAATAGTTATTGGTTTTATATTTTTAGCTTATATTAATGGTATCAACATTATTAGTGAGTCACAGAATAGTTGTAAAATTGTAATTTTTGATATTTAAAAATTCTAAAATAGTCGTACAACTATTATTTTTGATATATAAAAACATCTTAATGCTGTTGTAAAATCATCATAATTAATTTGTAGAAAAAAATCTTAAAATCATCTTCACTTCAAATTCGCTTCCACTACAAATTTATCGCAAAACTGTATATATTAAATATCTCAATAATGTCTATTTGTTATTTATTGATTATGTAGTAATTAACATCTTAAAATGTTTTAAATAGAGACATTTTTGAGACTTATCTCTTATTGATTTTTTCTAAGCTCAACTTTTTTATGCGGGTACGCTATTGCCGCACATCTTCTTAAAATCGGGTGTTCGGTCTAATCTATTGTAAGATTTCGGACTTGGTCCGATATTCATATTTAATGATTTTAATTTATTTACTAATAGGCGCACGTGTGTCTATTGATATTTATTCTCATATTTGTATTTAGAAGAGGGAATGCAAATGAGAAACAATTTATGTACCTCTCACTATGGACTAACGCAAATCAATTGATAAGACATACTTATGAAAACCTTGTGCTAGATAATTCAAATCCAGCGACCGTTATGGTATCTTCGGTCTAGACTGCGCTCGAATATAAAAGCTATGAAGGAAAACCGTTGAAAAATTACCGACTTCAAGCACTTTTCACAACTTTACATCATTTACATTGTAACGAAAGGAGACGAAAATATTGAAATACTTTTGTGAAGTGCGACAAGCCGACTGTTAGGGTTCATAATTCATACAGAATTATAGACGTAAGCAAGGTTATTAGTAATCAATCAAAGTAAAAAACAGATCTTTTATAAAACAGTGACCAAAGTGCAAGATTCTTTCGCTATACCTTTGCGTTAATCCGTAGCCTTGACTGCTTAAAAATGTGGCCGGCTTTAGGATGCGTGCATGTTAAAGAATGTAAGCGCAAGATTCTTTCGCCATACCTTTGCGTTAATCCGTAGCCTTGACTGCTCAAAAAAGCGGCCGGCTTTCGGACGCGCGTAAGTTGAACAAAATAAGTACAAGATTCTTTCACTACACCTTCGCGTTAATCCGTAGCCTTGACTGCTCAAAAAAGCGGCCGGCTTTCGGACGCGCGTAAGTTGAACAAAATAAGTGCCAGATTCTTTCACTACACCTTCGCGTTAATCCGTAGCCTTGACTGCTCAAAAAAGCGGCCGGCTTTCGGACGCGCGCATGCTGAACAATATAAGTGTAAGATTCTTTCGCCATACCTTCGCGTTAATCCGTAGCCTTGACTGCTCAAAAAAGCGGCCGGCTTTCGGACGCGCGTAAGTTCAACAAAATAAGTGCGAGATTCTTTCGCCCTACCTTCGCATCAATCCGTAGCCTTGACTACTCAAAAAATAAGATAAGTCTAAAAAAATGGCAATATTTAATACTTCTTAAGATGCAAATTACTACCTAACCGATAAATGACAAAAAGATATTATTGAAAATAATTATTTTTAGACTTCTTTAAGATTTTTGTGTAAATCAAACATGATATTTTTTTTATTATTTGAATATTTTTTAAATATTAAAAAATTATTATTTTACGTTTATTTGGAAATTGTCTCTAAAACGTTAATACCATTAATTTAAACTAAAATATAAAACCAAAAACTGAAATAAAGACGATTTATCATCATTTTTGTATGAATAATAACATTTTTAACAAATATACATTTGCATGCACATACGTGTAAGCACGTGTAACGCAAATGACCAAAAATTCAATATAATAGGTCAATAAAATTATATCTCAACACACTTTTTTCACGTTACAATAATACTTATTAACTATAACACACACTATGTTAACATACTATGTTGACGTTTATATTAAACGTTAACAAAATGACAAAATATTTTCACAAATTTTCTTCTAAGCTATAGCTATACAATTTACATTCGAATCGTGGTTGCTCCTGATGTCAGTACACTGTTGCCGGTGCTGACTCGACTTGACGGAACCTGAGCACCATTTCCATTTTTTCTCGCCCAACAGATCGCCTTTTTATCGGGTGTAGATGTTATACTGAATTCTGTAAAAAATGAAAAATATATCATAAAGTTCTTTATCTTATAAAAATAAATAATATTTTATGTGTATCGATGTGAGGAAAATATTTACTTCTATGTCGACAAATATTTATATCCTTATCTAATAATTTCCATCAGTATTCGTTTCACCCATACTATTTATTCCTCGTACTTAATAACTTTGAAAAGTTTCTATTCTATTTTTGAATATCGACATAGAATTAAATATTTTCATAGTAAAATCTATAATGCTATATAATCTCATAACCCCTCTTGTATACACACTCGTTTAAATTAAATCTTTCCTCGTATTGATACACTGAAAATATCATTTACTTTTATAAGATAAAGAACTTTGTGAAATATTTTTCTCTTTTAACAGAATTAGGCATAACGTCGCTAACGTGCTCAGTTTCCGTCAAGTTGAATCAGCACCGGCATTGGTGTACTGCCATCAGCTGCACCAGGATTCGAGCGCAAATGTATAGCAATAGCTTAGAAGAAATTTTTGTGAAAAGATTTTGTCATTTTATTAACGTATAATTTAAACATAATATTATATGTGTGCTATAGTTGATAAGTATTATTGTAACGTGAAAAAAGTATCATGCGGTGCATATCGTCGGGTGGGAGCAAGAACGTCCTATCTCGACTCGGCGCGTAAGAACGTCCTATCTCGGCTCGGCGCGTAAGAACGTCCTATCTCAGCTCGGCTCGTAATAACATCCCATCTCGGCTCGACGCGTAAGAACGTCCTATCTCAGCTCGGCGCGTAATAACATCCCATCTCGGTTCGGCGCGTAAGAACGTCCTATCTCAGCTCGGCGCGTAAGAACGTCTCATCTCGGTTCGGCGCGTAAAAACGTCCTATCTCGGCTCGGCGCGTAAGAACGTCCTATCTCTGCTCGGCGCGTAAGAACGTCCTATCTCGGCTCGGCGCGTAAGAACGTCCCATCTCGGGTGCTCCGTGTATTGACTTTGAGCCGAGATGGGACGTTCTTACGCGCCGAGCGGAGATAGGACGTTCTTGCTCCCACCCGACGATATTATATTAATGTATTATATTAAATTTTTGGTCACGAGCGTTATACGTACTTACATGTATTTGCATGGAAATGTATATTTGTTAAAAAATTTATTGTTCTAAAATTAATGTTCTTTAAAATTAACGTTGTGGAGAAATTCTCAAAATAATCGTAAAATTATATTTTTTTAATATTTGAAAAATCTTAAAGTAATCAAAAAAGTATCACTTATGATTTGTACAAAAATCTTAAAACAGTATTAAAAATATCATTTTAAATTGGTAACAAAAAGTTCAAAATCATTTTAGCTTCAAATTTGCTTCCATTTCAAATTCATTGCAAAACTGTAATATACTAATGATCTCAAAAATATCTTTTTTATAACTGAGTGCGTAAAACTCGACTTTAGATGCCTGTTTAGCGTGCGTGAAAGTACTCACTTTACGCACTCGTGAAAGAAATCCGGGTACCAGGCATGTAACGTAGAGTTCCATGCGCTCAGTTATAAAAAATAGTAAACGCAACACGTGCGAAAGCCAGTAATCTTAGTAGCAAACAATGCCCGTGCAAACATGACTCGCTTTACACACTAGTTGCGTAATGTACTATTGTCATACCTGTCCGTAAAGTACGTACTTTACGGCCTGTTTTGCGATCGTGATGTCGTACTTTACGAATACGTATAACAAAAAATAATGTTCGTTATTCGGCCTTAAAATTTTACGGATTTGGGGAGAATTATAGGATATTTCAGGTGAAGTCAGCAGCTCAAAATTTTAAAATCGCTGAAAATTGGTTTACTTCTAATTTTTCATGAAAAAATAATGTTCCTAGAGTTTGAGACCAAAATTTTCAAAAATAAGCCAGTTAGGAACATTAAAAATTCAAATTTTTTCCATTTTTTGGTTATAATTCAACTTTAATAATTTTGTTACTAAAAAATTTTAAATTTTTTGTATAGAACATTGATTGGAAAAAAGTTTGCATTTTATTTCTAGAATATGCCAGTATTTTTTTTATAACCCTTTTCGAAAGCCTCTGATTGGTTGCTTTTTGATATACCTTCATCAAAGAATATTGAGAATACGGCCAAATTTTTTTCATTCGACAAATTTTTTTTGGGTTCTTCTTCGAAAACCCTTCAAAATGCTTTTTTGGTCAATATTGGCCGAGCAAAGGAAAAAGAGTTACAATTTTTTGAAATATCAAGAAAAATACATAATTACAATTTTGCATAGCATGATTGATGAATCTGAATATTATTCATACATCATTTGGAATGGACCGTACAACTGAATTTTGTTAAAGCATCAAATAGAATATATTTGAATATGATATAAATATCTATTTTCAATAATATTAGGCTTACACAATGAGCGATACCTAATTTTGAGTTAATAAAAATGAAATAAGGCAACAGACATTTTTGCGGTTTATATTCATAACAAAAGACAAATTCTGTTCTATTATTTATAAATAAAATACGATTTTCTTGTTAGAAAAAGAAAATAACAAGAATCTATTTTTTATTTATAAATAATACAGTAGTATTTGTCTTGTGTTATTGGAATATACACTGCAAAACTCTGTCTGTTGCCATATTTAATTTTTATTAACTCAAAATAAGGTATTGCTCATTGTGTAAGCCTAATATTATTGAAAATAGATATTTATATCATGTTCAAATATATTCTATTTGATGCTCTAACAAAATTCAGTTGTACGGTCCATTCCAAAGGATGTATGAATAATATTCAGATTCATCAATCATGCTGTGCAAAATTGTAATTATGGATTTTTCTTGATAAATCAAAAAATTGTAACTCTTTTCCCTTTGCTCGGCCAATATTGACCAAAAAAGCATTTTGAAGAGTTTTCGAAGAAGAATCCAAAAAAAAAAAAAATGTCGAATGAAAAAAATTTGGCCGCGTCGCAATATTCTTTGATGAAGGTATATCAAAAAGCAACCAATCAGAGGCTTTGGAAAATGGTTCTAAAAAAAATACTGGCGCATTCTAGAGATAAAATGCTAACTTTTTCCCAATCAATGTCCTATACAAAAAATTTCAAATTTTTTAGTAAAAAATGATTAAAGTTGAATTATAATCAAAAAATGGAAAAAATTTGAATTTTCAATGTTCCATAACTGGCTTATTTTTGAAAATTTTGTTCTCAAACTCTAGGAAAATTATTTTTTCATGAAAAACTATAAGTAAACCAATTTTCAGCGATTTTAAAATTTTGAGCTGCTGACTTCACCTGAAATGTCCCATATGCATTCTCGAACACATCAATTCTTACACGGTCCACAAAATGTTAGTTTACGGCCTAGTACCGAAAACTACTATTTTGATATAGTATCCGTGCAGTTCTACTTTACGGACTGTTTTCGGGCCGTAAAAAGCTACTTTATGGACATGTTAGTCCAGCGGCCAGCTCTACGGTTCGTGGCCGATTTAGATCTTCGAGTCTACCCAAGTTTTTCTTATGTATTTTGACCCGGATTGGATTCAGCGGGTCAAAATACATAAGAAAAACTTGAGTAGACTCGAAGGTCGAAATCGGCCACGAACCATAGGGCTGGCTGCTGGACTATGTGTACGTAAGGTATAGTAGCACTTTACGGTCCGAAATCAGTCCGAAAAGTCCAACTTTACGCATACTATATCGAAAAATCGACGCCTCCTAACCATAAAATGCTATCTCAGTGAGCAACTATACATGATTCTATTTAAAAAATGCATTCAATAAAATGCTAACTCAAATTTCCGTTCTATATAATTCTAATTTGACGCAACATTCAATAGAATTTTATGTCGAGTTAGAATTGTATTGAACTGAAATTTGAGTTAGCATTTTATTGAACGCGTTTTTGAAATAGAATCATATTGCCTTGTCTTCTGAGATAGCATCTCATGGTTAGGAGGCGTCGAAATATTGTTCGCACCACGGCCGTAAAACGTTACGGACTAAATACGAAAAGTACTATTTTGTTAATTTTTGATTAGGCAGTAATTTACATCTTAAGAAGTATTAAATAGTGCCATTTTTTATACTCATCTTTTTTTTATTTTCTTGTTATCTCAACTTTTTACGCGGGTTTTTCTGAACTTCGAATACTGACACCTATATTGTAAAAAAATGTATGATACTTATCAAAAATAGTTTTGAATCGAAGTTTTAAAAAAAAAAATTTCAAAAAATTATTTGCCGTAGTCCTTATAAGATTATGTTATGAAATAGCGGTATACGTGGTTTGTACCTTTATTGTTTCGAATTAATCTGTAGCCTGGACTGCTTTCGGCGTTTTATTCATATCATAGATTAAAGCTAGTTGTTTAGTTGTGCGCATAATACTCTGTATGATCGCACCATTATACATAAGTTGCTTTGTTTTCGTGAAAGTTTTTGAAAAGACATTTTAAAAGCATGTTTGTTAAAATTTCAGTTTGATACTTGTTTGTTTTTCTTCGATTTTGCTCTGTTAAATGCAATTGCCTTTCCCTCATTTTGTCATAATCTCAATTGCGATCGAGATTCGACCATGATCTCGAAATTGACGATCAGCTTACTACTCACAATGTTTTAAATTAAATATTAATTGTTCAAAGCTTTTTCTTGAATTCTAAGAGTCGACGCACAAAGGCAAACTTATTACCTAATTCTCAGTCAAATTTCAGATAAATCTATTGGAAATTAAAGACGAAATTTAAAAAATCGCAACATCGCATATTACTATATTAATCTCAAAATACGATATCTTGCGATTTTTCAAATTTCGTCTTTAATTTTCAATAGATTTATCTGAAATTTGACTGAGAATTAGGTAATAAGTTTGTCTTTGTGCGTCGATTCTTAGAATTCAAGAAAAAGCTTTGAACAATTAATATTTAATTAAAAACATTGTGGTCGGTACGGCAGAGAACTGCCGGATTCGTAAATCCCCACCATATCGGCATCGTTATTTTATTTATTTATTTATTTTTTTCGTTAATTCTAGAAAGTTTGCCGAAAAAAGATGATCGTCTTGTCCTCCGCAATGATACAAGCAATGTCTCATTAAATGTTGAGATAATTTGACGCACTACATTTTCCAGATTAATTTTAAATACAATTTCCGAAAATTAGAATATTTCAAACACGTTTTCTGGTAAATGTAGTCCATGATTTATATCACATAAAAATTTCATGAGATATTGCTTGCATCATTGCGGAAGCCAAGACGATTCTATTTTTCTCGAAAAAGTTTCTAGAATTAACGGAAAAAAATAAAATGGCGATGCCGGTATAGTAGGGATCTACGCAACTGTTTCACATCCCCTTAAGGGGGTGCCATAGTTGTACCGTTACCGACCGAGAAATTCACACAGTTTCAAGCTGATTAAAAATAAAATACGTAAAATCACAAAAAAACAAGAGAACACTTCGCTGCGGTTTTGAACGTTCTATCACCTAGTAAAAGTTTGAAGTCGAAATATTAAGTGGTTTTTGCAAAAACAACTTGATATTTCGACTCCAAACTTTTACTGGATGATAGAACGTTCAAAACCGCAGCGAAGTGTTCTCTCGATTTTTTGTGATTCGACGTATTTTATTTTTAATCAGCTTGAAATTGTGTGAATTGCTCGGTTGGTAATGGTAGGACTATGGAACCCCGTTAAGAGCAATCATATCTATATTATATCTATATTGTGCCTCGTTCCTTTATTATACTTTCGTTATATCTTCTAGCAAGTGCGTTGTTTAAAAAAAAAAAGAAAGAAAAAAATAATTGATAATAATTGATATAATTGAAAGGTATTTAAGTTAAAAACTTTCGTTGAAATTTTTCAAAAACCATTTTTTTGTTAATGGATTTTCAAAATGGAAATCAACAATAAATTTTTTGGCTTTGACAAGATAATTAGAACGTTAATTATAAGTATACGATTGTCTTTAAATTTTCTTAAAAATTGGTATACATACTCCTTTTTATATGTTTTATTGATTTTTGAAACCCCCAGTATAGGGAGCGATACTAATTATTGAGATAGTTAATGCCAAAGTTTGGAACTTTAACATGGAAAGCATAAGCTGAGTAGGTATTTATGACTCATTTTAATTAATTGCAAAGCCAATTTTCTTTAAAATTTTCTTTAATAATAGCATGTATACTAGACTCGAAAAGGAATAATGTAGAATATTTTTTAATATGGTAAGCGATACTATTTTCCGGGAAATGGTTATTTGAAGAAAAATTCCCATGTTATTTGTGTATCTCTATAGTTGCATCGTACAAGTCGTATTGTTTCAAGCATCGTATAAGCACTTTATATTTTTTACGTCGCCTTTTTATTATTTTTACAATAGTATACAGAGATAAATGAAGAGTTCTTCCTATAAATAATATGCTTAAAGCACAATTTTTGCGATATTGTGACTTTTATGACGTCATTGGCCTGTGAACTTCCTTAATCAATGGATGGCACTTTTTTATTTATAATAAATATAACATAATAAATATTTAATATAGTAAATATTTCAAGAGTGCCATTTTAATTTTAAATGTGTCTTGGCTATTTATAATGAAGCAACATTTTTGCAAAACATATGTTGTAAATTAATATTTTCTTAATAAATTTATGAGTACTAATTCTCTTCTTTTTTATTTTACAGGAAGTGACGACAACGTTTAAAAATTTTAATCAGAATATATATGTGTCTACAATATATTATAAATATATATTATAAATGTATTATAAATGTCTACAATACATTATAAATGTTATTGATAAGAAGTTTAATAAAATTTGCTATAGCATATTTTCAAAAATCTTTTTCTGACCTTATTGATACTCTATAAAGAATAAAATAAAATTTCGAAAAATGTAAAACATTCATTTCTATACGATTTTTAGCTCATTTTTCGACGTTTCCTGAAAAAAATTTTATATTGTCACAACTGAAAGTACGTTTCTGACAACGATACTGTTTGGCTGATTTTCTCTTGGCTGAATTTTTTAGGTACAGTAATTTTATGTTACAGTTGTGAGAGCCGTACAAGATACAATGAAAGCACTAATGTATTGAGCTCTTTTATCGTAGCATTAACACATTAAGTCCCGAATGGAAGTTTTTTCATTGTAGTTTTCAACGGTTGTATTATCTGTAAAAAAGGTTGTAAAAATCCCCAAACAAGCATATCTGATGTAAAGTTAACTGAACTTTCAGAATCTTGTATTAGATTTTTCAAAAAATGCAAACGTGAAAAACTATATATGATTAGTTCCAAAAAACATGGATTTTTCAAAATTTTCTTTTTCTTATCTCGTTTTTTCACATTTAAATCATTTCAAAATTCCTGTTTGGAGCAAAGAAATCGCGTCCTCGAAACTTGAACTTTAAAATGTGCATATTAACATTTTGAAAATAAAGGTGGAAACATTCAAAATGGCTGCTGAAACACGAAAAATTTTTCGAAAACTTTAGGAATTTTTTATATTAAGAAAGACTTTCGGAAAAAATGTTGCTGAACAAAAAGTTTTTAGAATTGATAAAAAAATACGGTGAAATTTTTTCAGAATTTTTCGACGACTTACAATTTTTCAAAATTTTTGGATTTTGAAAAATTAAATAATTTCCGAAAGTGTTTCTTTTTAAGATAAAAAATTCCTGAACTTTTCGAAAACATTTTCGTGTTTCAGTCGCCATTTTGGCTGTTTCCACCTTTATTTTCAAAATGTTAATATGCACATTTTAAAGTTCAAGTTTCGAGGTCGCGATTTCTTTGCTCTAAACAGGAATTCTGGAATGATTTAAATGTGAAAAAACGAGATAAAAAAATTTTTGAAAAATCCATGTTTTTTTTGGAAATAATTATATATAGTTATTCACGTTAGCATTTTTTCAAAAATCTAATACAAGATTCTGAAAGTTCAGTTAACTTTACATCAGATATGCTTGTTTGGGAATTTTTTACAACCCTTTTTTACAGATAATACAATCGTTGAAAACTACAGTGAAAAAACGTCCATTCAGGACTTAATGGGCTAAATAGGTTATGATTAAAGATACATACATATTTTTTACTAAAATAATCTTGATTAATAAATACACTGAATACAGATGAAATACGCAAAAGCACATTGCGAATACACTGTTGATGCGGCGGATTTTTGTATAGACAGTGCTAGTACTGCAAATCGAAACTATGGTTTCTACAACCTAAAACTTTTTTCAGTGTTATACCTTTTCTAAATCACTGCATTTTCTACAATTTAATCATTGTTAAAAATATTGCTTATGTCAACTGCAATTTACTATCAACTGATAAGAATTTTTCAATCGGTCTTACAGTCTTACAAATTAAATTAAAATAATTAATATTTATGGCAGTCAGATTGCCCTTGTTTATAATCACCCCCGCAGAATCTAAAATAAAAACTTAATTAAACCTGGAAAAAAAACTTTGTTAGCAAAGGACGATCTGACTGCCCCCACCACCAC
This sequence comes from Torymus aiolomorphi, assembly GCA_036365515.1. Taxonomy (NCBI): domain Eukaryota; kingdom Metazoa; phylum Arthropoda; class Insecta; order Hymenoptera; family Torymidae; genus Torymus; species Torymus aiolomorphi. Next base: position 180,553,294 of record CM070874.1, read on the forward strand.
ATTGCCCAACGTTTCGAGCCCGCTCCGGCTCCTCCTCAGGGACTTCATTTAATCATTGGATAGAAATAACATTTGAAAAATTGATATCACATATAATATAATAATAATTTAATGAAAATATTATGACTTTCATACTACATTTTTTCGAATTTTTATATATTATTATAGATTTTTAAACATTCGAAAAATTTACCCTAAAATACCTCCCCCCCATGTGCATCAGCTACGGTATCTCAGTCGACAGAGTAACGAAAGATCCGGGGTTCAATTCCCCGCCGAGTCATGCCGTGTTGTTTTTCTATTCAGTTTTCAATTTATTAATCTGCAATTTGCAATCCTACTTAAGTTTTCATAAATAATCTTGTGTGGCGTCACGAAATAATTCATAAATGACGTAACATGGGTAAAAAACCGCTGCCAAGCCATTGGCATCGTAGCTTCCTCAAAATTAATTTATCGTTTCTATATATGTATAGCATATAGTTCAAATATAATATATGTTTATTCATTCTACGTGTTTTAAAATGATTTATAAATTTACAATGATTTAAAAATTCATTAATATTTAAAATTTACCTTATTCCGCTCCGCCGTCAATATATCGCATACAAAATAGTCTATAAATTTCAAACTGATACATGAAGTGTGATTTTTCAAAATCACGATTTTGAAAAAAACAGTAAAAAAATTTTAACCTTAAATAGACGATTCTTTTACCTAAAGGACTTATATGATAAAGATACAAAATCTACATTTTCACAAAATTTCAACATGATTAAATCAATTTTTTTCACTAGTTATCATGTGACAAAGAAATTGACTTTCTATAAAATACGAAAAGTTTCAATATCAAATATCTCAAAAAGTAAGCGTTCGATTTTGATCAAAATTAGCACACATATTATCTATATCACATTTATCATATTGTCTATAAATATGGAGCTGATACATACAGCCGTTCTCGAGAAATTGTGATTTGAAAAAAAGGTTAAAAAAATTTTAACCTCAAAGATCTCTGAATTTTGAAGCGATTAAGTCAATTTTACTCCCGTAATCGTTGGACATACAACACTCATTTTATTAATTTTTTAATTTTTTTCTAAAAAACTAACCAACAGAATGAATTCAAATTTACAGATTACAGCTATTTATATTCTGCATTATCATGATTTTTCTCAAAAAAATTGACCGTTTAGTTTGGGAGTTATAAGCTCTAAAAAAACACGTTTTTGTTAATAACAATAGAACCGTAATAGTTAGAAACTTTTTTTTTTTAGAAAATATAGGTATTTTAATTCTCTTTCGAATGATACTCATCCGATTAAAATATCTCAATCCTATTATTAAAAAAAGCAAAAAACAATTTTGAGAAAATCGAAAATTCGAAATAAAACAAAAACGCATCGGCCCAATCAAAAAACGAATTTTTGACCCGCAATCACACTAAAAAAACAAAAATAATGAGACCTGTCCGGTTAAAATGGACCGAGTAGAAGCTAAGATCCAGGCGTATACACACACAAACATACAAGACACTTGTAGAAAAGTAATTCCAAAAATAAAATTTTTGGAAAGATAAAAATTCCGAAAATATAATTATCAGAAAGGAGAACAATCGGAAATATAATTTTTGGAAAGAAAAAATACCGAAACTTTTTTTCCTTTCGGAATTTTATTTTTTCGGATACACAAGCTTTCGTTTCTTTTTACTTTCGAAATTAAAATTTTCAATTGATTGTGTATTCGGTTTTTATAAAATTGGAATTATATTTTTCGAGTCATATTCCTTTACATCATTTTGGATTCGAAAAATAGCCTATTCGAAATTTTTATTTTTCCTTCCCTTTTACCTTCGCAATTATTTATATTCGAAATTTTTCTTTTCTATTCTTTGTAAATTTGTATTTTTTTTATTCGGGTTGTTAGTTTTCTATATTTATTGCTTTCTAAAAAAATTTTTTCCAAATTTCTCCCCCCCCCCCAGGCAGTTGCACGTGATATTAACGGTTTGTTGCATGTACTAATCTTGAAACGTACCCGAAAGCATAAAAGCCCGGTAGACACAACCTGAAAGCTAAAAACCCGGTAGAAAGATTAATCTCAGAGGCAGAACCGCGTAGTATTCAGAGGTGTTTTGGTGCATGTATTAATCTAGGAAGATTAATCTCAGAGACAGTTGCACATGATATTAACGGTTTGATGCATGTAGTAATCTTGAAATGTACCCGAAAGCATAAAAGCGGTAAAAACCCTTAGATATCTATTTTCAACTGCAGTATTTCGTTAAATCACTAAAACTAAGAGCACTATACAAAAACTAAATATTGGTGTTGTTATTAATTCCCCATCTTTAAGTTCACCGGCATCCTTGATTTTATTCCCACGTCTTACTTGGAATCCTTCGACACAGTGGTGTATTATTTTAGCGCTAGTAATACTTACAAGGAAAGTACCCGAACTGTCAAATTAAAAAAAATTCCAAACCCATATTAAAAAGTAGACCTCCATGCGAGATTCACGAAACCATTTTTTTTATCGGCTGAGAAGTGCTTTATAAGGGTTAAAATCACCCCTAAAGTTTACCCCCAAGAAACGTTTTTTTGATATATCTCGGCTTCTACTTAACTTTTTTTAACGAAACAAAATGGAAAGAGTTTCTTATTAAAAAGTCAAGAAATCCGTGGCAGTATGAACATTAAGGGTTGCATCCCTTATTTTTTAGAGGGTGAAATTGTGTTTTTTTAAGAATAATTTTTGTTGTGAGAATTCATAAAATAATTAAAAATAGGTCAAAACATTATTTTTGCCAACTACAATAAATAACAGTTGGTGTTTTTGGGCATTCTTCGCGAAACAACCCCTTAAGAGGTGGTAAACCACCCATAACACAAATGAATTAGGTATATTTTTTTGGCAATTATTTTTTTCCTTAAAACAGGTTCTTGAAGTCGTTAATCGGAATCCACAGTTAGATCCACAATAAAAATTTGAAAATAGTGAATTCAATATGGCGAAAAATTTTTTAGAAATATTTTAAATTCCACGAAAAATAGTATGTAGACCCCCTAGCGGAAATTATATTATGTAAATAAGTGTATAATAATGTAACAATGTTTTGATATGTTATTCTATTATTTATTATTTTTTTCGTACGATAAACAAGTGTATGATAATGTAGTTGTTTGTAAAAAAGTGTAAGAAAACGTAACAAATTGTACTTTTCTACTGGATTTCGGACGTTTTTACATTTTACCACAGTTTATACCATTTTTTAATAATTTCTTACTTTTCCTTACATTTGTCTACGTTTTATTAATTTTATATTTGTACTCTTAATTCAAATTTTATAGGCATTCTTACACTTTCGTACATCTTTTTACATTTTATTATATATTTGTACTTTTAATTACATATTTTACGTTTATATACAAATTTTGACACACATTTTACTTCGTATCACATATTTGTACACTTTTTTCAAATAGTTCATAATTATACTTTTATAATAATTTATAATTGTACTTTTATTTAAATAAAGCTATAAATAAAATATTTTCAAAGATGTAAAGAAAAAATACTAAAACGTAATAAATGTAAATTATTATGTATTAGAAATATAATTAATATATGTTACAAAATGTAAGTTACTGTATAAAAGTTTAAATTTTTACAAATTCTTACAGGTTTTTCTAACAAATTAATTCTTACAGATTTTTCTAACAAATACTTTCTTATAATTTCATAAAAATAAGCTACACAAGGAAATATTTAGAAAACGTAAGGAATTGAAAGAAAATGTAAGAAACTTTAACAACTTGTTAAATATGCCCGAAATCCAGTATCGTATGATTTCTTACATTTTTCGATAATTTATTCCATTGTATAAGTATTTTCTTATTTTCTTTCATATTTTATAAATTCAGCTAGGAGAGATTTTCATGCTTGTTGAAATTATGATAGGTTTTAATAAGAAAAGTTTATTTATGATTTATTAATATAAATTAATATGAACAAAATTTTTAATATAATGATAATTATAGCAATTCATGGTTATTGCGCAATATACAAGATTACGTACACTTGCATTGATATCGCTTATCTCCCGATTCCTCCTCTTTTATTCATAAATAAGTGAAACATCGGTCAGTCGAAAACAAATATAGGTTACTGAACGTTTTTCTACGCTCGTGTTAAATTAATATTCAATGTCAACATTATTTTATGGGTATTAACTAAAAATATAAGTGTCTGGAGGTACTTGCATCATATTTTTTAATGGCAAGTAAACATTTTACGAGTACGAAATCCTATTTGAATTGAATGATAACAACAATAATAATAGTTGTAAGTAACCATATAATTGAAATTTCTTTCTTCTACATAATTATTCAAAATATTTCTAATAGAAGGATATAATAGATATAATATTGAAAAGTTAAATAAAATGCAGCATTTTTAAATATAAAACTTGTCAAAATATACAATAAATTTTGAACAAGTGGCCGAAGTTAAGAAAGTCAAATTCAGTAAAAATCTATTATAGAATCTTTATTGTACCAATTGTAAATATTTTGATAGTGAAACTTTACTCTTAATACATGCATTGAATTATTTTATGATAGTAAAAATTATGTTTTGATTTTAATTTTTAGAATTACTGTTACATTACTGTTATCCTAATATATAAAATATGACATACTGACGATTTAATCAGTTAAGTGTAAAAAAATATTCATACGAGTGAATAGAAGTAGTACTTTATTTATAATAATAACGTTTAGCAACTATTTAATGCTAATAAAATAGTGTATCTTGTAGACAAAACATTGACAAACAATAACGAATTCCCATGCACTTACAAAGGAATTTAGTAAAATGTTTTCCTCAAAAGTTTTGGATGTCTGAATACTTTTTACACTTACTGTACATTCATACTATTGTACATTCCTATACTGTTATGGCTATAAAAAGGCTATAATAACTAAAACTTTTACAGGTTTACACTGCGACTCAACGTATCTAAAAGAAGAAAGAAAATATTTTCCATAAATATGAATTTGGTAAATGCGATGAATGTTTTATTTATTTTAAACAGTATGTTTCAAGATCAAGAAAAGAAATTACCTGTTAATGACGCTAAAAGAAATGTTGCTAATATAGTGTATAATATTATAATGTCAAGTATAAATGATCGTAGTATTTACGAAGAAACGGAAGAATTTCTATATTATGATGATACCTACGAACCTTACGATGACATACCTGCAGATGATTTACATGAAGATATCGATGCAGAAGATATGATAACACCCGAAACTGAAAATCAATGTAGGACCGAATCAGAGAGTATTAATTTTGACTACAAAAAGCAAGCTGTGGATAATTGGTTAAGTAGTAAAAACAAGTTAAAATTTAAAACAGTCCAAAATCGATTCAAAAAATTAAAAACAGCACGTCAGCTGTATAGATGGAGAGATCAAGTGGCAATAGGAGGAAGTAGGATCGATAAATTGAAAAAATTGAGGAATATTGTTTACAAAAATTTAACGTAGCCAGATCGAATACAATACCCATTCATGACATTGATGTAAGACGTATGGCAAAAGAAAAAGCATTAGAGTTAAACTTCAATGAATTTAAAGCTTCTAGACACTGGTTAAATGAATTCAAACGGCGATTTAATATCGTTTCTCGAAAAATAACAAAAATTATTACTAAAAAATCTATAGATGATTCAGAAGAATGGTCAGCATAAAAACAGGAATTTCGCAATAGAGTAAAAAATGCCATCATAAAATATGATGCAAAACGTGTTTATAACTCCGACCAAAGTGGTTTTAGTTACGAAATACACAGTGGTCGAACCCTCAATCTTAGAGGAGATAAAAGTGTAGAGAGTATAGTGCAATCAGTGCATTCGACAACTCATTCTTATACTATCCAACCTACTGTATCTGCTGAAGGAAAACTTCTATCACCCTTCTTTTTAGTCATGCAAGAACCAAAGGGAGAGTTTGGAACTGTAGTCAGAAAAAATTTATTTGCAGCAGAAAATGTTTATGTAATGGCATCGAAATCAGGTAAATTGACTAAAGAACATGTTGAAACTTGGGCGCAAGATGTATATTTTCCATCAACTACCATAACAAGTACCCTATTGCTTGATTCACGGAGAGGTCACTGCCTAGATATAATTTATAAAGTAAAACCGGAACATAAAATCTTAACGATTCTACAAATTCCACAAAGAACAACAAGTGAACTTCAACCGCTTGATATTTACGGTTTTCGAATGTGGAAGAACTTCGTTCGAACGTTTTCGGATATGATATTTCTAACAAATGAGGATCTCCACTTACACGATAGAAATAATATAATCAAAATGCATTCATTAGTACATAATCAATTATCAAGTCCCAGGTTTCAAAATTTATTTAAATATGCTTGGTACGCCGCCGGTTACATTGATGAAAGGCCAGAAAAAATTGAAAACCCAAAAAAATTTTGTTTCAATTCTAATTTTATTACATGCGATATTTGTGGTAAACGAGCGATTATAATATGTTCATGGTGCAAAAAATCGCTATGTTTACAACATTTTTTTCATGAATATCATTATTGTAAAACATATAATCCATGATCGTCAGAATAATTAGCTAGCTTGCCGTCTGCTGTTGGCTGACCCGTAGGATTTAAAATTGGTCGTTGTGCTGCTTAGAAATTGGTAGAATTGTATAAGAATTTGTATTAAAAGATAATAAATTGTAAAAATCTGTAAGAATTTTTAAAAATTTAAACTTTTATACAGTAACTTACATTTTGTAACATATATTAATTATATTTCTAATACATAATAATTTACATTTTATTACGTTTTAGTATTTTTTCTTTACATCTTTGAAAATATTTTATTTATAGCTTTATTTAAATAAAAGTACAATTATAAATTATTATAAAAGTATAATTATGAACTATTTGAAAAAAGTGTACAAATATGTGATACGATGTAAAATGTGTATCAAAATTTGTATATAAACGTAAAAAGATGTAATTAAAAGTACAAATATATAATAAAATGTAAAAAGATGTACGAAAGTGTAAGAATGCCTATAAAATTTGAATTAAGAGTACAAATTAAAAAGTAATAAAACGTAGACAAATGTAAGCAAAAGTAAGAAATTATTAAAAAATGGTATAAAGTGGTAAAATGTAAAAGCGTCCGAAATCCAGTAGAAAAGTACAATTTGTTACGTTTTCTTACACTTTTTTATAAACAACTACATTATCATACACTTGTTTATCGTACGATAAACAAGTGTATGATAAAAAAATAATAAATAATAGAATAACATAACAAAACATTGTTACATTATTATACACTTATTTACATAATATAATTTCCGCTAGGGAGTCTACATACTATTTTTCGTGGAATTTAAAATATTTCTAAAAAATTTTTCGCCATATTGAATTCACTATTTTCAAATTTTTATTGTGGATCTAACTGTGGATTCCGATTAACGACTTCAAGAACCCATTTTAAGGAAAAAAATAATTGCCAAAATAATATACCTAATTCATTTGTGTTAGGGGTGGTTTACCACCTCTTAAGGGGTTGTTTCGCGAAGAATGCCCAAAAACACCAACTGTTATTTATTGTAGTTGGTAAAAATAATGTTTTGACCTATTTTTAATTATTTTATGAATTCTCACAACAAAAATTATTCTTAAAAAAACACAATTTCACCCTCTAAAAAATAAGGGATGCAACCCTTAATGTTCATACTACCACGGATTTCTTGGCTTTTTAATAAGGAACTCTTTCCATTTTGTTTCGTTAAAAAAAGTTAAGTAGAAGCCGAGATATATCAAAAAAACGTTTCTTGGGGGTAAACTTTAGGGGTGATTTTAACCCTTATAAGCGCTTCTCAGCCGATAAAAAAAATGGTTTCGTGAATCTCGCATGGAGGTCTACTTTTTAATATGGGTTTGGAATTTTTTTGAATTTGACAGTTCGGGTACTTTCCTTGTTAGACCAAAAATTGATCGGTATTACTTAAGTCCTATTAATAACACTTTAGTGAGAGGGTGGCATGCAGACAATCACTATTACCTATGTCAGACCGGCGCTACTTAGACCACGTATGATCGGTAGAGCTTAGGCCACATTAAGGTAGGTGTTCGCTGTGTCCAACGACCGGCAGTAATTTAGATCACGTATGATCGGTTACGCTTAGGCCGTAAAGATCGCCCATGAGAATTGCTAGACTGGTAGTACTTAGACCAGAATTGATCGGTACTACTTAAGCCAATGCAAAAGGAGAAGGTAAAGGGAGGAAAAATTACCCCAACAATAAAAAAATATTTTACGGTATCTTAGAGTGGTTGTGGAAATGATAATGCATATACGTTCTCGTTTGCTTAGGTTATGACCGGTGCTACTTAGACCACGTATGATCGGTAACACTTAGGCCAGGATTAAAGCGTGCGAGCCGTTTGCACTATTCGGGTTAGGATGAGTAGCTGGGCCGGTAGGGCTTAGACCAGAATTGATCGGCGCTATTTAGGCCACTGCAACAAGGAAAGGAAGGGAGAGACAAGGGTTACCAAAAAATTGTTTCAAGTCTACACTTACTTTTTATTCAAAAGTTATTGGTCGACCGAGATCTTGAACTGATCTGGTTTGTATACTGGAGCGCGGCTGGTTTTAATGACAATGCTCCTCCCTCAAAAAGCTGCGGTCTCAAATCAGGACTCGCGGTGTCAGCGTCTTGTCGAATCAGCGATGATGCGTGCGGCGGCTGTGGTATTTTTAACTGTTCCTATGTTTCAATGTTGAGTGAGGTGAAGAGTGCGGGAAAGCGGGGCCCACCGATGCGGGGGCGATCTCCCTTCCAAGCGCCACAGTTTCGTCAAGCGGGGAGAACCCTATGCTCTAACACAGAGAGCAGGCACTCATCCCTTCTCTAGGATGTTTTCCGGCGGCTCGTATCCTTCTTCGAGAGCGAGAGAGAACGCTATACTGTGCGACAAAGAAGGAAGATGAGAGAGAGAAAAGATGTTCCTATCTCTCTCACTCCACGCTTTTTTGGAGAGTTTTCTTGATAAGTTTTATGTTTTATAAAAACTATTGAAAATCGAAGTTTTATAAATTAACCATTACATTACTTTATTAGATGTTACCTGAACAAGGTATTACAAATTTGAACGGTGATTCTACAGTGAATACAATCGGAGTTATGGCTAAATTAAGAATTGTTAAACATAATAACTAGTTTTACAGAAGAGTAGTTAATATAAGTTTACAAAAATATTAGACGCTGTTAAAGATCGTAAAATTAAACAATTAAACTTAAGTATTTATTAATTACGTATGTTTTACTTAATATTAATGCATTGACATAAAAGATTTCATTCAAAGTTACATAAAATATTGTTTCGGTTTATCTCCAATCATAAAATTTATAAATTTTATATTTATTTGCTACTTAATTAAATAATCATTTCTTCAAGCCTCAAATGTGAATTTAAAAAAAAAAATGGAAAATGAAATTATTGTAAGAATAAAATTATTGATTTTCAAAAAAAAACATTGATAAATTATATAAACAATTATAAAAAAAATCTTGAATTAAAATTTATATTATATAAAACTATAAAGAAAAGTTATTGCAGGTGAGCTGTGTTATTAGAAATTAAAAATCTAAAATAGTTAAATAAATATAGGCTTTATAACTTTTAAAATTGGAAATAATATTTCGTCGCAGGGTAAGGAAATGAAAAGGTTTCCTTAAAAGTGCATCTTTGATGCCTGCATAGGCTACGCAGCGTCTTAGGGGGAGATAAGATTTTCCAGATGTGCGGTACGGCGTGCATAGAGGGACCGTGAAAAAGAATGTTTTAATATTCAGTTGTCAAAATCGTTTTACAATTACTATATTGACGGTAAAACAAAATACTAACTAAGATCTGATTTATTTAATATAGTTATAGTTTCATAAAGGAGGTATAAGTATTGCGAAACGAAAAGAGTTTAAACAATAGAGATGCGTTAACTTAAAAATTAATTTAAACAAAGACTTGGAACAAAAATATTTTAGAATAGTTATAAAAATACGATGAGAAATTTATATTATAACAATAACTTATATTATAAAAAAAAAGGTTTTAGTTCAAGTGTTCATATCACATACCGTTTATATTATAAAACATTAAACCTTTGATTTTCAAATTATATATCTCAGATAACAGCATAAGTGTATAAGTGCACAACTGTATTTTATTATCCGGGTACTATAATTAATATAATTTTAGATTGCAAAAATATATTTAATTAGATTTGAATTATTATTCATTCCATTAGAAGAATGAAAAAAAAAAGAAAATGAAAATTATTTTAGATCGAATATGAAATCTTGATTAGTGCTTTTTCTTATTATGAAATTTTTCAAGGTTGTTAAAAGAGTGCAACCAACGGTACAACCTAATGTGTAGAGTTGCATATATGTAGTTGAAATATATATTCTTTTTGAGTTAAGTTAAATACTTATACATTAAAAACCCAAATAACTGTTGAAAATTAAGGGTAAGATAAAAAAAAATTTTTTTTAAATAACATGATAATAGTCATGACATGACACCTCATTTGTATCTTATATATTTACAAAGCGATATTCTAACAAAGATACGTTATATTGGAATTGAACAAAACGTTGATGCTTCTACGCAAGGAATCCTCCTGGAATCTTGCTTATCGGCAAAAACATTCGTGTCACTTAAGGTGGCTCATGCGATTTCTTATAAAAAAGCAGATACATCTTAAACTTAACAAATATGTTCTTTAGACATTAAACTTTCGATCTGTACTAAGAAAATTGTAGGTCAACGACCAAATTATCGAAAAAACTGAGTTTATAAATAAGTACGTTTAACACATAACCTTATGGGAATGAACAGTTTATTGCTTCGTAGTAACTTGTAAAAAAGCAGTTTTTAATGTACAATATATGAAATTAAAGATTTTTTTGTGAAGAATCTAATGATATCATCAGAATTATAGGTTAACGATCAAACAAAAAAGATATTAACAATAAACGTTACAAATGTGCTACTGCGCATGCGCACTGCAACCAGTCATATAAATGTAGCGACAAATTAGCAAAGTTTTTACTTATTTATAAAATCTTTTTTTTGTTTGAACATTTAGAAGTTATTTACAATAAATTTACGTAAAATACGTTAACTTAATTTGGCAATAATAAAGAAGCCCCTTGCGGGCTTCTTTATTATTGCCAAATTAAGTTAACGTATTTTACGTAAATATGTTATAACATAGTTTTTTTTGTTTAAATAAACTTCACATTTGAACTTACATGTGAAGTATTATTTAACTAAATAATACTATATTTATTTATGTTTATGTATGTCTTTTTGACCTTCTTTATATTTACTTACTCATCATTTTACTCACCCTCGCTGACGCTCGGGCGACAAAATCGACTCGCGCTTCGTTTCATATTACTTATTTCTTTTTATTTTAATAGATTTGCCATATTTTGCGCACTTCTGTGAAAAAATAGTATACACAACACGTACGCAAGGTAATTTAGGCACAAGTCGAGTTTGTCGCTTGAGCGCAGTGAGTGCTGTGCGCACTAGTTGCGTAATGTACTAGTTCGATATACCTCGGCCGATCACTGAAGTTAAGCAGCGCTGGGTGCGGTCATTATTTGGATGGGTGGCCGCGGGAAACCTATGCAATTTCAGAGATTGATTAGGTGATTTTTCGCTCCTAACAAAGTGTTGGTGTGGTGACTTCAATATGTCTTCGATTTTTAAGTCTACGGAAAGTGATATAAATACGTAAAACATAATCTCTGTCATGGGGTGATGTTGAAGCGGATGCATCAGCTTACAGTCTCTCACAGTACCTGAGACACACTGAGATCTGACTAATGGATCCGCTCTGAAGTTTCTCATCATTAAACGAAGATATGAATTTAAAGCGAGTATGGAAAAAGGTATAAGTCATTTAGTAGGCTAAATAAGGCTGCAGGTAGATAAATTCCAGGTACATATTTACACACTGTTCGATATACGGGTGAGAACTAGATTTTCATCTCGTGTAACTTTTTCACCCACGCCCCGTAGGGCGAAAATATCCACATGAGATTAAAATAACTTTTTCGTACTCTGTGCGTTAAATCTGTCTTTCCGCCCGTCATTTTGGAATAGTATATTATGCAACAAGAGCCTAAAGGGAAGTTTTTCGCATGAGCGTGATTGCGCAAGATCACTTTACACCCGTGCTCCATACGATACTTTTAGCACGCGTACGTAAAGAGAATGCGTAAAGTACATTATTTTACTTCACGCACGTATCGAAATAATAAGTATTCTGCACCGACGACAGCCCCCTACATACGAACTTTACGAACACAAGGGAAACAAATGTTAAACTTCGAAAAAGTTTTTAGAAACATTAGGTCACCTTTGTTACGTGTAGATGCATATACGAATATTAAAGAACGAAATAAGCAAGGCGTCATATTGTAATCTGACTCCTTGCTTATTTCGTTCTTTTGATCCATTTCTCAATGACGTTACAACTTTTTCTAATATACTCCTTTTGTTAAATGTTTTTAGATTTGTGCCGGCACCTAAACTAGTAACGCATACTAGTTCATTCTGTCAAAGAATAAAACTTTTTATAACAAAAAGAATTTTTATAAAAGTTAAAATTTTTACTTTTGATAGGTATTTTTCTTTTTTCTCTTGTGTAAAGCACCGAAACGGTCGCGTAACTGCTTTTTCTATTTTGTATTGAAAAATACCCTTGTGTTTAAAAGTCTAACGCGTTATGGGCTACTTTAACTGATTGCGTACAAGTGTGTGTGTGTGTATCTAGAAACGCGATGCGGCATACGTCGCGCGGTTGACACCTTCGGTTGCATGGCAACGTGTTGTTTGTTTATTTGTATTCAAGTAACATTTTATCTCCGCAAACGTTCGATCTTCAGCTTAACCTTGCCACTAGTGACCTAAATACTTCTCTTACAAGATGTACAAGCTTGTTTTGTGGAAAGGGAAAAAGGCAGAGTGTAGTGTTATTCCGGAAAACGCCATCAAACTTGGGTCCAAGGGTGTGTTGGCCAAATGGGGTGATAGATGGTACAGAGCTATGATAATCAAAGAAAGTAGTAAGTACAATTTTCTTATATTTTAACCGCCTTCTCTTTATCTATCTTTCGCAGTAACCCTTGCGGCGCGGCGTCCGTTTTCGTATTAATATTGTTTTCGAAAAATGACTTGGTATTTACTTTATTGTGTACGTTGTTTCGTTTTCCCAGATATTTCGCGTATTTTATTCGCCGCCATGAATCTCGGTTACAGTGTCCACGCAATCTGCGGACGATTTTCCTTGCGCAGGCTACCATGTATGCTCATGTGGCGCCAGATAATTGCGTAATTACTCGCGACAAATTTTACCCGCGGCTAGTCGGTTACGATCACTCTCTGTTTAACGGGGTCCGTTTCGACGACACTAGGTCGTCAGCTTTTCTCTATTCTGTGAACGCGCTTTTTCCCCCCGAAATCCCTCCGCGTGGCCACTGCATGGCACAGTTGTCGCGTGGGTTATCTCTTGATCGCACAAATTCCTTCCCCGCTAGAAAGGAGGATCACCACTATACTCAGATAACTCTTTCCCTGTTGGGGCGGAGTGGTACCAGAACGTCTTTTGCACGATTTCACGCGTCCACTCCGGGAAGTGGACGCGCGATGTCGGAGGAACACACGCGTCGCGATCGCTTGTTCGAGCACATGCTCCAATTTCTCGGAGAAAATGTGCGATTATCGGTGGCACTCCGTTTCGTGTAGGCGCATTTCTTCACGCACTGGGTTCTCGGCGAAGATGCACGTCGCTCGGCGCTCGGCGCTACACGTACACGGAACCTATACGGACTTTATCTTGCTCGCTCACTCGACCACACAACCACCCTTTTTCACGGCGTTTGCGTCATTTTCGCGAATGTCGTCCTCCTCTCGCTCACATTTTTCGCGCAAGCTATCCTCGGTTCGCTCATTCTCGTCAGCTCACTCACCAATCTTTCAGTTATTGTTGCTCGACGTTGCAGGCTCGTCCTGGCGTCGACATCGCAGCTTCTCTCAGAGATCTTGGCTGGATACACACGCCAATAATATCACATGTGACTCTTTTGCTCCCTTGCCTCGGACGCGCGCGCGACTCTTTCGCGTATTTGGTTTATCTCATAGTCGAAACACGCGTGCGGCTATACATTTTCGCGCGCTCGGTAACTCATATCCGCATTTCCTTTATCGAATAAAGACGTAACTTTTAATAAATTGCTTTTTATTGACAATATTGCTGACATGTTCCATAAATTATATTAAGATATCACTCATTCTTATGTGCTAAAATATTAAAGGGTATTGAAATTGTTTATGTCATTTGCAAATAAATGTCTATTTAGATGATGAGGATTATTTGCAAAATATGCAAATAAGAACAGATGGCTCTCTTATTGAGGACTCAGAACAACAAATCGCTGGTAAGTTACTATTTGTCGGTATGTAATATTTTTTAAAAATGGATCAGTTACTGTTAATTCAAAAAAGTAAAAGATAATTTTATTTGAAATAATTTTTGTTCATTATTTATTATCTTTTTTTTCAATTTCAGTAACTATAAAGACGTTATCTAATTTTTTTTAAACCACAGTTGTAATATGATTTATTTATTTAAAATGAGATAGATAGTCAATATATTATAAATAAAGTATATTCAATGTGACTAAGATATTTTTTTTAACAAAATGCCCATATTTAATAAACCAGATATTGTCACTGCAAACAATTATTTATGAATTACTGTAATCTTTCTTGTTTCTCAATCGATTTTAGTTTTAAAGATCTAATTTTTTTCCTCAAGTAATTTCACGAGGATTTACCGAAGGAAAACTACAAAATTATTCAAAACTCATAAAGTTATAGCTAGTTGTTCCTAATTTGATTATTGAAGCTAATGGTAGTAGTAGATAATATTTGTTTGGAAGCAGCTAATGGACAAATTCTACCACGTATGTTTTAATTAATTAGACAATAATAAAAACAATTTTTCTTGATGCTCTGGTGGAAAGTACGTGGTTTCGCCATTGTTTTCGATGGCGAAAGAAGGACATTTAACCATTGATTCTGAGTTGGAAACTAGGCAACTGTAGACTTTATTAATAGATTGTTTTAGAGGTTTTGTCAACATATTCAAAGTCATTAACCTATATTTACAACAAAAACTATCACTTCTGATCATCAAGATACACCCGATGGACATTGATTCTAGCAATGCATGACCCGTTAGTGGCACTCACACATAACCTTTTGAATGTTCATATCATTTTCGAGGTATGTTAACGATTTAAATGTTATGTCTGACAGTCACTAACGGGGTATGCATTGTCAGAATCAATGCGGCCCATCGGGTATACAAGTGATTTATATTGCTTTAATTTGTGAAATGGATAAAAGATTGTTCGTTAATAATGTCGCACTTTTTGTGAGAATTTCTTCTTGAGTGATCATTTATTTTTTCAGATACAAATAAAGTAGTTGACTTTGTTGCTGCAAATGGAGCAAAAGTACCGCATATTTAATAATTGTACGTGTAACAATTGTAACAGTTGCACGTAAAATAAAAATATTTTACATGATCTTCAGTAAAATTCACTTATTAAAATTATGCATGTGATGTTTTCGATGCCCCCCCCCCCCCCCCCCGACCAGCAGCACTCGCTGCGCTCGTGCCGCAAATGTCGGGGGCGGGCATCGAACTCAATGCTCTCGAACCCGTCGGGTGCGTTATCATTGTCAGTGGCAAACGTACTTTCCACCGGACATCAAGAAAAATAGTATACGGTACACGAGACGAAACTTCAAGGCCCGCCACTGCGTGATATGGCGCCCTCGGCTTCGAGTCGGGCGCCAACTTCGCGCAGTGGCGGAACTTCAACTTTCGTCACTTGTACCGTAATGTACTATATTTTTCCGACGTTTCGGACATTTATTCTATGTCCCTCTTCAGGTTTCAAAGTACAAAATATACAAAATATAAAATTAATACAACAATCTTTTTACACACATTTGAGGATTGGCGGTGGCCTGCCACCAATACATGCGGTCCTTGTACCACCTTTCTTACTCTGTCTCGCGATGCCTACTGCATCACCTCCCACCGTAGGTGATATGGCAGGAAATCACATGTATCTCCACATACAAATACTTTTGAGTATAAAAGATTGAAATTGGCTGAATCATAGCATTGACAAACGGAAAATTCTTCCGTATAGGTGTCATTTTTGACACGTTTTTGTAAGTGAATTTTTGTTATAACTGTGATAATCTTCTTCAAATGTGGGTAAAGCGATTGTTGTATTAATTTTATGTTTTGTATATTTTGTACTTTAGAACCTGAAGAGGGACATAGAATAAATGTCCGAAATGTCTCAAAAATAAATTTTTTTAATTGTTGTCTAATTAATTAAAACAAACTTGGTAGAATTTGGCCATTAGCTGCTTTCTAATGATATTTTTGTATAACATTTTTCATACCTTCTTTCTTAGTAATATTATCTCATTATATTATCTAAAAAAGAAAAGAAAAAACTATCGCTAAAGGAAATCCTAAGTGTCTAGGTCTCGTTAGAAGGTTCACTCAATTGCATGCCGGAATATCACATAAGAGATCTCGTTCAAAGTCTGGTTTTGTATCCCGGCGAAGATCTCACTTAAAGTCTCGCCCAAAGTCTTGGTAAAAGTCTTGCAAAAAATCTCGCTAAAAGACTCGCTTAAAGACTGGCTAAAAGTCTCGTTTAAAGTGTCATGAAAAGTCTTGCTCAAAGTCTCGACAGAAATCTCGTTCAGTCTTGCGTGAAAATATTGCTAGAGAACTCGCATAAAGTCTCGCGGGAAATCGCGGTTATAGTCTCGCCAAAAGTCACGTTCAAGGTCTCGTCCAAAGTCTCACTTAACGACTTGCCTGAATATCACATTAAAGATCTCGTTCAAAGTCTGGTTTCGAATCCCGGCGAAGGTCTCACTTAAACTCTCACTTAAAGTCTCGATGTAAGTCTCGCTCTCAGTCTCGGCCAAAGTCTCCTTAAAAGTCTCACTTAAAATGTCGCTCAAAGTCTCACTTAAAATGTCGCTCAAAGTCTCGCTTAAAGTTTCGCTCAAAGTCTTGCTGCAAACTTTGGTTATAGTCTCATGCAAATTCACGACCAAGGTGAGTTTAGAAGGCTCACTCAATGACTTGCCTGAATATCACATAAGAGATCTCCTACAAAGTCTGAGATCGAATCCCGGAGAAGATCTCCCTTAAAGTCACGCCTTTAGGCTCGCTCTAAGTCCGGGTTAATGTCACGCTAAATGTCTCGCCCAAGTTCACGACCAAGGTCTCGTTCAAAGTCTCACTCAACGACTTGCCTGAATATCACTTTAGAGATTTCCTTCAAAGTCTGATTTCGAATCCCGGCGATGGTCTCACTTAAAGTCTCGCTTGTAGTCTCAATCTAAGTCTCGCTCTAAGTCTCGCTTTAAGTCTCGCTCTAAGTCTCGCTCTAAGTCTCGCTCTAAGTCTCGGCCAAAGTCTCGTTAAAAGTATCGCTTAAAGTCTCGCTCAAAGTCTCGCTTAAAGCCCCGCTCAAAGTCTTCCCGCAAACTTTGGTTATAGTCTCATCCAAATTCACGACCAAGGTGTGGTTAGAAGGCTCACTCAATGACTTGCCTGAATATCACATAAGAGATCTCCTACAAAGTCTGATGTCGAATCCCGGAGAAGGTCTCCCTTAAAGTCACGCCTTTAGGCTCGCTCTAAGTCCGGGTTAATGTCACGCTAAATGTCTCGCTTAGTCTCGCAAAAACTCTCGCTTAAAGTCTCGTTGAAGGTCTCGCTGCAAACTGCGGTTATAGTCTCGCCCAAATTCACGACCAAGGTCTCGTTAGAAGTTTCACTCAACTACCAGCTAAAATACACATTAGAGATCTCCTTCAAAGTCTGGTTTCGAATCCCGGCTAAGGTTTCACTTAAAGACTCGCTTGTAGTCTCGATCTAAGTCTCGATCTAAGTCTGGGTCAAAGTCTCGTTAAATGTATCGTGTAAAGTCTGGCTAAAACTCTCGCTTAAAGTCTCGCTGAAAGTCTCGCTGAACATCGCGGTAATAGTCTCGACCAAATTCACGACCAAGGTCTCGTTAGAAGTATCACTCTACGACTTGCCTGAATATCACATTAGAGATCTCCTACAAAGTCTGGTTTCGAATCCCGGCGAAGGTCTCACTTAAAGTCTCGCTTAAAGTCTCGCTCAAAGTCTCGCTGGAAGTCTCGCTGAAAATCGCGGTATAGTCTCGCCCAAATTCACGACCAAGGTCTCGTTATAAGTATCACTCCACGACTTGCCTGAATATCACATTAGAGATCTCCTACAAAGTCTGGTTTCGAATCCCGGCGAAGGTCTCACTTAAAGTCTCGCTTTTAGTCTTGATCGAAGTTTCGCTCTAAGTCTCGGTCAAAGTATCGATCAATGTATCGTGTAAAGTCTCGCTAAAACTCTCGCTTAAAGTCTCGCTGAAAGCCTCGCTGAAAATCGCTGTAATAGTCTCTCCGAAATTCATGATCACGGTATCGTTAGAAGGCTCACTCCACGACTTGCCTGAATATCACATTAGAGATCTCCTACAAAGTCTGGTTTCGAATCCCGGCGAAGGTCTCACTTTAAGTCTCGCTTTTAGTCTTGATCTAAGTTTTGCCCCAAGTCTCGGTCAAAGTATCGACCAATGTATCGTGTAAAGTCTCGCTAAAACTCTCGCTTAAAGTCTCGCTGAAAGTCTCGCTGAAAATCGCTGTAATAGTCTCACACAAAATCACGATCATGGTCTCGTTCAAAGTCTCACTCAACGACATGCCTGGATATCACATTAGAGATCTCTTACAAAGTCTGGTTTCGAATCCCGGAGAAGGTCTCACTTTAAGTCTCGCTTTTAGTCTCAGTCAACGTCTCGCTAAATTTCGCGCTTAAAGTCTCGCTCAAAGTCTCGCTTAAAGTCTCGCTCAAAGTCTCGCTCAAAATCTTGCTGCAAACTTTGGTTATAGTCTCGCGCAAATGCACGACCAAGGTCTCGTTCAAAGTCTCACTCAACGACTTGACTGAATAACACATTAGAGATCTCCTTCAAAGTCTGGTTTCGACTCCCTGCGATGGTCTCACTTAAAGACTCGCTCGTAATCTCGAGCTAAGTCTCGCTCTAAGTCTCGCTCTAAGTCTCGGCCGAAGTCTCGTTAAAAGTCTCGCTTAAATTCTTGATACAAACATGGGTTATAGTCTCATCCAAATTCACGACCAAGGTGTGGTGAGAAGGCTCACTCAATGACTTGCCTGAATATCACATAAGAGATCTCATACAAAGTCTGATGTCGAATCCCGGAGAAGGTCTCCCTTAAAGTCACACTTTTAGTCTCGGTCAACGTCTCGCTAAATGTCGCGCTTAAAGTCTCGCTCAAAGTCTCGCTTAAAGTTTCGCTCAAAGTCTTGCTGCAAACTTTGGTTATAGTCTCGCCCAAATTCACGACCAAGGTCTCGTTAGAAGTATCACTCCACGACTTGACTGAATATCACATTGGAGATCTCCTACAACGTCTGGTTTAGAAATCCGGCGAAGGTCTCACTTGAAGTCTCGCTTTTAGTCTCGCTCAACGTCTCGCTTAAAGTCTCGCTCAAAGTCTCGCTTAAAGTCTCGCTCAAAGTCTCGCTCAAAGTCGCTTAAAGTCTTGCTGCAAACTTTGGTTATAGTCTCGCTCAAATTCACGACCAAGGTTTCGTTAGAAGTATCACTCCACGACTTGCCTGAATATCACATTAAAGATTTCCTTCAAAGACTGGTTTCGAATCCCGGAGATGGTTTCACTTAAAGTCTCACTTAAAGTCTCGCTCTAAGTCTCGCTCAAAGTCTCGCTTAAAATCTCGCTGAAAGTCTCGCTCAAAGTCTCGCTTAAAGTCTCGCTTAAAGTCTCGCTCAAAGTCTCGCTCAAGGTCTCGCTTAAAGTCTTGCTGCAAACTTTGGTTATAGGGTTATAGTCTCGCCCAAATTCACGACCAAGGTCTCGTTAGAAGTCTCGCTCCACGATTTGCTTGAATATGACATTAAAGATCTCCTACAAAGTCTGGTTTCGAATCCCGGCGAAGGTCTCACTTGAAGTCTCGCTTTTAGTCTCGCTCAACGTTTCGCTTAAAGTCTCGCTCAAAGTCTCGCTTAAAGTCGCGCTCAAAGTCTCGCTCAAAGTCTGGCTTAAAGTCTTTCTGCAAACTTTGGTTATAGTCTCGCCCAAAATCACGACCAAGGTTTCGTTAGAAGTATCACTCCACGACTTGCCTCAATATCACATTAAAGATCTCCTTCAAAGACTGGTTTCGAATCCCGGCGATGGTATCACTTAAAGTCCCGCTCTAAGACTCGCTCAAAGTCTCGCTTAAAGTCTCGCTCAAAGTCTCGCTCAAAGTCTCGCTTAAAGTCTCGCTCAAAGTCTTGCTGTAAACTGTGGTTATAATCTCGCCCAAAACACGACCAAGATCTCGTGAGAAGTATCGCTCAACGACTTGCTTGACTATAACAATAAAGATCTCCTACAAAGTCTGATTTCGAATTCCGGCGAAGGTCTCACTTAAAGTCTCGCTTTTAGTCTCGGTGAACGTTTCGCTTAAAGTGTCGCTCAAAGCCTCGCTTAAAGTCTCGCTCAAAGTCTCGCTCAAAGTCTCGCTTAAAGTCTTGCTGTAAACTGTGGTTATAGTCTCGCCCAAATTCACGACCAAGGTCTCGTGAGAAGTATCGCTCAACGACTTGCTTGACTATAACAATAAAGATCTCCTACAAAGTCTGATTTCGAATTCCGGCGAAGGTCTCACTTAAAGTCTCGCTTTTAGTCTCGGTGAACGTATCGTTAAATGTCGCGCTTAAAGTCTCGCTCAAAGTCTCGCTTGAAGTCCCGCTCAAAGTCTCGCTTAAAGTCTCGTTCAAAGTCTTGCTCGACGTCTCGCTCAAAGTCACGCGGCAAACTTCGGTTATAGTCTCGCCCAAATTGACAACCAAGGTATCGTTAGAAGTATCACTCCACGACATGCCTGAATATCACATTAGAGATCTCCTACAACGTCTGGTTTCGAATCCCGGCGAAGGTCTCACTTAAAGTCTCACTTAAAAACTAGCTCTAAGTCTCGCTCAAAGTCTCGTTGAAAGTCTCGCTCAAAGTCTCGCTCAAAGTCTCGCTCAAAGTCTCGCTTACAGTCTCGCTCAAAGTCTTGCTGCAAACTTTCGTTATAGTCTCGTCCAAATCATGACCAAGGTCTCGTTAGAAGTATCACTCCATGACTTGCCTGAATATCACATTAGAGATCTCCTACAACGTCTGGTTTCGAATCCCGGCGAAGGTCTCACTTAAAGTCTCGCTTTTAGTCCCGCTCAACGTCTCGCTTAAAGTGTCGCTCAAAGTCTCGCTTAAAGTCTTGCTCAAAGTCGCGCTCAAAGTCTCGCTCAACGTCTCGCTCAAAGTCACGCTGCAAACATCGGTTATAGTCTCTCCCAAATTCACGACCAAGGTATCGTTAGAAGGCTCACTCAACGACTTGACTGAATATCACATTAGAGATCTCCTTCAAAGACAGGTTTCGAATCCCGGCGATGGTTTCACTTAAAATCTAACTTAAAGTCTCGCTCTAAGTCTCGCTGAAAGTCTTGCTGCAAACTTTGGTTATAGCCTCGACAAATTCACGACCAAGATCTCGTTAGAAGTATCACCCCACGACTTGCCTGAATATCACATTAGAGATCTCCTACAAAGTCTGGTTTCGAATCCCGGCGAAGATCTCACTTAAAGTCACGCTTTTAGTCTCATTCAATGTCTCGCTAAATGTCGCGCTTAAAGTCTCGCTCAAAGTCTCGCTTAAAGTCTCGCTCAAAGTCTTGCTGCAAACTTCGGTTATAGTCTCGCCCAAATTCACGACCAAGGTCTCGTTAGAAGTATCATTCCACGACTTGACTGAATATCACATTGGAGATCTCCGACAACGTCTGGTTTCGAATCCCGGCGAAGGTCTCACTTGCGGTCTCGCTCTTAGTCTCGCTCAACGTCTCGCTGAAAGTCTCGCTCAAAGTCTCGCTTAAAGTCTCGCTCAAAGTCTCGCTCAAAGTCTCGCTTAAAGTCTTACTGCAAACTTTGGTTATAGTCTCGCCCAAATTCACGACCAAGGTCTCGTTAGAAGCATCACCCCACGACTTACCTGGATATCACATTAGAGATCTCCTACAAAGTCTGGTTTCGAATCCCGGCGAAGATCTCACTTAAAGTCACGCTTTTAGTCTCATTCAACGTCTCGCTAAATTTCGCGCTTAAAGTCTCGCTCAAAGTCTCGGTTAAAGTCTCGCTAAAAGTCTCGCTCAAAGTCTCGCTTAGAGTCCCGCTCAAAGTCTTGCTCAAAGTCTTGCTGCAAACTTTGGTTATAGTCTCGCCCAAATTCACGACCAAGGTCTCGTTAGAAGAATCACTTCACGACTTGCCTGAATATCACATTAGAGATCTCCTACAAAGTCTGGTTTTGAATCCCGGCGATGATCTCACTTATAGTCACGCTTTTAGTCTCAGTCAACGTCTTGCTAAATTTCGCGCTTAAAGTCTCGCTCAAAGTCTCGCTTAAAGTCTCGCTCAAAGTCTCGCTTAAAGTCTTGCTTCAAACTTTAGTTATAGTCTCGCTCAAATTCACGACCAAGGTCTCGTTATAAGTTTCACTCCACGACTTGCCTGAATATCTTATTAGAGATCTCCTACAAAGTCTGGTTTCGAATCCCGGCGAAGGTCTCACTTAAAGTCTCGCTTTTAGTCTCGGTCAACGTCTCGCAAAATGTCGCGCTTAAAGTCCCGCTCAAAATCTCGCTTAAAGTCTCGCTCAAAGTATCATTTAAAGTCTCGCCAAAAGTCTCGCTTAAAGTCTCGCTCAAAGTCTCGGTTAAAGTCTCGCTGAAAGTCTCGCTCAAAGTCTCGCTTAGAGTCCCGCTCAAAGTCTTGCTTAAAGTCTTGCTTCAAACTTTAGTTATAGTCTCGCTCAAATTCACCACCAAAGTCTCGTTATAAGTATCACCCCACAACTTGCCTGAATATCACATTAGAGATCTCCTACAAAGTCTGGTTTCGAATCCCCTCGAAGATCTCACTTAAAGTCACGCTTTTAGTCTCAGTCAACGTCTTACTAAATTTCGCGCTTAAAGTCTCACTCAAAGTCTCGCTTAAAGTCTTGCTTCAAACTTTAGTTATAGTCTCGCTCAAATTCACGACCAAGGTCTCGTTATAAGTTTCACTCCACGACTTGCCTGAATATCTTATTAGAGATCTCCTACGAAGTCTGGTTTCGAATCCCGGCGAAGGTCTCACTTCAAGTCTCGCTTTTAGTCTCGGTCAACGTCTCGCTAAATGTCGCGCTTAAAGTCTCGCTCAAAATGTCGCTTAAAGTCTCGCTCAAAGTATCATTTAAAGTCTCACCAAAAGTCTCCCTTAAAGTCTTGCTCAAAGTAACGCTGCAAACTTCGGTTATAGTCTCGCCCAAATTCTCGACCAAGGTATCGTGAGAAGGCTCACTCAACGACTTAACTGTATATCATATTAAAGATCTCCTTGAAAGTCTGGGTTCGAATCCCGTCTAAGGTCTCACTTAAAGTCTCGCTTCTAGTTTTGATCTAAGTTTCGCTCTAAGTCTCGGTCAAAGTATCGATCAATGTATTGTGTAAAGTCTCGCTAAAACTCTCGCTTAAAGTCTTGCTGAAAGTATCGCTGAAAATCGCTGTAATAGTCTCACACAAATTCACGATCATGGTCTCGTTCAAAGCCTCACTCAACGACTTGCCTGGATATCACATTAGAGATCTCTGACAAAATCTGGTTTCGAATCCCAGTGAAAGTCTCACTTAAAGTCTCGCTTTTAGTCTCGCTCTAAGTCAGGCTTAATGTTACGCTAAATGTCTCGCTTAGTCTCTCAAAAAGACTCGCTTTGAGTCTCGCTTAAAGTCCCGCCGAGAATCACGGTAATAGTGCCGCAGAAATTCACGACCAAGGTCTCGTTACAAGTATCACTTAACACTTACCTGAATATCACATTAGAGGTATCGTACAAAGTCTGGTTTTGACTCCCAGCGATGGTCTCACTTAAAGACTCGCTTGTAGTCTCGAGCTAAGTCTCGCTCTAAGTCTCGCTCTAAGTGTCGGCCAAAGTCTCGTTAAAAGTCTCGCTTAAAGTCTCGCTCAAAATCTCGCTTAAAGTCTCGCTCAAAGTCTCGCTTAAAGTCTCGCTCAAAGTCTCACTAAAAGTCTCGCTGCAATCTTTGGTTATAGTTTTGCCGAAATTCACGACCAAGTGCTCGTTAGAAGGCTCACTCAACGACTTGCATGAATATCACATTAGAGATCTCCTTCGAAGTTCAGTTTCGAATACCGTCGATGGCCTCACTTAAAGTCTCGCTTGTAGTCTCGATCTAAGTCTCGCTCTAAGTCTCCCTCTAAGTCCCGGTCAGTCTCGTTAAATATAACGTGTAAACTCTCGCTAATACTGTCGCTTAAAGTCTCGCTGAAAGTCTCGCTGAAAATCGCGGTAATAGTCTCGCCCAAATTCGCGACCAAGGTCTCGTTCAAAGTCTCACTCAACGACTTTCCTGGATATCACATTATAGATCCCCTCCAAAGTCTGGTTTCGAATCCCGGCGAAAGTCTCACTTAAAGTCCTGCTTTTAGTGTCTCTCTATGTCCGGGTTAAAGTCACTCTCAATGTCTCGCTTAAAGTCTCGCTAAAAGTCTCGCTTAAAGTCTCGCTCAAAGTCTCGCTGCAAACTTTGGTTATAGTCTCGCCCAAATTCACGACCAAGGTCTCGTTAGAAGTTTCACTCAACTGCCTGCCAAAATATCACACAAGAGATCTCTGACAAAGTCTGGTTTCGAATGGTGGCGAAGATCTCACTTAAACTCTCGCTTTCAGTCTCGGTCAAAGTCTCGCTAAATGTCTCACTTAAAGTCTCGCTTAAGGGGGTTTCACCAACGAGGCCCGAACCCACAGAGAACGGCGCCCCGTACGACGCGTACAGGCTCTCGCATGCGCTCCCCCTCTCTTTCTGTTGAGAGTTGCTTGCTACGGGACTGAGCACAGACACCGAGAGACGCCAATCTGTGTGTGCGCAGTAAGCGTGCGCGCCAGCAGCGCTCTCGCTCTCTCTCCCCTCGCCATGCATGCGTCGCACGCACGCGTGAAATCTAACCTGATATTCCGCACGATCAATTAACGTATCTCACGAACGAGACCGCTGGGCTTTCTCAGATTTGAATGTCTTGTTCTAATAGATGTCGTTAATGACATTTCGGTTTTTAGAAAAATTGCTAAGAAAACTTTTTGAGTTACAAATGAAAACGTTCATTTCGCGTGGGCCGTTCCATAAGTCGCTGTGTTAAAATGCGCGACTTTGATATTTAATATCTCGAGAACTAAACCGCTGGGAGTTTTTAGATAGATATATCTTATAGACCATAGTATTATCAACACCTGGTCAAAATTGAAAGAAATTTCTAAGAAAAGGCGTTTTGGGCGAAACCCCCTTAAAGTCTCGCTCAATGTCTCGCTTCAGGTCTCGCTCAGGGTCGTGCTGCAACTTTGGTTATCGACCAAGGTCTCGTTCAAAGTCTCATTCAACGCCTTGCCTGAATATCACATTAGACATCTCCCTCAAAGTCTGATTTCGAATCCCGGCGAAGGTCTCACTTAACGTCACGCCTTTAGGCTCGCTCTTTGTCCGGGTTAAAGTCACGCTAAATGTCTCGTTTAAAGTCTCGCTCAAAGTCTCGCTGCAAACTGCGGTATTAGTCACGCTCAAATTCATGACCTAGGTCTCGTTAGAAGGCTCACTCAACTACCTGCCAGAATATCACATAAGAGATCTCTTACAAAATTTGGTTTCGAATCCCAGCGAAGGTCTCACTTAATGTCTCGCTTTTAGTCTCGCTCTATGTCCGCGTTAATGTCACGCTAAATGTCTCGTTTAAAGTCTCGCAAAAAGTCTCGCTTAAAGTCTCACTCAAAGTCTCGCTGCAAACTTTGGTTATAGTCTCGTCCAAATTCACGACTACCGTCTCGTTAGAAGTTTCACTCAACTGCCTGCCAGAATATCACATAAGAGATCTCTGACAATGGCTGGTTTCGAATCCCGGCGAATGTCTCACCTAAAGTCTCGCTCAATGACTCGCTTAAAGTCTTGCTAAAAGTCTGACCTAGATTCTCTGTTGAATATAGAAGTCAACATTTTTGCTATCTTAATGCAGTATGTTTTTTTTATTACAGAAGGGTCAAGTGACACGATTGTTAAGGCAGCGTCCATAGCAGATAATTTTGTCGAAAGGGCCGAACAGTATAGTTCAGAAGTGAATTCATCTGTTAGATCGCCGGCATGTATTATGGATAAACAAGCAGGTACACGAATATTAATAAAGGCTATTGCCAGTTAAGCTAGTCGAACATGCCTTCAATAGATTTTCCTTTGATACCGGTACTACGAAAATTGTTATAAAACAGACAATTTTTAAATTTTTGATTACCCCTTACCCCTTAACCCCTCTGAAGTACTAGGTTAATCTTCCGGTACGTTCCCGTCCTTGCTTTGAGAAGGAAGGGGGAGGCCCACTAAGACTATCAAGGAGCATTGGACTCCAGAGGGATGTCTATCCCCGAACCACCTATAACCTTTCCTACAGCAACCCCAGTCCGGAACCGCTTTCGCAATGCTTCGGGCCAGGGCCGCAGCCCTACTGCCTGCTGGGGGCGCATCCATTCTTTATCTCTCGACTTTCGATTCTTTTTCTAGTTCACCTTTTAAATTAAGTGCTCTGTACGCAGACGGTGATCTCAGATCGCCCTTTCCATTGCTAAGAGTACTAGCTTTGCTTTTTTTCATTCTTCGGAGTCAGATGGCCCTATTCAGCTCCACCGTAGTGAAAACAGGGATATCCTCCGATTGTACGTTTTCGAAAGTAAAGTCGGTCCGATGAGGATACCTGGAAAGGAGCCCATTGACGATGAAGCACATTGTCAGCGCGTCTTTAATCTCGGGTGGCTTCATTTACCATATTTTACGTGTTGCGATCTTGTATCCTATATCCCATGGGTTCGATTCTACCATCGCACATTTCTTTCCAGCACCGCCGCTTACTGGCCTTGAATGCCTTTCTAAGGATTTTCGACTCAAAGACTCGCTAAAAGTTTTGCTCAAAGTCTGACGTACATTCTATGTTGAATAATAGAAGTCAACATTTTAGCTATCTTAATGCTGTATGTTTTTTTTAATTACAGAAGGGTCAAGTGTTAAGGCAGAGTCACTACTAGATGATGTCGCCGAATGTGTCGAAAAAGGCATTTCAGAAGTGAATTCTTCTATGGACAATCAAGAAGGTACAAAAATAATAATAAATTTTATTTTTTTTCTGATTAATAACCGCACTTAAGTTGAATGGCGATATTGTTATTCATTTTTATTATTTTGTTCTTTGTTTTTCATAATATTTTTGTATAACCTTATTGATACATTTTTTCTTAGTAATATTATTTCATTATATTATCTAAAAAAGAAAAGAAACTGTCGATAAAAGAATTCCTAAGTATCTCGGTCTCGTTCGAGGTCTCACTCAAAGTCTCGTTTATAGTCTCGCTCTAAGTCTCGGATAAAGTTTCGCTAAATGTCTCGCTTAAATTCTCATGCAAAGTTTTGCTCAAAGTCACGCTAGATATCTCGTTCAGTCTCGCCTGAATATATTGCTAGAGATCTCGTTTAAAGTCACGCTGGAAATTGCGGTTATGGTCTCGCCCAAAGCCACGTCCAAGGTCTTCTTCAAAATCTCACTCAATGGCTTGCCAGAATATAACGCTAGAGATCTCCGTCAAAGCCTTGCTTAGAATTCCGGCGAAGGTCTCACTTAAAGTTTCGATCAAAGTCTCGGTCAAAGTCTCGCTAAAAGTCTCGCCTAAAGTCTCGCCTGAGTATATTGCTACCCAATAAGCAAAAAGAATTTTTAATGAACTCTTTAAGACTACTTTATGAATGCTTTTTCCATGAAAGTAATCATAAAGAATTCTTATTGGACCACTTTATCCGATCTCGAATGTCCCGTCGGTGCTGATTCTTTAAGTATTAACAGAGAATTCTTTACGGAAATATTTTTTGCCAAATTAATAACCCCAAATCTTTTTAATAGTTAAAAGACTTCTTAAAGAATTCATAAAGACTCCAGAAAGCATTCACAAAGACTTCACAAAGAATCCCTTACGTTGATGTAGAACATTTTTTAATACACAAAATTTTTATTAAATATTATGAATTTATAATTTATCGATTTTTCTATAGAAATAAGTAGATAAGATGAACAATAAAGTAATAAAATTCAATTTTAACGTTGAAAAAAATCCTGCCGGTATGGGGATTTGAACCTGGGTCTTCGGGTTGACAGGCGAAGTCTTAACCGTTTGCGCCATCGACGAACACTTACGTGTTATAATTCGAATCGTCTACAGATGTTCTGATGTACTAATACTAATAATCTTTTAGAATACTTAGTGATTACTTTATGATTACTTTGTGATTACTTTCCATTGATATTATTTTGTTTTATTAAAAATATTTTTGAAAATATTTTATACAACGTAATCTATAAGAATACTTTGTGAATACTTAGAAAATCATCCTCATGCGGACATTCGGTACTACTTAAAGAATTCTTTTACCCCAGATTTTTGCTTATTGGGTAGTGATCTCGTTTACAGTCTCGCCTAAGTCCAAGACAAACTGCGGTTATAATCTCGCCTAGTCACACCCAGATCTCGTTAGAAGGCTCACTCAATGGCTTGCCAGAATATCACATTAGAGATCTCCTTCAAAATCTTGCTTGGGGCACGGCGAAAGCCTCATATAAATCGCTCTCGCTCACACACGGAGAGAAATCTGTAGCCAAAAGCGCATCAGAGGTTATCTACTTCTGGCATCACTCAGTATCATGCGATTTGCGCCTTAACCTCGTGACAGTTAGTCTCAAACTTGCGCGCCATCTTCATCCAACTTCATATGCCCTATAATCGCTTGGCCTGATAACCAAAATTCATGAGTCCCTTGACTTTTGATCGAACGGTGAAGAAAGCGAAAACTATATATGCTCCAAATGTCAAAGCGATGATGACATTTTCCATCAGTCGTAGCAAAAAGCGCATTAAGTTAATTATGAAGTTTGATAAAAAAACAGCATGAAGTTAACTCATAATAAAACAATAGAGTCTCTTCATACATAGACCGATGAGCTTTTCGCTACAGATTTCTCTCCGTGTAGTCTCGCTCAAAAGTAGTAAGAAGCCCCATATGGAGAGACAGCCCCCCCCCCCTTCCGCCGGTGTAGTCTCTCCATATGGGGATAGCGTAAGTTTGGGTCCGTATAGCGCGCCCCCACCACTCGTCTACGTTCAAGAGGGTGATGTAGAGTTGTCCCTTCCCCCAAAGGCCCCCTTTCCTCCCGGAATTATACACTATAGTGTTATAGCGTAAGATAAGGAGATGTGTGGGATTTTAGGAATATGGGTGATGTGCATAGGTTGTTTTATTTTTTATTTATTTTTATTTATTTAAGGATTATACATGTTTATTTACAGACTTAATATATACAAATTTTTGTATACATACAAATACACACAAATTTTTCTATTGTTTTGGCGGTGATGGTGGTACACTGTGTGTACGAATCATTAAGGCACGGCCGCCTAGTTCGTCAGTCAGGTCCATTGTAGTTTTCATATCGGCGATGCAGTTGAAAGCAGGATTGCCAAACGGTACAAGCTTGACAATCATGTCGTGTGCTAGAGATTTCTCTCCGTCCGCGTTTTGTGCCCCTTTTGTTCTCCATGCACCCTGTAGAACGTTCTTATGTAGTGCATTGCGGAACATACCAGATGCAAAATGGAACATGCTGTAAACAAAATATTAATAGCGTTAAGATTTTATATTTTAAAATTATTTAAATTTTATTTTGATTATGAAAAAATATTAAGCAGTAAAAATTTTATCTAAGAATTTAAAAATATAAAAGAAATGTTATTTTTCGATTAAAAAAGTCTACATTTAAGAAAATATAAGAAGCAAATTTTATTTTGATTATGAAAAAATATTAAGCAGTAAAAATTTTATTTAAGAATTTTATTTAAGAAAAAATTAAAAAATATAAAAGAAATGTTATTTTTCGATTAAAAAAGTCTACATTTTTAAGAAATTATAAGAAGCAAATATATAAAAGCAAAATTATTTAAGAAAAAAAAAAGCAAATTTATAACACACGAAACATATACTTACTATCCTTGAATGTACACCTGCAAATCGAATAATTTCTTTGATATCCTCAGTACATCCTTCTTTGTCACCTTGGCTCCGTTTCCGTCTAATTTTGGCTTTTTCGATAGACTTCCGTATGATCCAGTAGTTATTTGAATTGCACTGTAAAACTCCTCTTCTTTCAATTCGAATAAAGGTGTTGTTAATATTTTTTCGTTTATTTTTAAAATTTGTTCGGCCCACTTATAGTCCGATTGAACCGATTTCCAGATTGTTTTTTTGTGAATACCACTATCTAGTCGCTCCGCACAATCTATTATAAGCATCGTCAGTTCATATGCCTTATAAGTCTTTATGTAAGGCAACGTTAGTTCAGAGTTTGCTTGCGTGAAAGGACTGCATATGCGTTTTTTTCGTTTATGGCTTGTACCAGCAGAAGGTTCGATTACGCTGGAGTCATCATCATCATCATCATTCATGTTTGCAGAACTACGTTTTACGCGACGGTGGCCAATGGGGTCTATGTTTTTTTTACATTAATTTCGAGCACTTTGCTTTCTTCATTTAAACTTCCGATCTCGTCTGTATTCGTTGAATTCAAATTTTTGAGAATTTCATTCACTTCCAGCACTTTAAACGATTCACGATCACTTTCCATTGCTTCACTGTTTTTGTCTTCTATCAAACTCTCATGATAGAGTTTGTCAATATCTGCAGGGTCTAAATTTTTTAAAATTTCATCTGCCACATTTAATGGGATTTCTGTATTTGCTGTAGATGGCTCGACTTTTTCATAGGCATCAGAAACCAGCTCGTATAACCAATTGTCATTAACTTGAGCACTATCACCTTTCAGCATCTCATCTACAGATATCTCGAAATTTTCCGCAGCATTTTTCACACTATTATCACTATCGCTTTCAAGAATCTGATCGACACCTTTCTCGAAATTCTGCGTAACACTTGGCTCACTATTCACATCTTCGCACAGAAACTCATCTAGGAAGCTCTTGAAATGTTGTGTCTCGTCGGTGCCTAATGAGGGTAGCTGGCTCGCTTTCTCTTCCGTGTTGCCGGGTTGGCCTGTGTATTGGTACGCAAGTGGATTAAAAATTCCGAGTTCGAAAAGTTCCATTTTTGTGGAGATGCTTCTGTTACCCACGAAAACGAAATTACAAATGAGACGATCCTCTTCTTCTTCTTTGGCAGGATACCTCGGGGTGGGGAGGTGAGGGAAATTGCAGTCTTATCAACGGCCCTTGGAAACAGATCCGCAGCTGTCTATCGGTGGCCAAGCGTCTTGGGGAAAATATGCTGTTGTGTCGTAAAAAAACCGCACGATTTGCTCCGTATTGGTCTGAAGAAGCGTTGTCTTATCGTTTTTGTGGAGCGCAAAGGACATGTGGTGGCGAGAATATTGGTAAACGTGGAGATTGCGGGTGTTTAGGAGCGTAAATGGAAAGCTGTGATAGACAACGGCCATAGCGGTGTATCCGATTTTCTTAATCCACTCTATCCCCGATAACCGTTAATCTGTATGCTACCGCTCAAAAAGAGGGGTGCACCTGGCTCTTGCTGCTCAAGGCTGTAGGTGAAAAAAAAATGGGGAAAAACTGTTTGTGTTGAATAGGTCGTGTACCTACACCTTTTCCTTGCGGTATCGACACTATATTGGGTATTTACCATAGTGTTGTATCCAAAAAATTTTCGTATATAAAGCACTAGTTCGGGGTTAAATGAACACAGTCTGCTTAAATTCGAACAGTGCTAGAGTTCCGCGATGAGAAACATAAGCGAGGATAGTTTGCGTATGGTGATTTTCCGCATCGCGATTGCGTTGAGGTATAGGAATTCGAGAGTTTATCGACGGTGTGATTTCGAGTGGCGACGAAGAGTTCGACGTATGGTGTGTGTACAATTAAAACGCGAGTTAAACTATTTGCTGTCATGTTCGAGTTTTCGTGAAATTGCGCGATTTCATAGAATTTTCTTTCGTAAAAATGAACTGACGGTGCGAGCTACGGCTGAATACTTGACAGCTGTGCAGATGACACACATACCTGGTCTCCAAAATTTAATGATTCAATATGAAGAATATTGTGGTAAGTTTTGAACACTGATTAGATATTTATTTAAAAAAAAAAAAACAGTCGTAAGATTTCCAATTAGTCATTATCAACAGCTGTGTTGAAAATTGTAGTTTATTCTTATTTTTAAAAAAAAAAGTGTAAATAAAACAGATATTTACATTTATAATTTTATAAAATTTTCCGGCCGTAATTTATGGGATCGCAATAGTACGCTATTTATGCAATATGATTTTAAGAACGATTTGTTTTTTAAAAAAGATTATAATTTAAAAAATGTAAAAAATAAATAAGCCTTTTTTATGTTTTATAATGTTGCGCATTTATCTCGATATTGACACTATTACGGTGTATTTAAAAAAAAAGACTATTGTTTTTAAAATATATGATTAAATAACCTGTTTTATTCAAATATTTTCGTTCGTACATGTGTATTTTATTTGTTCTAATGAAATTTAAATACAATTTTTATTTTTACAGCTCTTGACTCTTTGTTGAATGACGACTCCGATGAGTATGAAATCGATGTTGTCGCGGGTGGGTACTGGAGTAACGAGGACGCAGAGAGAAATGATTCCGGTACGAGCGATAGTTGCTCAACATGCTATGAACCTGTTGCTGAAAATTCTGTGCAAAGGCCGGAAAGTGTAACGGAAGAGCAAGTCGTTGAACACACAGACGAAGATTCAGCGCAGCGTCTAGAAATATCTATGGAGCAGACCGAAAGAGCACCTATAGAAGAGAGTGAAGAAGAAGAAGAAGAATCGGCTGAGCACATAGAAGATGAGCAGCAGCAACAGCAGCAACAAGAACAGGACGATATCGTTGAAGAGACACCCGAAGAGGACAATATCTCATCGTCAGAGTGCGAGTACGAGAATGATGGGGACGACTCGAGGATCGCAGGTCATACAGCTGGGGGGCGTTTAAACAGAACGTTGTTAATGAACTATTTAGAGCCAACTGTGCAGGTGGCTCAAGCAATTAGCAACGTTGCACAGGCCAATGCCTCCCAAGACCCTGGTTACTTGGGAGAAACGGACGAGGCCGAACCCTCGACTTCGACAAATAGAAGACGGCCGAGGGCCTTGAGAATGCATGATTTTTATACCCGGCGCGAGAGAGAGCGAGATCGATCCTACCATCAAGTCATCGATAGAACGCGAATGACTTACCATCGATTCGATGCAAATAGGCTCCTTGATCGTCGTATAAATGAGTGTAAGTAGAGAGAATTATAGTTTATTTATAAAAGTTATTTCTCGTGTGATAGAGTGTTTTTTTTTATAAAGTAATTCATCACGAAGAAAACGGTGTGGACACCGTCGCGCGCCACGATTCGGCGACTCTCGAAGTATATGTGGAGAGAATCCGTTACTGTCGTCGCGCGCAAGAGTTGAGATGGTTTCACACGCAAATACAAAATCAAAACTCTCCGCTCTACACAGAGAGTGATTTGGAAGATTTATTGGACAGAGTGCACGAAGCATTTGACGGGCATCCAGAAGAATAATAAAATTAAAAAAAAGAATTTGACATCATGATTTTATATTTTCCAACTAATAAAAAATGAAAAATTTTTGTTATTCGTCTTGTTTTTATATTATTATCCTTCTTTTATAGCGTACGTAGAGAGCGAGTCTTCTCTCAGCGCGATAACATCGGGGACCGACAGCACTGCTGGTCCTATGCAAACAGGCGGTGGTAGAGACAATACTAGCGGCGAGCGTGTAGTCGAAGATGTGGCAAACGACAATGCGATAGAGCCGCCAGGTACCAGATTTATGGTGAGCGACGAGAGAAATCATTATCTTCAGCGGTTTCGCGTAAATGCCCGCAGATTTACACTACGAGTCTTAAATCCACCGGAAAATTTCAACTTGATTTTATGGATGGAGTTAGCAATGCGAGACATTCACGCGTTTTTGATATCTTTAGGGGATTTTGATGATTTGTTGGGTGTAGCCATTAGTAGCGAGTACTTTACTCAGGGTAGTGCGGGAATGTCTTTACGTCCGATCGCTAATTTTACACATGATGATTTGCGGGAGCTTGTAAGTAGTGTGGTTCAAAGTAACGCAGAGTTTCATGTGGATGAAAGTTTTATTTTAGAAGCAACGTACGTTAAAATGCCGGTGGGTCAGGGCCGCAAACGGAAAAAATTAAATGTAGATGTAGTTGGACAACGATCGTTAGTGGCGATAAAAAATACCGATAATTTGTGTTTGCCTCGGGCTTTAGTAGTGGGTGAGATGCATGCAGAGACAAAAACGAACGTGACAAAAGAGACAAAAAAATTATGGACAAATATTCGCGATGGAAGACAACCGCTCCAAAAAGAGAAAGCCATAAAGTTGTTGCGCGACGCTAAAGTAGTTGTACCATCGACTGGATGCGGTTTTCGCGAGATTAAAAAATTTCAAGAGTATTACGCGAGACGTGGAATAGCAATCGTTGTATATGATAGGGGGACGTTTGGTTCCGGAGAACAGCCATTTTTCGATGGACGTCCCATGATAAACGTTGATAATCCTACTGTGATAAATTTATATCATGATGAGGAGAACTTTCATTTCGACACTATATTAAATTTAATAGGTGCAGCGCAAAGTAAATTTTTTTGTCAATATTGTAACAAGCGCTATCATTATGTGGACCAGCACACTTGTGCGTCGGTTTGTGCATGTTGTTTTGTGACGCCAGCTTGTAAAGCAGAGGGTGCGGTAGTGGAATGTCAAGATTGGAAGCGAAATTTTTTAAGTACGCGTTGTTATAATAATCATAAAACAGAGGGGTCGTACAAAACGAGAAATAAGAACATTTGCGATTTGATAAAAATGTGTACTGTATGTAACAAGCGTTTTCACACTCATCGCGGTAAACACGAGTGCGGGATTTTCTATTGTAAGCTCTGTCGAATAAGACATTCGACCAATAGCCTGTGTTTCATAAAGCCTGTAACTTCCTCGGGGTGGCCTAAAGATAAGAAATATCTATATGTATTTTATGATTTCGAGACGCGACAAGAGGATCCGTACAAGAATCATCCGACGACGCTCGAGCACGTGCCTACACTTTGTATCGCGCAGCAGGTATGCTCAGATTGCATACAAAACGACAATATGACCCAGCGGTGCGACACTTGTGGCACGCGTGAGCACGTGTTTAAAGAAAAACCCGTAACAGAATTTCTAGACCTGTATTTACGAGAAAAAACAAATTTTCAAAAAATTTTATGTATCGGGCACAATGCCGGAGGTTTCGACGCGCAATTCATTTTGAGAGAGATTGTCGAGACGCGCAAAGATGTTATACCTGCACTTATACTTAACGGTCGAAACATTGTGACGCTACAATGTGGGCGAACAACATTTAGCGATAGTTTGAATTATTTTCATATGAAGTTGAGTGCATTGCCAAAGGCGTTTGGGCTCCCACCGAGTGCTAAGAAGGGGTATTTCCCTCATTTCTTTAATACTGTGAAGCATGCTGATTACATCGGTGCACTACCGAATGCTCGGTATTACGCACCGGATTCTATGTCTGAGCAGAAGCGTTGTGTCTTTTACGAGTGGTACAATAAAATACCGCACGACTATGTTTTTGATTTTAAGAAAGAGATCGAAGCTTATTGTCGTATGGATGTTGAAATTTTGAGGCGCGCGTGTATAGCCTACAGGGAAATATTTTTAAACGTCGGTAACGTTTGTCCGTTTACCGAAGCGTCAACCATAGCGAGTGCGTGCTCTTTAGTCTATAGAAAAATGTTTTTAAAACCGCAAACTATTGGTATTATGCCGCCGCGTGGATACCGTCGAAGTGACAATCACTCGCAAAAGTCAATCGAGTGGTTGCTTCAGTGCGAGCGCGAATTTGGTCGAGAAATAATTCACGCCGGTCGAGCACGTGAGTACCGTCTTCCCGAGAGTTTTTTAGTAGATGGTTATTTGCCACCAGTCGACAACTCTAACGAAAAAGGTATTGTATTTGAATACGAGAGTTGCTACGTGCACGGATGTCCAAAATGTTTCGTAAGAAATCGTGATAATCGTCTAGTGTTTGGTAATACTTTCGATGAGGCATACGAAAATACACTCGTCAAGTTACACAAAATTCGAGTATTCGGCTACGACGTTATGTGTATTTGGGAATGCGAGTTTGACAATATTAAACGCGACAATCCTGAAATTGCGAAATACGTGAAAAATCATCCGATAATGAGTCGTATAACGCTGAATCCGCGCGATGCTTTTTTTGGGGGACGTACCGAGAACATAATACCATTTTACAAGGTAAAAGATGATGAAAAGATAAAATATACAGATATTTGCTCTCTCTATCCGTACGTGTGTAAGCGAGGCAAATTCCCTGTCGGTCATCCGTGTGTATATGTTGGGGATGAGTGTAAGGAGCTTACGGGCGGTGATGATAACAATCTGAGTCTTGTGGAGGGATTGGTTAAGTGTAAAGTCTTACCTCCACGCAACTTATATCTACCACTACTTCCTATGAAAATGCATGGTCGCCTTTTGTTTGCCCTCTGCCGATCCTGCTGCGAAGAAGCGCGTGAAAACGACTATAATCACGAGGAAATTTCCGATCGCGAATTTACAGGTACTTGGGACGCGGACGAACTGCGGAAAGCTATTGATCTCGGCTATCGTGTGACGAGTATCTACATTATTTGGCAATACGAGGTAATGAGATTCGACGGTGAGAGTGGGGGTCTCTTTGCCGAGTACGTAGATACATTTTTGAAAATTAAACAAGAGGCGAGCGGTTGGCCGGAATGGGACACGAATGAAGAGTCAAAAAGACGTTATTTAGACGAGTACAAGCAAAACGAGGGGATCGCATTGGAAAGAGAAAAAGTCGTTAAAAACAGTGGGTTACGAGCTGTCGCCAAACTCTGTTTAAATTCATTCTGGGGTAAATTCGGTCAACGGTCAAACTTGAAACAAACAGAGATTGTAAAAACCCGTGAGATGTTATTGAGTCTTCTAACGTGTCCGGATAAAGAAGTGTTGAGCATTTTACCTGTGTATGATGAAAACCTATTTGTCAACTGGCAATTTCGCGAGGAAGCCGTGGCTCCAGCCCCGCACACAAATGTTGTCATAGCTGCCTATACAACGGCTCAAGCGCGATTAGAACTATACAGTCACATGGAGAAGCTAGGCACACGTCTGTTGTACTGCGATACAGACTCGTGTATTTTCATAAAAGATGAAAACAAACCCGAGGAATACGAGCCACCGTTGGGTAATTTATTAGGTGAGATGACGGACGAACTCGAGTGTTACGGAGAGGGTACTTATATCGACACAATGGTCTCCGCGGCACCAAAATTTTATGCTTATCGCGCGATCACACCCTCGGGTACAACTGTAGAATGTTGTAAAGTTAAGGGAATAAGTTTAAATTTCAAAAATTCTTAAAAAATAAATTTTGACTCTATAAATGCCCTGGTCATGGACAGTTTTGACAACAAAGAACAAGAACCTGGCGATAAAAACATGATCAAAATTAATTTTAAGTCTATCAAGCGCACTTGTACACACGAGATTGTAACGCATGACGAAGTCAAAACATGTGCCACGGTTTTGAAAAGAAGGCGCTATATATCTGCCAGTCAGTCCTTACCGTTTGGTTACAAATGTAATTGATTTTAAAATTTCATTGAAAATAAAAAAATCTACAAAAATTAAAAAAAAAAACACTAGACTTATTTTCTCACCACCACCACTACCCCTCCAGTTTTAAGTGTCTTAAAGAAATAGATTCTCAACAAAAGCAAATATCACTGAGCACAACTTTGTAACATTATACACTTTTATTTATCGTACCATTATTATATAATACACAACTATTTATAAAAAAATTTATTTGCCACTAAATTCGACACTCGAACCACCTTTGTAAATCATAAATAGTTCATACTTATTCGCGGCGTCCTGAAGGCTGGTGAAGAAATTTTCATCTTGAACAAGTGCTTCCGAAACTCTTTTTGCCATGAACACGTCAAATTCACTCTCTAATTCAGCCACAACTTTTACTCCGAATTTGGTATTCACAGCCTTCAAGCTTGTTACCGTATGAAGATGTCCCTCGGTGACCAACCTTTTCGTTGGGAGAAATCCTTCATGGGCGATCGCGTTTAACTTTGAAAGATCGATCTGTAACAAAATATTTGCTGATTAATATTAAATTAAGAAAAAAGAATAAAGAATGAAATACCTTTTTTCAATAATAAGATGCTTACCTTAGAATTCTTAAAATCTATTTTCTCGATTCGTTGATAGAGTGAGGATTGCGAGGTTTTTTTCGAACCTTTGGCGAGGATCTGCCGGAATTAGACTGTCGGATGCTAGAAGTGAGACGTTGGAAGCGGGACGTGGGAACCGGGACGTTGGAAACGGGACTTTGGAAGTATGATGCTGAAAGTCTGCTGTTGACTGTAGAAGTGATAAGTTTGGACTAACGCAGCGATCAGGCTTATCCACGGGAGTCTAGCTTAATACTGAGTGATTAGTGCGCCGCCACCGCTACCGCATGATGGGTGCGCGCGCATCGGATCACGCCGCCGCCGCCAGCGCAAATCACGTCTAGAAGGTGGTGGGGTGGTCGACTTCTGAATTAGTAACGGTCATGGACACGACGTGGAAACATCCTTCACCTGCATTTGCGCAGGCCCTACGATGGCCGGAAAGTCGGTTTTTGTCAAGAGGTTTCTGACACACCTGCCCAAAATGTGTAACGTACATTTTGATCGAATTCTCTTTTACTACGGAGAGTGGCAAGAAACATATCGGACTGACTACAGGCCAGGAGAAGGACAGAGAATCGAGTTTCGAGAAGGTGTGCCACAGCCCAACGACTATTCTCGCGACAGCGATAAGACAAAATTGATCGTTCTCGACGACTTGATGCGCGAGTCTTGCACCAGTGTTGTACTAGACCTCTTCACGAAAGGTTGTCATCACAAGAATATAAGTGTAATTTTTATAACGCAAAACATTTTTCACAAAGGTCAGAATCAGCGCGGCTTGTCACTCAACTCCAATTACATTGTACTTTTCAAAAATCCGCGAGATCGTGCTCAAATTCAGTATCTGGCGCGGCAAGTTTACCCCGAAGACCCAAAATTTTTGCAAGAGGCTTACACCGATGCGTGTACACAGCCGTACAGTTACTTGTTGCTAGATATGAAACAGGATACTCTGGATGAATATCGGTTTCGTACCAACATCTTTCCTGACGACGCGACACAGTACGCGTACGTCCCTAAATATTCGTCAAAGTAAAAATTAATAAAAGTGAGTATGGAAGTGTGCAGCAGTCATTTTCATCGTAGCGATGGCCGGGATAACATCGTCACCAGGTAAAAAGTTCTCAAAGAAACGAGTGGCTCTCTTGAACGCTCTCTGTCACGCTGACAGTCGGCAACGTAGAGCGCTGCTCCGTACGGCCGATAAAGATTTGGTCAAGTGTATCTGCGAGTGCGCGTTGAACGTACTACAAGGTGTTGTAAAGCTAAAAAATACGGAAAAGAGACGTCTAAAGAAACATAGAAGTGTCCTGCGTAAGTTGACAGGCGAGACTGGCAATATCGGCTGGAGAAGCAAGAAACGCACAATACTTCAAAACGGTGGTTCGTTTTTACCTATTCTTCTGGGGCCTCTGATAAGTACGGTATTTTCAAAGATTTTAGGTAACTAGACGATGGATCGGGCACGTAAAATGATCCTCGTTCCAACCAATCCATCGCCTAACGAGTCGACCTCATCCAATGTTACCAAATCGCCTGTTTAAGACAGTGCTGACAATTACACAGTGCAAACTTCGGGTGATCATTTATCGCGTTTGGACGCGGATATGTTTGAGATTTTAAACTCGAAAAATTTTTCGGACGAGCGTGAAAAGTGTAAAAATTACTTGCAAGTGCTCAGACGTTACTTATTCTTCAAAGAGAACGAACGTTTAGACGACAAAGACAGTGTGTACGAAATTGACGAAATCCAAGCCACGTTAGCACCACCGACAGAGGAGAATATTCTGGAGAGTATTCCTAAAATTTACTCCAAAAGGGCTCGTATGCTATTGAGACACTGGCGCACATTTGACTCCGAGCGCT
This sequence comes from Torymus aiolomorphi, assembly GCA_036365515.1. Classification (NCBI taxonomy): domain Eukaryota; kingdom Metazoa; phylum Arthropoda; class Insecta; order Hymenoptera; family Torymidae; genus Torymus; species Torymus aiolomorphi. The sequence goes on from CM070874.1 coordinate 180,593,955, forward strand.
TAAAGTGGAATAGCGCAGGAAACGTCATCATTGATGGAAAACTTGTCCCTCAGTCAAATATCGCAGAATTGTTGAACCACGTTGTAAAGAAGAAGAAGAAAAAACAAGACGAAGAGGAGGAGGAGGAGGAACCAACAGGCAGATTTCAATTCGTCAAATTCATCGGTAGTACCGACACACCGAATAATCTTGTCGGTAATGCAGATATATTAAAAATTGCCAACAGATTGACAGCTCCTTCGAAGACAGCGAAACGCCGAATACAAGCACCAATAGTCTCCTCGCCAGCATTGACCAGACACGCAGCAAGAAAAAAGTGGTTAAAACTAGCCATCTGATGTCTTATGAAAATCAATATTACGAGCCTTCGCACGAGGCTGGTTACGCAGGTGCACACAATCTCATACGTGTCAATACGCAAGGTAAATCCATCTCGAAGAAAGAGAAGGAGCGTATACACGAATGGCTGAGTAATCAAGATGCCTACACACTTCATAGGCCAATACGCAGAAAATTTCCAAGATTACGATACAACGTTACAAACATTGACGACGTTTGGGAAGCTGATTTGTGTCAACTATCATCACTCAAAAATGAAAATGACGGTTATATCTATCTATTGGTCGTTATAGATGTACTCAGTAAGTTTTGTTGGGTGGAACCGTTACGCGACAAGTCGGCGCAGACCGTCGCAACGGCTTTTGAAAAAATTTTTAAACGGTCCCACGGTCGCCTTCCTGTTTATTTACAAAGTGATAAAGGTAAGAAATTCGTAGGGTCAGCTGTACAAAATGTTTTGAAAAACCGTTGCATACGCTTTCGAGTAGCAAGAAATCCCGACATCAAAGCAGTGGTCGTCGAGCGGTTAAATCGTACGATCAAAGAACGTCTTTGGAGATATTTCACACATAGAAACACACACAGATACATCGACGTAATACAGAAAATTGTCAGTGCTTACAACAACACTGTACACTCGACCATAGGCATGAAACCATCGCACGTAGACTTGTACAATGCGGCACAAGCCCGAACCAATCTACAAAGACGGCGCACCAAACAAAGACCAGTGAAATACCCTAAATACAAGGTCGGTGATTACGTTCGAATCAGTCGCTCAAAGGGAACCTTCGAGAAAGGATTCGAAAAAAATTACTCCGAAGAGATATTCAAAGTTTGTCGTGTCTCACAGAGACAGCACATTTATCTGTACGAGATACAGGATCTGAACGGCGAGAATATCGACGGTTTCTTCTACACCGAAGAATTGACTCGTGTAGGCTCTAGTCGATTAACAGCTGAACAAGAATTTAAAATCGAGCGCATCATTCAATCCAAAGGACAGGGGAAAAAGAAGCAGCTGCTGGTAAAGTGGGTAGGATATCCAGAAAAGTTCAACTCTTGGATAAAAGCTACAGATCTCAAGTCCGTTTAGCAAGATGAACAACAGTGACGAATTTTATCTAGTATTACCCAGCAACAGTAGTATGACGTATTTTCCGGAAAATATTACCACCTGTTTTACAACGCATCTGGCCCGTGAAATCAGATTAACAGGAGACTGGCAAGTTGGACTAGCAGAAATTCACGTACCCTGCACAATCATGCATATTCAAAAATCCGAATCTTTTTACACATTTAAACTAGGCTCGGCTAAACTGAAACCTTTGGAAAATAACGTAATTTGTAATTTTCCGTACGGGGTGTACGATACTGCTGCTCAACTCGCGGAAGAAATCAATAGAGTACACATTATACGCGATCATCAACAACTCATCCCAACGGATTTTCAGAAAGGCTACTACGATTTGAGACGAACCTGTGATTGCGCAGAACCACATTACACAACGTTTAACGAAAAAATACGTCGTATCTTTGGTTTTGAGGATACTATTCACAGACAGACGGGCACATTTATTACCTCCAAAACAGGGAAAGATAGAAACGTAGGTACCAGACCTGTATATCTGGCGCGTGCTATCCCCGATCAACTGTACGTCTACACAGACATTTGCGAGCCTTATACGGTCGACGATACTCAAACAACACTGCTTCGCATAGTTTCCTTGGAGAATTCAAGATATAAATTTGGCAGCAACCTCGTAAGGCATTTTGCGCCTATACATTACATTTCGCTCTTACAACATACTTTTCACAACATTGTCATCGATATAAGAGACCAACACGGCCGACGCATACCATTCGAGTATGGAACGTTGACCGTGACGCTTCATTTTAAGCGTAATCGGTAAAATTACCCTCTCGCAAAAAATGAGTTATTATATCACGTACTACAATCAACAAACCGGCGGTGGTATCGGCGTGAAAAACGTTTACGCTGGTTCAACCTATCAGCGTGGGTCTGGAATTGGAAGTTTCATCGGTGCGATATTTAGAAAAATTGTCCCATATCTGAGTAGTGGTGCTAAAGCTGTGGGTAAAGAAGCCGTTCGCGCAGGTCTAAACGTACTCGATGACATAGCCAATGACGGTGTGAGTTTCAAAGATTCGGTCAACACTCGTCTTCGAGAATCTGGAAAAAATTTAAAAGGAAAGCCGAAAAGAAGGTCTCGGAAATGATGAAAGGGCACGGATATAAATCAACGACAGTTAGACGGAAGCGGCAGTCGACGAACAGTCGTGTGAGAGCACGCAACGCATCGCGAAGGAAAAGAGTCAAGCGATTAAGAAAAACCAAAACTGGTAAGAAGACTAAGGCCAAAAGGAGAAAGAACAAGAAAACCGTTAGAAGTGCCGCAGATATTTTTGGGCCTGCGTAAATATGGCATACTTACATGCGTGCAGTGGAGAAGGAATGAAGAGTGAGCTAGACCTCTTTAGCCTCCCTCTCACTCAGACATCTATAGAAAACAGTGCTTTTCTCCACTACAAACCCGTGTCATCGCTCAGCAATGACAGCGATTCACCGCTCGAATTTCTGGTGCCCAGTTCTACCGAACACTATATTGATCTTGCGCACACCATGCTACACGTCACCGTGCAGATTTTACCGGCTGACACGGAGCAAGAAAATGTAAAAGTTGGACCTGTCAATAATTTTATTCACTCATTATTTGATCAAGTGGATATATTTTTCAATCAAAAATTGGTTTCACCGCCAAACAACGCTTACCCATATAGAGCATACATAGAAACTTTACTGAACTACGCCCCACCCGCTTTGCAGTCTCATTTAACGGCTGCTTTGTGGTACGCTGATTCAGCAGGTAACATGGATGCGAACTCGACCGTTGCACGCGGCGCACACACGGCTAACATCGGGCTCCTTAACCGTCAATACTTTACGCTTGGAGGCAAATCCGTCGATCTAATTGGGCATTTGCACTGTGACGTGTTCAATCAGCCCAAATTTCTCCTCAACGGCGTAGAAATGAGAGTGAGACTAGTGCGTAGTAAGGACGCCTTCTGTCTCATGGATTCATCGGAAAATGGAAAATTTTCCGTCAACATAAAGGAAGCAACGCTTATCGTACGTCGAGCTAAAATTAGTCCAGGTGTATTGCTCGCTCATGCCAATGCTCTAGCTAAAAGCACGGCAAAATATCCCATTACCGGGGTTGAAGTAAAGGCTTTCACTGTGCACAGTGGTGTCATGGGAGAAACGCTCGATAACGTTATTCTAGGACAATTACCGAAAAGAATCATCGTGGGTTTTGTGAAAAACAAAGCATTTAACGGCAATCGCCAACTGAACCCGTTTAATTTTCAACACTTTAACGTAAATTTCTTATCACTCTACGTTGACGGTGTACAAATCCCGAGCAAGCCCCTTCAACCACGCTTCACAGGTGATAATAAATTGTACATTGATTCTTTCCACACTCTCTTCAGCGGCACCGGCATTCACTATCTCAATGAGGGGATCGACGTTAGTCGCGTTTCTTACCCGTCAGGCTATTGCCTGTTTGCATTCGATCTAACACCTGACTTATCCGCACATTTTTTCCTCTCACTGGAACCTCGTGCGCTCGGGGTCTCTACGAATAGAAGTTCGTTTCGAGGAGGCAATAACCGAAACGGTCAACTGCATTATTTACGCTGAATTCGACAACGTACTGGAAGTAGATTCCAACCGTCAAATCATCACAGACTTTAACGCATAAGAGGGGGAAGTGCTCAGTAGCGGGGGGAGAAGCGAATATAAGCCGATGAATCCCATCGCCAGCAGTCCAGTCGGCTTTTTGCTTCGTGACGAACACATCGACATTTCCCATCATGGATTACGTAATAGAAATTCAGGGATTGAGAGACAAGGATAATAATTTTTTACCCAAGGAGGTTGCCGTTGTCTCTTTGCAAGGGGGCATCTCGGGACATTGGATAATAAGTCCACCTCATACATACGATGAGCTGCCTAAGGAGGCTAGAACGACCAACGATTATCTTTCATCGAAAATACTTGGAATACACTGGTTCGAGGGTGATATCGGCTTACGCAAACTACAGCACCATTTTTACAACATTGCCAGAAACGCTGCTAAAATCTATGTAAGAGGCAGCGATACAAGTCGATTCGTTCAATCCATGATGACACGCAGTATAGTTGACATCGAAGACTACACCAGCGAAGGTTTCACAGATATGCAGAGAAAATTCCAAAGTGAACAAGTATGTATCGCTCACGGCTGTATGGATAATCCATATAAAAAGTCATACTGCGCTCTTCAATGCGCACATGTACTCAGAAGGTGGCTTTACTCACTACTACCCGAAGAGAAGCGTACAAAATTACCGGAAAGAAGCAGCGACCTGTTTTTTGACGCAGTAGAAAATCTCATCTGGGGTAGAAGAGGCCGCATCAGATTCGGAGCAATCGGAGGCAGGGACGAAGTCGACGGCGCAAGTGGGACAGAATACGAAACAACCGAGGAAGTACGCGAAGAACATGAACACGAATCAGATAGCGAGAGCAATGAAGGGTCTGAAAGCGAAAACGATCGGAGTGTACGCGGCTGATAGGATTCCAAACGTGATGGCGACTCCAACTGCCATTGTATGCAATACGGATGATCACACGAGACCAGGTTCACACTGGGTAGCCATTTACATAGACAAAAATCGATTTGGAACGTACTTTGACAGTTATGGCTTCCCACCTGTTTCAAGACACCATCTCCAACGACTCAGAAGAAACTGCAAAAATTTCCGTTGGAACGTCAAGACGCTTCGAAGTACCGATTCAATGTGCTGCGGCCAATATACTATCATGTTTTTGTATCACATGTGTCGGAGTGGTGGCCTCGATACCTTTTGTCGACTCTTTACGCATGACACAATAAAGAACGATGTATTAGTTATTAATTATTATAAAAAAATATTCAATAGAAATAAGTATAAAAAATGTAAAAAAGCATTCGCTTTTTCAAACGAACGTTCTCGTGGTTCTGGCATATGTAATCAATCATGTACTCCTAGATTAAGGTGTGTCTAATAAAAATCAATATTTAACCGTCAAAAGAGTTTCGCCTTTTTTTTCTAGCTCTGTCCTTTTCCTTTTCCATCGACTTTTTCCACCGAGTCTTGATACGTTTCTCTAATCTAAAATAACGGTTTTTTCCTCTCCCCTCCCCCATTATCCTCAAAAAAGCGATGGTGGGGATTGACCAAAAGAACAGTCAAGCACTCAACGCTTGCCAGTCGCAGGCAACTCCTGCTCCTGAATAGTTGGCGAAAGAATTGTACGCGATTAAAATCAGTGTTGAAAAATGAAAAACTGCCACGGAAAGCCCGGAACTCTCGCAGAAGTACGCTCTCAATAAATCCAACACAAAAAGAGTCTGCGAAGGACTAGAACACAGTCACGGATACTATCGGTCAGTTATCAAGTTTATTACATCTGGACCCTCTTACAAAAATGTCACGCTCAACGAAAATAGCTGGAATGATTTGCAAGACCGATTCGATGTAATCACAGCTTATTTTGGTGACGCTTACACGTTTTATGAAGACTTTGGAAGACCATCTAAAATTTTTTTGGACAACCACGATTTAAACTTTACATTGACATACGGTAACAAATCCATCACAATCGATGAGCGGCCACATTCAACACAAGATGTAGACGAAGAGCCATCGTGCAAGAAGAAGAGAAAATATTTCAATAACCCACCAGGCATCGTGATGCAAGAAACAACTTTCGAAGGTCTTCGAAAACAGGGTAATTTAATCAACCTTCGCTTAGCCATGCTCAAGCAACGAGTTGGTAAAGTCAATCGCACCCTTGACTATATACTCGCATACCTGAAAAATAAACTCCAAGAAGAAACCGCAGACAACATACAGATCATTCTCAAAGACTTTAAAGCGTTCAAACAATACTACACCAGTCACAAACTCGACATAGAAACGTTCATTTCTGAAAACATGGTCGACGACGACAACGATAAGTATAAAAGTGAAGATTTAAATATTGTTCTTGCCGAAATTCACGCTTTCGATCTGCCTATGGTTGCTAAAGACATACGCGATTATTTATTGTCTAAATGAATATTGCATAAATTTTTCGCATACACTACACTCGATATTTAAAACAATTTTTTCAAGACACGCTATAAACATCACACCCATCCAAACTCCTCTTCTGTAAGGTATACACACTATTTTCTTACCTTTGCCGCTCTCTATCTCCTTCTCTCTCTAGCTCTCTCGACCAGTCTCTCTCTCCAGCCCTTTTGATGTCTCTCTCTCTCTCTCTCTCTCTCTCTCTCTCTCTCTCTCTCGATTTCTCTCTCTTTATCTCTCTCTCTCTCTCTCTCGATTTCTCTCTCTTGATCTCTCTCTCTCTCTCTCTCCCTCTCTCTCACTCTCTCTCTCTCTCTCTCTCTCTCTCTCTCTCTCTCTCTCTCTCTCTCTCTCTCTCTCTCTCTCTCTCTCTCTCTCTCTCTCTCCAGCCCTTTTGATCTCTCTCTCTTTCTCTCTCTCTCTCTCTCTCTCTCTCTCTCTCTCTCTCTCTCTCTCTCTCTCCCGCTCTCTCGACCGCTCTCTCGCTCTCTCTCGTTCTCTCTCGACCTCTCTCTCTTTCAAAATGCAGGCAAATGATTACGATAAATATCATTGCAACCCTAATCAGCTCATCAGTCGTTCACATCATTCACGATGGAGAAGAACTACAGCAAAAACTCAGATCGTACACCTCTCATCAAGGAGGAAAAAAAATCCGTCGCTCAACACTGGAAAGAAATAAAAGAAAAATACTCCACGAATACACACTCTGCACCAGAACGCCATGGATACAAGAAATTCTAGTTCATACTTACATCAGTTTATAATAATTTATTTACTATGTATAAATATTCTGTTTTGCTAAATAAATTGTAATATGCAAATATTATATTTTCTATTCAAAACATCCTATAAACACCATCCCATCCACACTCCTCTCTCCCCCATAAAAATCCATAGGCAAGTGGCGATAAGAAACGAAAATGACCCGCACCTGTCTTACTCGGAGCATGAGGGAAAGCGGGTAAATCAATATCGACGGGCCCCCTCATCATAGACGTGTGGTGGGGGGTGCGCTATACGGACCCCAACTTACGCTATCCCCATATGGAGAGACTACACCGGCGGAAGGGGGGAGGGGGGGGGGGAGGGGCTGTCTCTCCATATGGGGCTTCTTACTACTCTCAAAGTCTCGGTCAACGTCTAGCTAAATGTCTCGCTTAAAATCTCGCTAAAAGTCTTCCTTAAAGTCTCGCTCAAAGTCCAGCCGGAAATATCGTTTAAAACCTTGCCTGCATATATTGCTAGTGATCTCGTTTAAAGTCTCGCGGTAAACGGTGGTTATAATCTCGCTTAAAGTCTCGTTCAATGCCTTTCCAACATACCACGCTAAAGGTCTCCTTCAAAGATTGCTTATAGTTCCGGCGAAGGTCTCACTTAAAGTCACGCTCATAGTCTCGCTCGAATTCTCGGTCAAAGTCTCGCATAATGTCTAACTAAAAATCTCGTTCAGTCTCGCCTGAATATATTGCTAGAGATCTCGTTTACAGTCACGCTGGAAAGTGCGGTTATAGTCTAGCCCAAAGTCGCGTCCAAGATCTCGTTCAAAGTCTCACTCAATGGCTTGCCAGAGTATAACGCTAGACATCTCCTTCAAAGTCTTGCTTGGAGTTCCGGCGAAGGTGTCACTTAGTCTCGATCAAAGTCTTGGTTAAAGTCTCGCTAAAACTCTTGCATAAAGTCTCGCATGAATATATTGCTAGTGATCTCGTTTAAAGTTACGCTGGAAACCGCGGTTATAGTCCCGCCCAAAGTCACGTCCAAGGTCTCGTTCAACGGCTTGTCGGAATATCACGCTTGAGATCTCCTTCAAAGTCTCGTATCGAATCACGACGAAGGTCATACTTAAAGTCTCACTTATAGTCTCGCTCTAAGTTTTGCTCAGTCTCGCTAAATATCTCGCTTAAAGTCTCGCTAAAAGTCTTCCTTAAAGGCTCGCTTAAAGTCTCGATGTAAATTTCGTTTAAAGTCTTGCCTGAATATATTGCTAGTGATCTTGTTTAAAGTCTCGCTGCGAACTGTGGTTATAGTCACACCGCAAGTCTCGTTCAACGACTTGCCAGAATAACACATTAGAGATCTCCTTCAAAGTCTTGCTTGGGTCACGGCGAAGGATTCACTGGAAGTCTCGCTCATAGTCCCGCTGAGAGTCTTGGTGAAAGTGTCGCTAAATGTCTCGCTAAAAGTCTTTCTTAAAGTCTCGCTAGAAATCACGCTCAGGCTTACCTGAATATATTGCTAATGAACTCGTTTAAAATCTCGCTCCAAATCGCGGTTATAGTCTCTCCCAAAGTCACGTCCAAGGCCTCGTTCAAAGTGTCACTCAACGGCTGGCCAGAATATCACGCTAGAGATGTCCTTCAAAGTCTTGCTTGGGTCCCGGCGAAGGTCTTACTTAAAGTCGCGGTCAGAGACTCGCTAAATATCTCGCTTAAAGACTCTCTAAAAGTCTCGCTCAAAGTCTCGCTTCTCGCTTAAAGTCTCGCTAGAAGTCTTCGTTAAAGTCTCGGTCAGCATCCCTGAAAATTTCTTTTAAGGTCTTGCCTGAATATATTGCTGGTGATCTTGTTTAAAGTTCGCCCATGGTCTCATTCAAATCGTTCAATGGCTTGTCAGAATACCTCGCTTGAGGTTTCCTTCAAAGTGTCGTTTCGAATCACGGCGAAGGTCTCACTTAAAGTCTCGCTTATAGTCTCGTTCTAAGTCTTGGTCAAAGTCTCCGTAAATGTCTCGATAAAGGCCTCTTAAAGTTTCATGCAAAGTCTGGCTCAATGTCTCGTTCGAAATCTCGTTCAGTCTTGCCTGAATATATTGCTAGAGATCGTGTTTAAAGTCTCGCTGGAAATAGCGGTTGTAGTCTCGCCCAAAGTCACGTCCAAGGTCTCGTTCAAAGTCTCACTCAACGGTTTGCCTGAATATCACAGTTGAGATCTCCTTCAGTCTTCCTTAGAGTTAGGACGAAGGTCTCACTTATAGTCTCGCTTATAGTCTCGCTAAAAGTCTTCTTTAAAGCCTCGCTTAAAGTCTCGCTGGAAATTTCGTTTAAAGTCTTGCCCCAATATATTGCTAGTGATCTCGCTAAATTTTTTGCTGAATGTCTTGCTTTAAGTCCTGGTAAATATCTTGGTTAAAGTATCGCTAAAAGTCTCGCTCATAGTTTCGCTTAAAGTGAGACACCTGAGATACCCTTAAGATTGTCTTGATAGTGTCTTAAGTGCCTTAGAAGACACGTCCTTTTGTCAATTTTTGTCTTTGAGATTGTCTTTTCGTCTAATTTTTTGAAACAGTAAATTTGCACATTTAGGAAGGAAAAAAGTCATCTAAGAGAATGTGCTATCTTCCACCTGTGCTTTTAAGAGCCAAGTTGGCAAACACACTCTGTGGTGGTCTTTATTTTCTTCCTGGTGCGTATACTATTTATCGGTTCGTTTGTGCTGATAGTACATTTGAATTTTATTCTGGAGAAAAATTAGTTGTGTTGAGCTGGGTATCATATAAAGTACTTTTTCCGATGCTTAAACGCCCTTGCCAGTTTAAATGTAGTATCTAGTATAAAGGTATGGAAAAGAAACGTTTATAATATTACAGTTCTTTTGAAATATTTTGTATTTACAAATTACAATTCATTTGTTACAAGAAAAATACATTTTTATAGGGACTGGTTGCACTGTTGCTGACATTTCTACGGATTCAAATGATTCCAAAGAAGACGTTGTTTCATCGTGGGATCACTTCGAGGAAGGTAAAGTAATAATATTTCTCATGATTATTTCCTTCGCTTCATTTTGCTCATTCACGTGGACACGGGTATAGTTTGATGTCTTGCGTACAAGTTTTTATAACCCGCAATACTGTATTAAACAGGTACAACTTCACAATCGTTATGATGTTTATATTTTTGAAGCCGAAATGGAGGAAATCCAGAAGAAATTTTAAAAAAATCCGAAAGAAATGGTTCGAAAACTCATGAGAGAAATTTTAGGAATTCAAGTTCTGAAAAATATGACTCCGAGGGGTCGAGGTGGCCATCAAAAAATACCAAGCCTTGTCAACTCGGCCGTATTTGGTAAGAGTATTTCTACTTACACGGGAATACCAAGGATTCAGGCTCACTAATTTTTATGAATCATTGCAGAACAATTTCTTTCACTATAAAAAGTGGTTACGCAAAGCTTTTTTTATCCAACGGGCCTTCTGCAAGAAGTGACAGTAGCGGGATGTTTTGAATTTTAGCTATATTTAATGATTTATTGAAATAACACTTATTCAAAAATAAAATAACAATCAACACTACTCACTACTGTAACTTTTTGCAAAGGTTCATTTGATAAAAAATCTTTGCGTAAGATCTGTTTATGACAAAATGAACTATCTGGACATTTTTTAATAAATATTGGTCACCGGGACTGTTCGGTGTACTCTGGTTAGTGTTAATATTTTTTTTCACACTCCGTGTGCAAAGCCGATTTCGCACACGCTCTAATAAAAAAGCATGCCCTAAATTAAGCTTCCCGCACGTCGTGTCAAGAAATTGTGTTCGATACTCGAGTGAGAAAGTGATTTTATCCTCGTGTGGTTTTTCATTTCGCTTCGCTCGGGCGCAATCGTACGAGTATCGTAATAATACATTGTGCAACAAGGGGAAAAAATGAGCAATTTGAACACACTTCACCCGAGTCTGAAATAGCTTTTCTTCCAATGTTACAAACAGTATGTTTTTTAACGAGTGCATGAGACGGCCTTTTTATATGCATTAACGTTGGGTAGGGTATCGTGCATTTCGAGTCATGCACAACCAAATTGCAAATCATTGCATTTTTAGTTTTCATTTAAATAGCTTATTTCAAATATGTGCGCCATTAAAACATTGAGTTATCTATATCCACCAAAATAGGCCAAAAGCCAAAAAATGTATAAAGTTGAGACTAAGAGAACAAATTCACAAGGATTGGTTATAGCGGGAATACGCGATACTCTACCAGACTTTTAGGCATGCAAATAGGCCCATTTTATGTACGTGTTGAAAAAGTACTTATTTGAAAGTGTACTTTTTTTACGCCATCTGTAATGTGAAAAATCGTGCCTAAAATTAAATAATATAGTGTATTCTCATGTCCACTATAATGGCCACTTCATAGCCTGAAAAGCGTGGTAAAAGTGCCGTTTCATTCCCTCTTTTAAATAAAGTAAAACTGAGTAAAGTATACTTTATTCCCACATAGGCGAGAATAAGATAACATAGTCCAATTTTTTACATTTATGCCATTTATCGTGAATTTGGTCAAAACTAACAAAATTATAACATATAAATATAAAATAACTTTTTAAGTCTATAAAGTATCCACCGTGGAGTTTGGAATAAAGCACTGTATATAACACGGGTCTAAAGTCAATCATTCCCTTGGATGATTAGCCCCTTGTTATATAATATTCTATTACGTGAGTCACTAGTGAGTGTGTAAAATAAGTTATTTTTTACAAGCTTGTAAAAAAATATCGTTTTGAACACTTGCAACGCTCATGCAAATAATATCCCATTCGGCCTAGTTGAAAAATATACTATTTAAATATTTTAAGCATAGTGAATAACATAAATGTTTATTTTTACAGATTTTGTCAATGAAAATGTGGAAATGAGTAAAAGATTATCGAAAAGTGTGTATCGACGTACATTAACGCAGATGTGCTACACAATGCGTAATCCAAAAAAAAATTGATTTTATATTGTGGCTTGACTGTTCTCTGGATTTTAAATAATATATTAAAATTCGGATTTTAAAAAAAATATCTTTTTGCGTTTCTTTAGAAAATAAGTATTAAGTAGTATAAAAAGTATAAATAAATACGGCAACAACAATAGAACAATATGTAAAAATAAAAATGGATAGTATTAAAAATATTAGAATATGAAATGTACATTAATATAAACATATATTTATTTAAAATATAAAAGTACTATTAACTATTGACATGGAACTATTTTGCTCTATGCAAGTTCTGGTTCTCGAAGACAGACATCTTGGTTCGCTCTTTAGATTGTCTCAGCTGGTACTATATCTGCGCGGTTCAGGATCTTAACCCTATCAGCTTTTCTACTGCTTCGGGAGACACGACTGCCTTGCCCCATCCCCAGAAGTAGAAATTTTAAGAATTAAGATTAAGGGAAATACCACAGGATATCCACCATCTCGTACAATCCACAGCTCGACGATTGCCGATGACAACAATTTGTACGAAGGGTAGTACGATTCAGTTTCTGACTAAAACTAGCAAGTTGCAGCTTTTGCAGTGAATACTATACGCTTAGCTGCCGGCGGGGCAAAAAACGTACATGCTTGAGTACCTGTGGCAAAGGCTAGCACATTATATAAGGCACATATTTTTGCACGTATAAATAGTGTTACTTTTCGTTTAAAGCTCGCGAGAAATGCGGTCTTTTATCGCAATTTAACGAACAGATCAAGTGTTCGACACAATCTCGGGAATAATGTAAATTTTCGTTGAAATCATAGAATCACACTAGTATTTGATGTAAATGTACTAATAAAGCTAGTTTTAGTCGAAGTTTTGCCTTTGGAAAAAACGAAACGTAATAGTTATCGTACGATTTACCCAAATCGTAAATACCGGACAAAGGATCAATCTAATCCGGTAGTAAAATAATTTAATGCGTAGCATGTATTAGGGTTTGAAACTGTAAATTTACTCTTAATTCCATTTATGTTTAATTCGATAATCAACTCAGACACGAAGATTCTTATATAAAATAATGCTGGCATATGATGAATAACTTCGCTGGCGGCTCCGCTTCTGCCCGCTCCGTTGTTGGCAACTCGAGCCATCGACCTCTCTGTCTCCGTTGCTTACATTGTCGCGTTACTGCGTCCGGATGTCGCTCGCCCTAGCCGCGTTGGCTCCGGCCGCCTTGAAGGCCCGCTGCTGATAGATGGTTAAGAATCCGTCTGAAGAACGAATTTCTTTTTTTTTTCATAATCGAATATTTCAAAAACGATTCAAGATAACTTAATGGGGGTTTCTTAAACGTAAACTAGAGCATTTCTCAAATATGAGAAAAGTTAGTTACATAACCTCAAAATAATTGCCCAAACATGCAAACTTATCGAAAAATTGCGTAAATCTACTCTAAAATTTCTAAAAATATCATTCTTATGGGGCTATTGATGATTTCCGACGTATTTTTACCGCTGAATGTTTTGGACCAGATGCGCGAAATTTCCACTGTTTTGAAATACACCCTAAAATTGTAAAACCAATTTTCTCAATTTTCAACTTGAAATTATAAACAAAGAGAATAAAACTAGAATGCGCGAGCTTTAATAACTTTATTTTGAGAATTAAAACACATTCATTCCTTCAAAAGTTACTCTCTAAATTCGAATACGTGAAATTCATTTCAAATAAGTGAATATTCACTTATACGACGTGAATTTTCACTTATTTGATTTTAGAGAGTACATGAGTGTGAAAATGAGTTTAAAATATGCGAATATCATGCTGGTGGCGAGGGCCCTGACCGGGACCCTACACTAACGGCAGCCCGCCAGCTCCTCATACACGCGGCACATGCACCAGCGTGTAAAGCGTGTATGTGTGACACTGAGAACGTATGCGGACGCGCCGATACCAAGAACTATTTGGACTTGTAAGAAGAAATCGCTTTGTACTGTTTACCCGAGTCGGCCAGGCAGATTTTCCTTGGGAGCCTGGTGGAAACATACTTATTTCATAGTGATAGAGGATAGTAAGACGCCAGATCGGTAACAGACTCCGAAGATCCGCATACCACAACGGGCTATGTATTTATGCTGCAAGGAGCAGCTATCAGTTGGAGCAGCAGACGGCAGTCCACTGTGGAATTATCAGAAACTGAAGCGAAATAACTTACCCTGTCAGCATCTACCAAAGAGGTTTTGTGACTCGGAAGACTGTTAGATTCACGTATTTTTCAGCGAGCCTACGCTATCTCCACATATAAATTACAGACATGTACGGCGCTCTTATACACACATAAAAGCTTAGACTCACGTATTTTTCAGCAAGCCTGTGCTATATCCGCGTACAAATTGCAGATACTTACGGTGGTCTTATAGACAGGAAAAAGCTTAGATTCACGTATTTGTCAGCCAGCCTGTGCTATAACCACGTACACATTACAGAGACGTACGGCGGTGTTATAGACATGTAAAAGCTTATATTGACGTATATTTCATCCAGCATGTGCTATATCCATGTACAAATTACAGAAACGTACGGCGCTCTTGTAGACACGTAAAAGCTTATATTCGCGTTTTTTTTAGCAGACCCGTGCTATGTCCACGTACAAATTACAGATACATACGGTGGTGTTATTGTCGCGTAAAAGCATATATTCAAGTCAGCTTGTGCTATATCCATGTAAAAAAAGTCTTGTAGATGTCTGGCTTCAAAAGTCTGGCTTGTCGCACATGTGGTTGAAGTTTGAAAAGTTGCAACTCTAACGTAAATCCAAACTTTCAAAAAATTATAATTTCCGCCCGGAATCGATTCCACAGCGACAAAAGTGATGTGAGCAACAAGTAACAAAAACTCACCCCTTAACACCCCATTTTGCAATGGAACAAAAAAAAAATTTTAATTCAGCCGTTTTTGAGATCGCCAATAATTTTATTTGCGGAATACAATTTTTAGCCTGTAGGGTAACTACAAAAAAAAATGGTAACCCCGCTTGAACACACCAAAACTGCCCCTTTCGCCTGAAAAATCGCAAAAAATAGTACATTTTGATACAAGTGTGCGAAGTGGATCATTCTCAGACGGGTGTAGTTTGTCGCCCGAGCAAAAACACCCGTGTGATGATCACCCTCTTCGGCAACGTGTATCGAATTCTATTTTTTTTAACGGAGTGTGAGAAACTCGCCTTTTTGCTTGTTTTACGTGCGCGAAGTAGCTGTTACACAGACGGCTTGCGTGAAGTAAATTGATCTGCGCATGCGCGTACTTTGCGCACGCCGTGAGTGAAACAACTACTTCGCGCACGTAAAACAAGCACAAAAAGGCGAGTTTCGCACACTCCGTTAAAAAAAAATATAATTCTTCCGTTTTTGAGATCGCCAAAAATTTTATTCCCGGAATACAATTTTGAGACTACAGGATAGCTAGAAAAAAATGGCAACGATGCAAGCACCATGGAAGACCCCCAAACTACCCAGTTCGCCCGAAAAAATCGCAAAAAATTCTAATTTGTCCGTTTTTGATATCGCTAATAATTTTATTATTAGCGGAATACGATTTTGAGCCTGCAGGATAGCTAGAAAAAATTGGTGATATCAAAAACGGACAAATTAGAATTTTTTGTATTTTTTTTTCGGGCGAAAGAGTTGTTTTGGGGTGCTATGGGGGTTGCCAATTTTTTTGTAGATATATCCAGTAGGCTCAAAGATGTATTCCGAGAATAAAATTATTCTCAAAAACGGAGAAATTAAATTTTTTTGCGATTTTTCGGGCGATATGGGTAGTTTGGGGGTGTTCCGCGGTGTTTGCGGGGTTGTCAATTTTTTTGGAGCTAACCTGCAGGCTCAAAATTGTATTCCGGGAACAAAATTCTTGGCGATCTCATAAGTATCAGAATTAGAATTTTCGTACGATTTTCTGGGGCATATGGGAGAGGTTGGTGGTGTTCCTCGGTGTTTGCGAGGTTGCCAATTTTTTTTGGATCTAAGCTGTAGGCTCAAAATTGTATTTCGGGAATAAAATTTTTGGCGATCTCAAAAGTGGCGGAATAAGAATTTTTTTACGATTTTCTGGGCCGAAAGGAGGTGTTTGTAAGTGATTCGCGGTACCTGCATCGTTGCCAATTTTTTGTAGCTACCTTGCAGGCTCAAAATCGTATTCCGGGAATAAAATTATTGGCGATCTTTGCCAATCTTTGTAATACTTATTTTATCATATGGAGTTTCGTTAAAGTTTATGTAAACCTTTGCCAAATATACAATAAAAAATAAAGTAAAAGGCGTCTAGGTGCATGTATCTCGCAAGAGCTTGGTATTAAAATATTGTTTCTGAAAATTTATTTTCTTCATTCCCAACATATTTTAAATATTTTTCCAACATATTGCTAATATATTCTCAATATCCTATTATTTTAGGTTTAAAAGAGTTTGTCGAAAACGCGGATAAAGCATCATATCATGGGTATGGAATTGAAAAATCTATTTGCCAGTTAAAACTCGATCCTATATTTGTAATTTTAATTCCAGTTTAAAGTATGACTGAAAGTATGACTCAAAGTATGGCTTCCAGTGTTGCTCTAGCTGTCGCCGAGATAGGGACTTATTCCGCTTGGCCACCCATGAGTCATAATTTTCGTACACGAGATATTTTTGCAAGCGAATAGCCATATCCCGCGTAAAAAACAATATGTTCATATTAACTTTATACGAAGTTTGGATTCATATGAACTTCATATGAATTTGTCGAATGCTTTCATTTGTATAATTTTGGTATTATAAAAGTACGTAAAATGTTTATACAAAGTTTATACAAATTTTATAAAGTAGATATTAATGCAGAATATACACCTTTAGTCCGAAAAAATCGCAAAAAAATCTAATTCCGCCGTTTTTGAGATCCCCGATAATTTTATTATCGGAATACAATTTTGAGCGTGCAAGATATCTACAAAAAAATTGGCAACCTCCAAAGCACCGCGGAACACCCCCTTTAGTCTGAAAAAATCGCAAAATAATCTAATTCCGTCGTTCTTGAGATCTCCGATAATTTTATTACCGGAATACAATTTTGAGCATGCAAGATAGCGACAAAAAAATTGGCAACCCCCAAAGCATCGCGGAAGACCCCCAAACTACCACTTTCGCACAAAAAAGTCGCAAAAAAAATCTAATTCCGCCGTTTTTGAGATCCAATTTTGAGCATGCAAGATAGCTACAAAAAAATTGGCAACCCCCAAAGCACCACGGAACACCCCCAAACTACCCCTTTAGTCCGAAAAAATAGCAGAAAAATCTAATTCTGCCGTTTTAGAGATCCCCAATAATTTTATTATCTGAATACAATTTTGAGCATGCAAGATAGCTACAAAAAAATTGGCAACCCCCAAAGCACCACGGAACTCCCTCAAACTACCCCTTTAGTCGGAAAAAATCGTAAAAAAAAATCTAATTCCGCTGTTTTTGAGATCCCTGATAATTTTATTATCGGAATACAATTTCGAACATGGAAGATATCTACAAAAAAATTGGCAACCCCCAAAGCACCGCGAAACACCCCAAAACTACCTCTCTAGTCTGAAAAAAGCGCAAAAAAATTTAATTATGCCGTTTTTGAGATCCTCGATAATTTTATTATCGGAATACAATTTTGAGCATGCAAGATAGCTACAAAAAAATTGGCAATTCCCAAAGCACCGCGGAACAGCCCCTTTAGTCTGAAAAATCGTAAAAAAAAAATCTAATTCAGCCGTTTTTGAGATCCCGGATAATTTTATTATCGAAATACAATTTTGAACATGCACGATAGCTACAAAAAAATTCACAACCCACAAAGCACCACGGAAGACCTCCAAACTACCACTTTCGCACAAAATAATCGCAAAAAAAATCTAATTCCGCCGTTTTTGAGATCCCCGATAATTTTATTATCGGAAAACAATTTTGAGCATGCAAGATAGCTACAAAAAATTGGCAACCCCCAAAGCACCACGGAACACCTCCCTTTAGTCCGAAAAAATAGTAGAAAAATCTAATTCTGCCATTTTTGAGCTCCCTGATAATTTTATTATCAAAATTCAATTTTGAGCGTGCAAGATATCTACAAAAAAATTGGCAACCCCCAAAGCACTCTGAAAAAATCGGAAAAAAAATCTAATTCCGCCGTTTTTGAGATCCCGATAATTTTATTATTGAAATACAATGTTGAGCATGCAAGATAGCTACAAAAAAATTCGCAACCCCCAAAGCACCGCGGAAGACCCCCAAACTACCACTTTCGCACAAAAAAATCGCAAAAAAATCTAATTCCGCCGTTTTTGAGATCCCCGATAATTTTATTATCGGAAAACAATTTTGAGCATGCAAGATAGCTACAACAAATTGGCAACCCCAAAAGCACCACGGAACACCCCCAAACTACCCCTTTAGTCTGAGAAAATAGCAGAAAAATCTACTTCCGCCATTTTTGAGGTCCCCGGTAATTTTATTATCGAAATACAATTTTGAGCATGCAAGATAGCTACAAAAAAATTGGCAACCCCCAAAGCACCGCGGAAGACCCCCCTTTCGCACAAAAAAATCTAATTCCGCCGTTTTTGAGATCCCCGATAATTTTATTATCGGAATACAATTTTGAGCATGCAAGATAGCTACAAAAAAATTGGCAACCCTCAAAACACCACGGAAGACCCCCCTTTCGCACAAAAAAAAACTACTTCCGCTGTTTTTGAGATCCCCGACAATTTTATTATCGGAATACAATTTTGAGCATGCAAGATAACTACAAATAAAATTGGCAACCCCCAAAGCACCACGGAAGATCCCCTTTAGTCCGAAAAAATTGCAGAAAAATCTAATTCTGTCGTTTTTGAGATCCCCGACAATTTTATTATCGGAATACAATTTTGAGCATGCAAGATAGCTACAAAAAAATTGGCAACCCTCAAAGCACCACGGAAGACCCCCCTTTCGCACAAAAAAAAACTACTTCTGCTGTTTTTGAGATCCCCGACAATTTTATTATCGGAATACAATTTTGAGCATGCAAGATAACTACAAATAAAATTGGCAACCTCCAAAACACCGTGGAAGACCCCCAAACTACTCCTTGAGCACGAAAAGATCGCAAAAAATCTAATTCCGTCGTTTTTGAGACCCCGATAATTTTATTCCTGGAATACATGGCCGTTTTTGAGATCGTAAATAATTAATTTTTTTTACTTTATTTTATACTTCCTAACATTAAACGTTTTGGAATGCTAAGTAAATCTTCGTTTTTATAAAATGGAGATAAGTTATGAACCACTTTTTCAAAATAAACTTTATATTAAATATAAAAAAATTCTAGAAGTTTTTATAAAATATACTAAATAATATGAATTTTCATTACAAAAGAAATATCAAAAAAATATCTTTTAAGGAAAAATAGTCTACGACCTCTTGTATAAGAACAAATACTTACTGAAAATTGCTTGTCATTTTCTGGGGAAATAAACGTACGGCAATGACTTCCAGCCCATAAATCAGAGGTATACGATTAACATAATTTACAGAATGGCTAGATGTAGGGGAAACTGTGGCTTGTTGGCTAGTGACGTACGTTGGTGCAGTGTTGGTATTTTCGCTTATCAACATCATTTGGTTGATACTAACTGTGTGTAATACTGCCGTATTAGAGAAAGCTTGCTAAAGTTTTGATAAAGTTTCTCCGACGTGAAAGTTTAGATGAAGTTTTGCTAAAAAATAGAGAAAGCTTGATAAAGTTTTGATAAAGTTTCTCCGAAGTGAAAGTTTACAGGATGTTTTGCCAAAGCTTAGAGAAAGTTTTGCTAAACTTTGGATAAATATTCTCAGAAGTAAATACGTAGAAGTTTTGCCAAAGTTTAGATAAGTTTAGCTAAAGTTTGGATAAAGTTTGTCAGAAATAGATGCTTTAGAGGATGTTTTGCTAAAGTATAGAGAAAGTTATCCTAAAGTTTACAGTTTCTTCGACATGAAAGTTTTGTGGAAGTTTTTCCAAAATTTAGATAAAGTTTTTCTAAAGTTTGGATAAAGTTTGGATACAGTTTCTACAAAGTGAAAGTTTAGAGAATGTTTTGCCAAAGTTTAGAGAAAGTTTTGCTAAAGTTCGGATAAAGTTTCTCCGCCGTGAAAGTATGAGGAAGTTTTGCCAAAGTTTAGATAAATTTTTGCTAAAGTTCGGATAAAGTTTGGATAAAGTTTCTTCGACATGAAAGTTTTGTGGAAGTTTTTCTAAAATTTAGATAAAGTTTTGCTAAAGTTTGGATAAAGTTTGTCAGAAATAGATGTTTTAGAGGATGTTTTGCTAAAGTATAGAGAAAGTTATCCTAAAGTTTAGATAAAATTTCTCACAAGTGAAAGTTTAAAGGAAGTTTGCCAAAATTTAAAGAAAAATTGGAAAAGTTTATATAAAGTTTCTCCAAAGTGAAAGTTTAGAGAATGTTTTGCCAAAGTTTAGAGAAAGTTATGCTAAAGTTCGGATAAAGTTTCTCGGACATGAAAGTTTTGTGGAAGTTTTGCCTAAGTTTAGATAAAGTTTTTTTAAAGTTTGGATAAAGTTTGGATACAGTTTCTCCAAAGTTAATGTGTAGAGAATATTTTGCCAAAGTTTAGATAAAGTTTTTCTAAAGTTTAGATAAAGTTTGGATACAGTTTCTCCAAAGTGAAAGTTTAGAGAATGTTTTGCCAACGTTTAGAGAAAGTTTTGCTAAAGTTCGGATAAAGTTTCTGTGACGTGAAAGTGTGAGGAAGTTTTGCCAAAGTTTAGATAAATTTTTGATAAAGTTCGGATAAAATTTGGATAAAATTTCTTCGGCATGAAAGTTTTGTGGAAGTTTTGCCAAAGTTTAGATAAAGTTTTGCTAGATTTTTGGATAAAGTTTGGATAATGTTTCTCCGAAGTGTAAGTTTAGAGGAATGTTTTACCAAAGTTTAGAGAAAGTTTTGCCAAAATTTAGATAAAGTTTTTCTAAAGTTTGGGTAAAGTTTGCATAAAGTTTTTCCGAAGTGAAAGATTAGAGAATTTTTTGCCAAAGTTTAGAAAAAGTTTTGCTAATGTTCGAATAAAGGTTCTCCGACATGAAAGTTTTGAGGAAGTTTTGCCAAAGTTTAGATAAAGTTTTGCTAATGTTTGGATTAAGTTACTCTGAAATGAAAGTTTACATGAAGTTTTGTCAAAGTTTAAGTTGCAAGACTTTAAGCCATACTATTACTTAGACTTCTTGAAAGTCTTTAGCTAGACTTTACGCGAGACTTTTAGCCAAACTTTAAGCTAGATTTTTAGCAAGACTTTTAGCCAGACTTTAAGCCAGACTTTTAGCCAGACTTTAAGCCAGACTTTAAGCCAGTTTTTAAGCCAAACTTTGAGTAAGACTTATAGTCAGACTTTAAGCCAGACTTTTAGCCAGACTTTAAGCCAGACTTTTGGTCAGTCTTTAAGCCAGACTTTTAGCAAGACTTTTAACCAAACTTTAAGCCAAATTTTAAGCCCGAGTTTTAGCCAGGCTTAAAGCCAAACTTTTAGTTAATCTTTAAGCCACACTTTTAGCCAGACTTTTAGCCAGACTTTTAGCAAGACTTTTGGCGATACTTTAAGCCAGATTTTAAGTCCGACTTTTAGCCAGACTTTAACCTACATTTTAAGCTTGAATTTTAG
The DNA here is from genome assembly GCA_036365515.1 of Torymus aiolomorphi. Lineage (NCBI taxonomy): Eukaryota > Metazoa > Arthropoda > Insecta > Hymenoptera > Torymidae > Torymus > Torymus aiolomorphi. The sequence goes on from CM070874.1 coordinate 180,615,879, forward strand.
TTATGTTTGACTTTAGGCCATACTTTAAAACAGACATTAAGATAGAAATTAGATATAGATATTTTATCGAAATATTAGAAGAACTTTCGGGAAACTTTATGAAAACTTTCTTAAAACTTTACCTAAACTTTATCTCAAATACGCAAAAACTTGGAAGGCATACGTTTTCCAAAACAGTTCTGTTAGAATTAGCTTTACTAACTTTTGCTAAACGTCTGTAAGACTTTGTGAAAGTACTGCTGAAGTTAATAAAAGTTTTCCAAGGCGTGCGCAAAACTTTGGATCAGATATCCCAAAAATTTGCAAATATTTGCTGAAACTTTGCCTAACATCGACTTAAGTAAGCATATAAGCTTTCCCGAAATTACATAAGCTTTACCAGAATTTCGGTGAGAAACTTTGCTCTGAGAAAATATTTAGTAATTCAGTTACACGTAGCTATCTTTTTATGTATAAATAAAGGCGGCTTAGCTGCTATTGTAATGAACAGTGATACATACACTACTCTGCGGCTGCTAAGCAGTGCAAAATATCTTTCATACGTGCCGTACTTTCGCCAAACTTTCGCTAAACTTGGGAGATGCTTCATCTAAACTTGCACTTAGACAAACTTTATCCAAACTTTCGCAAAAATTGATCCAAACATTCGCAATACTTTCTATGGGGAAAATATAGAATTATTTTCATAATTTATTTCCAATACATGGGCAATTTGGATAAAGTTTGTCTAAAGCGAAAGTTTATACAAAGAATTTCCGAAGTTTAGCGAAAGTTACGCGAAAGTTTTGGTAAAGTTTTGCCATACTCTTTGCCAGACTTTCAGCCAGACTGTAAGCTAGACTTTAAGCCACACTCGTTTATCCGCTGTAAGGAAAAATATAAGCACGTTATGCTATAAGAAGTGAAAAATAACTGACATTGATCTTGACAAATTATGAATAAAACTCATTTGGCTTTTTTCAGCATATTCGCAACATTAACATATAGTAACGGTGAGCAGTCCGCGAATGATATAGCACGGCGGTGGAATGTGTACGCCAGCGGCGCCATCTCTTAGGCATTTCGGGCACTATCGTGTTTGTAAACATTCTCATTGACATGATATGTATAACCCACAATCAGGGTTGGTCGCGTATAATACCGCGGTATCATACATAACAGTAAGATTGTATAATACTTAGTATAATACCTCCAGGAGTTTGCTACACTTTTCGAGGTATAATACCAACATTGTTTTCCTCGTTTATTTTGCGCGGTACTACGGGAGTCGGGCCGTTTGCTTTCAAAAAAAGATTTGTTTATAAATTATGACTAAGTGGAAAAATGAATCGAGGTGGAAGACCGCAACATAATTATTATCACAAATTTGGGTTTGATAAATCCACTAGTGAAAGCGGCAAACTGATTGCTATTTCTCGAAATGAAAACTGTAAAAAGATTGTAACAAATACTGCTGTACAGAGGTTATGGCAACACAGGTAAGAAATATTTACTTTATATTTATATTTATTTAATTGTATATATATATATATTTATTTATTTATTATAATGATTTTTGTGTATTTTTTTTAGAAATAGATGTAAATATAATAGTATTAGACAATCCACTGATGATTTGACCAATGATACCGATGATGATGATGATGTTAGTAACGAAGTTGAAGTAACAAATACAGCAAATTCAACTGTAGACGGAAAGACTTTTAGTACAGTGACTGATTCAACAAAACGAAAACTTACTAAGAGAGATAAAGAAAATAAAATTGTGGGTGATATTGATTTATTTAGTAAGTTAATTGTATTTTTATAATTATCTATTATTTTCTATTTCTAGGAAAATCTTACAAAAGAAAGTTCAGCGAAAAAGCAAAAAACATCACTGTGCTTTATTGACACAATTAGCGAAGAAGAAAGTCGAAAAGCCAACCAAGCTATTACATGCTTTTTTTTATCGTGCAATATTGACTTAAAAGAAGTTGAGTCATCTTATTTTAAGGATATGTTAAAAAGTTTGAGGCCTGCATATGTTGGCCCAACATATAATGACATGTCTAATAAACTTTTGAATTTGGCGTATGATAATATGATAGGAAAAATATCAAATACGATGCATGGTGTGTTAGTTATGATTATTACAAAAAATGAATTAGATTTAAAAATATTGAATGTGATTCTCAAAGAAGATGGAGATTATATCTTTATAAACATATTAGATCTCATAGTATTAGACGAAGAGGAGGTGAATACATGTATACAAGAAAATATTCAAGAGACAATACAAAATGTTTCTCTTCAACAGGGTTTTGAGGTGCATGGAATTATTGATAATAATGACCACGCCTTGCCATGTTCAATATCAATCAACTCAAAAGAAATTTGGGTTTTTAAATGCAATTTTAAGTATATTAAAACATTAAAAAGTGGTATGACCGATACAAATTTGCAAGAAGATTTATCTCAATTATTTGAAGAAATTCAAAAAGACAAATATTTTGATAAAAATATTAACATTGATCAAAACAATTTTTATTGCTCAAGGAGTGCTTTTTCAGATAAATTAAAATTTTATTTAACCAATATTGAAACTATTAAACAAGCTGTTGGTAAGAAAAATATTAAATTATCACATAAGTATTTACAGCTGTTATTCGACGAAGAATTTGAAAATAAAATAAAATCAACACTTGATTTTATAACTAAAATTCAAGAGTTAAAAAATAAGTTTTCAGAAGAAGAATGTAATATTTCAAAAGCGGTTGAATACTGGTTTACGTTATTCAATTCGATTACAGATGACAAATTTAGAGAACAACTGGAAACAATTTTTAAAGAGATAATGACGCCAGCTAGTCTGGCAAGTAATTTTGTAAACCCGCTGTATAAGGGACACCAGTTTATGCAAATGGAAATGTATGGGGAAGCAGTTATAAATTGTCTTGTAGACAACTTATGTGAAAAGGGGATGGTAGATTTTTCACATTATGATGAAGAAACAGAACTATTTTTAAAATTATTTAAAAAAAAAATTTGAAAATGCTAAAATATTCTGGAAGTTTGCTAGTACTAAACATCCAAAATTCTCGATATTTGCAAAAAAATTATTAGAAATCCCTGCGTGTATACCAACCATTAAGATTGGGGATATTATGCCAAATAACTTAAGCAAAGAAGATTCAGATAAAGTTATAGAACTTTATTACACTTTACGATTGAACAAGAAATAAATCATAACTACATTTTATATTTACAAAAGTGATATATTACTTATAGTACCTTAATAAAAATGTGGTTTTTTATATCTAATATTAAGTTATTAAAAGTGTTTTTTTAAATTTTAAATAATATTCTAAGTAGTTTGACAAATTCTATGTAACTAAAAATGATAAGTAAATGTTTAAGTAATTCAGACTTATAATTATAAAACATTAGCATATACTTATTTGTTAATATGTCAAACGATCAGTATTACATAATGTAATTTATTATAAATATGTAAAGTTTCTTTTCATGATATAATTGTTTAAAAATGTCTAAATATTATTTTATAAAATACATTCTTATAACTTAAGTATGTCTTCATTACATATATTAAAATAAATGATGAAAAATATGTTTATTCTATAGATATGTGTTGAGTTTCATAAGATATATTAGCTTTATAATTTATCTAATCTCTAATATTATTAATGTACCACTCAAACTTGTCAAATTGAATTTTGCTAAATAAAAAGTTACATACACCAAATGAACGTTTATTTAATTCACTGTGGTAGACCTAATTTGTTATTGCGAAACTTATAATTCGAGGATTCATTTTGAACAATCTTTGACGAAACAATAAATAAAAATTATTGTACCAACATTTTAGGAGGATTCCGTACCTGCCCTCTTTAGTAAAAGACTTAAATAATGTAATTTATTTTTTTACATTTCGTGCGCGAAGTGCCACTTTTACACAAGCAAGCGTGCACCAAATTGGACTTTCAGCCCCTCGTTTTAAAAAATATCATCTCTTCCGCAATAGTATCGAAATGTATTATCAGTCCTGAAAAAGGGAGGTAACTAATTCTTCCAAAACGTTGGGACGATAAATTCTAATTTTTTTATTTGTCGAAGGCCATTAATTGACGCTTATTTCTTGGATATTCTAAATTAATAACACTTTCATTTTACATTAAAAATAGTAACGTTTAATTATTAATCAGAAATTACAAATATATTAGAAATAAATAAAAAAAAAATTTAATTTTCAATGAACGGATTCTGGAACTGAATACTTGAATTTAATTCATTATTACGTAGAAAATAATATATAGATACTAATTTTTTCGATCTTTCACTTTTTAAACGATTTCGTAAGAGAGAATGAATGTATGCCCAATTGGAAAATACTCTTTCAATTTCTGCTGTTGCGGCTGGTATATTCATTAATTTTATAGCTAATGTAGCTAATTCAAGAGCGGAATGTATGGCCATTTTCCAAAATATCAAGGCAGATGTGATATTCTTTTCGGTGAGCTTGCGAAAAATTCCAGTATTATTTGCATACATAGCAAACTCACCTATCCCTTGTTCACTTAAATTTTCTTTTAAGAAATCGCTGGCTGACTCAACTTGCATCTCAGTTAGTTCTTAACCGCGGTAAGTGGGATGCATGAGATTTGCTGCTAATCCAACAAGTCAGAGAGCTTTGCCAATGCGTGCTTCAACAATATTTCTTACATCTTGCAAGCTTTCATTTTTAAGCAAGTTTTGCCACAACTCTACTGCATCAGCAATATTGCAAGTAGATTTCTGGCATTTATTTATGAGTATGCAAATTGGATCCCACAAATCTATAGAATTCTGTATTTCCAATTCAAGATCTTCATTGTATAATAGCTCAACATTCTTTTCTTTTATTGTAGAACCTTCATCTTTAATTTGCCTCATTAATGGGATGTTTAGTAAAGCGCACATAAAGGTGTCACGGTAGCTACACCATCGTGTATCTCCGGATAAAATAATCTTCTTACCTCCTTTATCAGTGAGCTTTTTCTCAAGTCCTACACTTTTGAATTCTTTCAAAAGATCGCTTACTGAAAGGGCAAAATCTTTATCCACGAGCGATTTTGCTAATAGATTGCCACTGTGACTACTACACGTTGAATGCCACAAGTCAACAGAGTAACCCATGCTTATCATTGGCGAAGCATTATCAGTAACTACGGCATATATATTTGCATTATAAATATCTTTAGCGATTTTCACTGATTGTTTGACTATAAATGTTAACAGTTCTCCCGTTTCACTTTGCCCTGTTATGTCGAATGATTCTAAAAATACTCTACTTCCATCGTTAACATTATGTAGAAAACTAACTACGTTTTTTGTATTTGCAGAAGAATTCTTCCAGCCATCATTAATAGAACACTGTCAACATTATTTAGTTTCATCTTTTGTTCATTTACACTTTCATTATATACTTGATCAACTAATTTCTCTGCCAAATAATGTCTTGAGGGTGATTTATAATTAGGGTTTAATGTAGTGATAAAATTTTTAAAAAATGGTGATTCAACTACATTGAATGGTATATTGCATCCAAAAAAAAATTTCGCTAATGCTAAGTCGCAAGTGTTTCGTTCCCCATCACTTGCTCTGGTAGATGAAGCTCCAGTATTTTTATCCATCTGCGATAGAAAATAAATTAAGCTATATAAAAAGAAATATACATTTTGATGAGAGTTAGAGGTGCGATCGATTATATTAGTTTTCATTACATAATTTTTACTTTTATTTTGAAATTATTACAGCAATAAAATTAAACTCGAGTATTATTTCAATGTTGTTATTTTACTTATCATTGTCAACTGACTTTTCAATAATTTATTCGTTCGTTTCTTTTAGCATGGGCAAATCAGCGATATAAATTGAACAAACCTATAGCTCGAATACCGGTTTTTACTCCACTATTAATCGTTTAAAATGCTCATGGGACACCCTCCCTTCTCACATTACAGCGATTCTTAATATTTCGCTCTTTAAGAGTGCCGTCCGATCTCTCTCTATTAAATATTAAATATTATATATTTATTACTTTATGATAAGCAACTTTGTAATCTAACCACCTTTATTTATCTTTTGTAAAAAGGGTTTTAGCCCGTCTAATAAATAAATAAATAAATAAATAAACTAATAGAGTACGAGGAGTCGAGCTCTCGAAGACGAGCTTTACGTGCATAATTCTGGAACATTTGCCGCTCATTCTTCGTGATTCAATTGTCAAGGTATTGATTTTGCAACACACATTTTAGTCATGTGGTTTAAAAAGAACCGGGTGTATTGCTAGCATGATATGAAAATACCAGGTGAAGGTGCTAAAGAAAAAGATAGACACAAATGAGTCGATGAAGAATATGTCGCAAATGATCCATGATTCATCCATACAGTTGATAATTACAGTGAGCATTCCTAGCTCACATTCAATAACAAAAAGAACGGACCTATACCGTACATCACTTTAGCAGGGCGGCTTCATTCTATAAAATAATAGTATACTAATAGTGGTAACATGACGTGGATTCTCCAAAATTCATTATCACAACAAAGAATCTCGCGAGGAAGCGATTTCCATGTAGAAAAGTGGCGGCATGCAGACGGGCTACGCGATAATGTTTTCAATAAAATATTTCCAAAATAGACAGGGAAGCCAAATCTTCGCACAAAATTGAAGGCAGGCAGACGGGCTACCTATAAAATTATCAATCAAATAATTTCTAAAAGACTAGCAGTCTTGTACTATTTATTGCATTTTTATAAATAGCATTTTTATAATAGCAAAAAGAACTGCTGCTAACTGCATTAGCAGATTCATGCATTGCATCTAAATGAGCGATCTAATAAATCTATTCTCTAAAGTTGAGTAATAAAAGAGCAATCAAGTTGTGCTTCTTTTTGTCCGGGCGCCGCGAGTCGTGCTTTTTTTCGTCTGAGCGCAGCGAGTTCTGCTTTGTTTCGTAAGAAGACGCGAACTGTGCTTTTCTCGTTGGAACACGTTGGAATCGAGTTGCACTATTTTTCGTATAGGCCTGAGTTGTGCTTTTCCTCGTACAGGGCGACGATATATATTAAGAAGTCAAAATAAAAATTATTATATAAGAATTTGATATTTATTAATAAAATTATCATTTTACGGGACTCCTATATTAAAAAAATATCTAAAAGTGATCGATAACATCGTTACATTATAAAAAAAGGGTTATTGAGGAGGTTATTGAAGGTTTGTTAGAAACATAGTAGTTTACTCTTTTGTAAAAGAGTAAAATCATATTATTACTCTTTGTAAAGACTGATCTTGAAGATATCTACTTTATAAAAGTAGAAAATGTCTCCCCAACATTTGAAAAGAGTAAATCCCTAAAATAAATCCCTAAGATAAATCAGATGATTTGTCAGATGATTTATCAGCTGACTTCTCATGTCAAAAAGTCACCTGACATTCTGCCAGGATGCTGCCAAAAGCTTACATAAATTAAAGATCAGCTTATTCAGTATTGGAAATTGACTATCAGGATGTTTTACACCCCAGATGAGTTCAAAAATGCATGTTTGGAAGCATTTTGCACATTTTTCTATTTTTAAAAATTTTGTACATAAGATATCAGCTGAGAAATCAGCTGACAAATCAGATGAAAAATCACCTGAGATCTTACCGAGAAATCACCTGATTTTTTAGCTGATTTTTCAGCTGATATCTCATGTACAAAATTTGTAAAATTTGAAAAAAAAAATGCAAAATGCTTTCAAACGTGCATTTAGAACTAATCTGGGGGGCAAAACATCCTGATAGGCCATTTCCAATACTGAATAATTGAATAATTTACGTAAGCTTTTGGCAGCATCCGGACAGAATCTTAGATGACTTTTTGACATGAGAAATCAGCTAATAAATCATCTGACAAATCATCCGATTTATCAGCTGATTTTTTCTGGTAGGGATCTATAACTTTACTCTTTTCTAAAAGAGTAATCTTGAAGATTTCTATTTTATGAAAGTAGAAAATGTGACCCCAACATATGATAAGAGTAAATAACTAATTTTACTCTTTTCTAAAAGAGTAATCTTCATGATTTTTACTTGAAAAGACTTCGAAAACGAGGTTAGCGGGTCGGAAACCACCCTAGGTAGCCTCAGATACGCGATAAAAGCCTTGATTTACGCAAAAATCGTTCTGCGGCAGTGGCGGATCCAGGAGCCTTGCTTAGTGGGGTTAGAGGGGGGGGGGGGTGAAATATATAAAATAATATTGTGAATTTTCTAAATGCGATTTTCGGGAGATGCCAGTCTCACGTAGTAGAGGAAAGCACGCAGACAGGCGAGAGAAAGCAAGTTGATTATTAAATAAACTACAAAACTCAAACAGCCGGAGAATGCAAGTTCCACGTAGAAGAGGAAGGCACACAGCCAGGTGGCAGGAAGCAAGGCGATTATTAAATAAACCCCAAAACCCAACTAGCCGGGGATGCAAGTTCCATGTAGGAGAGGATGACACGCAGCCGGGTGGGAGGTAGTAAGGCGATTATTAAATAAACTCCAAAACCCAATAGCCGGGGGATGCAAGTTCCATGTAGAAGAGGAAGGCACGCCGCAAGGTGGCAGGAAGCAAGGCGATTATTAAATAAACCCCAAAACCCAAGAAGCCGATAGATGCAAGTTCCACGTAGAAGAGGAAGGCACGCCGACGGGCTGGGAAAATCAAGTTGATTGTTAAATAAATTCCAAAATTCAAACAGCCGGGGAATGCAAGTTCCACGTAGAAGAGGAAGGCACGCCGCCAGGTGGCAGGAACCAAGGCGATTATTAAATAAACCCAAAACCCAACTAGCCGGGGGATGCAAGTTCCACATAGAAGAGGAAGGCACGCCGACGGGCTGGAAAAATCAAGTTGATTGTTAAATAAACTCCAAAATTCAAACAGCCGGGGAATGCAAGTTCCACGTAGAAGAGGAAGGCACACCGCCAGGTGGCAGGAAGCAAGGCGATTATTAAATAAACCCAAAACCCAACTAGCCGAGGGATGCAAGTTCCACGTAGAAGAGGAAGGCACGCCGACGGGCTGGAACAATCAAGTTGATTGTTAAATAAACTCCAAAATTTAAACAGCCGGGGAATGCAAGTTCCACGTAGAAGAGGAAGGCACACCGCCAGGTGGCAGGAAGCAAGGCGATTATTAAATAAACCCAAAACCCAACTAGCCGAGGGATGCAAGTTCCACGTAGAAGAGGAAGGCACGCCGACGGGCTGGAAAAATCAAGTTGATTGTTAAATAAACTCCAAAATTCAAACAGCCAGGGAATGCAAGTTTCACGTAGAAGAGGAAGGCACACCGCCAGGTGGTAGGAAGCAAGGCGATTATTAAACAAACCCCAAAACCCAACTAGCCGGGGGATGCAAGTTCCATATAGAAGAGGAAGGCACGCAGACGGGCTGGAAAAAGCAAGTTAATTATTAAATAAACTCTAAAACCGAAATATCCGGGAGAATCGTGTTCCACGTAGAAGAGGTTGGGACGAGGTAGAGCGGGACTGAGCGCGTTGATTGTTTAATAAACTTTAAATCCTAAATTGCAGGGGGGAACGAATTTCAAGCAGAAGAGGAAAGTACGCAAATAGTCTCGAGGAAGCGACATAATTGTTAATAATCATGTAATATCTGATTTGGAAATAAAATATGCCGGCTACTTAGGATTTAGAATATCTCAATAATCCATTCCCATCACCACCGACTTAAACGTTCTGTAAATGTATAATCTTTTCCCAGGGCCAGGAGGTAAATAAAACAACGCAACTTTTAAGATTAAAAAGTAAGAAATATAATTATAGCTAGATGTCTCATACATGAGGAACCCTAACATCGAGTAGATATAACTTAGAGAGCACGCGGCCAGTCTCAGTCCGTTCGACACAATCGACTTCGCGAGACACTCCGACATGTTTGCCTTTCGCTTTCGCATCTTCGACCAGATGGCCACACACTAATCTCAATCCATTTTACTTACCGTCGGCACATAGTTACCCGATCCCGGCTTAACTCGTCCTCAGGAACTCGTCCCTTTTTTGTTCCCGTAGCCTTGTAGACGACCGCTCGCACTTGCAGCTCGCCTAGCTCTCTCTCTCCCAATGTCGTCGTACGACCCTACGCCGTACACGCGAGCTTCTCGCAGTTATCGGCGCTGCCAACACTCCGCATTCACTCACTCATACACACACATAAACACACCCATGTAGGCGCTAACAGATTATGCACACAGATAAACGGAATATGACAGTTCCGTCCCCTTCTGCGTGGAACTCTCATTGCCCTACTATTTGGGTTTTGAAGTTTCTTTAATAATAAACTTGCTCTTTCCCGCCCATCAGGGTGGAATTCTCTTCAACGTGGAACTCGCATCCCCCGGCAATTCGGGTTTTGGAGTTAATTTAATAATCAACATACCTTCTCTCGCCCGTCCGCGTTTCTTCCTCTTTTACGTAAAACTCGCATCCTTCGGCTATTTGGGTTTCGGAGTTTAATAATCAACTTAATTTCTCCCGCCAATCGGCGTGTCTTTCTCTCATACGTGGAACTGGCATCCCCCGGCTATTTGGGCTTTGGAGTTAATTTAATCATGAACTTTCTTTTTCCCACCCATCTGCGTGCGGTACTCTTCTGCGGGGAAGTCGCATCCCCTGGCTATTTGGGTTTAATAATCAACTTACTTTCTTCGGCCCTTCTGCGTGTTTTCCTCTCATACGTGGAACTTGCATCCCCCGGCTACTTGGGCTTTGAAGTTAATTTAATTATCAACTGGCTTTTCCCTGCTCGTCTCAGTTCCTTCCTCTTCTGCGTGGAACACATATCCTCCGGCTATTTGGGTTTTGGATTTTAGGAATCAACTTAATTTATCCCGTCGGCGTGTCTTCCTCTCATACGTGGAACTGGCACCCCCGGCTATTGGGCTTTAAAGTTAATTTAATCATGAACTTTCTTTTTCCCACCCATCTGCGTGCAGTACTCTTCTGCGGGGAACTCGCATCCCTCGGCTATTTGGGTTTAATAATCAACTTACTTTCTTCGGCCCGTCTGCGTCTCTTCCTTTCCTACGTGAAACTTGCATCCCCAGGCTACTTGGGCTTTAAAGTTAATTTAATCATCAACTTTCTTTTTCCCACACATCTGCGTGCTCTTCTACATGGAACTCGCATCCCCCGGCTATTTGGGTTTAACAATCAACTTACTTTCTTCGGCCCGTCTGCGTGTCTTCTTTTCCTACGTGAAACTTGCATTCCCCGGCTGCTTGGGTTTTGGTGTTAATTTAATTATCAACTTGAATTTCCCTGCTCGTCTGAGTTCCTTCCTCTTCTACGTGGAACACATATTTACCGGCTATTTGGGTTTTGGACTTTAAGAATCAATTTAATTTCTCCCGCCCGTCGGCGTGTCTTCCTCTCATACGTGCAACTTGAATCCCCCGGCTACTTGGGCTTTGGAGTTAATTTAATTATCAACTTTCTGTTCCCACCCATCTGCGTGCGTTCCTCTTCTACGAGGAACTCGCATCGCCCGGCTATTTGGGGTTAATAATCAACTTACTTTCTTCGGCCCGTCTGCGTGTCTTCCTTTCCTACGTGAAACTTGCATTCCCCGGCTGCTTGGGTTTTGGTGTTAATTTAATTATCAACTTGCTTTTCCCTGAGCTTCTGCTTTTCTTCCTCTTCTACGTAAAACTCGCATCCCTCAGCTATTTGGGTTTCTGAATTTATTTAATTTTTCATTTGCTTTCTCCCGATTTTCTGCTAGCGGGCTTTAGGCCCCCCCCCCCCTTGGATCCGCCACTGTCCCCCGGGCATGTAGATGCAAGTATACATTTATTTGAATAGACCTCGAAAACCGATGTGCTACGCACTTTGTACTCCCATCGAAAAGCACATAAGAATACAGAAGAGTACAGAAGAGTACAAAGAGTTCGAGTAATCTTACTATTCTCTCAATATTGCACACGGAGTACAAAGAGTACATATTAGTGTACAAAGAGTACATATAAGAGTACAAAGAGTACATATCAGAGTACAAAGAGAACATATACTAGTACAAAGAGCACATATAAGAGTACAAAGAGTAAATATAAGAGTACGAAGACTACATGCGGAGAGTAAATTATTTAATATTTAATTCTCTATAAACCGGCCATAACCAGGCATACGGTAAATGATTTAATTGATTTAATATCTATAAACCTACAACACGAACACGCGCGTGATAGATCATTTAAATAAACTAACCCAAATAGCCAGGAGACGCTAGGTTCACGTAAATAAGGAAGCTACACGTAGACGTGCGACAGTAAGTAAGACGGTTATTTAAATAATTTTTAAACTCAAGTAGCGGAGGCCGCTTGATCCACGTAAATAAGGGACTAAGGGAGTTACGTAGATGCGTGACTCTAAGCAACACGGTGATTTAAAAAATTATTTATCTAAATAGCAGGGCGATGCGACATCCGCGTAAGTAAGAGAGTTACGCAGACATGCGACCGTAAGCAAGTCGAATATTTAAAAGATTCTTTAGCCTACATAGCCGGGGGACGTGACGATCACGCATATATAAGTGAGCTAAGGAGTGTAAGAATTTTTTAAATAATCATCTTGCTTATTGTCGCACGTCTATGTAACTCCCTTATATGTCTAGACCTCGCGTCGCCCTCGACGCTGAAGTTATCAGCTCAGACTTAGCAGCAACTGGGAATAAACATGCTTCAGGGGATCCCAAAACAAATTTCTCTTACTTTTTAGATTAATTTTTGTTTATTAAGATGTAAAAAATTACAATAATTGAAAAAATTTTATTTGGGCGCCCACCTATGCCATATTTGTCCCTGGCAGCTGCCAAGTCTGAGCTGCTAACTTCAGTATCGTGCGTTGCCCGGCTACTTGGGTTTAAAAGTTTTTTAAATTACCTTCTTTCTTATTTTCCCACGTCTACGTAACTCCCTTACATGAGTGACCACGCTTCCCCTGGGTATTTAGGTTAAAAAATTTTATAAATAATCGTCTTGCTCACTGTCGCTCGTCTACGTAACTCCCTAATCTCCCTTATATGCATGGACCTTGCGTCCCCCGGCTATTTAGGTTAAAAAAATTTATAAATAATCGTCTTGTTCACTGTCGCACGTCTATACGCAACTCCCTTACATGCGTGGACCTCGCGTTCTCCGGGTATTTAGGTTTAAGAATTTTATAAATAATTGTCTTGTTCACTGCCGCACGTCTCCGTATGGCTATTTGGGTTTAAAAATTATTTTAATAAAAGGATCTTGTTATTTATATAATTCTTAAAATTCTAAGTTTTAAAGTCAGGAAAATGTCAGGTAAATATTTGCGATAAAGTCAGGGAAAGTCAGGGAATCCCACCAAGCTTCAATACTAGATACCATGCGTACTGCCTCCCGGGTCATGTAGTTGTCGATGGTAGATTTCTATTGTTTACGTAATTATTGACACTTATTTATTACTTTCCTCCGGGGTTATGCTATTGCCGGAAATCAGTTTTTATAGTTTCAGTAGTTATTTATAATTATTTATTACTTTGCCTCAAGTCATGGATTATCGGGTGTAATTATTTTAATTGTTTAAAATTAGTATTTAATAATTTAATCGATTATTTATTTTCTGCTCGTTCTCCTTGGACTCTCTTTGTGCTCTTATTCTATCTCGTGTACTCTTTGTGTACTATCGATGTATTCCATGTATTCTTTGTGTGCTTTCGATGTACTCCATGTACTCTTTGTGTGCTCTCGATGTACTTCATCTTCATGTACTGTCTTTGTGCTTTCACTGTACTCCGCATACACTCTTTCCGCTCTTATTGTGCGTATCCTCTCGTCGAAAATGAGCTTAACGGGTCGAAAACCGCCCTAGGCAGCCTCAGATCCTCGATAAAAGCTTTGATTTACGCAAAAATCGTCCCGTGGATATGTAGATGCAAGTATACATTCGAATAGATCTCGAAAAGAGCTCAGTCGGTCGAAAACTCCCCTAGACAGCCTCAGATGAGAGATAAAAGCTTTGATTTGAGCAAAAATCGTCCCCCGGGCATGTAGACCTCGAAAACGAGCTTAGCAAGTCGAAAACTCTCCTAGAAAGCCTAAGATGAGCGATAAAAGCTTTGATTTGAGCAAAAATCGTCTTCGGGGCAAGCGCGTACAGTCCTACGCTGAAATAGATCTCAAAAACGAGTTTAGCTGATCAAAAAAAATCCTGGGTACCCTGAGCTTTGCACTAGAGACTGATTCCCAAATAAAAAAAGTTGCTGCCCGACAACGAAACCTGCACTTTTACGTCAACTAGCAAAATCCAAACGCGCTGCACACGTACTATTTTGTTTTTTACGTTATGAATATATAATTTTTCATTATGATTTCATTTTAATTGGTTTAAATGATAGAATAATCAGATCATTTTTCAAAACATGACAAAATTAATCTTTTTATTCTAATTTGATTTAATTATTTAGTTTTAAATAGTTAAGAATAAAAATTCAATTTCAAAAATTCAAATGTAGCGGAAGTAGCGAATTATCGCGCCTATTCCTTACAGACCAATCAAAATCACTCTTTAAGTGTTACACAACATCCGGCCATCGTTTTTTTAAGAGAGGATTTGATGTCAATCTGAATCCGTTTTTGCCGTTGTCGTAAGTTTGCTGACAATTTTCCATCACTTGGTTATTTGGGTTTGAACTGAAATCGTCTACTAAATAACATTAGTACAGTCAGCTTAGAAATTAAAAAGCCAACTGCGCGAGGTGGTACCTTTTTATGATCTCGCCCGAGTTTCTACCTTGCTACTCGCTTTCCCGAGTTGGTACCTTTTTACGCGATCGCCCGAGTTAATACCTTTTTACGCGTTTGCCCAAGTTGGTACCTCGTTGCTCTCAGCTGACAATATATTTTCTTATACTTTTAGAGTAGAAATTTCCAAGCACTCTTTCGAAAATAGTAAAATCACTTATTTTTTTTGTTTGAAAATAGTAAAATCAATCATTTATTATTTTCGGATGACAGAGATTAATTTTATACTTTTATAACGTAGAAATCATAAAGATTACTCTTTTAGAAAAGAGTAAAATTAGTTAGTTACTCTTTTCATATGTTGGGATCACATTTTCTACTTTTATAAAGTAGAAATCGTCAAGATTACTCTTTTAGATTTAGAGTGTATACTTGTATGTTCAAATATAATTTTTACTCTTTAAAAAATAAAAAATGTAGACTTTATTGTTTGGAAAAAGAGCAAAAGTATCAATTTAATCTTTTGAACGGAAAGTATAATTTTTTACTCTTTATAAAAATCTTAATCTTTGGCAAAATGTAAATGTATGAAATTATTGTTTAATTCTGCAGTTTGCTCTTTAATAAAGTAGAAAATTGACGTTTTACACTTTACGTATCCAATTTTTACTCTTTTGCGTTTAGAGTATATAAATAAGAATGTATTATTTATGGTTATCAGTTGTTAAGGGGGTCCGAAAGTCAATTAAAAATTCAAATTTCGCGCCACATTATAGCAGACGAAAAAATAAGTAATTTGCCTATAACAAATAGTAAAAACAATATTACGGAAAACCAGGACTGCATTGCCCTCCGTTACATTATTATCTATCATTTTACAAAGTTTGAAGTTTCTTTATAAATATTTCGCTGAATGGCATTTGAATTACTTGATTTTGAGACATTATTCAAATGCCATTCAGCGAAATATTTATATAGAAACTTCAAACTTTGTAAAATGATAGATAATAATGTAACGGAGGGCAATGCAGTCCTGGTTTTCCGTAATATTGTTTTTACTATTTGTTATAGGCAAATTACTTATTTTTTCGTCTGCTATATTGTGGCGCGAAATTTGAATTTTTAATTGACTTTGGGACCCCCTTAATTGTTATATCATTTTTAACATTTTAAGTTACAATTTTTTTCGGTTCTTTAGCTATAATTTAAAAATTGAATATCCCTAATCGACTTTTACTTCGTTTGCAATTTTCATCACTTTTTTGAAGTAATATTGTCCAGTATGTTTTTTAACTTAAAGTTTACAACGGTATGACGCAAACTTAATTAAATAGTAATACACTCACATTATTGTTAGATCTAATCCGCTTACTCATAATTTTGATCGGAAAATTTTTAGAAAATATATTTAGAAAATAAAACGAAATATTGATTAGTTAATTAATTAATTTTAATTAATTTTAATAATTTTAGTTAATTTTAATTAGTTTCAATTTCCATAGTCCGTTAAACTCCGTTTCATACTGTGTAGTGTATAATATCATCTGTGAAGTATTTTTGGTATAATACCGATTCTGGTATAATACTGTGGTTTATGACACATTTCGTGTATTATACTGATTTTGGTATTATACTGCAGTTTATGACAATTTTCGTGTATTATACTGATTTTGGTATTATACTGTATGAAACCTCTTGGCCATGTCGTAAAACCAACCCTGCCCACAATATGCGAGATAATCTAATGAATTTTATATGACACATTGGTAATTAGAAATAGCACGTCATCGGTATTATGAAGGGATTCATAAAGCTTCTGTGAAAATTCATGGACATTTCGTAAGCTCAAGCCTGGAAATACGCATTGCTATAAACATTATTCGTCGTATCATGAAGTTGCCGCTTGCTAGCTACAGTTCGTTTTTCAGAGCAATTCCGTCATCATAATTCCTGTTCCTCGAACGTCTGGTAAATCGTCTGTCCAGTCGTAAAGACCGATTTTTAATTCTCAACTATAAATTAATTTATAGTGATTTCTAGGTCAGGCAAAGGCGCTATGGTCTTTAAATTTAATAAACTTCGATACATGATCGTGATAACGAAACTTTCAATATATTTGGAAAAAATAGGTTTGCTATTTTTTTTTATTATTCGCCCTACGTTAATTTTGACTGCGCCATTGCATTTCTCGGATCTTAAAACCCTTAGATCCGCCACCTTCTCAAACATTATGCAATTTGTCTGGGAAAAAATCTAATGTCCGGATAGTTTGGGTCACGCGGTATAACATATCCCTCTTAATCGAAAGCCATTTCATTGCTCTGCTCAAATCAAAACATTTTATTTAAAAAGATTATCTCGTTCAGAAGATATAGAGAGCTGAATTTTTTTATGCGCGATTTCCTTTTATACTTTTCTTCTCCTTATTCCGGCGTCCGGTTTGCAGCTCTTACGACACTTCCGGTTGTCGTCTATCTTACGCTTGTATATATATATATATAGGTATATGTGTTGGTACTTTTGGGGTATATATACACCATAGATTGCTACTTTTGGGGACTTTTGTCCTTTTTGGGGACCGGCTTCAAAAATACGATGCATCTATCGCTACTTTTGAGGTCCATAAGGCTTCGTCTACAATACATCTTAGGATCTTTTCCGGGCTTTTGTTCCGGAATTTCGGTACTAAAAGCGGGCGCCGCAGGCCCCCTGCGAATCACGGTACCCTTAGGGTCATTATTTCTTTAGTCAAGTGTATTTGTTCCGGTATTCCAATGTAAACTCTCAGAGTAAGAAACTCTAGGACCCCAATAGTACCGATGTATGTATTTATATATATATATACACACCCGTATCTGATCGATCTAACCTTACATACAACATGTCAGTATTTTTTTATATACAAATATTATCATATCGTGAGTTAGTTAATAACACATTTCAAAGATCTCAAGAAGTTGCTAGATTGTTTAGGTTAAGAACTTATTCTTAGCAATCTAAGAAGAAGAATTTTTATGTATCTATTATTTTATAGATATACATTTTACAAATGTTATCATATCGTGAGTTAGTTAATTAGTTATGTATTTGAAAGATCTCAAGTTGTCAACTGGTGATGAGAAAAATTCATCTATTCGTCTATCAATCAATGGGGAAAATAACTTTCATTAGATAAGTACTTACTAGCTAAATGTTAAATGGCTAAAATCATTTTTTTAAACTTGATACTTTGTGAGATTTTTTATTTTTACAGATATTATACCAGAATATTTTTTTCGAGTCATTTTGAAGATATATATAATTATAGCCAATAATGTTGAGGAGTTCTAATTGTGTACTGTCTGAAAAATCTAATTTTGAATTAACAAAAATGAACGAGTGCCCTCATGACCCTTGGAGTTATTATTAATGAACAAGAAAAAGTTATTTTAATACAAGAACAGACACGTACTACTCAAGATAGAAAAACCAAACCAATATAACTATGGGGCAAATATATTATTATTTACGACACAATATTTTTCAAGACCTATCTATAATATAATTATAGTGAAGTCAGTGCAAGTTTTCAGATCAGATATAATAAAATATTTTGTATAATAAATGAAATAAAGTAGCGGTATAATGTGTTAAATGAAGTGTTTATAACAAATTTAAAACCTCTACTTAAAATCAGAATTTAAAATAATGTGAGACGTTAGAGCCTTGGTTAAGAAAAAGCATTTTTTGTCTATACTTCAAGAAACTGAGTCGATATTAGTGCTGTGCTCTTGTACATATTTACTTAACTACGAATTCAAAAATTATGCCAAATGAACATTAAAATACAGAAAAAAGCGAAAATGATGTGTTATTGTTGTGAAAATTTCAACGAATAAAAGTGCTCAGTTAATCTAATTTTATAATTTTCTCACAGAGGGAGACGTCAAAATGTTTCAGAGGATTTCTCAGTAAATATTTTTCTACACAAGATTCTGATAATTATTTGAAAAAGTATACAAGAATGTTAAGAAAGCTTTTATTATCAGTAATTAAGTTCATAAACTGATTATTTTTAATTTTACAAGATGTGTGCGGCAATCATGAGTTATTAAATTAAGCTGTTTTATACTTTCTACTATAAAAGAATATCGAGAAAGCTTTTTTCTCCCAATGATTCTTAGTTCATAAACTTTTGTTTTTAATTTTGCAAGATGTGTCTGATAGATTATTAATTCAAGTGGTTTCTAGTGAAAACTTCAACGAATCCAAGTGTTGAAAATAATGTAATTAATGATTGGCTTATGGTGAGGGGCACCAAATGATTCAGAGGAGCCATTTGTTCTGTGAATATACAGTACCTGAAACCATAATATAAATTACTGTAATGGCTACTTTTTGAATCTGCAACCAACATTTTAATTTGCTAGCTGATTGTGATGCAATAGTATGATTATTAGATCTAGTACCCTTGCAAGTCTTTGATAAAATATTATGAAAAAGAAATATGTGGATATCAAAATAATGAAATGAGTTCCAGCTTTAGAATGTGCAATAAAAGGCTAAAGGTAAATTTTAGCACAAATTTAATAATGTAATAATAATTTGTCAAAAAGCAAAAGCAAATGGATGCATAAGAGTGTTTTGTAAAAAAAACTTAGTATCAGGTTCTGTTACGTAAGGGTAGTTACGTAACAACGTAAATAGTTAACGTACAAGTTAACTTGGCAAACTTTGAGCTTCGCATTTTGTAAAGGCTAGGGAATTAGGTGATTTCAGAGAAATAGATGCGAAAGAATAGTTTTTAAAAAACTTTGTACCGCCTGCTGCTATGGAAATGGCAGTTGACATGAGAACTCAACTTCTCAGCCAACTTTGAGCTTCAATTTTTATAAAAGCAAGAGAATCAGGTGATATATATAGAGATTTGAATTGTCATTCTGAGAACTTTTTTCTTTTATTATAGCTACAAAGAAAAAATATATTATTGTTATCGTTTTTAACAACTTTAAATTCTCTGTTGAAATACTAATAAAAGTTTAATGTTTTTATCCAAACAATCTTGCTCTCAACAACTGTCCAACTCTCTACAAAGAACTTGACTGAAAGCTTAAATGTTTTTTTAAACAATTATAATAAACACTTTTAAAAACTATTTTTAAAGTATTTTCTATCTGTAAATTATTCATTATTATATTTTCTCTACAAAATATCTCAAAAAATGGTTCATTTCTATATCTTTTAAAAAATCCATTAATAAATTATTTTACAAAACTTCTACAATCCTTTACAAACTTTTGCAAGCAACGAGAAATTCTTTTCGAAAACCTTTAGAATCACTTTACAAAAACTTTTACAAACGATAAGAATTTTTTCGTAAACCATAAGAATTATTTTCCGAAACCTATACAATATCCTAAAAAATTATTTACGTTTTATTTTATGAAAAGGAATTCTACGAATAAATAACTAAGAACTTGTGGCAGGTGTCTGATGACGGCTACTGGATCATCACTGATGAGTCCAATCCAGTAGCCAGGACGAAACTATCGTATACTCGAAAGTTCCACGAACCAGAGTGGACGCGAGTAATTAAAAAATTCCACAGTGAAATTTTCTACTGAGGTATCAATGATTTGGCTCGCTAATCACCTACTTTACCTTACTTAATTTATAATTAGTATTGCGAGTGCTTAGAATTTTCTTATTAACTATATTTCGCCCTAGATGTGAAATTATGGGGGTTGCTGGCAAGGTCGCCAGATGGAGTATCTTTTCTCGCTTGAGAATTAATACTCTGTATGTTATAAATTAACCGCACTAAGAACTTGCGACAGGTGTCTGATGGCGGCTACTGGATCATCACTGATGAATCCAATCCAGTAGCCAGGACGAAACACCTTATCATATACTCGAAAGTTCCACGAACCAGAGTGGACGCGAGTAATTAAAAATTCCCCAGTGAAATTTTCTACTGAGGTATCAATGATTTGGCTCGCTAATCACCTACTTTACCTTACTTAATTTACAAGAGTTATTGCAAGAAGTTAAAGAAAATACAGCCCTATTGAAAAAAATCATGTGACTAATCATATGATTAATCCAGTGATTAATCACATGATTAATCATATGATAAATCATGTGATCAATCATGTGATCAATCATGTGATTAATCATGTGGTTAATCATGTGATCAATCATATGATTAATCACATGATATTATCGACGGAAAAATCATGTGATTAATCACATGATTAATCACATGATTGATCACATGAATTTTTCCAGAATCCAGGAATATGCTCTGTTGAATTTATAACTTAATTTATTTATTATCTAGCAGTTTACCACTGCTATATTATAAATGAAAAAAAATAGTTAAATGAAACATTTGCAATATAATATAATTATTTGTATATTACAGTTATTTAGATAATTAATTCAATTGAAGATATAGACAACTTTATTGTTATTACAATTATAATGTTCCGACATAACTGAAGAATGGGACAAAATAAGAACTTCTAAATATATTCTGCCCTAATGAAAAGATGGGATATTTGGGTTATTGGGTATAGATGAGCAATTGATATACGATAAATGGGCCCTATGGGTTTTCCTTGCGGGTCCCATATGACTGATATAAAACTAGTTAACATTTTTTTTCGGATTACAAACATTTTATTCGAATAATAATCAATATTACTTCTTATACTACTTTGATAAAAGTATATTTTTATTATAAATTAAGGCTACAACTGTAAATAAACAATAAAGACACGTAACATACCTGTATAAGGGAATAAGATTATTATAAATGATATTGTTATTAATGTAGAGAAATGATGTTTAAGGAGCCTCGTGCTCGCGCTACTCGACTCCGACCCGTGGTAGCAAATTCACACGAAGCCGGAGCCGAGCGCGCCCACGTGTACTCGATTTTGGCAGCTACCATGAACAGTTGCGACGACGTCGGCGACAGCGCGAGGAGGCCACTACATGGCGATGCTGTTTCTATTAAAAAAACAGAGAAGATATTTAACATAAAGTCAGCTGCTCAAAATTTTAGAATTGTTTATGTTTAATTTGTGAGTTAACTAATATTTTTTATTAAACAAAATTTTTTCTGATTCTTTATTAAAAACCATTTAAAATGAGCCCTGGAACGATATTAGCAAACATTTAAAATGATCCATTTGGAAAATCTCAGATTCGCTATTTATTAGTATACCTTCATCTGAAAAAAAGAAAATAATAAGTACAGCAGAATATTTTTGATTGGACAAAATTTTTACTGAATCTTTATTAAAGTCCCTTTCAAATAAGCCCTGATCGATGTTCGCAAACCCACTTGAAAAGAATTGTATATTTTTTTAATGTCAGTAGAAACCAATAATTGCTATTTTTGACAACCTGCTGGATTTGAGATCTTAATATTATTCATTTATCTTATGTCATGGATCTTGTCGCTGAATTTTCTCAAAGCATGAAAAATATATTAAACATCTATTTTCAACAATATTTTCAACAGGCATTTATACTTTCCTAAATTTTCAATAGGAGACGCTTACACTGTTAATACACTCTATTTGTAAACTTCATACCTATTCGAAACTGAATTTTATAAGTAATTTATTACTATGTGTAGCAAAGCTAAAAGTAAAATACTATAAAAAAGTTGCAATCAAATTAGTTGAAAGACAATTAACAATTATATATTCCAATGCGCATACAAATACTTCTCACTCAATAATTTTCAAATAAAATATGGTGTTCTTATTAAGGCTTCGTTTCACAAATTTCATAAACTATGTAATCTACAAACTTATAACTCATTAAGATCCATAATACAATTATTTAATTTTCAACTTACGCTGAATAGTTTATGAAATTTCATGAAGCAAAGGCTTAATAAGAAAACCATATTTTATTTGAAAATTATTGGTTATGGAGTATACGTGTATATATTGCATACTGTGCATACTGCATATGCATACTGCATATTGCATACTGTGCATTTGAATTTGCAATTGCTAAATTGTCTTTCGACTAACTTGATTGCAACTTTTTTATAGTAATTTATTTTTAGCTTTGGTACACATAATAATAGATTACTTATAAAATTCAGTTTCAAATAGATATGAAGTTTACAAAAAGAGTGTATTAACCGTGTAAGCGTCTCCCATTGAAAACTTAGGAAAGTATAAGCCTGTTGAAAATATTGTTGAAAATAGATGTTTAATATATTTTTAATGCTTTGAAAAAATTCAGTGACAAGATCCATGACATGAGATACATGAATAATATTAAAATCTCAAATCCATTGTGTTGTCGAAAATATAAATTATTGCTTTCTACTGACATTTAAAAAATATACAATTCTTCTCAAGTGGGTTAGCGAATATCGATCAGGGCTTATTTGAAAGGGTCTTTAATAAAGATTCAGTAAAAATTTTGTAGAATCAAAAATATTCTGCTGTACTTATTATTTTCTTTTTTTTCAGATGAAGGTATACTAATAAAGAAAATATAACCACATATACAAATAAATAGCAAATTTTTTCCCAATCAATATTTTATACAAAAAATTTCAGGATTGAGTAAAGAAAATGAGAATAGTTGAGTTTACACAAAAAATTGCAAAGAATAACAACTTTCCACATTAGAAAGGTTAGAAGCGAGAAAGGGCTTACCGAATCTATGCTTTGCAGGTGACTTCGCTGTCTTGTTGTCTCAAATGGGTGATCACCTCCAAGTGATGGACGCGACGAAAGAATCAAAACCCACCAGGACACCGTACTGAAACCGCCGCTGTCATCGCTGGGAACGCCACGGACGAGACATGCGCACGGCAGCCTCGGTAGGCATTTCTTATACAAACAATTCAATCAGCTGTTGGTGCTGCCTACGGAAGCCTGGTTGGTTCACGTCCGACCATGCGAATAAGACCGAGCGAGCGAGCGAGCGAGCGAGCGTGCGCTATCTTGTACGGAAGCCCGGTTGGTTCACGTCCGACCATGCGAATAAGACCGAGCGAGCGAGCGAGCGTGCGCTATCTTGCTATGTGCTAATATAATTTTTTGAGTATGCGCAGCCGAGCAGTGCTGCCACTTCTCTAAAAGCTTGATTTTGACTGCGAGAAAAGATAAAGCAAGCACATCTGCGCGTATCTTGATGAGTTTTTCTTCTCTATATCTATAACAAAATTGCATAATTATTACAGGCAAGATAATTTTTAATAGTTAATTTTGTATCATTTAGTAAGTGTATCATTTAGTACATGTGCAATTTGATATTGTAGAGAAATAGAAATTAAATGTACCTGTATAGCTTAGAATTTAAGGTTATGATTTGAATTTGTCAAAACTCAAGCTTTCAGAAAAGTGGCAGCACTGCGCAGCTGAGCATATTCCAAAAATTATATTAGCACATAGCAAGATAGCGCACGCTCGCTCGCTCGCTCGCTCGGTCTTATTCGCATGGTCGGACGTGAACCGACCGGGCTTCCGTAGCTGCCGTGTCTCGTACGTGCTTTCGAATTTGCGATAGAATCGTCTCGTCCGTGGCGTTCCCAGCGATGACAGCGGCGGTTGTACGGTGTCCTGGTAGGTTTTGATTCTTTCGTCGCGTCTATCACTTGGAGGTGATCACCCATTTGAGACAACAAGACAGCGAAGTCACCTACAAGCATAGATTCGGTAAGCCCTTTTTCGCTTCTAACCCCTCTAATGTGGAAAGTTGTTATTCTTTGCAATTTTTTGTGATAACTTAAGTATTCTCATTTTCTTTACTCAATCCTGAAATTTTTTGTATAAAATATTGATTGAGAAAAAATTTGCTTTTAATTTGTATATGTGATTATATTTTCTTTATGATCCATTTGGAAAGTCTCAGATTCACTACTTATTAGTATATACCTTTACCTGAAAAAAAGAAAATCATAAGTACAGCAGAATATTTTTGATTCGACAATATTTTTACTGAATCTTTATTAAAGTGCCTTTCAAATATGCCCTGATCGATGTTCTCAAACCGACTTGAAAAGAATTGTATATTTTTTAAATGTCAGTAGAAACCAATAATTGGTATTTTCGACAACCTGCTGGATTTGAGATCTTAATATTATTCATATATCTCATGTCATGGATCTTGTAGTTGATTTTTTTCAAAGAATGAAAAATATATTAAATATTTATTTTCAACAATATTTTTGACTGGCTTATAAGTAATAATATTTTTATTTACTGTCCTAAATTTTCAATAGGAGGCGCTTAACTCTATTTGTAATCTTCATATCTATTGAAACAATTTTATAAGTAATCTATATTATCGTGTGCCAAAGCTAAAAGTAAATGACTATAAAAAAGTTGCAATAAAGTAGTTGAAAGACAATTTAGCAATTGCAAATTCAAATGCACAGACGTATACACCATAACCAATAATTTTCAAATAAAATATGGTTTTCTTATTAAGCCTCCGCTTCATGAAATTTCATAAACTATTCAGTGTTAAGTTGAAAATTAAATAATTGTATTATGGATCTTAATGAGTTATAAGTTTGTAGATTACATAGTTTATGAAATTCATGAAACGAAGCCTTAATAAGAACACCATATTTTATTTGAAAATTATTGAGTAAGAAGTATTTGTATGCGCATTGGAATATACAATTGTTAGTTGTCTTTCAACTAATTTGATTGCAACTTTTTTGTAGTATTTTACTTTTAGCTTTGGTACACATAATAATAGATTGCTTATAAAATTCAGTTTCGAATAGGTATGAAGTTTACAAATAGAGTGTATTAACAGTGTAAGCGTCTCCCATTGAAAATTTAGGAAAGTATAAATGCCTGTTGAAAATATTGTTGAAAATAGATGTTATATATTTTTCATGCTTTGAGAAAATTCAGCGACAAGATCCATGACATAAGATATATGAATAATATTAAGATCTCAAATCCAGCAGGTTGTCAAAAATACCAATTATTGGTTTCTACTGACATTAAAAAAATATACAATTCTTTTCAAGTGGGTTTGCGAACATCGATCAGGGCTTTTTCGACAACCTGCTGGATTTGAGGTCTTAATATTATTCATATATCTCATGTCATGGATCTTGTAGCTGATTTTTTCAAAGCATGAAAAATATATTAAATATTTATATTAAACAATATTTTTGACTGGCTAATAAGTAATAATATTTTTATTTACTGTCCTAAATTTTCAATAGGAGACGCTTAACTTTATTTGTAATCTTCATATCTATTGAAACAATTTTATAAGTAATCTATATTATCGTGTGCCAAAGCTAAAAGTAAATGACTATAAAAAAGTTGCAATAAAGTAGTTGAAAGACAATTTAGCAATTGCAAATTCAAATGCACAGACGTATACACCATAACCAATAATTTTCAAATAAAATATGGTTTTCTTATTAAGCCTCCGCTTCATGAAATTTCATAAACT
Source organism: Torymus aiolomorphi (assembly GCA_036365515.1). NCBI lineage: Eukaryota > Metazoa > Arthropoda > Insecta > Hymenoptera > Torymidae > Torymus > Torymus aiolomorphi. The sequence goes on from CM070874.1 coordinate 180,642,134, forward strand.
ATTCAGTGTTAAGTTGAAAATTAAATAATTGTATTATGGATCTTAATGAGTTATAAGTTTGTAGATTACATAGTTTATGAAATTCATGAAACGAAGCCTTAATAAGAACACCATATTTTATTTGAAAATTATTGAGTAAGAAGTATTTGTATGCGCATTGGAATATACAATTGTTAGTTGACTTTCCACTAATTTGATTGCAACTTTTTTATAGTATATTAATTTTAGCTTTGGTACACATAATAATAGATTACTTATAAAATTCAGTTTCGAATAGATATGAAGTTTACAAATTAACAGTGTAAGCGTCTCCCATTGAAAATTTAGGAAAGTATAAATGCCTGTTGAAAATATTGTTGAAAATAGATGTTATATATTTTTCACGCTTTGAGAAAATTCAGCGACAAGATCCATGACATAAGATATATGAATAATATTAAGATCTCAAATCCAGCAGGTTCTCAAAAATACCAATTATTGGTTTCTACTGAGATTAAAAAAATATACAATTCTTTTCAAGTGGGTTTGCGAACATCGATCAGGGCTTATTTGAAAGGGACTTTAATAAAGATTCAGTAAAAATTTTGTCCAATGAAAAATATTCTGCTGTACTTATTATTTTCTTTTTTTCAGATGAAGGTATACTAATAAGTAGCGAATCTGAGACTTTCCAAATGGATCATTTTAAATGTTTGCTAATATCGTTCCAGGGCTCATTTTAAATGGTTTTTAATAAAGAATCAGAAAAAATTTTGTTTAATAAAAAATATTAGTTAACTCACAAATTAAATATAAACAATTCTAAAATTTTGAGCAGCTGACTTTATGTAAAATATCTTCTCTGTTTTTTAATAGAAACAGCATCGCCATGTAGTGGCCTCCTCGCGCTGTCGCTGACGTCGTCGCAACTGTTCATGGTAGCTGCCAAAATCGAGTACACGTGGGCGCGCTCGGCTCCGGCTTCGTGTGAATTTGCTACCACGGGTCGGAGTCGAGTAGCGCGAGCACGAGGCTCCTTAAACATCATTTCTCTACATTAATAACAATATCATTTATAATAATCTTATTCCCTTATACAGGTATGTTACGTGTCTTTATTGTTTATTTACAGTTGTAGCCTTAATTTATAATAAAAATATACTTTTATCAAAGTAGTATAAGAAGTAATATTGATTATTATTCGAATAAAATGTTTGTAATCCGAAAAAAATGTTAACTAGTTTTATATCAGTCATATGGGACCCGCAAGGAAAACCCATAGGGCCCATTTATCGTATATCAATTGCCCATCTATACCCAATAACCCAAATATCCCATCTTTTCATTAGGGCAGAATATATTTAGAAGTTCTTATTTTGTCCCATTCTTCAGTTATGTCGGAACATTATAATTGTAATAACAATAAATTTGTCTATATCTTCAATTAAATTAATTATCTAAATAACTGTAATATACAAATAATTATATTATATTGTAAATGTTTCATTTAACTATTATTTTTCATTTATAATAGCAGTGGTAAACTGCTAGATAATAAATAAATTAAGTTATAAATTCAGCAGAGCATATTCCTGGATTTTGGAAAAATTCATGTGATCAATCATGTGATTAATCATGTGATTAATCACATGATTTTTCCGTCGATAATATCATGTGATTAATCACATGATTGATCACATGATCAACCACATGATTAATCACATGATTGATCACATGATTTATCATATGATTAATCATGTGATTAATCACTGGATTAATCATATGATTAGTCACATGATTTTTTTCAATAGGGAGTCCATCCAACTCCGTCAAAAGAAAGTACAAAAAAATTACGCAGTAATGTAAGAGAAGCAAAAGAACAGTTAAGTTTTCAAACGTATATAATTATATACAACATCAAAATGTAATTAATTAATATATTTTAAAGGCACAGAAGTTAAGGACAGATACGATTGATAACATGTCAGAAGAAGAACATTATGAAGAGAAATTAAAGACTACAGAAAAAGAAAGACAGAAAAGTAAGAAAGAGTTCCTAACACCTAAGTAGTAGGGGAACGTTTTTTCCAGGCAGCGGTGACGTCAGCGTCTGGCGCCAGGCGGTGGGCTTGGGGAACGTTTTTGGTCGGTGCGTCTGGGTCTGTGTGCTCGGCTCGGGGGTACGTTTTTGGAAGGCTGAGTGGAGGGGATCGCGGGAGGCGATAATGGGTGAAGTGGACGAGTGGGAGGTGGGAGGAGAGGGTGGTGGGTGGTGAGTGCGAATTTTTGCGAAAATTTGCAAAGAGTGGAAAAGAGGAGAGGAGATGGGTGGGAGAGAGTGTAGGTGGGTGGCGGGGAGGGAAGGATGGTGTTTGCGAATTTTTCGCAAATTTGCAAAGAGTGGAAAATGGATGAGGAGATGAGTGGGAGTGAGAGCGGGAGGCTGGTGGGTGGGTAAGTTGGTGTTTGCGAATTTTTGCAAAAATTTGCAAAGAGAGGAAAAGTGATGCGGGGGTATATGGGAGTAAGTGTCGGTGGGTGGTGGGTGGTGGGTGGTGTTTGGAAATATTGCGAAAATTTGCAAAAAGTGAAAAAGAGGAGGACGCACCAGCGGCAGCGCGTACGGGTGGGTGTAAGGTGGGTGGACGGGGTTCATGGAATGAGATGTAAAGGTGGTAAGGCGGGAGAGCGCGGGCAGGTGAGTTATATTTAAAAGATTGTAACAGGAGAGTAGGAATGGGTATGGCTATTGAGGCAAAATGTGAGGTGAATGAGGTGGACGGGGGAAGGGTGCTTTGAGGGAGTCGAAAGAAAATTTTTGGATAGTCGTCTCTACAAGGTTACAGCCATATAAGGAAATGAGTCGGTCGGCGAATGATCACACGGACACGTGCGGTAATAAAATTGAAAATTTATGGGGACCGGAGCGTACATCGAGGGATGTATTTATTTTAAGAGAGCATTGCGGGAGTCGAAAGAAAAATTTCCGAAAGACTTCACTAGAAAATTAACCATATAAGGAAATGAGCAGGTCGGTGCAAGATGAGACACGCGCCTACAAGTACGTACGCGTACGTGCACGCACATGCAGTAATAAAATTGATAATTTGTGAGGTCGGGAACATGCATCTTTTAAGTAGGAAAGCCATGTGTGTTTTCGTGTGAGTGTGGGAGAGAAAATTTGGTGAGATTTTGTAGCTACTGATTTCGTTTTAAACTTGGAAGGTTTGATAATTTATGGGATAGTCGTGTGTATTTTTTGGAGTGTATAAGCGAAGTGAAAAATTACTAAGAATAATATTAAGAAGGTTTACGAAATAAAAATTACAAAATTGTATAATTTTTCTGTTGTTTATTCAAATCACAGACAGTATATATATATATATATATATATATATATATATATATATACAAAATATATTTTAATACATAGAATTATACTAAATGTTTTTCAGAATTTAAATTTATGATATTCACATTTTCGTGAAAATATTCCTCCATAATTTCTTGGCACAATACTTCGATACAGAACGATGTCAACTCGTGGAACACTATTTCAAAATAATGTTCGAGGAATACAGTTTCGGTGTTAAGTTTTTGCTTAATTTTTTCCTTTATTTCTGCAGCATTTTCTATTAAAATTTTTTTTGCTTTAAAGATTAAACTGGTTTTGTCTAGATTAGACTCCTTTAATACGATATTTTCTACTTCTTCACGGATAAACTCTTTGCATCTGTTGACTAATGCAGAGATGCGATCTATGCGTCGAAATCGTTCTTCGACGCAGACGGCAACATTCTTTAATCCATGGAAGGTTCGTTTCTGCATGACCAAGGACGGTACAAACAATTTACTTTTTCTATGACTGCATCTATCTTCTTTGATATATTTATCGAAAACAATAGTTTTAGTTCCGTAAGATGTAGTAAAAAGTATATCTATTTCGTCAACTCGAATGCGATTATACTCTTTACGATTGGCTCTATTTTCGTCACTTTTGAAATATGAATCAATGTCCGGGAAAAAATTTTGAATGTTTGTCCAAGTATCTGACTCCAACTGCAATCCTTGAGAATAATGTGAATTCAAAAGCACAATCGCTGGTTTGAAACTTTTTGTTTTTTGTACATATAGTAATCCAACAGCAATTTTCTTTGTGTTCGAATTATTGAGTGGGTATACTGTGGTGAGGATATGTAAATTTGTCGATTTTAAATCATCCACTGCCTCTGCCATGACTATTTTTCTCTTTTTCTCTTGGCTGTTACGGGTATTTTTCTCACCGATCATCGCTTGAGCCATAGTTAAATTTTCACACGATTGTAATGTATGAAGACACTTGAAACCTCTAATGCACGATCCACTTGTACGTTTAAGGCGTTAAAATGACTTTCGACTGGAGTCAGGTTATAGAGCACGACCCTGTTGTGAAGCGGCACGTGTGTGAGATGTTAACGAGTGAGAGCGTAGTACACGACTGTGCAGCTCATTCGTAAGAAGACACCGTCGATGTCTTAGGCAGTCGAAAGACCATGTGTTTTAAAAATAGAGCGGTGGAGGTGCATCGTTCCCTGCTCAAACCGCACGCTGCGCTATCCAGAGATTGGAAAATTGGAAATCTAGTTGTCGTAAAATAGTTTGATATTGGCCGGAAGCGATGACATTTATTACGCTAACTGAAAATGTACAAGATTTCGTTTTCGGTATTGCTACTCGGGAGCTTGGGAAAAAAAGAACTGCGGTCAGTGGGAAAGTTAGCATCTTAGGGCTGAAAAGTAGTGGGGATTTTGTGTATAAGATAGTGTGTAACCCTCCAGAAGAAAACAGTCTCTTTTAAACTCTCGAAGTTTGTCGATATCGGTAGGCGTGTGTGTTTTCGATAATATACCGAAAATGAATACATTGTGTGGTGTTGTGTCGCGTTGTGCCGCGTTCGCCTGCATAGTACAGGAGTGGGCTCGTGCCAAATACACACAGGAGTGGTTTGCGAGCATTGAGGAAATGTCGCAAACCGCACTGATCGAGGAAGTCAGTGAAATTTTCAGCCGTATTAGTGGCGTGCAGGCGGCTACGCTGTACGAAATCTGTTTAACAGATTGCGAGGCAGCGGTATTGGTGACTGGTGATGTAGTTATAAACACACCGGCGAGTAAAGAAGCATACATGGAACGCTTTTTAAATTACTACGATATTTATAAGTATAAAACCATTATTACGATATTTGTAAGTATAAAACCTGTAATATTTAATAGCATATTCAAATGCTTTTTTTTTCCTCACTAATCATTTTCTGTGTTTTTAAGTATATTCGATGCTGGTTCGTGATGATCGTCACACCCAGCAGGGTGAGCTCAACCGGAATAAACGAATAGCGCTTAGAGTGTCTCGGCGTTACATGGATACTCAGGAGGGGCACACGAGCCCTGAAGGTGACATGTCGAGAGCGAGGTTAAAGATCTCATACAGACTGTGGCTGTCCCGCCGAAAAGGAGAAAACCACATGACGCCGGGCCCTCGGGAGTTGGTCAGAATAGTTCTACTAATGACAAAGAGATTCGTACGGCGATAACTCATGGTAAGTTGTTTAATGTTTTTTAAAATAAAAAAAAAATTAATAACGTTCGTTATTTATTTAAAGTTTTTGAAAACATTCCGGTGTTTGGCGGTTTAAATAGTTTACGGGAAACAGCTTGCAAAGTATCTGGTTGGATATCTGCGCAGGTGTTTAGAGTACCCAATTTTTATCCTCCGTCGTATGAGGAGGTTTTAAGAGCTTTCGAATCGATGGGTAGGGACGCTAAAGAATGAAAATTGTTAGTTATTTTGCATTTTATACTTAAAATATTGTTTTAAAAAAATTTATTAAACACGAAACTTGTTGATTTACAGATAGAAGAAGCATCGTTGGCACAACAGAAATGCTAGTGAGGTCAACCGCAGCAGCCACAATATCTACAGTACCACAGGCAACAACAGCAACAACAACAACAACGGCAAAAACAGAACCGCAAGCAGCGATATCACCGGCTGTAGAAGTGATAGAGGCAGTAGATCGCGAGCTAGCATCTACTAATATTGAAACGCCGGCTACTACGGAGAAAATTGCAGTGGGTGTAAATCGTAGTGGTGCTAAAGAGAACTCTGTTGATAATGCTACTGTAGAAGATCATACAGTGCAAGTTAGTGACCAAATAGGCAGTGGTAGTGGTAGTGCTGGAAGTGATAAAAGCGGTGCTGCTACTGCGGACGGTGCAGAACTCTTAGATAAAGGTAAAATAATAGTATTTAGTAATAGCGAGCGATATAATAAAAATTTTAGAACAACTGCGCGCGAAATTGTTTTTAAAATTAAAACGCCGAGCGAGAATGTTAATCCTATCGAATGGTTAGAGTCGGCCCTCCGTGAATTAGTTATTTATCTGACGGCCGTGAATTAGTTATTTATCTTACGTGATCGGAGTTACTCTGGCGTCTAATTCTTTTTCGCAAGGGTCGATCTGGTTGTACTATAGACCCGTAACGCAGTTAGCTTTTGAAGATTTGTGGGGTTTGTTTTCACGCATAACCCAGAGTAAAAAAGATTTCAAATTGGACGAAAGTTTTAAGATTTGTGCCACTTACGTACTGTTGATGAATGGGAAGGGCAATTCCAAAATTGTAAAGAGCAGTGGTGTGTTAGTAATTAATAATAAAGATAATCTATGCCTCCCGCGGTCATTGGTATGCGGTTTAGTTTACCTAGAGAAAAACAATTCATGTGTACGAACGAGCAAAAACGTCGAGCGGTTGAGTTATTAAAACAATCTAACGTTGAATTAGAGGATAGCAATGGTTGCGGTATACGAGAGCTAATTTTCAATTTTATATTAACTTGATGTATTATAAACAAAATAGGCATTATAACTTAATATTGAATTTGCTAGCCGTTCAAACCCGTATGTTTTATTGCACCCCGTATAATATTACGTATCGACGGATAACAAGTCACCGGTGTGACAACATGTGTAATCGATGTAACGCGCCACAAAATTGTAGCATAAATTTGGAAAACGGTTCAGAAATTCATTGTGAAAATTGCAACCGTTGTTTTTACAATAAACAATGCTTCGATTATCATAAAACACCAGGATCGGCTGCGCGTAACCGGAATAGTCGCTTATGTAAACAGTCGATTTGCTCACGGATTAAAATTTGTAAGACGTGTTTGAAACTTTACAATTTATCCAAACGAAAACACAAATGTGGTAAACATTACTGCAAACAGTGTTTTATGCGCCCGGTCGTAAAATCATCTCGCGGTAAAAATAGGACCAATCGTAATCATCCGGAAACGTGTTTTATTTTTTATGACTTTGAAACGCGTCAAGACAAAAAATTAACCGAAAATGTTTTTGTTCATTCGCCGAATTTATGTGTAGCCCAGTTATGCTGTGATGTGTGTGTGAATATCGAGTTGAATGTTTTATGTAGTTTTCGTGGAGTTCGACAACACGTATTTGAGGGAGAGACGTGTTTAGAGAAATTTTTAGATTTTGCGATTAGATATAAGAAAATAGCATTTTCGTCATTTGTATGTATAGCGCATAACGCAAAAGCATTCGATGCCCAATTTATTTTAAAATTTATTGCAGAACAGAAAAAAAATATAATTCCTGAAGTAATTTTAAATGGTAGGAATATCATAAAATTACAAGTTGGAATAACAAAGTTTATAGATAGCTTAAACTATCTTCCAATGAAATTATCGGTTCTCCCGAAAACCTTTGGTTTTTCAGAAGAGCTTAAAAAGGGATACTTTCCTCACCTTTTTAATACGTGAGAAAATGAAAATTATATCGGTGTCTATCCGGAGCCTTATTATTATACACCAGAAATGATGAGTATTGAAGAGCGTGCGGATTTTTTAAAGTGGTACTACGAGGTGCATGAAACGGAGTTTAATTTAAAAAAAGAATTACGCGAATATTGTATACAGGATGTTAAAATATTAAGAGAGGCTTGCATGAAATTTAGAAAAATTTTTTTAGACGTAGGTAATGTGGACCCGTTTACGGAAAGTGTGACTATAGCTAGTACGTGTTCACGTGTTTTTAGAAAAAACTTTTTAAAAGACGATAGTATAGGACTTATCCCTCACAACGGTTATATGAGAGCAGATTGTCATTCTCAAAAAGCTATTGAATGGCTTTTATGGGAGGAAAAATGTAGGGGTTGTGAAATAATTCTCGCAGGCAAGTCAAGAGAGTACGTATTGTTGGAAGGACCGCGTGTCGATGGTTTCTTGGAGCAAAATAATGGTAAAGGTATAGTTTTTCAATTTCATGGCTGCTTTTATCATGGTTGCCCGACTTGTTTTCCTAAGGATCGAAATAAACCATTACTAAATAAAACATCATTTAACGAGCGTTTTGAAAACACACAAACAATGTCTAAAAAAATAAAGTCTTTTGGTTACGAATTAATAGAATTATGGGAGTGTGAATTTGATCGCGGTTTTAAAAAAAACACTGAATTTCAAATTTACATTAAGCATCAACCGTTGGCAAAAACTGAGAGTTTAAACCCGCGTGACGCGTTTTATGGTGGTCGTACGGGTAATGTTGTTACGTATTACAATGTAAAAGATGGAGAAAGTATTAAATATCTCGATGTATGCTCTTTGTACCCTTACATTTGTAAAGTCGGCGCTTTTCCTGTGGGTCATCCGAAAATTTTTGTAGGTTCACAGTGTTTCAGTCTGACAGGGAAAATTTTTGAAAAATTTTCTGAAAAAGTAGAAGGGTTGGTTAAATGCGAAATTTTACCGCCCTCAAATTTATTTTATCCTGTATTACCCGTAAAATTACACAATAAACTATTATTCCCCCTATGTCGTTTATGTAGTGAAAAATTAAATCAAAACGCATGTACTCACGACGATGAAAACGACAGAAAATTGATAGGTACCTGGGTTTCGGTGGAAATAAAAAGGGCGTTAGAGTTAGGGTACAAACTTTTAAAAATTAATGTCATTTGACAGTACAGCGTAGTGCGTTATGACCCCACTGTACAATCGGGTGGCCTCTTTACAGATTATATTAACACATTTCTAAAATTTAAACAGGAGGCTAGCGGGTGGCCTAAGGAGATAAAATCGGAAACAGAGAAACAGGAATATATAAAAAATTATAAAGTAATGGAGGGGGTCGAATTAGAATATGCAAATATACAAAAAAATCCGGGAATGAGATCGGTCGCGAAACTTTGTCTGAATTCTTTTTGGGGTAAATTTGGACAACGTAGTAATCTACCCCAAACAACGGTCGTTAAATCTTATAAAGATTTTATGCAAATATTGTTAGATCCTGAAAAAATTGTTGTATTCCAGCAACCGAAGACGTTATGTATGTCTCATGGATTTACAAAGAGGAATCGCTCACTACTTCGCCTTGTACTAATGTAGTTATCGCGGCATACACAACAGCACAGGCTAGGTTAACCTTATTTGATTATTTGCATAAATTAGACAGGCGTGTGTTGTATTATGATACGGATTCAGTTATATTTCTCACCAGGCCAAATGATGTATACGAGCCACCTACAGGGTCTCTACTTGGGCAACTTACGGATGAGTTGGAGGATTACGGTGTTGGATCGTCCATCGAAACGTTTGTCTCAGGTGGACCAAAATTTTATGCTTATCGTGTACGTACTCCACAAGACAAAACACACGATACGTGTAAAATTAAAGGTGTTCGTATAAATTACCAAAATTCGCTTAAAATAAATTTCGACACAGTAGTATCACTTATAAAAAACCGCAACAGAATACCCGAAGAAAAAAATATTATACAAGTTTAAAATCGTACGGCTACACACGACGTAATTTCATGCGAGGAGACAAAAACTTGCTCGGTAGTTTTGAAAAAGCGACGTTTTATATCAGATACAACCTCTTATCCATACGGTTTTCGAGAAAGGTGAATAATTTCCCATTCGTTTTCTTTCACAGATACGAGAAAATTTCTACAACTCCAAAGAAAACCAAAGTGTTGTTCAAGACACAACTGCAAAGTGTCTAATTGCGTCTTTTACCCTCAGTACAAAAAATCATTAGAAGGGTTGGCATGGTATAGCGTTATACACACGTTGATTTTATTAAAATCCAAGCGAAAAATGGATGCGTATTATAGAATATGTAATGCTCTAGATCAATTACAGTTTAATAATGAAATTATATTAACTGTAGGATTAAAAGGCTATTTTAGGGTAATGTATTGTTTAAAATGTAAAACATCGTCATGCTGTAAATTACGTTGTCACAGATTAGGCGCTGTTGTTCCGCGCTATCAAAAACGAGCAAATTTGTACAAAGATCGTTTTGTAAGCGATATAATATATGTAATAAAAGAAAATAAGATTGAATCCGCTCGATTCGGGATTAATAATGTAAAAATGCGAAATAAAATGTATATAGATAGCAAAGATCTTCGTTGCCCGCGACATAACGGAACAGTTTTGTTTCCAAGTGACGACTGATGTATTGTTATTGTATATATTTATGAATAATAAAATAATTTTGTATGATACACGAGAGGTTAATATTTTCGTTTTATTTTTCGATATATTTACAGAAACCTGGGACGATGTTGACAGTCAGATAAAACTGGATTGTGTGTGTGACATAAGAAGCTGCTGTCGGCCTGATGTATGTATTATGCTGTACACAAAAAATCTTTAAAAGGTTTAGCGTGGCACAGTCTTATCCATTCTTTGGTGATTTTGAAGGCAAATCAAAAAATGACCTAGTATCGTAAAATACTTCAAGCAATAAACATACTTCGATTTGATGGTAAAATTTTGTTATCGGTCACTCTGTATGGATATTTCAGACGCATGTATTGTGTAGATTATAATTCGTTACGGTGCAAACGCCCTACATGTATGAAAAATCAAACTCACGAGGTTAGACTCGATTACAACGCAAAAACGTACAGTGATAGTTATATTACTGATATTTTGAATGTAATAGATACACACGAAATCGACGAGGTTAGTTTTAATGACAATAACAGCTACATTAGACGCAACAAGCATCTCAAATCCCATCGAGAGTGTATGTATAACCATCGATATATTCTTAAATAATCAACTAAATCATTTGATTAATAATTTAATAGTTTAAACATTATGATTATATATATGGTAATTTAGTTTTAAGAGAATTTATGTACGTCGAGTGATTGTTATTCTTAATAAATTCACATGGATATTTAATAAAAAAAAAATGTATATGTAAATAATTTATTACCCAGTGTTATGTATCGCAATAATTGTTTTATTAACAAAATATCTACATATTTTTACAATTATATTTTCACAAATAATTTTGTATAATATATAATATTTACAACAATTTAGTATAATAAAGAAAGTTTTCAAGCCAAGTACCAGCATACAACTCATGCTCGAAGCGGTTTGTCTTCAGGCCATATGGGGTGATGTAGTCCCACAACATCGACCACCGCAGTGTCAAAACCACACAATATTGTATTTATATGAATTTTCGTTTCGTCCTTGTTGACACTGGAGAGAAATAGATAAAAACTATCTGGTAAGAGACCTTTTTGCAGAAAATAAGCTAGTAAAGGTTTATGCATGGTTAACTGTTGAAATATTAGACACGCGCGATTTGTCCATCGTGCTCCCTTAGATGAGGTAGGTATAATTCCGCTCAAGCCACATAAAATTGCTCGTGCCGGAAGTGTTAAAAAACAAATTTCTAATTCGTAAATTTTAATATTATTTTTCATGTTCAATAAAGTTAAAGTTTCCCCGGTGTCTATATTTTTACAATATCGCGTGCTATTTTTTGTAATACAACGCATCCACTTATTTTCAATTTTAACAGCCAAATGCATTTTCATCTGAAAGAGAAAACGATAAATTTTAATATTTCGAGTATTCCGGAAAGAAAAGATAATTGCTGTTAAATACTCACTTGTAAATCTTCAAGCTTTAATTTTTTTAAAAACGGGTTTTCAATTTCTTGAAGTCTCATCGACTTTCTTTGTTTTACCACAGTAAAAATGTGTAGATGAAATAGCGCCATAAAACTTGCTCATGTCGGTTTGTAACGTAGAATATGTCTCGTCTTCTTCAATAATTTGCACATAGAAGGAGGAGGGCGATGAAAAATGCGTAATGCGAACATTTTTTACGTTGTCGATAAGCTTATTTAAATCTCTGTTTTTAATATTAAGTAAAGAAACGGTAGTCATTTTGAAGCTTGACTCCACTGAATGGTCTCCGCAGACGCGCCAGCTACGTACTGAAACAGTTTATGAGAGAAAAAGATGGTATATCGATGTCACACACTTGAAGGTGTGAAAACAAGTGTCTGATTTGAAAACAAGCTGTTTAACGGCTATTTTTAGCTCTGTCTCGCTTGAGCGACCCCTCGGAAAAGCTAGAGAGGGGTCGGTTTCAGCGGCACGCGTCCGCGGCTAAGACTTTACACGTGTGCTCAGCGGGAGGTGCTCCAAGGCTAGACTCTCGACCGCTCATAAGCGCTATCTCCGCCGCCGCCGCCGCCGCCGCCGCATGCCCCGAGATCGCTAGTAAATAACAATTTGAGCGGTTTACAAAAACGTTACAATAAAATACGGATAATTTTTTATTCGACGACGTCATTACGTAAGGGTAGAAGCTTCTCGAAAGTGGGCGGAGCCTCATCTGCCCGTCTCTACTATCAGAACGCTGCATAGAACGGCTGGTGGGCGAGTGGTGGGGGGAGGCAGAACCGGCCTAGCTTACCTACTAATATAACCAATAATTAATTCGTCAGTTGTTAATTTTCAACCATGGATATCAGATGGAAACATCCATGGATGAGTATAATTTGTGGTCCTACGGGGTGTGAAAAAACAGTTTTTGTAAAAAAATTTTTTAATTTTCGTCACCAGATGGCTAATGTTTCTTTCGATAGAATTTTGTTTTACTATGCAGAGTGGCAAGACGGGTATAAAAGTGAAAATTACGTCAACGATGGTATACAAATTGAATTTCGCGAAGGGTTGCCAAAATCTGAAGACTTTTCGAGCGATCCTCACTTGAAAAAACTTGTAATAATCGACGATTTAATGCGCGAGTCGTCAAACAACTTGGTGGTTGATTTATTTACAAAAGGAAGTCACCATAAAAATATTAGTGTAATGTTTATTACGCAGAATATTTTTCATAAATCGACTCATTTGCGCGACATTAGTCTCAATGCATCGTACATTGTTTTGTTTAAGAATCCACGAGATAGAGCTCAGATACAACATTTGGCACGACAAATTTATCCAGAAGACTCCAAATTTTTACAAGAGGCCTATCAAGATGCAACAGCCAAAGGGCATGGATACCTCATGATTGATTGCAAACAGAGTACACTCGACGAATTCCGATTTCGCTCTTGCATTTTTCCTGATGACGAGTATCAGTATGTCTACATGCCTAAATATACTCACTCTACGTATACAAACATATTTTAGCTTTTGTATAAAACAGCGAGAGCATAAAATATTTTTGTCAGTAGGAAGAAAACTGTGGACCTGTGTACACCGTCAGAGGGTTTTAGTCTTTTTTATACTTTTTTGCAAAGTGTTGTGAGTGCGTATATATTTTGTAAGCGAAATTTATCAATTTCTCAGATGGACCAGTCAAAATATAGCGGGAAAACCAATATCCCATACACCAAACTTTCCGACAGCAATAAAGAAGAAGACAAACAAAAAACCACCTCTGCCTGGAGCAATTTTACGAGTAAATTTTCAACAAACACAAAGTCATTTCCCGAACGAGAAAATTATAAGAAATTTTCATAATCCACCAACGCATGGATCGGTCACGCGCACACAGTCGTCGTCACAGTAAGGGTGGCCGAAGTGGAAAGCAGTATCCACCTATCGGAAAAAAATATATTGCTCTTTTAAAAGCGTTGAGACATTCCGACAAGAACCAGCGTCTTGCTCTATTACGATCAGCGGACGAAAAACTGATAAAGTATATCTGTGAATGTGCTCTAAACGTGCTTAAAGGTGCTGTGACTATAAAAGAAACGCAAAAACGAAAGTTGAAAAAATATAAAACAGTTTTGAGAAAATTGGTGAAAAAACCCGCACACAAAAATTCTTGGAAGGGTAAAAAACGCTATCTAGTTCAAAAAGGTGGAAGTTTCTTACCATTCTTGCTGACTCCGATATTGGAAATATTTTCAAATATATTTTGAAAAAAATGGAGAGGGCGGAAAAAATGGTACTTATATCCAAGGAACAGCTTGAGCGAATTCAAAGAGAAGGTGCTATTTCACCCAGTAATACAGGCACTGCAAATTCTGCAAACTCGTCAACAGCAACATACACTCCACCTGTTTTACAAAGTACACAAACTATTGGTGATAACTTGACTCGTCTGGATGACGAAATGCGAAAAATTTTAGACTCAAATACATACACCAATTACTTGAGAACACTGCAAAGGCACTTATTTTTTGTTGAAGAAAAACGAAAGGCTTTTGAACCCAAAGACAGTAATAATCAAGACCTTTCTGTTTCCAACGGAGTGTCTAACGATGCAATTGTAGAGAGCGTACCAAAGTTGTATCAAAAAAAGGCTCAATTATTGTTAAACCATTTGAAAAACAACAGTGATCGTGTAAGCTGGGGAGAAACAGGTGTAGTATACATTGATGGTGAAAAAATAAAAAATTCAAACATAGTGGACCTAATAAACGACGCTTGCAGAAACCGAAAAAATATTAAAGCTATAGGTAGAAAAGAGTTTGCAACTGTACTTAAAGATACCGCAAAGCCACGAGAATTTATCGGTAACCCTGAAATATGGGGAATTTCCAAGACATTATTTTCTCATAAGAAAAATGCTGTGAAAAACGATTCGATCAACGAGGAATCTTTTGAAAACGATAGTGACCACACCCCACTTATAACTAGTACAAATTCGGATTCATTATCTGGTTTATCAACGACTGTGATAAAAGCGGCGAATTCTAGTTTAGAAAAGAGAAAGAAAAAGCATAGCTTTACTTCTTCAACACCACAAGGTAAACAACCAAAACGTCACAGTGCTTATTGGATAAAATTTTAATATGGAGAATATCGAAAAGCAATATTTCGATCCACAAAATACGGCAGGTTTTGCCGGTGCAAGAAATCTACTTCGAGCAAACAAAAGTAAAACAGATAAAGAAGAAATTAAAGAATGGTTGACAAAGCAGGACGCATACACATTGCATAAAGCTATACGACGAAAATTTCCACGATTATATTACGACGTACAAGCAAGAGATCAAGTTTGGGAGGCGGATTTGATGCAAATGACATCTTTCAAAAATTACAATGATGGCATTTCGTACGTTTTGGTTGTAATTGATGTTTTGAGTAAATACGTTTGGGGCGAAGCTTTACGCGATAAAACTACTTTTGAGGTTACTCAAACTTTAAAAAGAATACTGGCTAAAGGTCGCCGTCCTGCCATGCTACAAACCGATCGCGGAAAAGAATTTGTTGGAAACGTGCTACAAAAATTTTTAAAAGAAAACGAAATTCAATTTCGTGTAGTGCGAAATCCTGTTGTCAAGGCGGCTGTAATAGAACGCTTTATTAGAACTTTAAAAGACCGTATGTACAGATATTTTACATACAAAAATACTCATCGGTATGTTGATGTGCTGCAACAATTTATTACGGCATATAATAAAACGATACACACTACCATAAAAATGCCACCAGCTACTGTAACTATATATAATGCTCATATTGACAGAAAAAATTTAGTAGAGCGTGCATCGCGCAACCAAGTTTATCGCAGCAAACCAAAGTATAAAATTGGAGATTATGTGCGCATATGTCGTGAAAAAAACGTGTTTGAAAAAGGTGCAGAAAAATCTTGGAGAGAAGAAATATTTAAAATTGTTAGTTTCGAAAAGACAAAATTTATTTATATACGAACTGGTGGACTTTGACAATGAAAAAATAGAAGGTTACTTTTACCCCGAAGAACGTCTCGTTCATAAAAACCGAGGATCAACAAGAATACAAGATCAATAAAATTTTACGAACAAGAGGAAAAGGTGGCAAAAAACAATATTTTGTAAGCTGGATCGGTTACCCGGATAAGTTTAATTCTTGGATTTCAGCTAAAGATTTACAAAAATTATAATAATAATATGAATCGAAACGAGTTTAATATAGTGTTGCCCAGTAACAGCAGCACGTTGTATTATCCACTCAACACAACAACAAATTTTTCAACACGTCTGTGTAAAGAAGTGGAACTATACGATAGGTGGGTGGTTGGCCTGTCGGAAATTCATATACCCTGTACTACTTTACACCTCAGACGAGAAGATACATTACTGGTTAAAGCACAAGCAGGAAATCGCGAACATTATTTTCAACACGGTACCTATGATTCTATACAAAATCTCGTAGAAGAAATAAACGATTCTCTATCAAGTTTAAATAACAAAAGAGACTGCAGTAAATTAACTTTTAATAACAAAGGTGGTTTTATAGTTATAAAGCAAAATATTAAACGACAGGACGACGGAAAGCCTTGCCAGGATGTTCTATTTTCGGAGGCTGTAAAACGTATTCTAGGTCTTGAAGATGGATTTTCCTCAATGAAATCAGCGGGTGGCGAAAGGATTTTTATAGGAAAACACCCCGCCAGTCTTGCGAGAGCCATTCCTGATCAACTCTTTGTATACTCGAATCTGTGCGAACCATGTATGGTAGGTGACACCAACGCACCTCTACTTAGAATAGTCAATATTGAAGCTAAAGACTTCAGTTTCGGTAGCACAATAGTAAAAAAATTTGCTCCAATTAATTATATACCACTTTTAAATACTAGATTTCAGACAATAGACATCGATATAAGAGATCAATTTGGTCATGCAATCCCATTCGAGTTTGGGACGTTGACGGTGACACTACATTTCAAAAGAGAATTTTAAGTAATTTTTTCAAACATGAGTTTCAAGGACGTGTATCAACAACAGTATGGTGGAGGTGGTCGTGGAGTAAGCAACGTATTTGTCGGTGTTCAACGGCAGAGAGGTCAAGGACTAGGATCGTTTTTCACGGGCTTGTTTCGCAGTGCTCTCCCGTTTTTGAGCCGCGGAGCTCGTGCCGTCGGTAAGGAAGCTCTTCGTGCTGGTGTAAATATTTTAGATGATGTAACAGCGAATAATATGTCGTTCAAGGAGGCGTTTAAAAATAGAATGAATGAAGGTGGACAAAATCTCAAACGTAAAGCAACTGAGAAAATTAATAAGCTTATGGAAGGTGGGGGTTATAAAGTCATGAAGCGTAAGCGTTCTACGCAGTCTCGTCGTAGAGGTGGCTCGCGACGGATCGTTTCTGTGAGAAAAGGTTCTAAAATGTCAAAACGCAAGCAAGTGAGAAAAAGAAAATATAAGACCAAAACCATCAAGAGACAAAACAAGAAATCGAAACGTTCAAAGGGCAAAAGAAAGAACAAAAAATCTAAAGTTGTTGACATTTTCGGCTAAAAACATTAAAAATGTCTTTTCTACATACCCATACAGAGGCTTGTCTAAAGAGCGAGCTCGACTTATTCTCTCTACCTATGACCCAAACGGCAGTAGACTCAAGCAGGTGGGTATTTTACAAACCCGTATCGTCGTTGAGCGACGAAAGTCCCATAGAGTTTTGCATAAATTCTCAAAACGAGGACTATCTAGATCTTGCACATACCATGCTAAAAGTGAGTGTACAATTAACACCATACAACAAGGAGTCCGATAGTCTCATAGCACCAGTAAACAATTTTTTACATTCGATTTTCAACCAAGTTGATGTGTATTTTAACCAAAAGGTAGTGTCACCACCAAATAACGCTTATCCGTATAGAGCCTACATTGAAACATTGTTAAACTATGGACCTGCTGCTAAAGCCTCTCATCTCACAACAAATTTATGGATAACCGACGTAGCCAGAGAAATGGACGCAGTGCCGGGGTCGGGAGAAAACGCAGCACTAGTGCAACGACAAGAATATACAAAAAATCATAAAACTGTAGATCTGATCGGACATCTACATTGCGACGTTTTTAACCAAGATAAATTACTCTTAAACGGTGTAGAAGTACGTCTAAGACTCGTGCGGTCCAAAGATGCTTTTTGTCTAATGGATGCTAGTAATATAAATTATTCAGTACACATCACAGAAGCAACGTTACTTGTTCGTCGTGTAAAAGTGAATCCTACTGTTTTAGTTGCACACTCTAAAACGCTTGCCACTACTACAGCAAAGTACCCTATAACAAGAGTTGAAGTGAAATCTTTTACAATACACAGCGGAGTCAACGGCCATTGCTTAGAAAATGTAATTTTAGGACAACTACCAAAAAGAGTTGTTCTAGGGTTTGTAGACAATAAGGCTTTCAACGGGGACCGAAAACTCAACCCATTTAATTTCCAAAATTATTCAATTAATTTTCTTTCTCTTTACGTGGACGGGGCCCAGATCCCAAGCAAACCTCTACAGCCATCATTTACGGGAAATTCAGCACAATTTATCGAGGCATATCACACTCTTTTCTCTGGCACTGGTATATTCTACGCGAACGAAGGAAATACGATTAGCCGAGACCAGTACGCTAACGGCTATTGTTTATTTGCCTTTGATTTAACACCCGATTTATCGGCACAATTTGCCGGGCATTGGAATCTAGTTAAAAATGGGACCATGAGAATAGAAGTACAGTTTGAAAAAACATTAACAAAAACTATAAACTGTATACTTTATGCCGAATTCGATAATGTACTAGAAATAGATTCGGCTCGACAAGTAATTGTCGATTTTAACTCGTAAGACCCATGTCGACGTACAGGTGTCGCTACATAAGCCCAATGCTACATAAGCCCCTTTGCTAGGATGCAGGTGTTGCCTATAGATTTCACACTAGAGGGGAGAGACGTCATAAGGCGACCCACACCAACAGCCATAAAGAAAACTAACCATGTTTTCCTCGGTTTCAAGTCAGTTCTCGGCCACCCGTTTTCTTACACAGATCGAAGCTCTTACTACCTACAAAATGGAGAAAGCGGATTACATTATAGATATCCAAGAATTCCACGACAAAGAGGGAGAATTTCTACCGAAAGAAATTGCAGTTATAGGCGCAGATTGCAACTTTTTCGCCCATTGGATTATAAAACCACCATGCAATAGTGAAAAAATCCCAAAAGGTATTCTTGCAACAAACAGTTATTTAACGTGCTTTCATCATGGCATTGAGTGGTTTGATGGAGAATCTACTCTGGAAGATGTTTTAAATTCCCTCCGAGAAGTGGCAAGAAATTCTTTAAGAATCTACACAAGAGGAGTGCAAAAAATGGAGTTTCTTGAAAAACTGTTGTGCAGACAAATAATTAATTTGGAAGAATATACCTGCCCTTCTTTCAGAAATTTGCCCAGAGTAAATGAACATTTTTGTTTTTACCACGGACGTAAGAGGGAGTACTTTGCTTGTGCTTTGTGTTATGCATATAAACTACGTGTGTGGTTATTAAAAACACTGTATGTTAATCAAATTCCAAGACGTCCAGATGCCAATTATAATATCAACAGTTTAGGAGAAAAAGGATGGGAAACTTACATGAGAGAAAGAGCTTTAACAACTGAATATGTATTAAGCAACTCTATAAGTCTTTAATGAATATTCATAAAGAACAATAGAAAGATATCCACAGGGTCTGACAGTAAGGTACAGGGCCCGATTATTGAACGATTTTCGGTTACTTTTTTTTAAACTGATCAATTGAGTATCTTAAAACTATCAAAAATATTTAATATTACATATCATTCGATCGGCAAACTCTTCAAGAATGATAATCCATTTTCATAATTTAAATCTAAGTTTTGCATAAACTTTTGATTTTTATGAATAGATTATAAAACTTGCAAGGAATAAGAAAAAATCTATACTTGCTTATAGAAAATACTTAAAAAAGATAAAGATTGTTTGAATAAAAAAATTTTGAGAAATAATATAACAATTATAATATATCTTTCTAATAACCACCTCAACATGGTCATAAATATTTTGATTTTTATAAATATAGATTAGAGCTTGTAAGGAAAAAAAAAACTAGGGGGGCCGAGCTCCCCTGTGTGTCTCGCTGCGCTCGACACGACAACCCCGCGCCCCCACACACACCTATACTCCTCGCTTCGCTCGTCGCCCGCCCTCTCCCTATGTAAAAACTGTATTGCATTTTAATACTTTTATTAAGATTCTTGCACTTCTATATCCAACAGATTCATAGAACCTCCTTCATAACTAAAGCTAAGCTCATGCGCCAACTCCCTTTGGTAGAGTTGCTAGTTTACCTTTAGAAATCATAGAGTCAGTAAAGCATCGATAATTAAAACCACTTTAAGTAGAACGAGGCTCTGCTAGAGGAACATCTGCAACAGTATTTATCTTTGTCTCTACTACAGGAGGTTGCGTGCTTTGACAGACTTGATCACAATTTGTAAGGAATGCATATGTACTATATGTTCAACTTTTATCATAACAATCTAACTTTAACCACAATAAGTTAAAGTTATCTATGAAAATAAGATACAGCCTAAACAGTTTGGTAATATATAATAAACCTCACATATTATAATCAACTCGTGTTACAGGGTTCAATTACATATAGACCCTGGATCCATAAGTCACTCAATAAACATATTTTTAAACACATTTTTTAAATTCACTTATTTATTCACTACTTTTATTTTAATCTTTTATGCTTTTCGCTTTACAGCACTTTTATCAAAATATGCACATAATGATGAATATTTCACTGACAAATGCCCACAAGATGCATTTCACTCGGAAGCATCGTTTTTATATTACAAAACAAGTTATTTCACAAATGCCATAGATATGAAAGACATGCAAGGGCACTAGATCTATAGTCACACTACTGCATTACAATGTACTGTAATAATCATAGAACAGATGGCTCCTTTGAAACGTTTGACGCCCCTCACCATGACCCAATCATTAATTATATTATCCTCAACACTTGGATTTGTTGAAGTTTTCACTAGATACCACTTGAATTAATAACCCATCATTTTATTCGTTAAAATTTATTCGTTAAAATTTATTCGTTAAAATTTTCACAATAACATCATTTTCGCTTCTTTTCAGTATTTCACTGCTCATTTGGCATTATTGTTGAATTGGTGTTTGAGTAAATATTTACAACAGCATAGCACTGATATCGTCCAAGTATCTTGAAGTATTGCCATTACTCACCAATATTTTCTTCGATGCAAAAGCGTATTATACAAATTTTATGAACCTCATAACACTTAATTATTTTATACCACTCTAACCTCAAAATCACAACTTTGATATGATTTTTCGGCGATCGTGGTATAAAATACCGTTCGAAACTAGTGCGTAAGTCGATTATTTAGCTGGCGTGACTTTTTCGCACTCGCTTCGCTCGTGCAAAAAGTCACACCAGCTAAATAATCGACTTCCCCACCCGTGTCGAAATGTACCCCGGTCAAAAATATCCAGTTGGGAAATCCAACTGGATTTTCCAAGAGGGAAATCCAGCTGGAGAAGAGTGGATTCCAGCTGGATTTTGGTGGATTTCCCGTCGGATTCCCAGTTGATGATACCAAATATTCCCACCCATTTTTAACTGGATATTTAAGTGGATTCCCACCTAGATATAACAGGATTCCTATGCATTATTAACTGGATTTCCATTGAATAGAAAAGCGAAAGTTAGATGGATTCCCATCTATATTAAACTGGATTTTTACATGGATTTCCGCCGTCACGCTGGGATTCCCATTTATTATTAAGTAGAATTTTGAGTGGATTCCCATTTAATAGAAATGCGAAAGTTAGGTGGATTCCCACCAACATTTAACTGGATTTTTACATGGATTTCCGCCTTCGCCCAGGAATTCCCATTTATTATAAGTGGATTTCCATTTAATCCAGTTAAAAATGGGTGGGAATATTTGATATCATCAACTGGGAATTCGACTGGAAATCCACCAAAATCCAGCTGGAATCCACTCTTCCCCAGCTGGATTTCCCTCTTGGAAAATCCAGTTGGATTTCCCAACTGGATATTTTTGACCGGAACTATATTAATACACACTTAAACTACTCTCCAAATATTTCATACTGATTTATTTATTACACAAAACATTTTATTATAATCTGGAAGCTTGCACTGACACTTTAAGGGGGCTAGACACCTTTTTTCTCTGAAATAAGAAGTCACATTTTAATACCTAATGTAAACTAATTATTTCATACTTTTTACATATAAAAGTGGGTATATTTACCTTACCTTAAAACTTTCTCCGATGGGCCTTTTATATGGTCCAGAACCATAGTCATCGATGAAACAAGTTTTTTCACTAACCGTAAGCTTTGAAATTTTCCTGTGGATGGATTACTCCTGAATAGTATAATTCTCATATGAGTGTAGGGATTTTTGATCTAATCAGGAAAAAAAAAATTGTGCTGTTTTTCAAGAGTTTTTTTTTTAATTTTTTTAAATTTTTTATATTTTTTCATAATTTTTCTGATGTAAAAATTTAATCCTAAATCCCTACACTCATATGAGAATTATACTATTCAGGAGTAATTTAGTTCAAATCTGGAGTCAATCCATCCACAGGAATATTTCAAAGCTTACGGTTAGTGAAAAAACTTGTTTCATCGATGACTATGGTTCTGGACCATATAAAAGGCCCATCGGAGAAAGTTTTAAGGTAAGGTAAATATACCCACTTTTATATGTAAAAAGTATGAAATAATTAGTTTACATTTATGTATTAAAATGTGACTTCTTATTTCAGAGAAAAAAGGTGTCTAGCCCCCTTAATTATATTATATTTATGAACAGTGATTAGATGTCACTTTTTAACAATACAATAATATATTTGTATCGGGCAAATCACTACACTATTTGTTATCAGTGAGTTTCCAATCTCTCAGGAAAAGCAGAGGCTGAGCTTGTTCTATAAGTCTTAAAAAAACTGCACCAGCTCCAATATGATTTTCAACTCGATAGATGATCTATTTAAATCACAATTTTCTGTTTTATTTTGAAGAACTATTCAAAACTTATATTTCTAATTCAAATTCTACCATTTTCATAATACTTTTTTCGTACTTTCACGAAAAACTTAATATGAACTTCAGATTAGTTCCCGCCAATGTTCGTGTAAAAATACGAATCTTACACCCGCCTTAGGAAATACTTCATATGTTTATATTAACTTTGGCTCGGTTCATCTCTGTTAAAGTTTGAAAAACCGAATTGAAATCTTACGATTAACTTACGTAAAACATCATATACAGTTAATGTTAAGTTTCGCCAAAGTTTGGGAAAAGAATGATAAATACGCTCTACTCACGGGAAACTTAATGCAAAATTTAGGTGAATCTCAGTCAAGGTTGTGGAAATAATTCGAATTCTACGCTCTCCTTACGGAATCCAAACGATAACGTTCAGTCATACTTTCAGCCATACTTTAAGCCATACTTTCAGCCATACGTTAAGCTATACGTTCATCCATACTTTAAGCCATACTTTAAACCATACTTTAAGCCATACGTTCAGCCATACTTTAAGCCATACTTTAAACAAAGCTTCTCACAACCATCGTCGGAAAACTTAATATGAACTTCAGATTAGTTTCCGCCAATGTTGGTGTAAAAGTACAAATCTTACACTCGCCTTAGGAAATACTTCATATGTTTATATTCACTTTGCCTCATATCATCTGTTTTAAAGTAGGAAAATCAAATTGAAGTCTTACGATTAACTTTCGTAAAAATTCATACAAAGTTAATGTTAAGTTTCGCCAAAGTTTGGGAAAAGAATGATAAATACGTTCTACTTACTCTAAACTTAATACAAAATTTAGGTGAATTTCAGTCAAGGTCGTGGAAAAAATTCGAATCCTACGCTCTCCTTACGGAATCGCGGTACACAGAGAAGTGGGAAAAAATGATATATCTAATCAGTCGACGATTATTAATGATGAAATTGGTAAATATAACGTAATAAAGCAATGATAATTAACTTGAGGCATGTCCAATACTTATTTGGTCTACGAAATAATCCGCGGGGCTCCTGAAACTACCTAAACCAAGCGAGCATGGCATTTCCTGCTTCTCGGTCGCCGAGAACCGAAAATTGCAAGTGGTACGGTTCAGGTCTGCGGATTGACTGATTATTAATTACCAAACATAAATTAAAACATTTATTGCTTCCTCCTAGAGGAAGCTTTGTGATAGTAAAAAAAAAAGTTTGTGAGATAATGTCTTAGGAATGTTGTATAGAAAATTTGGAATCGAAATACACCATTTTTAGAAAATGTCCGTATGGATGTGTGTGTGTGTGTGTGTGTGTGTGTGTGTGTGTGTGTGTATGTCCGTATACTCTGATATCTCATGATCTACTCAACCGATTTTAACGAGAGAGTGATCATTTTTTCAGATTTTGCTTCAACAATTGGGGTCAATATTTTATTTTTGTCAAAATCGATTTTTTTGTTTTTTTCATCGCCATTTTTAAATTTTCAAAATTTTTATTTTCAATTTTTTTTATATTTAGAACAAATATTATTTATATACGATAAATTCTCTGTATGCAGAATAAAATTTTCTACAATTTAAAAAAAAAAAAAAGCCGTTAGCTATATTTCGTCATAAGTTATTCATGAAAACGTCATTTTTAGTAAATAGGTTATATTACAAAATTAAAAAAAGATATTAACATGAATATTTTTTTGGTTATAAAGAATATTGAGTACTATAACTTACTAAATTTTTAGGTTTTTTTATTCATTATTTTTGGAGAAAAAAAATAATTTATAAAAAAAAGTGTTTTTTTTTGTCGTTCAATAACTAGAGTAAAATTGGCTTAATCAGTTTGAAATTTTTTTAGTGGTACATTTTGTATCACAATCGATTGAGTTCTTTGGGCAAAAGGATTGATCCATAAATTTCGGAGATATTTGAGGTTAAAATTTTTTTCACTTTTTTTTAAATCGTAATTTCTCGAGAACGGCTTTATGTATTTGAATCGGGTGGGCGGCATTCGAAAGAGAATTTCAAGACCTATATTTTCTAAAAAAAATTATTTGTCTAGCTATTACGGTTCTTTTGTTATTAATAAAAACGTAAACATTGAAAAATGAAAAAAATGAGTTTGGTATGTCCAACTATTGCGGGAGTAAAAATTGACTTAAGCGCTTCAAAATTCCTCGTAGAGGTGGATTTTGGATAATTTTCGGTCGAGTTATTCGGGCAAAATGATTGGTCCTTAAATTTCAAAGATATTTAAAAAAATTTCAAGTTAATATTTTCCATAAAATTTTCCCAATTTTTGCTTCCTCCTAGAGGAAGCTTTGTGATAGTAAAAAAAAAAGTTTGTGAGATAATGTCTTAGGAATGTTGTATAGAAAATTTGGAATCGAAATACACCATTTTTAGAAAATGTCCGTATGGATGTGTGTGTGTGTGTGTGTGTGTGTGTGTGTATGTATGTCCGTATACTCTGATATCTCATGATCTACTCAACCGATTTTAACGAGAGAGTGATCATTTTTTCAGATTTTGCTTCAACAATTGGGGTCAATATTTTATTTTTGTCAAAATCGATTTTTTTATTTTTTATCACCATTTTTAAATTTTCAAAATTTTTATTTTCAATTTTTTTTATATTTAGAACAAATATTATTTATATACGATAAATTCTCTGTATACAGAATAAAATTTTCTACAATTTAAAAAAAAAAAAAAAGCCGTTAGCTATATTTCGTCATAAGTTATTCATGAAAACGTCATTTTTAGTAAATAGGTTATATTTCAAAATTAAAAAAAGATATTAACATGAATATTTTTTTGGTTATAAAGAATACTGAGTACTATAACTTACTAAATTTTTAGGTTTTTTTATTCATTATTTTTGGAGAAAAAAAATAATTTATAAAAAAAAGTGTTTTTTTTGTCGTTCAATAACTAGAGTAAAATTGGCTTAATCAGTTTGAAATTTTTTTTAGTGGTACATTTTGTATCACAATCGATTGAGTTCTTTGGGCAAAAGGATTGATCCATAAATTTCGGAGATATTTGAGGTTAAAATTTTTTTCACTTTTTTTTTAAATCGTAATTTCTCGAGAACGGCTTTATGTATTTGAATCGGGTGGGCGGCATTCGAAAGAGAATTTCAAGACCTATATTTTCTAAAAAAAATTATTTGTCTAGCTATTACGGTTCTTTTGTTATTAATAAAAACGTAAACATTGAAAAATGAAAAAATGAGTTTGGTATGTCCAACTATTGCGGGAGTAAAAATTGACTTAAGCGCTTCAAAATTCCTCGTAGAGGTGGATTTTGGATAGTTTTCGGTCGAGTTATTCGGGCAAAATGATTGGTCCTTAAATTTCAAAGATATTTAAAAAAAGTTCAAGTTAATATTTTCCATAAAATTTTCCCAATTTTTGCTTCCTCCTAGAGGAAGCTTTGTGATAGTAAAAAAAAAAGTTTGTGAGATAATGTCTTAGGAATGTTGTATAGAAAATTTGGAATCGAAATACACCATTTTTAGAAAATGTCCGTATGGATGTGTGTGTGTGTGTGTGTGTGTGTGTGTGTGTATGTCCGTATACTCTGATATCTCATGATCTACTCAACCGATTTTAACGAGAGAGTGATCATTTTTTCAGATTTTGCTTCAACAATTGGGGTCAATATTTTATTTTTGTCAAAATCGATTTTTTTGTTTTTTTCATCGCCATTTTTAAATTTTCAAAATTTTTATTTTCAATTTTTTTTATATTTAGAACAAATATTATTTATATACGATAAATTCTCTGTATGCAGAATAAAATTTTCTACAATTTAAAAAAAAAAAAAAGCCGTTAGCTATATTTCGTCATAAGTTATTCATGAAAACGTCATTTTTAGTAAATAGGTTATATTACAAAATTAAAAAAAGATATTAACATGAATATTTTTTTGGTTATAAAGAATATTGAGTACTATAACTTACTAAATTTTTAGGTTTTTTTATTCATTATTTTTGGAGAAAAAAAATAATTTATAAAAAAAGTGTTTTTTTTTTGTCGTTCAATAACTAGAGTAAAATTGGCTTAATCAGTTTGAAATTTTTTTTAGTGGTACATTTTGTATCACAATCGATTGAGTTCTTTGGGCAAAAGGATTGATCCATAAATTTCGGAGATATTTGAGGTTAAAATTTTTTCACTTTTTTTTTTAAATCGTAATTTCTCGAGAACGGCTTTATGTATTTGAATCGGGTGGGCGGCATTCGAAAGAGAATTTCAAGACCTATATTTTCTAAAAAAATTATTTGTCTAGCTATTACGGTTCTTTTGTTATTAATAAAAACGTAAACATTGAAAAATGAAAAAAATGAGTTTGGTATGTCCAACTATTGCGGGAGTAAAAATTGACTTAAGCGCTTCAAAATTCCTCGTAGAGGTGGATTTTGGATAGTTTTCGGTCGAGTTATTCGGGCAAAATGATTGGTCCTTAAATTTCAAAGATATTTAAAAAAATTTCAAGTTAATATTTTCCATAAAATTTTCCCAATTTTTGCTTCCTCCTAGAGGAAGCTTTGTGATAGTAAAAAAAAAAGTTTGTGAGATAATGTCTTAGGAATGTTGTATAGAAAATTTGGAATCGAAATACACCATTTTTAGAAAATGTCCGTATGGATGTGTGTGTGTGTGTGTGTGTGTGTGTGTGTGTGTGTATGTATGTCCGTATACTCTGATATCTCATGATCTACTCAACCGATTTTAACGAGAGAGTGATCATTTTTTCAGATTTTGCTTCAACAATTGGGGTCAATATTTTATTTTTGTCAAAATCGATTTTTTTATTTTTTATCACCATTTTTAAATTTTCAAAATTTTTATTTTCAATTTTTTTTATATTTAGAACAAATATTATTTATATACGATAAATTCTCTGTATACAGAATAAAATTTTCTACAATTTAAAAAAAAAAAAAAAGCCGTTAGCTATATTTCGTCATAAGTTATTCATGAAAACGTCATTTTTAGTAAATAGGTTATATTTCAAAATTAAAAAAAGATATTAACATGAATATTTATTTGGTTATAAAGAATACTGAGTACTATAACTTACTAAATTTTTAGGTTTTTTTATTCATTATTTTTGGAGAGAAAAAAATAATTTATAAAAAAAGTGTTTTTTTTGTCGTTCAATAACTAGAGTAAAATTGGCTTAATCAGTTTGAAATTTTTTTAGTGGTACATTTTGTATCACAATCGATTGAGTTCTTTGGGCAAAAGGATTGATCCATAAATTTCGGAGATATTTGAGGTTAAAATTTTTTCACTTTTTTTTAAATCGTAATTTCTCGAGAACGGCTTTATGTATTTGAATCGGGTGGGCGGCATTCGAAAGAGAATTTCAAGACCTATATTTTCTAAAAAAATTATTTGTCTAGCTATTACGGTTCTTTTGTTATTAATAAAAACGTAAACATTGAAAAATGAAAAAAATGAGTTTGGTATGTCCAACTATTGCGGGAGTAAAAATTGACTTAAGCGCTTCAAAATTCCTCGTAGAGGTGGATTTTGGATAGTTTTCGGTCGAGTTATTCGGGCAAAATGATTGGTCCTTAAATTTCAAAGATATTTAAAAAAATTTCAAGTTAATATTTTCCATAAAATTTTCCCAATTTTTTTTAAATGTATTGAGGATGGCTCTATGTTTTTAGGGCTACTGGCGATGAATTCCATGGTTGTGTTTAGGGTCATTATATAAAAAATTATTGTGTAATTTTATATAATTTCGGCATGTCCCAAAATCATATATAATTATTATTATTTCTTATATATAAAACCTAAGCTCAATAAAATCAAAAATTCAACGCGCCTATAACAGTACCCCAGTGGTGGTGCGGAAAGCTGTTTAAAATGTGGTAACCCTTGGAAAACAATGTACCATCTAAATACCCATTTTCATGCTTAAAAATGCATAACATTCAAACCTACATATACAAAAAAAATGAGTATAGAGATCTGGCATCAAGCAATTGGCATCCTTTTTTTTTAAATGTATTGAGGATGGCTCTATGTATGAAAGAGTAAAAATAAAGTAGAACCTTCTTATTTTTTTTATATAACTTGATAGGATTTAACTTAACAGAAATATGTTAAATGGGAAAAAGTTTTATGTCAATATTATCGACAACTTTTATATTTAAAATATTTGAGGAGTTATAAAGAAAATGGGCGATTTTTGGCTATAACTTGATTGGATTTGATTTTACACGAAAATGTTAAATACAAAAGTTGTGGATAATATTAAAACAAAAAATTTTACTATTTAATATTCTCGTGTAAAATCAACTCCTGACGAGTTGTTAGACTTATAAAAACGATTTTAAGCCGTTTACATCGTACAAAATAAAGTATGAAATTTTAAATATTGGAAGTAAAAATTAATTAAAGGAATCAGTAAATCAAGTTTGAGGAAGCTACGTGCCAATGAATTGGCAGCGGTTTTTTTGTTATTATACATAATATTTATAAAAATAGACTGATATTATTGCTATAAGACATTGACTCTGACCTGTTTTCGGTTCCCGCTGTGTATGATAAGCAGTATCCGAGTATGTCGTGAAATAATCCGCAGTAATACAGAATTTACGATACAATTACCGCGTTTTTTACATCAACTGGCATGGGCTAGCAAGTCTAAATGCCTATGCTAGTAAAGCACAACATAACTGGATCGATTTCGTGTGACTTCCCAAATCTCGGTACACCGAGAAGTGGGAAAAAATGATATATGTAATCTCTCTCCCTCTGTACCAAAAACTTTAATGAGAGCTTAAATATTTTTTCAAAACAATCAACACGTTCTTTAAAAAACTAATTTTTTAAATATATTCTATCCACACCATTTGTCTATAGTCCTTTTATTTATTCTGATCTCATATATTCAATAACCACTCTCTACAAATGGTAAGAATTTTTTTCATGACTGTACAAATAACTTTTATTTATTCGAATCTCATCTATTCAATAAGCACTCTGCAAATGGTAATAATTTTTTTCATGACTGTACCACTAATAATATTGTTAATTTAAAACTTTCTACGAAAGTATAAAATAAGGCAAGTATAGACGTTTTTTCTGTATAATCTATAAAATAATAATATTTATGTTTTGCTTCCTCATAGAGGAAGCTTTGTGATAGTAAAAAAAAGTTTATGAGATAATGTGTTAGAAATGTTATTTAGCAAATTTGGAATCGAAATACACTATTTTTAGAGAATGTCCGTATGGATGTGTGTGTGTGTGTGTGTGTGTGTGTGTGTGTGTGTGTGTGTGTGTGTGTGTGTGTGTGTGTACGTATGTCCGTATACGCTGATATCTCATGATCTACTCGACCGCTTTTAACGGGAGAGTGATCATTTTTTTAGATTTTGCTTCCACAATTGGGGTCAATATTCTATTTTTGTAAAATATAATTTTTTTTACAGCCATTTTTTAATTTTCAAAATTTGTTTTTTTCGATTTTTTTAATATTTAGAACAAATATTGTTTATATATCATGAATTCTCTGTATGTAGGATAAAATTATCTACAATTTAAAGAGAAAAAAAGTCGGTAGCTATATTTCGTCATAAGTTATTGATGAAAACGTAATATTTTGTAAATAGGTTATATTTCGAAATTAAAAAAAGATATTAACATGAATATTTTTTTGGTTATAAAGGATATTAAGTACTATAACTTACTAAATTTTTAGGTTTTTTATTAATTATTTTTTGAGAAAAAAATAAATTATAAAAAAAAGTGATTTTTTTTGCCGTTCAATAACTATAGTAAAATTGGCTTAATCACTTTGAAATTCTTTGTAGCGGTAGATTTTGTATACCAATCGAGTGAGTTCTTTGGGCAAAAGGATTGATCCATAAATTTCGAAGATATTTGAGGTTAAAATTTTTTTCAATTTCTTTTTAAATCGTAATTTCTCGGGAACGGCTCTATGTATCTAAATGGGGTGGATGGTATTCGAAAGAGAATTAAATTACCTGTATTTTCTAAAAAAAATTAATTCTCTAGCTATTACGGTTCTTTTGTTATTAACAAAAACGTAAAAATTGAAAAATGAAAAAAAATGAGTTTTATATGTTCAACTATTAGAAGAGTAAAATTGTCTTATTCGCTTCAAAATTCATTGTAGAGGTATATTATTGATAGTTCTCGGATGAGTTCTTTTGGCAAAGTGATTGGTTCATAAATTTCAGAGATATTTGAGATTAAAATTTTTCTAGACATTTTTAAAATCTATTTCTTGAGGATGGCTCTGTGTATCTGAATGGAATGGGTATAGCATTTGAAAGAGAATTAAAATATTTATATTTTCTAAAAAGAAAAATTTTTTAGTTATCGCGGTTCACTTATACTATACTTGTTCACATCGATTTTGTCTCTTGAATTAAAAGATAGTTATTGTTGTCTTGGAGTTAAATAGCCAACTTGATGTTAATAAACCAGAGGGGGATATCACCAAAATATAAAATGAACCGGAGACGGAGTGCATAAGCCCATGCAACTAATCTCAACAACAGACGAACCTTGCACATCTGTAACAAACGGAAACCAACACAACCACAAAGTATCAAAAGGTTTCATATTCATAAGACGAATTAAAGGAGTAAACGTATCTAAAGCAGCAATCCATTACTGCTATCCTTCAGTCATCCGATTAATACTGTCATCTTAGATAGCAACGTCTGCTTCTTGGGTTCATCAACACACGCTATACGGTAGATTAATACTCCGCACACGTGACACCAAACTCGCTAGTCGCGAGACTTTATAAATGCAAGACCACGGTCTATTATCGCGATAGAGCACGCGGTAAAGACACCATTAAGGGTCGACGTGCAATAGTAGTGTGCGCCTACCATCGGACTGGCCAATCACACACGTACTTTCATAGCCGCGAGTACGCGCGTTCCGCGTTACATTAACTGTAATAAAACGAAATAACGAAACGGATCAAGATTGACGATAGTTTCGAAAGAAATGTCGAATTTACGTGAGCGCAATTAATTGTTTTGGCTCTCACGTAAAAATGGATTATTATATTATTATTATATTCAAATTATCAAATTGAATTAGGATATTTAATTAAAATTCAACAAAAGACTACTTTTTTAATTTATAATTTTTTTTTAATTTAGTTTATAATTAAATTTAATTTAATTTATAAAAAGATAATTTTAGTTTATAATATTTCCGAAAATTATGAACCAATCATTTTGCCAAAAAAACTCTGTCGAGAACTATCAATAATATACCTGTACAATGAATTTTGAAGTGAATAAGACAATTTTACTATCGTAATAGTTGAACATCCAAAACTCATTTTTTTTTAATTTTTAAATTTTTACATTTCTGTTAATAACTAAAGAACCGTGATAGCTAGAAAATTAATTTTTTTCTAGAAAATATAGGTAATTTAATTATGTTTCGAATGCTATAAATTACATTCAAATACATAGAGCTCTAAATATCAGTTGCAAATTTATAGGCAATTTTGATATATATTTTATGTATGTGAAATTTTGTGGAAATGTATAATCTATAAAAATTTAATAAATTATGTTGGAGTTTTGTTATTTCTGTCTTTCTGAAGTATTAAATTTTAAATATTGGAATTAAAAATTAATTAAAGGAATCAGTAAATTAAGTTTGAGGAAGCTACGAGCCAATGAATTGGCAGCGGTTTTTTTAAAAGAAATCAAATAAATACCAGTGAAAAAGTCTTTTACTTCTTTGAGTCATTGTATGCTGAACAAATTATATGTAAGTAAGTACATTCAAATTGTTCATTGCAAATCAAACAAATGAAAGTTGTGAAATCAATTATCGATAGTCAAGTAATGCTCTCCGAAACAACTGTATGACTATTCTCAGAAATGTACTAAAATTTGTTCATCCTTCTATACAAATTAAAGACAAGAAAGTACTGAAATCAATTTATTGTAGTCAAGTACCCATAAGTTAACTTGACTGAATAATACAACTTTTCGTAACTACTTAAAAATATTCAGTCAGCGGGCATAAAGTACTACTTAACTCCTAACAGGCGTAATAGCTCCCATACTCCTACCAAACTTTATAGAACCTACGCACTTTACGCCCGTGTGGGCGAAAATTATTTTAATTATATAACTACTATGCCTTCTTTTTATTTCTAAAATTTATAAGAATTTTATCAGATATTTACGAAAAGTCAAAGCCTATATAAAAAAATTACATAGTTACCACCACATCTCCATTTTTCATTGATCTTTCTCAATTTTGAAATTTCTATAATATTACGCATCTTGGGAGGACAATAGAAGTCTATAGAGCTGCTCTAGCAGGGGTGGTCCTCCAATCTCCCATACACACTTGGCGGGCCCGACGGTTTCCAGTTTACTGGTGGGCTTTGTAAATGTAGAATACTAAATTTTTACATAAATTCATTAACAATGTTTATACCTATAAGTCCATTATAAATAATAACATTGGCTCTAATTTTTAATTGATACCGTTTAAATATAATATCCCTACATGTGCAGAATCTCATTATTTACTTTCATTACCGAAAATATTTTTCCTTGTGTCCGTCTTTTTAAAACGGGAATGGGATAAAAAATGCATGTAAATTTATTGTCTACTCAAAAGTGCTTTAGGTTTTATTAACCATTTTGTAAGCCACCTATTTTTTATTCTTTTCCGTCGTGTAAATATCATACACTGAAAAAAAAATTTCGTAAATTCAACTAAATAAATTTATTTGAATTCCATTCAGTCAATTTAAATAAATATGTTCTTGAAATAAATACTAAATATTCAAGTTTAATAAATATTTATTAGAAAATCTCGATCATTTATTAAAAATAAAATTTATTAAAAATAACTAAAGCTTTAATAAAATTAAATTTATCATTTGCTAAAATTTCATAAACGAGTTTTTTAAATATAATAAACCAATTTATTTAAAAGAAATAAATACATTCTAATAAATAATTACTTAAAATTCATAACTAATTTATTATAACATACCGAATACGTATTTCTAAATGATTGATCATTTACTTGTATACTGATGATTAAAATTGATAAATATTTATTAAATTTTACAGAATATTTAATTAATAAAGTAGAAAATTTATTACGTTCAAATAAACAATTTGTGAAAACAATATTTTTATTAACTATACCTGATAAAATTAATTTCTAAATATAATTAAATATTTATTTCATTGAATCAAAAAATTATTTTAAATTACATAAATGCACTGTTAATTATTTATTAGTAATCAGAAATATAATTTGGTTAAATCAAAAAAATCTGGATTTAAAATTAAATTATATTATATATATGGGTCAAACCAATACTTTTTTAAAAATCCGTGCGCACGGGGGTCCCCGATTTTTCTGGTATTGAGATATTTTATAGAACTTATCAAAAAAATGATCTCTGCCAATTTTTGGGGTCCTGTATTCAAAATTGACGTAAGGAGCTCGTCATAAAGGTGCAAAAAAGGTCATTTTTTATGCGTTTTTTGGTGTTTTTCAAACTTTTTTATAATAAGTTCATTCATATTAATTTGTAATTTATCAGTGGGTTTTTTCTTCGCCTTGACTTGAACTTTACAGATATATTTTTTTCGAAAACCAAAATTTACGTATACATGTCCAAATTACCACATTGCTAAAGTCACCTTTTTGACATTTTAACGATACTTTAAAGCGATTTTTCGTGTATTAGTTATAATCGCACCCCAATCTACCCAAGGGCGTTCGAAATTGAGTGAAAAAACCTTTCTATTTCACTGGGATATGATAAAAAACAGTTAAAAAATACAGTGCGTGTGTTAGTTTGAATTTCACAGATTTTAAAAAAATATCCATTTTTACGAAATTCAAACCAGTGGGAAATTTTTGTAGCAACTTTTATTTGGCTGTAAACTATTGGAAAGTGTTCTTAAAACATACCTGAAAAAAGTCTAATTGGACCGAGCATGGATATCAAACGATTTCCTATTGACTCGAGCTGATGAATTATGATATTCTTTCAATTTCGGTGCCTAAATTACTAAGCACTTTCTGCATTTCTAGACTATTTCCTTAAACTTTTAGGATAATTAAAGGAATTTTTTGCATTATTGATTAAAATATACTTCTGAAGTCTTTAATAAAGCTTCGTGAGATACATCTATGTGGTCTTAAAGCAGATATAGCGGTTTGAAGTTTAGAAAAAGAAATGGTACCAAAAAATAAAATGCCTATTCTTTTACTCGCCGCAGCGCCCAGGTCTGTATAATAAATAATACTTTTATTTACTTAAATAATACTCTTAATTACTCTTTTCATTTTAATTTGATTTAATAACTTAGTTTTGAATAGTCACGAATAAAAATTTAATTTCAAAAATTCAAATTTATCGGAAGTAGTGAAGTCTCAAGCAAATCATAATTTAGTATATTTAGTATATTTGTTTCCAGAGTAACGTATATACATTATGTTTTTACAATATGATATAAGTTACATTCCATATTGTAACCTGAAAGGAAAATGCATTTCCTATAGAATAATCCTATAGAATAATTTATAATTTAACATTTTTAGAAATAGCATTTATTAATTGAAGACAATATTTATCAATTTACGAATGGGCCATTCTAATACTTTTTTAAAAAAGTGTGCGCACGTGTGTCGCGGATCACGCTGAAATTTTGAGGATTTGTTGGACATGATAAAAAAATAAGCTGTGCAAAATTTCAGCTCTCTAAGTATCCTAGAAGTCGAGATATGGTTACTTAAAGGTCCAAAAATGACCTTTTTTTCGTCATTTTTTAGTCCTTTTCTAATGCTTCCCAGAGGGTGAATTTCCAGTCTTTTTTACGTATAAAAAAAACGATTTTTTCGTCTTTTCAAGAGCTTTCAAAATCTTTTTATGAAAATACGTTACATAGTCATCAAGCTACTTCCTAACATCAAACGTCCAAAGAGGTTTTTCCAATTTTCGTCAATCTTTGAAACCTTTCAGAAGCCTTATTTTTTATTCTATTAAGACGTTCAAAAAACGATTTTTTCCGTCTTTTCAAGACGAAAAAAATCATTTTTTATACGTCCCTAAAGATTGAAAATTGACGGAGATGGAGCATTTAAAATTTCTCTATTTTCGCAAAAATCGCGTCTTTTGCCATTTTTGACAGTCTCAAACTTTTTTCTAGCAACTTTTTTTTAGCTAAAACCACCGGGGAAATATTTTTTAAGCCTTTATTGACAGATTTTATCTAGTTCGGTTTTGTGTATCGGTCGTTTTCTATTTTCTTCATCACTATTTAATATTGTGTTTTTTAGCGCAGGAGAAGCTCTATATGCAGCATTTCTAGACTATTTTTGGCCAGTTGGACTTTACGGTCCCCACTTCATTATAAACTTGTTTGAAACTTCAGGGTAAGACCTTTAATTTCTTTTTTTAGAAAACTTTCTAGGTGTACAGAAATCAAAGTTATGTCAATTTAAAGATACGAAAAATGTCACGGTATGCAAACCGTGAACGTATATTTTTCATTAAATTAATTGCATTTTTTAAATTAGAACTCGCATTTCTGAGCAGTTGAAATTATTTTCCAAAATTGTATTTGTGTGCTTTTCTTGAATACATAATCTAATATCTAATATCTAATATTTAACTAATCGTTATGCGGCGTTATGCGCGCCTCAGATTCTATAGATACACGGAGAGAAATTTTGTAGTGAAAATTACAAATATTCGAGACAAAATTACCAGTTTTTATGGTAATGGATGGACAGACTGACAATTTCAAACTTTTTACCAAAGTGCCTTGGTAAAATTTTTTTTTAGTTAATTTAAATTAAAAAAATTAACTTTTTTTATCCATATTGATGGATATATAGTATTTTCATATAGAAATAGAAACAGAAACAATGATGAAAAAACATTAAACTGAAAAAAAATTTTTACGGAAGCGGGATTCGATCCGACGATCTTTGGGTTGAGAGTCCGACGTTCTACCGACTGCCCCACAGAAGCTGTTACCAACAGTCATTTGAATCACCGTTATTACTTACTGAAAATATGTGTATTGTTTTCATTTTAACGTCGCGCACGCCTCTAGTATCAATCTTCTGAAACACAATAATGCGCAGTGCGCATGCGCGAGTACACAAATACCAGGATATTTGGTAAAATTTATCAGTTTTCTTAGTAAAAATTCTTAGGTTACCTTGTAAAAATGACTAGATCTCAATGTTTACCAGTGTTTCTGGTAATTTTTATTCAGATAATTTGGTATTTTTTTTAAGTGGTTATGGTAGTTTTTCTAGGGAAACTTATACATTGTATTAGAAACCTGGGAATAACACGGCTTTTGACAGTCTGTCCATGCGCTACCAAGGCACCTTGGCAATTTTTACTCTAAAATTTCTCTCCGTGTAAGTAACCATATCTCGGCTTCTAGGTTACTTAGAGCTGAAATTTTGCACAGTTTATTTTTTTATCATGTCCAACCAATCCTCAAAATTTCAGCGTGATCCGCGACACACGTGCGCACACTTTTTTAAAAAAGTATTAGAATGGCCCATTCGTAAATTGATAAATATTGTCTTCAATTAATAAATGCTATTTCTAAAAATGTTAAATTATAAATTATTCTATAGGATTATTCTATAGGAAATGCATTTTCCTTTCAGGTTACAATATGGAATGTAACTTATATCATATTGTAAAAACATAATGTATATACGTTACTCTGGAAATAAATATACTAAATATACTAAATTATGATTTGCTTGAGACTTCACTACTTCCGATAAATTTGAATTTTTGAAATTAAATTTTTATTCGTGACTATTCAAAACTAAGTTATTAAATCAAATTAAAATGAAAAGAGTAATTAAGAGTATTATTTAAGTAAATAAAAGTATTATTTATTATACAGACCTGGGCGCTGCGGCGAGTAAAAGAATAGGCATTTTATTTTTTGGTACCATTTCTTTTTCTAAACTTCAAACCGCTATATCTGCTTTAAGACCACATAGATGTATCTCACGGAGCTTTATTAAAGACTTCAGAAGTATATTTTAATCAATAATGCAAAAAATTCCTTTAATTATCCTAAAAGTTTAAGGAAATAGTCTAGAAATGCAGAAAGTGCTTAGTAATTTAGGAACCGAAATTGAAAAAATATCATAATTCATCAGCTCGAGTCAATAGGAAATCGTTTGATATCCATGCTCGGTCCAATTAGACTTTTTTCAGGTATGTTTTAGGAACACTATCCAATAGTTTTCAGCCAAATAAAAGTTGCTACAAAAATTTGCCACTGGTTTGAATTTCGTAAAAATGGATATTTTTTGAAAATCTGTGAAATTCAAACTAACACACGCACTGTATTTTTTAACTGTTTTTTATCATATCCCAGTGAAATAGAAAGGTTTTTTCACTCACTTTCGAACTCCCTTGGGTAGATTGGGGTGCGATTATAACTAATACACGAAAAATCGCTTTAAAGTATCATTAAAATGTCAAAAAGGTGACTTTAGCAATGTGGTAATTTGGAAATGTATACGTAAATTTTGGTTTTCGAAAAAAATATATCTGTAAAGTTCAAGTCAAGGCGAAGAAAAAACCCTCTGATAAATTACAAATTGATATGAATGAACTTATTATAAAAAAGTTTGAAAAACACCAAAAACGCATAAAAAATGACCTTTTTTGCACCTTTATGACGAGCTCCTTACGTCAATTTTGAATACTAGACCCCAAAAATTGGCAGAGATCATTTTTTTGATAAGTTCTATAAAATATCTCAAAACCAGAAAAATCGGGGACCCCCATGCGCACGGATTTTTAAAAAAGTATTGGTTTGACCCATATATATAATATAATTTAATTTTAAATCCAGATTTTTTTGATTTAACCAAATTATATTTCTGATTACTAATAAATAATTATTCGTTTCTAAAAATACACTAAAAATACATGTATTAAAAGTAATATATATATATATATATATATATATATATATATATATATATATATATATATATATATATATATATATATATATATATATATATATATATATATATATATATATATATATATATATATATATATATATATATATATATATATATATATATATATATATATATATATATATATATATATATATATATATATATATATATATATATATATATATATATATATATATATATATATATATATATATATATATATATATATATATATATATATATATATATATATATATATATATATATATATATATATATATATATATATATATATATATATATATATATATATATATATATATATATATATATATATATATATATATATATATATATATATATATATATATATATATATATATATATATATAAACTGGTTGTATAATATACAAACAATGAAGAAAGAAGATGTAAAAAAAGTGTAAAATAAACAATGGAAATTTGTTTAGTATACAGAAACTAAAAGATTATGTCAAATGAGAAAAGCGAAAAGGATGTGTTATATTGTGAAAATTTCAAAAAATAAAAGTGCTCAGTTATTCTCGTGTATGATTTTCTCAGGGTGGAAGACGTCAAAAGTTTGATCTATACAAGAATATCAAGAAAGTTTTTAGTAAAAATTAGAGCCAATGTTATTATTTATAGTGGGCTTATAGGTATAAACATTGTTAATCAATTTATGCAAAAATTTAGTAAGTATTCTACATTTGTAATTGTAGAATACTACAAAGCCCACCGGTAAACTGCAAACCGTCGGTCCCGCCAAGTATGTATGGGAGATTGGAGGACCACCACTGCTAGAGCAGCTCTATATAGACTTCTATTGTCCTCCCAAGATGCGTAATATTATAGAAATTTCAAAATTGAGAAAGAATAATGAAAAATGGGGATGTGTTGGTAACTATGTAATTTTTTTATATAGGCTTTAACTTTTCGTAAATATCTGATAAAATTCTTATGAATTTTAGAAATAAAAGGAAGGCATAATAGTTATATAATTAAAATAATTTTCACCCACACGGGCGTAAAGTGCGTAGGTTCTATAAAGTTTTGTAGGAGTATGTGAGCTATTGCGCTTGTTAGGCGTTAAGTAGTACTT
This sequence comes from Torymus aiolomorphi, assembly GCA_036365515.1. Lineage (NCBI taxonomy): Eukaryota > Metazoa > Arthropoda > Insecta > Hymenoptera > Torymidae > Torymus > Torymus aiolomorphi. The sequence goes on from CM070874.1 coordinate 180,682,425, forward strand.
TATGCCCGCTGGCTAAATATTTTTGAAGTTACAACGTGGGCGTAAAATGTAATTTTACACAAAAGGTACTAAAAGTTCTATTATGTCAGTAAAGTTAACTTACGGTTACTTGACTACAATAAATTGATTTCAGTACTTTCTTGTGTTTAATTTGTATAGGAGAATGCACAAATATGTCAGTCAAGTTAACTTACGGTTACTTGACTACAATAAATTGATTTCAGTACTTTCTTGTGTTTAATTTGTATAGAAGAATGCACAAATTTGAATACATTTTTGAGAACAATCATACAGTTGATTACGAGAGTTTTTTCATTACTTGACTATCGATAATTGATTTCACAACTTTCATTTGTTTGATTTGCAGTGAACAATTTGAATGTACTTACTAACATATAATTTGTTCAGCATACAATGACTCAAAGAAGTAAAAGACTTTTCCACTGGTATTTATTTGATTCCTTTTAAAAAATCATAAATATTATTATTTTATAGATTATACAGAAAGAACGTCTATACTTGCCTTTTTTTATACTTTCGTAGAAAGTTTTATATTATTTCAGTACTTTCTCGTGTTTAATTTGTATAGAAAGATGAACAAATTTTAATACATTTCTGAGAACAGTCATACAGTAGTTTCCGAGAGTTGTTTGCATTACTTGACTATTGATAATTGATTTCACAACTTTCATTTTTTTGATTTGCAGTGAACAACTTGAATGTACTTACATATAATTAATTGTTCAGCATATACTTTTACTTCCATAAATGTCGACAAATATATTTCACTGAAAAACCTCATGGCTTTTATGTTACAAAAACAAGTCATTTCATACATAGCTGATATTTCTTTCTATCTGTAATCTGTATACTAAAAAATTTTCCATTGTTTATTTTACACTTTTTTTTACATCTTCTTTCTTCATTGTTTGTATATTATACAATCAGTTTATGAACTGAGAATCACTAAAAACTTTCTTGATATTCTTGTATAGATCAAACTTTTGACGTCTTCCACCCTGAGAAAATCATACACGAGAATAACTGAGCACTTTTATTTTTTGAAATTTTCACAATATAACACATCCTTTTCGCTTTTCTCATTTGACATAATCTTTTAGTTTCTGTATACTAAACAAATTTCCATTGTTTATTTTACACTTTTTTTACATCTTCTTTCTTCATTGTTTGTATATTATACAACCAGTTTATGAACTGAGAATCACTAAAAGCTTTCTTGATATTCTTGTATAGATCAAACTTTTGACATCTTCCACCCTGGGAAAATCATACACGAGAATAACTGAGCACTTTTATTTTTTGAAATTTTCACAATATAACACATCCTTTTCGCTTTTCCTATTTGACATAATCTTTTAGTTTCTGTATACTAAAAAAATTTCCATTTTTTATTTTACACTTATTTTACATCTTCTTTCTTCATTTTTTGTATATTATACGACCAGTTTATGAACTGCGAGAATCACTAAAAACTTTATTGATATTCTTGTATAGATGAAACTTTTGACGTCTTCCACCCTGGGAAAATCATACACGAGAATAACTGAGCACTTTTATTTTTTTAAATTTTCACAATATAACACATCCATTTCGCTTTTCCTATTTGGCATAATCTTTTAGTTTCTGTATACTAAAAAATTTCCATTGTTTATTTTACACTTATTTTACATCTTCTTTCTTCATTGTTTGTATATATTATACGACCAGTTTATGAACTGAGAATCATCACTAAAAACTTTCTTGATATTTTCTTGTATAGATCAAACTTTTGACGTCTTCCACCCTGGGAAAATCATACACGAGAATAACTGAGTACTTTTATTTTTTAAATTTCCACAATATAACACATCCTTTTCGCTTTTCCCATTTGACATAATCTTTTAGTTTGTGCTTGAGAAAATATGTACAACAGTGAAGCTCAATCTGTAAATTTTAGATTTTTCAAACCGTACCTAATTAGAACTTTATATATATATATATATATATATATATATATATATATATATATATATATATATATATATATATATATATATATATATATATATATATATATATATATATATATATATATATATATATATATATATATATATATATATATATATATATATATATATATATATATATATATATATATATATATATATATATATATATATATATATATATATATATATATATATATATATATATATATATATATATATATATATATATATATATATATATATATATATATATATATATATATATATATATATATATATATATATATATATATATATATATATATATATATATATATATATATATATATATATATATATATATATATATATATATATATATATATATATATATATATATATATATATATATAATAACACTGACATTCACTGTAATAAAGTAGAACGAGTCTCTAATTCTATCTAGGGGGATAACTACCACAATATTTCTGCTTCTGCTACTGAGAAGTCTGTGATTTTTTAATGGTTCTTCTTTCATAGTAACATATTTCTTTTACTATCTTCAGCTTCTAGAGATTTTTAACACTTAGATTCGTTGAAGTTTTCACTAGAAACCAGTTGAATTATGTATTATACTTGAGCATGATGCACTTTTAACAATCTGAGAAAATGTTATCCAACTTTAACCACAAACATTAAAGTTATTTATGAAAATAACATATAATCTATACAGGTTGCTAATATCTTTGCGCGTTGTTTTCTCAAAAAATAATGAACCATTACTTGATGTCACTACTTAATCACAACAACAATATTATCTAAAACATCTTAGTTATAGCTTAATGTCACACTACTTAATGTCACTATTATTAAAATTCTTGGTCATTCTTGGATGCATTGATGTGCAATGAACTTCATCTAATTTTAGTCAGTTTGTTTTTATAATATCTTCTTCAAATATTTGCACTTTAAGCAAAAAATGGAATGACGCCTGAATATGAAAGAATTATGTAATGTAATAATGTATGAGCATGATGCACTTTTAACAATCTGAGAAAATGTTATCCAACTTTAACCACAAACATTAAAGTTATTATGAAAATAACATACAATCTCAACAGGTTGCTAATATCTTGGCGCGTTATTTTCTCAAAATAATGAATCATCACTTAATGTCACTACTTAATTAATGTCACTGTAATTAAAAATTCGTGGTAATCTATTCTTTGACGCATTGATATGCAATGAACTTCATCATTTTTTACCGCGTTTTTATGAATAATATCTTTTTTCATGCTGTATTTGAACTTTAAGCAAAAAATGAAATGAGGCCTGAACCTGAAAGAATTAATGTAATGTAAAATAAAAAATACTTGAGCATGATGCACTTTTAATAATAATCTAAGAAAATCTTATATATCACTATTTCCGGGTTTTAATAATGCTAGTTTACCTTTAGAAATCGTAGGGCCAGTAAAGCATCCATAATTAAAACACCATAAAGTAGAACGAGGCTCTGCTAGAGAAATATTATCTGCAACAGTATTTTTTTTTTTCTATTACAGGTGGTTGCATTCTTTGACAGACTTGAAAATAATCTTTTAGTGGCCTTAATGTATAATGCATAATAATAATAATTTTGAACTCTTCTATATGTTGCAAACTATTTAATCATAATCATAATCTACTTGTCAATTATCCTTGTTCTTTCTGATATAATCTGTAACAAAAAAAAGATTTCACAAAGTAACAATACTTATATTAAGAACATTATTTTTTTATTTTATAATAAAAGTTTGCTACTTATCTGAAAATATATCTGAATATATATATTATAATATACACCAAGTCAATTTAAATCGAATTTCAACGATGTAAAAAGTCTTTTCAATATAACTTGTATAAATGATGATTGTATACGGACTAATGCGTAAATATTGAAAGTTATTATGTATACATAAAGTAACAAGGTTAGGTTGATTGACCAGATATATATATATATATATATATATATATATATATATATATATATATATATATATATATATATATATATATATATATATACCATATACGGATTCTCTCTCTTTCTCTCTCTCTCCGTCGCTCTTCTCTCTTTCCCTCTCTCTCTTCTAGTCGGTCGGACAAAAATGTATAGTTTGTGCAGACTGAAGAATATGGAGAAAGAATCGGAAAGGAAATCGTACATAAAAATATTCAGATCTCTAAATCTTTTGAATGAGACAATCTTTTTAAATGAAACCTTTCGATTTGAGTAGAGCAATGAAATGGCTTTCGATTAAGAGGGATATGTTATATAGTTGAAACTAACGCAATAGGTATATAATCGCATTGAATTTCGCGTACATCCATTTCAAAGTATATATTCACGCGGTCGTCCTAAGGCTCTTCTATACTTGCCTTCGGAACGCTCCCGCGTTCCTTGATATATATATATATATAGCCAGGGAAAAATCCTACATCTTTTGTATGAAACATTTTTTCCGAAAATGCATTCCCGCTGAGATAACTGGCCGTCCCGGAACTTTTGACACACCCTGTATATATATATATATATACAGGGTGTGTCGCTGAGATAACTGGCCGTCCCGGAACTTTTGACCCTGTATATATATATATATATATATACAGGGTGTGTCAAAAGTTCCGGGACGGCCAGTTATCTCAGCGGGAATGCATTTTCGGAAAAAATGTTTGATACAAAAGATGTAGGATTTTTCCGTGGCTATCTGATGGTGACCTTGAATTTGGTCAAGTCGAATTTTTTAAATGGGAACCCTCCTTTTTTATTGCGCAAACCGAAAGAGGGAAAAATTCTCTTTCCAACGATATAAGACACATACGCGGTCAAATGTGATCTAGAGGTCGTTTCAAGGTCAAGTCGGTAAAATGAGGTCAAATTGATCTTGGGCAGTCCAAAGCATGGAAACTAAGGGCGTTGGAAAAAAACTTTCCATACGAAAGTTTCCGCAAATCGAATGGAGCATCTGATGGTGACCATGAATTTGACCTTGGGCTTGACTTTCAAGGTCATTTAAAGGTCAAGTCGAATTTTTTGAATGGGAACCCTCTTTTTGTTGCAGAAATGCGGGAAAACTTACCTTTCCAGGGGTGTAAGATACATACGGGGTTAAAAGTGAGCCGAAGGTCATTTGAAGGTCAACGTTCTTATACTCCGATCATCTGGACACCCCATCGAATTTCGTGTATCAGGGCGTTAAAAAACATTTTTTGTGCAAACGTTTCTGGATCAAAACCCAGACCTGGGATCTGGCTAATCACCACTGACCTTGGAACGACCTTGGGTCGACCCAACGGGGCAAACCGACCCCAGATACGGGTTCAGCGATCCCGAAAACCCATGGGTCCGTGGTTTTAAGCACCTTCTGCAATTCCTTCTAGTTTGACCTTGGAACGATCTTGGGTCGATCCAGCGGGGCAAACCGACCCCAGATACGGGTTCAGCGACCCCGAAAACCCATGGGTCCGTGGCCCGCATTTCTGCAACAAAAAGAGGGTTCCCATTCAAAAAATTCGACTTGACATTCAAATGACCTTGAAGGTCAAGCCCAAGGTCAAATTCAAGGTCACCATCAGATGCTCCATTCGATTTGCGGAAACTTTCGTATGGAAAGTTTTTTCCCAACGCCCTTAATTTCCATGCTATGGACTGCCAAAGATCAATTTGACCTCATTTTACCGACTTGACCTTGAAACGACCTCTAGATCACATTTGACCCCGTATGTATCTTATATCGGTGGAAAGAGAATTTTTCCCTCTTTCGGTTTCCGCAATAAAAAAGGGGGCTTCCCATTTAAAAAATTCGACTTGACCTTCAAATGACCTTGAAGGTCAAGCCCAAGGTCAAATTCAAGGTCACCATCAGATAGCCAGGGAAAAATCCTACATCTTTTGTATGAAACATTTTTTCCGAAAATGCATTCCCGCTGAGATAACTGGCCGTCCCGGAACTTTTGACACACCCTGTATATATATATAAAGTGACATATATATATAATTTAAATATATATTTAAATAGTACTATTTCAAGACATACTTTTTTTTAATTTTACTACATTTTAGTTGAATTTCTGAAATATTTTCTCAGTATAATTATTTCGGAAGATCTATTAAGTAAATATTTTCTCAACTGAAACAATTACTGAGTAATCTGTGTACTTATTTGCAATAAATGCTTTATTATTGTAAAAAATTTTATTCAATGTCTCTAGTAGATAAGCTATGACGCTTCTGGACCACTTCGGGTCATCGCCCGGTGGTCCAGAAGCGTCATAGGGTTTTTGGACCACTCGCAATTGCACGAGGCGCCAATAACCCATAACAGGTCGTGACCTGCTGGCCCAGAAGCGTCATAGGGTTTTTGAACCACCTGCAATTGCGCGAGGCGCCAATAACCCATAACAGACCTGACCTGTTGGTCCAGAAGCGTCATAGGGTTTTTGGACCACTCGCAATTGTACGGGAGCTAATAACTCAGACCTGCTTCGACTCTCGGTCAGCCACATACCCTAGCGCCAAGCCTTGTCTGAAGGGGAGCGGGCCGCGAGCGGTCAGCCTGCGGCGAACAGGCAGCGGTTGGCGGCGAACTGCTAGCAGGCAGCGGCGGGCGGCCTGCTGCTTGTCAGCTGCTGCTCTCGGTCAGCACTTGTTATCTACTATAGTAACTATTTAGAACTTCTTATAACCCTTTTGCTCGGGCAAAGAATATGTGTTTGTGGAAATTTTTTCTGAATATTTTTTCCATTGCGACTGTTTTGAATCGTTTTGTATGAGTCGCTGTTGCTCAGGAGCAACGGTCGAGCTGCTGGTTTGACCCATTATGAGGGAATGAAAGTCTCTAACGACTGCAACACGTTTATATAAGACCTCGATTGCTTGCAAGCGCCATCTACTGAATAAAAAATCTTTTTTAAGGGGGATAGGAGCCCCACCTCGCTCCTATTCTGTGAGGTTCTACCTGTCTATCAACCCCTCCATAACCCTTAAAATTTTTATTCATCAATATCTTCCCATTCCATAATGTCTTCCCACTCCATGTTTGAATCGTTGAGATAAAACTGTTTCATGCGCTTTACGTTGTATCGAGCACAAGTAGTTTTGTATGCCCCATTATGGTTAGTACATATAGTCACTGATCTTGGATAATCGAACGCTGGATAGCCCATTTCAGTGATATCAATAACTTTAAAATTGAAACGCTCTAACCATAACTTTTTTATCTCACCAATAACAAAAATTCTATTAGCATCTTTGAATGCATCTTGAAGAATATTTCCAATTTCTGTGTAATCTAGATCACCACGATCCCACGATAGTCCATGATAGTAAAGTTCTAACCACAAATTTTCACTTTTATACTTTTCGGTAAGTCTTCGCCAAGGAAATGGCGGCTTGAAGAGGTGCACTACTGGCTCATCGCCGTCGTTGAGAGACACGAAAGCCAGTTCTTTCAGAACGTAATCATTGCCAGGCTTTTTAAAGCCCTGCATATCCACTGCGTAGTCCATGGTAAAATTCCACTTCGGATTCCAAATGACAAATGAGAAGGAGTCGAAGGCTCGCTCGCCTTATATACTCCTTAAAGTTTCTGCACGTCGCCACTTACGGGACTATATTGAACTATGCGATCGTGCAAGATCAAGCAGTAGGCTGAAGTTCCAGCAGGAAAATTTTCCTTTGCTTCAAATTCCAGACGGATGTCTACAGGGGCGCTCTTTAAGGACTCGTTTTGTTTTGAGCAGTCTATCACTATCAGCGGTATGTAAGTGAGATATTGCGACTTCTTCAACATAGGTTCTGATTCTTTGCCATAGTAAGAATTCTGAAAATTAGCGTACATATCGTAGAGCATGGCAAATTGATTACGATTCACATCGAGGTTAAGATTGCCATACGGATATGACTGAGAATTAAGAAAGAGTTTCACATTGGTAAGATTGCAGTGAATCAAAGCGGCTAGCGTTTACTGCCTTCTGATCTTTTCGACTAGTCTGAAAACCTAAGACGACGAAGCGTGGTTTTTCAAGTTGATTTGACGTTTTTACAGTCCACACCTGTCTCGACGTAATCGGCAGTAGTGGGTACTCGTACAATTCCCACGTGCGAAAACTCATGACAATGGGACGATCTTTTCCTACAAAATCTAGTAGGCGAATTTTGTTAGAGTTCGATGCAATTAGGTATGGCATAAGCTATTCGATTCTAGTTAATTCAATTTTAAAGTCCTCATAAACATCTTCTCCGGCTACTCGTGTAACTGTTTGTACAACAGCGTTTAAGTCGTTTCTCGATCTCATGAGAACGAGTTCATGCTTTGCGTTTACTACAATTTTACGATAGTCCTCTGCGAAGCCAAAAATTAGACTCAAGGGAATCGATACATTGAAGTAACCGGCATCATCTATTATCTTATGTGTTTCTTCTACATCGATCCAGCCCGCATTTTCAATGATAAAACTCTGAGTGGGATTGTGTGAAACCCAACCTTTCATGAGAGTGGTTAAACCAACATTTTTACACTTGTCTATCTCAACGGCATTCAACTCATATCTGATTTCTTCAAACAAATGACAAATGGCATTATTCACAAGTTTTGTATTTGTAGTGGGAGTATTATCAGTTTTAACCAATCGCCCACAGATATGTAGTGCACTTCGAGAAGGTAAGAGACATAAATCTTGATGTTGAATAGATATACGTATTTCATCGCTGTTGTTAAACGATGCTGTATACGGTTGGTGAGCGTGAATCTCGTAGTGCGCTACGGATTCATCGAAAGTTACAGGTGTTTGTATGCTTAGAATTTCTTCCATTTCGTTGAAAGCAGCAAAAGATGATACAAGTTATTTTCCACCAAGTACTACTTTTAATCCTAGACTTTTTAGTTTTTTTATGCTCTGACGTGTTAGCGTCTTCACAGTTCGATGATGACTGATGCGCGGTGGGCATGTTTCTCTGCTTATATAGTTTTTGTTGTAAACGATTCCCATTATGATTGGCGGATATGCAATCTTATAGTTATAACTTCTCCTCGGAAATTTACTAAATCTCCGTCTTGATCAATGATGCGTACTTGCAAATGATCTATACGCTTTACGGCAATCGGAAGGTAAATGACATGTGAGGGAACTTCGATGATTTTATACCCCGGAGGTACTGCAGGAAAAAACTCGTGTATCGTGTGTACTTTTTTATCGTTTATATATGCTCCCGAAGTGATATTACACTCGACTCTCAAAGCGTTGATTTTGAGAATTGTAACAGGTAAGTCAGAATTATGAACAACGTTCGGTTCGAGAACACGTCTGGTGAAGCCCAGTAGACGACCGAGAGAATTTTCAGGTCGAAAATCTATAGGGTGACTACACTTGATTGTACAGCGGAGAGTATTATTATTTGGCTTTAAATTGAAAGTAATGTCGTTGTGCGCTAATTTTTTACGAAGAAATTTGTCAATATCCTCAATTTCGTAACTTCCTACCGGAAGAAGGACAATATTTTCACCTACGTAAAACTTATTATTGTTACTATCTATATTGGGTATTGAGTTAAATGTTAAAAGTTCAACAAGCCCTAAAACGTAATTTTTATTTGGCGATAGCTCGATTGGTGGAAAATACTGTGCTTCTAGTGTAGAAGACGTACCTGAAAGTGTCAGAGTTAATGAACCTTCCATGACAGCTTAAATCAGAATGACGCAATATTTCCCCCCGCATCTCCTTATATAGCCCCGCACAAGAATTTTAGACATAGGTGACCGCAATTGTATGTGTCAAAATCTTGATATCTTTCATGATTATATTTAACTTCGTCTACTCTGAGATATAATATTAAATCTAAAGGCGGTCGGAGATCGCCAAAACTATCGAAATATACAACATTTTTGCCTCTTTTTCTATATGCAACCCAGTGTGTGCCAGGGCCGCTAGCGTCATCTAGATTAACTATAGCGGATTCACTATAGCGCGGTCCAGAAGTTGGCATTGCATTTCTCATAAATACTCCCCGAAAATTAGATATTTTTAAAAGTTTTGCATATTTTAATATGTCCGCATCGGTAAGTGCTCGCTGAGGTAATCTCATGAACTTTTTTTTTTTTTTTAAATGGAGACCTAACCCTACTTTGTGCGGTTTAAGATATAAGCCATTGCCTAACGCTACACTTTCCATAGTTTTATTATGTCTTCTATTTTCTTCCAACTGCTCCTTAGCGGCTTTCGCGTCGTTTACGGCTTTTACTATTCCAGCAGCACCACCAGCTAGAGCGCCAGTTGCACTCAAACCGGCAAATAGAGGTATGAGAAATGGCAATATGCCACCTGTTTTCACGGGCACTGGCAAAATACGTGGAATTTTAATATTCTTTTTACCTCCAGCTTCTCTAACGGCGCTCCGTGCTTTTTCAAAGCTGATCGTATGACTGTTAGAGCGCAGTTATTTGGCGTTGATTTAAAGGTACCAGCTTTGATAATTTTTTTCAATGAAACTTGACTTCCATTCTTTTTCCTCATACCCATTCCTAATTTTAATTTTTTAGCCTTACTTGACTTTCTCTTCTTCTTACTCCTATTTTTTAAACCCATGCCAAGTCTAGATTTTAATTTCATAGTATTAGTTATAGCGTATGCAGCCGCTTTTTCACCAAAATTAGCGTCTTTTGATTTAACGCGATTCCAAGCTTTTTCAGCTAAAATTTTATCTGCAACGTTTCTCGCTTGAACGTTTTCACGATTTCTAGAATAAGCTATATCGTGCTCTTTACAAGCAGCGTCAAGAGGATTAATTCCAAGATCTCCTCGAGCTAAACGTTTTGCCAACTTTGTTCCTGGACCACAGTACTGATAACCGGGTATGTGAAGCTCAAATGGTAGTTTATTGAGAATTTTATTAACTAATCCGCGTCCGCGTTTGTGAATGATCATCACTCTTCGAAGGTTAACGGGTAACTGATGGTGAAAGCTATATAAGACCGCTATTTATACTCATAGCAATCAGTCGTGATTTGAGCGCCATAGAGTAAAGATCATGAACTTTAAAAAGCAGCCGGTCAAGCTACCAATAGAAAATTTTGACGCGCTTGTAGAACATGATAAAAGAGCAAAGCGGCATGGCGATCTACTTCCTGATAGTATACGAGCCGTCTTCTGCGGCCCGTCAAACTGCGGAAAAACAAATAGTTTACTTGCTCTCATAACGCATCCTAATGGCGTTAGATTTGAAAACGTATACGTCTACTCAAAGTCTTTGAATCAGCCGAAATATAAATTTTTAAATGAAATATTAGAACCTATAGAAGGCGTACAATATTTTCCGTTCAGCGAGCACGATGCAGTTGTAGATCCTGACCACGCGCTTCCGAACTCTATCATGATATTTGACGATATTGCTTGTGAAAAACAAGATAATGTTAGAGCCTTCTTTTGCATGGGTAGACATAAAAAGGTTGATTGTTTTTATCTATGTCAAACTTATGCTCATGTCCCCAAACATCTTGTCAGAGATAATGTAAACTTACTTGCTATTTTTCGACAAGATGAAGTAAATCTAAAGCATATCTATGACGATCACGTAAATACCGATATGACTTATATACATTTTAAAGAATTATGCTCCAAGTGTTGGAGAGATGATAAGCACGGTTTTCTAGTCATCGATAAAGATCGAGGAATAAATGACGGCAGATTTCGTAAGGGCTTTGATAATTTTGCTATAAATATAGCATGCACATAGATAACAATCATCAGTTTCAGACCGAACGTTGAAACGACAACATGGCTGACTTTCAACGAGAAAAAAACGTGCTTCGTCAACTCGTTAAGGCACGAGATGCGATTAAACGCAAATATAGAATATTAAAATTTGGAAAAGACAATGTCGAAAAGATTTTAAGTGAAACTTTTAAACCAATAGTAGATCCACTTCAAAAACTTGTAGCTCAGAAAAATATTGAACAAAGTAGTGTTAAACATAATACAGTCGAACAAAGTTTGGAGGATGACAAAAAGAACGAAAGTTCTGACAGTGAGTTCAATGATACTCTACAGAACGTCCATGACACATCTTTCGAAACAGCAGATAGCGATAACGATGCTGATGACTCTGATTTGTACGTCAAGGCCCTCAAGCTTAATCAGCCCCAATATCTTGACAAAATTTATGGAGTACGAAATGAAAAGGATGAATTTTTTATTGGTAATTTACCGATTAGTTTTCATAATAATAAAATTAAAATTAATGGAGTAGCATATCCGAAAACTACAGGATTACTCGAGTTACTCATAGCGAAACAGCCGAGTAAAAATAATGTAAGTTCAGATGATTTAAAAAATTATCGCAAAATTTTAAAACTATCGTCTGCTCATAAAACGCGATATGACAAGAACGAAAAGATTCGTTTTCATAATAGTAATAAATTTAATAATTTTATTGCTCCAATGTTCAATATTACCTCGAAAACTGGAAAATCGATTAAAGGTGGTTCATTACCTCGTTATAAAATTGCGAAAAAACATACTGCTTTAGACTATGTGTACTGGGACGATCCAAACGAGCTCGTTGACCGGCTTCACTTACTAGTAGCTGAAAGGTCTGCCGGAAATCCAAGTCATGTAAACGAGATACACTCTATAATCGAAGAACTTCGCGAAGCAGGCTATATATATTAAGTGCACACGAATATATGAATCATTCTTAAAATGAGCGTCGACGTGTTCGGACGTAATCTTGGAAAAACTGAAGGCAGTCGAGGGCCACCGGGCGTTGGCTTTAAAGTCACGTCTGACGGTCACTACGACATGGAAAATAAAAAATTATGCAATATTGCCGAACCTCAACAGCCGAGCGATGCTGTAAACTTAGAGTCTCTACGAAATATTATTCAAATAGAAATTCGAGGAATTATTGATATAACTACAAGACTTAGAACTCGGCTAGATGATTTGAATATAATAGTTGATAATCATACAAATGAACTTGATGCCCAGAAATCTCAAATAAAAGCTGACATTTTGACTATAAAAGAGAGTTTGGCACCGGTATTCAATCAGTAATTCCACAAACATGGAACACGAAAGACTAGTTGAAGAACTACACAAACCTGCAAGACGTAACTATACACGTCGAAGCTTTGACGTGCGTGGTTTGGACGAAACTTGGCAAGCAGATCTCGTCGAAATGATTCCATATGCTCGCGATAATAAGGGCTATAGATACTTGCTCACTATAATCGACATTTTCTCCAAATATGCATGGGCTATTCCTGTAAAGAGAAAAACAGGCAAAGATGTCTCAGAAGCTATGAAATCTGTGCTTGTTAAAGGCAGAGTACCGAAGAATCTCCACACCGACAGAGGCAAAGAATTTTATAACACGGATTTTCAAAAACTTATGAGCACACATAAAATAAAGTTATACTCAACCTTTAGTAATCTAAAAGCAGCGATATGTGAACGTTTTAATCGCACTCTAAAAAGTGCAATGTGGAAAAAATTCAGTTTGCGCGGCAACTATAAGTGGTTAGATATTTTACGTGATTTACTTGCTGCATACAATAATCGTAAACATCGTACTATTGGTGCGAAACCAAAAGATGTAACAGCCAATAATGAAGCAGAATACTGAGGAAATTTGCCCCTAAAATAACTAAGAAAATTAAACCAAAATTTAAAATTGGTGACAAAGTCCGAGTGAGCAAGGCTAAAGCAGTATTTGACAAAGGATATACTCCAAATTGGTCTACAGAAATATTTACAATTGTACGTGTAGCAGCTACAAATCCTCCAACTTACCATCTGAAGGACTATCAAGATCAGCCCGTCTCAGGAGGTTTCTACGAGCAAGAACTACTCAAAGCCAAGTATCCAGATATTTATCTTGTAGAAAAAGTAATTAAGAAAAAAGGAAGTAAAATTTTTGTAAAATGGCTTGGCTTTGATAATTCACATAATAGTTGGATTGAGAAAAAAGATATGTAAAGATATGGAATGTTGAATAAAAACAATTTTTAAAGTTAAACAAAGAGTTTTGTTTATTATTAGATTAAAAAAAATTATATACATTGATGCTTAACTATATATTTTCGCAATACTTAACTATATATATTTCTGCAATACTTAATGATTTTACATTAACTATATATTCGTATCACTTAAACATTTTACAATAACAATATATATTTATTTTCGCAGTACTTAAAAATTTACATTAATATTTTCACAAAATCACTTGCCGCTAAATTCAACACTAGAACCACCATTGTATACTATAAAAAGTTCATATTTGTTGGCAGCGTCTTGGAGATTGACGAAGAATTTCTCGTCTTGTTGAATGGCTTCGGATACTCTCTTTGGCATGAAAACATCAAACTCGCTCTCCAGTTCAGCCACGACCTTATCTCCATACTTAGTCGTCACAGCCTTTAGACTAGTCACCATGTAGCGCTGGCCCTTGGTCAGATCGACCAATCTTTTTGTTGGCAGGAATCCTCCACGGGCAACTGCATTTAGTTTTGTAAAATCCATCTGTAACAGAAAAATGATTAGTTTTTTTAAAATATGAGAAAAAAATTACTTTAAAAAAAATACTAACCTCAGATTTCTCTTTGTTTCTTACTACTACTTCCAGTAGATGACTCACAAGGTCTTTTTAAGACGAGGAGCGGCTGCGAGACAGCGAGAAGCGGCTGCGAGACAGCAGGAAGCGGCTGTGAGACAGCGAGAAGCGGCTGCGAGTCTGTAGGTATCTGTTGCCAGACTGCTGGAGGCGAGGCTGAGATCTGCTGCTGGTGCTGCTGCTGAAGAGAGTCGACTGATCGAATGAGCTCCTGCTCTAACACCGCCGCATTATATAGGGATGCCTCAGCGGCGGTCGGCGGCTCGCGTTCACCCTCTCCAACAGCATCATTCTCATTGGCCTGCACCGCTCCTGCTCTATAATGGCCCCAGGGCAGCGTATCTGTCGTGCCGGGCTGTAGACAGCGTTTGTCGTCACGGGCACTGAGAGCAATTTTTCTCTCTTTCTCAGTGTGGATGTTATGACGCCGAGACCTGATGTTTCGCTGCTCACGAGTGACGATGACGTTCTCTCGAAGGCACTTCTTGTAGTCCTCAGGGGTGATCGTGGTTTTAACTATAGAAGTCTTGACACCTTTTGCCTTCTTGATGGCTTGTTGGTTCTGCACTTCGATGCTGTACATTTTACTCCGCAGCCCGATGAATTCCAGCATGATCTCACCGTTGCACTCGTCCTTCATCAAGCCGACGATTTTCTTATTGGCACGAGGCATATTAAACGGATTAGTTTCAGGATAGTCTGATGTGTCGAACTCGTGGATGTCTCGTCGCATCACATCGTACACGTTAACGCCTGTAACCTCGTATATTAGACTATCCGTATCGGTGTATAGCAACTTGCCTCGGTCTCCTACACGATCTCGCATATAGTCATAATGGAACCTGTACACGAGTGTTTTTGAAAGGTCCAAAACTGACAAGCCAATATAGATGGGCTTTCTTATGCAGATCTCCGTTCGCAACAGCTGCACAGCGATGAGGTTTTCGTCAAAAATGTCAGAGCTGTGAAAAGTTGGCCGTGCGATGAGTGCCTCAGCTCCATAGCGACCTTTCCATTTGTTGACTAGCTTCACGTCAACTCGTTTCCTCTCGTTTTCCATCGTCTTGCCATAAACAGCGTTGTTAAAAAGTTTGAAAAGCATTTTTTCAAACTCGTTCTTGGCTTCCTTCCTTTTTGCACTGTTTAAGTCAATATACTGTTTTAGCCAAGGACTCTGTTTAAATTGTATGGCACGATGGACTTTGACGAGAACCAGGCCATGTTTCAACGCCTGTTTAAGTGCTCGATAGTGTAGCACGTAACGAGTTTTGTCATGAAGCGTTGTCATCAATTTATGCTGTTTCGAGCCTGGAGGTGCCATGTGTTCGGCACAGAACGGCAGATCTTTATGCGAATCATGCAGTGACTCGGGATACTTTAAATCCACCTCGACAAAATATCCAAAGTCTCCGTCATCGGAAATTTTGTAGAAGTCTGTGTCGTCCTCGACATTCTCCACCCATATGAAGCCTCCGTAGGGCAGGGGTTCAGTCATTACCCATCCGTATAAATTGTTGACGTCAAAATATATTAAATATTTCTCATCCTCGTCAACATTATAACCTTCTTTCATATACGGGTTGTTCGCTTTTGCATAGCGATTGCAGCATTGACTGATTCCTCCGCGTATGCCTCGCTCGATAAACAGCAACATATCTACATCGGTGAGAAGCTCGAGTTTGATCTGCAAAAAAAGAAAATATTTGAAATATGTATTTTTTAATTTTATTTAAGTGAATTATACCTGTGTATTTTTGAGCATGGCATCCCACGACAGTCCAGGCGTTGTGTAGTAATGAGCAGGATCCAACTCGTACGCCGCAAGACAGTTATTTCTAAAGTTCTCAAAAACTTCAGCCAATAGTATAACGTCTGTCTTGAGGTATAAATCAGAGTACTGCCCAAGATCTTGAATGTTGAAACTCTCCCAAACGTTTTGGGCATGATCATAATCCTCATCGCTGATATGAGCATCATATAAGCTGCTAAAGAAGTCATCCTTCGAGGGTAGATTTGGCTCGTTTAGCTTTTCAAACGATGAAACGTAGTCGTATGGGAAAACTCCTTTCCTTTTCAAAAGTGAAATTTGTTCATCGCATAGACCATCTTCTTTGAACATTCGCTCCAGAGTATTCAGTTTCTCCAAATATGAAGCCAACTTATCTAGCGATGAAGCCATGAATTTGAACGAGTCGATGAATCGCAGGTTTATGTCTGTACCTTCCACAAACTTTGTAAAAGATATATATTTTTCTTTTGTTTGTGGAAGTAGCGAAACTCGTCCTGAGAAGCATGTTGCAATTTCTCTAATAAAGAGATGAGAATCGTATCCGCTCAAGTTGTGGAAAACTATGGGGATCGTTCTGGAATCTTGGAAGCCAAGGTTACATTTGCTATGTGCAGGTCCACGATATCTGTAAAAATATTTTTTTTTATGTTGGAGAAAGAGAGAGAGAGAGAGAAAATAAATACTCACTTTCCCGTGAAATGGCAATGATCACGTACTCTCTTGTCTTCCTTAGTAAATGGCTTCTCGCAAATGTGGCATAGAGATGCTCGGTCAAACATAATTTTTTCAAGTGTTGTTAAGTTATTCATTGGCTTTGGATTTTTGTACGAGTCATCCAACTTTACAGCCAGTGAGTGAAGACTCTGTACAAACCATTTGGCTGGAGATTCGGCTTGTTCATCCTCTTGTCTATAACTTTTATATTCCGAGAGGGAGTTATCGTAACTACATTTAATAAAGTAGCCCACACTGAATGGCACATGATGTTGGTAAGCTCGTTCATCGTCAATCACAGGCTTCAATATACATTCAAAGTCTGCGTATATTACAAACGGCACACGATTTTTAAAACCAAAGTTCGTAAACTCTAAAGTATTGTTTTTTACAGATGGAAGAGTGATTTTACACTTATTCATTTTTTCACAGTCAATCACATGTTTCATCAACTTCTCTTCCGTCCAGAAATAATGCAGGCAACGGTCGCAGATAAAAGTTTTATGACGTCGAGAACATAATTGTGTACTACATAATCTTGATAAATTTTTTATCCACACGTAGTGGAATTTAAATTCAATATCATCATCATGAGCCGATTCATCCTCATCCTCGTCAACATAATTATTTTCAATTAGAAGTACATTAACGTGCTTTTCTTCTTTGTCTGATGTTAAGTGTCGTGGTAAGACGTCAAACACTTTTCCTTTTTTCTTCAAATAATACACATTCACTGAAACGTCATTTTGTTTCTCAAACTTACTAACTTTTCGAGGATCAACGGGAAAATCGATTCCCTTAAAGTTGAGATCGTTTATATGTGATACATAATTCGTGACTCGATTGACATGTGTCTTAGCAGGGTGTAGTGCCGATAGAATGGCCCACTTAAAACATTCATCATCTTGATTTTCAACGTTTATACACGCCTTCTTATTCTTGATGAATGGCGGCAAATCAATGTACGAGCTTCCTCTCATCGGATTAAACTTGTAAACATTCACAACTAAATTTAAAATTGATTTAAGCGACCAGCCCGACTCACGCTCCTGAAATTCTTCCATATCCGTGTCGATGGGATTTTGAACGTTCATAACAAAGCACTCATTCAAGTCCGTAGTCGAATATATCGGAGCTGTTTTTGTGTTGAAATATTTTATTTCAATCGTTTCTTCGCCATTTTTAACTATAGCGTACTCAGCCGCTAACACTGTGTTCACTTTTAAAGGTTCTTTAAGAATTTCACGCACTTTTTCAATAAATTGTTGCTTAGCGTCATTCATGAACTTTAATAAATCAAGATGTCTCCGGTTTGTGATGACACCCGTCTTTATTCTGTTCTCGAAAGCTGAGTCGACATCATCCCAGCTCACCGAGGGGCCATTTTCACTGGCTTGTAGTCCAGCACCTACCACTCGATGTTCACTCAATAAGTGTAGAATACTTTTTATAAGCGCGATGGCCGCTTGCAACTTTTGCCGATCAGCCACTGTTAAGTCCGTCACGTCGGGCCTGCGTTGAGCCAATTTTTCAGCTTCCACTAGAGCTTTGCGACCAAGCGCAATCCAATTATTCACATCATCTTGGTCAACCGCACCACTTAAAGCAAGACGATACGATTTACATAGCATAAGAGCGGTATTTTTGAAGTACTGAGGCATCTTGAACTACTGCGGACTGCGTGAGGCAGTCGAATGATTTTCCGCCGCGCGCACACCTCTTTTTATCTAAAAAATTCGCGAAAAGAGGTCGATTCTGATTGGGTGTAGGTGTTGTGGAGGCGGTAAAAATAACGCGATTGGTTAAACAAAATAGGAAGGCTGACTATAAAATAAGCAGCGAGACGTTGAAAACCTCATTCGCTCCTTTGCTCTCGCCCGAGAACAGTCACAGCAGCAAGATGAAGTATATTGTTGATGTCCAAGGTTTCAAGATTACCTTGAATGAATTCGTCTTCAAGGAAGTAGCCATCATCCCTCTCGAGGAAGACCCTACACCATCGGTTTTCCTGTTTAAACCGCCTTATGCATGGGACAAGTTGTTGGAGAAAAACAAGTCCGAAAATCGCTGGCTTGAACAAAATTTCCATGGAATAATGTGGAGAGCAGGCACTATCCCATACGATAAACTAAAAACCATTCTAAGTGGTGTACTCTTCGGAGCAGAGATTTATGTGAAAGGACTGGAGAAAAGTAAATGGTTGAAGAGATTTTTTCCTGATCAGTAAGTTATTTTTGTTATAAAATTATTTTCATAAAAAACGTTTTTTCATAATATTTATAATTTTCCAGATTAGTTACTAATATCGAAGAGATGGGATGTCCTTCATTGAAAAGTCTACCTACAGAATCAGTCTCATGTACCAACCATACTGCCTGTAACTTTCCAGTATGCGCACTTCGAAACGCACTAGTTATAAAAAGATGGATGCTAGAGCAGCAGCATCGCAAAAATATTAATGAATCCTTTCATTTCATGTACATTTGAATTGTAAAATTATTTAAACTCAAATAAATAATCATTTTTTTTTAAATTTGAGTTCGTCTATTTTTTAAAAAAATATATATGTATATATATATATATATATATATATATATATATATATATATATATATATATATAATATGAATATTTGTTCCACCGTTTTGAAAAATATTGGTGGCCCTGAAAAGGGCCGATTAGTTTTAGTCCTGAAAAGGACTGATTAAATGGTGAGACGACGACGAACTCGTCGGCGTGGCTCATCGCTGTCGTCGTATGGTCGCTTCTCCGGCATCTTCCGCGGAGACATCGTCCCCGAGGAGACGGTGACGCACAAAGGCGACGAGCCTAGCTCGATGACATCATACTTCTCTGGAGAAAAGCATGAGGACCTCAACTCATGGTTCTCCAGAAAGCCAGGAGAGAAGCATGATGGTACCGGAGAGAGCGATGACGGCAGCGACAGCGGCGGCAACACCAGCGGTGGGCAGTGGGGTAGCCTCTCAACGAATACCGGAGATGGAAACGGTAAACGCTGAGGTGTAAATACTGGCGATGAAATCGGTGACTTGATGGGCGATGATGTAGCCATCGGCACCATCAAGGCTGATGGAAATTCATCGTCGCTATCCATCACAAGGCCGACCTCCCAATCGAAGTCGGCTTCACCCCACGTCATCTCCAGTCCTCTGAGAATGTTGCTAGATGAGTCCATCTTAGTAACTGATGATTGATCGTCAAACTGCGCTGCTTTTATAGCCAAAGCGCGGACCTAGGTGACACCTGCTGCGGGGAGGGGGTGAATTGATCCTTACAGTTTCGTGAAGAGAAAAATTTCAATTTTTAAAGTTTGGGACTTCTCAAAGAATTAAAAAATGTTAGATTAATATTTATTTTTAATTTAAAACTATCACAAACGATTATTCAATTTTAATACATATTCAAAGAAAATTTTTTTATTTCAAGGTCATTTAATAGATTTAACTAAATTTATAGCTAATGATTTTTTTAAATCATTCACAACGTTAATTGGTTATTTTCCCGGATGTAAATTTTTGAATAAACATATATTTTAATCAACTCTTTGAAAATTCAGTATAAAAGATTAAAAAATCATTAACTGTAGATTTAGTTAAATCTATTAAATATCTAGAAAATAAAAAAAATTTTCTTTGAGTGTGTATTAAAATTGCAAAAGGTAAATAAGTTTAAAAAATATATTTCACCTAACAAAACTAATATATTTTAGCTCTGAAAAGAGCGGATAAAATAATAAATATATTTGTTTATACGTATAAAATAATATTTCAGCTCTGAAAAGAGCTTATTATAACATAAAAAATAAATGTATTTATTTATATAAAAAAATAATATTTCAGCTCTGAAAAGAGCTTGTTATAACATAAAATAACGAATATGTTTGTTCATTGTTCCAAAATATATAGGGCCCTGAAAAGGGCCGATTGATTTTGGCCTTGAGAAAGGCCGATTATGTAGAGTTGCGCCGATGTCGTTTAACTAGTGCTGGTGGTGACGGCGACCGACCCCTTTTCAGAGGACGGCTATCCTCCTCTTCCATCTCATCATCGTCATCAGTGATGATGACGAGCTCCGGCGTCGACTCGTCCTCCGCTTCAACCACCTCCATCACCTCCGAATCTAACTCAGCCACCTGCATTGCAGATGCTCGCGCTTCCCACTGGACGTGGTCAGCGGGCACCTCAAAATACTCCCCATGTCCGTCAAAGAACATGAGGGGTGGTGGTGGTGAGGTAGACGGCGGTGACAGAGCAGGCGGTGGTGTGCCTGATGGTGTCGCAGGAAGATGATGCGATCGTCGGAGTTGGATGGGCGATGATGTCCGAGGTGCGTCCAAGTCTATCAGCCACGCATCAAAATCCTCTAGCGGACCCAGCTCCGGCAGTCCTTCGATATCGAAGGCCTCGCAACCATCCAAGGCTGCGAGACCATCGAGGATGGCTTGTCGGAAGGACTCATCCGCGTTGTCGGCCTCAAGCTGTCCCAGTACAAAGTCTGCTGCTTCTACGTCGCTCGAGTCCATTGCGCGGACTATATCTGCTGATTCCTTTGAGTCTATTGCTCGGACTGATGCTGAACGGAGTGAAACGCGCTAGTTATATTGCCTCCCGCGAAGCTGCTCCGGTCCAATCAGCCCCCGCGAGCGCTTCTATCCGCGCGCGAAGGAGAGCGCGCCCGCAATCCGCGGCTTAACAGCACTATACGCGAAAAAGCCGTCTAATGCCCTGTACTAGTATCAGCGACCGCTCTCGAGTACCGCGGAGAGGGGGAGCGCGCGCGAAGACGAAAAAGTCAGTTCGCGCTCGGCCGACGCGCGAGCAGGAGCTCCCGCGCGTGCGCACAAAGGTGCCGCGGGGAGGGGGGCGCGAGCGAAAGAGTGAAAAAGTCACTTCGCGCCCGGTCGCGGTGCGAGCAAGAGCTCCCGCGCGCGAATGAAGTGTGGCCGCAACGTGACCATCGCGGCGCTGCCGCTGCGCTATAGTTGCGCGAAATGACATTCGGCGCGGAGCCATGGTGCGAGCAAGAGCTCTCTCTCTCTCTTCAGAACTGCTATGGACCACGACTCAACGAAGGACGACTACAGCAGCCGGAAAACCGACGGTATGTGTGTGCGTGCCTCTCTCTCTCTCTCTCTCTCTCTCTCTCTCTCTCTCTCTCTCTCTCTCTCTCTCTCTCTCTCTCTCTCTCTCTCTCCCTCTCTCTCTCTCTCTCTCTCTCTCAAGCTATCTCTTTCTCTCCTTCCGACACGGCAATACATATAATGTAGGAACAAAATGTATAACATTGCCGTATCATTTCTCTCTCCCTCTCTCTATCCTTCCGACACGGCAACAACGTAGGAATATAATATATAACATTGCCGTGTCATTTCTCTCTGTCTCTCTCTATCCTTCTGACATGACAACAACAATAACGTAGGAACGTTGTCGTGTCTTCTTCTCTTTCTTTGACTCTCTCTTTCGCACATGCACACACATATCGCGGCAACAACAGCATTGGAGGATACTTCAAGGAGGCAAGCAGGGTGGACGACTACGTCATCATCAACTACAGACATAATCAAGGTATGTTTTTTAAGAATCTTTCGATCGCGAGTGTCTCTCTCTTTCTTTCTCACATACGCTTCCTCGACGACGACGTCGCGCGCGCGTTTCCTCAATGATGCGGTTAGTTTTTCGCTAGCACATCACCGAGTGCGCGTTTAATTTTTGGCATACTTTCTCGCCGTCGACGTGAGTTTCTCACGCGCGTATGCCTCCTCGAGGGCGGAAGTTTTCACTCGTGACCAAGCGCGCATTTCCTTCCTTGACGATGACGGTATCCAGGTTAGTTTCTCGCGCACATGCTTTCTCGTGGGTCAGGTTAGGTTTTCGCCCGTGCGTAAAACATGTCTCGCTCATTACCGAGCGCGCGTTTCTTTCTGCACACTTCCTCGACGACGATGTCGAGGTTAGTTTCTCGCGCGTGTCTCTCTCTCTCTCTCTCTCTCTCTCTCTCTCTCTCTCTCTCTCTCTCTCTCATATTTATAATATATCAAAAAATTTCTAAATAATTTTGTTTTTTTTCAGATTGGTCCTGATGATACCTTCAGCAGTCTGGACGATTCGGGACGATTATTTGTGCTCTTGTCAACGATTGGAACAGATCTATTCCCTCATAACGTGGAACATATATATATATTTTTTTTGTTCTAAATCTGCTCTTTTCAGAGCAACTGCAATATTTTTTTCATAGGCAAACTCTACCATTGCTGCTGCTGGGAAATATCGCTACACGATGAGGACTATAGAATAGGGTAAGTAATCTCTCGCACATTCTCTCAATCATCTTAGGATGGGATGGGGTTTCACGTGTGTGCATGATAGTACTATGCGCGCACGTTTATTACAATATTTAATACTAATTTTTATTTTAACAGGGGAACAGTTGTTCACAGCGTGGATGCTATCGCCGTTGGACAACATCGCTGGACATTGAACGCTGAGGATGACTAAAAAAAGATAAGTAATCCCTCGCACGGTTCTCTCTCTCTATTTTCTTTTTCATGGCGATTGTGGATTGGGGGGGGGCACGTATATTATAATATATTTTAATTATATTAAATATTTTCAGCTTACAACGTGGAAGCCATCGCCGTTGGACGATGTGGCTGACAAGCAGCAGGCCGCCCGCCGCTGCCTGCTAGCAGTTCGCCGCCAACCGCTGCCTGTTCGCCGCAGGCTGACCGCTCGCGGCCCGCTCCCCTTCAGACAAGGCTTGGCGCTAGGGTATGTGGCTGACCGAGAGTCGAAGCAGGTCTGAGTTATTAGCTCCCGTACAATTGCGAGTGGTCCAAAAACCCTATGACGCTTCTGGACCAACAGGTCAGGTCTGTTATGGGTTATTGGCGCCTCGCGCAATTGCAGGTGGTCCAAAAACCCTATGACGCTTCTGGGCCAGCAGGTCACGACCTATTATGGGTTATTGGCGCCTCGTGCAATTGCGAGTGGTCCAAAAACCCTATGACGCTTCTGGACCACCGGGCGATGACCCGAAGTGGTCCAGAAGCGTCATAGCTTATCTACTGTCTCTGATAAAAGTTATTTCTAAATATAAGTAAATATTTATTTCATTGAATAAAAAAATTATTTTAAACTACATAAATACACTGACATAATAAATATTTATTCAAAATAATCGTAAACAGCTCACTTTTTAAATAATTATTCATTCAATAATAATAATTATGATTTCAATAGTAATAAATATTTTTGCACATACATGCAAATGCAACTAAATTATTATAATATTAATAAACATTTATTGCAAATAAGTACACAGATTACTGAGTAATTGTTTCAGTTGAGAAAATATTAACTTCATAGAACTTCCAAAATAATTATACTGAAAAAATATTTCATAAATTCAACTAAAATTTATTAAATTTTAATACAGTATTTATTCAAATACTAATTTTTAAATACTTATTCGAATCAGCAAAATCTCTGTATTTAGTAATTACACATTTATATATACAAATATGGCGATGTGAACCTCAAAATCAACCCAATTTCATTATTTAATTAATAAACATTCGAACGTTTATTTGGAAAAGTAATTCTTTCAGGCGCTCCGTGTATGTAAATACTATGCTCAGATTTTTTTTTGTGCGATTCTATCAGCATTTCCATGAGATAAACACTTTTTAAAACTGGCAAAATTCGAAGTATACAGATCCCTACTTATCGGCATTGCGGCTTTTATTTAATTAAATAAATTCTGAGTAAATTTTTGGAAAAACAGCTCTTTCAGGCGCTCCGTATATGTAAATACTATACTCAATTTCTTTTATTAGTAATTCTATTATTATTTGCAAAAGAAATATACATTCTAAAATTTGTCGGTAAGTACACATTACCTTAAGTTCACAAACTGTATCAATAATAAATGAGTATTCATTTCTAAAAATCTATGTATTGAAACTAATACAATATTTTATAAATGTAGATTAATATATACTCAAGTCAAGTAATTAAAATTTAGATAAATAAATAATTGTCCGCTTTTACATAATCAATTTTATGTATTAAGAATTATTATTGTATTTATTTTATGTATTTTTTCTCCGAGAAAACGATTTTCTTGTGATTTTCCTGAAACTTGCAGAAAATGTTTGATTTTTAGTCCTTAGTACATGCTTCAAAGGCCCACGTCCAAAGCGGTATTCAAAATAAAAATATTTGATTTCAAAGTTTCAGCGTTAACATGGGATCCCTATCTAAGCTCGTTGGAAAAATACATTTTAATTTACTGTAAAAGAAGTTTTCTTTGTGATTTTTTTTTCAACCATGGGATATAAAACTAGAAATCGAGAGGAATAATATGGTATAATTTTCAATATGGCAAGCGGTATTAATTTCGGAGACATAGCGATATAAAGAAAAACAACCATGTTATTTGTATATCTATATATAGTTACACCGTGTAAGTGGTATTTATTTAAAATATCGTTTTGACACCTTTTTTCTTACGTCGTCATTTTTTATTATTTTTAGAGTAGTGTATAGAGACTCATGAAGGGTTTCCATCATAAATAATATTTTTAGATCACAATTTTTGCGATATTGGTGAAGTTGAGCCGGAGAACGTCCTTAAGGTGGCTCATGCGTTTGGTGCCGTATCAAGTCGGGGCCCCGCAAGGGGCTTCTTTATTATTGCCAAATTAAGTTAACGTATTTTAGGTAAATTTATTGTAAATAACTTCTAAATGTTCAAATAAGAAAAGATTTTATAAATAAGTAAAAACTTTGCTAATTTGTCGCTACATTTATATGACTGGTCGCAGTGCGCATGCGCAGTAGCACATTTGTAACGTTTATTGTTAATATCTTTTTTGTTTGATCGTTAACCTATAATTCTGATGATATCATTAGATTCTTCACAAAAAAATCTTTAATTTCATATATTGTACATTAAAACTGCTTTTTTACAAGTTACTACGAAGCAATAAACTGTTCATTCCCATAAGGTTATGTGTTAAACGTACCTATTTATAAACTCAGTTTTTTCGATAATTTGGTCGTTGACCTACAATTTTCTTAGTAGAGATCGAAAGTTTAATGTCTAAAGAACATATTTCTTAAGTTTATGATGTATCTGCTTTTTTATAAGAAATCACATGAGCCACCTTAAACAAATATTTATTTGGTACAGAGAAATATATAATTACTAACTACATAGATTTTGTTAATTTCAATAAATATTTAAGTAATAGTACTTGAATAAATACTGTGTTTAATTTTAATAAATTTCAGTCAAACATATGAAATATTTATTAAAAAAATAGATTTCTACCTTATCAACATTATGTTTTTTACTTCAATACTCGGTTTTTCATTAGGCTTATGTATTGAAAAATCATTCATTTATAGAAAAAAAACATCTTTGACAGCTATAAATTATAATAATAATAAAAGTATTATACAAATAAAGGACCCCGCACACAATGTATGGGAAAAAATCATTCGGTCAAATTTTGGGGGGTTTTGCCCATGAGAACTTTTGTTCAGGACCTCAAGATCTATCTTTTCCCCAAGTTTGATCCAATTTGACCGAATGATTATTTTCCATACATTGTGTGCGGGGTCCTTTCTAACCCTTGTTTGTGTAAAGATCTGAAATCGATTTTCCGTAAAGTATTAAAATTAGTTGTATTCAATAAATATTGTTTACGTTTTTATTTTAATAACTATTGTTTAGATAATAATAACAATCATACTTTTGCTTCTAAATTCTTCCTAAAACCAATAAAGTATATTATTCGCATATTAATGAATGCACGTTATATACGAACATCGACTGCGTCTTTACAAGCGTGCGATAGCGTAATGGATAGCGTGTCTGCGTACACGGAAAAAAAAATAAGACGCGCCTGGTTACAGAAGGTGCGGAACGGATACAGTGCCGTAAGTCCGTAACTGTATTGATGACAGAATGAAACGGTCGCGGTACGCTATACTTGCGCGCGGGACAGTCAAAGGCGCGCAACGCCAGCCGTTGAGTGATGAAACGTCGCTCGTTCCAGTGCGCTGGAACGACTGCCATTTCGCAGCTGAGACGCACGCGGTTTCGGGCTGAAACAACAGCGCATTGCTAAAGTTGCGTGCGATGGCGTGTCGAGGCCGAACGCGCCCGGTTCGCGCGCTGAACTCGAGTGGTTTCCGCACGCTGAAACCACTACTGTTAAACAGCCGAGACTCGCGCAGTTTCGGGCCGAAGCGACAGCGCATCGGTAAAGTTGCGTGCGATGGCGTTACGAGGCCGAACGCACCCGGTTCGCGCGCTGAACTCGGGTAGTTTCGGCTCGCTGAAGCCACTGTCGTTCCACAGCCGAGACGCGCGCGGTTTCGGGCTCAAACGACAGCACATTGCTAAAGTTGCGTGCGATGGGGTTTCAGTCCGAAACCATGCGCTTCTTGGCTGAAAAACTGATTTGAACTATTTTCATGCTGAGACGCGCACGGATTCCATTATGCAGCACATTATTGCTACTTGCAAAACCACTGGACAATTGATCTATATATATGTGCGTCTTTTTCCTTTTTTTTTCACGTCAACGAAAGTACTTTCATGAATTTTTCTTTTTAAATTTCGTTCAACTCGACACTGATTGTTTTTCGTCATTAAACAGAGATGCTTTTGCTCTGTAATCATTAAAGAGATGACCAATACATGTATATTCTAATGGTTTATTTGGAAGATAATCTTATACTCAGTGTACTGGTATGGTATAGCCGAATGCTTGTATGAACCTAAATTCGTTATACTAGTAGTATTCCCCTTAGGAAAAAGTTTTGTGCACAAATAAAATTTGTGCATAAATTTGTGCATAATTTAAAAATTGTGCATACATTTGTATATAAATGCATGCACACGTGCACACGAAAACCGTGCACGAATTTGTGCATAAACATATGCACAATTATTAAATTATGCACAAATTTATGCACAAATTTTATTTGTGCACAAAACTTGTGCATACTTTTTTCCTACGGGTCGCTCCTCATGTAGTGAAACAGGGTTTCCAAAAGTAATTTGTAGATCACCCTTGATTCGTTCACAGATTCCGCTATATACAATCGATTATTATCTGTAAAATTATTAGCCGGTTGCATGGAAACGTAAAAAATAATTTTCAATCAAACAATTTATATTCGTCACATTAAAAGAATAACCATAAAAATCTTAACATTATATTCGCTTTATAAATAATTACTTCTTTTTTAGATAATAGTGTAGTTGCACTGCAGGAGTGCCGTTACTTTTCAAAAAAATTGTCGTTACACTACTTGTGACGCTATACGATTTTTGGAGGATAATGGCACTGCTTTTATCAAATAGTGCGACTACACGGCTCTCAAGACATAAATATTTTTGCCGCAAAAATACTGTTTTTATGAGTGTACAAGTCGCAAGCATCACTTACGACTTGCAGATCATCCACTTCTTATCGCTGAGTCTCATTTTTTGAATTCGAAAAGACATACCATACAAATTTTAATTTCATTGTTTTTGAAAGTAGTGCAACTACTTTATGCAAATAGTACTATCACCTTTTAAAAATCGTGTAGCGCTCTACGCAAATATCGATGCCACGAGTAGGGTACAATTTTTTGTAAAGTAGCACTACTACAATAAATTTTATTTGTAGTTGCACTACTTGTACCGCCGCTATTCGTGTAGCAAAATATGTTGCGGTAGCGCAAGTTCGGATTTGCCTAACACTGATTTTCGATAAAACTTTACTGATATCAGTATAAAACATTTATACACGAATTTTCAAAAGAATGTATAATGCTTTCAATATATATTCAAGTACTTTTTATATCAAAAATTCAAACGTTCGCGCTTTCGCAATACACCATCATCACGTGATCATTTTAATCTACCAATAACAACGATCTGAGTCTTAAAGTATCTTCTTTAGTAAGGAAAAAAATCATATAAGGTAAGTTAGTGCAGGTTAAGTTGGTCTAATTTTCAGTTCTATGAAAATTAAATTCGATTCCTTTTTAATCATAACATCGCAGTATCTACTTTTTACGAGTCAATGGACTTGCAAAACAAGATATAGTATTTTGTTTCCATAAATGGCAAACATTTTTACATAATTTGATTCCCGGAAAATGAATAGATCCACGATCTATATACTGAATTTTTCATAAATCTTGGAAAATAACAATGCTTTGTAACCAAAATTTTTAAAGTAAAAGGAAATTCAAACTATCCCGTAAAATAATGCATATTATAACAATTTTAGTAGACTACTCATTACTATTGTACGAAAAAATTTTTGACTAATAATAATCATGATTAACTATTAAAAAAAGGCAAAAAATTAATTGAATGTGTAAAATTTATGTAAAATTCATACAAAATACGTATAAAACTTGTATAAATTGTATACAAAATTTGTATCAAGTGTATCAAATTTTTACAAATTTTTTCCGAAAAAATGCATATAAAGTTTATACAAGTTTTGTACATATTCTTAGACAAATTTCATATATATTTTGTACAAAATATGTATGTTTTCAGTAGCGACCTGTATTTTACAAAATTCTGCACAAATATGACCAATATTTAACAATTTCCATTTATTGACTGTCTGAAAGAGTAAATTGGTAACATGTAAACAGTCGAGTGCGTAACGCGTAAGTCGACAGTAACGCTTGATAGGTACAGAGAAAAATATTTGTATTTAAAAATTCTTAAAAAACTCGCTGAATGTGTCAGAATCCGACTATGAACTGAAGCCACAATCAGCCTTGCGATGCGAAATTTCTTTGCAATCAAAAAACGGAAGGAATCGTCAATTTTCCAATAATTATAAAAATAATAGCACATCGTGGATCCATTTTAACAAGATATTTTTTAACAAGATTATATATATATATATATATATATATTTACATCTATTGACTTGTACAAAAAAAAAAATACCATAATAGTTAGATGCTACGCTCAAAAACAAATGGTAAACGAATTCAATTTTTATGTAGCTAAAAATTGGACCAACTTACCTTGCAAGACACCCCATCCAATTAAAAATTGTTACTTCTGAAGCCGGTATTGCAAATGACTCGTCAGGTCAACAATTTTATAGAAAGTCAAAAAATAAAGGATTTTCAAATGCGTGTCGATGAGAACAATATTAATTTCTAGTCAGAGGTGAAAATTGACGTCCAGTGCGCGCTCAGCAAGGGAAAATAAGAAAAGCCCAAAAATTTATTTTTTGCTCTCAGTATTGCTGAAGGCAAATATTTTGAAGAAATACGCATTCGGCAATGGAAAAATGTATCGCTGAATTATTCATTAATAAAAACAGTATTGATTTACGTGATAATGGTTTTATTGTAATAAAAAAAGGTTACGTAGTCAATAATTTCAAATAAAACATTGGAATATACAAGTATTGGTCATCTCTTTAATGATTACAGAGCAAAAGTGCATCTCTGTTTATTAAATGACGAAAAACAATAAGTGTCGAGTTGAACGAAATTAAAAAGAAAAATTCATGAAAGTACTTTCGTTGGCGTGAAAAAAAAGGAAAAAGAGACTCCCACATATAGATCAATTGTCCAGTGGTTTTGCAAGTAGCAATAATGTGCTGCATGATGGAATCCATGCGCGTCTCAGCATCAAAACGCCGTTCGTTCCGTCCAAGTGAGCTCAAACCACCGCCGTTTTCCAGCCAAGAAGCGCGCGGTTTCGGACCGAAACCCCATCGCACGCAACTTTAGCAATGCGCTGTCGTTTGAGCCCGAAACCGCGCGCGTCTCGGCTGTGGAACGGCAGTGGCTTCAGCGAGCCGAAACTACCCGAGTTCAGCGCGCGAACCGGGTGCGTTCGGCCTCGTAACGCCATCGCACGCAACTTTAGCGATGCGCTGTTGTTTCAGCCCAAAACCGCGCGCGTCTCAGCTGTGGAACGGCAGTCGTTTCAGCGTGCCGAAACCATCCGAGTTCAGCACGCGAACCGGGCGCGTTCAGCCTTGCAACGCTATCGTACATAACGTTACCAATGCGCTGTCGTTTCAGCCCGAAACCGTGTGCGCCTCGGCTGCAAAACGACAGCCGTTCCAACGCACTGGAACGAACGGCGTTTCATCACTCAACGGCTGGCGTTGCGCGCCTTTGACTGCCCCGCGCGCAAGTATAGCGTATCGCGACCGTTTCATTCTGTCATCAATACAGTTACGGACTACGGCACTGTATCTGTTCCGCACCTTCTGTAACCAGGCGCGTCTTATTTTTTTTTCCGTGTACTAACTCGAGCGACCCGGGTTCGAATCCCCGTTGGATTTTTCTCTGCGATTTTTTTCAAATATTATTAACTAATGTGTACTATACTTAATGCGGTTCTTAGAGAAAACTGTACAAAATCAACATATATTTGTTTTCATCACTTCTGTAAAAGAAAAATACTTTAGTGTGTTATGTGTCGATAAGGTAGGTAGCGAAAATTTCAAACTGGAATAAAGAAAAATAAGTAATAAATATTTGTATTTAATATAAATTACATGTCGGTTTCAGATCAAATAAAAATAATCAGTTACAATACTGTAATTGACATGGAGAGACCAACTAAATAAGTGAATAGAATTCAGCAAATTTTTAATTTTACTTTTTTATTATTTTATTAATTGTAAGAAATATTTATTTAAAACAAGTAAATCTTTGTTTCGTTTTAAACTCTTGAATAGTATAATATAAAGTACAATTATTAATATTTAAAAAAAGATTTCGATCTCTTCCGAATTTCTTAAATTTAATAAAATAAATTTTGTATGCAATTAAATAATTAGTTGATTTAAAGTCACATCTATTTTAAATGAATAAATATATAATAATTTTAATTAATACGATTTTGCTGGTTGTTTTACATGAAAATAATAAAATATTTATTGTAAGATAATTAATAGTTTCTTAAATCTAATAATTGGAAATTTAAAAAAAATAAGTAATTTTTTAAATTAAGATTGTATTTTTTTAATACTAATAAATAGATAGTTAATTTAATACATGCATATATTAAAAGTTACATAATATATTATACATAAATGTAAATATTTTCTTAGTTGAAATAATTAAGAATTTTAAATTAACTAAATAATTTCTCAAATCAAAATAATATTTTCCTTATATTAATAAATAAATATTTATTATAATGAGTGCGTACATTTAAATTAACAAAATATTTAATTAGTACAAATAAATCTTTACTTAAGTCAATTATTAGAACTTGTTAAATTAACTAAATAATTACTCATTTTTACTAAATCTATTGCCACTATTTAATAAATATTTATTTAATATAGATAAATATTTCTTTAGCATAAGTAAATAAATTTTGTTAACTTAAAGAAATATTTAAATAGTAGTATTCTAATAAATAATTTATTAGATTTTAAAAAAATTTAGTTGATTTCAAGAAATATTTTTTTCAGTGTATGAGATCTCATATGAGATATCATATGTGTGATGTCATCTGCAATTTTACATATTATGGGATCTTATATGAGATCTGATGCCCGATATTCTCTATGAGCTCTGATGTCCGATATTCCCAAATGAGATCTGATGTCCAATATTCTCATATGAGATCTCATATGATATTTTCATGCGGGTTTGCACTTTCTATTCAAAAACAGAGTAATAAATTCAATACTGAGCCCTATTTAATATGTATAAGCAATCCATTTATACATTTTATCTGATATTTAAACATATGAATATTTATATGAAAATGACCATGTCTAGACCTTAAACTGCAAACCGTCGGGCCCGCCAAGTATGTATGGGAGATTGGAGGACCACCCCTGCTAGAGCAGCTCTATAGACTTCTATTGTCCTCCCAAGATGCGTAATATTATAGAAATTTCAAAATTGAGAAAGATCAATGAAAAATGGAGATGTGGTGGTAACTATGTAATTTTTTTATATAGGCTTTGGCTTTTCGTAAATATCTGATAAAATTCTTATGAATTTTAGAAATAAAAAGACGGCATAGTAGTTATATAATTAAAATAATTTTCGCCCACACGGGCGTAAAGTGCGTAGGTTCTATAAAGTTTGGTAGGAGTATGGGAGCTATTAAGCCTGTTAGGCGTTAAGTAATACGTACTTTATGCCCGCTGACTGAATATTTTTAAGTAGTTACGAAAAGTTGTATTATTCAGTCAAGTTAACTTATGGGTACTTGACTACAATAAATTGATTTCAGTACTTTCTTGTCTTTAATTTGTATAGAAGGATGAACAAATTTTAGTACATTTCTGAGAATAGTCATACAGTTGTTTCCGAGAGTTGTTTGCATTACTTGACTATCGATAATTGATTTCACAACTTTCATTTGTTTGATTTGCAATGAACAATTTGGATGTACTTACTTACATATAATTTGTTCAGCATACAATTACTCAAAGAAGTAAAAGACTTTTTCACTGGTATTTATTTGATTTCTTTTAAAAAAACATAAATATTATTATTTAATAGATTATACAGAAAAAACGTCTATACTTGCCTTATTTTATACTTTCGTAGAAAGTTTTATATTAACAATATTAGTATTGGTACAGTCATGAAAAAAATTATTACCATTTGCAGAGTGCTTATTGAATAGATGAGATTCGAATAAATAAAAGTTATTTGTACAGTCATGAAAAAAATTCTTACCATTTGTAGAGAATGGTTATTGAATATATAAGATCAGAATAAATAAAAGGACTATAGACAAATGGTGTGGATAGAATATATTTAAAAAATTAGTTTTTTAAAGAACGTGTTGATTGTTTTGAAAAAATATTTAAGCTCTCATTAAAGTTTTTGGTACATAGGGAGAGAGAGGGGGGGAAGAGTGGGTGGGAGAGTTTAGTAAATAATGTTTGTTAAGTACAAACTATGTAGAATAGTAACCAAACTTATTCTATAAGTTTTTACTTTTGTAAAATAATTTTTTAAAGAGATTTCACAACTTTTTAAGAGTAAAACTACGTTGTAAATACACTGAGAGAAATGTTGTAGTAAAATTTATTATAAACATAAGAAAAATTACTATATTTTGTAGGAATGGAGGGACAAATCGAAATTATAACAATTTTTGCTATGCAACATAGTAATTTTTATGAATGACCTTAAATTTCAAAAAATTAAATTTTTTCTCGTTCTTCCTGTTTTCAGAACTATTTTCAGACTCTAATCATACAATATTTAATGTGAAAATAAATTAAAATGAGAAATAAAAATATTTTTTTACGAGCGTTGGGATCGAACCTGCAACCTTCACCGCGGCAATCGGACGCGCTAACCACTTACCCAAATAGGATTCTTGAGTGTAAAATTTTGGAACTTGTACATGCCAAACCATCGATTTCAAGAAAATTTCAGATAATATTAAATAATGACAATAAATAACTTTGATAACACAAAGAAACTTATCATTAATGTGCATAATATAAAAATAAAATAATTGAAGTAAGGTTTTGAATGTTTTGTAAACTTAAAAGCAAGACAAACTGAAATTCCCGTAGAAACATAACCTCAATCAGACACGTGGGCGCCTTGATCTGCGCAGAAAGTACTAATGTTGTAGCAATTTTTACTATGTTGAATAGCAAACTTTCTTATGGCCTGTAGCAATTTTTGAATGTGGCACTTTTTACTATGTTTATAGTAATTTTTAATACGCTACAAAATAAAATTTATACACTACAAAATAAAATTTAAACGCTACAAAATAAAATTTATATTCTATTCTAATAAAAATTAAAAGCATATATTTTAAATTTTATTATATCACAGTTTTTGCTATGTGTATAGCAATTTTTCTTTTATTTCGTAATACTTTCTAATCAACAACTGTCATAAAAATTACAAGAAATTTTGTAATTATTCATACAATTATAATAAAAATGCAGCATAAAGTGTATTTGTCTCACCCTTCCTATACTTTATAGTAATTTTGATTACAGTTATAATAAAATTTACTACAACATTTTTCTCAGTGTAATGTCTGTTAAGTATAAAACTACACTTTAATTGATTTCACAACTTTTTTGGGTTTGACTTTCAGCATCCGCATGAAAGAAATTTATTTCGACTTTAGAACGCAAACATTTATTATTTATTCGTAGAATTCTTTTTCATAAAATAAAACGTAAATAATTTTTTAGGATATTGCATAGGTTTCGGAAAATAATTCTTATGGTTTACGAAAAAATTCTTATAGTTTGTAAAAGTTTTTGTATAAAGTGATTGTAAAGGTTTTGGAAAAGAATTTCTCGTTGCTTGCAAAAGTTTGTAAATGATTGTAGAAGTTTTGTAAAATAATTTATTAATGGATTTTTTAAAGATATAGAAATGGACCATTTTTTGAGATATTTTGTAGAGAAAATATAATAATGAATAATTTTCAGATAGAAAATACTTTAAAAAATAGTTTTTAAAAGTGTTTATTATAATTGTTTCAAAAAAACATTTAAGCTTTCAGTCAAGTTCTTTGTAGAGAGTTGGACAGTTGTTGAGAGCAAGATTGTTTGGATAAAAACATTAAACTTTTATTACTATTTCGACAGAGAATTTAAAGTTGTTAAAAACGATAACAATAATATATTTTTTCTTTGTAGCTATCGCAAGGAATAAAAGAACCTGATTCTCTTGCTTTTATAAAACTTGAAGCTCAAAGTTGGCTGAGAAGTTGAGTTCTCATGTCATCTGCCATTTCCATAGCAGCAGGCGGTAAAAAGTTTCTTAAAAACTATTCTTTCGCATCTATTTCTCTGAAATCACCTAATCCTCTAGCCTTTACAAAATGCGAAGCTCAAAGTTTGCCAAGTTAACTACCCTTACGTAACAGAACCTGATACTAAGTTTTTTTACAAAACACTCTTGTGCATCCATTTGCTTTTGTTTTTTTCACAAATTATTATTACATTATTAAATTTGTGCTAAAATTTACCTTTAGCCTTTTATTGCACATTCTAAAGCTGGAACTCATTTCATTATTTTGATATCCACATATTTCTTTTTCATAATATTTTATCAAAGACTTGCAAGAGTACTAGATCTAATAATCATACTATTGCATCACAATCAGCTAGCAAATTAAAATGTTGGTTGCAGATTCAAAAAGTAGCCATTACAGTAATTTATATTATGGTTTCATGTATTGTATATTCACAGAACAAATGGCGCCTCTGAATCATTTGGTGCCCCTCACCATAAGCCAATCATTAATTACACTATTTTCAACACTTGGATTCGTTGAAGTTTTCACTAGAAATCACTTGAATTAATAATCTATCAGACACATCTTGCAAAATTAAAAACAAAAGTTTATGAACTAAGAATCATTGGTAGAAAAAAGCTTTCTCGATATTCTTTTATAGTAGAAAGTATAAAACAGCTTAATTTGATAACTCATGATTACCGCACACATCTTGTAAAATTAAAAACAATCAGTTTATGAACTATAATTACTGATAATAAAAGCTTTCTTAACATTCTTGTATACTTTTTCAAATAATTATCTGAATCTTGTGTAGAAAAATATTTACTGAGAAATCCTCTGAAACATTTTGACGTCTCCCTCCGTGAGAAAATTATAAAATTAGATTAACTGAGCACTTTTATTCGTTGAAATTTTCACAACAATAACACATCATTTTGGCTTTTTTCTGTATTTTAATGTTCATTTGGCATAATCTTTTAATTGGTGTTTAAGTAAATATGTACAAGAGCACAGCATTAATATCGACTCAGTTTCTTGATGTATAGACAAAAACTGCTTTTTTTTAACCAAGCCTCTAACGTCTGACCAATATTTTAAATTCTGATTTTAAGTAGAGGTTCTAAATTTGTTATAAACACTTCATTTAACACATCATACTGCTACTTATTTTATTTATTATACAAAACATTTTATTACATCTGATCTGAAAACTTGCACTGCCTTCACTATTATTATATTTCTAAGTTATTTTCTTGTACAGGACGCCTGTAGATTTCCATTTCTTCAGGCCGTTGTTTATAGTATATGCAAAAATTACTAAGAACTCCTCTGAAACATTTTGACGTCTTCCACCGTAAGAAATTTCTCATATAATCTAAAAAAAAAAATAATAAATCAACACAAAGTGTCAATGTTCATTTTTATAACCAACATTTTATATTTTAAAAATAGATATTTAGTCATTTAATACGTATCTGATTATTTTTATTGTTGATATACACAAGAAATCTTGTAGTTATCTGAATCTTGTGTAGAAAAATATTTAGTGAGAAATCCTCTGAAACATTTTGACGTCTCCCACCGTAAGAAAATTATAAAATTAGATTAACTGAGCACTTTTATTCGTTGAAATTTTCACAACAATAACACATCATTTTTGCTTTTTTCTGTATTTTAATGTTAATTAAAATTTGGCATAATTTTTTAATTCGTGGCTAAGAAAATATGTACAAGAGCACAGCACTAATATCGACTCAGTTTCTTGAAGTATAGACAAAAAATGCTTTGTTTTAACCAAGCCTCTAACGTCTGACCAATATTTTAAATTCTGATTTTAAGTAGAGGTTCTAAATTTGTTATAAACACTTCATTTAACACATCATACTGCTACTTATTTTATTTACTATACAAAACATTTTATTATATCTGATCTGAAAACTTGCACTGACTTCACTATTATTATATTTCTAAGTTATTTTCTTGTACAGGACGCTTGTACATTTCCATTTCTTCAGGCTGTTGTTTATAGTATATGCAAAAATTACTGAGAACTCCTCTGAAACATTTTGACATCTCCCACCGTGAGAAAATTATAAAATTACATTAACTGAGCACTTTTATTCGTTGAAATTTTCACAACAATAACACATCATTTTTGCTTTTTCTGTATTTTAATGTTCATTTGGCATAATTCTTTAATTCGTGGTTAAGTAAATATGTACAAGAGCACAGCACTAATATCGACTCAGTTTCTTGAAGTATAGACAAAAAATGCTTTTTTCTGACCAAGGCTCTAACGTCTGACCAATATTTTAAATTCTGATTTTAAGTAGAGGTTCTAAATTTGTTATAAACATTTCATTTAACACATCATACTGCTACTTTGTTTCATTTATTATACAAAACATTTTATTATATCTGATCTGAAAACTTGCACTGACTTCACTATAATTATATAATATTTATGAACACTGATCACTTTTTAAGAATACAATAAAATATTTGTATCGGGCTGAGTTTATTCCATAAGTCTTCAAAAAAATCCACCAGCTTGAGTATGATCTTCAACTAGATGGATGATCTATGAAAATCGCAATTACCTTATTTTATTTTGAAGAATTAACTTCAAAACGTATATAATACTTTTTTGGTACTTTTTGAGCAATACTGCCTAAAACATCTTGGTTGTTAGTTCCTAGCAGCTCTTGTCACATTTTGAGAATAGATTGAATCTTATAATACACATTGGAGAATGAAATCAGGATATTTCTAAGTTATTTTCTTGTATAGGACGCTTATAGATTTCCATTTCTTCAGGCCGTTGTTTATAGTATATGCAAAAATTACTATGAACTCCTCTGAAATATTTTGATGTCTTCTACCGTAGGAAATTCCTCATACAATCTAAAAAAAATATAAAAAATCAACACAAAGTGTCAATGTTCATTCTTATAACCAACATTTTATATTTTAAAAATAGATATTTAGTTATTTAATACGTATCTGATTATTTTTATTGTTGATATACACAAGAAATCTTGTA
This sequence comes from Torymus aiolomorphi, assembly GCA_036365515.1. NCBI lineage: Eukaryota > Metazoa > Arthropoda > Insecta > Hymenoptera > Torymidae > Torymus > Torymus aiolomorphi. The sequence continues at coordinate 180,721,403 of CM070874.1, forward strand.
GTTATCTGAATCTTGTGTAGAAAAATATTTACTGAAAAATCCTCTGAAACATTTTGACGTCTCCCACCGTGAGAAAATTACAAAATTAGATTAACTGAGCACTTTTATGTGTTGAAATTTTCACAACAATAACACATCATTTTTGCTTTTTTCTGTATTTTAATGTTCATTTGGCATAATTTTTTAATTCGTGGTTAAGTAAATATGTACAAGAGCACAGCACTAATATCGACTCAGTTTCTTGAAGTATAGACAAAATAGTACATTTCGACACGGGTGGGGAAGTCACACCACCTAAATAATCGACTTACGCACTAGTTTCGAACGGTATTTTATACCACGAGCGCCGAAAAATCATATCAAAGTTGTGATTTTGAGGTTAGAGTGGTATAAAATGCTTTTTCTTAACCAAGGCTCTAACGTCTCACATTATTTTAAATTCTGATTTTAGGTAGAGGTTTTAAATTTGTTATAAACACTTCATTTAACACATCATACCGCTACTTTATTTCATTTATTATACAAAATATTTTATTATATCTGATCTGAAAACTTGCACTGACTTCACTATAATTATATTATAGATATGTCTTGAAAAATATTGTGTCGTAAATAATAATATATTTGCCCCATAGTAACATTGGTTTGGTTTTTCTATTTTGAGTAGTACGTGTCTGTTCTTGTATTAAAATAACTTTCTTGTTCATTAATAATAACTCCAAGGGTCATGAGGGCACTCGTTCATTTTTGTTAATTCAAAATTAGATTTTTCAGACAGTACACAATTAGAACTCCTCAACATCATTATATATGGCTATAATTATATATATCTTCAAAATGACTCGAAAAATATCTTCTGGTATAATATCTGTAAAAATAAAAAATCTCACAAAGTATCACGTTTAAAAAAATGATTTTAGCCATTTAACATTTAGCTAGTAAGTACTTATCTAATGAAAGTTATTTTCTCCATTGATTGATAGACGAGTAGATCAATTTTTCTTATCACCAGTTGACAACTTGAGATCTTTCAAACACATAACTAATTAACTAACTCACGATATGATAACATTTGTAAAATGTATATCTATAAAATAATAGATACATAAAAATTCTTCTTCTTAGATTGCTAAGAATAAGTTCTTAACCTAAACAGTTTAGTAACTTCTTGAGATCTTTGAAATGTGTTATTAACTAACTCATGATATGATAACATTTGTATATAAAAAAATACTGACATGTTGTATGTAAGATATGTATCGATCAGATACGGGTGTATATATATATATATATATATATATATATAGATATATATAGATATACGTATATATAGATATACGAGCGTAAGATAGACGACAACCGGAAGTGTCGTAACCCACATAAAACGAAATATTTCTGAAAGGTTTCGGAAATGTTTCGTAGAAAGGATGAAAAGATTTTAAAAATATTTCCCAGAAAGGTTTCTGAAATAAGTTATGTCCGCGATAGAAGCCATCAAAAAGGTTTCATGATATATTTCAGAAAGGTTTTATAAAATTATTTTAAGAAATGTTTTTGAAACATTTCTGCAACATTTTGAAACTATTTGAACTATCTCTTAAAATGTTTCAAAAACATTTTAGAAACCTTTCTAAAAATATTTTTCTAAATATTTCTGAAATATTTCCAGAAAGGTTTCTGAAATAATTTATGTCCGCGATAGAAGCCATCAAAAAGGTTTCATGATATATTTCAGAAAGGTTTTATAAAATTATTTTAAGAAATGTTTTTGAAACATTTCTGCAACATTTTGAAACTATTTGAAATATCTCTTAAAATGTTTCAAAACATTTTAGAAACCTTTCTAAAAATATTTTTTTAAATATTTCTGAAATATTTCCAGAAAGGTTTCTGAAATTATTTATGTCCGCGATAGAAGCCATCAAAAAGGTTTTATGATAGATTTCAGAAAGGTTTTTTTAAATTATTTTAAGAAATGTTTTTGAAACATTTCTGCAACTTTTTGAAAGTTATTTGAACTATCTCTTAGAATGTTTCTAGAAACCTTTCTAAAAATATTTTGTGAAAGATTTTGGAAAGGTTTCCTGAAAAGTTCTGTGAAATATTTTTGAAAGGATACAACAACAATGTTTTACGGAAGTTTCTAAGAGGCCTCAAAACCATCAAGTAAGATTTTTGAAACATTTTAAAAAGATTTCAAAAAATATTTTTCAAAAGTTATCGGAATTAGAAATTTTTTAATAATATTTTATAACAATTTTTTTTTTAACAATTTTGAAAACCAGTTTTTTCCTTGTAGTTGATGATCCTTCCTGAACTCCTGCAACTTAATATATCTGAATAGTTATTATATCAGTTATGTTTTTTAATATTAAATTATTGTATATTTGCATTAATTTATAATATTATCGTTCGCAATTTCGCATTTACAAATTATCTTACAGAAAAAACGCAGAAAAAAATTTTGACCTAAGGTGGGATCGAACTCGAGTCCCTCGGATTACAAGGCTGATGCCCTAACCACTACGCTACGCAACGCTTCTACCGTACAAAATTTTAATTTTAGCTAAGTATGGAGTAGACTTGAATAAAAATGGCAAACATTTGATTAAAAGACAACATATTGAGTACTTTCGACTATGATATTTAATAAACTCAACTAATTCTTTTGTTAAGGCCATGTGAAGTACCGACACAATCCCTACCTTACCGGCACCTAAACTTTAATTCTTTTATCGTATTTAAACAAGAATTAAAAAAAAAGAGTTCTTCATGCTCTCCAACATAACATTAAGTGAAATGCCCTATTAAATTTTTAAATCATTGTATTAATTAGATTTTTCTAAAATGGATTTGGAAATGTTTAATCCTTCGTTCTAGTTAATTACTAATTTGAAAAACGTTTTTGGGAAAATCTAATGGATGGAATCATTTAGAAATTTAATAGGGTATGCTTAATCCCATTTCGGTGGGTGTGAAAAACGCTTTTTCCTAAAATTTTTGTTTAGATGTGATAAAAAACATAATATTTATGTACCGATAAGTTAGGGATCTGCGGTTGAGTTAAACATGGCTTTAAGACCGGAGGGCGTGAAAGAATGCTTTTTTCTAAAATTTTTGTTTAAATACGATACAAAAATTCAAGTTTAGGTGTCGGTAAGGTATGAATCGTGTCGGTACTTCGTATGACCTTAAATTCGTACTCTTGTCAATTAAACATTCACTTGATTTGCCAAAATATTTGCAAGATCAAATAAATAAGTATTGGATTTGATTAAATAATTAGTAGAACTAATAAGATAACCAATAAAACACAACTAAATATTTAGTTAAATCAAATTAATATTTATTGTAATCTAAGAAATATCCCTATATAAAAAAGTCATGACCGGATGTTGTGAAGCCAAAATAAACGTTATGTGATTGGCTCATGTAGTGCGCATGCGTCTAAATCAGGAAGTCGAACCGTTTTCTAGCGGTTAGGGCGCGCAACGCGCGCTGTTGAAATCTCTAGTTTAGTAAAATCGAGGAAACCTTTGATTGACGAGAGAAGGGCGTGTGAGAAAAGAAAACCTGATACAAAATCTTTTCAAAACCTTCACATAATATTTCATAAAATGTTATATATTTCTTTGTGGAAAGGTTGTAATAAACTATTCTTGAAAGCTTTGTAAAACCTGGCCCTGATATGACTTGAAATTTTTTATGGCGTCAATACCATATGATAAATGTTGCTAAGACATTTCGTTAACTATTAACGCAATGATACATTCAATTTTTTTTTAGTCTCCTCATAACATGACGTAAAATGTTCTTGCAAGCTTTTGGGGAATATTTTATTATAGTTTCTTTACCTAAAGAAACTTTCCAAGAAATCTTTACAAAACGATCCCATAATATTTCATGAAATGTTATGTCTCTTTGGAAAAATGGCGACAATACCGAATTAAATTGATGCGAAAATATTTCAAAAACATTTTACGCAATGATACTAGAAATTTTTTTTTAAAGGTTACCTTAATAATCTTTCATAAAATATTTTTACAAGGTTTTAGGAATATTTTTTGTTGTTTTTGTTTATGTGAAAAAAAATATTGCAGAAAATCTTTTCAAAACGTTCCCCTAATATTGTAAGAAAAATTTCGGGAATGCTTTGTAAAACCTCGAACTAATATCTCATGTAATATATTTTTCATGGTGTCAATAACGAATCAAAAAGGATGCGATAACTTTGCTAAAACGTTTCAGGAAATGATACGGGAAAGGTTTTTGAAAGCTTCCTTATAACTTTTCGTGAAATATTTTTGAAAGGTTTCGGAAATATTTTTTCACATTTTAATTATCACAAAATAATCCTTCCTAGAAATCTTTTTGAAACCTTTTCGTAATATTTCATGAAGTGTTTCTCTAGAGAAAGTACGCGAGAAGAATTACGGGAAAGCTTTGTAAAACCTTGCAGTAATATTTCTTGAAATGCGTTTTCACGATGTCAATATCGTATCCAAAAAGTAGCGAAAACTTGGCTCAAACGGTTCAGAAAATGATACAGGAAATGTTATTTGAAAGCTTCCTTATAACTTTTAGTGAAATATTTGTGCAATGTATCAAAAATATTTTTTTACATTTTCAGTTTTATAAAAAAATCCGTCCAAGAAATCTTTTTGAAACCTTTTCGTAATATTTTATGAAATGTTTTTTAGGAAAGTTTGTGATTATAACTTTGGGAAAGCTTTGCAAAACCTTGCGGTAACATTCCTTGTAACTGGGTTTTCACGTTATCAATATCGTATCGAAAACGTTGCGAAAAGTTTTCTAAAACGTTTCAGAAAATGATACAGAAAATGTTCTTGAAAGCTTCCTCATAACTTTTCGCGAAATATTATTGCAAGGTTTCGGAAATATTTTTTACATTTTCAGTTTCATAAAAAATCCTTTCAAGAAATCTTTTTAAAACCTTTTCGTAACATCTCATGAAAGGTTTCTTTATGGAAAGTTTGCGAGAAAAATTTCGGGAAAGCTTTGTAAAACCTTACAGTAACATTTCTTGAAATGTGTTTTCACGATGTCAATATCGTATCCAATACGTTGCGAAAACTTGGTCAAACGTTTCAGAAAATGTTACCGGAAATGTTTTTGAAAGATTTCGTTATAACATTTCACGAAATATTTTTGCAAGGTTTCGGAAATATTTTTTATATTCAGTTTCATAAAATAATCCTACCAAGAAATCTTTTTGAATCCTTTTCGTAACATTTCATGAAATGTTTCTTTATAGAAAGTTTGCTAGAAAAATTTTGGGAGAGCTTTGTTAAACCTTGCAGTAACATTTCTTGAAATGTGTTTTCACGCTGGCAATATAGTATCCAAAACGTTCCGAAAACTTTGCTACAACGTTTCAGAAAATGATACAGGAAATGTTTTTGAAAGCTTCCTTATAACTTTTCGTGAAATATTTTTGGAAGGTTTCGTAAATATTTTTTCACATTTTCAGTTTTATAAAATAATCCTTCCAAGAAATCTTTTTGAAACCTTTTCGTTACATTTATGAAATGTTTCTTTATAGAAAGTTTGCGCGAAAAATTTTGGGAAAGCTTTGTAGAACCTTGCAGTAACATTTCTTGAAATATGTTTTTACGATATTAATACCGTTTCCAAAACGTTGTTCAAACTTTGCTAAAACGTTTCAGGCAATGATACCGGAAATGTTTTTGAAAGGTTTCCTTATAACCTTTCGTAAAATATTTTTGCAAGTTTTTAAGAATGTTTCTTGAATGGTTCTGTAGGAATAAAAACATCTTTTTGAGAAATTTTTTCAACACCTTGCCATAGTATTTCATGAAATATTACACGTTTCTTTTCAGAGACGTTGTAAGAAAGATTTCATAAAAGCTTTAAAAAAGCTTGCAGTATTATTTTATGAAATGTACTTTCATTGTCTACTTTCAACATTAATTGAAATGCTTCTAAAATGTTTCTGTAAGGTTTCCTGAAATCTCACTGAAAATATTTTTGAGAGGTTTCTGTAATATTACAGCAAGGTTGTGGCAAGCTTTTCATGAAATATTTCTTAAAAGGTTTCACCAAAACTTTTCATGCCATGTGGGAAAGGATTGTCCACAAATAACACCATATGCCATGCTTTCTATGCCTTCAATGCATAGAGGTAATAAGTATAGAGGAGGGGAGACATAGGCACATGTGTAAGCGGTATCGTCCGCTCGATAGAAAGAGAGAAAAATCAGAGGGCCCTCTTTGTCTCTATTAATGCATGCGCGTCTGACAGAGAAAGAGAGGACCTCTTCGTTCTCATTCTCTTTCTACAACGGCGGACATATTTTCAGCGGACTCCTCTACTCTATAGTTAGGGCGCCTCTACATGGAGTCTGGCGATCTCGAGAATGACAGTCTAACTCCATGAGATTGAGAAGGATAGAGCACATTTGAAAATTGTCTGTCTTTGTTGCTCTCACAAAGTTAGGTATGCCAGTCTGCCATTCTCGAGAACGCCATACTCCATGTAGAGGCGCCCTTACTTATTACCTCTATACTTCGATGGCGTTGATTCCGTTGGACCGTTCCACTCATTCGTTTGTCTTGTACTCGTATACATACATCCACACACGCACTTACAAATCTTCCAAAAATATATCACGTTATATTTATACGTATCTCCTAATGGTAAATTTATAAGAAATTATTGAGATAAGTTTTTAAAAGCTTTCTTAATCTAAAAAAGAAATATTTTTAAAAGACTATACGAATATTCAAAAATTTTAGGAAATTTTCGAGAAATAATATTGGAAATATTTACAAAAACTTTCTCGTAACATTTCTTGAAATATTACTGCAAGGTTTCGAAAACATTACTTGACTAGTTTTGAATCGGAATAATGCACATCTCAATTAACCTTTCAAAAACGTTTCCAAAAAATTTCATGAAATATATCATGCTTTTTCGCTACATATATTACTAAAAAGGTTTGGGAGAATGTTTTCGGAAGGTTTTTGTAATATTGTTAGAAATACATTTAATACCAAGAGAGAGATGTTTTTGAAACCTTTTAAAAACCTTTCGAAAAATAATATTGGAAATATTTATGAAACCTTTCTCGTAACATTACGCGAAAATGTTACTGCAAGGTTTTAAAAACATTACATGACAAGTCCATGAGTCGGAATAATAAACTTTTCAAGTAACCTTTCAAAAACGTTTCCAAAATATTTCATGAAATATATCATGTTTTTTCGCTGTATCATTACTAGAAAGGTTTCGGGAAAGGTTTTAAAAATCTTTTTAAAAGATTTTTTGAAATGTTTTATTTGTGGTAAGTTAAAACTTTTACGAAATGTTTTTAAAAGTTTTTGGTAATGCTTTCTTGAAATATTTTTGAAAATGTTTTTACACCTTTTAAGATATATTTTAGCAAGGTTTTTGCAATGTTTCATCAAATATTTCACTGAAATATTTCATTTTATGTGGGATGTATAAGCGGTATCGTCCGCATACCTCCATACTTCTATACCTCTACACTTCGTTGGCGTTGATTCCGTTGGACCGTTCCACTTATTCGTTTGCCTTGTACTCGTGTACATACATACACACAGGCATACAAACACACACACTCACACGCACTTACAAATCTTCCAAAAATATATCACGTTATATTTATACGTGTATCCTAATGGTAAATTTATAAGAAATTATTGGGATAGGTTTTCAAAAGCTTTCTTAATCTAAAAAAGAAATATTTTTAAAAGGCTATACAAATATTCAAAAATTTTAGGAAATGTTCGAGAAATAATATCGGAAATATTCACAAAACCTTTCTCGTAACATTTCTTGAAATGTTACTGCAAGATTTCGAAAACATTACTTGACTTGTTTTGAATCGGAATAATGCACTTCTCAATTAACCTTTCAAAAACGTTTCCAAAAAATTTCATGAAATATATCATGTTTTTTAGCTGCACATATTACTAGAAAGGTTTCGGAGAATATTTTCGGAAGATTTTTGTAATATTGTAAGAAATATATTTAATACCAAGAGAGAAATGTTGTTGAAACCTTTTAAAACCTTTTCGAAAAATAGTATTGGAAATATTTACAAAACCTTTCTTGCAACATTTCTTGAAATGTTACTGCGAGGTTTTAAAAACATTACTTGACACGTCAATGAGTCGGAATAATAAACTTTTCAAGTAACCTTTCAAAAACGTTTCCAAAATATTTCATGAAATATATCATGTTTTTTCGCTGTATCATTAGTAGAAAGATTTCGGAGAATGTTTTAGGAAGGTTTCTGCAATATTGTTAGAAACAGATTTAATACCAAGACAGAAATGTTGTTGAAACCTTTTAAAAACTTTTCGAAAAATAATGTTGAAATATTTACAAAACCTTTCTCGTAACATTTCGCGAAATGTTACTGCAAGGTTTTAAAAACATTACTTACTTGAGACACGTCAATGAGTCGGAATAATAAACTTTTCAAGTAACCTTTCAAAAACGTTTCCAAAATGTTTCATGAAATATATCATGTTTTTTAGCTTTATCATTACTAGAAAGATTTCAGAGATTGTTTTAGGAAGGTTTCTGCAATATTGTTAAAAAACAGATTAAATACCAAGAGAGAAATGTTGTTGAAACCTTTTAAAAACTTTTCGAAAAATAATGTTGAAATATTTACAAAACCTTTCTCGTAACATTTCGCGAAATGTTACTGCAAGGTTTTAAAAACATTACATAACTCGTCCATGAGTCGGAATAATAAACTTTTCGAGTAACCTTCCAAAAACGTTTCCAAAATATTTCATGAAATATATCATGTTTTTTCGCTGTATCATTAGTAGAAAGGTTTTGGAGAATGTTTTAGGAAGGTTTCTGCAATATTGTTACAAACAGATTTAATACCAAGAGAGTAATGTTGTTGAAACCTTTTAAAAACTTTTCAAAAAATAATGTTGGAAATATTTACAAAACCTTTCTCGTAACATTTCGCGAAATGTTACTGCAAGGTTTTAAAAACATTACTTGACACGACAATGAGTCGGAATAATAAACTTTTCAAGTAACGTTTCAAAAACATTTCCAAAATGTTTCATGAAATATATCATGTTTTTTCGCTGTATCATTAGTAGAAAGGTTTTGGAGAATGTTTTAGGAAGGTTTCTGTAATATTGTTAGAAACAGATATAATACCAAGAGAGAAATGTTGTTGAAACCTTTTAAAAACTTTTCGAAAAATAATGTTGCAAAAATTTACAAAACCTTTCTCGTAACATTTCGCGAAATGTTACTGCAAGGTTTTAAAAACATTACTTGACGCGTCAATGAGTCGGAATAATAAACTTTTCAAGTAACCTTTCAAAAACGTTTCCAAAATGTTTCATGAAATATATCATGTTTTTTAGCTGTATCATTACTAGAAAGATTTCGGAGAATGTTTTAGGAAGGTTTCTGCAATATTGTTAGAAACAGATTTAATACCAAGAGAGAAATGTTGTTGAAACCTTTTAAAAACTTTTCGAAAAATAATGTTGGAAATATTTACAAAACCTTTCTCGTAACATTTCGCGAAATGTTACTGCAAGGTTTTAAAAACATTACTTGACACGTCAATGAGTCGGAATAATAAACTTTTCAAGTAACCTTTCAAAAACGTTTCCAAAATGTTTCATGAAATATATTATGTTTTTTAGTTGTATCATTACTAGAAAGGTTTCAGGAATGGTTTTAAAAATCTTTTTAAAAGATTTTTTGAAATGTTTTATTTGTGGTAAGTTAAAACTTTTACGAAATGTTTTTAAAAGTTTTTGGTAATGTTTTCTTGAAATATTTGTGAAAAGGTTTTTACACCTTTTAAGTTATATTTTAGCAAGGTTTTTGCAATGTTTCATGAAATATTTCGTTTTATGTGGGAAGAGCTGCAAACCGGACGCCGGAATAAGGAGAAGAAAAGTATAAAAGGAAATCGCACATAAAAAAATTCAGCTCTTTATATCTTCTGAACGAGATAATCTTTTTAAATAAAATGTTTTGATTTGAGCAGAGCAATGAAATGGCTTTCGATTAAGAGGGATATATTATATAGTAAAAACTAACGCAATATACGTAAAAGCGCATTCAATTTTTCGTACACCCATTTCAATGTATATGTAGCACGGGTCGCTCCTTTAGGCTTCTTCTATACTTGCATTCGGAGCGCTCCCGCGCTCCTTGATACATCTATTTTTAACATGCTTAGTATACATTTTTTCTATTATTTATGAGAAGAATTTTTAGAAAGTTGTTATAATATAGAATATAAAAGAGAAAACTAAATCCATAAGTGTAACGTAGTGCTTTGAAAGTTCGCGCGCATTCACCAAAAGCATACGAAGATCTAGCATGTAAGGCTATAGGTATGATAATCCTCGAATTGTTGGGGGCGCTATTATCAATAGCGCTCCTTTGAGGAGATACAAAACTGGCAAACAAGGTACGCTCGCTCTCTTTTCTTCGCCGCTCGTCGCATCAACAACTTCGCTCAGTACTCCAGCCCCAGACAAACATCGTACGCACCGATCGACTCACGCTTCCGCCGCAGCCGAAAGAAACTCGACGTCGTGGCCGACGACGCGCATCCTCCAAGCGCAGCCGAAGTCCGCTACCAGCACTTCAATTAGCGTTTTGAAGGAGCTCGAAGTTGAAGACTGCCATATTCTGGGCGAGCAGCGACCAGCCACGGAAAGAGCCAACGTGATCGAGCTATGTCGCATTGAATTTTTCGTACACCCATTTCAATGTATATGTAGCACGGCACGGGTCGCTCCTTTAGGCTTCTTCTATACTTGCCTTCGGAGTGCTCCCGCGCTCCTTGATATTACATTGGAACCAATAGCTAATGCATGAGCTAATTATATAAGTTAATATTACTGAATAGTAAAAGTTTGATATTGTATTTCCTCACACACGCACGCTCGCGTTCAGGTGCACACACACATCTATAGACATACACAGACACGCCCATGCATACACACATTCCCACGCACATAGGCACACACACGCAGCACTGGGACTACCCCCCTGCCCACTCTGCCCGCCAAATCCCATTGGTCTTTAAAATTATATATTCAAGGTGATTTTAAGAGAAAAATAATAAACGAAAGTAAATAGAAAGCACTCAAAAAAATTGTATTTGTGTCATCATATAAATTTATTATTAGATATTAAATTTTTTTTTTTTTTCACTGCACCCAGGATATAGATAGATAGGCGAATTTTTATAGAGGTACCTTCTCTGGACTAAATTTAAATTTATTATTCATATTTTGATTTCTTTTACAATTTATTTTAATTCTAAATTTTGTATGAAAAGGATAATTTATCCATAAAAAACACCTTCATTAAATTTGAATAACTATGATCTAAGCAGTTTGTAACCCAAGAAAATAAATTTTTATGTATTATTATATATAATCATATATAATTAAAGTTTACGGAATTTCAATTTGACATCCTAATTAAAAATTTATTCTAATACCGCCGATCCCTGGACGAATTTTCTTATTTAGGACCTATCTAATAAACTCTGTTTTGCATTGCAACCAAGCCGCTGTGTGCCAATTTATTTCAACCCCGCCATAGACGGATTTATCTATTTATTTATGCAGATTCGCAGTAAAAAAACTGCACCTAATCATCGGGATAAGAAATTAAGTCCCAGACGTGATTTTTAATGCTAATTTTTATAGGACTGTGATCAATTAATTTCTTGAAAAAGTAACCGCTAGTCTCTGAATAGTTGTAATTCGACTGATGTACGTCACGGCTATATAACTCAGAGCGACCGTAAGTCGACTTATAGGTCTTTTTAACTTTAATACAAATACAACTAGATAATATTTGCAGAGACTTCTGGGTCTTTCGGATTTTGAGGTTCAATTGTCAATTTTTTCATAAAGAAACGATTTCTGTCAAATTCGATTATATATAAAATTTGATCTGGAGATTGAATTTGAAAAACAAAATTCACACATAAATTTTATTGAACATATTTATTTAACTAGCTAGAGTAGCGATCCGTATTAGTGTGCCTGTCCACATTTGTGTGCCCTGTTATTAAAACATATCCTAGAAATGAACGAGTAAAAAAATAACACTAAAATATTTTTTTTCATAAAGTATAGTTAACTAAGTTTAAATAGAATTAATTACTTAATTTATTTTCATTTACTATAACATGAAAAAAGATCTTTGAAAAATATGTTTCACGGTTTGCGGTGTGTCACGGTGTTTCCTTGCCCAAACTTGCTAAGAAATGACATTTTTAAAAGTAACATTAAATAATGTTTCGGAAAGATTTTAATGTGGGATACAATTGATTACATCATAAAATAATATTATGTTATATAATAAGCCTTAATATAAAGGTTTTCAATTGATTTTAATATTTAATTAATGGTGTCTACTAATAGGGCAGTGGAAAACGACTTGTCCAGATTTGTGTGTGCACAAATACAATACGAGCATGCTCGTAGGTTAAAAGTTAGGTTAGGTTGTCTGCGCACAAACGTTGTTTCATATCGCATTGACGACCTTCAGCAGTTTTTACCGTATTGGAATTAATTAACATTCAATGTAAACAAGGGTTAGAAATTGATAATAAATGCACTACAGTTAACAAAATAATTTTGTTGGCAATGATAATATTATCAAGACACACTAATGTGGGACACACAAACGTGTACCCACATAGCATGAAAGCTTACTAGAAACTTCCTAGAAGCTTTGATGAAAGTTTCGTATGCTTCAGGAAAGCTTCCACGAAAGCTTCTTGAAAGTACCTAATGTCTGGGTCAAATTCATGACAAAAAGCTTCCTCGGAAGATTGCAGGAACTGTTTCAGACACTTTTCAGGAAGCTTTCGGAAACTTTCTAGGAACTTTTCAAGAAGCTTTCAAAAAGTTCCTGGAAGCTTCATGTAGGCTGTTGGAATCTTCCAGTAGTCTTCCCCGAAAGATTACAGAAAGCTTTAAAAAATACTTCCTACAAGACTTCAGAATCGATTTATGTCAGTTTGAGAATGGAAGCTTCCAGAAAGGTTCCATGAAAGCTTCCCGGCAGTACATAATGTCTAGGTCAAATTCATGACGAGAAGCTTCCTTGGAAGATTTCAGGAACTGTGCAAGCATCCTTTCAGGAAGCTTTCCGGAACTTAAGGGATCCTCCGAAAAAATTACTGTAAGTTTCATGTAGGACGTAGGAATCTTCCAGGAAACTTTCAGGAATCTTTCGAAAAAGTTACTCTGAAAGTTTCAAGTAGACTATCGGAATCTTCCAGTAAGCTTTCAGTTAGCTTTCAAATAAGTTACTGGAAGCTTCAGGTAGTCTGTGGGAACCTTCCAGGAAACTTTCACGAATCTTTCGAAAAAGTTACGGAAAGTTTCAAGTAGACTTTATGGACTTTCCAGTAAGCTTTCAGTTAGCTTTAAAATATGGTTCTGGAAGTTTCAGGTAGTCTGTGGGAACCTTCTAGTAAGTTTTTAGGAAGCTTTTTCCAAGTTCTTGTAAGAGTTAACTTAAAGCTATAAATATTAGAAATTCTCTATAAGTATTAAACAATTCGCATATATTTTTTAGAACTTATTTCTACCTATATTAATCTCCATTTTATAATCGCAGAAAAAATTTCACATAAAATTTTTTGACCTGACCGGGAATCGAACTCACGATCCTTGGGTTACTACGCACGCATGCTATCCGTTACGCTATCGCTCGCTTGAGGGAGTTCGGACATTTTCATCTAAATAAGTTACACTTTTCACGATTATTTAATTGTTATTATTTTGATTATTTTATTTAAAATATTAATGAATTTCAAAAATTATGTATTTAATGCGGTAAATTAAAAAATTATAGTGTCGGAATTATTACTCTGAATAAACATGTTTTTATATTTGGCATTTCATTATGTTGATTAAATAATTTATGAAAATTCTAATTGAATGGTTTAAAAAAATTCTTAGTATAGTATTTATATATACGGTGCGCTTAGTAATTGTGTTTTTCCAAAAAATTGTTTAGAAATTTAATTAAAAAAAAATTGTAATGTCGATAAGTAGGAATCTGCTTTTTGTCATTTTGAAGCAATTTTTCAACGAGTATATCTTATGATAGATACGAATAGAATCGCTCAAAAAATTCTGAGTATAGTATTTATATATAGGAAGGACGTCAAAATTGTGTTTTTCTAAATGAATGTTTGAAAGTTAATTTATCAAATAATGAAATTGGGTTGATTTTAGACTCCAGGTAGACGATTCAAGTTGAAGATTTGATAAGCTGTAATAAAAAAAATGTTACTGTATATTTTTCTTATATTCCTTGTTTGGCCATGTGGAGTCCAAAATTAACCCAATTTAATTATTTAATAATTTAACTTTCAAACATTCCTTTCAAAGAACACAATTTTCACGTCCTCTCTATACATAAATACTATATTCAGAATTTTTTAGCGATTCTATTAATACTATCATGAGATATGGGGATATCTTCAAAACTTTTAATTTTCACGTTACGGCAACTTTTTAGATCTTTTTAATAAGAAATATATACTTTCAGCAAAGTAAATAGGTAAAAATAAATGTTTTTTAATTGTTCCATGTATGAAACAATCGTTCCAGTTACTTATAAAGCATAAGTAGAAAAACCTAATTTCAGAAATGTGCCTACAATACATTTGAAATCTAGAATCAAGAAAGTTGTATCAGTCATTTCTCAAAAATAAAAATTTTCATAGTAATTCTGTTCCATACATTTTAACATAAAGAATTTTCTTAATATGGCTATCAGATTTCATTCTTTATTAAAAATACAATCATTTGATTTGTTGCACGTGGGTGTGCCACGCATTGTTTAAAAGTCACGCGTCTTCAAAAAATTACTTCTCAAGCGTTAACTCATTAAGAAAAAAAACAAAAATAGATTTTTGATAAGCACACGCTGAATTTTGAATTTTATATTCCAAAAGTCATTGTAATCACTAACTTAATATTTTAGAAAAACGTAGTTAAATTGTCAAAATGATATATTTAAAATTTAATACAATTTTGATAGGATTAAGCCAAATAAGTTCGTCATTTATATTATAAAAAAAAATTTTTCGATATACTCGTAAAATGGAATTATGTTGCTTTCATTCAAAAAAAAAAAAACTAAAAAACGAGTAAAGCAAGCTTTGAATAGATAATTAAGTTCTCGAACAAAAAAATTATGTTTTTTTAAACACTGAACATTAAAAGTTCTAGAGATATTCTCATATACTCGGCGAAAAATTGCATGAAAATGACAAAAATGAAGATTCCTACTTATCGATATTACAATACAAGAAACGTTTGTGAAACATTTGTGAAATATTCCGAGAATTGATAAGGCGATACATTACGGAAATATTGCAGAGACACTTCTTTTATTATAATACTTCACTAATAATGACGTAATATTCAACATTATATTGAAGAACTATTTTTCCATAATTCTATAAATGTTTTTTAATTATTTTGGAAGCATTCCGAGAAATGACAAAAGCGATAATTTGCGGAAATCTTAAAGATAAATATTTCATGATATATTTCACTAAAAGCGACGTAAACTTCTCCATCAAATCGAAAAATTATTTACTAGTAAATCAAGAAACGTTTTTAAAATATTCCAACAATATTACCTGAAACGATAAGGCGATACATTGCAGAAATATTACGAAGAAACCTTTCATAAAATATTATACCTCCAAACTTTAATTGTATATTATAACCTCCAAATTTTTGTATTGTAGCAATACACAAACAAATACAATCCAAGTTTCAATAAATAATATTGAATAAATTTGCGGTTATTTATTGCATAGGCATTGTTCCTAAAAGAATTAATAATGTCAAAGAATAGTGGATAAATATTTATTTTTTATTATTAGTCAACGTAATATAGACAGATTGAGATACATCCGAACGTATTGAGCTTCAATCATAGAATGAATCTTTTTTGTTCTTTTTTTGTTATGTTCAAAGTCAAACGGTTGCTATGGTAACACTTTAAAAGAATGTCTCAGCCGACCAGAACGTCTACAAGCGCGCCTCTTCGCGCCTGTCCCGTGGTCTCTCTTCATCAATTTCAAAAATTGGTTAAGAGACAGCTGTGGCCCCGAATGAAAATTCGTGCACGCGGTCGGTAACTCGTAATTTGAGACCAAGACAGAGTTTTGAAGAAATTATTTAAAAGAAAATCTCTAATTATTTATGTATATATATATATATATGTGTATAAAAGTGAATTTCAATACGAACGGATTTGCAAATTGGTTTCGTAACAGGCATACTATAATAAAGGCAAAGGAAGAGCGCGCGCAGCGCGCCTGAACTTTCTCGATTTTCAAAATAAGATGATTATCAGACGATCTATGAATCTATGAAGCTTCCAAGTTGTAACCTTCCGCGAAACTTCCAGTGCTGATCTTTTGTAAACTTTTATGTAAGCTTTCTAAAAGCTTCCCCGTAAATTTCAAGTTGCATTTTACCGCAGCACTTTTGGAACCTTCTTATCAGCCTTTCCTAAAACTTGCTAATAGCTTCTTAGGAATGTTATTTTGGAAAGCTTCCATTATATCCTTAAGACAGCTATTTTTTATATTATGTTAGGAACCCTGCTTGAAATACTTCCTGGAGTCTTCCATCAAAATTTTCCTCAAGGTTGAATTGGAACTTCCATAGGAAGCTTCCTGGACTGTATTTCAAAAACTTCCCGCAATTTTTAGATCTAATTTAATTTTCGATCTTCCTAGAAGCTTTATGTTAGCTTCCAAGAGCCTTCCGCGAACCTTCCAGTGCCGATTTCAGTAATGGTTTATGTAAACTTCGTGGAAACATTCTCGTAAGTATTGTGTAACATTTCACCGTAGCACTTTTGGAACCTTTCTGTTAGTCTTTCCTAACGCTTTCGGCATGGAAGCTTCCTAAAAAGGTTACTCCTGAATCCACTCGGAAGCTTCCGGTATAACTTTAGACCAGTTGCTTTATTGTATGTCAGGTATCTTGCTTGAATACTTCCTAGAATCTTCCATGAAAGCTTTCCTCAAGTTTTAATTGGAACTTCCAGAGGAAGCTTCCTGGAATATATTTCAAAAGCTTCGCGTAATCTTTATATGTAATTTAACTGTTATTCCTCCTAGAAGCTTTATGTTAGCTTCCAAGAGCCTTCCGCGAAGCTTGCAGTGCTCATTTCAGTCATCGTTTATGTAAGCTTCGTGGAAGCTTACTCGTAATTATTGAGTAACATTTCACCGTAGCACTTTTGGAACCTTTCTGTTAGACTTTCCTAACGCGTTCTGGAGCTCCCTAAAAAGGTTACTTCGGAATCTAGCCGGAAGCTTCCGTTATAACTTTAGGCCAGTGGCTTTATTTATATGTCAGGAACCTTGCTTGAATACTTCCTACAATCTTCTATGAAAGCTTTTCTCAAGGTTTAATTGGAACTTTCAGAGGAAGCTTCCTGGAATGGATTTAAAAAGCTTCCCGTAATCTTTATATGTAATTTAACTTTTGTCCTTCCTAGAAGCTTTATGTTAGCCTTCCGCGAAAGCTTCCAGTACTCATTTTCGATAATATTCTATGTAAGCTTTTTGGAAGTTTCCGTAGAGCTTCCATGTAATATTTCATAGTTAGGTATGTGAAACTTTTTCTGTTTCCTTCCTGGAATCTTTCTGGAAGCTTACTTAGAAATCTTCCAATGTAACCTAGCTTCCTGAAAGTTTCAGTTAGCTTTCTGTAAGGTTCCATTAACCTTCCAAGCTTCCTTGGAACTTTCTTCCGGAACCTTTCATGCTATGTGGGTACACCCACATTAATACGGGGCACACAAAAATGTACTTTGTTGTCTGCTAGGGAACACAAATGCGTACAATTTTTTTTTTTTTTTTATATAGCTTGTAACTTTCGTAAATATTAATATTTTTCTTATAAAAAAAATTGTTTCGTGTAGATTATTACTTTTATTATCAATATGAACCTGCTCGGAATCTCTAAGACAGCTTAAATAGTCTATTATTATGCGAAAAAACTGAAGAGTTTCTTAAACCAACACTAATACGGACATCTACCCTATGTTACATTTTCCTCGAGCGTAAATCCATAATTTACATGTCAACTATGTACAGTGAACACGCTTAATTTCTCAGATTATGGGGGAAGCAAATTCTTGGAAACGGCGAATTAGCGTCGAGAATAAAGGAGATTTATCATTTTATTTATATATTTCTTTATTCATCTATTTATTACGGCTGAATTGGGGGTTATACATTATATGTAAGATATGAAGGAAAGCCATAATTACGTTCGGGGCCTGTAGGAGGACTTTTGGCAACACCCGGGGCCTGTTACTCGGCAACGTGACATTATTACGAAGATATTATCAGGCCAAGATTAACCCATGGATCGTGGTCTGGTAGCAGAAATGCGCACTAAAGGCCCACGTGAGTTCGTTAGACAAAATACAAAGGCTATTAATAGGTGGCATAACGGGCTCTCCGAGCACTACAGGCTTTGCAGCGCAAGAGTTAATACTAGGAATACCACTCTAGTACTCTTTCATTAAGGGCGAAGCGAGCAAGACTTGGTGGTGCATTTGAGATGTCATGGGCTTAGGAAGCGAGCTTGACCAGGAACTTGGTCAGCTACTACCCCTTGACATCGAAGCATCGGAATGTGTGACAAAGGCGAAGGATTACAAAGAGGGGACCAACGATGCGCACCCCTACACTCACTCGGGTGTGGAGTGTTATATGGACGACTCCAAAAATGAGAATGGCGTGAGGATGGTTGTTTGAGAGCAAGGTAGCGCTACGGAGCTAGTCTTCACACTCGATTCCCACGCATCGGTGTTCTAAGCAGAAGTAAGCGTCATAGTGTGCTGCAGTAAAACTTACCAGGGACACTGGGAGATGTCTCATCATCATCTGCTCCGACAGCAAGGCCTCACTGATGGCCCTAAACTGCACCAGCATCTACTTCAAGGAAGTTTTACATTGAAGTGATATCCTTACCGCGCCTTGGCCCTTACCAATGCAGTAAGCCTCATTTGGGTGCCGGGGCATGAAGGTGTTAGGGGTAACGAGAAGGCGAATCGCCTGACGGGAACAGGCGCTCGTCAGATCAGAGCGCGCCGGTGCTGGATAGACGTTCCGCAGAATTAAGAAAAGGACCTTCCTTATGATGAAGGAAGAAATATTCAAGAAATGGCGAGAGTCGCCAGGTTTAAGGCAAGCCAAGAGAATCATCAGTGACTCTCCACCAGAGCAATGGCTACAAGATATTGGCAGGCTGAATAAAACTAAGCTAAGGTGGGTAGTATGTTGGCTCACGGGACACTGGCGGGTTCGATACTTCCTGTACAACCGCAGGATATTAGACGAGAGTAGTTGCAGATGGTGTGGAGGGCTAGAGAAGTCGACCTTCAACCTTTTCTGCCAATGTCCCACTGTCGTGGGTACAAAACGGGAGGTGAAGAATTCCCACGGGGAATTCTTCCTTTAGTCTGAAGCTCTGAGGAAGCAAAGCCTATATACAGTATATCTGTCAGGTCATAGAGCGGATAGACAAAGGCTCCAGCGCAGCGAAAGGTAGAGAAGCATTAATAGTTGTGGAAGACAGTACAAGGGGTGTAAACCTGAGTGTTGGGCACCACGTTTTGAAGCAGAGCCGCTCATCCTCCCCACCTCATATATATATATATATATATATATATATATATATATATATATATATATGCGTAACTTCATGTTAAGTGTGACAGGTCAAAATTTTAAAATTGCTCAAAATTTTTTTACTAGTTTCAAATTAGCCCCAAAACACAACCCTACAGTTTTAGAGCAAAATATTCAATCGTTCAAAAGTTAGAATTAATTGATAATTTGAAAGTTTATTATATTAAGTAATACTGGCTGTAACATATTAAAAAATAAAAAAAAAAACGAAAAATACAAAATCATATTTTGGTTATAAAACGAAAGAAAATCAATAAAATTGAGAAATAGATTATGTGTTTTAAAATGTTCTCCGGAATGAAGAGAATAAGCCTTGGCCGATGAAAATCGGTCGAACGATTTAAAAGTTATCACACACTCACACACACACACGCACGCACGCACGCACGCACGCACGCACGCACGCGCGCACGCACACTTGATTCCATTGCTTCTTATATAAGCATTTGATATTTATGCGCCAAAACAGCTATTTTCAATATTACGGTAAATGATTTTTCCTGCCGAACAGGCCTGCGCTGAATCGGGTTTGTCATTGTCCTAAGTATTTTTTGGTTCTCTTTATTATAATATTTTTCGTGATACAAAAAAACGTGCAAAGATGTTGTAATCAGAATGAGACAGTGTTTTTGATGATGCATCCCCTGTACGTTTATTCTCCAATAGCAGCTAAGTCTTGTATTAAAAATGAATATATTTTATTGTTTATTTTATTAACACGGTCTCATTCAGCCAGTAATAAATAGATGAACAAATAAATAAATAAATAAAATGAGAAGTTTCCTTTATTCTCCACGCTGTAAACGCTATTTCATACGTAATACATAGGTGTATAGTTTAATATAATAAGTCTCAATCAAACTATTAGAAATATACAAAAGTAGAAAATCGCTATTATTTAGATGATTTTGTATTACCGATAATAAAACATCAAAAGTTAACAATTTCGAAATTATTTTGTTCTGTCTGTCATTTTCTACCATAAGATATAATGAAAGAAGTTTCTTGAAATAGAAATTAATACCCAAGACTTAGGTAGGTTTTTCACTTGTTTTTCCTCGAGCTCGGACGCTTTTACTACTAAAAATACCGTAAGACGACATATGGGTCTTTTTCCACCGTATTTCCGACTTTTATATATCATATGTCGTTTTTGCATTAGCAAATATTAAAAATCTGCAATTTTTATTACAGTTTCTGAAAGAAAACCATCGATTATCACCGAGCAAATGTCATCATATTTACGAAAATCTCATTATTTAATGCTGTTTCGAAACACGACACGTTTTGTTCATTTTCTACAAACTAAGAAAAATAGACTTAAAAGTTTTTTTACTTTGTACAGCAGACTAATAATCTAAATATTGATGTAATGAATATAATTAATAATTTTTCAGTGAAATATATAAGCCTTTAATAAATCTTTTGAAATATATTAAAAGATCTTAACCGTATTACAGAAGGGGATACCTCTTAAAGAAAAACCCGCTTAATCTATCTACCTGATGTGTGGCGTGGAAAAAATATAAATAAATTCCAAGTGCATATGTGTACTTTTTCATGTACACAAGATATGTAGAGTTTATAAAAACAATACTAGAAATAATCATACCAAATTTGCCAAGTTCTTGAAAAAGTTTTTCAAATTGCGAAAAATCGACAATCTTTAATATCATTTTTTTCATAATTAATTAATATATTTAATAAGTTATTGTACATTCAGTTTCAAACACAACAAAACTAGTCACACTTTGCTTGAAACGTGATATTGTTATTAATCTAATTCATTTTACGATCAAGCAACTTACGAAGAAGTTGAAGAAAAACAAAAAGATGCACCCAGATGCATTCTACCCAATAAAAAGTACGAAGAAACAACGACAACTTCTGATCTAGAATCTGAGGATGAATTTTCTAAGACTATCATAAGTCATAAAATCCGCTATTATCTCCCATACCCGTACACACTAAACTGCTACAGGTGTGAGGTATGAACGAGTCCATGCGCTAGTGTAAGTGAAGATGTATGAGTGTTATTTTATCTATAGGGTTATATAGCTGTATCTGTTTGCAATAAGTGTGTTAACATGTGTGTGCGTGAGGGAGTGTGTCTGTAGAAAAAAATGTGTGTAGATGGAACAATACTCACTAGTGGGGAAGCTTATATTTGTGTCTAGAATATATAAGTTTAGAGTTTCATGAACAGAATCTATGGGATTAGTGCTTAGAGGTATGTGATACACGAGTTTAGGATTTTGGGTACATTGTTTATGAATTTAGGGTATAATATTTATGTGATCAGATCTTATGGCTCTTGAATATATGAAATCTAACATTTAAGGAATATAGGTCTTGAATATATGAGTTTAGGGTGGTTCTTGAATGTACTAGTTTACGGTATAACATTTATGGCATCAGGGTTAGGGCCAAATGGTTTATGGGCTTAGGATTAGGAATGTGGGTTTATGGGCTTCGGGCTGTTTTACAATTTACGGTTTTTAATACATAATTATAAATAATGGTATACTATGAAAACAATTATAGAAACATTTAACAGTTTGCAAAGCAAATGTTAATAAGAGATGCAATGAAGACATCTTCGATAAGTACACTGACAAAGAAAAGAAAAATGCTTTTATTACTTCAAGACCAAGTCTTCAGTTTTTCTCCGATGATGGTGGTGATGTCGATGGTGATAGTAGTGAGAGCAATAAGGTTGAGAAAACACCAACACATAGTGGAGGAGGTATATTATGTTTAATGTATAATATTTCATAAACTATTTCTCATAATTTTGTCAATTGATAATAATTTTAATTAGAGATAGATTTTTCCAAAATTAATGAAGAAGAGATTTTGACATTATATGTGAACCTACTCATTCGGAGAAGATTGAATCGCAAAATGATGTCACGATTAGACAAGTGATTAAAAATGCTGAATCAGAAGGCGTAGATTTCAGAGAACTAGTAGAACTTAAGGAAAGAGAATTGCAAAATATGCTGAACAAAAACTATGAACTCACTATAAATCTGCAAGATCGTAATCGTATTTTATTAGGTATTAATTTTCAAAATCAATTGTTTTAAATTACTCTACTATATACTATAAAGATATATACTATAAAGATATATGGGTAAATCTCCAGAACTTTTGACTATTGTGTTACTTTTTATGTTTTTTTATTGCTGTTTATGCATGGCCTGCGAAGGATATAAACGAGACAGGGTGCAAAATCTTTAATTTTTACATAGAAAACCAGTCCTGTAATCCATATTAGTTTGCCACGCAGGCCGTAGCCTGGGGATTTACAAAATTGTCTGAAAAAGGTACACTTTTGGAGAGAGTTAAAATTTGTACCCTGTCTCGTTTATGTGCTTCGCAGACAAAATAAGGTAACCCAATAGTCAAAAGTTCTAGAGATTTACCCATATAACTAAACAATAAAATTTCAACACCTAATGGATTCATCCAGCAATCATAGATTAAAGTGCTTAAACCATTAATGCACAAAACGAGAAATTTGTGTGCACAAGTTCAACTGTACGATTCGAAATGAAAGGTTGGTGCGAGGTTTACTTTTGTCCCGCGCCCTGCGCGTTTTCCGGTGCTGGCATCAGGAGCGCACAACGCACGCACGTTTGCGCTGTAACTTCTAGCAACCCGCACTTTTTACACGCTAAATTCGCTCTCTGCGGACATTCACGCGGCACATGTCCTCGCTGCCTACACCAATATCATATGAGATACATGTAACAGCCATTACATGTGACAGAAACAAAATATCGTAATTATAAAGGGATTTCTTCCTCCCAAATGATTGATATTCCTGTCGGCTTATGACTAGTCGTCGTGTACTAACAGTACTTACGACCCTGAGACTGCTCTGACCTGCATCTGCGATAATCTCACGGCGGCAATTGAACAGCTTGCCCTGGTAAAAACTTTTACACCTAAAAAGGGTCAACTGCAGTGGATAAACGCTGAGTTAGCTGGGATGCAACGTAAATGAGACGCCACTTATAAACGCTACAAGAGAACAGGAAACAAGTATCTTCTTGATGAATTTCTGGCACTACGACAAACGGTAGACGAACAGACGATACAAGCCAGAACATCATACTATCATAACCGTTTGTTTGATGCTCTTGCAAATGGTAATATTTGGAAGGAACTAAAAGACCTGGGGCTCCTATCCAAATCTGAGGAGGATTTGAATGGCCTTACACCGGATGAGCTTAATATGCACTTTGCTGGGGTATTAGTCTCGCCGCATGACGATGGTGAGGACCGTAAGAAAATTATTTCAAATGCTACGATGGACGGGTTTCACTTTAAAGACGTCACACTCCCTGACGTTATTCTTGCGATCTCTCACTTGTTGTCTCAGGCTCGTGGCGAGAATGGTATTCCTCAGAGTGTACTCGCGAAAGGTACTTCCAATCATAGGAGAACATTTGGTTATTCGATTCTTCCTTTGCGCAGGGAGTTTTTCCGAATCTTTGGAAGAAGGCACGTGTAACGCCGTTGAAAAAATATTCTGCGCCGAAAAATCCTTCGGATTTTAGGCCAATTTCTATCTTATGCTTCCTTTCAAAGGTTCTCGAAAGGATCGCCTGCGACCAAATACAAGAGTTCATAGTATTCAAGAAGATCATGGATCCTCTACAGACTAGGTTTAAAAAGCATCACTCTACCCAGACGGCGCTCCTAAAATTGACCGAGGACATAAGACTTGGCATCGGCAAGAAATACGTCACGATACTTTTACTATTTGACTTTAGTAAGCATTCGACACAATCTTACCCGTTCAACTCCTCGAACGGTTAAGGTTGGTGGGTTTTTCTAGAACCGCTCTCTTGTGGATCAACTCATATTTAACAGATCGGCGCCAATGCGTCTGTACGAGTATGCAGGGCGTATCCTCGTGGTTAAGCACGAACATTGGGGTTCCACAGGGATCGGTTCTGGGACCCTTGTTGTTCTGCCTTTAAATAAATGACATACGTGACGCCCTAGATTCGAGATGCATCAAGCATCTTTTGTATGCAGATGATTTACAAATTTATACGCAGGTGCCCCGAGAGGATATAGATACAGGAATAGGAAGAGTGCAGCAAGCAGCAATGGCGGTGTCGGATTGGGCTGTGGGAGCCGGTTTCAAATTTAGCAAGGCAAAAACCATGGCAATTGTCTTCGGCGGCAATAAATTTGTGTACAAATTCTATGCTGGTGCTATGTCGAAGATGATTGACCTCGGAGACCGAGCCTGCATTCCTTTCTCTGATACCGTCACTAGTCTCGGTGTTGTGCTAGACGCGAAATTATCGTGGGAAGCGCATATAAATCAGGTAACTAAAAAATTCAATCGAGTGTTGTACGCGCTCCGATTTTTCCGTCAGTATACCACTGAGACTCTACGGAAACAGTTCGTGGCTTCTCTGTTGTTCCCGCATTTGGATTATTGCTCGGTGGTTTTTCTTGATGCATCTCAAGAACTAAGGGAAAAAATACAGCGACTTCAAAACTCCGGTTTGAGATATGTATTAGGTGTAAGACGGTTTGATCATATTTCACCTCATAGATTAACTCTGGGTTGTCGGCGCACTGATACGAGGAGACACTATTTCATGGCGGTACTTATGTACAAGATCATGCGCATGCATTCTCCGGACTATCTAGAAAGAATCTTTTCTAGGTATGTACCCAGAGCTACTGCTAGAGGTGAAATTAAAGAATTAACAATACCTCTGACGTGCACCAAAACTGGTGATAGATGTTTTTGAGTAAAAGGTGCACGCCTATGGAATTCCCTACCTGCTGCGATAAGAAACTTTTCATCTCTCAGCAGGTTTAAACTAAGAAGGCATCTCCTTGACCTTGACTAACCACCCGCGAAATGCTCTATATGTAAATACATTTGTATCGTCCCATATACAAGGTTTTCTATTATATGTATGAATGTGCACGCCTATGGAATTCCCTGCCTGCTGCGATAAGAAACTTTTCATCTCTCAGCAGGTTTAAAACTGAGAAGGCATCTCCTTGACCTTGACTAACCACCCGCGAAATGCTCTATATGTAAATACATTTGTATCGTCCCATATACAAGGTTTTCTATTATATGTATGAATGTATGAATGTATTTATTAGCGCGAGTGGTGAGAGTGAATGCGAGATGTTAGCTTTAATAACGATCTGATAACTTCAGTGATAGGTAATGTAATTATTAGGTTTAGTCATACAGTATTCTAGTCAATCCAATTTCTAGTCATTTTAAATTATTCTACTCTACTTCCCATCTGTGATATCACTATTTTAATTTTGACTTACTACTGTGTATTATATAGCTATAAGTTTAGACTGTGATATTTCGCAATGAGTATTAATTTAGAAGACTGAAATTAGGTATTGACTATCATTGAATTTTAAATAAATCTGTTTTATATTAAGATATTAACGATGTATTTCAAAATATTACGCAAGATTGTTACATTATAATGTTATATAACTGCTTATTAAGTTTGTAAACTACTCTTTATAATAAATGAAATACTAATACTAATACTAATGACATACGGACACTCGGAGGCACGGTGTTCGAATTCCTGATACCTAAAGCACGGACCCACAAACGTCATTTTTGATCTTCGCTCTTCGCGCCTCGGGGGATCCGGCTTAGCTCGATACTACTGTCTACTCTGTTGCCCACCCGTTTGATTACTCTGCACGCGCAGCTCGTTGCTCTACCATTAAAATTTAAGTTCCAGCTACGCAAAGTTTTCCCCGCGCGAATTCCGTTATCCTCAGCGCGGCGTCTACGCGAGTCTGGCTCGCTCTCCGATGATTTCGCCTGCAGTCTATTACGCCCCCACGTCTCAGGTTTCCTATCATCTCTACGGTGCGAGTTTTGCCTGCGCTTATGCACTCGAACGGTATCATCACTCGAGCTTGATGAAGACACTCCCTCCGTATCACTATACTCGCGTGCTCGCTCTCTGTTCTTCCTCTCTCTACCCTTACCCTTGCACACCACTTTGATTCACTATCAAATCGCTTCCGCTCTACTTACCTCTCGCTATTTACACGCACGTCATCATGGGGGAAGGGGGGGTCGGAGTCACGCGCGTTCTCTCCGATACCCTGCGCGCGCTCTTCTTTTTCGCCAACTCTGCTCGTTACGACGCCGTGTCAGCCTGCTCACTAGCAGTACGCTCTCCGTCCCTCGCGTGCGCTCTTTTGTATACTCGCCACCGATGACCCTGCATAGCCAACTCCTCAACTAACTCGCTGTCATCCCTGCTACTACCTTCTGGTTCCTCGATCGACGGCGTCGCACTTGCCTCGCGAATCTCGTCGTAATTCTGCGTGGGCGTATACCATCGTTGACGCGTGTCTTTCCGCGGTCTTGCTGAATCGACCTCGGTTCTAATCTTGCCCCCTGTCTGGGCAAAACAAACGTTCGGCACATGCTGCATCGCGGGAAACGCGCGAGTTACTCCAACTGTTGGCCTCGTGCCGCAGGATGGTGTAATCATCGTCGTTGTCGCGCTGCTTGCTATCGTCGTTATCGGCACAGTTGTGGTTATTGTAGAAGTGGCCGACGCTTGAACCTGCACGTCCTCACCAGGCACTACATTTATTCGCGACGGCTCTTCCGCTATCCGACGATACCGTAGTCGCGCAACGCTGTCTCTCAATGACGCCACTATCACGCGCGGTCACCTGTTAACGCTCACTTCACGATACCACTTTGGCAGCATCCTCGGGCACGACCTCCTCCGCATCATCCCAAGGATACCAGGGAATCTCCGTATTCCCTGGCTCCACACCCCTTAACACCGCTCTCAACAGCCGCTCGCGCAACGTACCATCCCTTCCGACACACGAATACCCATTAAAACTTAACTCGGCGCGCACCTCCTCGGCGGACAACCGGCCTATGTCGCTCTTTTTCTCTCGCCTTTCGCGCGAACAGCTCCCGACTCGTCGCTTGATGCCTCTCCATCTCGCTCTTTGGTTTAACAATGGTAATGGTTGATAACGCTCGATGTTCGCTCGATCGAAATTCTCAAAATTCCCACTAAACTCTGCTTAAATTCTGCGCGTGCTCGTCCTATTCCAGGAATTGTTTACGTTCTCGCTGCCGCGTAAAGGCAGGCGCAGCGCAGCGTGATTCGAAGAAGCACGCCCGGCTCAGCGAAGCCGGTCGCTTCAGGACGTGCGCAAGCATGTTGCGCGTCGCGCTACACAGAAACGGGGGAGAGAAAAACGCGTTTCAGTACGGCGCGTACTGATTGTCTCGTGCACTTATTATATGCACATTCATACACACACTCTTTTTACAACGTTGCCCCACGTTGGGCCGCCATTTGTGACACGGTATTTCGCGCGAACCTAGACTCCGCGCTTCCCGAATTACTAGCGCAGAAAACGACTTCACGCGCACCCAAACTACTTATGTCCTCGCCGAATTTATAAGGTGCCAGACGAGGTTACTCCGAACTCTCGTTCCTTTCCTGTTGGGAAGGATGACACCACTTGTGGCTCGCGGTTTTTCTAATTCTCTCTCTCTCTCTCTCTCTCTCTCTCTCTCTCTCTCTCTCTCTCTCTCTCTCTCTCTCTCTCTCTCTCTCTCTCTCTCTCTCTCTCTCTCTCTCTCTCTCTCTCTCTCTCTCTCTCTCTCTCTCTCTCTCTCTCTCTCTCTCTCTCTCTCTCTCTCTCTCTCTCTCTCTCTCTCTCTCCAATATTGCTCCAATATTGAGTGCTATAGGGGAAGTGTTACTTATGTCTTCATGAAAGTCCAAAAAATAATCTTACTATTTACTTCTTGGGAATCTATATGTATTTTTAAAAATAGATTATTATTATTATTATTATTATTATTATTATTATTATTATTATTATTATTATTTATACTTCTCACATTATTTATTTGTAATAAATAATACAAATGAACAATTATGAATCAATAATTAAATTATTTTTCGCCCTAATATGTAATAAAGTCAAAAAATTGTAAAAATGTAAAGTCATTTTCAAAGGCTCTTTTTCAGACTTTAAAAGTGATAACATTTTTTTACCGCTGAATTTTGTATATGTCATGCAAAAATCTACAAAATAGTGTGTTTAAAACAAATACAATTTAATTGCCTATTTTTGAAGTAAGAAATAATATGACTTTTTTCTTTTTTATCAACTTTGACCTACAATCTCAAGGTCACGTATAAAAAAATTAGTTATGATTGTATTTTTTCTTAATTCTACATTAGAGTAGCTTTTATTTGCCGTTGGAATCATGAAGTTTACTTTGTTCTATCAAAAGTTATTTGATTTTTGGAAGAAAATTTTTACTTTGGCACATAGTGCGTCGCTGCTCTGTGTCACGCGAGCGATCGGTCTGCTTATCCACGATGGATCGACCTCTTAATCGTGAAAAACCCCTATCCCGTATCCAACTACACCAAATCACCTGCACCCTTCATCGCCGGCCATGATTTCATCGACCTTCCCTCCCCTACAGAAATCCTCCTCCCGTTTCAAAGTCATTTCTCTTCCGTAACCTAAATAAACTTAATTCCAGATTATTTGACGATAACATCCGCACCTCTTATCCATTTTTCCTCCTCCTTCCCCCTCTTTCCCCTCCTCGACCTTCATCACCTCCTCCCCGACCGCCGGAATCGTCCTAGGCCCTTGCCCCGCAGACGTTTGCGAGACCGAACGTCAGCTCACGAAGGCCCTCATAACCGCCTATGACTCTTGCGCCCCCCTGCACTCGATAGTCCTCTCCTCTCGTCGTAAGCACTGGGTCAGTGCTGAGATTCGTTCGCTCATATGATCTCGCGACCGAGAAGACAGACTCGCTTGTACCTTAGGCTCTGCGGCAGATCTTCAGACTTATCGTATCACTCGGGATCGTGCATCTAATGCCCTCGATACAGCCAAAAATCGTCACATCGCCTTGCGTCGTGCAGGCGCCCAGTCTCGAGGCCAAGTGGAGAGAGCTCCGACGACTCCATGTGTCCGGTTCCCCTGCCTCCTCGCCTTTCCGCTATTTCCACCCTGCCATTCTCAATTCTCATTTCGACGCGACTGTAAACTGACACCCTTCCATCCCCGAACCTAACTACGACCGCGCCGTGGAACGCCCGCTTTCCATCACCCTCTGCCATCAGTTCTGCCTCCGTCCGGTCTCCGAAGCCGAGGTCCTTCAAGCTCTTAACCGCTCTATTTCTAAATCATCGGGTTTGGATGGAATTTCCACCCCCATGCTTAAACTCGCCATGAAGACCGCCCTCTCTCTCTCTCTCTCTCTTGCACCTCTGTCCTTGCTGTAGTAGTCTCCCACTAGAAGATGTGCGGTAACCCGTCCTCGCGCTCACTCGCGCTCTCGCTGTTGACCGCAGTCCTCTCGCTCTCGTGCTGTACACCTCGCCGTCGATGGTGCCTGCCTGGTATCTCTTCTCGAGGTAGCTGTCGTGGCGATGGTGCTGGCACGTGTCTCTCGTACCCAAGAAAAGATCGCGCGCACTATTTCTTCTCTACGGAGGTCCGGCAAAGAGTGATGAGCGATCGGTGTTCTCCCCCTCTTTCGCGTGGACCTCACTCCTCTCGCGTACGCGTGGTGGTGCGCCCGGCTATATCGTCATCAAAAACGCGCGCGCTTTTTGAACTTTTCCAGTGATCACCCCTTACACATTCATACTCGACGCTCGCAACGACGCAGAGTGCTCAAAGTAGGTGATTCGCTCGGGCGACAAAAAAGTGAGTGCGGGAATCACCTACTTTGCGCACTCGTATCGTAATGTACTATTTCCTATCAAGTTGTGAAAAGTTCGAGCCTATACACGTACTTGCACACGCAAACTACCTACCTTCCGGTAGCTGAGCGAGCGGGAATCATTCATTTCCACACGTTCAGCTACTTTTCTACACGCTCGTCTCAGCATGTAGAAAAGTGGCAGTTTGCGCACGCAAATGCGTGTGCAAACTCGAACTTTGCAGACGATGATAGGAAGAAAACTATTTTGATATAAAATCACTTTCTCACTCGCGTATCGAACACAATTTTTTTATACGACGTGTGCAAAGCTCGATTTAGCGCATGCTTTTTTATTCGAGCGTGCGCAAAGTGTCTACTTTGCGCACGGAGTGTGAAAAAAAATATTTAGTTAGATCCAGCTGGAATATTTAGTAAGAATCCAACTGAAGTCAACTTTGATCTAGTTAAAATCAAATTGAATCCATTTGGGATCCGATGGGATCTAAGCAACATTTATAATATGGTTGTCCCAGTTTATGGTTTACGGGATGTCCCGATATTGCTGCCAGTTTGAAATAAGATGTCCAGGTTTAGTAGTCCTACACATATATTTTCAATCTTTCTTTTATAATATAAAATGAGCATGTAACGCAGTTTTTCTTCGCCTAAGTTACTCAATTCAATTTTTTTTAGTAGTTAGTTCGATGGATTACAAATCTCAGTTTTGAACACGTTGTTTATGGTGGTACTTGAAATCTATCCAGTTATTGTGTACTTTACCGTATGAAAATTTTTGTCTAGCTCTGCACACATTAATGTTTTCATGATTCTAATAAAACAATAGATAATGAAACGATCATCTATTATTTCACTTGCCTCAAATGGGAAACAACATTAATCCATTCAATATTAAAATTAAACCTTGAATATTAAAGTATAATAAAAAGTTATAAAT
This sequence comes from Torymus aiolomorphi, assembly GCA_036365515.1. Classification (NCBI taxonomy): domain Eukaryota; kingdom Metazoa; phylum Arthropoda; class Insecta; order Hymenoptera; family Torymidae; genus Torymus; species Torymus aiolomorphi. The sequence continues at coordinate 180,752,916 of CM070874.1, forward strand.
TTTCATACGTTACTAGTTTTAGTGACTAGCATCGCGTTTCGTGAATAACACTAGGAAAATTATTCCGTAAGTTGCTTGTTTGTTACGCACACTACGATTTTGTTGCTCAAGTCGTTTCCCAGGTATTCTGTCGGTGCTAATTAAGGCTTAAGGCTGAATCACCACATCTGTAGCTTTTAAGCTACAAACCATTTTGATTTTCAATAATTCCTTTAATGCTCAAAAGTTACAGCCGTAGTGAGGCTAACTAAAGGTTTAATATAGTAACGCAAGAATATCTCAAAATCGACTTGACCAACAAAATCGCGGTTTATACAAGGAATTCGCAATAAATGATGCAATAGTTGTTATCTTAAGAGACTGAATTTCCATGACTTCTTATTAAATTTTCTTCGATAAATAATGTTTGAAATATTCAAAGCAGATTCTCGTACAGAACACGTTTTGAAAAGCTATTTTGCATATGCATATACACATAAAAGCCCGTATGGATAAAACTCTCGACAGCTTTAGATCGTGCTTATAGTCAGACTTGCCGTCTGAGCTTTTCTCCTGCGAGAGAGTGTGTTGACACTTGCCCACGCAGTGGCTGTCAACCCTACCGTCCTGCTCAGGTTTTTTGATGATCGGAAGCATGGCGCGGAGGGCTAACAGCCACCTTTCAGGCCAGTGTTGATACGCCCAAATATCAGAAAAGACTGATATTTTATTGAAAAAATAGAGTTTAAACATTCAAATGGAATTTTCAACTAGAAGGAAGCATTTCGGAATAAAAATAATAGCACCATTGGAAAGAGCAGGAAAAAATCTATTCATATATGTCCTTAGTTCTTTTTTCAGAGACTTGGTACACGATTATTAGCGAATTGAATAGAGCGTGCACTTAAACGTGCCGTACGCACGGGCGCGAGGGGCTCGCGCGGACCCTCGGCGCTGTCTTTTTCATGTTGTTACTTTTAAACCCTTTATTTCTCTAACTTCTCCAAGATAGCGTTTTGAAGCTTAAGAGTTGTACTTTCCAATGGTGTAGTTTATTTTGAAAAAAAACATGATATTCTTTGAGAAAAATGGCTTTCAATATTCAACTCGAGTTTTGTCGGGAAGAAAGCGTTTCGCAAAAAAATCCATTGGAAAGAGCAGGAAAAAATCTATCGATATAGGTTCTTGGTTTTTTTTGTTCAAAGACGCAGCATACGATTATGAACGAGTTACACAGAGCGCCTTTTACGCGAAAAAAGGCACCGCGCGCGCTCGGTGGCCCGTTTCTACTGGACGCTCCCATATGAGTCAAATGAAAGTGGCGCTAGTGATATTTGCAAAAAAAAATGAGATATTGATATATTTAGATTCTTCCCAACTTAAACTATTACTAATGCCCGAAAATAGGACCCCTCATGCACTTTTATAAAATTATAAATAATCCAAAAAATAGCACGTAACAGTAATCCAATGACTATTGAAACTTCGACATTGAAACTATCAAAACGATAAATAAAGATGTGGTTGAAGTTTGCAACGTTCGCGACTCCAACGAAAATCCATACTTCCAAAAAATTATGATTTCCGCCCGGAATCGATTCTACAGCGACAAAAATGATGTAAACAACAAGTAAAAGTACAAGAAAATAAAAAAAAGTAAAAACTCACCCCTTAACACTCCATTTTGTCGTGACAAAAAAAGAAAAAATTCTAATTCATCCGTTTGTGAGATCCCCAATAATTTTGTTCCTGGACTACAATTTTGAGCATGGAGGGTAGCTACAAGAAATTGGCAACCCCGTAAGCACCGCGGAACACCCCCAAACTACCCATTCGCCCGAAAAAATCGCAAAAAAATCTAATTCCTCCGTTTTTGAGGTCGCCAATAATTTCATTCCCGGAATACAATTTTGAACATGGAGGGTAGCCACAAAATAAATTGGCAACCCCGCAAGCACCGCGAAACACGCCCTTTGGACCGATAAAATCGCTAAAAAATCTAATTGATCCGTTTTTGAGATCCCCAATAATTTTATTCCCGGATTACAATTTTGAGCATGGAGGATAGCTATAAAAAAATTGTGAACGATGCAAATACCGCGGAACACCTCGAACCACCCCCTTTTGCACTAGAAAATCGAAAAATAATTCTAATTCAGTCGTTTTTGAGATCCCCAATAATTTTATTCCCGGATTACAATTTTGAGCATGGAGGGTAGCTATAAAAAAATTGGCATCCCCGCAAGACCGCGGAACACCTCCAACCACCCATTTTCGCTCTAGAAAATCGCAAAAAATTCTAATTCCTCCGTTTTTGAGATCGCCAATAATTTTATTCCCGGAATACAATTTTCAGCCTGGAGGGTAGCTACAAAAAAATTGGCAGCACCGCGCAAACTAGCCCTTTCGCCCGAAAAAATAGCAAAAAAATTCTAATTCAGCCGTTTTCGAGATCGTCAATAATTGTATTCCCGGAATACAATTTTGAGCATCTATGGTTGCTACAAAAAATTGGCATCCCCGCCCCGCAAGCACCGCGGAACACCACCAAACTAGCCCTTCGCCCGAAAAAATCTAATTCCTTCGTTTTTGAGATCGCCAATAATTTAATTCCTGGAATATATATTTGAGCCTGCAGGAGAGCTACACAAAAATTGTCAACTCCGCCAGCACCGCCGAACCCCCCGAATAAAATATTCAAACATTCTAATTCGGCCGTTTTAGACGTCGCCAAAAATTTTATTACCGAAATATATTTTTGAGCTGCAGGAAAGCTACAAAAAAATTGGCAACACCGCACAATCTACTCCTTTCGCCCGAAAAAATCGCAACAAAAATCTAATTCCTCCGTTTTTGAGATCGCCAATAATTTTATTCTCGGAATACAATTTTGAGCATGGCGGGTAGCTGCAAAAAAATTGGCAACCCTAAGCTACCCCCTTCGCCCATAAAAACATACAAAAATTCTAATTCTGAAGTTTTTGAGATAACCATTAATTTTATTTCCGGAATATATTTTTGAGCCTGCAGGAGAGTTACAAAAAAATACGTAACCCCGCACAACCTACCCCTTTAGCCCGAATAAATCGCTACAAAAATGTAATTCCTACGTTTTTGAGATAGCCAATAATTTTATTTCCGAAATATATTTTTGAGCCTGCAGGAGAGTTACAAAAAAATACGCAACCCCGCACAAACTAACTCCTTTCGCCCGAATAAATCGCTACAAAAATCTAATTCCTACGTTTTTGAGATGGCCAAAAATTTTATTCCCAGAATATATTATTGCCTGCAGGAAAGCTACAAAAAAATTGTGAACGATGCAAGTACCGCGAAATACCACCAACCACCCCCTTTTGCCCTAGAAAATCGCAAAAAAATTCTAATTCAGCTGTTTTTGAGATCGCCAATAATTTTATTCCCGGATTCAATTTTGAGCATGTAGGGTTGCTACAAACACATTGGCAAACCCGCATAAACTACCCCTTTCGTCCGAAAAAATCGCAACAAAAATTTATTTCCTCCATTTTTGAGATGGCCAATAATTTTATTCCCGAAATACAATTTTAAGTATGCAGAATAGCTAAAAAAAATGTTAACCATGCAAAGACCGCCGAACACCCCCAAAACTAGGCCGTTCGCCCGATAAAATCGAAAAAAATTCTAATTTAACCGTTTTTGAGACCGCCAATAATTTTATTCCCGGAATACAATTATGAGCATGGAGGGTAGCTAAAAAAAAAATTTGGCAACCCCGCAAGCACTGCGGAACAGTCCCAAACTATCCTTCGACCGAAAAAATCGCAAAGAAAATCTAATTCCTCCGTTTCTGCGATCGCCGTTCCGCGGTACTTGCATCGTTGCCAATTTTTTTGTAGCTTTCCTGCAGACGCAAAACTATATTCCGATAATAAACTTTTTGGCTATCTCAAAATCGACCGAATTTTTTGAACGTTTTTTTCGGGCGAAAGAGGTAGTTTTGGGGTGTTCCGCTGTGCTTGCAGGGCTGCCAATTTTTGTGTAGCTCCCCTGCAGGCTCAAAAGTATATTCCGGGAATAAGACTATTGGCGATCTCAAAAACGGCTGAATTAGAATTTTTTTCTTTTTTTGCCACCACAAAATGGTGTGTTAAGGGGTGAGTTTTTGTTGTTTTACATTTTTTTGCACTTTTACTTGTTGTTCACTTAATTTTTGTCGCTGTAGAATCGATTCCGGGCGGAAATCATTATTTTTTGGAAGTTTGGATTTTCGTTGGAGTTGCAACGTTGCAAACTTCAACCACATAAATAAAGCCAAAACAAAAAGTTACATTAATGCAGATAAGCAGCATACGTACACAAAACTTACCACTATATTCATAAATGCATCAAATGCAGTACACTAGCATATTCACACGGATGAGTACACATCTGTTTCCACGTACAAATTCACGAAAGCATCTACGCCTACAAGTACAGATGCATAATTATATATACAAACTTATACAATTGAACACAATGTACATGACTATATTGACTAGCCCCCAATAATTATATATACCTAACTATATTCATAATCTCAAATGTGACTAACGCATGAACATGCACATACTGTCCCAAGCATTCATCCCTGTATCCCACGCATACATACAGGTATAACAGCACGCATGCATCACACAATCACATAGCTGCACACGCTTATGCGCACTTATGTAAACATAAACATCCACAAGCACTTACACACGCGTACAACCACACACATGTCCACTAAGCCATTTCAGGTTTCTTATGCGCACCCTGTATTTAACGTTACACACATTCATACATATACGCAGGCAAAAAAAATACCCATACAGACACTCATAAAACATAAAATAAACTTTCAAATACACAAAAAGGTGGTCTGTTCCAAAAACTATACCTATGTATCTTTACGTATTTTGAGGCAGCCAATCAGAAGCAAGAATCGCTCCATCACCTCCCTTCTCAGTTTTTAAATCGCGAAAACCCTCCTTCAAATACGGAAAATACGAAAAATCTCGCTTTGAGAGTGATCAGCATTAGGTATAATTGGGGAAACTAACGAAACATGACTATAGGACCATATCCCTACGTTCCCAGATGAGAAATGATGTTTTTGACATATCATGTGTAAAATTTGAACTGTTTTCCATGTGAATTAATTTTAACGCATACGAAGCATTAAAATGCTTATTATTGTTTAAAAAAGTAGTGGATTTTGCGCGATTTGCGCACTTGGCTCTTTTACCTCGACCAAATTTATAAACTTACTAATAACGTGAAGTAAGCTGCATTTTTCACGAAATTGACCAATCAGAGCACTAATAGAAGCATTACCTTCTAGTTCGTGATTTATCGCGTTGGTTTTTTTATAAATAGATATTGTATGCAACACGTGCCTAGGGATTTACACACTTATGGCATGATATACTATTCTTTTATTACTTTTTTCTTTTGTAACAGTTTTATCTTTAAACGATCTATGCAGCAGATTTCTTTTTTTTTTTTTTTTTTTTTTGACTCATTTTCCCCATCATCTCTTATCTAGGGTCGATATTTACATCTTCGAATACCCTCATCTCTTTGCGCGCATCAAATGGCTGTAGTTTTATCTAGTATTCTATCTCCATTAATAAATTTCCCCCATTTTAAGGTTATTTCACACGATGTAGAAATGCCCATGGGTGAATCCGGCATCAGATTCGGATTCAGCAAGTCAAAATACATAAGGATAAATAGATCCAGTCATTCAGATAGATCACATTTTTGTTATGTGCTTATGATATTACTCACGGTCCTATTGAACCAGAACTGATCTCCAAGTTCAGTCATGTTGAGTATTAAAGTGTATAGTATAATTATAATTTTCTTAGGTGTGATTAAAAATGAGCCTATGATACCACCAATAGATGTATCTTTGCTGAACAAAAAAGCAGATTGTGGTAAACGAAGTGATACAAAAGTGCTAGGTATAAAAAGATTTATAATATTTAATTAAAAATTATTTTCAGTAAGAATATGACATAACATATTTAAATATTACTGCAGGTATCAGTAATAAGATTCAATCGTCTACAAATTGTGATACAGTACCCTTATTGAATGCTCCAAATCGTATATTTTCATTGCAAACATCGACACTAAACACCTCGCATGAACTTCTAGACAATGTTGAATATTCTGATGAGAAAGAAAAAGAAAATAAATTTAGTAGAAGTATTGCATTTCAAAGTAGAAAACAAAACAAAGACAATTTCGTAAGTGAAGATAACAAACGAATTCATGATGATTATAATGATGAAGTTTTTGAAGAATGTAGCAAAGTAAATGAAAGTGGCCGACATAATAACGGAGACGGTGGCGAAGATAACGGAGACGGTGGGGAAAATAACGGAGACGGTGGGGAAAATAGTGGAGATGGTCGCGAAGTTAATGAAGATTGTCGCGAAGTTAGCGGGGACGGTGGTGAAGAAAATAACGGAGAAGGTGTAGAAGAAAATAGTCGCAAAGATAACGGAGATGGTGGCGAAGAAAATTATGAAAATCTTTTTGATGACTTTGACACTGACTCTATCAAGGATATGATAAAAGAAGAAAGTGGAATGGTATAAACCGCATGAATGTACACGCAAATATTTATATATCTCTGTGGACGATCACTTATCCTGACAACGCAGGTTAATTTAAGTGCACCTTAAGTGCACTAAAACTTATGCAGACGTCTGCGTAAGTACCCCAAAGTAGGCATTAGTTTCACGGCCTTAAGGGGACGCCGACCTTGCCTGTTTTACCATCTGACCTAACTAATTCAGCGAAATCAGTTTTTCAAAGTTTTCTTTTGAACGAATGAACGGATTCTTTCGAAATTTGGCAAAGTTATAGGAAATGGAAAAATGAAGTGCAGACAGCTCCACAAAACACAAAAACTTACAAAAAAAAGAAAAATTCTATTTACGCTTTCTGACGAATTCATACCGCGGCGTTAGTAACACAGTGGAGTACTTCGTTTGTTCTTTACCATAAAAATATACTACCTTTATTTGGAAAAGTGGCACTTGTCCACACTTTCTATTTACATGAGAAATCATAAGAAATTTTTAGCATACCTCATAATAGTCTTATTTCTTCAGAAAGTTTGAAAAACATTGTGATCTAGATTCGTCAGCTAGAAGCCATATTTGTTTTCTGTCTATGAAGTTTCCGCTTACGTCTAACAGATGGCACTGCGTCTTACATATGCGCGTGCGCGATGCCAACGCGATTGGGTTTATTTACATTTGCAAGTGAGAGTACAGCTACTGAATTGGTTAGGTCCACGGTTAGATCAGATCAGTAACATCGCGGTATGAATGCAGCAGAAAGCGTAAATAGAATTTTTCTTTTTTTTGTAAGTTTTTGTGTTTTACAACCTTGCCAAATTTCAAAAGAATCCGTTCATTCGTTCAAAAGAAATCTTTGGAAAACTGATTTCGCTGAATTGGTTAGGTCAGATGGTAAAACAGGCAAAGTCAGCGTCCCCTTAACTTATTTGACAGCTTAAGTCACCGTCTACATAGATATGCATATACACATATACGTGTACCACATGAACCTTCATGGCACTAAATTGCCTTTATAGTGGGTCAACCCATGATCGACACTTTATATTTAGTCAATCCATATAAGATAACTTTCCAATGCATTTTCTCGGTACACTAAAGGTTAAACCTATACATATGAAGCGTATCGTCTCAATTCTTTTCGGCCAGTAAGCGCCTACGCCTAAACCTCACCTTTAAAGCCCGTGCTTGCGACATCAAAATATGCTTATCCAAAAAACTTCGCATACATTTCGATGTATTTTTTTTTTCAGCTTTCTCGTGGTGAAATTTGTTTTTGATAATTTTTACATTTTTACCTTGAAAAAACATAAAACGTGTTATATTTTGAAAATACCAAAAAAAGTCCTTTCTGGAAAATAACTATTTCGATATAAAAAAACATTAGGTGGGTACCTAAACCTCATCGCCGCCTCGCTGCCGGCCTGGAAGAACTGAGGCGACACGCCCCATATACTTATATCTATACTTACATGTACTTAATCAATACTTACACGTACTTAATCAATACTTACACGTACTTAATCAATACTTACATGTACTTAATCAATACTTACACGTACTTATTCAATACTTACTCGTACACCGTTACATCTACAGACATATCTTTTCAGCCTTTGTTTTACATCCTATTTACCTATATATTACTCTTATAAGACTTGTAAATTCGATGAAGATAACGCCCAAAAGCATAAAGCATTGGTGGTTTGAAGTACAAAAAGAAGAATTTCAGATGAAGGTCTAACTGCGGTAATTATATTGGAAATCCTAGATGGTCATTTGCTTCTGCTATGAGGACTTTGATGGCGATGTCGGGGGTGCCTAAGCAATTAATCAAGCATATCCTTAAAAGGCCATCTACAGATATATTTGCATTACACTTTCCTACCAGATTAGATGAAAGATATATATTGTAAATACAAATAAGTTTCCGCCGTTTTATTATAAAAATTATCAATTTATTGTAAAAAAAAATATACGTTACATTTTATTCAAAATATTGTCCGTCATTGGCTACTACTTTTTGCCATCTTTCTGGCAGCATTCGAATTTTACGTCGGAAAAACTCTTCATCTTTTGAGGCTACCCATGAATCGACCCAATTTTTGGCTTCTTCGTAAGAAGTGAAATGCTGCTTGACCAGGGCGTGAGCCATCGACCGGAACAAGTGGTAGTCCGAAGGAGCAATGTCTGGTGAATACGGCGGGTGGGGTAAGACATCCCATTGTAAAGCTTCCAAAGTATCCTTGACGACTTTTGCGACATGTGACCGAGCGTTGTCATGCTAAAAAATCACTTTGTCATATCTTTTGGCATATTGGGGGCGTTTAAATTCAATTCTCTGCTCAATTGCAACAGTTGCTGTTGATAACGTTCTCCAGTGATAGTTTCGTTAGGCTGGAGTAGCTCGTAATAGATTACTCCGAGCTGATTCCACCAAATGCACAACATTAACTTTTTGCCATAAATATTCGGTTTGGCCGTTGAAGATGGTACATGGCCGGGCTTACCCCATGATTTCCTATGCTTTGGGTTGTCATAATAGATCCACTTTTCATCCCCCGTCACTATTCGATGCAAAGAACCCTTTCGACTTTGTCTTTCGAGAAGTTGTTCGCACGTGAAAAGACGGTGCTCGACGTCTCTGGGTTTCAGTTCATGCGGAACCTAATTTTCTTGCTTTTGTACCATACCAATGGTCTTGAGACGGTGTGAAATCGCTTGTTGAGTCACTCTCAAGCTTTCTGCGAGCTGTTCTTCAGTTTGGCATGAGTCTTGGTCCAATAATGCTTCTAACTCAGCGTCTTCAAACTTGACTGGCCTTTCTTCGCGTTCTTTATCTTCCGCGTCCAACTCGCCGTTTTTAAACTTTTGAAACCACTCACGACAACTTCTCTCACTTAAAGCAGCATCACAGTAAACTTCTATAAGCGACCGATGCGCCTCAACAGCAGATTTCTTTAAATGAAATAAATAAATCAAAACTTCCCGCAAATGACGCTTATTCGGTACAAAACTCGACATTTTCGAACAAAAAAAAAATGTATACCGCCAATACAAAGTCAATAGTATTTTTTACAAAAGTAAAAACTTATAGGCAAGAATAAGTTTGGTTACTATTCTACATAGTTTATACTTAACAAACATTATTTACTAAACTCTTCCACCCTCTCTTCCCCCTCTCTTTCTCCCACTGTACCAAAAACTTTAATGAGAACTTAAATATTGTTTCAAAACAATCAACACGTTCTTTAAAAAACTAATTTTTTAAATATATTCTATCAACACAATTTGTCTATAGTCCTATTATTTATTCTGATCTCATATACTCAATAACCACTCTCTACAAATGGTAAGAATTTTTTTCATGACTGTACAAATAATAATATTGTTAATAAAACTTTCTACGAAAGTATAAAATAAGCAAGTATAGAAGTTTTTTCTGTATAATATATAAAATAATATTTATGTTTTGTTAAAAGAAGTCAAATAAATACTATAGTAAAAAAGTCTTCTACTTCTTTGAGTCAATGTATACTCAACAAATTATATGTAAGTACATTCAAATTGTTCGCTGCAAATCAAACAAACAAAAGTTGTAAAATCAATTATTGATAGTCAAGTAATGCAAACCATTCTCCGAAAAACTGTATGACTATGTTCTCAGAAATGTATTCAAATTTCTTCATTCTTCTATACAAATTAAACACAAGAAAGTACTGAAATCAATTAATTGTAGTCAAGTACCGGCCATAAGAACTTTTCGTACCTCGCGTGTAAAATTATATTTTACGCCCACGTTCTAACTTCAAAATTATTCAGCCAGCGGGCATAAAGTACTACATAACGCCCAAGAGGCCTAATAGCTCACATACTCCTACAAAACTTTACAGTACCTACGTACTCTACGCCCATGTGGGCGAAAATTATTTTAATTATATATATAATTATAATGACTTTTTTTATTTCTAAAATTCATAAGAATTTTTCCAGGTATTTACGAAAAGTCTAAGCCTATATAAAAAAATTACATAGTTACCAACACATCACTATTTTTCATTATTCTTCCTCAATTTTGAACTTTCTATAATATTACGCATCTTGGAAGGACAAGAGAAGTCTAGAACTGCTTTAGCAGGGGTGGTCCTCCGATCTCCCGTACATACTTGGCGGGCCCGACGGTTTGCAGTTACGTGGGCTACTTAAATGGAGAATACTAAATTTATTTGCATAAATTCATTAACAATATTTATACCTATAAGTCCACCATAAATCATTACATATATTGGCTCTAATTTTTAATTGATGCCGTTAAGTACAACATATCCGTACATGTGCAGAATCATGATTTATATTTCATTACTAAACATATTTTTCCTTGTGTCCGTCCTTTTTAAACGACAATAAAATAAAAAATTCATATAAATTTATAGCCTGCTCAAAAGTCCTTTACATTTTACTAACCGTTTTATAAGCAACATATGTTATATCCTTTTCCCCCCAAGTAAATATCATATGTGATCTCATATGAGAATTTCAGACAGCGCATATCTCGTATGAGATCTCATATGATATTTTCACGAGGGTGTTTACTTTCTATTTAAAAACAGAGTGATAGATTCATACATCAGTAGTTAGTACGTAGAAGCAACCCATTTATACATTTTATCTGATCTTTAAACATATGAATATTTATATGAATATGACCATGCCTTACACCTTGAACTGCAAACCGTCGGGCCCGCCAAGTATGTACGGGAGATCGGAGGACCACCCCTGGTAAGGCAGCCCTAGACTTCTCTTGTCCTTCCAAGATGCGTAATATTATAGAAAGTTCAAAATTGAGGAGGTATAATGAAAAATAGTGATGTGTTGGTAACTATGTAATTTTCTTTATAGGCTTAGGCTTTTCGTAAATACCTGGAAAAATTCTTATGAATTTTAGAAATAAAAAGAAGTGTCATTATAATTATATATATAATTAAAATAATTTTCGCCCATATGGGCGTAAAGTACGTAGGTACTATAAAGTTTTGTAGGAGTGTGTGAGCTATTGGGCCTCTTGGGCGTTATGTAGTACTTTATGCCCACTGGCTGAATAATTTTGAAGTTAGAACGTGGGCGTAAAATATAATTTTACACGCGAGGTACAAAAAGTTCTTATGGCCGGTACTTGACTACAATTAATTGATTTCAGTACTTTCTTGTGTTTAATTTGTATGGAAGAATGAAGAAATTTGAATACATTTCTGAGAACATAGTCATACAGTTTTTCGGAGAATGGTTTGCATTACTTGACTATCGATAATTGATTTCACAACTTTCGTTTGTTTGATTTGCAGTGAACAATTTGAATGTACTTACATATAATTTGTTGAGTATACATTGACTCAAAGAAGTAGAAGACTTTTTTACTATAGTATTTATTTGACTTCTTTTAAAAAAACATAAATATTATTTTATAGATTATACAGAAAAAACTTCTATACTTGCCTTATTTTATACTTTCGTAGAAAGTTTTATTAACAATATTATTATTTGTACAGTCATGAAAAAAATTCTTACCATTTGTAGAGAGTGGTTATTGAATATATGAGATCAGAATAAATAAAAGGACTATAGACAAATTCTGTTGATAGAATATATTTAAAAAATTAGTTTTTTAAAGAACGTGTTGATTGTTTTGAAACAATATTTAAGTTCTCATTAAAGTTTTTGGTACAGAGGGAGAGAAAGAGGGGGAAGAGAGGGTGGAAGAGTTTAGTAAATAATGTTTGTTAAGTATAAACTATGTAGAATAGTAACCAAACTTATTCTTGCCTATAAGTTTTTACTTTTGTAAAAAAATTTTTTAAAGAGATTTCACAACTTTTTAAGAGTAAAACTACATTATAAATAATGTTTGTTAAGTATAAAACTACACTTTAATTGATTTCACAACTTTTTTGGGTTTGACTTTCAGTATCCGCGTGAAAGAAATTTATTTCGAGTTTAGAACGCAAACATTTATTATTTATTCGTAGAATTCCTTTTCATAAAATAAAACGTAAATAATTTTTTAGGATATTGTATAGGTTTCGGAAAATAATTCTTATGGTTTCCGAAAAAATTCTTATCGTTTGTAAAAGTTTTTGTAAAGTGATTTTAAGGTTTTGGAAAAGAATTTCTCGTTGCTTGCAAAAGTTTGTAAAGGATTGTAGAAGTTTTGTAAAATAATTTATTAATGGATTTTTTAAAAGATATAGAAACCCAATAAGCAAAGATTTCAAGAAAAATAATTCTTTAAGAACTAACGAATGTCCGATTAATAAGAGTACTTATAGTAATCACCAAGTGTTCAGAAAGAATACTTTATCAATAATAATTTACTGAAAAATTAAACAATGGAAACAAAAACTCTGATAAAAAGCCGTCACAAAGTATTCATAAAGAAGTCTTAAAGTAATAAAATAATGATAAATCTTTTATCAATAAGATTGCTCAAAGTAATCAGCAAGTATTCACAAAGAAAACTTAATCAAAAACATTTTGCTACAAAATTACGGAAATTAAAAAAAGCGTTATGAAAAATAATCACAAGATATTTTTAAAGAAGTTACAAGGTAGTGAAAATATTAAAAGTGTTCATAAAATGAGGTATTTAAATGAAATTTCTTAGATGAGTATAAAATAAATATTACAAATATTTATATACTGCTACAATATATTTACGCTATTCTCCGCTATTCGACTATCATTGTTACAGCTAAAATATTATAGCCACAATAAATACGTAAGAAATTTTTAAAATTACTTTGTTGAAAATAAGCATTCATGTAGTAATCATAAAAAGTTAACGGAAGCCCCTACGTATGGCGGTAGGTCCGGCCACATATGCACATACGCTTGCGTACGGATGCGGACCAACGTGGCAAGGCAACATACCAACAGCCAATGATAGCTTTACTCGAGTGGAAGAAAAGAGTGTTTACAACTCAAAGCAATCTATGATTGGCTGCCGGCATGCTCCCTTACCACGTTCGTTCGCATCCGTACGTATAAAGCGTATGTGCATATCTGGCCCGGGTTCGTTAACCAAGGTCAGGATATCAGAGTAATAAACTGAAATCAATAACCTAAAACAGAATAATATGGCGGAATAACTCTGATTGGTTATCTCCAAGACGCAACCTCTATTCTACAGCGATGTTCCGCACCATGTGATTTCACAATATAGTCTTATAGGTATTATGCGCGCACAGTGCCGCCTGCCGCACCTTGCACGGTGACGACAGCGCCATTTCCGGACAAACGGATCTTGTACGCGGACCACGAGGCACGGTCTATAAGTATATTACGAAGGTTTTATTAATCCGTTTTTGACAAGAAAATCTTTTCCTCTTACAATAAGGTAAGTAATTGCTTGGATTATTTATCATTCATGCTTTACTAAAGTAAAGATATTTTTTTAAATAAGTAGTATTAAGTAATCGATTAGACTTCTTAAAAGTAAAATAAGGTTATGTCACATGTAAATATCATAATCATGTATCATATTTGTGCAATATTTAAAAAAAAATTATTTAATAAAATTAATATTAATTATTGCATTATCGATTTCTAAAATTTTTATAAATGTAAAAATTCTAGCCGAGAATTTTTTTAAATTTAAGGTGTTTAAATGTATGTTATGTAATTTAAGGGAAATTGAAAGTTTTATGCATTAATTTTTAGCAAGCTATTTTGTTTATATATTACTTCACATTTATTCTTAAATTATTAATTATTTACTTTTTTTTTTGTTCAATATCTAGCATTGCAGAGTATTGGAGTTTGCATACACGAGGTCCAGCTTATTACGTAGTTCATTTTTGGCCTAAGCTTGAAGCCTGGTATACTGAGATGTTTGCGTAACTGACAAATTGCTACGTCCATTTCATAAGCTGCCAATTGCACAGGCCTTATTTGTTTGGACCAAACAATTATTCAATTTGGTTACTTTGGAAACTAATTAAGTTTTGGTAAATCGTTATTATTAAGGTATGATTATGCATTTATTTACTTGTAATTCAGATTATTAAGATTGCGATCACTTTTTATAAAAATTATTTCTTTTTTATGATAATGTTATTGATATATGGTATATATATTATAGCTAACTTTTATCATTTATGCGTATGGTAACTTACTACACCATAAAACAACATTGTAATTAGTATGTTTTAGTATTCTGTAGCATTACATCCTGTATTATTTTTATTAGTACATTTATTTAGTGGTAATATTACTTAAAATTCAGATTATGAAGGTTATGTTTTCACTTTTATTATATCTAAAAATTATTTATTTCTTTATGATAATATTATTAATACATGATGTGTGTGTGTATGTATATATATATATATATATATATATATATATATATATATATATAAATTTATTATTTCTTTATGATAATATTATTAATACATGATGTGTGTGTGTATATATATATATATATATATATATATATATATATATATATATATATATATATATATATATATATATATATATATATAACCTTTATGATTTATGTATATGGTAAATTACTACACCATAAAACATAGGGCCGTTACAGCTAAAAAGGCATAAAGCACAACCGTAATGCACAAGAAGGCACAACGGAACTGTGTGTCCTTGTGTGTTCTTGTGTCTATGGTCTAGTGGTCCTAACCTATTAAAAGCAATATCTCTTTCGACAATTGATTTCTCTCTGTGGATTTCACATATATATGTAAAATGTATACTGGTCTAAATAAATAAATTTTTACTCCAATTTGAATATGTTTAGTTTTTAATAGGTTAGGACCACTAGACCATAGACACAAGAACACACAACGACACACAGTTCCGTTGTGCCTTCCTGTGTATTGCGGTTGTGCCCTATGCCTTTTCAGCTGTAATGGCCCATAGTATAGTAATTATTATCATGTTTTATAGTGTTTTGTAGCATGACAACTTGTATTATTTTTATAAGTCAAAATATTTATTAGTCTTTATGCTATAAACATGGATTTAATTTCAATCTATGCTAATGCGTGTAGAATAACAAAGGCTTTTATACATTACATGCAATTATTAAATACACTTAATATAATTTTATTGAGAATAAAGATTGAATGTATTTTTTTATATAAGGTTTCAATTGAGATAAATTGAATTTTGCTATTTTTGTTTTATTATCAGTTCAATTTTTTTTTGTGTTAGTAGTGCCGGGGGAAAAGATAATTTAGGAGAATAAAAATTTTATTGCCTTTAGTTCATTTAAAGATTTGGTTTATATTGTAAAAATTTTTAGTTTTTACTTAATGTGGTGTTAATATAACAATGGCAAGTGCTCATGTTGAGAATATTGGGTTTGTTACAAATTGTTATTTTACATTTGTCAGAATAGAGTAGAGAAAGATAAAATCTATATTGTCTTTAAAGATTCTGCTTTTAGACGCACACATGAAGACCTTCTTGACTTATTTCTCTACCAATTCTTGTTGTAGCTATTAGTAACTGTAATAGTTGTAATTAAATCAAATGGGATATGATGTTTTATATTTTATTGTGCAGTAGAATTGATATTGCTCGACAGAATTTGATACCAAAAAACTGCTTTCGCATGTTGTGTTTTTATTCAGTAGTTATAGATTAGAAATTATAGATAGTTGTTTTCTGGTAAATAATCATTTGAAATTTAAGTTAATTAGTATAATTTTAAACAATATTAAATTTTATTTTATTGTAAATCAATGATTGCTGAGCTTGATTTTATTTTTCAAACATTTTGTTTTAATGAAAATTGTATTAATAGGATATCTCCTTCTCTTATCTAACCGGAGCCGTTGTTTTAATTTTTCCTGGTTGTATTTTATTGACTATATTTTAATTTTTTAATGTAAAACATAGTTTATATTTATAAAATTATTTAACAGAATTATAAATATTTCTACTATTATTAAACATACAAACAATGAAATTTTATTGAGTATATTCTGCTTTCCTAGCTTAACTTCGTAGAGTAAAAGTTCATTTGCTGTTTAACGACTGCTGTAATATTATGTATGACCATTTTTTTTTTCGATATTTTAAATCAATAATTACAGTCGGTCCATACCGACATTCACCGACCATAATACACGGAATTTCTAAAGTTACACAGCAATAAACATTGTTGTTTGAGTTGCCACATGTACTTTATTTTTTTATTTCATTTATATGCTTTTTTAATTTGATAGTTTACTTGTATTGGAAATTTTGTATTTTTAAAATGTAAAAAAAATTAAAAATGAACTATTAGATATGTTGATAATGATCAAATTTTACTAGCAATATAAGTATTTTTTCTTCATTCAAACTGCTGTCATTCAGCTTAATTTACATTTTGTAATTCAACAAGCAGTCAGAAAAAATTACTAAATACTAAAATTTTTATTCTTTTAATAATAAAAAAGGGTAATTTTTTCTGACTGCTTGTTGAATAACAATATGTAAATTAAGCTGAATGACAGCAGTTTGAATGAAGAAAAAATACTTATATTTCTAGTAAAATTTGATCATTATCAATGTATCTAATAGTTCATTTTTAATTTTTTTTACATTTTAAAAATACAAAATTTCCAATAAAAATAAACTATCAAATTAAAAAAGCATATAAATGAAATAAAAAAATGAAGTACATGTGGCAACTCAAACAACAATGTTTATTGCTGTGTGACTTTAGAAATTCTGTGTATTCAACATATTCAAGGAGACGTATATTTGTGTTCAAATGCCTTCATTACAGTCTACTACATAGAAATTTGATTATACATCCATGTAAGGAAATTGACTTACACGGTAATTGCTCTCTTTACATATATATAATACTATTTATTAGTGGAAAAAAATTTTAAAGATTATACTTGGAATTATTTGTTAATCAAAATATTTACTCTAATTTTTTCTGCTTTAACCATGACTTGTCCTCTTATATTGATAAGCATTATAATGCAGTATAAAATTTTAAAGCAAAGTGTATGCAAAATCAAATATTAAAATGAAAGTTCTACAAAAGCAAATATTCAAAGCAAAGTATATGCAATAACAAATAAATTTAAAAATTATTATTCATTTTATTTTCAACAATTATTTAAATTCTTTCTTTTAATATTTATTATAGAGTTTATTCTTCTCTTTATTCTATCCGATGATAATATTTTATACATATAGAATAGAACGTAAACATACCGTGTGCAGACTCGTATATATGCCCAGCCTAAACAGCACCAACTGCTGATCTGCTAATAACAATGGGGGACATTGCGCCACCACGCTCAGCCCGCGCGAGGCTCTCATCGTGCATGTACGGAAGGGCGTAGGTGCCACCTGTCGTGCACGCTGTGCAACGTTGAAATTCCCTCTTCATGCACACGAGCACGCGTGCTTTTCGCCAATAACCTGATAAATAGATTTGCGACTTAGTTAATTATTAAAACTTCCTGTACATATTTGAAGCTGTACTCATGTACTACTGACGTACTATACACGGTAACGAGTAAGGAAGAAGGTAAGACTATTAAAATAGTTTTAAATAGTCTTATAGTAATAAAATCAAATTAGTAGATGTATTGAGGTTAGGTTAGCTATGTTTGAAATTATTTCTTATAAAAACTCTAATCACAATATTACAACGTATCTGTCATTATTAATGCTTTTTACAGATAAACAACTAATGTTTACAACAGGTTTGCATAAAGTGTAATACTGAAATTGAATATAAGATTATTGAAGCAGTATTTTCCGATGGCAAAAGGATTAATGTATATGAAACATGGAGATATGGTATTAGTCAATTCCTCAAAAAATGGTGACTGAAATGGATTCATCGATTGAGTCATGTGATGTTATTGTAAATCAAGGTACATAAAAACTATTTTATTAAAATTATTGACAATTATTTGACTTAAATATCTTACATATTAGTATGTTTGTGACAATAATACTTTATCAAGTAAAATTGCATAGTTCATAGTTATTTATAAGTATGTAACGTGCAATATAAATTTAATAATATTATTTTATTAACACTTTATATTGATATTAAAAATAATTGTTTATATAATTTCAGATGATTTAAGAAATATAATACAAAACGGCAATGTTGCTGAAAAGATCATCAAATATTTTAACAAGAATTACTCGTATGAAGATATCTGTAATTTATTATTGGTAAAACATCAGTGTAAAATATCTTTAAGGACATTGTTAAAATATTGTGATTAGAGTTTTTATAAGAAATAATTTCAAACATAGCTAACCTAACCTCAATACATCTACTAATTTGATTTTATTACTATAAGACTATTTAAAACTATTTTAATAGTCTTACCTTCTTCCTTACTCGTTACCGTGTATAGTACGTCAGTAGTACATGAGTACAGCTTCAAATATGTACAGGAAGTTTTAATAATTAACTAAGTCGCAAATCTATTTATCAGGTTATTTGCGAAAAGCACGCGTGCTCGTGTGCATGAAGACTTGAAGAGGGAATTTCAACGTTGCACAGCGTGCACGACAGGTGGCACCTACGCCCTTCCGTATGCATGCGCTTTTTCGAAAAGACATTCTGCGCGTGACTGTTATGTGTCTCATGCAGTAGTCTTTTACTGCATTTTCCGAAAATGTTATGTGTTTCTGATATATATATATATATATATATATATATATATATATATATATATATATATATATATATATATATATATATATAATAAAAAGCTTTTTTAAAGAAAAAATATGTTTAGCCCCCTTCATTAAAAAAAATTTTTTGTACACCTGCCTATACATTTTACATTTGTAAAAAAGTTTATTCTAGAGATATTTCACAAATTTTTAACAGATAAGTCCTCTTCTGTCATGGATATCTTGATCCCTTTATTAAATGATATATTTTTACACATAACATTTTTTCACAGAAATCTAGAAACAGATCCATTGAAGTACTCGAAATAACTATCTATTAAAAAGATTTACTATGATTTATTATTATTTTCTCTTTTATAGTATTTACTTTTTTGTATTTTCTCAAAATTTTTTAAAACTTTTCACGTATTTCAATCGACTTAATCAAGGAACGTGGGAGCGTTCCGAAGGCAAGTATAGAAGAGCCTTAGGACGACCGCGTGAATATATACTTTGAAATGGATGTACGAGAAATTCAATGCGATTATATACCTATTGCGTTAGTTTCAACTATATAACATATCCCTCTTAATCGAAAGCCATTTCATTGCTCTACTCAAATCGAAAGGTTTCATTTAAAAAGATTGTCTCATTCAAAAGATTTAGAGATCTGAATATTTTTATGTACGATTTCCTTTCCGATTTTTTCTCCACATTCTTCAGTCTGCACAAACTATACATTTTTGTCCGACCGGTACATAGTATAGCATTTTTGTCCGACCGACTAGAAGAGAGAGAGGGAGGAAAGAGAGAAGAGCGACGGAGAGAGAGAGAGAGAGAGAGAGAATCCGTATATGGTATATATATATATATATATATATCTGGTCAATCAACCTAACCTCGTTACTTTATGTATACATACATAATAACTTTCAATATTTACGCATTAGTTCCGTATACAATCATCATCATTTATACAAGTCATTTATACAAGTTATATTGAAAAGACTTTTTACATCGTTGAAATTCGATTTAAATTGACTTGGTGTATATTATAATATATATATATATATATATATTCAGATATATTTTCAGATAAGTAGCAAACTTTTATTATAAAATAAAAAAATTCTTCACTTACATCGATAACAACAAGATCTAGATTCTACTCACAACAAGATCTCAGCCTCAGTTCGCCTACCAAAAATACGCAAGAGGGATCAACAAACTTTTAATTTAAGTGGTACAAACTTTGACAGTGAGATTGAAAATTTTAAAAAAAAGCTCTATTGCAAAAGTGTTAATAGGAAACATGAACTAAAAAATAAACTAAAAAATATATATAATAAACAAATGTATACATATTGTTTTACTTGCGTTAAGTTTTGAGAATTCTATTGACAATATTAAATGTTTAAGGTTTAAATATTTAATACTTAGTATATAAGCTTTAGTGTATAAGTATAGTCTTAAGTATTCATGTACCAGCCCTCGTACAGGTAGTTAATATCTATCTCTGAGGACTTTACTCTATGTAATTTTGTTCTGGTTTATTAAATAAATAAATAAATAAATAAAAAATAATGTTCTTAATATAAGTATTGTTACTTTGTGAAATCTTTTTTTTGTTACAGATTATATCAGAAAGAACAAGGATAATTGACAAGTAGATTATGATTATGATTAAATAGTTTGCAACATATATAGAAGAGTTCAAAATTATTATTATTATGCATTATACATTAAGGCCACTAAAAGATTATTTTCAAGTCTGTCAAAGAATGCAACCACCTGTAATAGAAAAAAAAGAAATACTGTTGCAGATAATATTTCTCTAGCAGAACCTCGTTCTACTTTATGGGGTTTTAATTATGGATGCTTTACTGGCCCTACGATTTCTAAAGGTAAACTAGCATTATTAAAACCCGGAAATAGTGATATATAAGATTTTCTTAGATTATTATTAAAAGTGCATCATGCTCAAGTATTTTTTTTTATTTTACATTACATTAATTCTTTCAGGTTCAGGCCTCATTTCATTTTTTGCTTAAAGTTCAAATACAGCATGAAAAAAGATATTATTCATAAAAACACGCTAAAAAATGATGAAGTTCATTGCATATCAATGCGTCAAAGAATAGATTACCACGAATTTTTAATTACAGTGACATTAATTAAGTAGTGACATTAAGTGATGATTCATTATGTTGAGAAAATAACGCGCCAAGATATTAGCAACCTGTTGAGATTGTATGTTATTTTCATAATAACTTTAATGTTTGTGGTTAAAGTTGGATAACATTTTCTCATATTGTTAAAAGTGCATCATGCTCATACATTATTACATTACATAATTCTTTCATATTCAGGCGTCATTCCATTTTTTGCTTAAAGTGCAAATACTTGAAGAAGATATTATAAAAACAAACTGACTAAAATTAGATGAAGTTCATTGCACATCAATGCATCCAAGAATGACCAAGAATTTTAATAATAGTGACATTAAGTAGTGTGACATTAAGCTATAACTAAGATGTTTTAGATAATATTGTTGTTGTGATGATTAAGTAGTGACATCAAGTAATGGTTCATTTTTTGAGAAAGCAACGCGCAAAGATATTAGCAACCTGTATAGATTATATGTTATTTTCATAAATAACTTTAATGTTTGTGGTTAAAGTTGGATAACATTTTCTCAGATTGTTAAAAGTGCATCATGCTCAAGTATAATACATAATTCAACTGGTTTCTAGTGAAAACTTCATCAAGTAATGGTTCATTATTTTTTGAGAAAACAACGCGCAAAGATATTAGCAACCTGTATAGATTATATGTTAAAAAAAAGGACAGGAGTAAATAAATAAGTGAATTTAAAAAATACATTTAAAAATATGTTGACTGAGTTGTGATCTATATGAATTTAGGGTTTATAAGTAATTGAACCCTGAAATATGATTCTATTATATTAATTGATGGTTCAATAATTTGAGAAAACAACGGGCAAACATATTAGTAAACTTTTTAGATTATCTTATTTTCACAGACACCGTTAATTATTGAAGTAAAAAGTTGGACTGTTCTGATTAAAGTTTAATGTATTATTATATTTATAATAGAAAAAGTGTGGGTAAATAAGTAAATTTAAAAAATGGATTTAAAAATTATTTATTATGTTGGTGATTTATGGATCTAATATCTTATGTGAGTGAACCTTGGAACATGAATTTGTTATATGTGTGAGTGTGCTAAAACTATTTAAAATAAACAACAAAAATTAGCACAGAGAAATAAGATTTTCGGCATTTGTGATATAACTTGTTCTTTGTAATATAATAAAAACATGATGCTCCCTAGTGAAATACATTTGTGGGTTCTTATGCGAGTCAAATGTACTTACGTCATTTTGTGTATGTATATAAAAGTGTTGTAAAGTGAAAAGCATAAATGAAAAAATAAAAGGAAATTAAGGAATAAATAAATAAGTGAATTTGAAAAATCCATTTAAAAATGTGTTCACTATGTTGCGATCTATATGAATGTAGGATCTATATGCAATTGAACCCTGAAATATGATTCTATTATATTAATTGATGGTTCATTAATTTGAGAAAACAACGGGCAAACATATTAGTAAACTGTTTAGATTATCTTATTTTCACAGACAACGTTAATTATTGAAGTAAAAAGTTAGATTGTTGTGATTAAAGTTTAATGTACTATTATTATTTTTTAATTTATAATAGAAAAAGTGCAGGTAAATAAGTAAATTTAAAAACTGCATTGAAAAATTATTTATTATGTTGATACTCTATGGATTCAAGGTCTTATGTGAGTGAACCTTGGAGCATGAGTTTGTTATATGTGTGTATGTGAAAAACTATTTGAAATAAACAATAAAAACTAGCGCAGAGAAATAAACATTTGACATTTGCGTATAACTAGTTTTTTGTAGTACAAAAACATGATGCTATCCAGTGAAATACATTTGTAGGTTCATATGTGAGTAAAATGTATTGCTCAATGACATGGGATATAAATATACAATATAATTTTCAGTGTTTTGTGTAATAAATAAAATGATGTATTAGAACAAGTGTATTTTATAAACGGATGAATTATTAAAATAGAACATTTGTTTATGCCGGAAAGGTATAGTAGCCTTAAACATCGACTGCACTCACTATGATACAATTGACATTTTAATTTATAAAGTTGAAACAGTTATGCACTGCAATCAATTTATGAGTCGTATGAAGTATTGCTGCTATAAACATTTTTATTTAGCATTTGGCGACAGCGTTACTGGTTTGGTAACATACATTCTGGAGTTCGAATTGCTCAACATATTCTACATTTATCCCTGTATATACACGGAGAAAAATTGTGTAAGAACAATTACAATTTTCTATAGTAATTGTGGGACAGATTCATATTTTCATGAAAATGGCTACAATTTATAGTGAAAATTGGTATTTTTGTAGTGGAAGTAACAAAATCATAGGAATTTTTATTGGTATTTTCCCTAGCAGAAATATTTTTGTTTCGGAAAGTTGAAAACTGTTAATAAGAGTTTAAACTGTTAAAAATAATTCTAAAATGTAGGATTACGGACGTTACGAATTGTTTATAACTGTTTGTAACATTCCTTATAATAACTATTAAATATTTATTTACATTCAAATGGGTGCCCAAGAATTTGAAATATTTATTTTGCAATTTACAATCGCTTTTATTTAACTTGAATTTATAATAATAATCTACCTCTCTCTCCTCCTCCCACTCTTTCCCTCCTCTCTCTCTCTCCCTCTATCCCGCTCTCTCAACATCCGTCAAACTGAGTACCAAAAACTTTAATGAGAGCTTAAATATTTTTTTAAAACAATCAATACGTTTTTTAAAAGCTAATTCCTCTCTTCCCCCCTTTTCCTCCCTCTCTCTCTTCCTCTCTCTCCCTCCCACTCTGTCCCTCTCTCTCTCCCTCCCTTTCTCTTTCGCCCTCTCTCTCCGTCTCTCTCTTTCTCTCCCCTCCCCTTTGCCTCTCTCTCAACATCCGTTAAACTGAGTACCAAAAACTTTAATGAGAGCTTAAATATTTACTAAAACAATCAACACGTTTTTAAAAGCTAATTTTCTAAGTACGTTCTAACAACACAATTTGTCTAGTCCTTTTATTTTTTCTAGTCGTATCTATTAAATAAGAACTCTCTAAAAATGGTAATATTTTTTTTCATGACTGTACAAATAATAGTAGTGTTATTATATAAAACTTTCTACGAAAGTATAAAATAAGGCAAGTATCGACGTTTTTTCTGTATGTATAATCTATAAAATAATAATATTTATAATTTTTTAAAAGAAATCAAATGAATACCAGTGAAAAAGTCTTTTAATTCTTTGAATCATTGTATGCAGAACAAATTATACGTAAGTAAGTACATTCAAATTGTTCACTGCAAATCAAACAAACGAAAGTTGTGAAATCAATTATCGATAGTCAAGTAATGCAAACAACTCTTCGAAACTAACTGTATGACTAATCTCATCTATTCAATAAGAACTCTACAAATGGTAATAATTTTTTTCATGACTGTACAAATAATAATATTGTTAATATAAAACTTTCTACGAAAGTATAAAATAAGGCAAGTATAGACGTTTTTTTCTGTATAATCTAAAATGGTAATAATTTTTTCATGACTGTACAAATCATAATATTGTTAATCTCGGAAACAACTGTATGACTGTTTCCAGAAATGTATTAAAATTTGTTCATCCTTCTATACAAATTAAACACAAGAAAGTACTGAAATCAATTTATTATAGTCAAGTACCCATAAGTTAACTTAACTGACATAATAAAACTTTTCGTACCAACTCAAAAATATTCAGCAGCGGGCATAAAGTACTACTTAAGGCCCAAGAGGCGTAATAGCTCACATACAGTTCCTACAAAATTTTATAGAACCTACACACTTTACGCCCGTGTGGGCAAAAATTATTTTAATTATATACTTAACTATCTTTTACTTCTTCGAGTAAATGTATGCTGAACCAATTACATGTAAGTACATTCAAATTGTTCATTGTAAATCAAACAAACGAAAGTTGTGAAATCAATTACCGATAGTCAAGTAATGCAAACAACTCTCCGAAACAACTGTATGACTACTCTCAGAAATGTATTCAAATTTTTTCATTTTTCTATAAAAATTAAACACAAGAAAGTACTGAAATCAATTTATTGTAGTCAAGTACCCATAAGTTAACTTGACTGACATAATAGAACTTTTCGTACCTTGTGTGTAAAATTACATTTTACGCCCATATTGTAACTTCAAAAATATTCAGCCAGCGGGCATAAAGTATTACTTAACGCCTAAGATACTTAATAGCTCACATACTCCAACAAAACCATATAACCTACGCACTTTACGCCCGTGTGGGTGAAAATTATTTTATAACTATTATGCCTTCTTTTCATTTCTAAAATTCATAAGAATTTTTTCAGATATTTACCAAAAGTCAAAGCCTATATAAAAAAATTACATAGTTACGAACACATTCCTATTTTTCATTATACTTTCTCAATTTTCAACTTTCTATAATGTTGCGCATCTTGGGAGGACAAGAGAAGTCTAGAGCGCTGCCCTAGCAGGGGTGGTCCTCCAATCTCCCACACATACTTGGCGGGCCCGACGGTTTGCAGTTTACCGGTGGGCTTTGTAAATGTAGAATACTAAATTTTTGCATAAATTGATTAACAATGCTTATATCTATAAGCCCACTATAAATAATAACATTGGCTCTAATTTTTAATTGATACCGCTTAAATATAATATCCCTACATGTGCAGAATCTCATGATTTACTTTCATTACCCAAAATAGTTTTCCTTGTGTCCGTCTTTTTTAAGCGGGAATGAGATAAGAAATGCATGTAAATTTATAGTTTACTCAAAAGTGCTTTAGATTTTATTAACCATTTTGTAAGCCACCTATTTTTTATCCTTTTCCCGTGTGGAAATATCGTATAAGATCTCATGTATTTCAGGCATCAGATCTCATATTATCTGCAATTTTATATATTATGGGATATCATATGAAATCTCATATGTGATCTGATGTCCGGTATTCTCATATGAGATCTGATGTCCGATATTCTCATATGAGATCTCATATGATATTTTCACGCAGGTTTGCAATTTCTTTTTAAAAACAGAGTGATCAGTATTTAATATGTAGATACAACCCATTTATACATTTTATCTGATCTTTAAACATATGAATATTTATATGAAAATGACCATGTCTACACCTTGAACTGCAAACCGTCGGGCCCGCCAAGTATGTGTGGGAGATTGGAGGACCACCCCTGCTAGGGCAGCGCTCTAGACTTCTCTTGTCCTCCCAAGATGCGCAACATTATAGAAAGTTGAAAATTGAGAAAGTATAATGAAAAATAGGAATGTGTTCGTAACTATGTAATTTTTTTATATAGGCTTTGACTTTTGGTAATATCTGAAAAAATTCTTATGAATTTTAGAAATGAAAAGAAGGCATAATAGTTATAAAATAATTTTCACCCACACGGGCGTAAAGTGCGTAGGTTATATGGTTTTGTTGGAGTATGTGAGCTATTAAGTATCTTAGGCGTTAAGTAATACTTTATGCCCGCTGGCTGAATATTTTTGAAGTTACAATATGGGCGTAAAATGTAATTTTACACACAAGGTACGAAAAGTTCTATTATGTCAGTCAAGTTAACTTATGGGTACTTGACTACAATAAATTGATTTCAGTACTTTCTTGTGTTTAATTTTTATAGAAAAATGAAAAAATTTGAATACATTTCTGAGAGTAGTCATACAGTTGTTTCGGAGAGTTGTTTGCATTACTTGACTATCGGTAATTGATTTCACAACTTTCGTTTGTTTGATTTACAATGAACAATTTGAATGTACTTACATGTAATTGGTTCAGCATACATTTACTCGAAGAAGTAAAAGATAGTTAAGTATATAATTAAAATAATTTTTGCCCACACGGGCGTAAAGTGTGTAGGTTCTATAAAATTTTGTAGGAACTGTATGTGAGCTATTACGCCTCTTGGGCCTTAAGTAGTACTTTATGCCCGCTGCTGAATATTTTTGAGTTGGTACGAAAAGTTTTATTATGTCAGTTAAGTTAACTTATGGGTACTTGACTATAATGACGTGGACGGCTGCTGTTGGAATTGGCCGCGAGGCTAGACCTAACAGTAGCAAACGTGGGACAGGCGACGACATACAGGAGACCCGGCTATGGCGCATCCATCCCAGACGTGACCTTTGTGACGACTGGACTTCTCCGAAATGTCGAGGGGTGGCGGGTGTTCGAGGGCTACACGGCCAGCGACCACCAGTACATCATCTTCGGAGTGACCGACAAAGCACAGAACAGAACAGGGACCGCCCAAACTCCCGCGGGATGGAACATGAAAAAACTAGACGTTGACAAACTGACGGCACAGCTGGACAGTGAACCGGACCCGACAACGGCGATCCCTCGCGGCATCGGTGGTAGGGAAAAGGCTGAAAAGCTAACAGAGAAAACGTCGGGGCTCTTGAGACGGCTCTGTGACGCCTCTATGCCAAGAAAACGGACGAGACGTAACAAAGAACCGGTGTACTGGTGGACCGAAGATATCGCGCGCCTCCGACGCGAATGCCTACGGCTCCGACGGAGGGCCCAGCGCGCCCGCAACAAAGCGGACGCGATGGCCCACTCGGAGGAGTACCGGGTAGCGCGCAAAGAACTGAGGCGCGCTATCAATGACAGTAAAAAGGAAAGTTGGACCAAACTGATTAACGAGGTGGACTCAGACCCTTGGGGAGCGGGTTACAAGATCGTCACCCGCAACCTGAGAGGCAACAATCCACCGGTAGTCAGGGACGAAGAAACGATGGACAGAATCATTGACGGACTCTTCCCTACACACTTTGAACAAGGGTGGGGGGGCGACGATACTAGCGGCGACGAGGTGCATGAGTTCACCCGGGGTGAGCTCAGCTTGGCTGTTGCGCAGCTCCCGGCGGGGAAGGCACCAGATCCGGACGGTATTCCAGCGGAAATCCTCGGGATTGTTGCAAAGCGACGCCCGGGGATACTCCTGAACCTATATAATACATGCCTGGCGGAGGGCGTGTTCAGCAAAGATTGGAAGACGGCGCGACTGATCCTCATTGACAAAGGAAAGGGTGGGGACCCGGACTCGCCGTCATCCTACAGACCGCTGAGCTTGCTGAATACACTTGGCAAGCTCTTCGAAATGCTCCTGAGACCGCGAATCCAACAGGCGGTTCGGGACGCTGGCGGCCTGAACGACAGACAGTACGGGTTCAGACAAGGACGGTCGACGATAGGAGCGATCCAAAAAGTGATCGACTCCTTTGACAGAGCACAGACTAGACCCCACAAGAACAGGCCAATAGTGCTCATGGCAACACTCGACGTACGAAACGCTTTCAATTCGGTGAGGTGGACGGACATCGTGCGGGCATTCTCCGACGCTTTCCCGCTGCCCCCATACCTTCTCCGAATCCTCAAGGACTATCTACGAGACCGTTACATTACGTACGGGACGCAGACTGGGGTTAAGAAAAGAAAAATGACGGCGGGAGTAGCGCAGGGCTCGATCCTTGGCCCCGATATTTGGAACGTAGGTTACGATGAGGTGTTGGATCTTCCGATGCCGCCAGGGGTCTATCTGGTCGGCTACGCAGACGATCTGGTCATCGTCATCACGACCAAGGATACACAACTGGCTCAGATGAGGCTGACCCAAGCCATGAGACGGGTGGACGAATGGATGCAAAGCCGGGGACTACAGCTGGCCATGCAAAAGACGGAGTTACTATACCTAACTAGGAAACGGATAGACACGACGATACCCATGACGGTGGGGACGTCCGTTGTGCATCCTGGACGGTCCGCCAAATACCTGGGGGTGACCCTGGATACGAGGATGACCTTCTGGCCGCACATACGTGGCGTCGCTGAGAGAGCGGCATTAAAGGCCGCCGCCCTCGCCCGCCTCATGGCAAATACGAAGGGACCGAGACCGAGCGTACGACGACTGCTTATGACAGTGACCAACTCGATGCTCCTTTATGGGGCCGAGATATGGGCGGACGCGACGCGAATAGAGAAGTACCGCAAAAAGATCGCGGCGGTACAAAGACTGGGAGCGCTGCGAATCGCGTGCGCGTACCGCACCGTCGCAGAGGTGGCGGTACTAGTGATCGCAGGGGTTGTCCCAGTAGACCTTCTCGCTCTCGAGCGGAAGAGGATCTACGAGTACAGCGAAGAAAGGGGAAGAGCGAGGGCCTCCATAGACGCACGGACGACGACGCTGACATCCTGGCAAACGCGATGGACAGACAGCGACAAAGCCAAGTGGACGAGACGCCTCATAACGGACGTGCGACTCTGGCATAAGAGAGGAGCTGGGGAGGTGAATTTTTACCTGACCCAGTTCCTATCCGGACACGGATACTTCCGCCAGTATCTGCATCGGATGGGGAAAGTAACGACCCCGTCCTGCAGGTACTGCGGACATAATAGAGACGACGCGGAGCACACATTTTTCGTGTGCCCCCGCTGGATAGTCGCGAGACACAGACTACAGACGAAGACAGGTGACATCACACCGGAGAACGTCGTGACACTGATGCTGTCAAGCAAACAAAACTGGGACGACATAGCACGCTACGTGACTCACGTACTACAAGGCAAAAAGACTGACGGTTGCCTTGAAAACTGATACAGAAGACGAAAAACAGACAGACGAGACAAGATATATAAGATTGCCGTAGGGCATAGAAACGCCGACCGGTCCGAAGTAATGTGTATAACAGTTCCGGACCGGATTCCGGTGAACGCCGCGGGAAAGGTTTTGGGTGTTTAGGGGGTAGAAATCCCTCACACCGCGGAGCCCGGCGCTTCGTGATGGTCTTAGTGGGCCCCCCTCCATGCTGTAAGCAAGGACGGGGGCCTCGGAAGATTCACCTAGTACCTCGGAAAAACAAAAAAAAAAAAAAAAAACTTGACTATAATAAATTGATTTCAGTACTTTCTTGTGTTTAATTTGTATAGAAGGATGAACAAATTTTAATACATTTCTGGAAACAGTCATACAGTTGTTTCCGAGATTAACAATATTATGATTTGTACAGTCATGAAAAAAATTATTACCATTTTAGATTATACAGAAAAAAACGTCTATACTTGCCTTATTTTATACTTTCGTAGAAAGTTTTATATTAACAATATTATTATTTGTACAGTCATGAAAAAAATTATTACCATTTGTAGAGTTCTTATTGAATAGATGAGATTAGTCATACAGTTAGTTTCGAAGAGTTGTTTGCATTACTTGACTATCGATAATTGATTTCACAACTTTCGTTTGTTTGATTTGCAGTGAACAATTTGAATGTACTTACTTACGTATAATTTGTTCTGCATACAATGATTCAAAGAATTAAAAGACTTTTTCACTGGTATTCATTTGATTTCTTTTAAAAAATTATAAATATTATTATTTTATAGATTATACATACAGAAAAAACGTCGATACTTGCCTTATTTTATACTTTCGTAGAAAGTTTTATATAATAACACTACTATTATTTGTACAGTCATGAAAAAAATATTACCATTTTTAGAGAGTTCTTATTTAATAGATACGACTAGAAAAAATAAAAGGACTAGACAAATTGTGTTGTTAGAACGTACTTAGAAAATTAGCTTTTAAAAACGTGTTGATTGTTTTAGTAAATATTTAAGCTCTCATTAAAGTTTTTGGTACTCAGTTTAACGGATGTTGAGAGAGAGGCAAAGGGGAGGGGAGAGAAAGAGAGAGACGGAGAGAGAGGGCGAAAGAGAAAGGGAGGGAGAGAGAGAGGGACAGAGTGGGAGGGAGAGAGAGGAAGAGAGAGAGGGAGGAAAAGGGGGGAAGAGAGGAATTAGCTTTTAAAAAACGTATTGATTGTTTTAAAAAAATATTTAAGCTCTCATTAAAGTTTTTGGTACTCAGTTTGACGGATGTTGAGAGAGCGGGATAGAGGGAGAGAGAGAGAGGAGGGAAAGAGTGGGAGGAGGAGAGAGAGGTAGATTATTATTATAAATTCAAGTTAAATAAAAGCGATTGTAAATTGCAAAATAAATATTTCAAATTCTTGGGCACCCATTTGAATGTAAATAAATATTTAATAGTTATTATAAGGAATGTTACAAACAGTTATAAACAATTCGTAACGTATTATATACAATACAGCAATGATAAATTTAAACATCATTCATGATTTTAAAATTTTCACCAAGGGCTTTTAAATTAACCACTTTTCTAGTAATAAGCATAGCAATTTTTTCTGCTTAATAACATTACAAACTCATTTCTACATTAAAATATATAAGATCTCAATCACTTTATTGCAGATGGAAGCTTTACATAATTTATTACAGGAAATTGACAATTATAAAAATAAAATCACGGATGAAGCCATTAAAGCCGATTGTTTTTTGTCTGATATATTGCTTCAAAATTACAAGGAGAAATTCCAAATACAATATAGAGAGCATCAAAGAAATCTTAGCAGAAATGCTCGTCATAGAGCAACGTCTGTTTGTTTTGATAATCAATTTTTTCATCCTAAATTATTTATAAATGGAAAACCTGTAATGCAGCTTTTTTTATATAATTTATATGGAAAAATAACTGAAAGAGACTTAATTGAATTTCTAAATCAGAAGGAATTACGTGATTTCTCGATATCTCAAGTGTTTTATAAAGCTAAAAAGACCTATGCAATCATTAATTGTGATAGTTTAGTGACATCATGCAAAATGCAAATAGCTTCATGTTTGTAAGAGCTAAAGTGGACCTATCAAAAACACAAAACCAGTTTTATTAAATTAAAACCTCATGAATCCTGCTACAGCAACAAAAATATTTGTGCAAGCAGCGAGACTTGCAATGTGCAATTTAAAGATGTTTTTAATGAGTTCATAACAAACTCTCTGATCGTTAAAATGACTGCAGCGTATTTAAGCGCAAAAGATTTCTTTAGTTTTTATGAAGCCTGTAACTACCCTTGTTCTTTCAAGTCTGCTAATATTACCTTCGATTCTTCTATATATATATATATATATATATATATATATATATATATATATATATATATATATATATATATATATATATATATATATATATATATATATATATATATATATATATATATATATATATATATATATATATATATATATATATATATATATATATATATATATATATATATATATATATATATATATATATATATATATATATATATATATATATATATATATATATATATATATATATATATATATATATATATATATATATATATATATATATATATATATATATATATATATATATATATATATATATATATATATATATATATATATATATATATATATATATATATATATATATATATATATATATATATATATATATATATATATATATATATATATATATATATATATGGTACTACAGCATTCTGAGGACTTTTTTCGGTACAGACACCGACTTTTGAGGATTTTTTAGCATTTTGAGGAGCATCCTCAAAATTCCTCGGTACCCGCTTAGCATTTTGAGGATTTTCTGCGGCGTCCACAATAGTGTGTGACGGCACCGTCTACGTCATTTCATAAAAAGAAAGAATTTTTTTCACATATTGACGAAACATGATCATAGCCCTGAACCACTACTAACCTATCTACACTACTGCACCAAGGGTTGTAAGTGCGACCGGCGCTACAGGGAGTTTCCCCAAGCTGCCATAAAAACGACGACGCAGCGCACATATTAATTTCCAGTTTAGAATCTTATAGTTATCACCTTTCTTAAATTCATCCTTCGGCTTCTTGTTAAAACTTTTTCTCTTATTGGTGAATGCCGAATAACAAATAAGAATTAAAAGTTATATTCGATCCCCGGGTATAATAAACAAAGGACTGATAACAAAGACTATTTCATTTTTATACAATCAACAGTAACCCACCTTAATAGAAATGTTAGTCAGAAATAGCAATTTTTTCAATAAACTTTATATTTTAAAATTATGTACCAATTCGAATAAAATATTATCATATGTAAATTTAAAATCTTTAAGTGAATTATACTAATAATTCATTAACACTCTAGTTGCAAAATATGGCTAATTTTATATAAAGTTATGTTCTGAATAATAAGTTTACTGCGAATTGTTAAACAAACAAATCACAATTGTAATTCCTACTTTAATACGTTTGACTTAACTAACAACCGTTCGGAACGCGAGGTGTAAGAGTATATAAGGTTTAACATTCACAATCACAAATAAATATAAATTATAATAATTACTTTAAGACACATTCATGAAGGAATATTTTCCCTACTCGAATAATAAAACTTATTCAACTTTCTATTTTTCTTCCGCTATAAATAAATAAAATGTTTTTATTACATATCATAAATTTAATAAACATTTTAAACAATTACATGTGGATTGGAAATATTCCTTCAAAATGTAGAGCTAGCCTTAAGAAGACGATAGCCCTAGTATATACGCTATCTGAGGGCTGCAAAACACATGGCCCATACTAAATATAGATACGACGCTTTCCCACGCAGGGACGCGCTTTTCTGAATTTTTGAATACACGACTTATACTATATACTGAAAAGATTATTTACATTATTAGACAATATATCTCTCAAACCGTTAAAGATAAAATTGTTTTAACAACTTTGAATATTAAATATAGCAGTAAGGAAATTAGGAAAAATAATACTAATTCCATATTCTTTTGTTAAATTGCAATCAACAGCTTTTTGCTTGTTTCCGTATTAATAATATTAAGATCTATTAACAAAAACCCAAAAATATAACTCTATAACTAACCATATGCATTTTGTAAACGCAACCAATAAACATGAAAAGAATCTTTATTAACAAACGATAAATAATTACTATAATATTTATTATATTACATAAAGCAACAAGTTATGTTAACCACTAGTTTATTTAAATTTAGTTAGAGAAACATTTATTAAAAATAGTTATCCCGTAAAATTTATTGATAAAATGATTGATGAGAGAGTGTGGGAAATTTATAATGGTGGATTGAAGCAGCGGGTAGATAATCAAACAAGGAATAGAAATGGAAAGAATGCATATTTTAGTTTACCATATGTTAGAGGTTTGTCGGAAAGGATTAGAAGGGTTTTTAGTAAACATAATATTCAAGTTTTCTTTAGAAATGATAATAATTTAGAAAGGTTATTTAGTAATTGTAAAGACAAGGATGATAAATGTTTGAAATCGGGAGTTGTTTATAAAATTAATTGTAGGGATTGTAATGGTTGTTATATTGGTCAAACGGGTAGATATTTGAAAAAGAGAATATATGAACATCAATATAGTTTACGCAGCTCAAGTTGTACATCGGGTTTGAAAGAACATTGTTTAAATAGTTTGCATTCTTTCGATTTTGGGAGTGTGGATATTTTGGAACAGGGGATTAAGAATAAATATAAGAGGGAAAGCCTTGAAAGTATTCACATTCTAAGAAATCGGAATAATGTAAATTTAATGATAGAGTCAAGTAAATTAGATAACATTTATCATTCTTTATTAATTTAAGTGAGAATGGCAAGTTGGAGAGGGGAATGTGGAGGGTGGTGGGGTAAGAGAAAAGAAGGGGGTATGGGTGCATGGTATATAAGGAGGTGTATCGCGGGTTTTATTTCAGTCCCTGAGGA
The DNA here is from genome assembly GCA_036365515.1 of Torymus aiolomorphi. NCBI lineage: Eukaryota > Metazoa > Arthropoda > Insecta > Hymenoptera > Torymidae > Torymus > Torymus aiolomorphi. The sequence continues at coordinate 180,788,010 of CM070874.1, forward strand.
GGAGCCGGAGCAGGCTCGAAACGTCGGACAATGTGGTGGTGGTGGGCAGTCAGATCGTCCTTTGCTAACAAAGTTTTTCCAGATTTTAATTAAGTTTTTATTTCAGATTCTGCGGGGTGATTATAAACAAGGGCAATCTGACTGCCATAAATATTAATTATTTTAATTTAATTTGTAAGACTGTAAGACCGATGGAAAAATTCTTATCAGTTGATATTAAATTGCAGTCGACATAAGTAATATTTTTAATGATAAAACTAAGGTCTATTAAAGGTGGGGTAAAATGTTTTTTAGAGATATATATGGGATTTATGGGAAGGTGGTAAAAGATTATTGCTCAAAATGGGTAAAAATGGTTTTAAGGATTGTAATTTTAAAGGAGCAACTCACTTTTCTTCTAAGGTGTAAAAAATCAAATATTTTTCCTAAACATATTGGAAAAAATTTGATGATAAGGGTTTTTATCGGGATTACAATAAAAGAGTTTCTTATGATCTACGGAAAAATATTTTCTTTTTCAAAAATAAATTACTTAACTTAGAAATTAGAGATTTGAATTTTGAAATTAATCGTTTGAATAAATATTTATTAGAGCTTGAAAGATATTTATATAATAAAATAGAACAGAATGATTTGCAAGAATTTTTTCGTGGTCAAAAGAGGCACTTTGAAAAAGTAAAATATAACCATAGGAGTAAATTAAAAAGAAAATTTGAATATTTAAAGCATAGAAAACACTCTCAGGTCAATCAAACTAACAATGTTAATAAGGATTGGTTTAGAAATTTAACTGACAAAGTAATACCAGAAGAAGTGGTAAATATCATGTCAAAGGGTGCTAAATTTGGAATATCATATTCAAGTAAATCTCTTCCGATCAAGAATATCATCGCTGAGGTAGAAAGTAGTATGAGTAGTTTTAATCTGGAGTTTAAAAAAGAATGTAGGAGTTCTTTAGTTAAAGTTGTTAATAATTTTAAAAGAGAACATAGATTTGATAATTATTTGAACAGTAATTTATTCCATGAATTAAAAATAACGAAGAAATTCTTGAGAGAGAATCCGAATATGATCTTCCAAAAAGCAGATAAAGGAAATGTAACTGTAGTTTCAGATAAAAGGGATTATATTAATAAAATTCAACTTATGTTGGAGGATGATACCACTTATGTGAAAATTAGGAATCCACATATCAATAGACTACAAGATAAATTGAAAGAATTATTGATGCATTGGAAAACAAAAGCTTATATTAAGGATAGTATGTTTAAATATTTAAAATGTGAAAATGGCACTGTAGCTAAATGTTATGGGCTTCCTAAGATTCACAAAGAACAGTTGACATATAGAATAATAATATCATCGATAAATTTTCCGACGTATAGACTTGCTAGATTTTTGTCTAATATATTGTTCAAGATAGTGGGTAAAACAAATTCATATATTAAAGATAGTTGGAGTTTTTATGGTATAATGAAAGATATTATTATTCCGAATGATCATAGGATGGTTTCATTGGATGTAGTATCTTTGTTTACAAATATACCTTTAGAGTTGTTGAATGATATTATACAAGATAAATGGTCTGAAATTAAAGTACATACTAGTTTAACAAAAGATGAATTTATAAAGGCACTTAATTTGGTTTTTAAAAACACAATTTTTTCTTTTGATAATAGTCTATATGAACAAAAATATGGTTGTCCAATGGGATCACCTTTGTCACCTGTTATAGCCAATTTAGTAATGGAAAAATAGGAAAGTATTGCTTTGTCTAAGTTGGTTTTTCAGCCAATTATTTTTAAAAGATATGTTGATGACATTTTTGCAGTTGTACCAGAATGTTTTGTGGATGAAATGGTGGATGTGTTTAATTCTATCCATGATAGAATTAAATTCACAAAAGAAGTTGAGAAAGATTATCAATTGAGTTTTTTAGATATTAGAGTCATTAGAGGTAATAATAATAGAGTGAAATTAGATTGGTATAGAAAACCTACATGGTCAGGTAGATTTTTAAATTTTGATTCTCACCACCAATTCGGAAACAAGACAGGTGCGATCAAAGGTGTCATTGACAGAGCGATTAAATTGTCACATAAAGATTTTAGGAAAAAGAATTTAAATTTAGTTAGAGAAACATTTATTAAAAATAGTTATCCCGTAAAATTTATTGATAAAATGATTGATGAGAGAGTGTGGGAAATTTATAATGGTGGATTGAAGCAGCGGGTAGATAATCAAACAAGGAATAGAAATGGAAAGAATGCATATTTTAGTTTACCATATGTTAGAGGTTTGTCGGAAAGGATTAGAAGGGTTTTTAGTAAACATAATATTCAAGTTTTCTTTAGAAATGATAATAATTTAGAAAGGTTATTTAGTAATTGTAAAGACAAGGATGATAAATGTTTGAAATCGGGAGTTGTTTATAAAATTAATTGTAGGGATTGTAATGGTTGTTATATTGGTCAAACGGGTAGATATTTGAAAAAGAGAATATATGAACATCAATATAGTTTACGCAGCTCAAGTTGTACATCGGGTTTGAAAGAACATTGTTTAAATAGTTTGCATTCTTTCGATTTTGGGAGTGTGGATATTTTGGAACAGGGGATTAAGAATAAATATAAGAGGGAAAGCCTTGAAAGTATTCACATTCTAAGAAATCGGAATAATGTAAATTTAATGATAGAGTCAAGTAAATTAGATAACATTTATCATTCTTTATTAATTTAAGTGAGAATGGCAAGTTGGAGAGGGGAATGTGGAGGGTGGTGGGGTAAGAGAAAAGAAGGGGGTATGGGTGCATGGTATATAAGGAGGTGTATCGCGGGTTTTATTTCAGTCCCTGAGGAGGAGCCGGAGCAGGCTCGAAACGTCGGACAATGTGGTGGTGGTGGGCAGTCAGATCGTCCTTTGCAAACAAAGTTTTTCCAGATTTTAATTAAGTTTTTATTTCAGATTCTGCGGGGGTGATTATAAACAAGGGCAATCTGACTGCCATAAATATTAATTATTTTAATTTAATTTGTAAGACTGTAAGACCGATGGAAAAATTCTTATCAGTTGTATCTTAACACATTGATATTAAAAGCAATTAATTAAATTTCAAATATTTAAAATAAACAATAGAAGCTCTAAGAAAAGTGTATTAACTTAATAAGATAACTTAATAATATAATTGAATTATTAGCTAGAAAGAATAATCTAATGTTTTCATAAAGTTTGCATAAGAAAATTTCACCAATTACATAAAATAATACATTTTATGAAAACCGTTACTGAGGACCTATACAGAAAATGTCTCGCACATCTGGAAACTCTTATCTTCCCCTAAGATGCTGCGTAGCATATACAAACAGCGAAAAATACGATTTTTATTCAAGAAAACCTTTCGTTTCTTTACCCTGCGACAAATATTATTTTCCAATCTTGAAACTTATAAGACTTATATTTACTTAACTATTTTACATTTTTAATTTTTAACAACACAGTTCAGCTGCAATAATTTTTCTTTACATTTTCATATAAAATCCATCTCCAAACAACACTTTAAAAATAACTGTTTATTTATAATTTCAATGATTTATTATTATTTTTCTTATGGAAACTTAGTAGTTTTATATTTTTATAATAATTTCATTTTCTAACAATTACAAATATTCACATCCAAAGCTTGAAAGACTGATTACTTAATTAATCGATGAATAAATATAAAAATAATAAATTTTATGATTGGAAATAATCTAAAAACACATTCTATGTAAACCCTAAGAGAATCATTTATGTCACTGCGTTAATATTAAGTGAAACATTATAATTAAATAAATAATAGTGATATTTACGACAAATTTGTAAACATGTTTATAATATTTAGCTTGACTGTTTAGTTTCACCATTTCTTATGAAACTTCATATTATTGTAAAATTATATTAATTATTTTTCTGTAAAACTAAAATTATATTTTTCGATTTTTTATATTCACTATAACTCCACTTCTAATCAACGTATAACCACCGCTCAAATTTGTAATAGCTTATTATAAAAATACCTATTAAAATAAAATAGTAACTAAATTGCGAAATTGCGATATCTAACAATATTAAATAAAGTGAAGAAAACTGTGAAAAAGTCAGTGACAAGATTGAAGAGTGAGGGAGATAGGTATATCTTCTGTCTCTCTCTTCTCTCTTTCTCTGTCACTCCTATAGCGTTCTCTCTCACTCCTTAAGGAAGATACGAGCCGCCGGAAAATACCATAGAGAAGGGATGAGCGACCGCTCTCTACCGCTCTCTATGTTAAAACATAGGATTTTCCCCACTCGGCTGAAAATTGACGTTTGGAAGGGATGCCACCCCCGCACCATTGGACACCGCTTTCCCGCACCACTCGCTCCATTTAACATTACGGATATGCAAAGCATCAACCGTCGTTACAAATGTCAACCAGCGATTCGTTAACACAAGATGACGCAACTACCCGATTCGACACCGCAGTTTTTCCAGCCGAAGAAGAGGAGGAGCAACTGGTTTAAATACGCCGAACGCGCACTGCTGAGTGTGCAGTTCACCACAAGCCTCACAAGTTTTTCTGAACTGACGGGTGTAGTTCAACACAAGCCTCACAAGCTTTTCTGAACTGACGGGTGCAGTTCACCACAAGCCTCACAAGCTTTTCTGAACTGACGGGTGCAGTTCACCACAAGCCTCACAAGCTTTTCTGAACTGACGGGTGCAGTTCACCACAAGCCTCACAGGCTTTTCTGAACTGACGGGTGCAGTTCACCACAAGCCTCACAAGTTTTTTTGAACTGACCAAAGCAGTCAGACCAACACAAGCCTCACAAGCTTTGCTGACTACTCAAACAGATCTACAAGCCTCACAAGCTTTAAGATCCTGTACGAACACTCAAATTTCAACTCAAATAAATATTCAAATTATTCAAAATTCTAGTTTAATTTCTTTTACAAATTTCTAAAATTCCAAAATTCCTATATCCAAAAAATTATAAGAGAAAAGGAAATTTACAAAAAGGAGAAGGTAAATAAAATCTTCAGTTTAATATATTCTAAATTACTTTTCCAAGCCATATGTTGTTACGACCTTACGGGTAAGCATACTCCTATTGGTTTGGAAAGGAATTAAAGTAAACATAACTTTGATTGTACGACCTTACGGGTAAGCGCACTGGTTATGTTTACGAAGAATATTTAAATTTATAAGAAAGTTTAAATTAAATTACCAAAATCTTCAGTTTAATATATTCTAAATTACTTTTCCAAGCCATATGTTGTTACGACCTTACGGGTAAGCATACTCCTATTGGTTTGGAAAGGAATTAAAGTAAACATAACTTTGATTGTACGACCTTACGGGTAAGCGCACTGGTTATGTTTACGAAGAATATTTAAATTTATAAGAAAGTTTAAATTAAATTACCAAAATCTTCAGTTTAATATATTCTAAATTACTTTTCCAAGCCATATGTTGTTACGACCTTATGGGTAAGCATACTCCTATTGGTTTGGAAAGGAATTAAAGTAAACATAACTTTGATTGTACGACCTTACGGGTAAGCGCACTGGTTATGTTTACGAAGAATATTTAAATTTATAAGAAAGTTTAAATCTACATATGAAAATCAATTATTGCTTGAAAACTTTTTTCCAAAGAAAAGAAAAGTGAGGAACATTAATCTCAATAATGAATAAGAAAATTTAGAAAAAAAAGGAGAATTTAAAATCAATTGCGAGCTCTGCTCTTAATAGGGGAGGGCGAATCTGAGAAACCACTGAGATTGGGTAAAATTGGTCTTTCGCACACACATCATTTTCCTGGGTTCGTGACCTTATTCCTTGTCCATACGGGGGTACGTGGGGTCAAGAAAACGATCTTTACAAGACGTTCGTGCTACCCACCGTTGGTCCTTATAAAAACCCAAAATCCTGAACCCGAAAAAAATTAGTCAAAACTTGTTTCAACGATAATAGTGAATTTCAATATTACACTCCTTTCCACAGCTCGTCCATGGTTTATTAGCTAGCGCAGCTACAGCCAAAAAAGAGCATAACTCCTAATCGAGTTAATCATCCAGTCGTGTCGTGTTTTCGGACGTGACAAGTGTGTTAATACAGTAATTTCGGAAATTCCGTAATATTTTTCCGTAAAAGTGGGCGCCGCAGGCGTCGTGGTGTTAGTCAATAACCTTAGGGTCATTATTTCTTTAGTCACGCGCTTGTGTCCTGATCGTTTATAACAATGTTTATATCTGTGTCACTACTGTTGTACAAAATCTTTATGAAATCCTCAAAAGGATCCCAGGATAAAATTTTATATATATATATATATATATATATATATATATATATATATATATATATATATATATATATATATATATATATATATATATATATATATATATATATATATATATATATATATATATATATATATCATTATACGGTATTTTGAGGATTTCATAAAGAATTTGTACAATAGTGGTGACACAAATATAAACATTGTTAGAAACAACCAATAAACAAGCGCGTGACTAAAGAAATAATGACCCTAAGGTTATTGACTAACACCACGACGCCTGCGGTGCCCGCTTTTACGGAAAAATATCACGGAATTTCCGAAATCGATGTATTAACACACTATTGTGGAAACCGCTGAAAAATCCTCAAAATACCTCTCGAGTGCTTTGGACTTTTGAGGAGACCCCTCAAAATGCCTACAAAATCCTCAAAATTCGGTATATATGACTTATATAATCCTCAAAATGCGTCCCAGATGTGAATATATATATATATATATATATATATATATATATATATATATATATATATATATATATATATATATATATATATATATATATATATATATATATATATATATATATATATATATATATATATATATATATATATATATATATATATATATATATATATATATATATATATATATATATATATATATATATATATATATATATATATATATATATATATATATATATATATATATATATATATATATATATATATATATATATATATATATATATATATATATATATATATATATATATATATATATATATATATATATATATATATATATATATATATATATATATATATATATATATATATATATATATATATATATATATATATATATATATATAAAGACCTATACACGTTATTTCTGGTAATCTACAGGGTCCTCAGAATATATATCAGAAACACGTAACATTTTCGGAAAATGCAGTAAAAGACTACTGCATGAGACGCATAACAGTCACGCGCAGAATGTCTTTTCGAAAAAGCGCATGCACGATGAGAGCCTCGCGCGGGCTGAGCGTGGTGGCGCAATGTCTCCCATTGTTATTAGCAGACCAGCAGTTGGTGCTGTTAAAGCAGAAAAAACCCGCTGCTAACTGCTTTAGCAGAATGTTTTCTCAAAGAGAATTGAAAAATTACATCAAATAATTTTTTTAAATGTATATTTTAATATAAAACTTCATTCCTTCGGTACATCTGATTTTCCATAAATACATTATTGAAAATGATCAAGAAAATTATATTTAAAATAGTTATGTAGTAATTATTAAATTGGAAATTAAAAAGTTTAAGGTATTATCACATGCAATTTATTGAGTTTATTAATTAATTGAATTTCTTCGAAAACCTGCTAACTCAGCATTTGCTTCAAAACCCCACCAACTCAGAGATGACTTCGAAAATCCACCACCTCTTAGAATGGTATCAAAAACCATATAACTCAGCGAAGGTTTTAAATATACTCTAACATGTTTTTTTTCTTCTTCAATTTTATAGTGCTAGCTCTAGAATGTTAAAGTACAATTTCTGTATAGGCGATGAAAAAAATTATTTTCCATTTTTCCATATTTTTTTTTATTTTTTTAACCGACTTAATATTATCCGATCGGGCGGACTAAAATATGGATTGATAGGTAAATTCAAGACCTTTAAGAAAATGAGCTTACATCCAACCGATATCCAAACCCGGCGATGAAAAAAAAAAATTTCGATTTTTCCATATTTTTATTTTTTATTTTTTAAATACTTAATATTATCCGATTAACTATATAATTGAACTTGCACAACTTCAAAATAAACTTGAGATATTTGCCAAAGATAAACTTGATACCTCTGCCCAGTTTCGAGTTATACCGCGAACAAATTCATTACACACACACACACACACACACACACACACACCTACACACACACACACACACATACACACACACACACACACGCGCACTCACGCACGCACGCACGTACGCACGCACGCACGCACACACACACAGACATTTTCTAGAAAACGCATATTTCGACTCAGGGAGCTCAGAAATATGGAAAATCATCAAAATCTCGAGGTCGAAAAATTTCACCGTTACCAAGCTTTCTCTTTGAGAAAGCAATAGAGTAAATATTTTGATTAAGGTGGTTCTCCAGGTTTTGATGATATCTACGGGGTTACTGAAACTTTGCATAACTAATCATTAATACTTCAAGAAGTTGTATCCGAAAGATTGGATCAGCTTGCTAGGGAAAAATTGGAGAAAAACTATTTTGAAAACGGCAACTGTAGCATAGACTTATATGTCCCGAAGGTCTAAGGGGACCGGAAATGAAAGGGTTTTTTATTGATAGAAATCTATCTCAAATTTGAGAAATGAGATTCTAATAGTTTTGCATGTAGCTTTCAAAATATCCAACGAAAAATACCGGTTGCCAGGCTAAATCGTAAAATATTAAGTATTAAAGTTGGCGATATCTCGTAGGTTAATTTAGAATGCGCCACGCTGCTTAGCAACGACGCAATTCGTTCTAATAAACACAAGAAATGTTACTATATGATCATTCAAATTATGTCAATGGGTTTTGAGCATTTTCTATATTATCTAACAATATTATTTTATAAATTGGCCTTTTCTAGGTCCACTTTTTATTCTAGGTTTACTTATACAAAAACTTTTTAGATTTGGAGTCATATTTTCTTATGAAATAGTTAATATGTACTATTTTAACTTACACTTGCATATCTAGCAGAAAGACACGATTCATAAACAAAGACATTTAATTGATTTTACTACGTAGACAAATTGACTTCAAATAAGTGGTTTAATATTTGCATTAAATAACATATATGAACGCAAACTGCCATACATTTCGTAAAAAATATAAAAAATATTATTAAATCATTTTCGATCTATATTTGATTAGTTTTCAGAAGATTTTATTTGCACCACTCATTTGACTAAAGAGTTGCTGGAGAACCTCCTTAACAAATAATTCAAAGTATAATCTTTAAAAAATTTTTCCACTAATAAATAGTATTATTACCTACAATTTGCCCCTGCCCTTCGCTGATAATATTCATCTGGCTCTTGTGTACATCTTATTAAATATTTATTTGTAATTTATTGATTGCCGTAGGTTATTTTTGCAGTAACATCATGAAATGACTTGAAATTGTAGGTAAATCTTTGTTTCTATATTCGAATGACTGCTTTTATTTGTTAGTTTTCCTTAAAACTCATTTTTAATTTTTATTTTCTATGAAACATCTCATGTTTTAATATTTTTTATAATAAATTATTTAATTTTAATAACTTATTTTTTTTCTAAAATCTATTTTAAAAAAATAGCAAACAAAAGCACTATACAATGTAAAAACAAATATTTACCTAAAAATTCAATTCATTTCAATTAATGGTTAAAAAATAAAGTTGCGGAAAAGACCCTGTAGACACAAAAAAACCAAGTTTTATAGAAATAAAGTTTAAAATTGGAGTTTATTAGAACTTATACGGCTATAGCCTTTGAGAACTTACCAAAACTTTATTATCATTATGTATACAGTATACTTTCTATAAAAAATGTAAAAAGGACACACACATACACAGAAGCGCACACATGTACACACAAAGAGAGACAGAGAGAGACGGAGAGGCAGAGATGCACATACAATTACATACACTCGCACACGTAGACGCACACACACACACACACACACACACACACACACACACACACACACACACACACACACACACACACACACACACACACACACACACACACACACACACACACACACACACACACACACACACACACACACACGCGCGCACACGCAGTATCACACACATACACACAGAAAGAGATGCACACACACAGTTATACAGACGCACAAACACACACACACACGCGCAGAGACGCACATGTATAGAGATGTCGAAACACATACACTTACACGCACAAACACACATAGATACACGCACGCACAGAGACGCACATACATACACCCAAAGAGAGAGGGAGAGAGAAGAGAGGGACGGAGAGGGAGAGATACATGCATACACACAGAGAGAGTCGCACACACAATTACATACGCACGCACACACAGAGAAGACACGCACACCCAGACGCACACACATACACACGGAGAGAGATGCACTCAGTTACACACACGCACACACAGAGGCACACCCACTCTGAGACGCACACACATACGCTTACACACACAGAAGCGCACACATGTACACACAAAGAGAGAGACGGACAGAGACGGAGAGGCAGAGAGATGTACATACAATTACATACACTCGCACACACAGAGACGCACACACACGCATACACACAGAAACGCACACGCACACACATACACACAGAGAGAGATGCACACACACAGTTATACACACGCACACAGAGACGCACACTCACATACACACACGCAAAGACGCACATACAGAGGGAGGCACATACAGAGAGACGCACACACACATACACTTACACGCATACATACACACGCGCAGAGACGCACATATATAGAGATGCCGAAATACATACACTTACACACACACAAACACACACAGAGACACGCACGCACAGAGACACACACACATACACGCAAAGAGAGAGGGAGAGAGAAGAGAGAGACGGAGAGGGAGAGAGATGGATGCAGACACAATTACATACACACGCACACACAGAGCCGCACACACGCATATACACAGAGACGCAGACGCACACACAGACGCACATACAATCACACAGAGTCGCACACACAATTACATACACACGCACACACGCAGATACGCACATATATAGAGATGCCGAAACACATACTTACACACACACGCTGAGACGCACATAGATACAGACGCACACACATACATTTACACACACATACATACACATTACACCCACACAGAAACGCACGCAATGCCACAGACGCACACACACGTACAGAGAGGGGGAGAAAGAACAGAAGAACGGAGGGGGAGAGATGCACACACAATTACATACACACGTACACACAGAGACGCACACATACACACATACACACAGATACGCACTCGGACACACAGCGCACACACATACACACAAAGCGAGATGCACATAGTTACACACACGCACACACAGAGACGCACCCACACGCAGAGACGCACATTCATAGAGACGCATACACACATACACACACAGAGACGTACACACAACACACACGCATACACAGAGATGCACATACCTGCACAGTGAGGCGTACACACGCACATAGATACGCACACACACGCAGAGACGCACACATAGAGACGTGCGCGCGCACACACACAAACCCTTTCAGTGTCTGGTTCTCTACCAACGAACAATTCTGGTACAACCGAAATTTAGTATCTGTAATTTCGGCGATAGTCGAAATTAGGTAAACACCCCATATGTTGATAACAACATAACCTTAAAATGGTGTTTTTCTTTGGTTAGTGAAGCAGTTCGGCAACTGAGTCTTTGAAAATCGGAGAATGAGTGGACGAAACTAATTGGCGCAGTAGCCAGTAGTGTAATCGTTCAACTATAGTTCATTTTGACATGGGCGGGGAAGTCGCTTTGCTCGAGCAAAATGTCAGATGAGCTAAATAATCGACTTACGCGCTAGTTTCAAATATTATTTTATATCACCAGCGCCGAAAAATCATACCAAAGTTGTGATTTTGAGGCTAGAGTGGTATAAAAGTTTTTTCCGTGCATACACAGATATACGCAGGCAAACACACACTCATCCACACACACACACATACACACACACTTGGTGTTGGCCTCAGTCTTCTTCTCTGCAAATGCAAGTCTGATGACTTGTTTCTACTCATTGACTGCAGGGGATTCAGGGGTGTATTTAAATTTCTTCACGATGTAAAGTATGCCTATTTTTCCTTGTTTGAAACAGGTCACAGCAATGAATTTTATTGTTAATAGTAACATCCAAAACCGTGCCAGATCTGTTGCCAGTAATACGGGCGACACCTTGTAAGGAATAAAAGTCTCTTCCTGCAAGTGCTGTCACCAGAAACAATAAGTCCAGTATTTGTAGGTGTTAACTTGACTTCTTCTTTCACTGTGTGTTCATGGACTCTTGAGCCTCTTCTGCACAAATATTTCCAAGATGCTCATTGATTTTATCGTAAGCAGAATGAGCCACTAGTGATGATAAGTCCATGATTCCACAGAAAGTTGATAGTCCAGTACGACCGTAGCCAAGTGCACGCATGGCATGCATACTCATATTTATTTCCCATGCGTTACTCATGGGGCCAACTTTCTTGCAGGAAGTTATTGTTGCACTTTGACCGCATCTGCCACACACTAAATCAATTTTGAATTTAAAACGTTGAAGGCTAGATTTGCTTATATGAATAGATCCATGGCATTCACTGCAATATAGAACTTCTTCGAGCTCAGGAAACAGAATGCTGATGTTCAGTATTCTATTCTTTGTGTTGCAGTGACATCTTCATCTATCTCTCATCTTTCTAGCTGAAGTTGATGATCTTCGCTGTCTACCATTTTCCTCTTTATGGATATTTCCTTCAAAAATTCTAGCTCTCTTCTTGGGCTCTCTTCAGTATTTGGTATCAGGATGAGTATTTCTAAATCTTCCCTTCAAATGTCGTTTATTCGTCGAAGCCATTTTCAAACTTTGTTAGAAGTCACTTTCTTGTTTAAAATACTATTTTTATATTGTAGCAAGCACACAACGATTAAACACAATAATTATACTGTCAAATAAACACAGAAACCGCAAATCCAAAAATAAAGAACACTTTTTAAGTTAAAAGCGACGTAGAAGGAATCGAAATAATCAGAGCATTTGATTCAGCTGACAATTGTGTTTATAGAAATTGAAGGGCTAAAAGTAGATTACAATGTCAAATGATCAGGACCCTTTCTACGTATGTTTATTCTGTGTGTGTTTCCTTAATTCATCATGTATCATAGTCCAAATATCTTTAATTCAACATTTTTCATACCCGATTACTCTAAATCTTCTATACAATAATTGTTATATATTCTATAGTATAATAATTGTTTTATATTCAGCCGTTTTATACGTATGTTTTTTATATTAAAGATATTTCGACCATGAAACACGACCAATTACAAAGTACGTATGTCACAGATTATACACGTAATTATACACGTATAATACATGCAGGTATTATACGAGCTTGAAACGTCGTTTAATTGATTTTTGTCAGTTATTTCTGTTATTCTTTTTTAATAAATTGATTTATTTTTCCATAATATTTGCCAATATTTATAAATATATTGATGTAGATTTTATAAAAATTAAATTTACAATCAGAAGAAAAAAGAAATACCACCAATAAATAAGAGCATGTGGGGATATCTCTACAACTTTTACTTTTCATGTTATTGCAACTCTCTAGATCTTTTTAAAAGAAAAATATACTTTCAGCAATGCGAATAGGTAAAAATAAATGTTTTTCAAGTATTCCATGTATGAAAAGATTGTTCCAGTTACGTATAAAGTGATGAGAACGCGGAAATGTACTAAATTATCTCATTTCGTTGCGGTCATTGACGACATTTTTGACAGTATTTGTTCTATAAAAACTGTAACGAGGTTTTTTATTCATTAAAACTATGATCATTATTTGGTATCATATATAAGTAGAAAAGCTTTAATTCAGAGATGTGCTTGTAATACAATTAAAATCACGAATCCAGAAAGTTGCGTCAGGGATTTTTCAAAAATAAATATTTTTCTAGTAATTCCGTTCTATACATTTTAACCTGAAGTTTTTTCTTAATCTGGTTCACAGGTTTCATTCTTTATTAAAAATATAATAATTTGATTTATTGCTCGTGTGTGTGCCATGTATAGTTTAAAAGTTATGCGACTTCAAATAATTACTTCTCCAGCGTAACTCGTTAAAAAAAATATATTTTTGATAAGCACACGCTGAATTTTGAATTTTGAGCTCCAAAACCCAGCGTAATGAACCCAGTAAAAAACCAAGTGTAAGATGGTATTATTTTTTAACGGAACTAAAAAATGAGTTACGCATTTTTTTTCTGCAAACACTGAATATTAAAAGTTCTAGAGATATCCTCATGTATGTCGAAAAAACTGAATATTGAAGAAAAACGAAATTACAGCGAAAAATCGGTAAAAAGTATAATCAGTGTTTTATCAATATTTTGTTTTTTGTAATGCTAATGGTAGATTCTTTTTAATGAAGTATGAATATATATATATACACACACACACACACACACACACACAAGATTTTTCCCACTCATTCATTTTGATGAAAGCGTTCCAGAGTAGCGCTGTGAGACATGATATGATATACAAAAATTCATACTTCAATCCAGTGGTTATATTACACACTTATAAATGAAAATATTGGAGCCACGGAGGTGCTAAAATGTTGTTTTTTATGTATATTTTTAAGGTATAAGTTGTTTTTTTATATAGATTTGAAAAGAGAATTACCTAACTAATTATACTAAAATCTATTTTTTCAGGCTTTAACTCAGGCTGGCCCCTTAATCACTCCTGGTAGATATTGTCCACCAGTTTCATTCATACTTCATTTTATCAATATCTTTGGAAAAAAAAAATATTGTTCTCGAGTAAAATTTAGCATATTTTATAAATATTTTCCTATAAAATAGTTTATTATGTAACAAGAGGCGAAAGTAGCAGATTTTTCCTGCGGATGGGTTATTTACTGCCCGAGCGATAAGATTTTTCGCGAGGTTGCGTGTACTGCTCGAGGGAAAAATCTTTTCGTGAGGGCAGTGGCCACTCAAGAGAAAAATCTACTTTCGTCCCGTGTTACATATAGTATTTTATTCCTCACTCGACCGTGGCCATCTTTAGACTCCGAAAGGCGGGGCCGACAGGATTTTTTTTTATATTTTGCTTAGTAGAAAAAGCCAATATTTAGATGGATTTATTACAAAATAAATAATATAATAAAAATTGAAATAAAAAAGTTTTACTTTCGACCCGCAAATTTCACTTTTGACCCGCAAATTTTACTTTCAACCCGCAAAATTTTACTTTTGACCCGCAAATTTTACTTTCGACCCGCAAATCTGATTTGCAGGAAATATCTGCAACTTTCGCCCCGATTTTCGGGGACGAAAAGTGGACATTTTAGTCGTGTGCGGAATAAAAAGCTTTTTTAAAGAAAAAATATGTTTAGCCCCCTTCATTACAAAATTTTTTGTACACCTGCCTATACATTTTACATTTGTAAAAAAGATTATTCTAGAGATATTTCACAAATTTTTAACAGATAAGTCCTCTTCTGTCATGGGTATCTTGATCCCTTTATTAAATGATATAGTTTTACACATAACATTTTTTCACAGAAATCTAGAAACAGATCCATTGAAGTACTCGAAATAACTATCTATTAAAAAGATTTACTATGATTTATTATTATTTTCTCTTTTATAGTATTTACTTTTTTGTATTTTCTCAAAATTTTTTAAAACTTTTCACGTATTTCAATCGACTTAATATTATATACAATACAGCAATGATAAATTTAAACATCATTCATGATTTTAAAATTTTCACCAAGGGCTTTTAAATTAACCACTTTTCTAGTAATAAGCATAGCAATTTTTTCTGCTTAATAAAATTACAAACTCATTTCTACATTAAAATATATAAGATCTCAATCACTTTATTGCAGATGGAAGCTTTACATAATTTATTACAGGAAATTGACAATTATAAAAATAAAATCACGGATGAAGCCATTAAAGCCGATTGTTTTTTGTCTGATATATTGCTTCAAAATTACAAGGAGAAATTCCAAATACAATATAAAGAGCATCAAAGAAATCTTAGCAGAAATGCTCGTCATAGAGCAACGTCTGTTTGTTTTGATAATCAATTTTTTCATCCTAAATTATTTATAAATGGAAAACCTGTAATGCAGCTTTTTTTATATAATTTATATGGAAAAATAACTGAAAGAGACTTAATTGAATTTCTAAATCAGAAGGAATTACGTGATTTCTCGATATCTCAAGTGTTTTATAAAGCTAAAAAGACCTATGAAATCATTAATTGTGATAGTTTAGTGACATCATGCAAAATCAAATAGCTTCATGTTTGAAAGAGCTAAAGTGGACCTATCAAAAACACAAAACCAGTTTTATTAAATTAAAACCTCATGAACCCTGCTACAGCAACAAAAATATTTGTGCAAACAGCGAGACTTGCAATGTGCAATTTAAAGATGTTTTTAACGAGTTCATAACAAACTCTCTGATCGTTAAAATGACTACAGCGTATTTAAGCGCAAAAGATTTCTTTAGTTTTTATGAAGCCTGTAACTATCCTTGTTCTTTCAAGTCTGCTAATATTACCTTCGATTCTTCTATACCAAGATATAAATGTGGAAATTTCAACATAATTTATGAAGATGCACGGACTTTTAAATTTGATAACATTCTTTTTAATAATCGTGAAAATGAAATACCAGTATCAGTTGTGAAACTATTGTCGATGCAAGTCAAACGGTTTCATGGAAATAGTAGAAACAATAAATGTTTGCAAGTTAAAACTATCGATTTATCAAAAATAGATACAACCATAGAGGTTATCTCGTATATCTCGAACAATTTTCAGGTTCGAACGCTTCGATTGGGGATAACTCGTGATAATATAGATATTGCACTAAAACCAATAAAATTAAAAGAATTATTTTGTACAAATAATGTAAACTTGAGATGTCATTTCCTTTCTCATGAATCATTTTTTAATTTAACAGTATTATCACTTGTATGGTGCCAGAAAGTCTTTGCTAAAATGTTATGTCAATTTGTAAAAGGTAATAGTGTATTAAAAGAATTTTACGTAACTGATTGTTATAACATAGACAAGGAAGTATATATGTTTGATATAATTGCAACTGTATTTTCGGGACAAAATAATTTGAAAATTTTCCACTTTAACTATGAGGAGAGAGTGGAATTTTCTCGATTCCACAATTACTCAGCCTTTGATTTTAATCCACTTCTGTTCATGTCAAATTCAATTGAGCACTTAAATGTTAAAAATAACGGATGTTTTGATAACATTTATAACGATGTTATTACTTGTATGCCTAATGTTAAAATATTGATACTTTCGGGAGTCATAACAACTGATGAAATTGATTTTTCACACCTTACAAGGTTACAACATTTAGAAATAAATTTTAACACCGCAGTTAATTTAAGTATTCAAAGACTTAAATACTTAGATGTAAGAAAATTGATAGTCATTAATCTCAAAGGAAAAAGTAAAACGAATCCATTCAATACAGACTTTTTAGAAGCTTTGATTGCACAAAGAAGCGCCATGTCTGTAGATTTGAAAAATTGTAAATTATCAGAATGGAAAATACAAAGATTAAGGAATTTAGGTGCCGTGGTAGAAGGTGATAGTCAAATGTTGCATTTACAAGTCTTCAAAAAGTAATAGACAGGATGAAATACATGAAAATATGTTTCAAACAATTTTCATGTGCGAACGCTTCGATTAGGGGTCACTCGTGATCATATAGATAGTGCACTAAAACAAATAAATAATCTCAACTTGTGATGTCATTACCTTTCTCTTGAATTATTTTTCAATTTAACAGTATTATCACTTGTAGGATGCCAGAAAGTCATTACTGAAATATTACGTAGATTTGTAAAAGATAATAAGGTATTGAGAGAACTATATGTAAAAAATGACTGTTATAATATAAACAAGGAAGTACACATGTTTTACCTAATTGAAGCTGTATTTTCAAGACAAAATAATTTAGAAACTTTCCACTTTAACTATACGGAACGCGTGGAATTTGCTCGATTCCACAATCATTCAATTTTTAATTTTAACCGACTATTGTCCATATGAAGTTCAATTGATCACTTTAACATTAAAAATAATAGGTGTTTTGATAAAATTTATAACAATGTAATTGCTTGTGTGCCTAATGTTAAAACTTTGATACTTTTGGGAGTCATAACTACTGATGAAATTTATTTTTCATCACATACAAGATTACAACATTTAGAAATAAATTTTAACACCGCAGTTGATTTAAGTATTCAAAGACTTGAATACGTAGATGTAAGAACATTGATAGTCATTAATCTTAAAGGAAAAAGTAAAACGAAACTATTCAATACAGGCTTTTTGGAAGCTTTAATTGCACAAAGAATCGCCATATTTGTAGATTTGAAAAATATTAAATTATCAGAATAAAAAATACAAAGATTAAGGATTTAGGCGCCGTGGTGGTACGTGATAGCCAAATGTTATATTTGCAAGTCTCCAGACAGTTATAGACAGAATGAAATGTACGAAAATTATGTATTAGGTGAAAAATGTATAATAAAAAGTTTTGCAAGTCTAGGTATTATCTTTGTATTGCAATATTCATACAAGAATTTTTTCTATTTTTCCTACTATATGGTTTATTATTCTTCACAGATTTCGAATAATTTAGCTAAGGTTTTGTCACGCTCTACTCACTCATAGATATTTGCATTATAACAAGAGGGATATCCTGACCTTGGTTAACAAGTATCCCACAAACACTGCTACCTAGGGGGTCGTTCCTGTTTATTGCAGTTGGGATAACCACGTATAGCCAAGAGTTTTTTGAGTATAGTATATAAGCATAAAGATACCACGTTGAAACACGTACACCCGAGGGAAGTTGATTCTTTCCGAGTGTGCCGGGCAAATGGCAACGTCGCACAGCCGTTCGACCGTCCACGTTTGAGCGTCGAATTCTCATCTACAGTAGCGCGCTAGTCTATGGCGTAAGAAATGATTCATGCAATGGTTTTGAGGTTAAGGAATTAAAATTTTAAAAAATAAATAATTATAATTATCTAATTTATGGTTCAAATGAGATGATTAAATATTAATACAATAATTCTAATAACGTTAATTGTAAAATTTTTCAATAATTACAAATATGACTCGGCTGCCAAAGAAACACTTAATTTAGAATTAGCCAGTGGTGCCCAACTCGCAAAATTCTATAGCTGTTTTCGAATTTTCGCATATTTTCCTTGAAAATGCTCCAACTAAGGGTTTCCCATGTGTATTATTAAGTATTTTATTATAGTCCGAAATGCATAAAAACACAAATTCTAATAAATTTACAAAATCTATCTATCAAATTTACAAAGTTTGTATTAAAAATAGCTGCGTTTAAAGTAGATCAGATAATAAGTAAAATATTCTTAAAATAGCGAGTATAAAAACAATAAAAACAAATTTTTAGGATTTAAGTAATTACGTTAATAAAGAATATATAATTACAAATTAATTAACGACATATTTATTTTCTTGGTAATATACAATTGATTATAAATACAATACTTAGTCGGATTAAAGCACTTACAACTTACAGCACTTGCTAACAAGAGTATAAAATAATATTACATACACTTTACCTTCTCTTTAAGAGAAGGCGTGAATCCGCGTGGTAGAAAAATCACTTGTGCAGCAGCTTTTTCAGTCTTTTGCTCATGTAATACGGCCTAATGATTATTACAGATAAACCGGGGAAAAACTTCGATAAAATCGCGATGGATATTGTAGGACCATTTAACATTAATAAAAATAATAATAAATATATTTTATCCATAAAGGATAAATTACCAAAATTTGTAATCTTAGTGTGTTTAAGAGATCAAACAGCAGAATCAGTTTCAGATGCTTTTATAAAAAGACTTATATGTATATTTGGATGTCCAAAAACAGTACTAACTGATAGAGGGGCAAATTTCACGAGTAAAATAATGAAACAGATAGCTAAAAGATTTAAATTTGATAAAATTGAAACTACAGCCTTCTCTCTGCAATCTAATGGTTCATTAGAAAGAGCACACCACCCGTTGTGTGAATATTTAAAGAATTTTTCTACAAAAAAATATGAATGGGATGAACTATTAGATTTTGCGCAACATCATTACAACACAGTAAGGTAGAAGTACCCATTATGAAACATCGCTCAAATCGTGACCCCTTTATGGAACAGTTTAAAATATAGTAAAATAAAGTCTATTAATGATACAGATAAACAATATCAAAATTTTATCTGAATAGTGAAAGTTTATTATGTAATATGCAAAGAGATTCACAGTTCTACATGATAATTATAATTTTAAAAAAATATATGACTGCGTGTATTCTGAGATCGACTCAAATCTGTGGCTGTTGAAGTCAATCGTGCTGGTTTCATACGTTTTATTTTATTAACTGTAACTATGCACTCCAACACTTTTCAAATATCAATCTTTTTATAATATGCAGTTTTTTACTCATAGATTAAAGTTTTACAGTAGTTTTTCTGCAACAATAAAGATTTTCAATAAATATTTTAGTTTTTCATAATTGCCGCATACAAACGAGTGTAGTCTGAGTTTATGGAACAGCCAAAGGTGGCATTCCAAGTTCGGGGACCTGTGTCTCTAAGCATGACCCTTTATGGGCGCATTTTCACTCAACAGTTTTAAAGTTATTTATTATTTAACATTATCTTGAGACGTGCGTGAACAATCATTTGAGTTTCCTGCATCATTTTACTAATAAGTAAGTATATATTTGTTTGTGAAATTCTGATTGTGAAACATAAATAACAAACCTAACCTATAAATTTGATAAAAAATCAGTTTGTAAGTTACATTCCTTTAGAAATTTGTTTTTTATTTTTTACAGATTTTATGAAACTCAAGAAAAATGACAGCGAAGAAAAAAATAAAGGCATAAGACAAATAAAATGAGACTACGGAAGATATTAAAGAGATGTTAAAAAAGAAGCACAACAAAGTTATTTGCAAGAAAGTTCAACCAGACAAAAGGAAATTAAAAATCAAAAGGAGACTGTATTCTGCATTACAATTGCAAAAATGCTTTTAATGCAGTTAATGCTGCACTGCAAATTGCAGCTAAATTGAATGTCCCAGCCACATCTCTCCACAGAGCTGTAAAGATCCACAAGAATATCCTTCAAGACCTGGCTCGTCTAAAGTTTTAAAACCTCATATCGAAAAGTAGTATAGAACTAAGCAACAGTTTAAACAAGGATAATTACATATTAAATGAAGAATTATTACTCGATAACTGTGAAGATTTTACAACAGAAAATTTGATTGAGAAACTAAGTCGATGGGGTTTGTACAATCTAATTGCAAATTATTCATGTAACTTTATTAACATTTTTCTTATTTTAATCATGTTGAATTTTTTTAGGAGTTTTTTCTCCATCTGCAATATAGTAAACAATGATCAAACACAAGAATCTATCAGTCGAACAGTCAATAATGAGATTTGTCAAGAAAGTCTAATAACTTCTGAAAAAATAAATCTTCACTCGAGTAATCTTGAAAATAGCTTAAAAAGTAATACGATGAAAGAAGAGACTATACTCGAAATGAAAATAGTGTAGCAAATAATAAATCCAAACCAAAAAATAAATTAATTGTAATTTCAGATATTTAAAAATAAGTATTAAGTATTTTAAGTTGTATGCAATTATTGTATTAATTTGATACGTTTAAAATTGTATTTTATATTCATGTTTTTGAATAAAAAAATTATAAAGAATTTAAAATCATCATTTGTATATCACAAGCCACTTATTATAAGTAAAATAGTACATAAGTTATTAAATTAAAACTGATTTCTATCCTATTCCAAAATGGGGACATCGATTATGGAACGGGGGGACAATCTTTAAAAATGTCGTTCCATAATACGTATTTGGTGTCGGTTTGGTTTTTTAATTGTAATAATTACAATTCGTATTTAATTTGCTTTTTTAAGGTCTCATTTTAATCTTTGATCTTTACCCCATCGATTGATATCCAAAAATTGTAAATATTACTCCTATACAATAGTTTTAATCTCAATCCAAACTCTAAACTAGCAAAAACTGTTCCATAAAGGGTACTTTTACCTTACATACTAGCCATCAATTCACACCATCTGAACTAGTTTTTACCTACCCTGCTAGAATTCCATCTAGCGAACCAGTAACAAAATCAGAATTATTACCTACCTATACTGGATACTTAGAAAAATTGATTAATGATATGAGAGAAATTGCCTGTATAGAAAGACAAAAATTAATAATGTCAAAAGAAAAATCTAAAACGTATTATGATAGATTTATTCATCCGATAGAATTTAAAATGGGAGATAAGGTATGGTTAGTCAAAGAACCAAAACCAGGGAAACTTCAAAAAGATCATTATCACGTTCCTTATGAGATTATTAAAGTAAATAAAAATAATAATGTTATAATAGACTATAAGGAAAAAGCAAAAACAGTCCATACGAATAAATTAAGCTTTGTTAATAATAAAGAATAGTAACATAATTATTTTACAGGAACTGGACATCATGCATTTTTCAATCATTATACTTCTAACGCTTTTTAAAGTAAATCAAGTGTAACGGGATGGCTAATGGGGGAAAATCCCAAAAAGCCACAGGCCAGCGATGCCCTAGAACACGGTGCTGCGGGTGTCAGACTAAAATGACTTGCCCGGGGATCTGCTTCTGAAATCCTGAAAACAACGCGAAGATCGCACGAGAACTTCGCTTTCCAACTAAATGGATCGCTGAGGGAAAAGCGCGTGCTCGAAGAGTAAAGCGCGCGGCCGCTAGTCTCAGATATGAAAACGACCGGCAGAGTCGTTTTCCCTTGGAGGCAGGAACACAGAGTTAAATACAGGCACGCCGCACGTAGAATAGAATAGAATAGAATAGTTTTGATTTGTAAATTACAAAATAATTAAGTTACAGTCTACCATCCCGCATTCGCCCAGGCTCATGTCTGTGAGACGGGGAAAACCCAATAGGCAAACCACGTGGAATAAATCCGATTAGGAAAACCCGCCTCAGGATGGTTCAAAGTATTGAACATAATTAAAATTTATGTACATTATATCGCAATCGTATAATCATCACAAACATAGTCAATGGCAATCGCCAAGTCACGAAGTATCACATAATTGAACTTAGTTATTCTTCAATCTAGCGGTTACAGATTGAATTCATCACATTGCTTTATTCATACGATGTAAGTCAGAAGATTAATCACAAAACGATTTTAGTACTGTTATAAAAATAGCAGTACACGTCTATATTCTATTTACACATATATACAGTCGACATCGCATGACCTTTGCATCAAGTACTTCCTAAACGCCGCTTTGAATTTACTCGCCGAGGAAACATTCTTAATATCGCGAGGAATCGAATTCCATAGTCGCGTACCCTGGGACCAGAAAGAATCCAGCCCTACGTCAGTTCGTGATGACGGAACTATAAGTTCTCTGCAGTGAGTTCTACTCGACGTTCTATCTTGGCACTTTTGAAATAAGGGAGCCAGGTACACTGGCTGACCCAAATTTATAACTTTGTACATTAAAACCGCTGCAAAATATGCCCTTCTCTCCCTTAAGTCAAGCCACTCTAGCTTATTTCTATATGGGCTGATGTGTTCATCTTTCTTAGCACCACTTACATATCTCACACATGAATTTTGCAATATTTGCAGTTTCTTTTGAAGTTCACGCGTCACGTCAAGATACACTAGCGAGCAGTAATCTAAATGAGATAACACGAGAGAGCTTGCGAGCTGCTTACGTAAGATCTCGGTGGTGCAGGATCGAAACCGTCTGAGTCCGTATAGGGCTCTGTTAACCTTTCGGCTAACTGCATCCACATGCGCTTTCCACGTTAGTTTCGAGTCCATTACAACACCGAGATTAGTTACAGTGTCGACAAAGGGGACGAAAACGTTGTCCTGAATCTCAATGCCAGACAAATGCATACCCCGTAGTATGTTAATATATTGTGGTTAGATCCAAAAATAATAGCCTTAGTTTTTCTTACATTGAGACTGAGGGCGTTGTCGATGGCCCATGCCGCCACTGCTCTACCTATAATCGACAAGTGTCGTATTCCTTCATTCAGCTTGTCTAGGGTTGTCTGCGTGTAAACTTGTAAATCATCTGCATATAGCAGGTGCCCGACACCACTCGATTGAGAATTATTATTAAAGTCCAAAAAAATGTGCTGTAGGTCATTTATATAGAGACTGAACAGAAGGGATCCCAGAACCGAGCCCTGTGGTACGCAGAGATTGGTTGTGAGCCAATCCGAGTCTCCATTTTGCTTCGTAATCACTTTTTGATTACGACCTGTAATATACGACTTTATCCACAGGACTACCCCCCTGGAAAATCCCATTCTGATCAGTTTATGCAATAATTTAGTTGGCAATATGGTGTCGAACGCCTTGCTGAAATCGAACAATAGGAGAATGGTAAGTAGTTGTTTTTCGTTGTCTATTTCTGCTCTTATATCTTCCGTCAATTTTAGTAGAGTTGTCTGCGTACTGTGACCTGGTCTAAATCCAGATTGAAAAGGATCGAGAATTTTCTTTGAAGCTAAAAATGCTGAAATCTGATCATGTACAAGCTTCTCAAGGACTTTGGATAGAAAGCTCAATAGTGCCACTGGACGAAAGTCCGTAACAGTCGATGGGACAGCTGTCTTTTTAAGTGGCACCAAATGAGCTTTCTTCCAGGATTCGGGAAAAATTCCTTTCAAGAGGGAAGCATTAAAAATATCAGCTAGGTGATAGCCAATAACTGGAAGAGCTTTTGCTATCACACCTTGTGGTATCCCATCCTTACCCTTAGCCTGCGAGGAGAAGTGTGCAACAGCTAGAACGACATCTGAAAAAGTAACTTTACTGAAGGCGAAGCCTTCTTCACTAGTCGTTGCCATAACTTCATTCATATTTTCCTCGCGTTCTTCAGCTGAGACTGAGACCCCCGCAAAGTGCGTATTTAATTCTTTTGGGGAAAACCCGTGAAGTTCCTCCCTAGCTCGATTTTGTGGGAGAAGACCTAAACTTTTCAACTCTTTCCAAATATCCTTCCCGCTATCAAGTGCTTCGAAAATTTTATTCTGAAGAAATGTATCTCGCACTTCTCTTGAGCGTTGTTCTGCTAATAGCGCTAGCGATTGGCATTCTTCCCAGTGATCATGATTTCGCGTTCGTTGATATCTCCGACGTAAAGCGTCACGGTTAGCGTACAACTCTCTGAGCTCCGCGTCAACCCACGGCGGTTGTTGTTTTCTATTCGGACGAAATTCCTTAATCGGGGCTAATTCATCCAAAGCCTTCGTTATATTTGCATTAAGATGTTCGAAGCGGGTGTCAACGTCTGCATCTGCACAATTGACAGTTGACCAGTCATAATCATTCAAATAAGAAAGCAGCTGTTCTTGACGAATAGCCTTAAAATTACGGTATGTAAACCTTCCAAGTGGAGGTGTTTGAGATACGGGAACGTCAATAACGACATCAATTATATTATGACTATTGCGATAAGTCGCCGTCATATTGTTAGAATCTAGCACTACGTCATCATCGTCCGTGAAGATTACATCGATCCATGTGTGAGATTTACCGTTGTGGTGATTAGTTGCGCCATGCTCAATACGTTTTAGGTTAAGATGACATGCTAGGTGTTTTACGAAAGTCGACTTCTGCTCCGTTACTAACATATTCGCGTTGAGATCTCCCATTACTATTCGATGCGCAAAACCCACGGAGTGTTGTTCGAGAGCTTCAGCCAAATCAGAGTTGATAAGCTCGGCGTCTGGGGGCCTGTAAATGATTGCTACAAACACGGGGGGCGAAGAGCCCTGCTGTATACTACACATGATGTACTCTGGAACTCCCGGCTTTCCTTCGTCCACCATGGTAGCCGATGTACATAAAATTTTAGCTTTCCATAAATTGCTAACATACAGCAGAACTCCTCCTCCATGCGTATTTCTGTCCTGCCTGATTATTGAGTAGCCTTCAATCTCGACGAAATCATCTCCTATATTAGGCCCGAGACGCGACTCTGCAATACCGAAGAGATGGTAAGAGGGATAAGAGAGCAGGAATTGACGAAATGTTGTTATGTGCGCTTTCAAAGATGTTGCATTTAAAAATCCTGCTTTCAATCCAACATACCGAACCTCTTTTGCACTATCATTATCTAGTCATGGGATAACGTTAGTAATCGTATCGTTTGTACCCAAATTCGATTTATTATCCAATGTGTCTTTCTCCATACTATTTTTATTACCCGAGCCCCTAAATTTTGCCGTACCGGTTGAAATTGCGATTGCCTGCAGATCCGCCGCAGTCATGATCAGCTGCGACGTTTCACCATCTCGCATCTTGGCCATGAAACGGCCTCCTCTATGCCAAAAATATTTAAACTGTAATCCGCGAGCAACAGCCTTTAAGCTTCTGTACTGAACGAACTTCTCTCTGCTCAGCATTTCGTTGATGAAAATTTTCCCGTTACTTATATTGTCAACGTTTCCTGATCAAGTTCCGAGAAGTTCACATCCTTTGTGTTAAAGCGTGTAAATCTATGCTTGGCATACATTAATTCTTTAACGAGTTTATGGTCGCGGAGTTTGACTATCCACGGACACCGACGTTTAACGGGTTTAATCTCTGACGAACCTACTGAATTTTTTGTATTTGACCGAAAAGAGCGTGTAGAAATGATATCATCCCTCCGAATAGTCGGAAGGATGGTAGAAAGTATGGCATGAACCAAAAATGTTGGTGACGATGATTTCATGCGAGTAATCTATCTGCTTCATTTCTAGGTGTACATTGCTCGCTTCCGTCAGATAGATCAATTGACCTACTAAATTTAATACGAGGCTTATCGTTACTTTCTGCGGCCTTATTATTTTTCGCAGTGTGCTGAAATCCGATCAACGTTTCTTTCAGTACAGTATTATCCTCGACAAGCAGCTTGTACGTATTACTCATTTCAATAAACATTTTATTTTGATGCGCGATAACTTCTTCAAGGGCTAAAATCCTCGCAACCAGTTCTCCATTGTTTGTAGAGATAGTTTGTGCCCGCGCAGCCGAGACGGTTGGCGGCGCGAAATCCCTAGTGTCACGTGATTTTAAGTCGTCAAGCTGCTTCTCGAGCATATCGAAACGCTGAAATAGAAAACTCAAGGTGCTAACAGGAATTAGCACATTGGTTACCCCTGTCAGATCGGCTATAATTTCTTCAGAAGTCTTCAACGCTGCAGGAGACACGGAGAAATTCTCCGTGATATCTAGCTGCGGTGAAGATGTCTGCAGCGCCACAGCTTGGATAGTAGAGAGCTCGTCTTTTTCATTTACTCCCACCTCCGAAAACTCTGTCTCGCTCGTTGTTTCTACGTCTGCATTGGCTGTTGACTTCTGATTTTCATGCAGTTGATTTGGCGAATTAGATGCGACATCGATTAGCGAGGCAGATCCTGAAATAGAGACAGAGGCAGAAACGGAGGCAGAAGAGGGAGAAAATTCAGTGTCACTCCTATGCGAGGAGGAATTCTCTAGTTTTTTTTCTGTAGGAGCGGACGTCCCATTTGGATGTTTCGACGCATTTGTTTTGGTGGGTGTAACGCGTTGTACATAGGGGAGCAAAGGTTGTCTTTTCCTCTCTGTACTTTTAATATCGCTTATTTTTGATTGCTTGGAAGCATTCAGCAGTTGGTTCTGCTGAGTCTGCTGCCGCACATTACGACATAAATCGCACGGGCTATTTAACTTTTTTCCTGCACATCTAGAGTGACAGGCATTTTGGGCATATATTTAGTGGCCGTATACAAATATTATCGCACACGACACATTTAATACTATAGCCTTTATCGATGCTTGTTGACATCGTGACAGCACAGGTGTTTACAGTTGTCCCGACTCGAAGCAGGTATCGCGAGTTTGTTTTGTTTTGATCACTTGAATCTTGATCACGTGCAGTTAAATAAATCAGTTCGCGCGCGATGGTTACAATTCGAACGCGCGAACGTTACGGCGCGCGGTGTTAAAGTACGGCGGGCTGACACGTACCCGCATGTACACTGAACAGAAAAATTGCATGAGGCAATTTCCGTGCAAGCCTTTACAATAAGCGCGAGAGATGAGAGAAGAAAACTTAAGTGTAGAAGGAGCAGCCGGTGCACTCAACTCTCTCTCGCTCTCAATCGCTCGCACAGTAGTTGCTCTCTCTCTCTCTCTCTCTCTCCCTCGCGCTGGGTAAGGTCGGCAGGCTGACTCACTGCTAGCTCCTCACTCACTATCCTCCTCGCTCTCGTGGCACACGCGACGCGAAATCTCTCTCTCTCTCTCTCGCTTTCTCTCTCTCTCTCTCTCTCTCTCTCTCTCTCTCTCTCTCTCTCTCTCTCTCTCTCTCTCTCTCTCTCTCTCTCTCTCTCTCTCTCTCTCTATCTATCTTTCGCTCGCTCGCACGTACACGGGTCGGCGCCTCCACTTCTATCTCCCACGGAGTATATAAAACACGGCGCGGACGCGGTGAAACTGGAGAGATAGTTTACACGAAGATGGCTGCTGTGACTCGCGAAAAGTAGTAAGCAGCTTTGCAACGGATGACGGGCATAATACGCGTCCCGAGACGGATTTGATACACGCAGAGCGCAAGCGCGCTGGTGCGCGGGCCTGATTTCGGCTGCGCCGGAGTTGCGCGTGCGCGCTTACTGCCTTTGCGTGGCAGGTTTAAATCGCGACCGGTGTACGCGTTACACAAGCAATCATTGCTTTGAATTGCGGTTCAACCAATCCAGCAGTGTCAACATATTCCTTGGTGGACACTCGATCGTCCGTATTTTGTCTATACGCATTTTATAATACAAACAATTGTACGTATTTCGCGTATCCGTATTTCCTTTTATAAATAATTATGCCTATTTTGCGTATACACATTTTTTCTGTTAATAATAGTGCGTATTTCACATATACGCATTTTTATTAGAAATAATTGTGCGTATTTCGCCTATACGCATTGTATTTTATAAACAATTGTGTGTATTACGTATATACGCATTTTCTTTTATAAATAATTATGCGTATTTCACTTATACGCACTTTTCAGTGTTAATAATCGTGCTCATTTCGCCTATACGCATTTTATTATAAATAATTTTGTGTATTTCGCCTATACACATGTTCTATTATAAACAAATATGCTTATTTCGCCTATACACATTTCTTATTATAATGAGATGCAGGTTAGTCACTTTACTGTAGTCTCATTATTTACATTTCAAAACTCAGGACGTCACCTCGTATGATTGCGTAAAAAAGTGAGCTTGTTCCATACTGCAAAACAAGCAAGCCAATCGTGATAGATTATCAACTTACTCGAATCTGCCTTATTCTTCGCAGAATGGGAACTCTTTATTATAGAGAGCAGCAAGTGAACGCAGCCGATGATGTATAGGAAAACAGCGACAGCAGCAACTGAAGGTGTCGCGATGTCATTTACAAGAGCTCCTCGCTTTAGGCAATAAAATGTAATTAAAATAGAAACAAGTTAGCTGTGTAAGGAGCGCCGATGATGGAGTCTAGGTAGTGCGCTTCGTCGTAGGTTTTTGAGTCCAGGTGTTGGGACAGCTCGAATGCGAGGTCTAGCTGTTCCAGCCAGCTGATGATAGAGTCTACATGATATGCTTCGTAGATTTTTGTATCCAGGTGTGGAGACAGATCGGATGCGAGGTCTAGGTGTTCCAGGTGACCGATGATGGAATTTACGTGATGCGCTCCGGAGGTTTTTGTGTCCAGAGGCCAGGACAAATCGAATGCGAGGTCTAGGTGTTCCAGGTGGCCGATATTGGAGTCCGAGTAGTACGCTCCGGAGGTTTTTGTGTCCAGGTAACAGGGACAGCTCGATTGCGAGGTCTAGCTATTCCAGATGACCGATTATAGAGTGTATGTGATGCGCTCCGTAGATTTTTGTGTGCAGGTGTCGGGACAGATCGGATGCGAGGTCTAGGCGTTCCAGGTGGCCGATGATAGAGCCTACGTGATTCGTTCCGTAGGTTTTTGTATCCAGAGGCCAGGACAAATCGAATGCGAGGTCTAGCCCTATCAAAAAAATCAGCTAATAAATCAGATGATTTTTCAGATGATTTATTAGCTGATTACTCATGTCAAAATCTCACCTGATATTCTGCCCTGATGCTGTCAAAAGCTTACATAAATTAAAAATCAGCTTCTTCAGTATTGGAAATTGCCTGTGAGGAGGTTTTACCCCCAGATGAGTTCAAAAATGCACGTTTGGAAGCATTTTGCACAATTTTTCAAATTTTACAAATTTTGTACATGAGATATCAGCTAAGAATCAACTGAAAAATCAGGTGATTTCTCGGTGAGATCTCAGAAAATTTTTCATCTGAATTGTCAGCTGATTTCTCAGCTGATATCTCATGTACAAAATTTTTAAAAATAGAAAAAATGTGCAAAATGCTTCCAAACGCTCATTTTTGAACTCATCTGGAGAGTAAAACATCCTGTTAATCAATTGCCAATACTGAAGAAGTTGATCTTTAATTTACGTAAGCTTTTGGCAGCACCCGGGCAGAATCTCAGGTGACATTTTGGCATGCTAAATTAGGTGATAAATAATCTGAAAAGTAGATAAGCTATAGCGGTTCTGGAGTCATAGCGGTTCTGGAGTCAGTATGCTTTCTGCAGTCAAGCCCGACTGCAGAACTGCGGTCAGCTGTTTGACCGCAGAAAATATACTGACTCCAGACCGGTGACTCCATGTGACTCTAGAACCGTCAGCGGCGAGCGACAGCCGGCTTGATCAAGGATGCGCGGGAGCGCTCCGAAGGCAAGTATAGAAGAAGCCTAAAGGAGCGACCCGTGCTACATATACATTGAAATGGGTGTACGAAAAATTCAATGCGCTTTTACGTATATTGCGTTAGTTTTTACTATATAACATATCCCTCTTAATCGAAAGCCATTTCATTGCTCTACTCAAATCAAAATATTTTATTTAAAAAGATTATCTCGTTCAGAAGATATAGAGAGCTGAATTTTTTTATGTGCAATTTCCTTTTATACTTTTCTTCTCCTTATTCCGGCGTCCGGTTTGCAGCTCTTACGACACTTCCGGTTGTCGTCTATCTTACGCTTGTATATCTATATATATATATATATATATATACACCCGTATCTGATCGATCTAACCTTAGATACAACATGTCAGTATTTTTTTATATACAAATGTTATCATATCGTCAGTTAGTTAATAACACATTTCAAAGATCTCAAGAAGTTGCTAGATTGTTTAGGTTAAGAACTTATTCTTAGCAATCTAAGAAGAAGAATTTTTATCTATCTATTATTTTATAGATATACATTTTACAAATGTTATCTGTTGGAGCCGGTTGTAAATGAGGAAGGCGTAGGCGATTTTATATGCACTTGAGCACAGCTCTTAATTAATAACTAAGACTATAACAGCAGTGGTAGCACCACGTGGTTGAAAGCAGGTAGCAGCGACCGTGCGGTTAGGATGCGAGCGTAGCGAGCACACATGTAGATGCGGGAGAAGTGGTCGGTGCGTCCGTCTAGATCGGCGGCTGAACAGCGAGAGAGCGAGCGGTCAGCCAGCGGCAGCGGCGACGACGTCGGCAGGCACGGCGGCAGCGACGGCGTCGGCAGGGGAGAGCGCAGCTAGTCCGCTGCGCTACTCTGCTGTCGTGCGGCGCCATCTATGCTTCGTGGTCGTACCTATAGGGAATGAAAGCGTGGACTCGAAGTCCTCTATATCTCGACACTCCCTCCCTTCGAGGGTACGCTCTTTCTAGCATCTAACTTTGTCTCTATATATATATATATATATATATATATATATATATATATATATATATATATATATATATATATATATATATATATATATATATATATATATATATACCTGCACCAAAATGGTTGAATAAATTCTAGGTAAATATATATTTCTGAAATTGTTTTTATTACAAAAAAAAACTAAATCAAATACACAGGAAAACTTTGTTTATTCATAAAATTCTAAATGAAACCAAAAAAAACTATACTATTCTTCTTGAATCTTCACTTTCCCCACCGGGGACTTGTGGAGTGGCCTCTGAAAAATAAAAGTTTTATGTTACCCTCTAAATTTATATCTAAATAGTATTTTGTTTATTTTGTGTGTTTGTGTATCGTGTCGTTTTTCTAATTTTTATTTCAGTCTAGTATTTATGTGTATCAAAAGGAAGCGGTTTTGTCATAATATCGGCTTCATTTTCTTTAGTGGAAACCCATCTAACTATAACTTTTCCTTCAGCTACGCATGATTTTATGTAATCACCATGGGTCATAGCCATGTGGCTTTTGCTTCCAGTCTTTTCTCTGGTTTCTAAGCTATTTTTGATTGCTTCTAAAGTATCATCGAAGTTCTTAAGTTTATGACTACCGTCCTTCTGAGTGCAGTCTCCGGCAGATTTATTATCACACCATATGGTTCCTGGGTACATCGTTTTCCCTGTGATATCTCTAATGGCCTTATCTAGAGAAACAAGTTCTTGGCAAGCTTCGCTCATAGCGAGGTATTCTGCTTGACATGTGGACAGAGTGACGTATGTTTGTTTGTGGCTCCGCCACATTATTGTGTCACCAAATAATTTTACAATATAGCCACTTGTAGAAGATGAATCAGACCAATCTCGAAAACTTGCATCTGTCATAGCTTCTAAAGTTTCATCTTTGGCTTTATATGTCAGTCCAAGATCTGAGGTTCCTCTGAGGTATCTAAATATTCGTTTTACCTCTTTCCAGTCATCTTCTGTTTCGTTTAATTGACGTCTAGATAGATAATTTACTGCAAAGGCTATGTCGGGTCTCGTAGCACCTGCTAAGTACAGCAAACTCCCGATAGCTTTTCTATAAGGTACTTTGGTTTTGTGCAGTGCATCATCTAGTTTGTCTGAATTTTCCTCATTTCTTAATTCTCTATTTTTGACTTGTCTAGTCACCATTGGAGTTCTTTGAGCCTTGCAGTCTTTCATATTAAAACGTTCTAGGAGTCTCTTAATATATTCTGTTTGTTTTAACTCCATGATTTTATTTTCTCTATCTCTGATGATTTTCATACCGAGAAAATTCTCTGGTTCACCTAAGTCCTTCATTTTAAATGCAAGACTTAGTTTACTTTTAACTTCATCTAGTTTTTGTCGATCATTACCAGCCAGAAGTATATCATCTACATATAATAGCAAAACTAATTTTCCTTCTTTTCTCCATGTGAATAGGCATGGTTCATTGATGTCTTTCTCAAGTCCTAGTTTTAACGCTTCTTCCAAGAATCTGACATTCCATCTTTTCGGACTTATCCTTAGGCCATATAGAGATTTTCTCAAGACACATACTTTAGTCTTTCTAATTTCTGGGTCACATTCTAGGCCATCGGAGATTTCCATGTAAATTTCTTCTTCTAGTACCCCGTTTAGAAAGGTGTTTTTACGTCCATTTGGTGTACTTCTAGATCGTATTTGTTTATAATCGCGAGCGTTGCTCTGATTACTGCTAATCTGGAAACAGGTGCATAAGTTTCTCTTAACTCATATTCTTTTCTATCTTTAAATCCTCTAATTACAAGTCTGCCTTTATACACTTTTTCTCCATGTTCTCCAGATTTCTTTTTAAATACCCACTTGGAGTCTATGGTATGTATCTTTTTGCCATCTATAGTTTTAGTAGGTCTGTCAACAATTTCCCATACTTTATTTTCCTGCATCGAGTTAAGTTCTTCATTTATAGCTCCAAGCCATTTCATTTTGTCTATAGATTCCACAGTCTCGCGATACGAAATGGGATCATTATTGATTGATGCTAATAATACATGTCCTAATTCGTCGTCTAAATTAATTTTGTTGATTCTTGTTTCAGAGTCTTCACTGATAATGGTGAGACTTGTATCTTCTATTACTTTTTCTATTTGTGTTCTTCTAGTGGCCATGTATTTTTCTCTATTTTCCAGAGTTTTAGCATTTCTCCCAGGTACATTTCTTTTCTTAACTTCTAAATTGTTGGCATTTGTATTCTCAGCTTTCCTTTTCTTTGGCATCGCTTCTGTTTGTTTTTCCTCTTCTTGCTGTTTTTCCTCTGAATTTTCCGTCTGGATATTTTCTTCTATATATTCTTTTTCCTCTGGATTTGAATGTGCTTTTTCTATTTCTGTTTCTTCTAAATTTTCTGTTTCATCCAATTTGTTGCACATTTCTGATTTGTCTTGTGTATTTTTGTAAACTAATTTTTCGTTGCATCTAAAATGTCTCGAATGGAGAAATTTTCCAGTTGGTGGATGCCAAAGTACATAGCCTGATGTCGAGTAACCTACCATAATGGCTTTGATCGCTCTTTCTGAGAATTTTCTTTCGTTTATTGGAATCTTGGCATAGACTATGCATCCAAATCTTCTTAATCTATCTAAATGGCATTTGGTCTTTGGAGTCAGTATTTGTATAGGTGTTTCATGGTTTAATGATTTACGCGGAGTTCTGTTATAAACATGAACCGCAGCTTCTAATGCCAATATCCACATGCTCTCCGGTAGGCCAGAATCAATCATCAATGATCTGATTTTGTTCTGTATTGTCTTGTTAAATCTCTCAGCTGTTCCATTGAGTTCGGGTGTGTGAGGAGGTGTTACATTGAATTCTATCTTTTCTCTATTCATTACTTCTAGAAATTTTCCTCCAGTGAACTCTGTTCCATTATCAGCTTTGATGTAACAGACTTTTTCGTTCTTTCCTAGTAAATTTCTGGTGGTCATTAAAAATCTTTCTAGACATTCGCCTGCCTCATTTTTGTGTTTGACTGCGTAAGCTTTAGCAAATCTTGTATGGTCATCTAGAAACACAATTATAAATCTATTTCCATCAGGAAATGAGGCTGGCTTTATAGGTCCCATTGTGTCGGTGTGTATCATCTCTAAAGACCTAGATGCTCTGGTTCTATTTTCAGAGAAAGGCATTTTCTCCATTTTTTGCCATGATGCACACCTCACAATCCATAATAGATTTTTCAAACTTAACTCCTTTTAATTTTTCTTCTGCTTTCTGCAGTTGTTTAAGATATCCTAGGGATGCGTGGCCTAATTTTATATGCCACAGCATGCCCTCGTCTAACTTGTCTATTTTGTCGTCTTTTATTTTTAAATTGTACTTTGCTATTTCTAGAGATTCATTAATATTCATACTATCTAAATTATGAATTTTTCTGTTTAGTTTATTTTCATTTAAATTAAAATCGAGATTGTTTTGGGAGTTGTTAATGTTTTGAGGTGTTAGAACGAGTTTTTCCAAATTCTCCCTCCCAATCTCAGACGTGTTATTATTGCTTAGTTCTAAATTCTCTTCTGTATTTTTATCTAACTCTACGTTCAAATCATCCGTCTGTGATTGTCGTAAAAGCTCGTCCAACGTAACTAATCTAGCCATGCACGAATATTTTTCGCGTTCTAAATTTTCAACTGCACCGCTACTTTGTTTCTCGGCATCTAGAGTTATTAACCAGTTAGGCTTCTCATATTTCCCTGTTAAATATTCTACTCCTGTATTTTTATCAAAAATTTTTAAAGTTTCATCATCTAAATAAATGCCTAATCCTACGTCTGCAAAGCGCCTAAGGGAAATTAAGTTTTCTGATATATCTTCTGCTGATATTACGTTCTTTAAAATGATTTTATTATCGCTATTTATGTTCGATATAAGAATTAAATTTCCTTTACCGTCTATTACAATGTTAGCCGAGTCATTTTTGTTAGCGCTTCTAATTACTTCTCCCGTGCTTTGCTTAAATTCGCTTAAAATAATGCTTTTATTTACAATGTGATCGGTAGCGCCTGAGTCCGCGATAAAAGTAATTTGTGTTTGTGTGGGTATATTTAATTTGCTAATATCCATACCTGCGATATAAGCCCTTGCTCCTTGTGCTAATGTATTCTGGGATCCGCCGCGTGCGCCCCGATTTGCACTCCTTTTGAAAACCCTACCTCTAAAATTACCTTTACCACCCCCTCTACCTGTAGTTCTACCACCTTTGTTCTGATTACCTCTTCCTCTAGAATGGTTATTCCCTCTGAACTGTCTAGTATTGTTTTGTGTAGTGTTATTTTTATTTAGATCTTTATTTACGAACCTGCTCTGGGTGGCGGCTGTCCCTTTATTGGGACAGTCGGTTCCCTTGTGTTTCTTTTCGTCCTGGCAAACATAGCAGAACCATAGTCCGTATTCCGCCAGGGGACACACGGAGGACACGTGGCCATTTCTGTTACACCTATAACATCTATTGTGACCCTCCGAGTGCCCCTCTGTCGGTCCACGGACTATGTTCGCTTTCGGTACCCTCTTTGCTTCTTCTAAGTCTCTTTTCTCTGCTTCTAGCTGTAATAAGAAGGATTTTATCTCATCTAATGTCATGTCTTTGTTTTCAGCTTGTATACGAATTAGAGAAGCAGACCTTAGTTCAGGATTGGCGTTAGAGACCGCATGATAAAAAGCTGACCTCTTTTCTTCCTCTGTCAGTGGCACGCCCGTATCACAACTTTCATATTCACGAATGATCGTATCAAATCTATCAGTGAATTCATTTACTTTCTCTCTGTTATTCATTTTGATGTGATACAGCTGTGCTCTGACCGAAGAAGCTGTTACATTTGATTCAATATTTCTAAATTCTTTAATTTTTCTTATTATTTCTTTCAGATCTTTTACATTCAATATCTTTTTATGGTAGTACTCGTCTAAATGATTAATTATTATATCCCTGACTAAGGATTTTCTCTTTTCTAAATCATGCATTTCTAGGTTACCCGGGTGTGGTGTTTTATCATCTATAACGTCAAGCAGGTCGTTAGATCTTAGTTCAGAATTCAAGTAATCCAACCAGATATTTAGCGCCACTTTCTGTGTGAGTTTATAATCTCTTTTGATATTTAATTTCGTATTGCTACCTTTTGCATCTAAAGATTGTTTCAAATTTTTAAACGTCTGATTTAATTCGCCCAAAATGCCGGGCTGGATCACTGAGTTATTCATATCGCTATCTAAGTTTATATTTCTTCTGAATTTGTGTGGGTGGAATTATGTAAGGGTGCTGTTACCTCTAGACGTCTAACTGCTAATCTTTCCATCTCGAGGAAAGTCTCGGCCAGCTTCTGTTGTCCTTCGAGCAACGTTTTCATGTCTCCTATCAGTTTGCTTTGGACGGTGCCGTTCTCCCTCATTATTCTGAGCCACTTCTCCAGTTCTACTCTAGCCCTTTCAGATGGGCTTGTAAAAAAATAGGGAGCTGTTACCCTATTTGGTGGTGGGCCAGATGGCGTGTGTGGGCTGGCTTGGGCGGAGTTAGCATCTATATTGTAAACAATTTTTCTAGTAAATGTTTGGTCTTTACTTTCGTCTATATATTTAATTGCATGCCAATAAAACAAAATTATTACATGCTCGAAAAAAGAAACAGATCTGTATTCTATTGTTTCTAAGTTAATTGTTTACGTTCTATTTCTAATATTTGTTTTACAATGATATTCTTTATTATTAATATTTTAGACATGTAAATATGTATATTTGTTACACTGAATAAATGACATTTATTTTTATTTTTATTGAAATAATTATATATACTTATATATATTAAAGACAATTACTTTGTCCGTCGCCAGCCTCAGCATTTTCTTCAGGAGTTCCCTCCCTGCTGGACATCCTTCCCTCTTTTTTGAGGTTGGTGTCTAACTTCTAAATTCTAAAAAAAACAAGCCAAACATTTATTCTACGTAAATTCTTTAAATAATATTGTTTATGGCCAAGCTAAACCGCACAGCAAGTTTAGTTAGTCATAAGCTCGTCTCTATTCCCGTAACGCACTGGACCCGCGCTCGTGCTCCCTCCGAACGTGACGTCACGCACAGCAATGGCGTCAAAAATATCGGAAAGCCGGCCGTACACTAACGCAAGTCACGACACGCACTAAGAATTAGAAACTAACATGAGGTCGAGAGTCCTCTGCACGGCAGTATCATCTCTGCCTCATGTTGTCATTCCAGTGTTTATGTACTTTGATGCTTTTATTTCGAATTGCGTGTATACGTGTATGCGCGCGACGGATTGAGAGAGTAATTCAATTTCGTCTAGCTTCTATTAAACAAATCACTTTTCTTCTATCTATCGTAATCACATTTTAAGCATCCGGAAAAAACTGTATGCTATGTGTTTTTGAAATACTTCTCTTTATTTCTAAGTATGAACAAACACTTAACTTCCTAACTTCTATTAAGCTTCTCAGAAACGATGCGTTTCTGGGAAATGTCGCGCGTGCAAATATTTCGCGTTTCACGCCAGCCCCACGCCACAACTTTATTTCGAGAAAAAAATATTACTTCTTTTCGCGGATTTCTTTATATTGATATTTAATCTAATCTACTGTAACTTTATTCCGGCATCTAATCTAATACACTTAAAGGAAACTTTTAACTAAGTTTAACCGTCTAAAACTAATATCGCGTCTATTTCTAGATTTCCGCACACAAAACTACTTCAAAATGGCCGCGCGTCTCAAGTTAGCCAAAAAAACGGACTCAGGTACTTACCGAAACACACTTCTAATAAAACCTTCCTGGTGCTGCTGGGCCGATAACCTGTCGGAGCCGGTTGTAAATGAAGAAGCGTAGGCGATTTTATATGCACTTGAGCACAGCTCTTTATTAATAGCTAAGACTATAACAGCAGTGGTAGCACCACGTGGTTGAAAGCAGGTAGCAGCGACCGTGCAGTTAGGATGCGAGCGTAGCGAGCACACATGTAGATGCGGGAGAATTGGTCGGTGCGTCCGTCTAGATCGGTGGCTGAACAGCGAGAGAGCGAGCGGTCAGCGAGCGGCAGCGGCGACGACGTCGGCAGGCACGGCGGCAGCGACGGCGTCGGCAGGGGAGAGTGCAGCTAGTCCGCTGCGCTACTCTGTGTTACGACCCGAGTCGGGGTCTAAGAGTAGAAAATCGTTTCTACAATGGTCGCCGAGTTGACCAACAGGAACGTGGAATTCGTTTGTTCGTTGAAGCGCTGAAGCGCAAGGAATTGCGAGAACTTTTAAATGAAAAGTCGAACTCAAGAGAATTAAATTATTACTTTCAAGTTTATTCAATTGAGAAATTAACTTTAGAACTTTCGCAAATATAGAACTTTCAAACGTGACTCGATACAATTCAAAAATAATCTTGAATTTCAATGCTCTGAGGCACTTGCACAGAGACCTCAGAGAGACTACTGGAGGCCGGTGAGGAGGCCCTATTTATACTCTAAATTGCAGGTGGAACTCCAGGTTGGTGGTGGGAGTGGAACCAATCAAAACTATTTCCCTTCCTCAAGTGGGAGTGGCTTCGCTGGAGAATTCTAGTTTAATCCGGTTTTGTCCTTGAGAGTGGGAGTGGCCTCGCTGGATAATTCTAGTTTAATCTGGATCGTCTTCGAGAGTGGGGGTAGCTAGGTCAGTTATAACTGGATTTATCTGGCTCCCTCTGTTGACCGTGATGACTCTAAAAATAGAAGGGAAACAGGAAGAGGTGGGAAAGAGACAAACAACTCTTGGAAAATATGGAGTAAATATTTCCAGGAATAATGCGGAGTAAACAACTTTAGGAATTATATGGAGTAAACAACTCGAGGAATTATATGGGGAAAACAACTCTAGGAATTATATATTTAGAAAAGGAATGAGCGTTTCCCTGAGCGAGTTTTATCCTGTTATAATTTATTTAATCTTAATATTAATAGACTCTAAATCTTAATTATTATTAATTATTAATGCCTAAATTAATTGTTATTAGTTCATTTGACTCGCAAGCTATTAATTATCAAATTGTTGATCACCTATCCATTATTTAATTACGTACGGTATTCGTATTTGTCGTCAGTCATTTATTTCTATTCACGTTATCGTAATTCGTTTATTATTATTTATTATTTATTTACAGAACGGTTGATATAAATTATCTGATTACAATTAAACACATTAATTAAAATCTTCCATAAGTTTTTATTTTATGGGAATACGTTTCGATACGTTTGGTATTTAATTGGTCGATTTATTTGATATTATTTTGAAATCAATCTTTTACATTCGAAATTATCATTGTAGACCGATCCTAAATATTCTGTTACTCGTTCACGTGAACGCAGTTCATAACAGTTCCCCCCGTCTTTTAAAACACGAACCCATGGTTCGGGCTTTTTCTAATTTGAATTTCAAATGTTCGCGCGCTTAACCGAGTCCTCCAAGTCCACATCCGAGAGCACATGAGTATCCCAGTAAATCATCTACAAGAATAAAAGCCGCCCTTCTTTCTCAAAAAGCTAAAAGGTTGGGTGTCTTCAAAGATTTGTGTTGAGGAAGAGACAGGATAATTGCTTCAGGAAAGAGAAATATGCATACGCCCTCCTCAAATATGAACATCTTATTACTTTATTGAGAACAATCAAAAGAAAGAATTTAAACACATGTAATGTCAATCATAAATGCTCCAGCAGGAGTTACATTTACATAGGGGTCTTACGTAAAATACATGCCATCGTTTTCTCTTTTCAAAAGAGAATTGAATATAAGGATTACAATCTACAAGGAGTCTCTGTACAGCATCGCTTTACAAAAACTTGTACGTGAAAACGATGGACGCACATGAAAAGTACTATGGAATCGCTCCTGAAGAGATATAATAATTTATATATATATATACTATAAACCTGAAACTTGGTGTGGTATTGTTCTGAAACAAAAACATTGTATACAAGACCCACACAAAATTCCAGCCAAAGACCCTTCCCACGAGAATGTCGGAGAGCCGGAGCGGCAAAGACGCACGACCGAGAGGGGAGGGCAAAGCGGAAGGAAGAATCGACGGTAAATGGCGGTGGTAATACTAACTTAGAGAAGCGAAGAAGACGAAATATTTCTTTTTATTAATCCGGACTGACGAGTCCTATAAAATGAGGGAAGAGAGAGAGAGAGAGAGATATCAAATATGAAGGTTTCTTATTTGAAAGTAGGAAAGGAATTTGTTATTAATCACTGATGCGGAAGTGACGCAATTAACAGGAGGATCAAGGCTTCCTTCCATAAAAGGGATTTTATTTTATCAACCATTCTGGGTTTAAGGGCGAGTTTACCATGGATAATCTTAAATAAGGATGATTTTTCAATTAATAATTTTGGATAGGGTTTATTCTTCAAGTAATAATTATAATTTTCAGGAAAATATAGTTTACTATGAAACGCGGTTTCATCTTAAATAAATTAATTTTATAAGGGTGAAGTTACAATGGAACACTGGTTTAATTCAAATAATTAGGGTTTAAAGGGTAAAACGCTGGTTAAAGAATTAATTTTAAGGGTGAATTTACAATGAAACGCGAGTTTTAATTTAAATAATTTAATTTTTTAAGGGTGAATTTATAATGAAACGCGGGTTTAATGATTAATTTTAAGTGTGAATCTACAATGAAACGCGAGTTTTAATTTAATTAATTTTTTAAGGGTGAAGGGAGCCCCTGCCATCGCTCCCTTCCGTGAGATGCTTCCTATGGCTGGCCGGGACCCATCCTGATGCAACGTATCAGGAGTACTTCCGGTTTCCCATTTCCAGGGCAAAAGGAATAATACATCTGGTTGAGTTTAAAATGAGCCCTGGCCATCTCTCCTATAACCCTTATTATTTTATTATTTATTAATTTAATTACAAATAGGATACATGAAATTACAATTAGGTCGCACGTGGAATATAAAAATATAAATATCGCAATAAGGTAACATATTAAATATCGTATAAAGAAGTAACCAATGAATAAATTTAATTAGGTCGTAAACACGCGTGTTTTAACTTATCTACATGGACTATTTTGGTTTTATTATTTCCTAAATCTATTTTTGCGTTTCTATCGTTTATTAATTCAATTATTTTATATCGACCCGCATATTGTTCGTCGAATTTCCCTATTTGTGGTTCTTTTGATAAATATACCTCTTCTCCGACCTTGAAATCTTTCGCGTTTAAGGGGGTCAGACACCTTTAGAATGACGAAAAATCAATTTTTTTTTTATTACATATTTTACTAAAAAAACACTTGTAGAATATGTCCCAATTAGTTTTAAAGCATTATCTATTTCTGTTTTAAGAATATACACAAAACACTGATAAAGCTTTTCATTTGTTTTTTGTTCAAATTACATTTTTCCCCTTGTATACATAATTATATAATCATATATTATTTCTACTAATTTTTTTTTCATTTCACTGTTCTTAATATATTTAAAATTCTCACTCTAAATATCTGTCTGTATATACTTTAAAAGATCCAAAAATAATATTTTAATCATTAATACAAAGATACAAAATAAATAATATAATTTATGGACGGTATTTTTGACAAAAATAAAAATTGATTTTAAAACTTATATAGCAGTTAAGTTGGCACTGTAACAACCTGGCTTATCAACGACAGCCTCTTACAGGCTCACAGCTCACTCCTTTATTGTAACAGTGAATCCACATTGCATGCCGTATGCCGTATGCCGTATGCCGTCAGAAAAATAGTTGTTGTCCGAAATCTATAATATTTATAACTCTATTGTTACAATTCCTATAGGGCCTTCACACAGCTCTGAGGAATAGATATAAAGTACAAGAATAACATGGGTTATATATCTATATGTACGAGGAACAAGACTCTTGTTCCTTGTGCATCCGCTGTTCCTCGTATATATAGATATACTAACCCATGTTATTCTTATACTTTATATCTGTTCCTCAGAGCTGTGTGAAGGCCCATAGGATTTATAACCATAGAGTTATAAATCCTATAGATTTCAGACAACAACTTTTTTTCTGACGGCATACGGCATGCAATGTGCATTCACTGTAACGGAGCTGATTTTAACCTATGTAAAAGTCCGCAAGCAATGTAAACATGCATAGCTGTCATTTAATATAAACACTGTGATATCAGCATCAGCACCTTTTCTGTACAAAGTGTTGTTCTTAATTTTCATTGTTTCCAACGGATTTTGGAGTAAACATTTAGTGTATTATAATAAGTAAAAGTATTTTAAATCAGTTTTTAAAAGTGTTTGAATAATACCTCTGACAGTTGAATTAATGTTTTAGAAATAGCTTTTAGTACTTGAACTTTTATTGGAAACTTTATACTTAAAATAACAGGGATTGATACTAAAGAAAAATTAAGTCTATATTGACTATTACAAAAAACATTTAGTGTACAGATTTAAATCAACTTTTAAAGGAAGCGAAAGGTTATGCTATTGTGCAGAAAAATGTTATGGAACCTTCACTTCTGCCAGAAAGCTACCATTATCAGCCATTGCCTTAATCTCACTATGATATAATTGACATTTTATTTTCTGAAGTAAAAACAGTTATGCACTGAAATAAATATGTATCAGTCGTATTCTCTTTATTAAGTAATAATATTATATGTGAAAAACAATAATGAAGGACAAGTAAAGAAGTTCACCTTATCAGAAATTAAAAGAAGATCAATATAGGAATGTTGCTGCTATAAACATTTTTTTTCAAGCATTTGGCTATGGCGATACTGGCTTCATTCCATGCATGAAGGATTTTG
This sequence comes from Torymus aiolomorphi, assembly GCA_036365515.1. Classification (NCBI taxonomy): domain Eukaryota; kingdom Metazoa; phylum Arthropoda; class Insecta; order Hymenoptera; family Torymidae; genus Torymus; species Torymus aiolomorphi. The sequence continues at coordinate 180,831,947 of CM070874.1, forward strand.
GATTTCTCAACATATTCTTTATTTACCTCAGTATATGTACAAGAATCTAATATATGTGATAAAGATTATTAAAAACATATGGATTTAAAAGCACCAAAGGATCTACATATTAAACCACTTAACAAACTTGACTGACTGATGTGGATATGACTGTTACGCGTGCTCATAGCTTACAAGTCTGATAGATCATGTACTGAGGTACCAGAATATTTGTTCTAAATGTAAAATATTTTGAGCGAAAAACAATATTTTTTTGTATTTCAGGGTAGAGATGGAGTTAAGAAATAAAGAAGAAGAAATAAAGAAGTATTTTAGTAATTTTATCTTTAAAGCTGTTTTCTACATAATGTAAAATTTTGAGCTCTGCCGTCGACTCCAGATTCAGGAACTGCATATATTTTAATGGGAGAGGTCCTAAAATTTTGGTATTTTATATGTCTATTGACTGAAGAGTTGTATGTATCCAATTTATTTGATTAAATAATTTTTTACGGTCAAAGATTGCTAAAAAATCTGAATTTCACTTAAATTTAAGATTTTTTAGCAATTTTTGACCGTAAAAAATTATTTAATCAAATAAATTGGATACGTACAACTCTTCAGTCAGTAGTCATATAAAATACCAAAATTTTAGGACCTCTCCCATTAAAATATATGCAGTTCCTGAATCTGCCCTATTAAAAATAATCACGTGAATACTCACGTGAGTACTCACGTGACTACTCACGTGAGAGCTCACGTGAGTTCTCACGCGAGCTCTCACGTGAGGTTTTCGACCATATTCTCACGTGAGTACTCACGTGACTACTCACGTGAGAAGTGAAAAAAATAGTTTAAAAAAAATTAGTAATCAATGTTTTTTTTACTGAACTATTACATAAATATTTTAACTTTAATTTTTGCGTATACCTTTCAATCCTTAAATAGTATAGGGAGATATCAAAAGCGAGGCAAGCCTCGTAATTACAACTCTTTTAAAAGAGTCGCGATATTGACTAAGTCTTATGGCTTTATGTATTCTCGCCGGTGTTCATTTGCCTATGGAAATCGAGAAAGGGGTTGCCGCTTGGCGGTTACCGGCGGAACTCATAGGACCCGTCTGAACTCCACGTCTAGTAACTCTTTTAACCGCCAGGCGGCAACCCCTTTCTCGATTTCCATAGGCAAATGAACACCGGCGAGAATACATAAAGCCATAAGACTTAGTCAATACCGCGACTCTTTTAAAAGAGTTGTAATTACGAGGCTTGCCTCGCTTTTGATATCTTCCTATACTATTTAAGGATTGAAAGGTATATGCAAAAATTAAAGTTAAAATATTTATGTAATAGTTTAGTAAAAAAAAACATTGATTACTAATTTTTTTTAAACCATTTTTTTTACTTCTCACGTGAGTACTCACGTGAGTACTCACGTGAGAATATGGTCGAAAAACTCACGTGAGAGCTCGCGTGAGAGCTCACGTGAGCTTTCACGTGAGTACTCACGTGAATACTCATGCGATTATTTTTAATAGGGTGGAGTCGACGGCAGAGCAAAAATTTTGAAATGGCCATATATTTGGTTAAAATCGATCAAAATTTTGTTTTTTTGGTCTCATTTTATCTTGAATTGAATATATTTTTAGGATATTACTTCTAAATATTTCTAATTATGAAAATTAATTTTTTTCAGGTCATTTTATGAAGAAAATTGTAAAGGTGTCTGACCCCCTTAATTTCTGATCGTAATATCGCTTTGATCGTTCTTTCGCTTCTAGTAATCGCGCCTTCGCCATTTTTTGAGTATCATTCAATTTAAATATTAATTCATCTAAATACATCTCATACGTTTTCTCAACAGTTCGTGACTCGAATTCCGAGGGCAACCGTGCTTTTTGTCCGAAAATTAATTCATGGGGAGTGAAACCGTGCGCTGAATGAACTGACGTGTTATAAGAAAACATAGCCATTTTAATCCAAGTGTCCCAATCGGTTTTATCCGTATACATTTTTAAATATTCAACCAAGGAGTGATGACTTCTTTTTAATGAACCCATGGTTTGCGGATGGAAGGAGGTAGATCGCAATTGTTTAATTTTAAATATTTTTGCTACCTTTTGCATTAAACTGCTCTAAAAATTACTTCCTTGATCGATTTTAATCGCTTCGGGACAGCCTAATCTAGTGATAAAAGCATGTACTAACGCGGTAGCGACCATTTCGGCGGTCATGTCAGGAATAGGAAGGGCATCAGAATATTTGGTTAAATTACATTGCAGGGTCAGGATATACTTATTTCCGGATACGGTTACGGGTAGGGGACCTACTATATCCATTTCCAACACTTCAAACGCTTTACTGGGGTTAGTCGTGATTCTCATCGGCTGCTTTGTTTTCACCCGTACTAATTTCTTTCTCTGGCATTCCGCGCAGGTCCTAACATATTCGGAAATATCTTCTTTGATTCCGGGCCAGAAATATCGCTCGCGGACGCGGTGGTAAGTTTTAGCAACACCCTTGTGACCACCAATCGCTGAATCATGGGCTTCATTAATAATTCCTAACCTATCATTCGAAGGTGGAATAATTACCTCACCCGTGCATATAGTTAATTTGGGAGTTTTGGTTTTCCAACGCGCTCGCAACGTTATTTCTATTGGTAGCCAATGGTTCTTTTCTAAACCGTCTCCGATTTTAGAGATACTAACAGACTTTATTTTATCCTCGATCATCGCGGTCCGGAGGGACTCTAAGCATTGAACTATTACGGCTGCGGTTGCTACTTCATCCGATTTTTCCTTAACAAATAATGAATATATAATTTTCCCGTTCGATAAATTTGTCTGTACTACCGCGCCTATGCCTATGGGTTCTGTTTTTAGTTTTACAATATTTATCATTTCTAAATCTACTAATTGTTGGCAAATAGGGGTGCTTATTTCGCAATCTACTGACATAAAATGAGCGATATTATCTTTTCTCATTAGAAGTTGGTCCCGGGAGTATTCGACTGAGGTTATGAGTAGGGTATCAACAAGGGATTGGGTAATTTTGTTCGCAAGAGGCAGTGTCGTGCTGTCCATACAGGACCATGTTGTGTCGCCCACACAGGACTGTGTTTCATGACTTTTGTCCACAAAGGATCGTGCAATTTTGCCCACACAGGACTGTGTTGTGGTGTCCACATAGGACTGTGTTTCATGACTTTTGTCCACAAAGGGTCGTGCAATTTTGCTCACACAGGACTGTATTATGGTTTCCACATAGGACTGTGTTTCATGACTTTTGTCTACAAAGGATCGCCCTACTGAAAAAAACCACATGGGATCCCACGTGGAATCCCACACGAGATCCCACGTGTGAATTTGATATGGGATCCCATGTGGCATCCCACGTTTAAACTCGAAGCATGAATTCCCACATGAGATCCCACAAGAGATCCCACATGGGATCTCATGTGGGATATCATGCGTTTAACTTGAGTACGGGATCTCATGCAGATATGGCGTAAAACTTTGAGCCCCCCATTGTAAGTAACGGAGTTATCAAAAACAAGGCAAGCCTTGTAATTAGAACGCTTCACAAAGAGTCATTTGAACGGTTGACTTACACGTCTTATATACTCTTGGCCATCCAACTTATCCACAGATAGCACTACCGAAGCACCGCATAGCGGATAAATAGCCGAAGCTTACTTATGGAGAGCCGTCCATCACAAGTTCTGCTTTGTCACCGCAATGCGGCGTTCCGATAGCGCTTTCTGTGAATACACTGGATGGCCGAGAGTATATAAGCCGTGTAAGTCAGCCGTTCAAATAACTCTTTACGAAGAGTCCTAATTACAAGGCTTGCCTTATTTTTGATATCCCCGTTACTCACAATGGGGGACCCAAAGTTTTACGCCATATCTGCATGAGATCCCGTACTCAAGTTAAACGCATCATATCCCACATGAGATCCTATGTGGGATCTCTTGTGGGATCTCATGTGGGAATTCATGCTTCGAGTTCAAACGTGGGATGCCACATGGGATCCCATATCAAATTCACACGTGGGATCTCGTGTGGGATTCCACGTGGGATCCTATGTGGGATCCCATGTGTTTTTTTTTCAGTAGGGCGTGCAATTTTGCCCACACAGGACTGTGTTGTGTTGTCCACATAGGACTGTGTTTCATGACTTTTGTCCACAAAGGATCGTGTAATTTTGCCCACACAGGACTGTGTTGTGGTGTCCACATAGGACTGTGTTTCATGACTTTTGTCCACAAAGGATCGTGCAATTTTGCCCACACAGGACTGTGTTATGGTGTCCACATAGGACTGTGTTTCATGACTTTTGTCCACAAAGGATCGTGCAATTTTGCCCACACAGGACTGTGTTGTGTTGTCCACATAGGACTGTGTTTCATGACTTTTGTCCACAAAGGATCTTGTAATTTTGCCCACACAGGACTGTGTTGTGTTGTCCACATAGGACCTTGGTTCGGGAGGCATATAAATTTTTACTCTTACAATTTCACTCTCTACTTCATCTTCTGAATCGTCAGACGCTCCGTCAAGGGAAAATTGTTTAATTGTCATTGATTTTAATTCTTTAAATTACGCCTGTGTTATTTCATCCCTTCTTTTGCCTGACGGGATTTCTTGATAGGAATTTTCCTGTTGATCCCCGGCCCTATCTTTCTCAACATGTGCGGAAGTACTACACTCTAGAGCCACGTAGTCTCTGAGTCCCCCGTCACATTCGAGAACTTCAGTCGCAGTGGCCGTAACCGGAAGATTCCTTGCCAGGGTTTCTTGATAGGAATTTTCCTGTTGGCCCTGGGTCCTAATCTCTTCAATACGTACGGGAGTACTTCGGCCCATCGGGATTTCTTGATAGGAATTTTCCTGTTGGTCCCCGGCCCCCCCCCGTCACGCATGAAGGCATCGGTCACGTCACCCGCAACCGGCTGTTTTTTACTCCGACTCCTCTTGCGAGGGCATCGGTTACGTTACCCGCAACCGGACGTTCCCTACTTCTAATCTCCTCTATTTCGAGGGCATCAGCCACGACCTCTACGACCGGCACTTTCCTAAAGCTACCCTCGGTTACGTTACCCGCAACCGCTGCCTCTCCTCTTGAGGAGGAGGCAGAGCTAAAGTCGTGTGCGTTAGTTTGTCCGTCATTCCTTTTAAGGGGGCTAGACACCTTTTTTCTCTGAAATAAGAAGTCACATTTTAATACATAAATGTAAACTAATTATTTCATACTTTTTACATATAAAAGTGGGTATATTTACCTTACCTTAAAACTTTCTCCGATGGGCCTTTTATATGGTCCAGAACCATAGTCATCGATGAAACAAGTTTTTTCACTAACCGTAAGCTTTGAAATTTTCCTGTGGATGGATTGACTCCAGATTTGAACTAAATTACTCCTGAATAGTATAATTCTCATATGAGTGTAGGGATTTTTGATCTAATGAGAAAAAAAAGATTGTGCTGTTTTTCAAGAGTTTTTTTTTTTTATTTTTTTAAATTTTTTATATTTTTTCATAATTTTTCTGATGTAAAAATTTTTTCCGACATTTAATCCTAAATCCCTACACTCATATGAGAATTATACTATTCAGGAGTAATTTAGTTCAAATCTGGAATCAATCCATCCACAGGAAAATTTCAAAGCTTACAGTTAGTGAAAAAACTTGTTTCATCGATGACTATGGTTTTGGACCATATAAAAGGCCCATCGGAGAAAGTTTTAAGGTAAGGTAAATATACCCACTTTTATATGTAAAAAGTATGAAATAATTAGTTTACATTTATGTGTTAAAATCTGACTTCTTATTTCAGAGAAAAAAGGTGTCTAGCCCCCTTAAATGAAAAATGTAAATGTCCGTGACTCTCAACTGATTCAGAACTCAATCCCCCCGATTCTGAATTGCGAATCATAAATAAATTTTCTATGTTAATTTCGGGGGATGGTTCCTCTGCATCGAGATGGTTGGGTTTCGTAGTTATGGAAAGGATGGGTTTCTTGACAGTGCGTCTGCATTCATATTGATCTTGCCGGGTTTATGTATGATTTCGTAATCATATTCTCTTAGTAAAATTTTCCAACGAGCTGCTCGGGTGATGGGGTCTTTTAATTTGTGGAGCCATAAGAGGGATCTGTGATCGGTCACTAATGTAAATTTCCTACCATATAAATAGGGTTTAAATTGTTTGACCGCGTGGACTATCGCTAGTAATTCCTTCTCGGTGGTAATGTATCGTGTCTCCGTATCGTTCAGGGCCCTAGAGGTGTAGGCAATGGGGAGGTCTTTCCCGATAGGGCCTTGGCTTAGTATGCCGCCTAACGCATAATCGGACGCGTCCGTGGTTACTACGAACGGTTTACTAAAATCAGGATATTGCAAAAGGGGTTGTGAACAAAGAATTTGTTTAAGGATGATGAATAATTCTTCTTGAGGATTCTCACACGAGAAACGTTGCTCCATTTTAAAAGTAAATGGAAGGGCCTAGTGATTTTCGCGAAATCAGGAATGAATTTCCTATAATAACCAGCTAAACCTAAAAATTGTTTGATATTTTTCACGGTTTTTGGACGCGGGAACTCGGATACTGCTTTGGTTTTTTGTGGATCTGGTCTAACTCCCTTTTCTGAGATAATGTGCCCCAGGTAACCAACTTCCTTCCTCAGGAACAGGCATTTGTCAGGTTGCAAGGTCAAACCAGAAGTTTGTAGTCTACCAAAAAGTTTTCTCAATTTACGCGTATGTTCTTCTAGAGATTCGGTATATACGACAATGTCGTCCATATAGACAAAAAGTTCAATGCCTTGCAACCCACTTAGAACCCGATCCATAAGGGCTTGAAATGTTGAGGGTGAACCTTTCAACCCCATAGGCATCCGCTTATATTGAAGGTGATTAAATGGGTTGGAAAACGCAGTTTTGGGGGCGTCCGCTGGGTCGATAGGCACCTGGTGGAACCCTGAGGCTAAATCGAGGGTAGAAAAATATTTACTACGACCCAATTGATCAAGAATTTTGGTGATATTCGGAAGTGGGTAAGCGGAGGCGATCGTTTTTTCGTTTAGGGCTCGAAAGTCTATAACCAATCGCTATCGCTTGTTTCCTTGAGAATCTGGCTTTTTGGGTACTATCCATAGTGGAGAATTATATGGTGATTCGGATTCTTCTATTATATCGTTATCGATCAATTCTTGAATCTGTTTCTGGATTACTTCGCGCAGTTGAGGTGAGTAGCGATATTGTTTTACATTAACCGACGCGTTATCAGTAGTGAGTATCTTATGAGCGACCATAGATGTCTTACTCAGCATATCACCGGGTAAATGAAACTGGCAGGGAAATTGAGTGACTAATTTCTTCACGCTATCCTGTTCCACGGGATCAAGGTCTTCTATATTCAATAAATCTATTATGCTATTTATTCTATGCTGGAGTCCGATTTCAACTTCAGAGTTGTTCATGACCTTGATAGAATGTATCGGCTTTATAGTACTATCATACAGCTCCAGAGTGAGGGGTGGTATCATGACATTTATATCTTCCGCGGTTGAGTTTATTGCAAATAGGTGAGCCTTACCGTTTTTATTCGCAACTAAACATTCCCCTATAAAAAGTTCGGGCCCAGCATTTATCCTAGGGATATTGCCTGCAGAGCGCGTAGGATTTTGAATTGTGATTTGAACCAATGTTTTCGTCCTAGCCGGTAAATGAAATGTATCGTGGCTTAGAAATGGTGTCGTCTCCCGCAGTTGTCCGAAAGAAAGTGATCTATGCTTAAAAGATAGGGTCGCGCCTTGTTCTCGCAGAAATTCTACTCCAAGAATCCCGTCGGCTTCTATGGGGAAGTCGTCCGACACAATATTTAATCGGCAATTAACGCCTCCCAAATCTATTATCGCGGAACCTAGAGTGTTTATTAAATCCTTACCTATCCCAGCCAATCGGAAAAGAGTATTCGTCTGAATCGTCACATTAGGTTTCAGTAATTGAGCCTTGATAATATTTAGTTCGGATCCAGTATCGATAAGAAATCGCGGCAAGGTCTTAGTTAAATTCTTACTTTTAAAAATTACCACCGGGGATTTAGACCCATCAGCGGCGGTGATAAGGAGGATGGCGCGGGTCGGGGCACTGCGGTGTTTGAGATTAGCGGGTTCATCATGGCGCCCGTATGGCGAACCATTTGGGAGTTTAAAGGCTGGATATTATTGTTAGGGGGGTATTGTCGCGAGGGTCGGCTTGAGGAGAAATCGGCGGGGTTATGGGTCCTCAGACGCTTCCTACATGCTCCGAAGGTGTCCTATTATCTTACAAAAGTTACAATACGAATCTAAATTCTTTTGTGTTGGGCAATTTCGCGCGATATGACCGAGCCCTTTACATTGATAATATATGCGGCGCTTGGTCTCGGGCGCGTTCTCAGTTTGAGGTTCGGTAAAGTGACAGTACGCTCGCTTCCGACTATCATCTATTTTGTCACAGTGTAGCTCTTTACGTTGCTGTACATATTTTTCGCAATTTATGGCGGTGCTAATCGATGCTTCAAGGGTAGAGAATTGTTTCCCTATCATTCTCGTGGCTATATCTGATTCTAGACCTAACGTGAAACATTCGATGGCCGTGTTTGTTGTTCCCTCGATCATACCACGAGCGACGACAGGATTAAAATTTTCGTCTATCAATTCACGAGCCTTTTGCAGAATTCGAGTGACTCTTAACCCGTATTCAGAAACCTTTTCTTGGGGTTTCTGCCTGACTCATGCTAAGTCGGTTTGAATTTGAGGCAAATTTTGAGTGGGCGCGAATACCCTTTTCAATTCCGATAGAAGCTGATCTAAATCACTAAAATCTTTAAACTGTAAATAATCGTTAGCGTCGCCAGTGACTCGTGATTTTACCAATTTTAAAAAGAAACTTTGATCACTCGGACTTACAAAACTCTCGGCTTCCTTGCATTTTCTTATGAAACGATTTACAGAGATATTCTTTCCGTTAAATTCGGGGAGTATTCTTACTATTTCATTTATTTTTTTATATCCTGGCAAAGAAACTAATTTAACGGATTTAAAACTACTATCAGAATCAGCACGCGTAATTAAATCGTCCCTCATGTTCCGGAAATCCGGCGCAGGATTAAGCGACGGCCTATTTGATGGTATAATTGATTCATCACGATTATTTACCGTTAAATCTAGCGCTACAATACCCTCAGGTAGACTACTTTTCTCCGTTAGACCGGAATTTTCCGAAATTGACCATGAGCCGGACGCTTGCTCGCTATCTATCGACATTTTCCCTACAATAATTGTTCGCTCGCTCAGGTACTTAGCTTAGGATATTTGATGGCTCGCAGATGCTCCTGGTGGTCCGGGTAGGGCCTCTGAATCGTCTTATCCTTGACAATGTTTGTAATTTGGTGGTGAAGATAGGCAATGTCCTGATCGTAGGTGGCGTCGGGAACGAAGCTGATGAGGATGTGTCCTGAGGAAGGCTCGCTGTCCTTGATTTGGCCTTGGAGTTACGTTGTCCGTCCCACTCTCGTATCCTGGATCGGGGGTGTTTTCTCTCGAATTCGGCGGAGTTCTATTATTTTCGTTCATGAAGTCCTTTATCCTTGATTGATTGGGGATTTATCTCTTTATTGCTGCTGTGGACCCAACTTTCCAATCAAATGCTCCGGCATTCGCCCGCGTTCCAGGGGAAACCACAGCTCAAAAACCCTGGACGGAACACAACACTGAACTTCTTCCTCTTATCTTTGGATCCTTTTCCTTGCAATCCTTCGAACAGATCCCACCGCTGTCACCAAAAATGTTACGACCCGAGTCGGGGTCTAAGAGTAGAAAATCGTTTCTACAATGGTCGCCGAGTTGACCAACAGGAACGTGGAATTCCTTTGTTCGATAAAGCGCTGAAGCGCAAGGAATTGCGGGAACTTTTAAATGAAAAGTCGAAAGCAAGAGAATTAAATTATTACTTCCAAGTTTATTCAATTGAGAAATTAACTTTAGAACTTTAGCAAATATAGAACTTTCAAACGTGACTCGATACAATTCAAAAATGATCTTGAATTTCAATGCTCTGCGGCACTTGCACAGAGACCTCAGAGAGACTACTGGAGGCTGGTGAGGAGGCCCTATTTATATTCTAAATTGCAGGTGGAACTCCAGGTTCGTGGGGGGAGTGGAACCAATCAAAACTATTTCCCTTCCTCAAGTGGGAGTGGCTTCGCTGGAGAATTCTAGTTTAATCCGGTTTTGTCCTTGAGAGTGGGAGTGGCCTCGCTGGATAATTCTAGTTTAATCTGGATCGTCCTCGAGAGTGGGGGTAGCTAGGTCAGTTATAACTGGATTTATCTGGCTCCCACTGTTGACCGTGATGACTCTAAAAATAGAAGGGAAACAGGAAGAGGGGGGAAAGAGACAAACAACTCTTGGAAAATATGGAGTAAATATTTCCAGGAATAATGCGGAGTAAACAACTCTAGGAATTATATGGGGAAAACAACTCTAGGAATTATATATTTAGAAAAGGAATGAGCGTTTCCCTGAGCGAGTTTTATCCTGTTATAATTTATTTAATCTTAATATTAATAGACTCTAAATCTTAATTATTATTATTAATGCCTAAATTAATTGTTATTAGTTCATTTGACTCGCAAGCTATTAATTATCAAATTGTTGATCACCTATCCATTATTTAATTACGTACGGTATTCGTATTTGTCGTCAGTCATTTATTTCTATTCGCGTTATCGTAATTCGTTTATTATTATTTATTATTTATTTACAGAACGGTTGATATAAATTATCTGATTACAATTAATTAAAATCTTCCATAAGTTTTTATTTTATGGGAATACGTTTCGATACGTTTGGTATTAATTGGTCGCTTTTTTTGATATTATTTTGAAATCAATCTTTTACATTCGAAATTATCATTGTAGACCGATCCTAAATATTCTGTTACTCGTTCACGTGAACGCAGTTCATAACATCTGCTGTCGTGTGGCGCCATCTATGCTTCGTGGTCATACCTATAGGGAATGAAAGCGTGGACTCGAAGTCCTCTATATCTCGACATTATCATATCGTAAGTTAGTTAATTAGTTATGTATTTGAAAGATCTCAAGTTGTCAACTGGTGATGAGAAAAATTGATCTATTCGTCTATTAATCAATGGGGAAAATAACTTTCATTAGATAAGTACTTACTAGCTAAATGTTAAATGGCTAAAATCATGTTTTTAAACTTGATACTTTGTGAGATTTTTTATTTTTACAGATATTATACCAGAAGATTTTTTTCGAGTCATTTTGAAGATATATATAATAATAATAATAATAACTTTATTTAACCATCTGGTCATATTTTATACATTCTTTTATATATACATTCTAGTTTAGCGTATTGTGTGTGTCTGTGTGTGTTATGGGCAGTGTTATAGTGTTCTTAGTGTTCTTTTGTGTTTGTGTCTTCGTAATGTCTTTCTTTCATTTCACTTTTTTCTTTTTCCTTTTTTTTTTTTACTCTTCCAAGCCTTGCTCCATCAGTCCCCCTCCGTCTTCCTCCTTCTCTCTCCACCCATCTTCCTTTATCAGTATGTTTGCATCCTTGAATCCTGCCTTCCTTGCCACTCTTTTCATCACTTCCAATGCCTCTGCTCTAGCTTTCCTCTCCGCCATTGATCTCCATTCCTCTATCTTTCCCATTCAATCCTCTTCCCATTTCTCTTTCACCTCCAATATTCTGCTCCTTGAGTCTCTTCCTTCACACCATATCTTAAACACCTTCCTATCTTTAGTCGGCTCTACCAACACTTCCAAGTCCTCTCGTATCTCCTCCCGCAACCATTCTGTTAGACTAGTGTCAGCCTCCCATTTCTCGCCTTTCTTAAACATGAGCACCTTACTTCTATGTCTTTCAATTACGTCGTTCCTTCCTCTCTCTCTTCCCCAGCTCCTCTGTCTGCTTCTTCCCCTTCTCATCTGGCACGGTTTCTCTCCCTTTGTCTGCCTTTTTAGTTTTTTTCTTTCTCTTTCCTCCTCACTTTCGCTTGTCATTCCACTCTGCGAGTCTTCCCTGTCGCTGTAATCACTGTCGCTCATTCTACCTCTACGCCTGCTCCCCCTCGCCATTTTCTCTTCCAGCTTGCTAATCCTTTCCTCCATTTTCCTCTTCTCCTTCTTTGCCGTTGCTTTCCATTGTACTTCCCTCGCCTTCCATTCCTCCTCCTTCCTTTCCCATTCGCCTTGCCATTCATCCATTGCCTTCTCCATCCATTTCATCTTCTTCCTTAATTCAAGAATCCTTCTATAATTTTCTTTAGTTCTACCTTCCATACTGTTTTTCTCTTTCTGTTGCTACCTTCTTTCTATCTCGTTTCACTCTGCTTGCTTTCTGTCCTTTGCGGATGTTTGCCCCTCGCCTTGCCGCCTTTCGCTGCTGCCCTCTCTCTCCCATTCTCGCTTTCTTCTTAGGGTCATTCCACAAAGTCCCCTCCTGTACCATCCCCCTTTCCGAACCTTTGCCTACTTTAAGGTCAGTCTATCTTTGTATTGGTTCTTCAGCTTGTCTTATCCTCTTCCATACCACCTCATTCACCCTGCTTAGGCTTATTTTATCCCCATTTAATTGTCTTGTCCAATCCATACCGCTTTTTCCAGTTACTCTACATGCCTCAAGGATGTGCTTCGTCGTTTCTAATTCTTCTTTGCATACTCTACACCTTTTCTCCTCCTCTTTTCTCCAGTATTCGTTGTCTCTTGCTTCATTACCCATCCTGAACCTGCCCAAAATCTCCAAGCCGTTTCTCGACTTCTTGACTTCCTCCTTCTTGTATACCATCACCTTTGCCCAGGATCCCCACTGCTTCCTTCGCGTAGGCTGATTCGCTTATCTCTTTATCCGTCTCGCTTTTATATATGTCATCCATTCTTTCTCTGATCTCTGCCTTCCTGTCCCAGCCACTTCTCACCAAGTCATTCCATTCTTTTATTGATATCCCTACTCCCTCTAGGAATTCCCTTTTGCCCTTCCACGATTTTCCTCTGTCGTTTTTTCTCCATTTGTTCTTTTCATCCCTGCATGCCTGTTCCCAGCTAAGACGTTCTAGCGCCCCTTCTTTCGCCTTACTTATCTTTTCTTCAAACTTCATTGCCCTGGTTGCTGCATCCATCGCAATTTTCCTTATTCCGGTATCCTTCCTCATGGTGTGCCAGGGCGTATTCCTGTTCAGCTTCAGTGTCCACCTGACATATTTCATTTTTACCCTTTCCAGCTCCTTCCATTCTTTCCAGCCCCAGTTCTCAGCTCCGAACATAATCACTCCTTTCACCATTGTTTCAAATAATCTCATTCTAAATCCCCAGTGGTTCTTGAATTTCCTTTCCGCGATGCTCCATATTCTCCTAATTATTCCATTCGCCTTGCCTTTTAGTTTCTTTATATGTTCGGTGTCCGCATTGTTCCCCATCATTGTGTAGCCTAGGTAATCAAATTTCTTCACCATTTCCAGTTCTTCCCCTTTCCATTTGAAGATCATCTCCTTTTTCCTACCTCCTCCCTTCCTGAACATCATTATCTTTGTCTTCTTTGCATTCAATTCTAATCCCTTGCCCCCTATCCATCTTTTGAACCTCTTCAACATGTCTTTCAGTACGTCCTCTTCCTCCGCTATGAGCGCTATGTCGTCTGCGTATGAAATTGTTCTCACTCTTCTTTTTTTCCCCAGCCACGTACTGCTTCTTGGACCTTTTCCATTTCCTCTTCCAGGTCTGCCGTCGCTATGTTAAACAACGTGAGACTTAGTGGGCATCCTTGTCTTACTCCTTCCAGGGCCCTTTCTACATATGTGTGTTCTGTGTGTTCTGTGTGTTCCGACCTACCTACCCGTTCTGTCTGTGTCGCCACGGAACAAAAGTAAGGTCGTCGGTCTACTTTATTTGTAGTTCATGGTGCTCCGTTTTTCCTCCGTATATTACTCCCGCCAACCCAGACGCTGACCTAGAGTAGAGAAGGTTTTGACGAGGACATACCTGACCTGGTGCAAATACCCCCAGGAGTACCTCCAGGAGGTGGTTATATTACAAATAAAATGTAAGTTAATACTAATTTTTAAGTTGTTATAATGTACTAAAAAAATTTGCCTCCTGTTTTTTCATCTGTCTACCAATCTTTTTTAATACTTCTTTCGCCTCTGCTAAACGTACCACAGATCTGTCGTACGAATAACCTATAACCCACTTAGAAATATGTAAGAACTGCTGTTTTGAGAGTCTAACATGGAAGGGACTATTATTTCTTTAGTCAAACGTGAATCCTCGTCTATTTTTTTCTTTAGTCAAGCGTCAATTCTTCGACTAAAGAAAATTGAAGGTTAGGTTTTACGTATATATAGGTATACCTACCTACTGCGATCTGTCGTACTTCTAACATCGGCCTACTTTTTTTACTCCAATGCATTAAATTTAAAGCTAATATTCTACAATTTCAGATTTGTTTCCTATTGAAATGAATAAAATTGTAAATTGTAATAAATTCCTGGAGGTTTTTTTTTCTTCCAATAAGAGGTATTCCAGCTCCTCGAACTCCTGGACGTATCTGAGTTAAAAAAAATAAAAAGATAAAAATAAAAAGGTTAAAAATAAACAAATGGTTATGTTAAACCAAATAAACAACAAATAAAATGTAAGTTAATACTGTACAAATAAAAAGTAAGTTAATACTGTATTAAATTTAAAGCAAATTTTTTGTGATTTCAGAATTAAGAGTTTTTGTCACACTATTAGCTATTTTTTTTTTTTTTTTGAGAAAGCAAGTCCAACAACCAAGAATGTCAATGGAAAATGAAGACATTAAATCAGCTATTGAGGCTTCTGTCATAGAAATAATTATTTCTATGGTTAAGAAGGAACCAATTATTTATAATAAAAGTATTGAAAGCAAATTAAATGTCATTGCTGTAAAAAAACAAATATTTGATGAGATTTCCCAAGCGATCCATTCATGTCATGACATATTTTTATCCGGTAGATGTATGAATTCTTTATATTTCAATTTAAAATTCAAATAAAAAGAAAACAAAATTATTTTTGTAGAGGATTATATCAGCAAGAAATGGAATACCTTATACCGGAAGTTCTGTGAGGAATATAAAAAAGAAAAATCATACATACCATCTGGATCAGCAGCAAGTGCTAGTTATATTAGTAAATGGTCATATTTCAATGATATGAAATTTTTAATACCTCATGTAACACATAGAGATATGGTATCTTCAATCTCTTTCAATACCAACAACGAAAACAAAAATAAGAGGAAAATTGTAGAAGAAAATCACACCTTTTCGAAAACTCGTCAAAATGCTACGAGTTCCAAAAAGCAACAAACAGGTGATGATCCTGATTTTTCCACTGTTGATCTTTCTCATAAGATCAGTGCTTTGATAGATAAAGAAAATGAAAAGAGCAAAGAGGAAAAGACAATAGAAACGTACAGACCTTTAATAAGAGAAGGATTTCAAAGAATTCGTGAAGAAGAAAAGTTTGACTGTACAGTAGAAATTATAAATTATTTGGAACAATTTCAAGAAACATAGTTTTCCTAACAAATTGTTAAAGGTGTTACAGATCGATTTAGTTAAGAAAATCCTTATGAAAATTTTAGCGATTATCTTTTATTTCCAAGTCTTAAGAAAATTATTAAGTGTAAAAATATTAAGCAACTTACAAAACTAGTATATGTGTAGTATATACTCGATGAGTTATCTGAGGCTGTAAAGCATTCTAACGTACCCAGTTTTTCACAATCTTATAGTCTCAATGAGACATTATGTTAGTTTTAATTTTATACAAAAGTGACTCTCGATCCTTTAATATTTTTGTATTCCTTATAAAAAGACTTTGAAGTAGTTAATAATAACATTAAAAACATATATGTATGCATGGTTAATACACAAAATACATAAATAAATTTGTCTTTAAAAAAATACTTGTACTTTTGCACTAATTTTATTTAAAAAAAGCCATAATACTTAATCGATCTCATCTCATGAACATCATCCCACAACCAAACTTCACATACTGTCATTTGCTTGATCAAAATAAATCATATATATTTTTCCTTTGGTATTCGTTTCAAGAGTTCTTGATGTTGATGATATAATCCAATAAGTGCTTTAACTTGCTGTGTTCATAATCAATTTCCCTATAACGTACCTTATAATTATATTATATTATACCTTAATTAGTATTTAATACATAAGTAAAAAATTGCAGACATGTAATTTACGCAAATGGTTAACGCTAAAAATCTTTAAAAAAACGTTGAAATAAATAATTACAACAAGACATTTGTACATCATCATCAAAGTAAACTAAGTACACTGAACTCAAAAAAAAATAATTAAAAATCAAGATCTGACAATTCATCCACAAAATCATCTTTCATTGTTCGCATGACCTAGAAGTAATAATAATAGTTTAAGTTTTATTAAATAAAATTATGACAAATATAGTAAATAATATAAAAAATTTAAATACCTCTTCTTTTTGGCTATTAATTTAAAAGTAGTGGTCATTTTTTCATAAAAATAATGTATTTTTGGCCCAAGTGCAATTTTTTTCCATACTTCAAGAATATTAATTGAATTGTTCTTCTGATTTTTATTGTACATACTGTTTCTTACATTATTTTCTTCATCGTAAAGCAATTCAAAATCATGTTTGATTAAATTCGTGTCCAATTGCAAATTCCCAGGTAGAATAAATCTATAAATACCATGTTTCCAGTATTTTTTGTAAAAGTTCTTGACTTTCTCATTACTCACAAATGGAAGGTCGTTTTCGATAATGCAGACTATTGATTTATTCATTTTGATATTTAAACTTTTCATTACATTAAAAAATTTATCATTAAAAATCCTGATGTACTCTCTTGCGTCAAAATTTTCCATATCAAAAAAACCACAATTTTCACCATTTGTCCACAGCCATAGCTTTTTAGATATTAAATTATTATTATTTAATGGTACCTCTGCAAATATCATTACAAATTTAACATTTCTTATAACATCTCTCATAAGAATTGTTATTGAAAAATACATATTTTCTTCTTCATTTTCTTCTTTAATTTCCTCGGCATTTTTCAGAACAATTAATTCTTCCTTAAGGGACATAATTTTTAAATTGCCTATTTCACGAGCTTTTATCGATCTTAGTGCCATTTTTAATTAGTTATTTGCTAAAAAAAAACTTGTTATATTGCAGTAATATTTCCCGCGCGCGTGTGGACGGATAAACAAAGAGAAGAATATATATATTGCATATCGCGTCGTCTTTTGTTTCTACCTGTCATATAGTATAAATTTTCTCTTTTATTCTGACTAACCAACTAATCAGTTTTCATAGTTAATATTAATATATATATATTAGAAGTAAAAAAAAAAGTAATATGGAAATCGCGAACGAAATTAATTTATTATTAACGTTAATTGAAGAAAACTCATTTATTTATAATAAATCTCTAGAAGGTTATTCAGATGACAAAATGAGAATGAAATGTTTTCCCTATATTGCTAATAATATTAATGAAAATGTAGAATTACATATACCTTGTATGTAATAGAATAAATATTTTGTAGAATAATGGATAAATTATTTATTACCTTAGTTCAAATTTTTTCTTTTTAGTAACAGGTCCAATGATTAAATTGAGATGGGAAAACCTTAGAAAATCATATGTACGAGCTCACAAAGAAGATATAGATGGAAGCAACCCAACCTGGTATCTATACGAACGAATGAACTTTTTAAAAAGTCATATTAAACACAAAATTAGTGATCATGATGAAAGTAATAACAAACAATCAGCGGAGCAAATTGTTCGTAAAAAATCAGAAAATGTGTCTAAAAGTCAATCGCCATTTAGTAAACATGAAAACTTACCATCCGAACTTGCAAGTTTAAAAAATTTGGAATCATTGCCGATTCCACCTTTGGATGCATTTGCAAAAAGAAAAGAGTTAGAAGTGAATAAAGTAGAGATGAAGATATGTGACGCTATCAATAAAACTGTAGGGATGGTTGATAAGATCTCAGAAGATGCTGAAGAAAAAGATTTAAATTATATAATACCAATTATTGAATCTCTAAAAATGGTCAAATCAAATAATTTACTGAAGTGTATTTCTGGTGTTTTAAATATTATTAATAAATATAGGAAATTATAATTTGTAATAATAAACAATTTTTTGTACTAAAAAAATATGACTTTCTTTAATGTCTTCAACTTGCGCAACACATAACTATACATATAAAAAACTATTTTACACTTTAATTACATTTTAATTTTTTATCTTCTTGTAATAATGTAAATAACTCTATACATAAAACCTTACGATATCTTCCTGGATAATCTGCAAAAAACACAAATAAATATAGTTTCATTGTGTGTAATAAATAGTAAATAGTGAGTAAATAGTAAAAGTAAATAGAAAGTAGTAAATAGTAAAAAATAAATACAAATGATGTAATAATATTACATCATTGTTACAAAATGCTGTAACCCTGCTTAGGAAAACCGCCTTTCCGGTTCACAGGTCTGGAAGAACGATCATGCAGACAGATAGAGTACACCAGAAAGGAAACAGTAATAATAAATCATAATTATGTGCATATAAACTTACCAATATCATTTTATAATTTATATGTACTTTTCTTGCCAAGAAACTGATCCTGCAGGTGAAGAAAAATAATCTTTAAGACGGTTTCTCATAATTGTAGGCAGTAACGCATCGTTTCTTTCTTCCACTGTTGGATAGTCTTCAATAATTGCATGATTGTCATCAGGATCATCATGAAATAAAACAAAATTATGCAGCCCTATAAGTGCACAAATAATCGTGTCACAATTAGGTAGACTAAATCTCAGTGAACTTTGTAAAATCTGCCACTTTTCAGTAATTATTCCAAAAGCACATTCTATTGATATACGAGCTCTTGATAGTCTGTAGTTGAATATTTTCTCTTCCTTACTCAGATCCTTTCGACGACCATATGGCTTCATTATATGTTTTGAGATACCAAATATTTCATCGCACACAATCACAAAATTTATTTGTATTTCAGAGTTTGGTAATTTTCTTGGTGGTGGAATATCTGCATCGTTACGTTCCAGTTTAGAATGCAAATCACTTGCAATGAGAATACTTGAGTCGCTATAAGATCCTGCAACATGATAAATTGTCCATGATAAAATTTGTTTTGGGTAAACTAAATATTAGTAATTACAAACAACTTACCAAAATCACCAAAGTTGAACCATGTAAATCGTCTTTTCGAATCACACATTGCCATAAGAACCAAGCTGTGAAATTTTTTATAGTTCTTACAGGTTGCACCTGCATTTGCAGGTTTTTCAACCCGTATGTGCTTTCCGTCAAGAGCACCCAAACAGTTAGGGAAATGGGAATTCAACTGAAAATCTTCAGCTATATTTAACCACTTCTTTCTGTTAGGAAATTGAACATATCTATGTACCAATTCTTGGGCTATAACTCTGCATACTTCAGGAATCAAAGGATAAATAGTTGACTTTCCGATTCGAAAAGTCCATGATGCACTTTTTGGACACCCTCCATGAGCTAAAAAACTAAACATCAAGTTGATGCATGATTGCTTAATTAACAGATAATATAAACATTAATATTTTGAATACATACTGGAGTACCACAGCTAACCGAACATCAGGACTTAACGGCGGTCTTCGACTATGCTTTACTAATTTTTGCCTTACAAAAGTCAATAGGGTTATATAATGATCTAAACTTAAATTCATAAAATCGTAAAACTCTTGTGCATCATTCAATGCAAAATAAACGAATAAATGATTGTATGCTCCATATATGTTCCTTAAGCTTGGATGTAAATGTCGTTTTACCCACCATCTTCTCTTTTGCTTCTTTTGCTTCTTTTTCAACGTTTTCATCAGAATGTTCAAGTGCAATAATTCGTTTATAGCATAAAATAATATTATTCTTTTCTGTCCTTTATCCATTTTAGTGTAGTGCAAGAATAATAACGACCATCCCAAATTTATTTTAAATTTACAATAATTTTATAGATTGTAACATCAATGACAATTTTATTCATTTCAATAGGAAACAAATCTGAAATTATAGAATATTAGCTTTAAATTTAATGCATTGGAGTAAAAAAAGTATTAAAAAAGATTGGTAGACAGATGAAAAAACAGGAGGCAAATTTTTATAGTACATTATAACAACTTAAAAATTAGTATTAACTTACATTTTATTTGTAATATAACCACCTCCTGGAGGTACTCCTCAGGGTATTTGCACCAGGTCAGGTATGTCCTCGTCAAAACCTTCTCTACTCTAGGTCAGCGTCTGGGTTAGCGGGAGTAATATACGGAGGAAAAACGGAGCACCATAAACTACAAATAAAGTAGACCGACGACCTTACTTTTGTTCTGTGGCGACACAGACAGAACGGGTAGGTAGGTCGGAACACACAGAACACACAGAACACACATATGTAGAAAGGGCCCAGTACCCCAAATTCGTCGATTACTTCTCCCTCAATTTCTATTCTTGCTCTCGTTCCCTGAAACAGACTTCTTATTCTATTAATTAACCTCCCATTCACCCCTTCCTTCTTTAGTCTTTCCCATATCTTATCCCTTTTCAGTCTGCCAAATGCCGCCTTCATGTCAGCAAACCCTACAAATAACTTACCTTTTTCTTTTTCCACTCCTTTTCTCACTAGTTCTTTTAAGACATATACAGCTTCCGCCGTTCCTTTTCCTTCCCTATAACCCATCTGCGTATCATCCAGTACCTTTCTTTCTATCAGCTCCTTTTCCAACCTTTTCCTCACTATTTCAGCATATATCTTGTAGCTCGTGTCCATCAGCGTTATACCTCTGTAGTTCTCCACCTTCTTCCTGTCTCCTTTTTTATGTATCGGCTTGATCGTTCCTGTTTTCCATTCCTTTGGTATCTCACCCCCTTTCCAAATTTCATTAAGTATATTCCTTAGATCTTCTTTTAATTCATCTTCTCCAATAATCCATGATTCATTTGTGATCTCAATCTGTCCCGCCGCCTTTTTTTTCTTGAGACTCCTTAACGTCTCCGTGATCTCCGTCTCTGTAATTTCTTTTAACTCCTGTTCTTCCTCCTGCCGTTTTCTTCTCCCTTTCTTACTATCCCCTCTTCCACTTTACCTATTACGTACTGTCCCCTGAAATGCTCCTTCCACTGCTCCTTTGTTATCGACATATCCACCATTGCGCCCTTCTTATTGCCTACACTTACCGCCTTCCAGAAGAGCCTCATTCCTTTGTCCTTTTCCACTTCCTCCAGCCATTCCTTATCTTTACTCCTCTTTTTCCCTTCTATAAAATACCTATATTCTCTCCTCCTACTTCTCCATTCCGTTTCTTCTATCTCTCCTCTCTTCAGACTCCTCAGTGACTCCCTCAGTTTCTTTTTCCTCTCATGGCACTCAGCGTCCCACCACTTTTCCTCGCACTCTTCCTCTCTTTTCCTTACCTCCATTATCGGTAGTGCTCTTTGTATCTTTTCCTTCATCTCTTTCCATCCTGTTACCTGTCCTTCTTCTTTCAATTTCTCCTTGTACTCTTGCACGGTTTCCTCATTCCATCTTATCACTCTTTTTACCACCTCCCTCTCGTTCCTTTCTTTTCTTCTTACCCTACTCTCGTTCATCCATTTTATCCTCTGTTCAATTGGAAGATGGTCTGATTTGATTCTCTCACCAATCCGCATCTTTTCCACTATTTTCCTTCCCTCCTCGTTTCTTATGACGTAATCTATCGTCGTACACCCTCTTTGTCCAACTTGAGTCCACTCGCCTTTTTCATCTCCTTTCGTCGCTCCGTTTCCTATCCCCATACCATTTTCTTCTAACCAACTCACCAACTATTTCCCTTCCTCGTCTATTATCCTGTCCTTACTTTCCCTTTCTTTCTTCTCTCCTTCTCTATCCCACAGTCCTCCTTCTGTCGCAGTTCTTGCGTTAAAGTCTCCGTTCAGCACTGTAATTCCTTCCCTGTTCTTTTCTATCCACTCCTCCATTGCCTTGAAGTTCTCGTCCTTCTGGTGCCTCATGTATGTGATTCCCCATAGCCATTCTTCATTCCCCTTCCTCCATCTTGCTGCAATTGCCTCATCAGTTGTTCTCTCCATCCATTCCACTTTCAGTTCCAGATCTTTCCTTACCGCCAACAGGAGGCCACCTTTCGCCCTTCCCTTTTTCTTCTCCCTTACCGCATACCTTACCCTAACCTCATAATTATTTAATTCTTGTTCTGCCTTCTTGCCCTTTCCTTCTTCCTCCCACGTCTCTGCCAGTCCTATTATCTCGAATTTTTTCAAGTATTCCCAATCGTCTTTCTTCATGCCTGCCGTGCCTGCAACATTCCAAAACACTGCATTCAAGACATCCTTACCTTCTCTTACCCTTCCATTTTCCCTTTCTCTCTCTCCTTCCTCCACCTCCTCTGTTTCCTTGTTTCTAGTCCTCCTTATCCCTTCTGGTCTCTTGCAGCTTACGATCTTTGTCGAGAAACCACTTCTCTTTCCTTTCAGTCCATTTCCATGTCCCTTCTACCGTTCTAACTTTCCTCTGCCCTAATACCATTGCCTTTTTCCCTTCGTCTCTTATTTCCATAACCATGTCCCATGCCCTGTCTCTGATCTGTCTCTCCTTCCATGTCAAATCGTTCTCTATGTATATCTCCTTGTCCCCCAATTTCTTCTTATTTTCCATTATGTTTTTCTTTCCCTCATAGCTCCTGCATTGTGCCCCAAGTAAGAACTTGTCCGACTTCGTTCTTATTCTCCACGTTATTTCTATCTTTACCTCCACTTCTATCTCCCTCTTTAACCACTCTTCCACATCTTCACTACTGTACTTCTTGTCGTTCTTTAGTCCTATTATTATGACGTTGTTCTTTCTTCTGTCCCTTTCTTTCTCTTCCGTTATCCACTACAACTTCTTCCAATTCCGCTCCTTCTGTATCCTCTCTTGTTCCCTCACACTATCTGCCTTTCCCTTCTCAGCCTCCCTTTCCACCGCTCCTGGTGTCCCTACCTCTCCCAATGTTCCTTTTCTCCATTCTTTCAGTTCTTCTATTTCCTTCCTCACGGTTTCCCATTCTTGCTCTTTTGCTCCCTTCTTAATTTCCTCCACCTCTTCCCTCACTACCTGTAGTTCGGCCTTCACCTTGTCCAGTTCTTCATCTACCTTCTTCCTCCATTTCTCATTGGTGTATTTCTTTAATCCTTCAAAGCCCTCTCTCATCTCCTTGTTCTCCTGTTCCCTAATTCTCTCGTTTTCCATTTCTATAGACTTTTTCCTATAGTCAAACATAACCTGTTTCAACATTTTCCTCATTTCCACGACCCCTCCTCCATCAATCACCTGTTCCAGTTTCTCCTTCCACTCCTGTTCCTCCGTCTCCACCACCGTTTCTTCTAAGCTACTTTGACTTCCCTCCGAGTCATCCTCTTCTTCATCCTCCTCCATCTCCTCTTCTTTTTTTGACTGTGACGTCGATCTTTTCCTCTCCCTTTCCCCTACCTCCGGTGAATCCTTTTTTCTTTTCTGCCTTTCCACCCCTCCTGCTTTCTTGTTCATCGTTGTTCCCATTTCATGTCTTCTAACCGCCGTTGACCTTCTAGGTGTTTCACAAGCTGTTCCCTGCGCTCCTAACTTTCGTTCCGTTCCCATCTTATCCACGACTTTATTGAAGAACCGCCCTACCATCGCACACCTCCTATCTCTGTTCCTGTCTATCCTTCCTTTCCGAGCGCTGTGCTCGCTTTCTTATTCACCTTAGGCCTTCTCTGTTCCTTCGCTATTCTGTGCTTGGATCCTAACCTCTACACTACCTTGTATTTCTTTCTGCCTTTTCTGCGTTATCCTTTTTTTTCTTCTCCCCTCTTTTTCCTCTGTATCACCTTTGTACCTTCCTCCTTCTAAATCCTCTTATCCCTATTTTCTACTATATACTTTATCCACTATTTTCTTTACGCACAACTGCCCTTATCACACACACTTCCACACACACCGCCTGTACCTCTACTCCCTTGAAGATATATATAATTATAGCCAATAATTTTGAGGAGTTCTAATTGTGTACTGTCTGAAAAATCTAATTTTGAATTAACAAAAATGAATGAGTGCTCTCATGACCCTTGGAGTTATTATTAATGAACAAGAAAAAGTTATTTTAATACAAGAACAGACACGTACTACTCAAGATAGAAAAACCAAACCAATATTATTATGGGGCAAATATATTATTATTTACGACACAATATTTTTCAAGACATATCTATAATATAATTATAGTGAAGTCAGTGCAAGTTTTCAGATCAGATATAATAAAATGTTTTGTATAATAAATGAAATAAAGTAGCGGTATGATGTGTTAAATGAAGTGTTTATAACAAATTTAAAACCTCTACTTAAAATCAGAATTTAAAATAATGTGAGACGTTAGAGCCTTGGTTAAGAAAAAGCATTTTTTGTCTATACTTCAAGAAACTGAGTCGATATTAGTGCTGTGCTCTTGTACATATTTACTTAACCACGAATTAAAAAATTATGCCAATTGAACATTAAAATACAGAAAAAAGCAAAAATGATGTGTTATTGTTGTGAAAATTTCAACGAATAAAAGTGCTCAGTCAATCTAATTTTATAATTTTCTCACGGTGGGAGACATCAAAATGTTTCAGAGGAGTTCTTAGTAATTTTTGCATATACTATAAACAACGGCCGGAAGAAATGGAAATCTACAAGCGTCCTGTACAAGAAAATAACTTAGAAATATAATAATAGTGAAGTCAGTGCAAGTTTTCAGATCAGATATAATAAAATGTTTTGTATAATAAATAAAATAAGTAGCAGTATGATGTGTTAAATGAAGTGTTTATAACAAATTTAGAACCTCTACTTAAAATCAGAATTTAAAATATTGGTCAGACGTTAGAGGCTTGGTTAAAAAAAGCATTTTTTGTCTATACTTCAAGAAACTGAGTCGATATTAGTGCTGTGCTCTTGTACATATTTACTTAAACAGCAATTAAAAGATTATGCCGAATGAACATTAAAATACAGAAAAAAGCCAAAATGATGTGTTATTGTTGTGAAAATTTCAACGAATAAAAGTGCTCAGTTAATCTAATTTTACAATTTTCTCACGGTGGGAGACGTCAAAATGTTTCAGAGGAGTTCTTAGTAATTTTTGCATATACTATAAACAACGGCCTGAAGAAATGGAAATCTACAAACATCCTGTACAAGAAAATAACTTAGAAATATAATAATAGTGAAGTCAGTGCAAGTTTTCAGATCAAATATAATAAAATGTTTTGTATAATAAATAAAATAAGTAGCAGTATGATGTGTTAAATGAAGGGTTTATAACAAATTTAGAACCTCTACTTAAAATCAGAATTTAAAATATTGGTCAGACGTTAGAGGCTTGGTTAAAAAAAAGCATTTTTTGTCTATACTTCAAGAAACTGAGTCGATATTAGTGCTGTGCTCTTGTACATACTTACTTAAACACCAATTAAAAGATTATGCCAAATGAACATTAAAATACAGAAAAAAGCCAAAATGATATGTTATTGTTGTGAAAATTTCAACGAATAAAAGTGCTCAGTTAATCTGATTTTATAATTTTCTCACAGAGGGAGACGTCAAAATGTTTCAGAGGATTTCTCAGTAAATATTTTTCTACACAAGATTCAGATAATTATTTGAAAAAGTATACAAGAATGTTAAGAAAGCTTTTATTATCAGTAATTAAGTTCATAAACTGATTGTTTTTAATTTTACAAGATGTGTGCGGCAATCATGAGTTATTAAATTAAGCTGTTTTATACTTTCTACTATAAAAGAATATCGAGAAAGCTTTTTTCTCCCAATGATTCTTAGTTCATAAACTTTTGTTTTTAATTTTGCAAGATGTGTCTGATAGATTATTAATTCAAGTGGTTTCTAGTGAAAACTTCAACGAATCCAAGTGTTGCAAATAATGTAATTAATGATTGGCTTATGGTGAGGGGCACGAAATGATTCAGAGGAGCCATTTGTTCTGTGAATATACAGTATATGAAACCATAATATAAATTACTGTAATGGCTACTGTTTGAATCTACAACCAACATTTTAATTTGCTAGCTGATTGTGATGCAATAGTATGATTATTAGATCTAGTACCCTTGCATGTCTTTGATAAAATATTATGAAAAAGAAGTATGTGGATATCAAAATAATGAAATGAGTTCCAGCTTTAGAATGTGCAATAAAAGGCTAAAGATAAATTTTAGCACAAATTTAATAATGTAATAATAATTTGTCAAAAAAACAAAAGCAAATGGATGCATAAGAGTGTTTTGTAAAAAAACTTAGTATCAGGTTCTGTTACGTAAGGGTAGTTAACTTGGCAAACTTTGAGCTTCGCATTTTGTAAAGGCTAGAGGATTAGGTGATTTCAGAGAAATAGATGCGAAAGAATAGTTTTTAAAAAACTTTGTACCGCCTGCTGCTATGGAAATGGCAGTTGACATGAGAACTCAGCTTCTCAGCCAACTTTGAGCTTCAAGTTTTATAAAAGCAAGAGAATCAGGTGATATAGAGATTTAAATTGTAATTCTGAGAACTTGTACTTTTTTCTTTTTATTCCTTGCGATAGCTACAAAGAAAAAATATATTATTGTTATCGTTTTTAACAACTTTAAATTCTCTGTCGAAATACTAATAAAAGTATAATGTTTTTATCCAAACTCGCCAAGATGGCGTCGGAAGGCGGGCTGCCTTCCGGAGAGCCTCCTGATAAAAATCTAGAATTAGTGTATAAATGCCACCCAAAAAGGAAAGTGTCACTTGTAGCTTGCATAGTGTGCGAAAACGTGTACCATAAAAGTGATTATGAAAAGTGTAAAGACAAAAAATATATAAGTAATCTATTAGTGATATGTCCAGACCACGTGGAGCTTAATATAACCTTAAAAAATCAAGAAACTAAACTCTGTGCAGCAGCTAAAATATTAATTGCGCAAATTAAAAGTGAAAAGAAGGAACAAATAAAACATAAAATATTAAATGAAATATCTATTATCTCTGATAGTGTACATAAATCAGTAGATAATGAAAAACTACTAAACGTTACGATGCTAACTGAAAATGCTGAACTGGAAAATCAACATCAAATTGAAATTCAACTACTAAGACAACTAAATCAAGAACTAATGGAAAAAGAACGACATATTGAAGCAATTAATAAAAAAGGATAAAAATGACCAGGAGATGGAAATAAAGCAACATAACCAAAAAACATATGCAGAAGTAGCAACTAACAAACTAGCAATTAAAAACAAAAGAATACCGAAAATAATTGTGAAAAATCTTAAAAAGGACATTAAAAATCCACATGACTAAGAAAAAGGTATGTGACGTTTTAATAAAAGAAAAAGATATACAGATGAAACAACTAAAAGTAGTGAACGACAATGAAATTGAGATTAAAAGTATGAATGAAAAAAGTGCTAAAGTAACAATTGAATTACTCTCAAAAAAAAAACTATCTAACAATTATAAAACATTTATTGAAAAAATTGAATCCCCGAAGATGAAAATAGTTGGTGCAGACAACTATACTAATATGAATATAGAGGTGGGGGCCTCGGAAGATTCACCTAGTACCTCGGAAAAAAAAAAAAAAAAATATGAATATAGAAGAGCTGGAAGAGGACTTAAATAAAAGAAATTTTATTGGATATCAAGATAAGTGTAAGATACTAAATATAGACAAAAATAAGATTACAAACAAGACAACCATAATAATTGAAGTTCCAAGAGAGCTATATAAACATATTAGTGGCAATCAAAATAGAATCTTCATTGGATATCAAAGCTGTAAGGTATGGGATTTAATAAACATCAAGCCCTGCTTAAACTGTGGAAGATTTGGACATAACACATTGAAATGCAAAAACACTATGCTGCTTAAAATGTGCAGGTCCGCATAAGACTTTGCAATGTGATAATAACCCATACAACATTACATGTGTCAATTGTTTTTACAGCAACTCGAAATATAACACAAATTTCGAGGTTAAACATATGGCCAATGACACAGAGAAATGTACAATATTTGAGAATAAGCTCAATAGATATATAGATATGACTGATTATCCGATCAGACCGACTATACCAAGATACTTAGGTAAAGTAGAAAACAGCAATCAAGCCACTACGATGACCAGCTCGACTAGCGCAACTATGCTGACTTCGCCGTCTAGAGACAACTGGACTAGCGCAACTTTGCTGACTTCGCCGTTTAGAGCCAGCACCGCATCTCTAACACATATATACGACACCAAGGAAACAGCAAACTACATAATGGAGCAACACGTCAATCTCATTGAAGAATTGCAAAAAGAAGTAATACAAGAAGAAACGTCATTTCTTGATCTTAAAACTCTCAATAAAAATATAAATAAAAAAGATAGTTTGATATTACAGGTCAGTATTAGAAGTCTAAATCACAATTATACGAAATTGAATATTCTTATTAAGAGCTTGAAGATCAAACCATGTATAATTGTATGTACAGAAACATGGAATTTACCCAATCCTCACTTTTTTGCAATACAGGGATATAAATTGTACTAGAATAACGGTAACTTAAATCAATATGATGGTGCCGTTGTATATATAAAAGATTGTGTATCAGAAATTACTGAAATAATCGAAATTGGTAGACTCAAAGTATTAAACTCACGAATAAGTCTAAATAACAACAGCAATCTTGAAATTTCCGCATCATATCGATGCCATGATTTACCGCGCCTTGAATTTATTTTGAATGTAAAATCATTTATCAATAGCAAAAGAAATATAAAAAACCACCTGATTATTGGTGATTTTAACATCGATATTATGAAAGATGATGAATATAGCTTAGGATTATTAGACAATATGATGGAAAAAGGTATCTTCCCGGGTTTTATACATACAACTAGACCAAATGATAGTGGCGGAAGCGGTACATGCATTGACAAAATGTATATAAAAGCTACATCTATAGACACTAAAACTTTTAAACTCTCGATTCCTTTTACTGATCATTATCCACTTTTCTTGAAACTGAATAAGCCACCAAAATTAAAACAAGAAAATATCCAGTATCACTATAATTATTACTATAAACTTTCAAGTATAGCCATTACAAAAAATTGGAATGTTATAGAGGCAATGCATGATCCCGATGAAGCTACCGCATTCTTGATAACTGAAATACAAGACTGTTTAGAAAACTCTAAAGAAGCGCATAAAACAAAAAATAACAAGAGATATCCAAGGAAGGATTAGATATCTAAAGCAATAATGATCTCGTGTGAAAAGAAAGAACAACTATATATTAAAATGCGCAATGAACCAAATAATAATCTAATAAAATTAGAATATAAGAATTACACAAAGAGGCTAGACAAAGTTATTAAAGAGGCAAAAATAAAACATGAAAGAAATTTAATTAAGAACAATATCAATAATACCAAGCAACTTTGGAAATACATAAACAAAAAAATAGGAACCAACTTGAAAAAGAATAACACAATAAATAAGATCATTTTAAATAACAATTGCACAATGGAGGATCAGACGCAAATTGCTAATCATATGAATTCGTACTTTTGTAGAATTGGAAAAGATCTAACTAACACCATTGTAAAACCCCAGGGTAAGCATTTACAATTACCAGCAATGAACATGAATACAATTTACATTAGACCGACTAATAACGAGGAAATTCTTCAAATAATTGATAATATGAAAATAAAAAATGGTGGGTAGATAACATTACTACCAAAACACTAAAAATACTATCATATCAAATTGTTAATGCACTAACACATATCTTTAATCTTTGTATTGAAAAATCAACATGGCCTCAAGCGCTTAAAACAGCTGAGGTAGTTCCTATTTTTAAATCGGGTAGTAAAATGGATGCATCAAACTATAGACCGATATCTCTAATTTCTAACGTAGCAAAGATATTTGAAAAAATTGTATATGTTCGCTTACAATCATTTTTGGATAATAATAATTTGTTAGCGCAGAATCAATTTGGATTTATAAAAAAGAAAGGTACCAAAGATGCTCTTAGTTACTTAATGAACATAATCTATAAGAAATTAGACAAAAGTAAACCAATAGCTATTGCATTTTTAGATCTAGCAAAAGCTTTTGATACTGTCAACCATGCTATTCTTTTAGACAAATTATATAATTATGGAATAAGAGGTAAAGTGCATGCACTTATATCTAACTATCTTAGTAACAGAAAACAAAAAGTAAGAATAGGAACAACTGAAAGCTATTATGAAACGATAACTACAGGTGTGTCGCAAGGTACTATACTAGGGCCACTCTTATTCATAATTTACGTAAACGATTTACTAACAAACAGAACAGATAGTACCATCTCATATGCGGATGATACAGCTATTATTTCAACAGATGATAACTGGGAGAAAGTTGAAAATAAAATGAACAAGTACTTAGAAGATATAAATATCTGGCTAGCACTTAACAAACTATCACTAAATATAAAGAAAACTGTGTACATAACTTTTGGTAACTATTGTGATAGTGTTCCCGAAGATATGAACATACGCATACAGGGTACTAAATTGAGCAGGGTAGAATACTGTAAATATCTAGGTATAATTATTGATTATAGGCTAAAGTGGGATAAACATATTGAATATATAATAAAAAAAACTAAATATATAATATATAAACTGTACAAGTTATCAACATATATGCAATCTGACAGGCTTAAGATAATATATTATGCATTTTTTCATAGTGTCATTAGCTATGGAAATATTGCATGGGGTGGTGCATATAAAAACAACTTAAAATTACTACAAAATATCCAAAATAGGATTTTAAAAATTATAAACAAAAATATTTTCAATCGAGACAACCCCTTGAATCTAAAACAAATTTTTGCTTACGAATGTGTAACGTATCATTATAATGAACTTAGGAATTTATACTTAACATCGACTAGCAAAACTAGAAATAAACTTATAATACCACCAAAGTGTTCGAAAACTGTTAGCGATAAAGATAACTATGTCAGAGCGATACAAGTATTTAATTGTCTTCCGAAATCTAATCCAAATCTTAAAGTTCTAGATATCGCAAAAAATTATAATAAGAAAAAGCTAAAAATTTGGATTGGTACTAATATATTCTAGAATTTAAACAAAAAAATAAATAAATAAATTAAATAAATAAATAAAAATTTAACCTTCCAGTATGGGTGATATAATCAATGTGGACCAAATATATTATTTATAGTGGAATCTTTGATTCCATGCCTAGTTTATAAGTTACTTAAGTTTTTTTAGTTTTAAGTACACCGGACCTATGTACAGGTAGCTGTGTCTACCTCTATAGGATTTTTGCTGCTTCAGACATGTAACTATGTCCTAAAGTAAGCAATAACATGTAATACAACATGTACTACTCTGGTTTAAATAAATAAATAAATAAATAAATAAAACAATCTTGCTCTCAACAACTGTCCAACTTTCTACAAAGAACTTGACTGAAAGCTTAAATATTTTTTTGAAAAAATTTTAATAAACACTTTTAAAAACTATTTTTTAAAGTATTTTCTATCTGTAAATTATTCATTATTATATATTCTCTACAAAATATCTCAAAAAATGGTCCATTTCTATATCTTTTGAAAAATCCATTTATAAATTATTTTACAAAACTTCTACAATCCAAAAAATTTGTGAAATCAATTAAAGTGTAGTTTTATACTTAACAGACATTATTTACAACGTAGTTTTACTCTTAAAAAGTTGTGAAATCTCTTTAAAAAATTATTTTACACAAGTAAAAACTTATAGGCAAGAATAAGTTTGGTTACTATTCTACATAGTTTGTACTTAACAAACATTATTTACTAAACTCTCCCACCCTCTCTTCCCCCTCTCTCTCTCTCACTCTGTACCAAAAACTTTAATGAGAGGTTAAATATTTTTTCAAAACAATCAACACGTTCTTTAAAAAACTAATTTTTTAAATATATTCTATCCACACCATTTGTCTATAGTCCTTTTATTTATTCTGATCTCATATATTTAATAACCACTCTCTACAAATGGTAAGAATTTTTTTCATGACTGTACAAATAACTTTTATTTATTCGAATCTCATCTATTCAATAAGCACTCTGCAAATGGTAATAATTTTTTTCATGACTGTACCAATAATAATATTGTTAATATAAAACTTTCTACGAAAGTATAAAATAAGGCAAGTATAGACGTTTTTTCTGTATAATCTATAAAATAATAATATTTATGTTTTTTTAAAAGAAATCAAATAAATACCAGTGAAAAAGTCTTTTATTTCTTTGAGTCATTGTATGCTGAACAAATTATATGTAAGTAAGTACATTCAAATTGTTCATTGCAAATCAAACAAATGAAAGTTGTGAAATCAATTATCGATAGTCAAGTAATGCAAACAACTCTCGGAAACAACTGTATGACTATTCTCAGAAATGTACTAAAATTTGTTCATCCTTCTATACAAATTAAAGACAAGAAAGTACTGAAATCAATTTATTGTAGTCAAGTACCGACAAGTTAACTTGACTGAATACAACTTTTGGTAACTACTTAAGGGGGTCGGACACCTTTAGAATGACGAAAAATCAATTTTTTTTTATTACATATTTTACTAAAAAAACACTTGTAGAATATGTCCCAATTAGTTTTAAAGCATTATCTATTTCTGTTTTAAGAATATACACAAAACACTGATAAAGCTTTTCATTTGTTTTTTGTTCAAATTACATTTTTCCCCTTGTATACATAATTATATAATCATATATTATTTCTACTATTTTTTTTTTCATTTCACTGTTCTTAATATGTTTAAAATTCTCTCTCTAAATATCTGTCTGTATATACTTTAAAAGATCCAAAAATAATATTTTAATCATTAATACAAAGATAAAAAATAAATAATATAATTTATGGACGGTATTTTTGACAAAAATAAAAATTTGATTTTAAAACTTATATAGCAGTTAAGTTGGCACCGTAACAACCTGGCTTATCAACGACAGCCTCTTAGCTCACAGCTCACTCCTTTATTGTAACAGTGAATCCACATTGCATGCTGTATACCGTATGCCGTATCCCGTCAGAAAAATAGTTGTCCGAAATCTATAATATTTATAACTCTATGATTTCAATTCCTATAGGGCCTTCACACAGCTCTGAGGAACAGATATAAAGTACAAGAATAACATGGGTTATATATCTATATATACGAAGAACAGCAAGGAACAAGACTCTTGTTCCTTGTGTGTCTCGCTGTTCCTTGTATATATAGATACACTAACCCATGTTATTCTTGTACTTAAAGGGCGCTACAGGCAAAAAGAAAAAGCAAAAGCACAGGAACAAATATAAGAATAACATGGTTATGTATATCTATATATATGAGTAATAGGAACAGATCTAGGTGTTCCTTCTAGCTGTTCCTGTTCCTCATATATATACGAGGGTCATTTGACAAGTACCTAGCCTCACCGCCAGATGGTGCCACTATCGCACCAGAAATACACTACAGTGCAGTATCTTCCTGTAAACGGTTACAGACGAAATTTCAGCCGGATCGGAGTTGTAGTTTATTTTTGAGAGCGTGTGAAAGCAAATGTGTCCGTTGATTTTTGAAAAAATGGAGAAAGAACAATATCGGTCGGTGATTCGATTCTTGTTTTTGGAAGGGAAATCGCGCAGTGAAATTAAAGAACGCTTGGATGCAGTGTATGGGGATGCTTCTCCTTCGATGGCGACCGTTAAATTTTGGTATAACGAGTTTCAACGTGGTCGTACGTCGGTTTTTGATGATCCACGCCCAGGTGCTCCGAAAACAGCCACTACGGAGGAGAACGTGACAAAAATACACGATATCGTTTTGTCAGACCGCCGATTAAAGGTGCGCGAGATAGCTGCGATAGTAGGCATCTCAGAAGAACGCGTGTGGCATATCCTACATGAGATTTTAGGCATGAGGAAGCTGTCAGCAAGGTGGGTGCCGCGTTTGCTGACTGCAGACAACAAGCGCATCCGTGTGATCAGTTCAGAGCAGTGTTTGGAGCTGTTTAATCGCAATCCAAAAGAGTTTTTGCGTCGTTACGTGATCGTCGACGAAACATGGATTCACTACTACACTCCAGAGACCAAGGAGCAGTCAAAACAGTGGGCCTTACCCGGTGAACCTGCTCCGAAGAAGGCGAAGACGGTCCCGTTGGTCGGAAAGGTGATGGCCACTGTTTTCTGGGATTCTCAAGGTGTGATTTTTATTGACTATCTGGAGAAGGGCAAAACGGTCACAGGACAGTACTACGTCGAACTATTGAGCCGATTTGACGCCGTGTTAGAAGAAAAACGACCCTATTTGTCTAAAAAGAAAGTGCTTTTCCACCACGATAATGCACCGGCTCACACTTCTGCACTCGCCACGGCTAAATTGGTCGAATTACGCTACGAACTGCTGCCCCATCCACCGTATTCTCCAGATTTGGCTCCGTGCGACTTTTTTTTTTGTTTCTGAACCTAAAAAATTCGCTCGCCGGGAAGAGATTCCACTCCAATAACGAAATAATCGCCGCCACGGAGGCCTATTTTGCAAACCAAGAGAAAAGATTTTTTTCAACGGGGTTAAAAAAATTGGAACACCGCTGGACCAAGTGTATTCAACTAAAAGGAGACTACATTGAAAAATAAATTTTATTTTTTGTAAAATTTTGGTGTTTTCATTTGTAGGCTAGGTACTTATCAAATGACCCTCGTAGATATACATATCCATGTTAATCTTACATCTGTTCCTGTGCTTTTGCTTTTTCTTTTTGCCTGTAGCGCCCTTTATATCTGTTCCTCAGAGCTGTGTGAAGGCCCATAGGATTTATAACCATAGAGTTATAAATCCTATAGATTTCAGACAACAACTTTTTTTCTGACGGCATACGGCATACGGCATGCAATGTAGATTCACTGTAAGGGAGAATGTACATAAGCGCCGCGCTGCGCTGCGCGGTTCTCTGCTTACGCTGGTCCATAGTTCCGTTTCTATATTCCATTGCTAATGGTACAATTCTATAGATCTATGTTATACATCTATCATTTTCATGGTCATGATCATGATTGAAGCCAAAATAAAAAAAATTAGAAAAATGTATAATTTCATTAAAGTTATTGAAATTGTTAAAAAAATTAAGAAAAAAGAAACAACAATCTTGCAGAAGGTGGTGGGTTCGACCACATTTAGCAATACCTCAAAGAAATATTCATAGTGCTTATAGCACTTTATTTAAATATTTTGCATTAAAGGATCATGAAGAGTTTTATAGATTTATTAACCTGAGTTTTAATCAATTTCATCATTTATTTGAACTGGTTAAAGGACATCTCATTTTCGCCCAATTCCATCTTATTCATCAATAGCTTCATTTTCCAATGTTCTAATCAATTTTATAATTCATAGTATATCATATCAATTGGGTCTTGTGTTTTCTTTCTCGGTTTAAAATACTTTTGTTCTTAAACTGTCCGTGATATAAACTATCCCTTCATTTATTTAACTTTTCATTTTGGAGCATATACACATCGTCCGTGATTTATAAATATCATAGACATGCAACTGCTCATTTTTTTGTAAGAATATATGAATGGAACGGAACGGCAGAGCTAAGCTTTAGCGCAGCAGCACGGCGCAGCACGACGCGGCGCAGCGCAGCGCGGCGCTTATGTAAATTCTCCCTGACAGAACTGATTTTAACCTATGTAAAAGTCCGCAAGCAATGTAAACATGCACAGCTGTCATTTCATATAAACACTGTGATATCAGCATCAGCACCTTTTCTACACAAAGTGTTGTTCTTAATTTTCATTGTTTCCAACGGATTTCATGGAGAGAAAATTGTGGGTATGTTCGGAAATGAAATTTCGGTTAGTAATTAAGTTGGTACCCCTACGGAGCTAACCTCGGGCGACGTTCAGAGCGTGTAAACAATGGTTGACGGTTATGCCCTAATCACATAACCGCGTACGATCGCGTACGTCTACGTACAACCGCGTCCGACGTTAAGGAAGAATCTAGTGATTTTCGCTGTTGCCAACAGCGGCAATGTCAGTGCAATAACTAGTACTTTCGAGGAACAGACCTACTCACACGAAGTGCAGTAGATCGGAGTAACGCTTGCTTGTTTATGTCTGTCGTCGTTGGTGTAGTAGTGCCCTAATCACATAACCGCGTACGATCGCGTACGTCTGCGTACAACCGCATCCGACGTTAAGGAAGAATCTAGTGATTTTCGCTGTTGCCAACAGCGGCAATGTCAGTGCAATAACTAGTACTTTCGAGGAACAGATCTACGTATACGAAAGTCGGCTACTACACCAACGACAACAGACATAAACAAGCAAGCGTTACTCCGATCTACTGCACTTCGTGTGAGTAGGTCTGTTCCTCGAAAGTACTAGTTATTGCACTGACATTGCCGCTGTTGGCAACAGCGAAAATCACTAGATTCTTCCTTAACGTCGGATGCGGTTGTACGTAGACGTACGCGATCGTACGCGGTTATGTGATTAGGGCATTAACGTCGCGGTCGGGTGATGGCAACACGGGCGGTTAACTCCAAAAGCCTTCCGGAGCACTCGGAGGCAGGCGATCAGGTTATGTTTCCTGTACTTTAATTTACAGAAATTATAGTGAAGATGAGTTGACATTAAAAACATGCAGAAATGCGTTTTAGCAACGATGGAGAGAAAATTAGATAAGTATTTTACTTATTATTAAAATTATTTTGTGTATTTGAAAAATTCTGAAAGCAATAAAATACTTTTGCATCATTCAAATACTCAAAACATTCTTCGACAATATAAATTATGTTTTGAATAGATACTTTCCCTACTGAAAGAAACCACATGGGATCCCACGTGGAATCCCACACGAGATCCCACGTGTGAATTTGATATGGGATCCCATGTGGCATCCCACGTTTAAACTCGAAGCATGAATTCCCATATGAGATCCCACAAGAGATCCCACATGGGATCTCATGTGGGATATCATGCGTTTAACTTGAGTACGGGATCTCATGCAGATATGGCGTAAAACTTTGAGTCCCCCATTGTAAGTAACGGAGTTATCAAAAACAAGGCAAGCCTTGTAAATAGGACGCTTCACAAAGAGTCATTTGAACGGTTGACTTACACGCCTTATATACTCTTGGCCGTCCAACTTATCCACAGATAGCACTACCGAAGCACCGCATAGCGGATAAATAGCCGAAGCTTACTTATGAAGAGCCGTCCATCACAAGTTCTGCTTTGTCACCACAATGCGGCGTTCCGATAGCGCTTTCTGTGAATACACTGGATGGCCGCGAGTATATAAGCCGTGTAAGTCAGCCGTTCAAATAACTCTTTACGAAGAGTCCTAATTACAAGGCTTGCCTTGTTTTTGATATCCCCGTTACTCACAATGGGGGACTCAAAGTTTTACGCCATATCTGCATGAGATCCCGTACTCAAGTTAAACGCATGATATCCCACATGAGATCCTATGTGGGCTCTCTTGTGGGATTTCATGTGGGAATTCATGCTTCGAGTTCAAACGTGGGATGCCATATGGGATCCCATATCAAATTCACACGTGGGATCTCGTGTGGGATTCCACGTGGGATCCTATGTGGGATCCCATGTGGTTTTTTTCAGTAGGGTTGTGTATGTTTTTCTTTTTATTTCAGAAGATTTTACATTCAATCACATAGGCCAGCAGATGTAAAGAAGAAAATAAGGACATGCATTAAGTTTACAATTCTCAACCATCAAGATTGTTAAATAGTTATAAAAAGTAGGCTTTAGTTTGAAAGAGTTAGTCTGTGCAATTAATCTCAAGCGTGGGGACATGAATTAACTCAATTTCAATTGACAACCGAAAGGAAATAATAAATCTTATGAGAATAATTGGAAATGTCTAGATGCGTCACCAAATTAACTATAATGTGAAAGTGTAAATAAGTGAAAGCATCATAATATTCTATTTCGTGCTTTATGTTATGATTAGAAACAAGAAGTACAGCACGTAAAACTAATCAATCATCCAGTGCAGTTGCAATGTCTGCTGATTATAGTGAAAAGTAATTTTACACTCTGTGTTGTGTTAATGCAAAATCTTTAATGAAACATAAAAGCTCATAAAGATTCAACAGACTCGTCTAGACTACACCTGATATAATTTGTACTGTGTGCGCCTCAAATTATGATTTGATATACATATTAAAATTCTTTTAGTGACTGATTAATGTTTAAAATTATAAGAATAGCATTAACAATATATAACAAATATAATATATTGGTGTGTAAAAAGATGATGAATTTCTTGTATAGTATTTCTAAAGTTTAAAACAATAAATTTCATTATAAAATCTATGAATCATTTTACAAACAATAAGTGACAAAGAGATGATGATTCTAACTTCTTTTCTTTTAACTAAAACATAATACCAGAAAAAAAGCTATTTGAGTTTTATTTAATAACTCGAATTTATAAAACACGTACAATTGTATTTGGTTTTAATGGTGTTGTAGAATCCTTTAAATGAAAAAGTATGGTTATTCGCTTAGATTTTATTTATCGAGTTCAACTAGCTCACTTAGTTCATTAAAACCTACTGGTCAAATGAGACTCGTTTACTCATGTACTGGCTTGGATTACAAGTCTTTATCTGTACATTTTCTTTATCTGTACATTAACACAACACAGAGTGTAAAATTACTTTTCACTATAATCAGTAGACATTGCAACTGCACTGGATGATTGATTAGTTTTATGTGCTGTCCTTCTTGTTTCTAATCATAACATAAAGCACGAAATAGAATATTATGATGCTTTCACTTATTTACACTTTCACATTATAGTTAATATTTGGTGACGCATCTAGACATTTCCAATTATTCTCATAAGATTTATTATTTCCTTTCGGTTGTCAATTGAAATTGAGTTAATTCATGTCCCCACGCTTGAGATTAATTGCACAGACTAACTCTTTCAAACTAAAGCCTACTTTTTATAACTATTTAACAATCTTGATGGTTGAGGATTGTAAACTTAATGCATGTCCTTATTTTCTTCTTTGCATCTGCTGGCCTATTTGATTGAATGTAAAATCTTCTGAAATAAAAAGAAAAACATACACAAAGAATCTATTCAAAACATATTTTATATTGTCGAAGAATGTTTTGAGTATTTGAATGATGCAAAAGTATTTTATTGCTTTCAGAATTTTTCAAATACACAAAATAATTTTAATAACAAGTAAAATACTTATCTAATTTTCTCTCCGTCGTTGCTAAAACGCATTTCTGCATATTTTTAATGTCAACTCATCTTCACTATAATTTCTGTAAATTAAAGTACAGGAAACATAACCTGATCGCCTGCCTCCGAGTGCTCCGGACGGCTTTTGGAGTTAACCGCTCGTGTTGCCATCACCCGACCGCGACGTTAACCGTTAACCATTGTTTACATGCTCTGAACGTCGGCTGAGGTTAGCTCCGTAGGGGTACCAACTTAACTACTAACCGAAATTTCATTTCCGAACATACCCTGTAGCTATAAACGCATGGATTCTCGTCATGCCGTTTTCGCTGCACCCCCTACGCTCCGTTCGCGACGTCTTCATGCGATTAACGCATGAGCCATGCGCTATTCCCATAACTCTGATGCTAGAATCGCACGGAGCGGTTGCGAATATAGTATGGAGAGCCGCGCCGAAGAATAGTAAGTCGCTCCATGCGATATTAGCTACAAATTTCTCTCCGTGTTTGGAGTAAACATTTAGTGTATATAATAAGTAAAAGTATTTTAAATCAGTTTTTAAAAGTTTTGAATAATACGTGTGACAGTTGAATTAATGTTTTAGAAATAGCTTTTAGTACTTGAACTTTTATTGGAAACTTTATACTTAAAATAACAGGGATTGATACTAAAGAAAAATTAAGTCTATATTAACTATTACAAAAAAACATTTAGTGTACAGATTTAAATCAACTTTTAAAGGAAGCGAAAGATATGCTATTGTGCAAAAAAATGTTATGGAACCTTCGCTTCTGCCAGAAAGCTACCATTATCAGCCATTTCCTGAATCTCACTATGATATAATTGACATTTTATTTTCTGAAGTACAAACAGTTATGCACTGCAATAAATATGTATCAGTCGTATTCTCTTTATTAAGTAATAATATTATATCTGAAAAAGAATAATGAAGGACAAGTAAAGAAGTTCACCTTATCAGACATTAAAAGAAGATCAATATAGGAATGTTGCTGCTATAAACATTTTTTTCAAGCATTTGGCTATGGCGATACTGGCTTCATTCCATGCATGAAAGATTTTGGATTTCTCAACACCTTCTTTATTTACCTCAGTATATGTACAAGAATCTAATATATGTGATAAAGATTATTAAAAACATATGAATTTAAAAGCACCAAAGGACCTACATATTAAACCACTTAACAAACTCGACTGACTGATGTGGATATGACTGTTACGCGTGCTCATAGCTTACAAGTCTGATAGATCGTGTACTGAGGTACCAGAATATTTGTTCTAAATGTAAAATATTTTGAGCGAAAAACAATATTTTTTTGTATTTCAGGGCAGAAATGGAGTTAAGAAATAAAGAAGAAGAAATAAAGAAGTATTTTAGTAATTTTATCTTTAAAGCTGTTTTCTACATAATGTAAAATTTTGAGCTCTGCCGTCGACTCCAGATTCAGGAACTGCATATATTTTAATGGGAGAGGTCCTAAAATTTTGGTATTTTATATATCTATTGACTGAAGAGTTGTACGTATCCAATTTATTTGATTAAATAATTTTTTACGGTCAAAGATTGCTAAAAAATCTGAATTTCACTTAAATTTAAGATTTTTTAGCAATTTTTGACCGTAAAAAATTATTTAATCAAATAAATTGGATACGTACAACTCTTCAGTCAATAGTCATATAAAATACCAAAATTCTAGGACCTCTCCCATTAAAATATATGCAGTTCCTGAATCTGGAGTCGACGGCAGAGCAAAAATTTTGAAATGGCCATATATTTGGTTAAAATCGATCAAAAATTTTTTTTTCGGTCTCATTTTATCATAAATTGAATATATTTTTAGGATATTACTTCTAAATATTTCTAATTATGAAAATTAATTTTTTTCAGGTCATTTTATGAAGAAAATTGTAAAGGTGTCTGACCCCCTTAAAAATATTCAGTCAGCGGGCATAAAGTACGTATTACTTAACGCCTAACAGGCTTAATAGCTCCCATACTCCTACCAAACTTTATAGAACCTACGCACTTTACGCCCGTGTGGGCGAAAATTATTTTAATTATATAACTACTATATGCCTTCTTTTTATTTCTAAAATTCATAAGAATTTTATCAGATATTTACGAAAAGTCAAAGCCTATTAAAAAAATT
The DNA here is from genome assembly GCA_036365515.1 of Torymus aiolomorphi. Taxonomy (NCBI): domain Eukaryota; kingdom Metazoa; phylum Arthropoda; class Insecta; order Hymenoptera; family Torymidae; genus Torymus; species Torymus aiolomorphi. The sequence continues at coordinate 180,873,617 of CM070874.1, forward strand.
ACATAGTTACCACCACATCTCCATTTTTCATTGATCTTTCTCAATTTTGAAATTTCTATAATATTACGCATCTTGGGAGGACAATAGAAGTCTATAGAGCTGCTCTAGCAGGGGTGGTCCTCCAATCTCCCATACATACTTGGCGGGCTCGACGGTTTGCAGTTTAAGGTCTAGACATGGTCATTTTCATATAAATAGTCATATGTTTAAAGATCAGATAAAATGTATAAATGGGTTGCTTATACATATTAAATAGGGCTCAGTATTGAATTTATTACTCTGTTTTTGAATAGTAAGTGCAAACCCGCATGAAAATATCATATGAGATCTCATATGAGAATATTGGACATCAGATCTCATTTGGGAATATCAGACATCAGATCTCATAGAGAATATCGGGCATCAGATCTCATATGAGATCCCATAATATGTAAAATTGCAGATGACATCACACATATGATATCTCATATGAGATCTCATATATGATATTTACACGACGGAAAAGAATAAAAAATAGGTGGCTTACAAAATGGTTAATAAAACCTAAAGCACTTTTGAGTAGACAATAAATTTATATGCATTTTTTATCCCATTCCCGTTTAAAAAAGACGGACCCAAGGAAAAATATTTTCGGTAATGAAAGTAAATCATGAGATTCTGCACATGTAGGGATATTATATTTAAACGGTATCAATTAAAAATTAGAGCCAATGTAATTATTTATAATGGGCTTATAGGTATAAACATTGTTAATGAATTTATGTAAAAATTTAGTATTCTACATTTACAAAGCCCACCAGTAAACTGGAAACCGTCGGGCCCGCCAAGTATGTATGGGAGATTGGAGGACCACCCCTGCTAGAGCAGCTCTATAGACTTCTATTGTCCTCCCAAGATGCGCAATATTATAGAAATTTCAAAATTGAGAAAGATCAATGAAAAATGGAGATGTGGTGGTAACTATGTAATTTTTTTATATAGGCTTTGACTTTTCGTAAATATCTGATAAAATTCTTATGAATTTTAGAAATAAAAAAAAGGCATAGTAGTTATATAATTAAAATAATTTTCACCCACACGGGCGTAAAGTGCGTAGGTTCTATAAAGTTTGGTAGGAGTATGGGAGCTATTACGCCTGTTAGGCGTTAAGTAGTACGTACTTTATGCCCGCTGACTGAATATTTTTAAGTAGTTACGAAAAGTTGTATTATTCAGTCAAGTTAACTTATGGGTACTTGTCTACAATAAATTGATTTCAGTACTTTCATGTGTTTAATTTGTATAGAAGGATGAACAAATTTTAGTACATTTCTGAGAATAGTCATACAGTTGTTTCCGAGAGTTGTTTGCATTACTTGACTATCGATAATTGATTTCACAACTTTCATTTGTTTGATTTGCAATGAACAATTTGAATGTACTTACTTACATATAATTTGTTCAGCATACAATGACTCAAAGAAGTAAAAGACTTTCTCACTGGTATTTATTTGATTTCTTTTAAAAAAATATAAACATTATTTTTTTATGGATTATACAAAAAAACGTCTATACTTGCCTTATTTTATACTTTCGTAGAAAGTTTTATATTAACAATATTATTATTGGTACAGTCATGAAAAAAATTATTACCATTTGCAGAGTGCTTATTGAATAGATGAGATTCGAATAAATAAAAGTTATTTGTACAGTCATGAAAAAAATTCTTACCATTTGTAGAGAGTGGTTATTGAATATATGAGATCAGAATAAATAAAAGGACTATAGACAAATGGTGTGGATAGAATATATTTAAAACATTAGTTTTTTAAAGAACGTGTTGATTGTTTTGAAAAAATTTTTAAGCTCTCATTAAAGTTTTTGGTACAGAGTGAGAGAGAGAGAGGGGGAAGAGAGGGTGGGAGAGTTTAGTAAATAATGTTTGTTAAGTACAAACTATGTAGAATAGTAACCAAACTTATTCTTGCCTATAAATTTTTACTTTTGTAAAATAATTTTTTAAAGAGATTTCACAACTTTTTATGAGTAAAACTACGTGTAAATAATGTCTGTTAAGTATGAAACTACACTTTAATTGATTTCACAACTTTTTTGGTAGCTTATCTACTTATAAATATTTAAAACTGTTTATAACCCTTCCTGTTTCCGAAAATTTCGTCAACGTCGTTCGATAGTATATTAAAAGTATGTCCCCCATATTGTTACGCCCCCAAAATTTCGTCCGTTTTTCGATCCGAGCGCTCCTTTTCGAGTTATAAGCAAAAACCAAAATTTCTACCCCCACCACCAATTTTCGAAAGTTCCGTCAACGTCGTTCGATAGTATATTAAAAGTATGTTCTCCGTATTGTTACGCCCCCAAAATTTCGTCCGTTTGTCGATCCGAGCGCTCCTTTTCGAGTTATAAGCAAAAAACCAAAATTTCTACCCCGACCACCAATTTTCGAAAATTCCGCTAACGTCATTCGATAGTATATTAAAAGTATGTCCTCACTATTGTTATACCCCCAAAATTTCGTCCGTTTTTCGATCGGAGCACTCCTTCTCGAGATATAAACGAAAAACAAAAATTTCTACCCCCACCACCGGTTTTCGAAAATTCTATACTTATCTGAACCTAGGCAAATGCCCTATTTTTCGAAGTATCATCCAATTGCTGCTTCCGAATGCACCCAGCTGGTCCTTAGGCCGGAAGTGTATACAAGAGATAATGTACGATAGCAGTAAAATTCTAGTGCAGGAAAGTAAGTCGAAGGGGAGAGCGTCGGCGATCGCTCGCGAGTGTAAGTGTGATGTGCTTGCTCGCGGTGACAATTCTTTTTTTCGTTTTCTCTCCCCCGCCGCGCAACAGTACTCACGAGTTTTTTTACTGCTATTGTTTTGCTATCACTCGTATTCACGCAGCTGATCCTGAGGCCGGAAGTGTATAAGAAAGATAATGTACGATAGCAGTAAAATTCTAGTGCAGGAAAGTAAGTCGAAGGGGAAAGCGTAGGCGATCGCGCAGTATAGATCGAACATGCATTCACGTTAGCGATTTTATACTCGAGTATTAATTTCGCGCCCGTGTATGTCATTTCTTCATCAATTCTCGCTCTCACTCTGATTTTCAGTCCAAGGAATAAACTATTTTGTTTTTCTTACAACGATTTTACTAAATCTTGGCAACCAAGAACTTTTACTACCTCAAATAACCTCCATATGAAAAAAAAAATTTTATGTTTTGCAGGATGATAACCTCCCTACAGAGAAATGACCTCCCTAGAAATTTTTATATTCTGAAAAAGGCTAACTTGCAGTATTTTTTCTATATGTTATTAATTTGTAATATTTGTTTTACGTTTAAAAAGTTTGAAGCCCTGAAAAGGGCTGTTTTTTCTCTCATCTATTTTTTCAAGAAGTTTATAATAAATTCTGCGGAACGAAAGTTATATATTGAAAATAAATTTATTCACTTAATACAATATTTAATTTACATTATTAATTATACATTAAATGCAACGATTCGGTTATTCTTTTATCACATTGCTCGAGCATCGACTTTTTCATGGCCATTGCATTTCGAAGGGCACATACGGGAAAGTTACAACCAAAATGATTGTTGCATGAAAGAGGTTCCACTGGGAGCTTTCTTAAAGATGGACAATCCATATCCTCGATGTTAAAAACTGATCTGAAAAGAAAAAAATGACTGTTGAGAATTTCTCTCTTATAAAAAAAAAATATTTGAAAAACATCATTTTAATAACTAACCGGTCAGAGAAAAATCTTTGCATCCATTTTGTTTTCTCCAATCCCTTTACATATATCTCTGCCCCATCGAGTACGCCACGTAGAGTGTTGCTAAGCTCTTCGTACGGGATGTTGCCCGCTCTCCACATAATTCCGTGGAAATTCTCTTCAAGCCATCTATTTTCGGACTTATTTTTGTCCAACAGCTTTTCCCAAGCATGAGGTGGTTTGAAGAGGAAGACGGACGGCGTAGGGTCTTCCTCGAGAGGGACGACGGCTATCTCCTTGAAAACAAATTCGTTCAAGGTAATCTTGAATCCTTGCACGTCGACAATGTACTTCATCGTGCTTCTGCAACTGGTGCAACTGGTGCAACTGCTGCGACTGCTGCGACTGCTGCGACTGGTGCGACTGCTCTCGAACGAGAGCGGAGAAGCGAATGAGATTTTTTATCTCGCGTGCTTACTTTTATAGCCCTCTCGTAAACGCGCGTTTCCTCCACCGCTCATTTTTGACCAATCACATTGTTTTTCCCCCACCCTATAGCTCATAACCAATCACAATCGAGCTCTCGTCACAGCTCAGAAATAAAAAGCGCTGCGTTGACGACGGAAAGTCAGTCCTCTGCTCGGAGTAGTCGAGAGCAGTCCCCTATAGCACTGAATATTTGAGGAATATTTCCTCAATATTCATTTGCCATTTACGCAATTTTCACTAATATTCCCTCAATGTTAATGAACATGAAAGAAACCCCTAGGGAATATTCCTGCAAACCTTGATGACCGTTTTTCCATTCCTTTTGTAAAATGATCAGGTAGGCTACCTATTATTGTAATATTGCAGGAATATTCGTACAAGATTAATTAATACTAGACGAATATATAATTAAGTTTCACCAATTTTTCCTCGATTAAGCAGTATTGCAGCAATATTCGTACAAGATTCATCGACACGAGAGGAGCATTCAATATATTCCCCTATAACACTTAATATTGGAGCAATATTGCTTCAATGTTGCCGCGACATTTTCGCCATATTCGCTAATATTCCCTTAACGTATACAGGTAACGTTAGTATTTAAGTTGTTTATTTCACATAGATAAGGCGTAAAATTTTGAATCCTCATCCTCCATTGCAAACGGGATATCAAAAACAAGGCAAGCCTTGTAATTCGGGCTCTTCGTAAAGAGTCATTTGAACGATTGATTTATACGGCTTATATACTCTCGGCCATCCAGTGTAACCACAGAAAGCGCTACCGGTACGCCGCATGGCGGATAAATAGCCGAAGCTTGCATATCGAAAGCCGCCCATCACAAGTTTCCTTTTATCACCGCTATACGGAGCGCCGATAGCGCTTTCTGTAGATACACTGAATGGCCGAGAGTATATAAGCCGTGAAATTCAACCGATCAAATGACTCTTTACGATGAGTCCGATTTACAAGGCTTACCTTGTTTTTTATATCCCGTTTGCAATGGGGGATGAGGACTCAAAATTTTGCGCCTTATCTATGTGAAATAAACAACTTAAATACTAATGTTACCTGTATACGTTAAGGGAATATTAGCGAATATGGCGAATATGTCGCAGCAACATTGAAGCAATATTGCTCCAATATTAAGTGTTATAGGGGAATATATTGAATACTCCTCTCGTGTCGATGAATCTTGTACGAATATTGCTGCAATACTGCTTAATCGAGGAAAAATTGGTGAAACTTAATTATATATTCGTCTAGTATTAATTAATCTTGTACGAATATTCCTGCAATATTACAATAATAGGTAGCCTACCTGATCAGTTTAGAAAAGGAATGGAAAAACGGTCATCAAGGTTTGTAGGAATATTCCCTAAGGGTTTCTTTCATGTTCATTAACGTTGAGGGAATATTAGCGAAAATTGCGAAAATGGCAAATGAATATTGAGGGAATATTCCTCAAATATTCAGTGCTATAGGGGGTTGTATCAAGATGGCATAAGAGTTTATGGATAGGTCTTAACCTATGGAAAGTGTACATGAACACTCGGAATGATGTTGTTAATGAAGATGACGACAGATGGTTATGGATGGGAGATATCGCTCTACGCAGAGCCCAAAATTCATCGCGAGACTTTTCAGAGGAAGAAAAGCTGAAACTTGAAGTCGCTGTCACGCTTATAAAAAACATGATGAATTTGATAAGAGAACGTCGCGTAAAAGTTAACGCGAATAATCATGCAGTCGCCGGTCCGAGTAACTCAAACAATTCTATCATGGCTCGAGATTGTAAGGATACAGCTCATACATTATGGAGAGCGTACCAAGCCATACTTGGTGGTCGTACTGTTGACGATATAAACACATACATAGAGATGGGACATGCCGCTCTACTCAAAGCCCAAAATTCATCTCAAAACTTGTCAGTGCCCGATAAGCAGAAACTTCAAGCGGGGGTTGCTCTTATTAACAGCGTTCTACATCTGTTGAGTGAACATCACGTAGGTGCTGGTTTAAACGAGAATAATGATACAGCCTCGAATAACCCTACAGTCGTTTGGGATGACGTTCAGTCGGCCTTTGAAAATCGAATAAAAACGGGAGTCATTACTAACCGAAGGCATCTTGATATATTAGCTTGCATGAACGATGCTAAGAAGCAGTTCATTACGAAAGTCCCTGAAGCTCTCGATGTTTGCTGCTGAATACACAATAGTGAAGGATGATGAAGAAACCATCGACATTAAATATTTTAATACAAAGACTGTCCCCGTCTATTCAACGACAGACTTAAATGAGTGGTTCGTCATGAATGTGCAGCATCCTATCGACACGGAAATGGAAGAGTTTCAAGAGCGTGAGTCAGGCTGGTCCCTCAAATCTATTTTAAATTTAGTTATAAATATATATAAGTACAATCCGATGAGGGGAAGCTCGTATATTGATTTGCCTCCATTCATCAAGAATAAGAAGGCATGTGTCAACGTAAAGAATGACGATGACGAGTGTTTTCGATGGGCTATTTTGTCAGCACTGCATCCTAATAATGTCAATCCAAATCGAGTAGGTTCACACTTTTCATATAAAAATCAACTCAACTTTGAGGGGATCGAATTTCCCGTAGATCCTCAAAAAATTGGCAAAGGCTATAGCGGGATAAGATGGTCAAAATTGCACTCACCTGGATTTCTTTTTGGGATTGACCATTCGAAAGTACATTATTAAAAACCTTTGTAGCCAAATTTTCAGCTCCCTAGGTGATGATTTGAGTCTCCTAACCTAAAAAACGTGTTTTTTCGAAAAAATTTGTTTCCGCTCGACCCTTTCTTTAAAAAAATCTGAAAAAATTCACAGACATGTGTTTTTGAGTAAGAAAATAGCCTGATTTTTTCAGATTTAAAAAAAAAAAAATGAGCTGAGAAAAAAATTTTTAATTTTTCAATGATTTTTTAGTTTAGGTAGGTAATTTTTGGCTAACTTGTAAATAATGATTTTTTGTGTATTTTTTTCCGTTCTTTCAAATGGCGGTGTCCGAATTTGCGTTTTCGAGCCGGAACATATATAAAATTCGAAAAAACCGATTTTTTAAGCATTTTTCCCATGTTTTTGGCACATAACCTCAAAACCAATAGCTAAATAAGTGTTTATGAACAATTTTTTTTCAATTTCTTTCTATATCTTCAAATTCCACTGTCAGAACTACCATTTTTGCATCAAATAATGCTATAAAATTAAATTATAAACATTTTTTTCGTGTTTTTTACCATGTTTTTGGAACATAACCTCAAAGAAGATCGTTCAATACGTGTTAGGACATACAAAAATATTCTAAAAATTTTTTTTAATGAAAAAAATTTTTTAGAATTGAGTATTACTTCTCCGGTAGCTACAAAGGGCCTGATATAGCCTTTTTCAGGCGCAGGGAAACTGCATATTACAGAATTATTCGTGAAACATATGAACATATGTATGTATTTGTATCTATGCATCAATATTAATTATTATGAGTTGATATGCAGATAGTCAAGTGCCGCATGGAGTATATATTCATCTGTACTTCAACTACCGATCTGCATAATTATAATGATAAAAATATGCTTTAAAGTAACAAACGATTGAAATAGTTCAGTAATTGAATATCAACATATGGGGTGCGTTTTTTTTATTGGTCGTTTCGCTAGTGAACCGACTATTTCGGTCGATTCTGCTGTCTAGTTATAAAAAAAAGAGTTGAAATAGACAAATTGTGTTAAAATATAATAAAATAAAATAAAAAAATGTTACTTTTCTTCATTCTATTTAACTCAAATTGTCTATTTTAACTAATTTATTTTGTTAATTAGACAGGAGAAACGACCGAAATGGTCTGTTCACTTGTGAAACGAACAGAAATAACATGGGTTAATATATCTATATATACGAGGAACAGCGAGAATAAGCACTGTTCCTCATATATATAGATATACTAAACCATGGTATTTCCGTATCTGGTCCTTATATTTTTTTGAGTGTAACGGGCCTATTGAAATGAGTTTGAGTGAGTATATTGTTTATCTAAAATGAAGAACAATACTTTTTTAAATACTTGCTACTAAAAAAGTACATCACAATTTATTTCTAGTTGCAAGTCTATTTAAAAGGATAGTCGAAAACTTATTAATTTTTTCTCAAATATTTAAGTACAACTTTTGTTGCAAAGCCAGCTAGTTTTTGCATCTGTTTTGTATGTTGTAAGTTTTTTCCGGATATTATGTATGAAGAATATTACTATTCTTTTTTTTTTCTTATTTAATTTTATCAAAGGAAAGTATCGGTTATTTTGCACCATTACACAAACTAAATATTTAATTGCCAGGTTATACATTTTTAAAGTATGTTTTGGAAAACCACTCTGTAAACCACTGTTTATTGCAAAATTGAATTTGATAAGTACACGAACACACTATTGATAGAAATTGGTGATTATCAAAATATATGAAATCTACTAGCATCGAGTTTATTAAATATTTCATTTCTGTAAACTTTTAATGCTTTCTAGGTAAAGCGATCAAAATTTTTTTTTAATTTTATTTCATTTACCATGTTGTATAACCTAAACAAATCTTGAACAGTTTACTAATTTTTTTGAATGCATTGTGAAATAACATTGTGTAATGCAGTCATAAATCGAGCTTTTTTTGTCTGGAAAGTTTTTAAAAATATTAGATGTGGGATTTAAGAATTCGTATCACTATACTTAATATCATCTTCTCATAAATAAAATGGGTTTTTCCAATGAGTAGAGGTTTTTATTAAATTGAGAAATGCACCCATTGTGCAACATATTTGGTAACTTAATTGATGGTTAAGTACAATATTGTATAGATTTAATTAACTTTTAGTTTCTTGGAATATTTCGCAAATCCAATGAATTTTTTATTAACTAATAAAAAAAGATCAAATCTTTTCATTGAAAACATATATTTTATTTATAAGAACTTGCTATCAAGCATTGTCATGCACAGTTTTAAGCCTAGCCTACATATAATGAAATATTGCACTATATAATTTCACAACATGTTATTAGTATTGTAATAGTATTTTAATAGTAGTTAATATTAAAGGAAATTGATAATAATGATGGTCCAGGGTTTAAACAATATTATAAATAATTAAGAACATATCTCTTTTTTTTAGTGATTGTATGGGATTGTAATCACTAGATGTTGCTTAGCTTTCCGCAAGCAAGTTGCCAAAAAAGTATTTATATATAGATAATCTCATTCTTACAGAGGTGTGCGTTAAAAGAAGTGTATTTAAAAGCTCTCTCTTAATAGAGAACCCTCTCTTTATAAAGGTTTCGTTTTGCTTAAATTATCTATGTCTATACTTGTACTTTCGAGTCAATTAGAATAGATCGTCATCTCAATTTCCGACAATACCTAACAAAAAACAGAATACAGTCCACATTTCAAGAAATATTTAATTTTTTACCATTCATTAATTATTATCAAAATAGTTTAAAGTGCATTATATTTCTTGGTGAAAAAAATCATTTTAATATAAAATAATAATCAAATTCATTAATTTTGTGATAATTACATAATGGCTTAGCTTTAAAAAAGATTGATTATTACACAAGTAACTGTTTAAAGATCACCGATATTTTTTGTAATTATATTCATGATCCCATAATATATCTTAAATATTCTCCATTTTAGTTTTTACATCGAACATGGATGAATTTGATGATACTGAACAATGTTGCAACTGCTTCAAGCGAAATCTCAGTAAAAAATCAGCTCAGATTAAGATTATTAATTCAGCTAGTGAAGTCGAAGCAGTTTGTGAGCAGTTAAATGTAGAAATATTTACTCATTTTTATTTATCTACAAATGAATTTGAATAAAAATAATTAATTAAAAGGCTATATCAGGCCCTTTGTAGCTACCGATGAAGTAATACACGATTCTAAAAATTTTTGGAATATTTTTGTATGCCCTAACACGTATTGAACGATCTTCTTTGAGGTTATGTTCCAAAAACATGGTAAAAACACGAAAAAAATGTTTATAATTTGATTTTATAGCATTATTTGATGCAAAAATGGTAGTTCTGACAGTGGAATTCGAAGATATAGAAAGAAATTGAAAAAAAATTGTTCATAAACACTTATTTAGCTATTGGTTTTGAGGTTATGTGCCAAAAACATGGGAAAAATGCTTAAAAAATCGGTTTTTTCGAATTTTATATATGTTCCGGCTCGAAAACGCAAATTCGGACACCGCCATTTGAAAGAACGGGAAAAAATACACAAAAAATCATTATTTACAAGTTAGCCAAAAATTACCTACCTAACCTAAAAAATCATTGAAAAATTAAAAATTTTTTTCTCAGCTCAATTTTTTTTTTAAAATCTGAAAAAATCAGGCTATTTTCTTACTTAAAAACACATGTCTGTGAATTTTTTCAGATTTTTTAAAAGAAAGGGTCGAGCGGAAAAAATTTTTTCGAAAAAACACGTTTTTTAGGTTAGGAGACTCAAATCATCACCTAGGAAGCTGAAAATTTGGCTACAGAGGTTTTTAATAATGTACTTTCGAATGGTCAGTCCCAAAAAGAAATCAAGTTGAGTGCAATTTTGACCATCTTATCCCGCTATAGCCTTTGAAAAACAAAATTATGTTTCGGTAAATGTCTATTATTTGAAGAAAAAAGGAAAAATTTTTGTCATCTTACCACGGCACTTGACATCTTGCAAGAAAGAAAAGCACGTGAATTTACTTCTTGTTGAAAGTCATTATTAGGAGGAGGAGGAAGAGGAGACTCGGGAAAGTTTTGCCATAGTTTTTAAATCCCACTATGTGTGGATAAAAAATTTATCAAGGCTCGTACGAAGTCAGGTATCTGCTTACACTCACAAAAGTTACATCTGTGACCGATGTTTACATTTTTTCTGGTCTGAAGAGAAGCTGACGAACCATACGACTGATTGTGGAAAAATTAATAAGTGTAAAATTACGCTCCCATCGAAGAAAGACAGTATTTTACAGTTTAAAAATTTTGGCTGTAAAAATCGAGTTCCATTAGTAATATATGTCGATTTTGAGTGTATATTGGAGCCGGTGACTGATAATGAACGAGCTTATCAAAGTCACAAACCATTCAGTGTGGGTTACTTTGTTAAATGTAGCTACGACAACAGCCTTTCTGAATATAAAGGCTACAGGCAAGAGGGAGAAGAAGCTGAATCTCCGGCCAAATGGTTTGTGCAAAGTCTTCAATCTCTAGCTGTGAAACTAAATAATGCTTACAAAAATCCACGGCCAATGAATGACTTGACACCACTTGAAATAATAAAGTTCGATGGCGCTCGAGTATGCCACATTTGTGAGATGCCATTCATCGACACTGATAAGAGAGTTCGTGACCACTGTCACTTTACAGGAAAGTGAGTATTATGAATTTTCTTATATATTATAATTCTTATAAATTGTTTATTATTTTTTAAAATTATTATAGATATCGTGGACCTGCACATAACAAATGCAATCTCAGCTTTCAAGACTCGAGAACCATCCCGATAGTGTTTCATAACTTGAGTGGATACGATTCACATCTTTTTATTAGGGAAATAGCGACATGCTTCCCAGGACGAGTTTCGCTACTTCCACAAACAAAAGAGAAAAATATATCTTTTACAAAGTTTGTGGAAGGTACGGACATAAATTTGAGATTTATCGACTCATTCAAATTCATGGCTTCGTCTCTGGATAAGTTGTCATCATATTTGGAGAAGCTCGATACTTTAGAGCGCCTGTTTAAGCAAGATGGATTCACTGATGAACAGATTGCTCTCTTAAAAAGAAAAGGAGTATTTCCTTATGACTATGTCTCATCATTTGAAAAGTTAAAGGAGTCGAATCTTCCGTCGAAGGATGATTTCTTTAGCAGTTTATACAACGCTCACATCAACGACGAGGATTATGAGCATGCCCAAAACGTTTGGCAGAGTTTTAACGTTCAAAATCTTGGGTAGTACACTGATTTATATCTCAAGACAGACGTTATCCTATTAGCTGAAGTTTTTGAGAACTTTAGAAATAACTGTTTGGAAGCTTATGAATTGGACCCTGCTCATTACTACACAACGCCTGGCCTCACATGGGATGCTATGCTCAAAAATACTCAGGTATAAATTTAATTGTTGAGTTAAATATGAATATTGCTCTCCAATTGTTTATTTTGAAATATAATGGATCGATCCGAAGGAGGCAGATAAAAAGAAAAAACAAGTTTTTACTTTAAATTTGTGCAACGTTTCGTTGGCATGGTCCGCCAACCTCTTCAGGCTATAATTTATTAACAAAAGGGTTTTTAATTACAATATATAAAAAAAGAACTATCACTTGTATAAAGGAATAGTATATACCTTATTTTACCTAGCACATAACGTCAATGTAAGCAATACAGTGGTGTACATTCGTATTTATAGTCGTAAGATCCTTGTATTTACAAACAAGGCCAAAAATAAACAGAGCGATGCATAGTATTAATTTAAAAGGCGCAGTAACGGAAAATACAAACTGTTTAATGATTTTACATCTTCCTTCTTATTGATATTGTTTTTATCGCATTTAATATGGATCATTTCAGATAGAGTGCGTTTGTTGTAGTTTGTTTCGTAATCTAAATATCTTTAATTCATACAATAAACGTTTACAATTTACGTATGAACTTGAACAAGACAAAAAAATCAACTTTCTAGATATTTCCTTAATTCGTCACAATAATTCTATTATTACGGATTGGTTTAACAAACCCACCTCTTCCAGTAGATTGATTAATTATCTCTCCAACCATCCCACTCAACAAAAATAAACATAGTCTATAACCTCGTCGATAGGGCTATTTCTCTTTCACACAAACAATTTCATAACAAAAATCTAAAAATGGTCAATCAAATCCTAAGAGACAATAATTACCCTAACAAATTTATCAACCGTCATACACGTATTAGGATGCACACAATTAAACATAAACAACCCCAAAAAAGTACACCATTACACAATAGATTTATCTCTTACATCTCTTTACCGTTTAATGACCAATACGAAAAAATAGCAGCAATTTTAAAACCCTTCAAATTTTGTGCTCTACCCATAGTTAAAAAAAGTTTCAACTCAGTTATCAAACTACGTAAAAACCATACCGATAAATGGGATCGGACTAACCTAGTATCTAAGTTCTTCTGTAAGTCATGCCCAGCTTCATATACAGGGGAAACTAAACGTACTCTAAAAACGAGAATTAAAGAACATAACAAAACTAATAACCCAGAAGCAGTAGTAAAACAACATATGAACAAATTCTCACATGACTTCGACTGGAAAAATAGTAAAATTTTAGATTACGGAACAAACTACAAAAAAACGCACTCTATCTGAAATGATCCATATTAAATGCGATAAAAACAATATCAATAAGAAAGAAGATGTAAAATCATTAAACAGTTTGTATTTTCCGTTACTGCGCCTTTTAAATTAATACTATGCATCGCTCTGTTTATTTTTGGCCTTGTTTGTAAATACAAGGATCTTACGACTATAAATACGAATGTACACCGCTGTATTGCTTACATTGACGTTATGTGCTAGGTAAAATAAGGTATATACTATTCCTTTATACAAGTGATAGTTCTTTTTTTATATATTGTAATTAAAAACCTTTTTGTTAATAAATTATAGCCTGAAGAGGTTGGCGGACCATGCCAACGAAACGTTGCACAAATTTAAAGTAAAAACTTGTTTTTTTTTTACCTGCCTCCTTCGGATCGATCCATTATATTTCAAAATAAATTTAATTATTAAAAAGAAAACACTTCAGTATTCTTAAATAAACTTTCTTTACAGGTTAAACTCGAACTTCTTACGGATGTAGATATGTTGATGTTTATCGAGAGAGGCATTCGAGGAGGAATCAGTCAGTGCTGTAATCGCTATGCTAAAGCGAACAACCCGTATATGAAAGAAGATTATAATGTTAATGAGGCTGAGAAATATTTAATGTATTTCGACGTAAATAATTTATACGGTTGGGCGATGACTAAGTCCTTGCCATATGGAGGCTTTGAATGACATCCCCGACGACTGTGACTTTGGATACTTTGTTAAAGTGGACCTGAAGTATCCCGAAGCACTCCATGATGCTCACAAAGACCTGCCGTTCTGTGCAGAGCATATGGCGCCTCCTCGTTCAAAGCAGTATAAGCTTATGACTACGCTTCACGACAAAAATCGTTATGTGCTTCACTATCGTGCACTCAAGCAAGCTTTGAAACATGGTTTAGTTCTTGTGCAAGTACATCGTGCCATCCAATTCAAGCAGAGTCCTTGGCTAAAACAGTATATTGTCTTAAACAGTGCAAAAAGGAAGGAAGCCAAGAACGAGTTTGAAAAAATGCTTTTCAAACTTTTTAACAACGCTGTTTATGGCAAGACGATGGAAAACGAGAGGAAACGAGTTGATGTGAAGCTAGTCACCAAGTGGAAAGGCCGGTATGATGCTGAAGCTCTTATTGCTAAGCCAAACTTTCACAGTAGTGATATTTTTGACGAAAACCTCGTTGCTGTACAACTCCTGCGCACGGAGATCTCCATAAGAAAGCCAATCTACATCGATTTGGCAGTTTTGGATTTGTTCAAGACATTAGTCTACAGATTTCACTACGACTACATGCGAGATCGTTTAGGAGACTAGGGAAAGCTGTTATACACCGACACGGATAGTCTGGTATACGAGGTGACAGGTGTCGACATGTACAACGTGATATTTGACACGTCAGACTATCCGGAGATCAACCCGTTCAACATGCCGCGAGTCAATAAAAAGAAAGTTGGCTTGATGAAAGATGAATGCAACGGTGAGATCATGTTGGAATTTGTCGGGCTGCGAAGCAAGATGTACAGCGCCAAGGTACAGAACCAAAAACCTATAAAGAAGGCAAAAGGTGTCAAGACTTCTGTGGTTAAAGCCACGATCACCCCTGACGACTACATCAAATGTCTTCGCGAGAACATTATCATCACTCGTGAGCAGCGTAACATTCGATCATCATCTCAACACCAAGAAAGAAAAAAAGATTGCTTTGAGTGCTCACGACGACAAACGCTGTTTGCAGCCCGGCACGACAGATACACTGCCCTGGGGCCACTACAAAATAGTGGGGGAAGCAGCATCCAATGGGGAAGCATCTCGAGAGGAGGGGATAAAGCCGTCAAACACCGCAGAGGTAGCGTCCAATGAGGAAGCTCATCGAGAGGAGGGGATTGAGCCGCCGAACGCCGCAGAGGAGGTAGCGGCAAGCCTGCTATATAAGGAGGTGGTGCGAGAGCAGGAGCTCATTCGCACAGTCGAGCCTCCTAGTCAGCAATAGACTCCCGAGCAACAAAACACCTCGCTTCTAGCAGCTCAGCAGCAGACTTTCAAGCATCAAGACGTCTCGCTTCTCGCAGCTGGACACTCGCTCCTCAAGAGATCTTGTGAGACAAGACTTGACGAATCAGTCATCAAAAGAGCAAGAGAAATCTAAGGTTAGTATCACACATTGAGAACTTTTCATTATTTAATAAACAACAAAATTAATCAACACAATTGTATATGTTACAGATGGATCTTTCAAAGTTGAACGCCATCGCTCGTGGAGGATTTCTCCCTACAAAAAAACTCACTGATCTACCTCAAGGAGTCAAGCTTATGGTGACAAAGTTAAAAATCGTGACGACAAAGTATGGAACGAAGATCGTCGCCGAGCTGGATAGCGAGTTTGAGGTATTCTTGCCCAAGCGAGTATCAATCACCTTAATAGACAACGAGAAGCTTTTCAATGAGTTAGCAGATGCTGCAAACAAGTACGAACTCTTTTTAACTTGTCTCAACGCAACTAATATTGAATTTAGTGAAAATAAGTGTTATGAATATACTTAATATTTAGTTCTTGTAAATACGTTAAAATTAGTTCTTATAAGTTATAGAATAAAAACACTGTTCATGATTTAACTTTAAAAATCAAAATGTTACAAACAACTCTTATCTCGACATATTTAATATTGAATAAGTATTGTAAATATATAGTTAAGCAATGCAAATAAGCGTTAAAAATTAGTTCTTATAAAAACGTATGTTAAAAAATAAGTTAAAGACAAATAAGTTAAAGAATAAAACATTGTTCTTGATTTCACTTTTAAAATTTTGTTTTTATTTAAAAAATTCCATTTGCATGATTACATATCTTTTTTTCAATCCAACTATTATGTGAATTATCAAAGCCAAGCCATTTTACAAAAATTTTACTTCCTTTTTTCTTAATTACTTTTTCTACAAGATAAATATCTGGATACTTGGCTTTGGGTAGTTCTTGCTCGTAGAAGCCGCCACAGACAGGCTGATCTTGATAGTCCTTCAGATGGTAAGTTGATGGATTTGTAGCTGCTATACGTACAATTGTAAATATCTCTGTAGATCAATTGGGAGTATATCCTTTATCAAATACTACTTATATCTTTATCAAATATGTAACGTTGCAAATTTTCCACCCCGTTAATAACGTTATTTCCTCGCCCTGAGGGCTTTAGGGTCACGACTGAGTGTTGCGCCTCTCTCACCTTCCCACAAAAAGACTTTAATTTCAGGGACGGCAACGCGTGGACGCGGTCAAATTTATTTTAGGAGCGCCAGACCACGGCGGTGACGCGTTCCCTTATTCTCTACCCTTTGCCTGGCGGTGGACTCTTCCTCTCTCCCTTGGGCGTGGGCGGCATTGCGACAGCCTGGTACGACCGATACCCTCGGCGACTTCAGGAAAATTACGCACCCCTGCGTCCGACGTAGCCGGCCATTCGCGCCTCGACGGACTACACGAACTGACAACCCCCCCACAATCGAACGAAACAAGGAAAGGAACTAAAATAAAATACAAAAAAAATGAATAGCACTATAGAGGATCAAGTTTTGTTTTAGCCAAACTCTTTCTCTCTGGCGGTGGGCGGTTATATACGGATAAATCCGGAATCGCGGCGCGGTGAACAAAATGGCCGCTCGGGGCCTCGCACGTCGGTTGATCGCGCGCGTACGCGAGAGAATCGCCGCTACGTGCTCCCCGCTGGGAGTTTCGCTCGCACTCTACCAGAAAATTCGATAAAATTGAGGGTCGGGGGCGGAAAAGCAATTGCCTCCCGACAACAGCAACTAAAATCTTACCGTTGCTCGCCTGTCGCTCGTATGGATCTCTCTCTCTCTCTCTCTCTCTCTCTCTCTCTCTCTCTCTCTCTCTCTCTCTCTCTCTCTGTCTCTCTCTCTCTCTCTCTCTCTCTCTCTCTCTCTCTCTCTCTCTCTCTCTCTCTCTCTCTCTCTCTCTCTCTCTCTCTCTCTCTCTCTCTCTCTCTGCTATTCGATTTTAGCAAAGCCTTCGATACTATATCTCCATCGAAACTGCTAAACAAGCTTCGTCTCATAGGGTTCCCCAGCTCAGCTCTCCTGTGGATCAACTCGTACCTACAAGGCAGAACACAGGTTGTTACTTCAAAAAAGGAGAATTTTCAGACTCCCTGGAAACAAATCTGGGAGTTTCACAGGGTTTTGTCCTGGGTCCTCTTCTATTCTGCCTCTAAGTCAATGAACTCCAAGACGTTTTGGGACTTACTACTGTTAAACGTATTCTCTACGCAGATGATCTCCAAATTTATGTACATACCACAAAGGACAAAATTTCTGAGGGCATAGCTCGACTAACCGAAGCAGCAAAGCTCGTGTCGGATTTGGCAGAGGGGGCTGGCCTTCGTCTCAATGCCAGCAAAACTAAAGCAATTTTGTTTGATTCGAAACTGGGAAATATCGTCAATGATATGAATTTGCCTGGTATTGAGATGCAGTCTGGAGTCCTCGTCCCTTTCAGTAGCGAAGTTGTGAGTCTCGGAGTTATTCTTGATAATAAACTATCATGGAAACCGCACATTAACCAAGTTGTAAAGAAAGCCAATAAAGTCCTGTATAGCCTGCGGTTTATACGGGCGTGTACCTCCGAGACTCTTCGCAAACGGTTGGTCGAGTCATTAGTGCAGCCTCACTTGGATTACTGCGTAGTGGTATACCTAGACGCAAGGAACGACCAGTGGATTAGATTACAGTGACTCCATAATTCATGTGTGAGGTACGTCTTTGGGGTGAGGCGGG
This sequence comes from Torymus aiolomorphi, assembly GCA_036365515.1. Classification (NCBI taxonomy): domain Eukaryota; kingdom Metazoa; phylum Arthropoda; class Insecta; order Hymenoptera; family Torymidae; genus Torymus; species Torymus aiolomorphi. The sequence continues at coordinate 180,892,037 of CM070874.1, forward strand.
ATGTGCACATTACTCCTTTTCGTAAACGTTTAGGCTGGCTTCGTGTCCAGTCGCGAATGCAGTATCATACTGCGCTATTGATGTACAATGTAGCCCAGCTATCTGGCCGAACTCTTTTCGGATTTTAAACCGCGTCCAACTTTTAGAGGAGTACCTCCAGAACTTGTCGAGCCTGCCAGGAAATCGGAAGTGGCCGAGGCATCGTTGCAGGTGCAAGGCGCAATTATCTGGAACTCCCTCCCCCCATCTCTACGCTACCTTCCATCGTATGCTAGTTTCCGTAAGGCGGTGCGTCAGCACCTTTTCGATCTCGATCCCTAGCTCTCAGCTTAGCGTAGTCCATCAAACTACATATCTGCGTCAGTTTCGTGATGGCGCGGTATTTATTTATTTACTTAACCGGTGGGCTTAAACCTGTGATTTTCTGACTATGATATTATATGTAAATATTGTACGACGTGCTTACTGCAACGTATTGTAAGAAATCGTTTATATTGAGTAACTAAACCGATTGTGATAGACCTTTTGCAAAACCTTGATACTGTGTAAACTGTGATTTTATATTTTTGTTATTTTTGTGACCTTATATTTTTTGACCTTATTTTTTTTTGTTATTTTCATTGTATTTTTATTTTTTGCCACTAAGGTGAATAAAAGGCTATCTATCTATCTATCTATCTATTTGTCTCTACGGTGGGTTACGCTGCGAGTCACGAATCGGTGACGCACTACTGCTCTCTCTCTCCTCTCCGGTTTTTCCTATTTCCACTGCACCTTTCCCTCTCTCTTCTCTCTCTCTCTCTCTCTCTCTCTCTCTCTCTCTCTCTCTCTCTCTCTCTCTCTCTCTCTGCACCCTCCACAACCTCTACTCAACCCGTACAATAACAACTCGAGGAACTCTCCCAAAATCTACTACGTAAACTCTCAAAGAAAAACTACCGATACTGCGAAGTGCACGAGGCGACAATCCAGGACTGAGTGAAGAAGAAGGAAGCGGTGCCTGCTCGCTTCCGTCCTTTTCCTCGGGGGTGTCTCTCTCTTTCTCTCTCACTGTCATTAAATCAGATCGGTCGGTGGGCAGGTTGGCAGCAGGTATCGGCGCGCGTCGCGATTTTCTTTTTCCTTTTGTGGTGAAATTTATTCATTTAACCCAATTAGGGCTCTAATTACTCGAACGGTGGCTGTGATTGGCCAGGCGCGACGGCAACGATTGCCGGGTCGATTTCTGCTGCCACCTGTTGCGCGCGGATTTTAAATCGGCATAACCTGGCTTAATTCTCTCCGCTTAGTGGCGGCGCGCCTTTAGACGGCGGCGCGCCTCCACGCTTTGATGCGGCGGTTGTGCTCTTATCGGCAATTCTCTCTCTCCCTCCTACATGTGCGCCGCTGCGCAGTATCTCTCCCCCCCCCCCGATACTCTCGGCCGTGTGGAGCTCGCAGGCTACCGAGCCGGATTCTCGCTCTCTCTCGCTCTCAGGCGTCGCGGCTCGTGCTCGCTCTCTCCTCTTATACATTGTGCCGCTGCGCACGCTATCTCCCTCAGTCATATTGGTGTGCCGTTGCGCACTCTCTCTCTCTCACTCTCTCTCGCTCCGCAGTGCGTAGACTGCCGCGGTCGCCTCTCCCCCTTGTTCAGTCCGCGCAGCATCGGTGCGTCGTCGAGCACTCCGTCTCTCTCTATTTCGCGTCGTTGCCGGCCTCGTGACCGTCGCGCAGCCTGTACGAGCTTCCGCGGCTCGCGTGTGTTAGTGCCGGTGTCGTGATGTGCGCGTAGTATAGTGGGTGGCGCGTGGGTGTGCGGCGGTGACTGGCATGACTCCTCAGCTGCTGCTGTGGAGCATCATGGCGGCCGAGCACACGTGGGCACGCTCGCATTCGGCGCACAGTGCTAATTACCGTGTGCGTCGTCTGCGACCGCGCGAACAGGTGGCTCGGCGCTCATCACGCATCATCTCGCTCCGTCTTTGTCTCTCAACGTTGCTGCTCTTCGCCGTTGGTGCTGACTCCGGGACGGTGCGAATGCTGTATGTTGTCGTCGTTTGCTCGCCTCGTGAGTGTGTTGGTTTACCTCGACAAAATCAAAACCCCGAGATTAGCTATGTGTACAACCGTGTACCCATAGTTCAGTGTCGAGGTCTCGCGTATCACCCTCCGCCACATAGTTTGTTAAATCAGTTAATCGCGTCGCTACTTTTCTCACGGAGGTGCAGAAAACGCACATCGTTACAAATATCACTTCGGAAGCATACATAAACGACGAGTTTTTCCCTGCAGTACCTCCGGGGTATAAAATCATCGAAGTTCCCTCTCACGTCATTTACCTACCGATTGCCGTAAAACGTATAGATCACTTGCAAGTACGCATCATCGATCAAGACGGAGATTTAGTAAATTTCCGCGGAGAAGTTATAACTATAAGATTGCATATTCGACAATCATAATGGGAATTATTTATAACAGAAACTATATAAGCAGAGAAATATGCCCACTACGCATCAGTCATCAACGAACTGTGAAGGCGCTAACACGTCAGAGCATACAAAAACTAAAAAGCCTAGGCTTAAAAGTAGTACTTGGTGGAAAATAACTTGTATCATCTTTTGCTGCTTTCAACGAAATGGAAGAAATTCTAAGCACACAAACACCTGTAACTTATGATGAATCCGTAGCGCACTATGAGGTTCACGCTCATCAACCGTATACAGCATCATTCAACAACAGCGATGAAATTCGCATATCTATTCAACATCAAGATTTATGTCTTTTACCTTCCCGCAGTGCATTACATATATGCGGACGATTGGTTAAAACTAATAATACTCCCACTACAAATAAAAAACTTGTGAATAATGCCATTTGTCACTTGTTTGAAGAAATCAGATATGAGTTGAATGCCATTGAGATAAACAAGTGTAAAAATGTTGGTTTAACCACTCTCATGAAAGGCTGGGTGACACTCAATCCGACTCAGAGTTTCATCATTGAAAATGCGGGCTGGATCGATGTAGAAGAAACACAGAATATTGTTGATAACGCTGGTTACTTTAATGTATCGATTCCATTGAGCCTAATTTTTGGCTTCGCAGAGGACTATCGTAAAATTGTAGTAAATGCAAAGCATGAACTCATTCTCATGAGATCGAGAAACGACTTAAACGCAGTTAAACAAACAACAATAAGAGTAGACAATGCAGAGGGTTACGAGGACTTTAATGTTGAAATAACTAGAATCGAATGGCTAATGCCATACGTAGTTGCATCTAACAGTAGTAAAATTCGCTTACTCGATTTCGTAGAAAAAGATCGCCCCATTGCCATGAGTTTCGCACGTGGGAATTGTAGTATCCACTACTGCCGATTACGTCAAGACAGGTATGGACTGTTAAAACATCAAATCAACTTGAGAAACCACGCTTTGTCATCTTAGGTTTTCAAACTAATCGAAAAGATCGAAGAGCTGCAAATGCTAGTCAGTTTGGTCACTGCAATCTTACAAATGTAAAACTCTTTCTCAATTCTCAGTCATATCCGTATGGTAATCTTAACCTCGATGTGAATCGTAATCAATTTGCCATGCTCTACGATATGTACGCTAATTTTCAAAATCCTTACTATGGTAAAGATCCAGAACCTATGTTGAAAAAGTCGCAATATCTCACTTACATACCGCTGATAGTGATAGACTGCTCAAAACAAAACGAATCCTTAAAGAGCGCCCCTGTAGACATTCGTCTGGAATTTGAAGCAAAGGAAAATTTTCCTGCTGGAACTTCAGCCTACTGCTTGATCTTGCACGATCGCATAGTTCAATATAGTTCCGTAAGCGGCGACGTGCAGAAACTTTAAGGAGCATATAAGGTGAGCGAGCCTCCGGCTCCTCGTCATTCGTCATTTGGAATTCAAAGTGAAATTGTATTCAGCATGGACTACGCAGTGGATATGCAGGGCATTAAAAAGCCTGGCAATGATTTCGTTCTGAAAGAGTTGGCTTTCGTGTCACTCAATGACGATGATGTGCCTATAGTGCACCTCTTCAAACCGCCATTTCCTTGGCGAAGACTAACAGACAAGTACAAACGTGAAAATTTGTGGTTAGAACTTTGCTATCATGGACTATCGTGGAATGACAGTGATTATGACTATATCGAAATCAGAAAAATTCTACAAAATGCATTCAAAGATGCTAAAAGAATTTTCGTAATTGGCCAAATAAAAAAATTGTGGTTAGAGCGTTTTAATTTTAATGTTATCGATATCAATGAAATGAACTATTCATCTTTCGACTATCCAAGATCAGTGACTATATGTACTAACCATAATGGAGCATGTAAAACTACTTGTGCCCTGTACAACGTAAAGCGCATGAAGTAATTTTACCGCAAGGATCCCAACATGGAATGGGAAGACATTATGGAGTGGGAAGACATAGGAGAATAAAAATTTGAGGGGTAATGGAGAGGTTGATAGACAGGTAGAGCCTCACAGGATAGGAGCGAGGTGGGGCTCCCATCTCCCTTCAAATTTTGTTAATAGTTTCATAGCTGACCACTAGGTGGCTCTCGCAAGCAGTCAGTCGAGGGGTATATAAGCGTGATCAGGTCGTTAGAGGCTTTCATTCCATAATAATGGGTCAAAGTAGCTCGACCGTTGCTCCTGAGCAACAACCACTAATCAACGACAAGAACGAGAAGAATCAAAAGTCGCCGTGGAAAAATTATGCAGACAAATTTTCCACAAACACCTATTCTTTGCCCTAACAACAGGGTTATAAAAAGTTCTAAATATTTATAAGTCGATAAGCTATCAAACCATTGACTGCCTGCTGCGAACAGCTGACCGCGCACCGCAAAACAGCTCGCCGCGAGCTGCAAAGCCACCCGCCGCCGGCCATCCGCCGGCTTGCCGCTTGTCGCTGACGGTTCTAGAGTCACATGGAGTCACCGGTCTGGAGTCAGTATATTTTCTGCGGTCAAACAGCTGACCGCAGTTCTGCAGTCGGGCTTGACTGCAGAAAGCATACTGACTCCAGAACCGCTATAGCTTATCTACTCTGAAAAATCATCTGATTTATCAGCTGATTTTTTTGGTAGGGTAGGTGTTCCAGATGGCCGATGATGGAGTCCGGATAGTGCGCACCGTAGGTTTTTGTGTTCAGGTGAGGGGACAGGTCGGATGCGAGATCTAGGTCTTCCAGATGGCCGATTATGGAGTCCGAGTAATGCGCTCTATAAGTTTTTACATCCAGGTGTCGGGACAGGTCGGATGCGAGGTCTAGGTGTTTCCGGGCGCTGCACCGTTGGCCGATGGTTAACATCTACTCATGCACGCAGCTTACAAGAGGCTGCTTGCGGACTGCGTGCACGGACTTTTGTAACCTGCGTAGTTTCTTTTGGTGCCATGGTTCCACTATCTGGTTCCAATAAACCAAACGGATACAGCAGCAGCTCAAGACGTCATGATGTCGTCTACAGGAGCTCTTCACCATGGGCAATAAAGCATAATTAAAACAGGAGTACGTTGGTAGCGGATGGAGCGCAGAGAAGCTACACACCTGTCAAAAGTAAAGGAAGAGTCATAGGATAGGTTTCAGCTGTAGTAAAGCAGCAAACTTTCTTACAGCAAACTACTCACCAGAAAATTGTTTCAAAGAGTTCAAAGGTGTCCGATGTCCACATAAAATACACGCCTCCACCTACTGGTCCCAATAAAAAAGCGGTAGTAGTAGCAACTCAAGACGTCGTGATGTCATCTACAGGAGCTCTTCACCTTAAGCAATAAGACACAATTAAAGCAGGAACAAGTTGACAGCGGAGGGAGCTAGAGAAGTCAAGGGGGAGAGGAGAGTTGTGGAGTAGGTTGGCATATTTACTGAAATAAAGTAGCACGGTTTCCTAAAATACATTACTCACCGATTTACACTGCCAAGAATATCAAAAGTTGTCGATGTTCATAAAAACCACCTTTTCCATATCTGAGTGTACCAAGAAAAATGGTAGCATTCTTAGCATACGACAGCATACGTTCTGCAGCTCTTCACCCTAGGCAATAATACATAATTAAAAACTGAAGCATATTGACCAAATATACACTCATAGGAGAAAATGAAGTGGAGGATAAGAAAAATAAAAAGAAAACACAATATTTGAAAAAGAACACGGCTCATGTGTTTCCTATTCTTGAAGGGAATATTAAACAGTAAAAATTTCTTTTTTGTAAATCGAATCAATTTCCAATCAAAATCCAATCACTAAGAATTTCATTTTCTAGTAGAACTATAAATTTTTTTATGGCGTTACCTTCTATCAGAAAATTAGTTTAATTCACTTAAAAATAATTAAATATAAAAACAGTCTACATTATTAGAAACTCTAATGATATTAACTTTCAAAAAATACAGACTACTTCTGGTTTTTAATTATTTTTAAGTTTGATAAAACTAATTTTTTTATTGCAAGGTAACACCATAAAAAAACTTATTGTTTTGTTTCAAAAACATGAAATTGTTAGAGTGTGAATGACAGTTTTTCTTTCTGCAAATTGATTTGATTTATAGAAAATAAATTATTATTGCAGTTTTTGTAGAATAATATTGCTTTCCTGTTTGTTATTATACAATAAAGTTCACTTTTGGTGGTTAAGATAGTGGGTTCCAATCATTTTTGCACGCTCTCACAAATTCTTTACTCAATCATGCCTCTGCAAGTAAATATCTGGTAGTAGATTTATATACAATATTTTATAAGAAGCATGATTTTCTTCTGCACACGTCTGGAATCCTACATAGTGTGAGCATGTCCATCAGATCTAGCAAACCTGTATAGAATATACATTGTATTTAATATTTATTGCACGAAGACATAGTTGAGTAAAGTATCTGCTTGAGCCTGCAAAAATTATGAAAACTAATTACCATAACCTCGAAAAGTCAGTCTAATTGTACAGTAAGAAAAATGAAATCAATATCATATTAAACGAATAATAAAAATTTCTTCTCTTAAAATTCAAACATTTTACAAAACCAAAAAAATTTATGTTAACACACTAAGAATTTCATATTGTTGTAATGGAATAATAAGCTTTTTTATGATTTTACCTTTCAGAAAAAAATGATTTGTTAATTATTTTTAAGTTTGAAAAAAATTAATTTTTTACTGAAAGTTAACACCATAAAACCCGCTGCCAATTCATTGGCACGTAGCTTCCTCAAACTAATTTATCAATTCCTTTTTTTATACTTTTATAAAATAATTTTTCTCAAAAACAAATGAAGAAAATGTATTGAAATTTTAACCAAATATAGTTTTTAATAAGTGTAATAAGTGGTTAAAATTTTGAGTCGATTTATGAAATATTCTCTGAAAAACAAGTATTCGAAAATATTTCAAAATAATTAGTTCTTTAAGAAATAACAAACATCTGTATTATTTTAATAAATTGTTTATTTTCATAATCTTATCTGCTTTCATAATGATTGAAAACTCGCTGTAGGGGTATATTTTTAATTTTATTTAAATAATACCGTCTTTAGTTATTCATAAAAAAATACATGTTTTTTGAGTGATCGACAATTTCTCAATTTTTTTCATTTATTAATTTTACTAAAAATATTTTAACCTCAAATATCTGAAATTTATGGACCAATCATTTTGCCCCAAGAAATCGACATAAAAATCTAAAAAATACACCTCTACAAGAAATTTTGAAGCGAATAAGTCAATTTTATTCCAGCAATCATTGCACATAGAAAACTCATTTTTTTTTATTTTTTCATTTTTCAATGCTTACGTTTTTTTTATAATAACAGAACACCCTATAAAAGAAAATTTTTGTTTAGGAAATATAGCTATTTTAATTCTATTTCGAATGCTACCCATTCCCTTCGAATACATAGAGCTATTCTCGAGAAATTACGATTTGAAAAAAGGTTAAAAATATTTTAACCTCAAATATCTCTTAAATCTATGGACCAATCATTTTGCCCAAATAACTCGACCGAAAACTATAAAAAATCCACCTCTACGAGGAATTTTGAAGCGATTAAGTCAATTTTTACTCCCGCAATGGTTAGACATACCAAACTCATTTTTTTTTCATTTTCCTATGTTTACGTTTTTATTAATAACAAAAGAACCGTGATAGCTAGAAAAATAATTATTTTTAGAAAATATAGGTATTTAAATTCGCTTTCGAATGCCACCCATCCGATTCAGATACATAGAACCGTTTTCGAGAAATTTCGATTTGAAAAAAAGGTTAAAAAAATTTTAACCTCAAATATCTCCGAAATTTATGGACCGATCATGTAGCCCAAAGAACTTATACGAGATATATCCAAAATCTACATCTATAAGAAATTACAAAGCGATGAATCCAACTTTACTCCATAAAACGTGCGACATAGAGAACACATTTTTTCCATTTTTTAATTTTTTTCTCAAAAACTAACCAACAGAATGGATTAAAATTTTCACAGATTATAGCAATTTATATTCTGCATTATCGTGAATTTTCTCCAAAAAATTGACCATTTAGTTTAGGAGTTATTAGCTATTTAAAAAAAACACGTTTTTGTTAATAACAAGAGAACCGTGATAGCTAGAAATTTTTTTTTGTTTGAAATTATAGGTTTTTCTATGCTCTTTCGAATGCGACCCATCCGATTAAAAAATTTAAATCCGATCATTAAAAAGAATCAAAAATAAATTTTTCGAAAATCAAAAATTTGAAATAAAACAAAAACGAATCAGTAAATCATCAAAAATTATTTTCTTCCCGAATTCGGAATAAAAAAACAAAAAAAATGAGAATCTGATGGTTAAAATCGACCGCGTAGATCCGGAGATAAAGCGGTATACATACATACACACACACACACACACATCCATACAGACATTTTCTAAAATCGTGTGAACTATTATATAGTAATGTATATAGTATAGTATATAGTAATGATACTATTTATCATTCTGCAAAGTTTCACATCGATATTTCAAGGCATCTAAGAATGGCATTTGAACGAAAACTCAATCCAGACAACTCACCCTTGCACCTCTTGTGGAGTTCTTTCATGCTACCGGCGTACTCGAGGGTCTTGGTAACCAAGGGGCAGACGTCCGTCTCCTTCGCCGGCGCGGGCATCGGTGGTGGCTGCGTGCAACGTGGGGTAACGTACCCATCGTCGTCCTATCAGCTTTACTCATACACTTTAGCCTAACTCCGTACGAACAGCACTGACTTTCTTAACAAAAAAAAAAAAAAAAAAAGAACTGCTCCTGACTTTCTTAAAAAAAAAAAAAAAAAAAAAAAAGAAAAGTACACTGACTTTAAAATACTCATTAAACCTTTTTTTACTAACAAGTTGATCCCGTTGAAAAATATAATTATAAATTATACATATGGGAAAATCCACCGTATTTTTAACATTTGAAAACGTTTTTTTCTTTTTTACAGTTTTATGCATCTCCGCATTGTACCGTGCTAAGCACATAAACGAGATAGGGTGTAACAGCTTCAATTTTTACGTAGAAAACCAGTCTTGTAATGCATAAAACTGTCAAAATATTTACGTTTTGAAAATGTAAATGACTACTCTCTTCTGTCTTTGGTTTCTTGGTTTTACTCGTACTTTCCTTAGTCAGTTTACGCTTCTTGTCATAAGGTGTGCCATTTATCCCCAAAGAGAGTTCAGATAAAGTACAATGGTGCAGGTAGTCTGAAGTTGTGTTGTCAAAAGATCAATAGGAGGTATTTACAAAGAGTGAGCTATTAGGAGATGGTTGTCTATCTCGCAATGTTACATTTCTCATGCGGCCAATAGAATTCCTTCCTGAGATTTTCCTAAGCGTTGTACCCAACGTGGCTTCATTATGAGCATATTCACCCGATAGGGTAAGCTTATTGTTCAACGCTATTTTCTTCACCCTAAAATCAAATTGAAAATTTTGAATTTGCTCTACTGCAATATAAAAACTTTTCATTTTATTAAAAAAGAAATGAGCAAAAAATATGTATAATTAATAATTAAGGGGGTTTCAAATATTTCCATATTAAATTTTCCATGATTAAGTGATCAAATTATCATCCATTCATTCTCAAATTCATTCATTTTCAAATTCATTTCATAATATTTCATTCAGTTCATAATATTAAAACCGGCCCTAAGCATCAGCTCGAATTTGCCGTTTGAAAAATTTGTTTGGCCCTGCCCACATACTTAAGGGGATGCCTTATTACGGGAACGCCTAAAGTTATCCCTGACAGGCAACTGTCAGACTCTCGTAGACTGACTGGTGCGAATTGCACATTATTCGCGTCCTCAAGCTTAGAATTGTTACCGACCTATTTTGCTTGAGAAAGAAGGGAATAACTAATAGATAAATGTGAGCGTCCGAGCTCGATCATATATCCTATTTTGCTTGTGAAAAAAAAAATAATACACAAATGGCCCTGACAGTATAAGGTTCCTTTTTACGAGAAAGCCTAAAGTAATTTCTGATAGGAAACTGTCAGCGCGTCCTCGCGCCGTCCAAATCTTATACCACTTTTTGTAAAACGTCGCTCAAATATAAGCGTCTTTAAGTTGCACGCCGCTCAAATAGCACCTTAATCCTCCCACCCGACGACCTATAAGTAGAGGTAGAAAAACATATTTTAACGTAATGTTTAGAATTGCAAAATATTTTATGTATGAGTTAGCAAGATCAAATTTTACTTTTTTTACTAGGCACATTTCCAAAATAGATAAGCCTTCTGGAATTAAAAGCTTATGAATTTGTTTTAATATTTGATTTACTTCAACATAATCATTAGCAAAATCATTACCTTCTAATTCTTGGTAATTTTTATAAAGAAATCAAACAAATTTTTCCCTTTGATAGTTGAATAACGATCCTTCACTTTATGATGAAGACGAACTTGACAGAACCTAATTTTGTAGTGAAGCCCAAAAAGTATTTTTAATCTATCATCTTGAAGAAAAAGTTTTGTTCATGATGGTTGAAGGTTACAGAAAAGAGCTATGGACTTTTTTCACTTTTTAATGATTATGATTATGTCGAGGCAAGTAAAATATTAAACCAAATTCATAAGCTTTTAATTCCAGATGGCTTTTGTGTTTTGGAAATGTGCCTAGTAAAAATAGTTTTATGGTATTTTTCTTCCAAGGCTTATTTCTCAAAATGTAAAAAATTTGATCTTACTAACTTAGGCTTTCCCGTAAAAGGGGACTATATACTGTCAGGGCAAATGGTGTATAAGTTTTTCTTTTTTTTTCAAGTTAAATAGGTGGGTATCAATCCAGGGCTAGCGGGAGCGCGAGTAATGTGCAATTCACATCGGCCAGTCTACGGGAGTTGCTCCCCGCTCGGATCGTCAGAGCGGAGCGACACCCGTAGACTAGCTGCGCTCTACCGCAAGCATAGGACGCTCGCTGACAGTTACCTGTCAGGGATAAGTTTAGGCTTTACCGTAAAAGAGGACCTTATACACGGAGAGAATTTTTATACAAAAATTCATATAATTTTCACGAAAAATTACTCTTATACTGTTGTTTAATTGGGCGACAAACTGGCATTCTACTGAATTTTAGTATAACTTTACCAATTTTTACTATACTAGATAGTAAAGTGTAATTCTCGATGAAAAAAATTTTTTGGCAACCTACATTACTGAAACATTTATTCTCTCAGTCACTTCGCATTTATATGTAACTGACTTATAAATAATTTTTTTTATCTCTGAAAAAAAAAAACGCGGAGACCGAGAATCGAATCCGAGCCTGTGAATCCGTAAGCCGCAGTCTTGACCGCTACGCCACGCCTTACTTTATTAAAAGATACTTTCTCTCGCCTACATATGCTACACCTGACAGCTGACGATCGCTTAATTTTTACTATACTGTCTACCAAAAATTGCTATACCTTTTATCAAATTTGAATACACTTATATCAATAATTGCTAAACATATACTAAATAACCTGCATAATACGAGTTTATCGCCCCATTCGTTAAAAGTATACACTGAGAGAAATGTCATAGGAAAATTTGTTAAATATATAACAAAAAATGCTATTTTATATAGGAACGGAAGGATATACTCGGCTTGTGACGTAGTTTATTATATATATCGAAATAATTATTATATTATAAAATAATTTTTCCAATACACTTGAGCAAAAATTATTATATTATATTGTAAAAATTTAGATATAGTAAAATTTGTAATCTTTTTTAATAATATTTATTACATATGTATACCAAATTTTACTAACTTATATACCCGACCAGAAATAAAATCAGTATAAAATAAGGCCTTGATCAAGATCTTGATTGTACTGATCCAGTCCTGATCAAGATACTGATCAATGCCGGATCAAGGTGGTGACGTTTTTCTAGTCAAGCCCGGATTTGACAAATGAAAATCTGTCATAGATTCAAATTAGACTAACCTCTTATACTTATAGAAAAATATTATCTGCTGTTAAAATTTAATTTTTATAGTGTGTGTTAGGGATTAAAATGTTTTTATTAACAATATTACATGCACTTTATTTTTTTAACTATTTTATACAGTACTAAGACGTTGGATTTTTAGTGAAATCATTTACGTACCTTACGTCATTGACTTTGTACAAGTATAAATGAGAGCTGCTAACAATATTTATGTATTTATGGTACATAATAATTGAGCTATTACTAATTAATCGTGGTTATCAAACATTTTTGCAGTTTAACAGCCTATAATAGAGTGTATAAAAAATATATATCTAGACACAAATATGGAAAGTTCTATGTTACACTTATAGGTAAATCTGCCTAATGTGTTTCGTGACTTTTTGGTTTAGTAAAATATTGCATAACACTAGTTATTAATTTTAAAAACAGTACACCGAAAGAAAATGCCCTTTCTTAATACAGTATATGATCAATTCTCTAGAACTTTTAACTTTTACAGTACTGTAACATATCTTATCGTTCTCAAATATTTAGCTATCTAAGTCAAACAAATATTTATAAAATCCATTTCCAGTAACGTATTCCACTACATAGAATTCACTTTTAAATAAGAATAAGCTCATGGGCAATCGGAAAAGGCCTAAATTTAGAGATTTTGCCTGCGTACTGTCGTAAATTTTCATCCTTTGTACATCATTAAAAAACAACTTTTATAAATGCTTTACCAACTTTTTTAGGCTATTATTCCTTGTTAAGTATTCGAAAATATGTTGTCTCATCGAATGTGCTTACCTTTAAAAAAGTGCATAGCATTATCTCTGCGATGCTGTATTTTGGTAAAAATAAAAATTAAACTTTATTTGTCGATTAAAAAAAGAAAAACTTTTGTGTTTTTTTTAATTTTCTGGGGCATAAATTACTCATCTTGGAAATACGAACAAACTGTGACTTTGGGTTATAAGTGTGCCTCTTATGGAAAGTGAATTATGATATGCTAAAGAACACGGTGTCGATGCGCCCCTCATGTAAAAAATTATCAGTTTTGGTGGCACACATAAACAACGATAAATTAGTCTAAACTAAGTATTGCTCTTTTTTCTACACCCATTTTCTGTAACTAATTCTCGGGGTGTCTAACGCAATTCGGATTCATTTAAAAAAGAAACTAATTGTAAGGCAGTTTTACATGCATTCGCTCACGCTTACTCGTACGTGCATAAGCATACAATATTAAAAAACTATGTTTAAAAATGAGGAGCCCACTCTTTTTATTGTTATTGGTACCTAAAACAGAAAAAAATCAGTTTTGGCAATGCCTGAACATTAAATTTTGAAATTTCTATTTAGCTAAAAGTTAAAAGTTCCAGAGAAATACTCATATTTATAATAAATGTCGATATTGTAACAGTTACAATGATATTTGAATGAGTGAGTGTAGTATGTACATCGGGAGTTGCTCGAGATAGCCAATAAATAGGTTAGGTAGTGCTTTTCGTAATTTTTTGCGATTAGCTCTCAGGACTTATGTAATACGTGCTCTAGGTGGTCGGGGTAGCCGATGCCGGTGTCTAGGTGGTACTCTCTATAGGTTTTTGCCTCTAGGCGTTGGAAATCATCGAATGCGTGGTCTAGGTGTTCATAGAGTGGCCGTTGACCGAGTCTAGGTGGTACGCTCCATAGCTTTTTTCGTCTAAGTGTCAGAATGCATTCAGTGCGTGGTCTAGGTATTGGGGGTAGCCGATGTCGCGGTCTAGGTGGTGTGTACCATAGGTTTTTGCCTCTAAGCGTCAGAAATCATCGAATGCGTGGTCTAGGTGTTCGGAGTGACCGATGGCAGAATCTAAGTGGTGCGCTCCGTAGCTTTTTGCCTCTAGATGTCAGAATGCATTCAATGCGTGGTCTAGGCGGCCGGGTATCCGACGACTATATCTGGATGATACGTTCCATAGTTTTAATCATCTATACCATGTTTTCGATGCGCTCGAACACCTAGAGCCAAAAAGTACGGAGCGCACCACCTATACATATATTCCATTATCAGCTACCCCAAAGATCTAGACCACGCGTTTGATACATTCCGAAACCTACAGAAAAAAAACTACGGAGCGCACCACCTAGATATCATTATCAACTACTCCGAACAACTGGTCCACGTATTAAATGCGTCGTGATATCTAAACACAAAAACTACGGAGCGCGCCACCTAGACCACGCATTCGACGCGTTACAACAATTACAATTAGGCGCAAAAAACTACGGATCGCACCACCTAGACACTGTCCTCGACCTCCCCGAACACCTAGACCACGTATTATATAGGCCGGAAGCTCTAAACAAAAAAAAAATTACGGAGAGCACCACCTAGACATCGTCATCGGCCACCCTGAACACCTAGATAACGCATTCGATGATTTCCAATACCTAAAGGCAAAATACTACGGAACGTACCACCTAGACATCGTCATCGACTACCCCGAACACCTAGACCACGTATTAGATGAAACCCGAAAATCTAAACGCAAAAACCTACGGAGCGCACCACCTAGACTCCATTATTGAGGCAGTGATATTATTAAACCATACTATATTTCAAAGAATACTAGAGCTATAACAGTTACAAGATATAAAAATTTATGGACAAATGTTGATATTAAAATTGTTACAATATAACATTTTGTATGTATAATTCGCCACAATTAAAAATATGTTTGTTAACATTTACATGATAAATATAATCTCATCGTTTCTCAGTCAATAAAACTTTCAATTTAAAAAATAACATTTAATTCTGTATTTTTTAAAAAGTGTATGTAAAGAACGATAATTAATTATTGTAAATAATGAGGTTATGAAGTATATAATTAAATCGGTTGTCAGGGAAATATAACTTGTCAATTCAAGCCTTGATAAAAACCGCTGCCAATTCATTAGCCCGTAGCTTCCTCAACCTTAATTTTTTGATTCCTTTAATTAATTTTTAATAACAAAATGTATAATTTTTTAACAAATTTATTGCATGATTATAATTAAATTCATTTATTAATATTAAAAATTGTTAATTTTTTAATTTATTTATTTATTTATTATTTATTTATATCAAATTTATATAAATTTTGAGCTGATAAATAAAGTTTTCATTTGAAATAGAAGTAAAATATCTATATTTTATAATAAAACAAATAGCTATCACGGCTGTCTTGTTATTAACAAAAACGTGTTTTTTTTTTTATATTTCATAATTCATATTTTTTAAGAAAAAAAATTTATAGCTATCATTGTTCTTTTGTTATTAACAAAAACGTGTTTTTTAAAAAAAGTTCATAACTCACAAATAAATTATAATAATGCAGAATATAATGCATTCATAATGCATAATTCATAATTATAATAGATTATAATAGATATAATTTTTAAACATTTTAATTCATTTTGTTGCACATCATTGGAGTTATGAGTTTTTAAAAAAAAACACGTTTTTGTTTTTGATGATAACTAAAGAACCGTGATAGATAGAAAATTAATTTTTTTTTAGAAAATATAGGTATTTTAATTCTTTTTCGAATGCCACCCACCCCATTCAGATACATAGAGCCGTTCTCGAGAAATTAGGATTTTTAAAAAATGTCAAAACATTTTTAACCTCAAATATCTCTGAAATTTATGGACCAATCATTTTTCCCAAAGAACTCGACCGAGAACTATAAGAAATCTACCTCTAAAAGGAATTTTGAAGCCACTAAGTCAATTTTACTCTTGTAATCATTGGACATACAAACTGATTTTTTTCAATTTTCAATTTTTTACTCAAAATGTAGCCTACAAAATGTATTCAAATTTTAACAGATTATAGCTATTTATATTCTGTATTATCATGATTTTTCTCAAAAAAATTGACCGTTAAGTTTAGGAGTTATAAGCTTCTAAAAAAAAACACGTTTTTGTCAATAACAAAAGAACCGTGATAGCTAGAAACTTTTTTTTTAGAAAATATAAGTATTTTAATTCTCTTTCGACCGCTACCCATCAGATTCGAATAACTCGATCCTATCATTAAAAAAAATCAAAGAACAGTTTTGAGAAAATCGAAAATTTGAAAAAAAACAAAAACGCATCGCCCCAATCAAAAAACGGATTTTTGACCCGCCATCACGCAAAAAAACAAAAAAAATGAGACCTGTCCGGTCAAAATCGACCGAGTGGAAGCTGAGATCCAGGCGTATACAGACACACACTCACACACACACACACATACACCCCCCCCCACACACACACACACACACATCCATACAGACATTTTTCAAAAACCATGTATTTTGATTCCTAACACCTCGGAACACAATTATAACATGTTTTTACAACAACTCAAAAATTCACTATCACAAAGCTTCCTCTAGGAGGAAGCAAAAAAGCGTCACCATCCTGATTGGGCTTTGATCAAGAAGCTTGATCAAGGCCTGATTTCAACTAAGGCTGGACTGATTTCATTTCCGCTCGGGTAGTAAAAAGTGCTATCAGACGCCAGCGCCACCTGATCGCGGTATGCATAGGGAAGATGACTAATGTATAAGTTCCAAAATTTTAGACTCAAGGTTGTCCGTGGGTAAGTGGTCAGCGCGCTCGACTGGCGTGCCGAGGGTCGAGGGTTCGAATACAGCCGTCGTAAGATTTTTTTTTTAATTCAGCTTATTACCATAAATTGCTATATATATAGTAAAAATTATTAGATGTCGAGTATATCCTTCCGTTCCTATATAATATAGCAATTTTTGTTACATATTTAACAAATTTTCCTATGATATTTCTCTCAGTGTAATCATTTTTACATAAAAATTTCTCTCCGTGTACTGTCTGTGCCATTTGTGTATTAGTTTTTCTCTTTTTTTTTTACAAGCAAAATAGGATATATATGCTCGAGCGCCGACGCTCAGATTTATCTATTAGTTATTCCCTTATTTTTTAAGCAAAATAGGTCGGTAACAATTCTATGCTTGAGGATGCGAATAATGTGCAATTCGCACCAGTCAGTCTACGGGAGTCGCTCCCCGCTGGGATCGTCAGAGAGGAGCGACTCCCGTAGACTACCTGCGCTCTAACGCAAGCATGCGGCGCTCGCTGACAGTTGCCTGTCAGGAATAACTTTAGGCTTTGCCGTAAAAGGGGACCTTATACTGTCAGGGCCATTGGTGTATTAGTTTTTCTCGATTTTTTCACAATCAAAATAGGATAAGAAAAAGTTTTGTTCATGATGGTTGAAGGTCACAGAAAGAAGCTATGGACTTTTTAAAAATTTGGATTATTTCAGTGAAGAAACGGGGAATATATGAATCTAGCCGCTCGAGCGCCCAATCAGTGAAGGCCTCTAGTGCGCAAGCGCTCGGTCTGTGTTCCACGCTCTGGCCGCATGATAGGAGTTATACTACAGTAGCGCCGCCACGCTGGTGAGACTTGTCACCACATGCAGCGCGCGCCGGCGTTTGACATTCTGCTGGTGTAACGATTAGCTCCTTGAAATTGACTACGGCGTGGAAGTTTCGGAATTTTCTAGTGCATCTGTGACCTTTCCACCCCCGAATATTGGCTATCCGGCGGGAAAGTGATGGCGATGATGCGACTGACTTGGGTAAGTACCTCGCTTCGGACTGGAATTTATTCTGTAGTGCAGCCGAACCTAACCTCCACATTTTGGACTGCCTGCTCCCTTGTTCCTAGCAGGTTGATACTGCTCTCCTCATCTCCTTACCTTCTACTGCTTGACACGTTATTAATATATATTTTGTTCTGCCTAAGGCGAAGAGTTCCTCCAGAAGACCACGTACCTTCATACAACTCTACTTCCTTCAAGAGTAGCCGACGCAGTACCACTTCCCATGGACATCATCGAGGCGAACACGACGGGGAAGCGATGGCGACAATGTAGTTCAATGTAGTTACCGCTTCTGCGATCGACTCGAGTAAGTATCTTTCTTCGGACTGGGACTTAGTTCTATAGTATAGCTGAACCTAACCTCCAAATTTCCGTTTATCTGCTTCCTTGTTCCTGGCAGATTGTTATTGCTCTCCTCATCCCAATTGCTCGACATTTTATTAATATATTTTGTTCTACCTAAGGCGGAGAGCTCGTGTAGAAGGCCACCCACCTTCATATGATTCTACTCCCTTCGCGGGTAGCCGACGAAACTACTACTTTCCGAGGACATCACCAAGGTGAACACGATGTGGAAGCAACGGCGATGGTGCAGTTCAATGTAGTCAACGTTTTTGCGATCAACTTGAGTAAGTATTTTCCATCGGACTGGGACTTAATTCTATAGTACAGCTGACCCTAACCGCCAAATTTCCGTTTACGTGCTTCCCTGTTCCTGGCAGATTAATACTGCTCTCTTCATCCCTACTGCTCGACAATTTAGTAATATATGTTGTTCTACCTAAGGCGAAGAGCTCCTGTAGAAGTCCACTCACCTTCATGTGATTCGACTTCCTTCGCGAGTAGCCGACGCTGCTACCACTTCCCGAGGACATCACCGACGTGAATACGATGGGGAAGCGACGGCGACGGTGCAGTTTAATGTAGTCCGCGCTTCTGTGATCGACTCGAGTAAGTACTTTCTTTCGGACTGAACCTTAATTTTATAGTTTAGCAGAACCTAACCTCCAAATTTCCGTTCATCTGCTCCCTTGTTCCTGGTAGATGGATACTGATCTCCTTATCTCTACTGCTTGACACATTATTAATATAATTTATATAATATAATGAAATTTCGTTCAAAAACTAATGAATATTTTGATTCAAAATTTTGCACAAATATATAATATGCTGAAACTTAGAAGAGAGTTCTATTATTTTACGTAATTCGCAACAAAGAAAAATAGATTATTGTACCATATGGGTAATGTGCATAGTGCCGCAAGAGTCACACAATGGCGGCGACTGTTGGTCTTGGCCTTGCCCGTGTGCGTGTAGGCGCATGCGCTGCAGCTCGTCTGCTTGTTTGACGGTCGAGAGTCATGCGCAACACGGGCACACGGTGCCGCGGATAATGCGCGAAAAAGGCCGGGCCGAACTTCGGCTGTGTGAATCGCAAGAATAATATAATAACGGGTAGGGAGAACAGGCGTGCTCAGTGTGGACCGGACACGAAGAAAACCTGCCTCTATCCAGTTATAGTTATTCGCCACCGTGCCTCGCTTGCTTTCTCACTTTCACCAATCTATCTCATCGACGCCGAAATCCGAATCGACCGACGCTCTAACGCGTACGCACTTTGAGAATTACAAGGACAAAAGTACGAGTTCTTCAGTATTGTAGTTGCTACTCTGGTGTTGAAGAAAACCTTCTGCTGCTCTTCACAACGTCCACAACACGATCTTTGCCACGGTGTTGATTTGAGGTTATGTTTTTTGTTATCTATATACAGGCTATATACAGGTGAGACCTGTGGATTAACACTATATGTTTCTTTACTTTTGTCTTATATTCCCTTCTTTCTAGTTGTGCTATGCAGGAGCTGCTTTGAGGAAGCTGTATATTTATTTTCTGCCAGTCATTGTGACTTCTTCTAGATCTCTGCTACTGTGCTATTAATGTTGGTCAAGCCATTTAATCATCTAGTTGTGATTTCCTGCATCAGTAAGTAATATTTCAATAATTTACTACTTTTGACGGTTCATGAAGCTTCTTTCTTCTCTTGCAGGAGAAACTAGCAGGCTTTTAAATCTGTATGAGGCTTTGTCGACTTGTGTTCATGTGTTTTCTATAAGGATGATTGTTGGTATGATGAATCGACTTCCAATTGACTAGTATTTCAAAATACAAATTTAACCATTCTGTTTAAATTGTAGTTTTAGGCGAGGAAGAGAGAACTATAAAAATAGGAAAGAGTCTATCGCACATAAGCCTCTTGAGCAGAAGAGGTTGCTTTTACTTTGTATAGAAGTAGTCTTCTTCTACCAACCTAAAGAGTTTCCACACTCTCTGATACAATTCCAAAGTTATCATCAGGGTAGAAATATATACAAACCAAGATTTTATTCAATAATACCCCGGAACCTAACCTCCAAATTTCTATCTTTCTGCTTTCCTATTCGTGGCAGTTCAATACTGCTCTCCTCATTCCTAATGTTTAACAAGTTATTTAGATATTTTGTTCTCTTTAATGTGAAGAGCTCCTGTAGATGACCACACATTCGTAGGATTGTACTCTTCTCGAGGGCAGCCGGCGCAGCTAAGTACAATTTTTCAAGGGAAACACCGAGGGTAATACAACGGGGAAGCGACGGCGATGGTGCAGTTGAAAGAAGTTTATGATCCTACGATCGACTCGAGGAAGTACTTCGCTTTGAACCACGATTTTATTCAAAAGTATACCGGAACCTAACCTCCAAATTTCCATCTCTCTGCTTCTCTATTTCTGGCAGTTCGATACTGCTCTCCTCATTCCTAATATTTAACAAGTTATTAATATATTTTATTCTGCCTAAGGCGAAGAGCTCCTGCAGATGACCAGACATTCATAGGATTGTATTCTCCTAGATGGCGGCCGGCGCAGCTACAATTTTCCAAGGAGAATATCGAGGGTAATACGATGGGAAAGCGACGGCGATGATGCAGTTATATGAAGCCTACGATCCTATGATCGACTAGAGTAAGTACTTTAAATACTTCGCTTTGAACCGAGATTTTATTCACTAGAATACCGGAACCTAACCTCCAAATATCCATCTCTCTGCTTCCCTATTCCTGGCAGTTCGATACTGCTCTCCTCATTCTTAATATTTAAAAAGTTATTAATATATTTTATTCTGCCTAAGGCGAAGAGCTCCTGCAGATGGCCAAACATTCATAGGATTGTTCTCTCGTCGAGGGCGATCGGCGCAGTTATAATTTTCAAGGAGAACACCGAGGGTAATACGAGGGTACTACGATCGACTCTAGTAAGTACTTCGTTTTAGATGAGATTTTATTTAATAGTATGGCCGAACACAATCTCCAAATTTCAACCTGCCTGCTCCCCTATTCCTGACAGTTCAATACTGCTCTCCTCATACCTAATGATTGAGAAGTTATTTATATATTTTTTTCTGTCTAAGGCGAAGAGTTCCTACAATTTTCCAAAAACACTGAGGGTAATACGACGGGAATGTGACGGCGATGGTACCGTCAAGTGTAACTCGTTTTCCTGCAACAGATTCGACTAATTACCTACCTTAATGAAAAAGCTTAGCTGATTATCCCCTGATAATCGATGAAAATCATGTGAAATCATGCTCAAGCGTCAGCTAATTATCAGCTGATTTCAGTTTGATATGTGAGGTTGCTATTTTGTTTTATTATTAATTATTATTTATTATTGTAAAAACTGTTATTATGAATATTTAAATCGCGCCTGATGCACCGACGGCGTCGATGGTTGCACCTGCTTGTACTTATCGTTGGGGATGGCCGGCCTCCTGCTAGCTACTGCTGTCATTGCCCGTTGCTATTGCGCTGTACGCGCCGACGACGATGCCGATCTTCGGCTTCCGGTTTCCCCCTGCCTTGTGCGGCGCCGGAAATCCCTCTTGGTCTCTCTCTCTCTCTCTCTCTCTCTCTCTCTCTCTCTCTCTCTCTCTCTCTCTCTCTCTCTCTCTCTCTCTCTCTGTCTCTCTCGCACTCTCTCTCTCTCTCTCTCTCGCACTCTCTCTCTCTCTCTCTCGCACTCTCTCTCTCCAGGGAATGAGAGATTTGGCTACGTTATAAGTGCGCGAGAACGACGGCCTTGACGGAGAGAGTCCTCCAACGAGGATATAGCCGTACTGACTATTTCCTCGACACAAATGCTGGAGTTATAATTTTGCATGGATTCATTTAATACTGCAGGAATCGATTTCTATATCGATCTACAATTAAATATATGTTTATAATATTGCATGTTATCGTAAACTACTGCAGTAATTGAAAATTTCTTTATTAAATTATTATCAAAGATCGTTTTGCATGTGCTATAATATTGCATGATTTTATTCAATACAACAGTAATTGATGATTTCTTTATTAATTAATAATTATTATAATTTTCTATGATATAATTTATTCCGCAGCAAATTCAAAAGTAGATCATTCCTTTATTGATTTGCAACACATAATTTTTGTATACCTACATGTGCTTGTTATTTTATATGGAAATATTCTTTTAAATCTGCAATCAAATGCTATAGTTATAATTATGCATGATTTAATTTAATACTGCAGGGATTCATTTCCATATCGATCTTCAATGAAATGTTATGTTTATGATATTGCATGATATCGTAAAATACTGCAGTAATTGATAATTTCTTTATGAATTTATCATCAAAGATCGTTTTGCATGTGTTATAATATTGCATGATTTTCTTCAAGACAATTACAGTAATTGATGATTTCTTTATTCCAATTAATAATTATCATAATTTTGTATGATATTTAATCTGCAGCCAATTCAGCATTAGATCATATTTTTATTGATTTTTTGCAATAAAAATCTGAACGGAGAGCAACTCCCGTCTACGGGAGACTATAGAGTGGCCGGTCAGAATTACATGTTATTGGCGCCTCCAAGCTTTGGTCTAATACCCCCTATTTTGCTTAAGAAAAGAGAGAAAAACTAATACATAAATGGGCATAACAGTACTTATAAGCTCCCCGTTTACGGGAAAGCCCAAAATGATCCGTGATACGCAACTCTCATCGGACGCCACATGCTTTCGTTAGAGCGCAGATAGTCTACGGGAGTCGCTCTGCTCTGTCGACCTGAGCGGGGAGCGACTCTCATATAGACTGTCCGATAAGAATTACACCTTATTTGTGCCCTCAAACTCTGAGTTGATGGCGTTATTGGGACTCCATAGGCAGCCGTTTTTCCTCCCGGGCAACCTTGGCAGCGCGCTGCTCCTCCCTCTATTGAACGAGGTGGACGCTTTTTCGCGAGCATCCAGGCCCATGGTACCAGGCAGCACTCTGCACTAAAGTATAGTCAGAGAGCCATTGAGGCGAGTGAATCGCGCACTCTCCCTAATCTGCCAAGGGGGATGACCACCTTCAGGATATGATAAGTGAGCGGAGGATGTTGAGGAATGGCGTGGCGTGGTGGTCGGCGCTGCGGGTCCTGGTGGCGTGACGTAGAACCCCGCGTACCGACTTCGCTACGCCGACCTCGTGGTGTTCCACCTTCTGGAGGTAGTCAGCAAGTAATCGAATTACTGATTACTATGCTGAAAAAATTTCTCATGATATTTTCATGAGTTTTGGTGCCACCTGTGGACTGTGAGTCTAATTTTTGCACTACGTTTGGTAGTGATGACTCATAACGCAAGAGGCGCCACATGTCAATTCTTTTTTTTTTTTTAGTGACATATTTCGGTCGGTAAAACAGGTAGACCTAACCTCAATCAGTTGTTTCTTTCCACACAGCTGCGCAAACGTGCGTTCGACTGCGTTCTACAACCTCAGTCAAAAAGTGTGCTTGCACGCAAATCTTACTAGATTTTGCTAGAGCTAGGAGTAAAACCAACCTTAATTAAAAATCAATGCTGTTTTCAAACCTCTAACACACAATTCCTGGATGATTTTCTGAAGTGTAATGATTTTAATCAATGTTGATTGCACTACTGCTTCAGCAAAATCTAGTAAGATTTGCTTGCACGCACAGTTTTTGCGTGAGGTTGTACAAGCATTATAAAGGCGCACGCGCTCGCATTGGTCATCGTAGGGAGTAAATACAATAGGCTCTGCACCGTACTCAGCGCCGTGCTGTGCGCCGCCATCCTCACTGTTTCACTTTCATTCCTGAAATCTAAAAATGTGTAGCAAAAAATGCAAAGTGGTGTACCATCATCTATATGCCTACGAATTACATTTTTAGATTTCAGAAATGAAAGTGAAACAGTGTGGATGGCGGCGTAGAGCACGGCGTTGAACGGCGCCTATTGTATTTCCTCCCGTATGGCATGCGCGCCGTCTGAGCTCGATTCTCACGCGGCTGCGCGCGCCTATAAGTATGTCGCCAGGGCTTTTCAAACGCAACATGCGCTTAGTAGAATATAATGTTGCCAACCCTACATCTGAACCTTGTCGATTCATGTCGCGGTGAAACAGTGTTGTTAAGCTATAAATATTTTTCACCTGTAGTGGGAACTTCTCTAATGTCTATGGCTGGAACCTGCATTATACATCGTCATCATCGCCGGCAATTCTATGTTTATCGATGTTTGAACATATATCTATAGCGACCTTTAATTTCCCAAATGATGGTGCTACTTGCAGATAAACTCTTTGAAACATGGATCTGTAAAATTAATTGAAAACAAAGAATCTTTTTGTTCATATACAATCAAAAATTCAAAATTTACAAAGATAAATTATAGTATACTCATCTGATTATTTTCTGCTCCTCGTGATGTAGTAGTTTCTGAATAATACATTACGATAATAGTGCGAAACAGATAATTCTCGTATGAGCGTGTTTGTCACCCAAGTGAAGCGAGGGTGACAATTAATTACATGAGTCGAGATTCATTTCTCGCACATGTATCGAACAATATTTTTTTAAACGTGTGCGCAAATTAATTTTCAATGCCTATGTAGCGTATGCAGAGTGTGGGTTTGTCGTATTTTAAACTCGCAGCGTGCAAAGTTCTTGCTTTGCTCAGTGAGTGTGCAAAGTTACTATGCACACATAATTTGCTACGCACGCACACATATACACAAATAGTCTATGAACCGAAATGTTAAAAGAATATTATCTTTAAAATCTTAACTTGCATTATCTTATAAATGTATACGTATAAATTGTGGTACATGCCTTTAATTATAGCATGCAATACTAGTTTATTACTACTGTTACATGCATATTCATAGTTCACTATTTTTACATGGAAAAAGGCTCCTCCATCGCCCAATTATATAAGACGCAACCATCAAAGTATTAATTACCGTCTCCCTCTGTATATTTCTTGAATTTGTGAACCTTTAAATTGTGGAATATGCATGTTCATTGTGCCGTGCAATATTATTTATAATTATGAAATACTGAGTTCTTACCGAGGTTCTTACGAAATACTATTTTATCATTATTATTACGTGCGTATACTTTGTTTCTTGTTTTCGTATTGAAAATGGCTCCTTCATCGCCCAGTTCTATGAGACACAACCATCAAAGTAAAAATTATCGTCTCCCTATATATTTCTTTTGAACTTATGTTTCAAATTATGGAACATGCATTTTATTATGGTGTGCATACTATTATTACTTAAAGATGCAATAATCAGATAATAATATTTCTTGAATTTATGAAATTAAAAATTATGGAAGTTATCTTTTACTTTATTATGCAATACTATTTTATTATTATTACTCTTTCATGCGTATGTTTACTTAAAGGTTTTCATATTAAAAAGGGCTCCTCGATCGCGCAGTTCTATGAGACGCAACCATCAAAGTAATAATTATCGTCTCCCTATATATTTCTTTTGAACTTATGTTTCAAATTATGGAACATGCATTTTATTATGGCGTGCATACTATTATTACTTAAAGACGGAATACTCAGGTAATGTATCATTTTAATACAGAGCATGCAAATTTCTTGTTACCGCCATGTGCTTCTCTATTACATCATTAAAATGAAAAACAAGCGAAGAATATTTTATTGTACACAAATTAATACTTTTTCATGCGTCCTGTATTTTCTAATTTTATCATTAAAATATTAAATTGTTTTATAATGAAATGAGCTCCTCCAACGCTCATTCCTTTAAAAAGTATTTCTTTAAAAATTATTTATTTATTAAATTATTTTAATTATTAACTCTTTGCGTCTCATACATTTTTTCTAAAAAAAAGTGCTGTTTTTCAGAATTCGTTAAATTATATAAACAAATCGACAAAAATTGTTAACAATTTGCACATGAACTTTCATTTTGTAATATGTGAAAATTATAAAATTACTAAAACAAAAGGTGGCATATGCAAATGCCACTATGACGCAAAGGATTGATACATGCACTATATAATTAATTAATACATGCACTATATAATTTTTCAGTTTATGTTTAAAATAGTTGTATGAAAATTCCATGCATAGAAACTATGACAATGTTCCACTATCTGTAACATACATATAGTGGCGTTTAAAAATAGCAGTATTTTTAGATAAAATTTACCATGCAGGGGCAAATTAGTTAAAAGTGTAGCGACTCAAACTCCGGAAGGAGCAGTAACGAGCTGTTTACATCAAGATTTAGATGAAGGAAATAGCTGGTTTTTTTAACATTTTCACAATGTTGGATACATAATCCATTTCTCCTGTTACCATTTTAATACCTGCAGAATTATTAAAACGATTGAAAGTGCACTTACTTTTTGAATCATTCCTTTAGTTTAAGAATAGTTTGTCTTTCAATGTACTTTTTATACGTGTTGCGTTAAATATCGTTGATTCGAGCAAACTTTATCACAAATTGTACATGCAATTTTGCACGTTTTTGTGTGTTTTTTCAAGGCCAATACGTTAAATGACTTATTGCATTTCTGACACTCCGCTTTATCACCATGATTTCTTTTCTCGTGGCGTTTCAGGTCCAACACTAATTTACCACATTGATTGCATGATACCCCTGATGTCGGTTGTAAATGTGTCCTCATGTGGTTTGCTAAGGAGCTTTTCTGCTCAAAGGTCTTAGAGCAGTTATCATAGCTGAACAATTGTTCCTTGTTATTTTTATGCACTTTATTAATGTGCACTTTTAATTTTCTTTGATTCGAAAAATGTTTTGACAACCATCCACGTTGCATACTAATAATGATTTCTTCAATTTCAATCCTGTTGAACACTCATCTTTCGACTTTCTTCGCACTTACATACGGATGGTTCATATTCACTAACCCACTCATCATAACCATAATTAATTGCTTCAGCAAGATTTTTTCCTAATTTAATTACAGCATGGTAAATGCCTCTTCTAATATAAAATAAACCCTCTGGTTTCTGCAGAACTAAACTGTACGGGATCTTCCATTCATCCAATAAGGTTGGTATTATGAAATAAATTTTATGTTTCATAACATGAAAACATACTTGTTGTACATTTTTATCTTTATTCGGACACTTTGTCCGTAAATACTCAAAAACCTCTCTTTCAAGTTCTGCTCGAAATTTGTGACTTATTATAAACCACACTTTCGGTTTTCCAGCCTTTAGAATATTAATGCTGCCTAAACTACCGTCCTCTTCATGGTGAGCAGTATAACTGAATATCCCGCCTACATAGTGCATAGGAAGGTTAATTCCAGGCATTTCAGGATTACTTTCATTTACAGTAACGTGGGAAGTAAATGAAGTAATCAACGATATACTTTGTAATATTGCATTGTCTATATCCCTGAAATAAACTCTACCATCATTGTATTTGCGTAGCAGAGAATTTATGGCATCTACACAAATTTCCCAATCATTTCTAGTATCTGAATCTTCTTCTGAATCTTCTTCTGTATTTTCATTTAGAAGATTTTGCAAATACTTATCTCTATCTTTATCTTGTAAAGGTACACTTTCATTGTAGAAGATTCCTCTTGCTTTGGGCACCAATGGCTCATATGAAACGTTCTCTTTTTCAAGAAAAGTCTCATACTGAATCTCCATAGGTTCTACAACATCACGGAACTGAAACATAAAATCAATATTATATTCTTTTTGTAAAATTTATAACAAATAAACCATAACAAGAAATACTTTGTACATACTTTAATTACAAAAATAATTGAAGCAATCTGTTTTATAGAAATTTTTTTTTTTTTTCAAGATCTGTATTGTATTTTATAAATAAATGAATTTATGCAAGTATATTATGGAGTAATAAATAATATTATTAATTGCACAACTTTTCATAATTTAAATTACATTTTACATGTAATTTAAATTATACGTACCTTATTCTGACTATGGATGTGTGGAAGCTATTATTGATAAAAATATTTGTTTATTTTTCAATTGTAACCACGGATTGTTTTTGAATTATAAGGCAATATTATATTTTATAAGTAAGTAAAAATAATAAAATGAATACTCCTATTGTAACGGGGTTCAGTTATGGAGAGGGTATTAATCCCTCTCAGGGGTTCGCGGGGTAATATACGGATGTATTCTACGCCCGGGCGACTCACCGTTGTAGAATCACCTGTAGTCCGGCAGAAGCGCCTCGGTATAGGTTCCGAACATGCGAGCCCGGCTTCTATTGTAGAAAGCCTAAGCCGCTTTCTACCAGAACCAGCTCTGCGCTCTGCCACTGCTGCCAACTGCTGCCCGCGAACTACCGACTGCTCGCTATGACCTAGCGTTACCAGCGCAGCCGGTCTTTCCCGCATAACGCCGCTCGGTATAACCTCCAAGCGGCTTATGAAATACTTACTCCCGCTACCGATGCTCCTCTAGGAGGCAATGCCTGCGACTAGCTGCAGCTGCTGAAAAGGGTAGAGGGTGGTATTCGGGAAACATGCATAGGTTAGGCGCGCTAAATAAATACTCGTGACTCGACTGTTAAGATAAAAATGAAAGGGGTTTATTCCACCCAGTTGATCGCGCTAAGGGGCGTGAACCTGAACAATAGTCAACAATCAAACGCGACAGGCCGAGACTCTACTTCGCACGCACGCTCGCGACCGCCGATGCGCGACGGCAACAGGTTACTCCGCGACAATCAAAACGCATACATCAAGCGCGACTTACTCTCGGCCGGCCAGCCATCGCAGACCCTATCGCGATCGGCAGCTATCTCTCTCGCTCTCGCTGCTATCGGGGCGGGGATGGAGCGGGCCTCACTGTCCCCGGCCTATGCTGTCTCTTTCTCTCTCTTCCTCTCGCTCACTCGCTGTGGATGGCGGCACGGTGGTGGTCACAGTTGCAGTCGTGGAGGCGCGGCACACACCAAAAACTCTCAAGATGCGCGGAGCTCAACAATGACGACTTCTCGTGTGTCACGGCGATCAACATGACCGCGCGCTCACGTTCGTAGCGGTATACGTGATTCCCTTACCTTATATCGGCGCCCGTTACACCCCCCACCCAGATTTGACGTCCCCTCGGACATTACATCGAGGAAGGAAAGGGCGCTGAAATAAGGAGGCAAAGTCTAACTTGGGTGCGGATGTTGGTATTTTAGACGTCGCAGGCTCGCTGTGGTTTCCCACCAGCCGCGACGTAGGAAAGCGGAAGGGTCAGGTGGCTTACCGAGGGTGCCCGCATCCTCGCTGCGGTTGGGCTGAGGCGAATGGGGCCACCGGATTCGGCCCGAGTGGGTCTACTACCACTGCTCGGGCTCCCGCGGGTCTTCCGCGTCCCCTCCGTGGAGGAGGTGAGGCGGGCAGTGCTACCGGGGTCTGCTCCAGTGGGTCTACTACCACTGCTCGAGCACCCGGGGGCCTCCCGCGTCTGTTCGGAAGCGTTTCGTCCGTAAGGGCGTCGCCGGGGGGTCCGCTCGTTGGCGCGGCCTCCGCGTCGACCGTCCCTTCCGGCTCTTCGGGTTCTGGCGAAGCAGAGTGGTAGCTTTTCAGCTGTTCGGCAGCCACCACCTTTTCTACCTCACCACCGTCGCCTACCAATCTGTAGGTGTTAGGTCCAAGGGCATCCGTAATCCAATACGTACCTTCGAACTTCGCCGCTACCTTCGCCGCAATGCCCTTGGCGGCCGAGGATAGGGGATGGCTGCGCTTCCACACTCTGTCACCTGGTTTGAAAGTTGGCTCGCCCCTGCCGGCGTCATAATAGCCGGATTGGGGTTCTTGAGCCGCGCGCGCTCTAGAAGCAGCGTGCGCGTATAACTCTGGAAGAGCCTCCATTCGCTCCTTCCAGCGAGCCAAACTTTCTTCTTGAGCCGGGTTGTCTGCTGCTACCTCTTGCATCCTTCGTTGCGTGCCAGGGGGTTCTGGCTGTCTCCCATAGAGTATTAGAGCCGGGCTCATCCCAGTAGAACTTTGCTCAGCCGTATTCGTGGCGAAGAGAAGTTCCGGAATCTTCTCGTGCCATGTACTATGCCGCTCCGTAAGGTAGGAAGCGACCATCGTCTTTAGGGTACGGTTGGCTCGTTCTACCGGATTAGCCTGAGGGTGATAGGGAGGAGTGCGGGTGTGATGCACACCGCACTCCCGCAGGAAGTCTTTCACGGCATGGTTCTTAAACTCTGTGCCGTTGGAACACAAGAAGACTTCCGGGCAACCGAATCGAAGAAAGATCTTCTGATTTAGTTCCGCTATCACCGTCTTGGCGTTGGCCTTACGTATGGGAGATGCCTCTACCCACCTGGTGAAAAGGTCTGGGAATACCAGGATGTACTCGCAGCCTTTGGAGCTTCGAGGCAACGGTCCGATGATGTCTCCAGCCACGACTTGCCAGGGTTTGTCGATTACACGGCGACCCATGAGGCCGGCTGAAGCCCTTTGTTCCACCTTGAAGCGCTGGCACATCTCGCAGTTTCGCATGTACTCCTGCGTTTCCGCATAGTAGCGCGACCAGTAGTAGCGCAGCGTGACTCTGGCGAACGTCTTCTCTCTGCCGAGATGTCCAGCGGTGGCGTCGTCGTGGCATTCCTGCAACACCTCGCGACGATGCTCTTCTGGCACCACCAGTTTCCAGGCATCGTCATCGTCGCCGAGGGTAGAGTCTATCTCTGAGTTGGGGCGATACCGATAGAGACTGCTTGCTACGAGTTTGTACGTAGGGTAGTCATTGGGCTGCTCTTTGACCTTGGGGCACCACTCCTGGTACCACGTGTCCTCGGTGTCGGTGAACCCCGACACCGCAGCCACTTCTAGCCCGTCCTCATCCTCATACTAATGAGAGAGGGCGTCTGCCACTTGGTTCAAGGCGCCTTTGCGGTGTTCAACGGTGAACTTGTGGCCTTGCAGCTCCAATGCCCAACGAGCTAACCTGCTCGTTGAGTTTTTCAGTTGGCAGAGCCACCGCAAGCTGCTGTGGTCTGTCACTACCTTAAACTCGTAGCACTCGATGTATGGGCGAAACTTTTGGATGGCCCATACTACCGCAAGGCACTCTCGCTCGGTAACGCTGTAGTTACGCTTCGCCGATGTTAACACACGGCTCGCGAACTCGATCACCCTCTCCTGCCCATCTAACTCTTGGAGTAGCACTGCGCCTAGGCCCACGTCACTCGCATCCGTCTGTACGATGTGTAACCCTTCAGGATGGGGTCGGTGCAGCACCGGAGCGGTCATCACCATCGTCCACAGCAGATCGAAAGCGTGCTGCTGCTCCTCGAGCCACTCATACTTCTGGTTTTTCTTAGTCAGACTCGTTAGCGACTTAGCGATGGTAGCGTAGTTCGGGATGAACCTCTGATACCATGAGATGGTGCCTAGGAACCTCCGCAGTGCCTTCAGGTTCTGGGGCACCGGGTAGTTTCTGATTGGTTCGATCTTGGCCGGGTTAGGCCTCGTGCCGTCCCGATTAACCAAGAAACCCAGGTATGCTACCTCTGGCTTGCAGAAAACGCACTTACCTGCATTAAGCGTAAATCCAGCGGCTGCTAGTCATTCTAGCACCATTCGGAGGCACTCCTTATGCTTCTCGAATGACTTGGCGACAATTATAGTGTCGTCGAGGTAGGCATAGACGTACGGCTCTATCTCGGGTCCGAGCACCTTGTCTATGAGCCGCTGGAAGGTGGCGGGCGCGTTCGTAAGCCCATACGGCATCCGCCGGAGTTGGTATAGCCCCATCTCGGGGACCGTAAAGGCTATTATAGGTCGCGCGTCCGCCGCTAGGGGTATCTGGTGGTACGTACTCTTAAGGTCGAGCGTGGAGATGAAATTCGCCTTCCTCAATTTCCGCAGAATATCCTGCATATTCGGTAGGGGGTAGGTGTTTGGTTCCGTGACTGCATTCACCTTGCGCAGGTCTTCACACAACCGCCGTGTTCCGTCACTCTTCCGGGTCATCACGATGGGGTCCGACCAACCGCTTCGAGAGGGCTCGATCACGCCTTTTTCGAGCATCTCCTTTACGGCGGTGCATCTCTTCTTGCAACTTATCCGAGACTGGATAGTGCTTCTGCTTGATTGGTCGAGTGTCCCGCAGAGTGATCTCATGCTCCACGCCCTTTACGCATCCTAAGCCTGGCGGAAGCTTGCTCAGGATGGCGTCTACCATTTCCTTCAGCTCCGCCCGGAAGGTCCGTAGCGTCCTCGAGTCCGATAGCAGACACTGCGCTTGGATCGGTCGTCAAGCTGGCTACTTCCAGGTCGATATAGGCTTCTGAGTCCTTACAGAAGAGCCTATCCGTATCCGGGTCAAGTACAGCCCTGAACGCACGTACAAAGTTGACCCCTAAGTAGCAGTCTGCATCGAGCCGGGGCATAATGGCGACTCTAATTTCGCGAGTAAGTCCCACGGTGAGTGGGAGAAACACGTGGCCTAACAAGGGGCTGCGACTACCATCCGCAAGCCTCACGCCTTGTTTCTCGGATGCTACGAAATCTTTCCCGAGTACCGTGGCCAGTTGGAGCCCGACGGTGCCCATTACCATGGTGGATGCTCCCGGATCCAGCAGCGCTCGGAGGTTGAACTCACCCACCTCAATTCGAAACCACCAGCGCGTCTCTGCGTTGGTTGGTCGGCCGACGGGAGCTTCACCTCGGTCGGGAGGCGGGTGAGCCTCTGACTCCTCAGAGGCCGGGCAAAGGTCGCACGCAGCCGCAGTGTCCTCGCACACTGGAGTCTTGTTCGGACTCGGCACTTGGACTGCTGCCGGGGTTGGCTCGAGTGGGTCTACTATCACTGCTCGAGCTCCCCGAAGACTTGGGACGGGGGCGATTTCCTCTAATCGCCCCCCTTCCCGTTTCCCGAATAATTAGGGCAATACCTTGCTATATAGCCGATCTTGCCGCATGAGTAACAACTCAGCGGCGGCCTCGGCTCCCCTGGGGTTCGACCCCCGGATTTGGCAGGCGATGCGGAGTCCCCTCCCGAGCTCGCGTCCTTGCCAGCCGGAGTGGGTGCCGGGGGCCTCTGTGCCCCCGTTCGCCCAGGCGGCTGATGGCCACGCCCTCTACGCGGGCCATCAGGCGCATGCCTCGATGGGGGCTCTGCTCGAGGGCTTGTCAGCTCGGCAAGGCTCTGCTTTAGCACCCGCCGAAGCATGTCCTCCAAATCCTCCAATTTGCGCTCTTTCACGCCGACCGCAGCAGCTACTTTGCCCTTCTTGGCGTCTGCCTTGGGCTTCCTCTGCGGGTCGGCTTTAGGGGGCGGCTTATAAGCCATCTCCGGCAGTAGCGTCGTCGCTGGCTGTGGAGGGCCTATAAGTTCTGGAATTTTCCAGAGTCTGCTCCGCCTCCACCGCCAGCTCTAACAGACCCTCTCCTGTCCGGAAGTCTGTCCTCCGAACCATGGCTTGCAGCTGTGGTCGGAGGTTCCGGTGGAGTTGATCCAGCTGTTGCTCCATCTTGAGGGGAGCCGATATCTTGCGATTGATGGCTATGAGGCACGTGATGTAGTCCCTCACGGCCTTCTCTTCCCCCTGGGTGCGGTTATTAGCCTCCGCTATTAGCCGCTGCTGGAATCCTTTTATAGTTCCGTATCAGCGCCTCGCCGCTGATACGAATTCTTGCCACATGGCCCACTTCTCTTTCTCGTTGCGGTACCACGTGGCCGCCGTGTCTATGAACAGCTCCGATAACGACGAGAGCACCTCTTCTTCGGTGAGGTTGGCCAGGACTCTGCAGTCTTCTACTCTACCCAGGAATACCTCGATGCTCTGGCTCTTTGCACCAGAGAATCGTACCTGTCACTTCCGCACAACCTGGCCTATATCTCTCGAGTGGTAAAACCCCGACCTCGAGAGATTTGCCGATGTGCCCTGTGTGGTCTAGTGTTGCCAGCTCGTACTTCTCGCCGGATACCGGCGGTCACCCCCCTCCCAGGCTATATTTCCGTCCCGGAACCAGCCTGGTCCCTGGGGTGAGCTGACGGGGGCGAACGTTGCCGTTCGTCCCATGCTCCTGGTTCATCCGCTGCATAAAACGTTTCCTCAAAGTGGACGTTCTGTCCTGGCCTCGCGTCATGTATTCTGGTGCTAGACGCCGCTTGTAGCTGCTGATCTGTTAGTCTCTGCTGCAGCGACCGGACTTCTGTTATTAGATCTACTAATAATATCCCGACGTCTTTAGGCACCTGGAATTCTGTTCCATTTGTGATTCCGGTCCATCATCAGCTCTCTCTCTAAATCCGTCTTCGCCGTTGCGATCATTGAGGTCTTCATCTGCTGCGTTGTTCGCCTTGTCGCTTCTCCTCGATGACTGGTCCGTGTACCGGGCGTCTGGGTTACGTCCGACGTCATCCGTATCCTGCGGTCTTTGTAGGTGTTGGCCTAGTCTTGCTGCCTCTCTCGTTGTCTTGAGGACAATCTGTAAGATTGCCTCGCTCTTGATGATCACCTCCAGTGGGTGTTTGTCCCAAGTGGACATTTCCACGAAGATGCCAACTTGTTCAGTGGCGATTCTACGGATGAACTCCTCTCGGAGTTGCATCCTCCGTGCTATACCATCATCCATGCCTGCTGACTCTTCAAAGTCTTCCAGCACGTAAATCCCCAACACCCACTGGCGCAACCGCTCCGAAAGGCGGAATACTGAGCCCTGTTCCTTCAATTCGAGCCGTGACAGTTATTCGTCGACCTCACTTCGGGAGATCGACTGTAACCACTCTTCCACGGCCGCCTCAATATCGTAACCCATGACGCTAACAGTCGCCGGTTGTGTGAGTGCAAGAGGATTGCCGCTCAATCCCGCGAACTTTAAGGTGCTTTGGCACTGTCAGTGATATCCTTCACAAGGTACCTACTGGATTACCACTGACTAAGGAAAACATGAATTATCCCAACTGATGGTTCGGTCTCTAATCGCTAGACCAGGGAACTTCGCTTTTTTACCTGCTTTCTTGGAGGTTATGTCGCTTTATGGTTATTGCGCAAACGTAATTCGCTTGTTTGCGCCGTGTGCAAACGTTTTTATCGCGTGCGCGAGCGATTTCGCGTATACGCACACGACAAAATCGGTGCACTCGCGATTTCGCGGATGCGTAAGCGTTTTCACGGCGTTTTATGTCTTTAATTGCAAATTGTAAATAAATTAATTGACTTTTCTAATGTCTACTTCCTGCGCAAACCTATTCGGCACGTAAGCAAACGATTCCGTGCCGAAACCCCGAAATTTGCGTTTTCCGCGCCCTGCACATACGCGGCACTAAAGTCACTAGGTCTGATAGATTACCAGCGCACGCGCAAACGATACCGCGCCCAAAAACAAAAATCTAATTTTTCTACCCTTTGCGCATGCGCGAACCCGAAATTAGTGGATGCGCGCACCTCCCTATGAGATGCGCTAACGATTCCGCGATAGTGATTTTCCACTTTTTATTTTCGGTTTCTGCGCATGCGCGGCCTTAAAATTACTGCACGCGCCCTCTAGGCTCTCCCCCGCGTCCATGCTTACGCGTATTTCTCGAAAAATGCGGAAATTTCCGCTAATAACCCTTAAAACGCGAATTGGGTGCGTAATCTGCTACTTTACGCCCCGGCGTGCACGTGAGTTGCCTAACAAAGAGATCGAACGCTAAAAACCTATTATTGATAAAAAAATGTTAATAAATAGTATAATAAATAATAAATAATTGTTAATTAATCTCTTTGTTGCCCTCACTAAGTACTTCAACAATGCTCGGCCTTCACAAGCAATGTCCTCGCTAAGTACGTGCAGGCCGGGTTATACCCACCAAGCAAGGTTATGGACCACCAGTTGGTCACCCTTGCACGCACTATACACTTTTATAATAATTAATTATCCCTCTCGATAATTAATCAATTATTCGCAACGCGAGTCTCGTCCAGTTTAAAAAAATCGAATTATTTATTTACCCTAACCTATGTGTTGCAACACGTTAAGGGCGCCAGTTGTAACGGGGTTCAGTTATGGAGAGGGTATTAATCCCTCTCAGGGGTTCGCGGGGTAGTATACGGGTGTATTCTACGCCCGGGCGACTCACCGTTGTAGAATGGCCTGTAGTCCGGCAGAAGCGCCTCGGCATAGGTTCCGAACATGCGAGCCCGGCTTTTATTGTAGAAAGCCTAAGCCGCTTTCTACCAGAACCGGCGCTGCGCTCTACCAACTGCTGCCCGCGAACTACCGGCTGCTCGCTATGACCTAGCGTTACCAGCGCAGCCGGTCTTTCCCGCACAACACCGCTCGGTATAATCTCCAAGCGGCTTATGAAATACTTACTCCCGCTACCGATGCTCCTCTAGGAGGCAATGCCTGCGACTAGCTGCAGCTACTGAAAAGGGTAGAGGGTGGTATTCGGGAAACATGCATAGGTTAGGCGTGCTAAATAAATACTCGTGACTCGACTGTTAAGATAAAAATGAAAGGGGTTTATTCCACCCAGTTGATCGCGCTAAGGGGCGCGAACCCGAACAATAGTCAACAATCAAACGCGACAGGCCGAGACTCTACTTCGCACGCACGCTCGCGGCCGCCGATGCGCGACGGCAACGGGTTACTCCGCGATAATCAAAACGCATACATCAAGCGCAACTTACTCTCGGGTGGCCAGCCATCGCAGACCCTATCGCGATCGGCAGCTATCTCTCTCGCTCTCGCTGCTATCGGGGCAAGGATGGAGCGTGCCTCATTATCCCCGGCCTATGCTGTCGCTGTCTCTTTCTCTCTCTTCCTCTCGCTGACTCGCGGTCGATGGCGGCGCGATGGTGGTCACAGTTGCAGTCGTGGAGGCGCGGCACACACCAAAAACTCTCAAGATGCGCGGAGCTCAACAACGACGACTTTCCGTGTGTCACGGCGGTCAACAACATGGCCGATGGCTCACGTTCGTAGCGGCGCGGCGGCTTTGTCTTCTCCATCTGCTTCTGGCTTGTTCCGCGTGGCGCTCTATCGATCACAATACGTGCAAGCGCGCGCGATTCGGATCTCGCGACGCAGTAAACGTGATTCCCTTACCTTATATCGGCGCCCGTTACACTATTAATACTCCCCTTAAACGGTCTCACACCTACAAATTAAAAAAAATCGAATTTTTTAATTATATATGTTGTTCTGGACCTAAAAAAGAGTTTGGATGAAAAATTCAAAAAATTTAAGATGGTATAGCTAAAAGAGCTATCTTCAAAATGATGAAAAAATTAAGTCTTTTTTTCATTTTTTATAGGCTTCTGATTGAAAAACATGTACTAAAATGTGATTTAAAATATTAAAATACATTATTTAAGCCAAGATTTAAGCCATAAATTTAACGACGAAGTGTTATTTAATTGAATACCAAAATTACTCTGGCTGTTTCGAAGATAACGTTTGAAAAGAAATATTTTGAGTTCGTGATTTATTGCCTTACTGAAAAATCTCACGTGAGATCTCAGGTGAGTTTTGTCAGTAGGGTGTTAGCACGCACAGAAAGGTATCCGGTGGAGGATTGGAGACAATACACGGGTGAAATGAAAATTTAACTCCACTATATAAATTGAACGATGAAGTGTATTTTCTTACTCGCCCACCCGAAAGTACGTGCTTTCGGCCCGCATCTCCGGGCCGAAAGAGAAACTTTCGCATCCTATTTTAGACCAACCGCGCGCTCTGATTGGCTGCCGAAATTTCCTGACCCGCGGCGCTTCAGCGCCCGCGCGCATGCCCGAGGAAAGATGTTTGTGCAGTGTGAAGGTTAGACACGTACGAAATAAACAGAGGAAAGTGCACGGGTGACGAGAAAAAAGTTAGTTGAAATAAAAAGTGGTTTTGTTTGATCGTGGTTATTGTTTTTTAAACGTATGGACGGGAGCGTCCGGAAAAATATGTTTGTGCGGTGTGAAGGTTAGACACGTACGAAATAGACAGAGGAAAGTGCACGTGTGACGAGAAAAAAGAGTTAATTGAAATAAAAAGTGGTGTTGTCTTTTTTTAATGAATGTGTTTCTGATGCCCGCCCCGACCAGCAAAACCTCGGCTTCGCCTCGGTCTTGTAAATGTCGGGCGGGCATCAGACCATCTGTACAATAGCGAAAGTAGCAGACGCCCAAAAAACCAGCTCTCTACGCCGGGCCGAAAGAAAAAACAGTCGGTAATATCGACCGAGCTACCCAAAGCGGCCGACAGAGGCAGTACTATCGAGCGGGCCGAAAGAAAAACTAACACTCAAACACAGCTAGCAGACGACAACGCAATTTTATCAATTATTTAACAATTACAGAACGTACTTTCGGCCGGGGAGTAAGAAAAATAGTATACAATACTTGGACCGGAAATTGGATGCCCTGGCCGTGCGTTATGACGCCCTCGGCTTCGCCTCGGGCGTCATACCACGCACGGCCCGGAAATCCAATTTCCGGCCCACGTATCGTAATATACTATTTACACTATTTACAAATGAGGTCGAATGCGACAAATAATAATGACTCAAATATAACGCGGTTTCACGCAACACAATAACAACAAGCCGGAACGATCTGCTCTGCGCCGGGTCTCGCGATAGATTTTAACATTTTTGTATAAAGTCAAATCCTGTAAAGTAATAGCCAAATATCCGTATGTTTTGGTACATTTAAGCGTTTAAAATCGTTTTAAGGGTTATTGAATCAGAATTTGATTGCACAAAAAAACATTGTACAAAGTTAATACAAAACAAATCCTAGGTACGGTAAACTTTACTCAGTTTTAACGAAAAGTGGACGCTAGTTGTTCCCGCGACGCGTTGCGTGAAACGTTAACTATAACAAAAAAAAAGCAATTTTCGCAGGTGTTCCTAACTACATGATGTATACAATTTCAATTACGAAAAATACTTGCGGGTTGCGGCGCACACACATACACTAACACGGCGAAAAGGAGAGGAGCAGAAGGAAAAGGCCCGCAGCACTATGACTGATGCGGCATTCTCGGCCACAGCAATCTAGCTTTTCTTTTCTGCTTTTGCTCCTTGACGTTAGCGCCACAAGCATCAGCGGCCGGGTGAAGTAAGTATACCTACTATCGCAGCTGACGGCTGCAGTGTCTGCAGGTTTCCGGCGTTCCTAGCGATGACAGCGGCTACTGCAGTACGGCCTCCTGGTGGATGTCATCCCTCTCGTTGTGTTCGTCGGTTGATGGTGACTCGTAGGAAGCTCTTTCTCGTTCCCAACCTCTCTGATGGGTGGGCTGATGATACTTTGCTCTTGTTGCAGGTATCTGGGGCAGCAAGAGGCGTAAACAACGAGCACTGCTGCAGACTGCCTCTTGGCTATGGTAATGTTGTCCGGGTTATTTACTTATTAGCCATATGTGGCTTTTAGGTGCCCAATGCTCGCTGTTTGGCTCCCAGATTAGTGACAGTGTTATCTACTGCTTTTACCTTGATTGACCCTCAGGTTGAGGATATCTCTAGCAATGAAACAACTTGGATGAAAAATTCAAAAAATTTAAGATGATATAGCTAAAAAGCTATCTTCAAAATGATGAAAAAATTGATTCTTTTTTTTTCATTTTTTATAGGCTTCTGATTGAAAAACATGTACTAAAATGTGATTTAAAATATTAAAATACATTATTTAAGCCAAGATTTAAGCCATAAATTTAACGACGAAGTGTTATTTAAATGAATACCAAAATTACTCTGGCTGTTTCGAAGATAACGTTTGAAAAGAAATATTTTGAGTTCGTGTTGATTGCCCTACTGAAAAATCTCACGTGAGATCTCAGGTGACTTTTTTCAGTAGGGTGTTATCACGCACAGAAAGGTGTCCGGTGGAGGATTGGAGACAATACACGGGTGAAATGAAAATTTAACTCTACTATATAAATTGAACGATTAAGTATATTTTACACTATTTACAAATGAGGTCGAATGCGACAAATAATAATGACTCAAATATAATGCGGTTTCACGCAACACAATAACAACAAGCCGGAGCGATCTGCTCTGCGCCGTGTCTCGCGATAGATAAAAGCGACGCTGCGGGAACTTGCGCGGAACGGATGGTACTGTATTCATATATAGGTATAAAAGTAGGGATAAGAATAATAGATTTAGATATTAAGAGATAGGAAATTAGACTATGCGAATAAACGGTGGCAACACTGGGGTTCAATCATTAAATAATATTTTTCGTCGCTAGAGTGTAAAGTTGAACTTTACGCATCGAATGATCGACGCGCACGAAGGTCGGTGCAGCTAGCCCGAGTATTGCGCGATCACGAGACCGTAAAGATTTCGTCCGTGTGGTGAAAAATATATTTTTTTATAGTATGAGTATAGCACGTCGATGTATCGTTTGAGTCTGTAAAGTTGAAAACTATGTGTTAAATTTAACTTTACGCACCGAAAACGATGCGTATCGACGTACTTTACGCATACTATGAAGAAAAAAAGTTTTATCGTTGATGAAATAGTTTTAAACATAGCACATGACCGATAGATTCGCCATTGGGAACTGAGATCATTCTTTTATTCTCAAACAAAAATCTCGAGGGTGTCCTTATACAAAGGAGAACTTTTAATTTCTTTAGGTTTCTGGGAAAACTGTGTCTTTTCTGTCCAATAATTCCACTACAATAACATTCAATGGAGTTTGTCAACAATGATCTTTTATTCTGGAAACTAGAGAATCAAATTTTAAAATTCAATACAAAAGCATGGTACTTTTATTTTCAGGCAATTTATCTCGTGCAACCATACCTAGTACTTTATCAAATCCGAAGTATTATAATTAATTATCT
Organism: Torymus aiolomorphi; assembly: GCA_036365515.1. Classification (NCBI taxonomy): domain Eukaryota; kingdom Metazoa; phylum Arthropoda; class Insecta; order Hymenoptera; family Torymidae; genus Torymus; species Torymus aiolomorphi. The sequence goes on from CM070874.1 coordinate 180,933,265, forward strand.
TAATAAAAAATTCTTTTAATTTCGCCAGAAAAAGGGATTTGTCTTACCGATGGAACTGCGGAATATTTTAAAAACAAGCACGGCTTTCAGAATATCTTGTATTATTATTTAGATTTTTCTGTTGAACCAGAGTACTTTCTTTCATGCAACCGCGCGCAGAAATAATACAAGCGATCGAATTCCATTCGTGAAAAGCGCCAGGCGGAGAAAATTGTGTAAATTATCTGAGAATGACATTTCGGCACCGCAAAATATTTATGATTTCTCAACTAAATATATTAAAAATATTGATTAAATCAATTTTTTTTCATTATAAGATGAATAATTAGTAATTACAGTAAAACTAACACCAAGGTTAAAATCATAAAAAATAATAATTGTAACTCTATTTTTTCATTGTATAAAACTGTTAGCAGACATTACAAGGCTAGAATTGAAACAATTATCAGAATCAGAAATCTTCGAATCATACTTACCTATCAAACAATTTAACAATTGTTAAATCTAGAAAACGTATTTAATAAAGTTAAAGAAAAAGAAAAAAAAAATTGCAGAAGATCGAACACAAAATATGGATTTCTAATAGAAAATTATGTTTGAAAAATTGATTATTTTATATTTTTCAAGTACGAAACAAAATATAGAAATACGTTCGTAACAGTGCGCTCCGGCGCACAGTGTTCTATTTGTAAAAAGAAATGGACGAAATAAAATATCTCGCGATCGCGAAGAGATAGAGAACAAATAAATCCAGTGGCATTTTTTAAGTTGAAGTAATGCTAAATTGAGGAAAATTATCCCGATACCTCGAAGATAAATTTTTGACCTTGAAATCAGAGGTCAAAGTTTAATCTTTTCGAAATAAATGCTTTTCTCTCGTTTTGAACATAGTCAATCAATTTTATGTGCGTGCACGTGCGTGCGTGCGTGTGTGTGTGTGTGTATGTGTGCGTGTGTGTGTGTGTGTGTGTGTGTGTGTGTGTGTGTGTGTGTGTGTGTGTGTGTGTGTGTGTGTGTGTGTGTGTGTGTGTGTGTGTGTGTGTGTGTGTGTGTGTGTGTGTGTGTGTGTGTGTGTGTGTGTGTTAACTCTCTATATCTCGAATACCATTCGACCGATTAAAACGAGAGAAAAGCTTTTTTTCGAAAAGTTTAAACTTTCACCTCTGATTTCAAGGTCAAAAATTTATCTTCGAGGTATCGGGATAATTTTCCTCAATTTAGCATTACTTCAACTTAAAAAATGCCACTGGATTTATTTGTTCTCTATCTCTTCGCGATCGCGAGATATTTTATTTCGTCCATTTCTTTTTACAAATAGAACACTGTGCAGCGCGGAAAGCAGTTTTGTAGCTTAAGACTTGTAAGTCCAATTAAAAAAGCGCTGCCAATATATTGGCAAGTAGCTTCCTCCAAATGAATTTATCGCTCCTATACGTATAGTATAAGTTCAAATATAAAATATGTTTATTCCTTCTACATGTTTTTTCAATAATTTACAACTGCATTAGTATTTAGAACGAGGGGGTTGTGACCCCCTGCGTGCCTTCGGCACGCCACCCCCCCCCCCCCACCCCACCCCGCCGCCACACACACCTGCTCCTCGCTTCGCTCGTCGCCCCCCCTCTCTATGTAAAACGTCGTTTTTACATAATAGGCACGACCGCAATACTCGGAGAACCTTATAATTTTACAATTATGAAATTTGTGACATTTTGTTTTCATAATTTGTATCATAGGTATAAATATAGTTGTAATAAATCTTAAATAAAAATAAGTATGCGTTACTTTCACACAGTTCTTGCTTATGTATGTTTGGGCATTCAAAATCGATTTTACAGAATTAGACTATTACAACTAAAAACGATAATAATGCGTGCTTGACTCTCGTAACGCGGACTCATCTTGAAAAATGCATTACGCAAAACTACTGTAGAATTTTTGGGCGCACACTACAACTTTTACATTTAATTAACATACTTGTGTAAAATCAAATACTGTTGAATAATATGAGAAAAACGAGCATTTTATCTGTATAGCTACTTTTAGCGCGCTTCGCGCGTATCATTTATCTCTTTGTTTTTTTGTTTTTGAGGTTATGAACATGATCAAGTTTCATTTTAAAAGTTTGTTTTAAATAGTTTAAATTATACGATAATAACGTAAGTCTCATAAATAAAATCATGAAATTTTTCTTATACTATTCAGTTTTAAATATTCAAAGTCAAGAATCCAATCTTCAAAATTCAAACATACTCGATTTTGGCGCTTATTCTATGTAGACCAATCAAATGAGCCAGCAACAACCAATCAAAACAGTCTTATTGTGATGACAGATTTCCTCCATCACTTTTTTAAGAGAGGATTTAGGCAAATCGTTTTTATTATTATAGGTCTAGCTCACCAAGAATTGATTGTACATAAAAATTTTAAATGGAAGAAAATTTTGTTTGAATGTTATTTACAACTTCTGTATTTAACATTTTTTTATAAAGTCAAATCCTGTAAAGTAATAGCCAAATATCCGCATTTTTTGGTAGATTTAAGCGTTTAAAATCGTTTTTAAGGTTTATTAAATCAGAATTTGATTGTACAAAAAAACATTGTACAAAGTTAATACAAAATAAATCCTAGGTACGGTAAACTTTATTCAGTTTTAATGAAAAGTGGACGCTAGTTGTTCCCGCGACGCGTTGCGTGAAACGTTAACTATAACAAAAAAAAAAACAATTTTCGCGGGTGTTCCTAACTACATGATGTATACAATTTCAATTACGAAAAATACTTGCGGGTTGCGGCGCACACACATACACTAACACAGTGAAAAGGAGAGGAGCAGAAGGAAAAAGCCTGCAGCACTAAGACTGAAGCGGCATTTTCGGCTACAGCAATCTAGCTATTCTTTTCTGCTTTTGCGCCTTGAAGTTAGCGCCACAAGCATCAACGGCCGGGCGAAGTAAGTATACCTACTATCGCAGCTGAAGTCTGCAGTGTCTGCAGGCTCCCGGCGTTCCCAGCGATGACAGCGGCTGCTGCAGTACGGTCTCCTGGTGGATTTCATCCCTCTCGTTGTGTTCATCGGTTGATGGTGACTCGTAGGAAGCTCTTTCTCGTTCCTAACCTCTCTGATGGGTGGGCTGATGATACTTTTCTCTTGTTGCAGGTATCTGGGGCAGCAAGAGGCGTAAACAACGAGCACTGCTGTAGACTGCCTCTTGGCTGTGGTAATGTTGTCCGGGTTATTTACTTATTAGCCATATGTGGCTTTTAGTTGCCCAATGCTCGCTGTTTGGCTCCCAGATTAGTGGCAGTGTTATCTACTGCTTTTGCCTTGATCGACCCTCAGGTTGAGAATATCTCTAGCAATGAAGCAACAAGTGAAGGTCTCCACTGGTCCTTCCCGTCTACCAGATAATGCGGCCACCAGTAGTTTTATCATCCTGGCCAACAGACCAGTGTCCTTGAAGCAGCGCCAAACTGGACCGGCCAGCCCTACTTTATTGTCTCTGAAGTTCCAGTAGTGCTTTAAGAGTGTCAGTACTCTAGGATGTGAGAGGATAGGTAATAAGAACTGGGGAAAATTTTGAAAAGTGCAGTGACTGTGTTTAGATACGGTAGGGAAAGGTAGTTATTATTGAGTAAATTAATTTATAACTTTAGCTAGGATGTAAGAACTCGCCTCAGGAGGTTTATTTTATTTTAATACTTTTTAATATATTTACAAAAAGAAACTCTTGTTTACGTACTGCATTTGATATAGATATTGTAACATGGCAAATTGTTCTATACAAAAAATGTAATGTATATACTAGCGAACTATGTCAGTCTTACAGTGTGCTAGAAAACAATTAGATAGGTAAGTCTTGCAGACTACTTAATGAGACTTCTTATATAATTATTTTGGAGCACACTGTAAGACTGACAGAGTTAGCTAGTATATTCATTAAATTCTATATATATGACACTTTGCCATGTTACGATATCTATATTAAATACCGCAGCACATACATTTATACACAAGAGTTTCTTTTTGTAAATATAATATTACTTTCATACGTACGTACAATCAAATTCTGTTAAGTAATAAGTGACAATTTATTATAAAGTGTATTTAGGCGTTTAAAATTGATTTTCTGGATCTAGTGATCAAGAATTGATTGTACATGAAAATGCTATATGAGAAAAAGTTTTGTTTATTATTATAAATTTTGTATTTAACATTTTCTGTAAAGTCAAATTTTATTGAACAATAAGTGAAAATCGACTATTGAATGTGTATTTTTAAGCATTAAAAATAGTATTTATAGGTCTAACTCGTCAGGAATTGATTGTACATAAAAGTGTTAAAAAAGAAAAAGTTTCGTTCCATGATTATCATACTCTTTTATATTTAACATTTTGTGTAAAGTAAAATTGTGCTGAATAATATGCGAAAAATGGTCATTTTATCTGTATTAAAGCATTACAAATAGTTTTTATAGGCCTAGTTCATCAGGAGTTGATTGTACATGAAAATCTTAAATGGAAGAAAGTTTTGTTATGATGTTATCTACAACTTTTGTATTTAACATTTCTGTGTAAAGTCAAATCCTGTTAAGTTATGACTGAAAATCGACCATTTTTTGCCTTTTTTGCCGTTTTTCGCAGTTGTCTTCGCAAATATTGCTCGTAACAAAAACTGTCCAACAGAAAAAAGTGTCTTTTAATTAGTTTTAGCAGATAGGCCTATAGATACTAGCGTAAAATTAATTTTTCTAGTTTGCATTTAATTTTGCATTTTGTTCAACATCAATTTATATTTTATATCTTATTATATTTTAGTAATTATATGATCTTTGGACAGTTTTATTGATTTTTTTGATCTTATATATAGCTATTTAATATTACTGTGTCGAATTAAATTCTGTTAAATAATAAGTGAAAATTGACTATATAAGATGTATTTAGGCGTTTAAAATCGTTTTTATAGATCAAGATTATCAGGAGTTGATTTTACATAAATATGTTAAATAGCAAAAAGTTTTGTTTCAATGTTATCTACAACTTTTATATTTAATATTTTTGTGTTAAGTCAAATCCTTTTGAAAAATGTGCGAAAAACGCCCATTTTATGTGTATTTAGGCGTTAAAAATCGATTTTATAGGTCTAAGTCATTAGGAGTTGATTCAAAATAAAAATGTTAAATAGAAAAAAGATTTGTTTTAATGTTATCTATAACTTTTGTATTTAACATTTTTTTGTATAGTCAAATCCTTTCGAGTAATAGCCAAATATTGACCATTTTAAAGATTTTTAGCTGTTTTTGGCTGTTATTTTAAAAAATATTGGTGTCAGAAAAAAGTGTCCAACATGAAAAAGATGTGTATTTATTAGTTTTAGCAGAATCATTTGTGTTTTTTTTATTTAAATTTAATTTTGGGCACATTATGTCCGAAAATCATTTTTATCAAATTTTTATTTGTAATTCACAACCGATCCGTCTCAATATAGGACCAGCTCCTTCCTATAATTAGACGAATACGTAAAAAAATTTTTGAACTGATCTGTTCACTTTTCGCTGAGATAACCCATAGACTTAAGGCGATGTGAACCTCAAAATCAACCCAATTTCATTATTTAATTAATAAACATTCGAACGTTTATTTGGAAAAACAATTCTGTCAGGCGCTTCGTGTATGTAAATACTATGCTCAGATTTTTTTTTGTGCGATTCTATCAGCATTTCCATGATATACGCTCGTTTTAAAACTGGCAAAATTCGAAGTATTACAGATCCCTACTTATCGACATTGCGGCTTTTATAAATTCTGAGTAGATTTTTGGAAAAACAGCTCTGTCAGGCGCTCCGTATATATAAATACTATACTCAATTTTTTTTTTTAGTAATTCTATTATTATTTGCAAAAGATATATATGTTCTAAAATTTGTCGGTAAGTACACATTACCTTAATTACATACAAACGTACATACATACTGCAAAAGGCTTAAAATGAACAATTATGAGTGAAAAATAACTTTTATGCCGTCAATTGTTAGTTTTTGACGTGTTACAATTTTCGCTCTGGTGAAAATATAAGGCTCTCCCGAGAATCGGTCGTGCCTAAAAATTACAGATTATTTCTTATTCTTGAGATACTTTATTGGCTGCCACTGATAATATGTCAACACAAAAGTACTATGTTAAGATATTAACAATACAAAATAATTTACCTACCTGGAGCGCAACTAGCACACATGCACTGCACCATCTACAACAACCCCTTTCCTACATTCCTATTACCTCTAATTCATTGTACTTCAATATTCTGTATTATAGATAATGTTTCTTGATGAAATTTCACAAATATATTGCCTATACCACACACAAAAATGGCTATAAATTTCATGTTTCCATTTATAAAAGAGAGAACGCGATTAATATCGAAGAGCAGCCAAAAGTATTATTAAACGTATTTCTTGGCCTCTAATTCACCAGCGTATGTAGCTAATTTCATGTATCGGTGAAGCGCGCTGTAAATTAACCTCAATAAAAAACTAAAAGCAAGTAAACAACACACACGCGTAGCACGCGTCATTTCCATTTTCTAGTATACATAAAGCCGTTCCCGAAAAATTATGATCTGAAAATAGGGCTAAATCAGTTTTAACCTCAAATATCTCTGAAATTCATAAACGAATTCTTTTACCCTGAGAGGACATATAATAAATAATATACAAACTTTATATCTCCACCAAATTTTAAAGAAATGAAAACAATTTTTCTCTAGTTATCATATGACAAAGAAAATGACTTTGTAAAATACGAAAATTTTGAATATCAAATATCTCAAAAAGTAATCGTGCAATCTTGATGAAAATTCACATACATAATATCTATATCACACAAATTGTCTATAAATCTGGAGCTGATTCATCGATCCGTTCTCGAGAAATTACAATTTGAAAAAAAGTTATAAAAATATTAACCTCAAATATCTCTGAAATTTATGGACCAATCATTTTGCCCAAAGAACTCGGCAGAAAGCTATCCATAATCTAACTCTACAGGGAATTTTGAAGCGATTAAGTCAATTTTACTCCCGTAATCGTTCATTTTTCAATTTTTACGTTTTTTCTTAATAACAAAAGAACCGTGATAGCTAGAAAATTATTTTTTTTAGAAAATATAGGTATTTTAATTCTCTTTCGAATGCTACCTATCCAATTCAGATGCATAGAGCCGTTCTCGAAAAATTACGATTTGAAAAAAAAGGCTAAAAAAATTTTAACCTCAAATATCTCTGAAATTTATGGACCAATCATTTTGTCCAAAGAACCAATCATTTTGACAAAGACCTATCCAAAATCTACCTGTACAAGGAATTTCAAAATGATTAAGTCAATTTTACTCCCGTAATCGTTGGACATACAAAACTCATTTTTTATTTTTTTATTTTTTTCTCAAAAACTAACCAACCGAATAGATTCAAATTTTTACAGATTATAGCAATTTTTCTGCATTATCATGATTTTTCTCAAAAAAATTGACCGGTTAGTTTGGGAGTTATAAGCTTTTTAAAAAATAACATGTTTTTGTTAATAACAAAAAAACCGTGATAGCTCGAGAAATTTTTTTTTTTTAAATATAGGTCTTTTATGTTCTTTTGAATGCTACCCATCTGAATCCAAAAATTTTAATCCAACCCTTAAAAAAATTCAAAAATAATTTTTTCGAAAAGTGAAAAATCGATATAAAAAAAATTATTCAAAAAATTATATATTATTATTTTCCAAAAATCTTGAAAAGGAAAGCAAAATTTTAAGCGCTGTCTGAAAACGATAGGATAAAAATTGAAAAAGTTACAGCGTTACACACACATACACACACACACACACACACACACACACACACACACACACACACACACACACACACACACACACACACACACGCACGCACGCACGCACGCACGCACACACACACACACACACACACACACACACACACACGACATGTGTTAAAAATAGCATATTTTGACTCCAAATGACTCAAAACATCTTTCTAACATGGTATCTTCAAAACATTTTTTTTTTCAGCGTCACAAAGCTTCCTCTATGAGGAAGTAAAATTTATTTTGAAAAAACAAAATGGTATATTTTGTTAGAAAAATCGCTCTGAACTTTCGGAGAAAAAATAATAGCACCATTGGGAAGAGCATGAAAAAATCTCTATATATATGTCTGTGACTTCCACGAATAACCACTCATCTCCATTTTTCATTATTTCAAGAAAATTGAGTTTTTAGTTTCGCATCGGTATTTTGAATCAAGACAAATGCGATTGAATGCAACACTGCATCTATGAATACTAATAAATACTAATCTAAATAACATATTTTTTTAGGATAGTAACTAGACCAAATAGCGATCATGTCTTTGAAAACGATTTTCACTTACGAGGTTATTCCGGGAATAAACAAAAATTTCAGTGGAGTTACGAGGCTTTTCCGATCTCAATAGCAATATTGTTTTTTTGATAACTATACATGATACATATGAACTATCGATCACGGGAGCTTGTAGGGGCAAATGTGTGTTCTCTTTCTAATACAGCTACCTTGATATGAGTACACTTATATGAATAAGGAACGACATTTTCCTTATAGGAAAAGTGAAGTTGTATCGTTTTTCCAGGATATTGAATAGGAAAAAGTGGATTTAATGTTCTTTTTCGGGAATTATCCTTTAAAAATGTGGAGTTATGTGGTTTTCCGGCAGTTATTCTTTAAAAAATGGGGATAGGTGGTTATTCCAGGTAAATGTTGAAAAATAGAGTTATAGCGTTTTTCCGTGTGTTGGTTGAAGACAATGAGTGCACTTTCATAATTTCTGTCACAATTACTTGATAGAGGACTGTTCAAAATAATAAATAAGGTATAACACCCATTTTGAAAAACACGACACTTACGTGGTTTTCCCGGGAAGCCACAAATATTATGTATTTTGTTTTTTTTTTCGGGAGCCTCACCGTATCGTTACATGATCGAGTTGAACAAAGCGCATTTAACGCGAAAGATGCGCTACACGTGCCCGATGGCTCGTTTCTGTGTCGAACGCTACGCGCGTAGATCCCCATGTTGCATATAGCTATCTTGTCCATCTCGACTTAGGGGAGCATCCCCACTCCGTTTCGACTATAGAATTCGTGGAAGTCGGCCTGTGCTGCTGCTGTTTCGGATCTCCGAGCAAATCGCGTAAGTACACACCCAGCCGCACCGTCTTCTCCCGCTTCCCCCATAATCCGCGAAAGGCCATACCGCGTGCGGTCGGCCTGTCACTCGCTTGTCATCGAGTTTTGGCGTTCGGCTGGATTCGCTGAACGTTGGGTATGCTGTTATCTGAGGCCGAATCCATCTCAAATCAGATAGCCCGCGTATGCCTATGTCACCGATCATTTTGGGATAAAAGTATTTATGTTCTTCTCCAAAAATTATTTAACCCGTATATTTTCATTCTTTTGTTGCAACAAAATTTCATGCGTTCAGCAATGTCGCAAAATTCCGAGAAAATCCTTACTAGAAATAAATTTTTTCAATGTAATTTTCAAACAGCTACTGCTTCACAAGATTTTGAAGCTTTTTAGCGTGCAACACATAATTCCACTCAGGTTTGAGCCCTCTTTCATGGTCTGTCTGTTATTTCCGAAAAAAAAAATAAAAAATACCCGAGTTATGCACTTCTTACTGAAAAATGCAGTTCTTAGAAAAATGCGTTTTCCTCGAAAAAGCGTATTTTTTTTCTCAATTTTTTTTTATCATGATAGAGGACGTAAATAGCTATCTAGGCGTGTTTGTGAGATTCACGGGTTTTCTGCTGGGATAGCAATCACTAATGAGATAACACCCAAACAAATTTTTCACGCTTAGCGCTTATATATAGTGATATAACAATGATATAATAGTTAATATAAAGATGTTTATCTTGGTGCGTAATATACAGGTATGCACATCTGTATGTTTTTTTTTTTATTTATGTCTTTTAGATTTTTTATTTTTATAACTACCTTTGTTTTTCGGCTTCTTTATTCTTACTTCATTAAGGGGACGATCAGCGGTCTTTGCTGTCAAACAATGTACTTTATCATTGCACGTTTCTTTAATCCATAAATCTCTATATTTTTTAACGTGCTCTACAAAATCGTTGCCTTTTTGAATGAATTTTTCATGGGGCTCTCGAAGATTATGCGAAGTAGCATAATGCTTTATAGGTCCACCCACACCATCTACAGCTCCTTTACCGTGCCCAGTAGCAGTAGCATTTTATATCAAATGGTGCTCGTTTTAATTCATATAATTGAAAGCGATTTTTAAAGTGGCGCCGTCTGATACAATGGTAATTTTTTTTATTGAATCACAACAATTGGCTTTCAAGTAGCTTATAATTGTTTTTACTGCTAGCAAAGCATAAGCTGAATCATGTTTTCGGTCATCACTTGTGACTGCGAAACTTTGTGTCGAATCTCCTTGATAAGAGATTGAAAATTACCATTATATCAGCCGGTGCCGCTAGCCACTTTAAATATCGCTTTCAATTATATGAATTAAAACGAGCACCATTTGATATAAAATGGTTGTTCTCTGCTACTGGGTATGGTAAAGGAGCTGTAGATGGTGTGGGTTGACTTATAAAACATTATGCTACTTCGCATAATCTTCGAGAGCCCCATGAAAAATCCATTCATAATGTCAACGATTTTGTAGAGCACGTTCAAAAATATACAGATGCAATTAAAATAATACATTTACAAGACGTTGACGTAGAAGAGTTTAGAAAAGTAAAAAATGTTGATTGGCTTGCTACTCCTAAGTATCCTAGAATTTTAAAAACTCATTTATGGATTAAAGAAACGTGCAATGATAAAGTACATTGTTTAACAGCAAAGACCGCTGATCGTCCCCTCACTGAAGTAAGAATAACGAAGCCGAAAAACAAAGATAGTTATAAAAATAAAAAATCTAAAAGACATAAATAAAAAAAAATACATACATATGAGCATACCTGTATATTACGTATATACGCACAAAGATAAACATCTTTATATTAACTGTTCTATCATTGTTATATCACTATATATAAGCGCTAAGCGTGAAAAATTTGTGTGTTATCTCATTAGTGATCGCTATCCCAGCAGAAAACCCGTGAATCTCACAAACACGCCTAGATAGCTATTTACGTCCTCTATCATGATAAAAGAAAATTGAGAAAAAAAATAGGCTTTTTCGAGAAAAACGCATTTTTCTAAAAACTGCATTTTTCAGTAAAAAGTGCATAACTCGGGTATTTTTTATTTTTTTTCGAAAATAACAGACAGATCATGAAAGAGGGCTCAAACCTGAGTAGAATTATGTGTTGCACGCTAAAAAGCTTAAAAAACTGGTGAAGCAGTAGCTGTTTGAAAATTACATTGAAAAAATTTATTTCTAAGTAAGGATTTTCTCGGAATTTTGTGACATTGTTGAACGCATGCAATTTTGTTGCAACAAAAAAATAAAAATATACGGGTTAAATAATTTTTGGAGAAGAACATAAATACTTTTATCCCAAAATGATCGATGACATAGGTATACGCGGGCCACCTGATTTGAGATGGATTCGGCCCTGAGTGACTACTTATACGCGCAAATCGTATACATTGTGTGTGTGTGCGTGCGTGCATGCGTGCGTATATATATATATATATATATATATATATATATATATATATATATATATATATATATATATATATATATATATATATATATATATATATATATATAAATTTGTACAACAGGGTTTATAGCGACAAACCCTGCATATTAGTACCTACGCTCAGAGTTCCCCGCACAATAAGGTGGTAAGGGCGGTGCTATGCGCCGCCAGTGTCTTCAATAAAAACTTCCCTCAAAGTATTGACCACGACGCCTGCGGCGCCCGCTTTTGTTTCCGCAGAAGTTTTCCGAAAATTTGCTTTTGAACTCTCAAAGTCGGAACTCTAGGTCGGGCGGCATAAATCCCTATATTATAGAAGTTTATTTCGCCCGGATGCCATAATCTGATTTGGTTACAATAAACCTCGATTTAGAAATATATATATATATATATATATATATATATATATATATATATATATATATATATATATATATATATATATATATATATATATATATATATATATATATATATTATTTACCGAATCAGAGCTTAAATTTCAGCTTTTACTGTCTACTTTTATAATTTTTCTTCCTCGTTTTCGTATCTTAAATACTTGCAATATGACGAGTCAATAGAAGAGTCAATAGAGACATCATTTTTTAACGAAATAGAGGATTTTTGAGATGAGATTGCCCATATCTCAAGAAAAAGGGCCCATTGGATGGAAATGTGAGTACTGGGTTTCATTTTTAGGTATCAGAAATCGACTCTGCGATACCCGCGAAAATCCGTTTGTCAGAGGGTGTGCACTCCCTTTGTAAGTGTTTTTCTGTTTGAGTAGCACAATATGTGCAATTGCGCATATAGTATCATGAATGTATTCATGAATGACTTATTGCAGTTTTTTTGATAAATGTTCAAAGTCAATAATAAAAAAACTGGAATTACGTAAAAGGATTTTCGCTAACAGAAACGGATTTTCTTCTCGCGCGAAATGTCGAAATTATATATATATATATATATATATATATATATATATATATATATATATATATATATATATATATATATATATATCATTATACGGTATTTTGAGGATTTCATAAAGAATTTGTACAATAGTGGTGACACAAATATAAACATTGTTATAAACAACCAATAAACAAGCGCGTGACTAAAGAAATAATGACCCTAAGGTTATTGACTAATACCACGACGCCTGCGGCGCCTGCTTTTACGGAAAAATATCACGGAATTTCCGAAATCGATGTACTAACACACTATTGTGGAAACCGCTGAAAAATCCTCAAAATGCCTCTCGAGTGCTTTGGACTTTTGAGGAGACTCCTCAAAATGCCTACAAAATCCTCAAAATTCGGTATATATGACTTATATAATCCTCAAAATGCGTCCCAGATGTGAATATATATATATATATATATATATATATATATATATATATATATAGAAAACGAGGAAGAAAAATTATAAAAGTAGACAGTAAAAGCTAAAATTTAAGCTCTGATTCGGTAAATAATATTGATTTTTCAGGGAATTATAAGTAATCAAAGATAGCGTAAGAAAATGATTAAAAATACAATCTATTTAATTGTTTCAAATGAAGACAAATTTTTAACCATTTTCTTACGCTACCTTTGATTGCTTATAATTTCCTGAAAAATCAATATTTTTTTAACGAAATAGAGCTTAATTTTTAGCTCTTACTGTCTAGTTTCATAATTTTTCTTCTTCGTTTTCGTAACTTAAATACTTGCAATGTGACAGTCAATAGAAGAGACATAATTTTTTAACGAAGTAGAGCATATTTGAGATGAGATTGCCCATATCGCAAGAAAAAGGGTCCATTGGACGGAAATGTGAGCACTGGGCTTTATTTTGTAGGTATCAGAAATGGACTCTCCAATGCCCGCGAAAATCCGTTTCCCGAAGGATGTGCACTCTTCTTGTTAGTAACACAGTAGCCCTGGCCGGTGGCACTACTTCGCCAAACGCATGGAAGGCTGCGCTGCGCGTCTGCAGTTTCAGGATCCTCTTTAAAAAATGATAACCGGATGTTGTGAAGCATTTAAAGATTGAGTTTGATTAATCTGTAAGGAATAGGCGCGAAGATTTGGCACTTCCGCTACATTTGAATTCACACATATATTCGTAACCTCAAAAACAAAATAGTATACGTGCGAAGCGCGTTGAATTTTGCTCGTATATCCAAAAGCGCAATAAACCTGCGATTTCGAGTACACTATAATTCATAAACGGCGTTGCAGTGCTTTTGACATATATGTTCAAAGCCAGTTACAAACCAGGAACTGTGAGTACATCGATTCAAGATTCCTTGTACCGCTTATTAATAGTATTAAGAGTAATTTTATTATGATAATTAAAATTTACAAGCATGATACTGTTATCAACTGCATTCGCATGAGCAGATAGCGAAGTATTTAGGGTCCTTCTACAATAACCTTTAAGAATATATGGAATTCATAACCGTACTCCTGTAAACAATAATTAAGTCAATTATTAATATTAGCCCGATTAAAATAAAGACAAACGATAATTAATTAATTAATTACCTTTACCAAATAATAATTGCGCCCGTATAATACAACTATCAATAGCAAGGTCAACGCGTAACGAACAAATTGAGATTAGCAATAACAATTAAACAATCGGTAGTAATCTGCTATTAAATTAATAACTATTTCAATAATAAATGCTAATTACGCCATCAATACTCGAAACGAATCGTAATAACAATAATAATTAGGGAAAAGCTCGCTCAGGTAGGGTAAAGCTCTGTTTTCAGGACGTATAGATTTCATCATGGATGGAAATCAATAACGGCTATCCGACAAGAAGGAATGCAGCGACGGTTAAGTACGGCGAGGAACGAGCTATGAGTCACCAGCAGTAAACAACCCTAGCAATTCAGTGGGCAACGTTGCATCAGCCTGTGGGTCATGACGCAACCAACTCAAGAGGCTACGTGGCAAACGGGCCTTCAGAGAGGAGCGGCCAATCAGAGATCAGTACCTCCTCCGCCATCAACCGTCATTCTTTGCTCGGCACTCTCGACCCTATTTTCAGGTCTGAGGTCCCTCGACCGACGGCCTCTCTACTTCAGAGTGGGGGAGGCCTCTAAGGCAACTTGGCGTCCTACAGCCTCTACTACACCATACTATCCCCACTACCAACCTGGGGCTACTACGTCACAGAGCGTAACGGTCTACGGAGGAGAACCAATCAGGAGGCAGGCACAAGCGCCGCAACTCGAGAGGGGATTTTCAGTCAGAATCTGAGCATCCACAGGTGTTCCCCCACCACGAAGCTCGTCCGTGATTGAGAGTAGAGAGGAAAGCTCTCGGCCCTTCTAGGCACCTATAGGACTCGAAACCGACTTCAAGAGGATTCAGCTTTTCGCCACCAGAGGAACTGGCTACTCCCATACCCTCTCGTCAACGGCTCAGGGTCCGCGTCAAGGATATCAAAGAAGATCCCCGGGCCGCCAGTCAGTCGCTACCGAGCACATGAGACGCTTCGTAGCTTTAGACCTGGGTCGTTACCAATTAGCTTGGTACTCTGCTGCACTTGTGCATGTTGCGCCCAGAAGCTCTATAATCGGTCGTTGCCAACTAGTTTGGTACTCTGCTGCACTGGTGCTTGTGACCGTGTATGTCGTGCCGTTGAGCTGTAGTCGAAAGTTATCAAGTACTTTAAAATCTTGTAACAGTATTGCATCAGTGCGCGTAATCTGGCTCTATCTTATTGTCAGATTAAATTTATATAGAGTCGCGAACACTTTAATTGAATCATTGTTAATTGTTAACGTCATTACTTTCAATTACAAATTATTTTAATAAATTACATCATTAAACTTTAAATCTTCTCATGAGTGTTTATTTCAAATTACCCGAAACTCTGTGCGCTTTAGCGCTTAATTGAGCAACGTTCCTAAATTCTAATTGGTCAACCCGGCAGCCATTGCAGAAATACCTTTCTGCTCTCAGACCCCGACTCGGGTCGTAACATTTTGGTGACAGCGGTGGGATTGCTCAAAGAGTTGCTAGGAAGAAGGACAGTTTCGGAGAAGTGCGCGATTCGTGTTCCGTCCAAGGTTTTAAGCTGTGGTTTCCCTTGGAACTGAGGGGAATGCCGGAACACCCGATTGGGTATCTGAGTCCACGGCAAGTACAGCGAAGACATCCGCAGCCAATCGACGGGTACTCCTCCAAACTCACGAGACAGTAGTTCTGATTCTGGATACGAGAGCGGCATCGACGAAGCAAACCCCAGGACGATTACCAGACATCGATCATCCACACCTAGATGCCAGTACCAACTCCGTTCAGGACGTCACCTGCGATCTCTACACTACTTGTCTACGCCTGCTCATTGCGGACAATGTCAAGGCCACTAGCACCCTTCATGAACCACCACCATTACCAGCACAAACTTCTAGCAGCAGCCAGAAACTTCCCTACGGAAGTCATCAACACCATAACCACGAGTCACCATCCACCGTCGAGATCACCGAGACCATCTAGGAGACAGCAAATTAGTCGAAGCTAAGTAACTGAGCGAACGAGCGAGCGAACAATTAGCCTAAAAATGTCGGTAGATAATGAAGAAGCATCCGGTTCATGGTCAATTTCAGAGAATTGACGATCATTCATGAGTTAAACATCTTATAATCAACTAGAGCTAAACGCGTTGTCTTATAGTATGACTTGCACTTCTTACCATGTATTACCCACATAGCACATTTCGTTCTGGGAACGTTTCAAGAACGTTTTTTTAGGTACGTAAGAACGTGCCGGCCGAAAGTTCTTAGGACGTTCCTGCGACGTTACTGGGACGTTAAAATGTCCGCAATTTGGTTGATGCATAACGTTCCTGTAACGTTCCTGAAACGAAATAATGGTTCGACGAGCAAATAAAAAATAATATTGCCACGTTGAGTAAAGGATATTAGAACGTTGATGAAATAACGTTATTTTTAGAACGTTCCAAGAACGTTTTTGTGACGAACACAATAGGTTTTTCGGTACTTTCTTGGATGCTCTGCCTACGTTGGAGCAACGTGCTCGCAACGTATGTGTAATAATGGGTTCAATAAAAACGTTCTAGGAACGTCAATGCGACGTTAAAAAAATATTTTTAAATATTTGTGGTACATTTTCTAATTGCAGAAAATTCTGCAACGACGTACGCCGTACAGTTACCGATGGTGACATCGGTAACGTTGTAGGAACGTCAAAAGGACGTCATTAGTATCATCCAACACATGACCCGACGAGATAATATTAGTGGAGGGTTGGCACATGACCTGAGACGATACCAGGCACCTCTTTTTATGTTTTATTATTAAAATTATTTCACGCAGATATTGCGTAAAATTTTAAACCCGCTATGTAGAGAGGGATACCAAAACCAAGGCAAGCCTTGTAATTCGGACCCTTCGTAAAGAGTCATTTGAACGACAGGAGTTACAAACGATGCACCGCATAGCGGTCGCAAACAGAAACTTATGATGAGCGGCTCTCAATAACCAAGTTTACGCTATTTGCCGCTACGCGGCGCACCGCTTGTGACTCCTGCGGATACATTGGAAGGCCGAGAGTATATAAGACGTGTAATTTAACCGTTCAAGTGATTCTTTACGAAGAGTCCGAATTACAAGGCTTGCCTTGTCTTTGGTATCCCCCTTTACATAGGGGGCATAAAATTTTACGCAATATCTGCGTGAAATAATTTTAATAATGAGACATAAAAAGATAGATGCCTGGTATCGTGTCAGGTCACATGCTAAACATCCACTAATATTACCTTGTCGGTTCATGGGTTGGATGGTTACTAATGACGGTTTGTTGACGTTCCTACAACGTTACCGATGTCACAATCGGTAACTGTATGGCGTACGTCGTTGCACCGTTTCCTTAACGTGAAAAAATGTACCACAAATATTTTAAAATATTTCTTTGACGTCGCATTGACGTTCCTAGAACGTTTTTATTGAACCCATTGTTGCACGTACGTTGTGAGCACGTTGCTCCGACGTAGGCAGAGTATCCAAGAAAGTAACGAAAAACCTATTGTGTTCGTCACGAAAACGTTCTTGGACCATTCTAAAAACAAAGTTATTTAATCAACGTTCTAATATCGTTTACTCAACGTGGCGATATTATTTTTCATTTGCTCGTCGTACCATTATTTCGTTTCAGGAACGTTACAGGAACGTTATTTATCAACCAAATTGCGGACATTTTTACGTTCCACTAACGTCGCAAGAACGTCGTAAGAACCTTCGGCCGGCATGTTCTTACGTACTTACAAAAACGTTCTTGGAACGTTCCCAGAACGAAATGTGCTATGTGGGTAGATGGTTCAAAGAAATCGGTAGTCGATTTTTCAGGATTCTTAATGCAATCACAAGTGTTTTCACTGCTGGAATCTGACTTTACTAGATATTTGTAAAGTCAGTAATGTACATATTTGTACATTGTTACGTGGTTGCTAAGAACACACTCTACGGGTGTTATCTTTAACAGCAGTATGTACAGGCTTTTTAAGTGAGGAGTTCAGGTGCGCTAAAAAAAATTCGATGAAATTCACATAACCACAGAAAGCTGTGAAAACCCAGTACTAACTGAGTAAGAAAGCATTTGCAATTGCAAAGCTCGTTAGTAAAATTCAGATTCTGCCCATTTACAGAAATGTGTAAAGCTGGTGTGTTATTCGCAACACAATCAGTCAAGGTTACCCACTTTAATGCCATTGTTGAAGTTATCACTGTGCAATGGAAGCAGCGAAGACTAGCATCAGTACCTTTTGCTATGGCAGGGGTCATCGTCATAGCCTTAAATCCATGCTTGTTCTTCATCAGCTATCTTGTACGCAGCTGTCAGTGAGGATTGATGGACTGTTCCTGCATTTCCCTCCAAGAGTATTCAATTGTAGAGAGATCAAATTTCTTCAAACTCTCAATGCAATTTGCATTTGAAAGAATCTATATCTGAAATACAATTATTATATTTATGTACCAAGTACTAAATATATCAAGAAAATGATTGAAATTCAACTCACCTTGTAGATGATTTACCATGCACAAGCATTCCTATCAAAGAGTGGGTTAGTTAAATAAAACAGCATGTATCCTAAATCTTGTCACCTTCACAGTTAACTGGAGAATTCACACAAATATCCTGGACGCCATCCTCATCCGCTTGAGATCTACAAAAAAACAATTAACGTGATCAATTAATCTGTTCAGAACAGAAAGCAAGTGCATAGTAGACAGAAAGAGTGTCGAGTGGAAAAGAAAGAGAAGAAACGGATAAAAAAGAAAAAGAGAAAAATGGAAGAATTATGGAGAAACATAAAAGTACTGGAAATAGGTTATAAGGATACATATGAATGAAAGAAAAAGGGAGAGAAGGACAACATGTGAGGAAAAAGAAATACTCGAAAAGAATAAAAAAGGGAGAGAGTCGAAGGAAGAAAAGGCCACAGAACAGGAAGAAGACGAGTCCGGAACAAAAAAGAAAGCAGGAAAAGAAGAATAAAAGGAGTCAAAAGAAACATAAAAAGACAGAAAAAGCAAGAACACTGACACAAGCACACACAAACTCGCACACAGAGAAATAATTTTCTAAAACGAAAGTTATGTTATGTTTTTTATACACGACACACAAACAGAACACTTACATAAACACATATCATTATAAAGTTAATAAGGCTTCTTATTATTATTATTAACTAATTGCTTAGGAAAGGAAATACTAATGATTATTGACCTCATCTAAAAGCTGAAGTACTGTAGGTATCAACATAACCTCTTCTAGCACCCATTAGTAGTCCTCATTTGTAATCTCTTTTTTTCGTTATTACTGGTAGGCAGGTGTGTGTGCTGTCCCTCGCCAGGAAGTATTTTTGATTATCATTACTGGAACACAGCACCAATACATAGGTACGTATACACTAAAGCAGTCTATAATGAGGCATCATTCATAAACACCAGAGGAGGTGGCACTTCCAGATTGGCTTCACGAGAAGGTTTTGGTGCTATTTTCTCGAAAGCCTTCTGGTTTATGACTTCCAATTGATGCTGCAGAACGATACTAGAAAAAAATTTTGCTTTATTGGTACTGTTATTTTAGATTTTAGGTCTCTGACATGTACAGAAAAGAATAATTAGAAAATTTTATATCAATATGGTCTCTTGTGCTTGGAAAAGACAGAAATAAAAATTTTTCATCACATTATAGTATGTGATTATCATCTTATACGTTATTAATATAAAATATACTATTTTTCACATTGAATATGAAAAAAGATTCATTTTTATTCGAAGGTTAGATCAACTGTCATTCATTTACAACACTTAGATTTATAATGTCACAGATGCGTATTTTAATCAATTTACTACCTTTCATCTGGTGAATAAATAAATCTTTCCTTGTAATTTAACTTTAAGATAAGGCAATGCTTGATAATTACTTAAATAATTAAATCAGTAATATAATCGCCACTATCAACATTCAACATCTTGTTTTTATTTTGCCTCCAACGATCGTCATAATATTACTAATTGAAAAAATGGATGGCGAACTTTAAATAATTAAATGTTATTATTTTATTTCTGTCTTTTTAACCTACTAGCCTCACACAATATCATATACCCGTTTGACTAATAAATAAAAATAAATAAATAAATAAATTCTTGAATGACTTACTTTTCAGTCGTCATTATCAAAGGTCTTCATAGAGTATAATCGCCATAGCTTGCACAAGCTCTCGTGTCACTTTACTCATCTCATCCAATCACCAGTGCGATCATGTCCTTCATGTTTGGAGATTTTCAAAGAAGCAGACTGTGTAATGATGAGTAATTTTCACTGTCAGATATTTCATAATCATCATCATTTTCAGACCACTCGGAGAATGTACTATATCTTCCAGTATATGGAGGCTGCGCGTTGTTCATGCTGTTTTCAACTTTACCTCGTGGTATAACTTATGGTTGCAAAACTCTCTTCACCTTATCCAATTGGAGCTGCTACTACTGGAGCAACAGGAACTAAAGTTAAAAGAACCTCGGCAACAGGCTGTGGCGCATTTACTTTGCACTTTGTCCAAGACTTGACAACGAAGAGGTGCTTCAATATATTTGATCAATTGCTGCTCAGATTGTTTAACTAACTCACAATCCTCATTTTTGCACTTTTTTGTTTATCTTTCTTGTGTTTATCAGCCTTGCCTTTCGAGCCATCTTTGGCATTAAAATTATTGTGCTCTCTTCGTGTGGCCACTCATTTTTCCTTTTTGCAGTTTTTGATGTAATGGTCTGGAATTCTCCACAGCTTCCAATATCACCATTTTTAATGACTTCTGTAATGATTAATGATTGTCATCGTCATCGTAGCCGGCTTCGCTGCGACAGCAACTATTGTGACGAGCGTCATGGCAACAGCTGTCATTTTCACCTCTGCTGCGGCCCTCGCATTTTAAATGTTTGCGTGTGAGATGCCAGCCGGGCCGTACGCTTCCTGCTCGTGACCGCTGCTGGACGGTGGCACCCTGCTGCTCATCTGCTGCTGTGACGTTCGCCACCTCTTCTCTTTCTCTGTCCTTCGCACATAAGCACACCTCCTGCGCGCCCGTTCGCTCGCAGGTTGCAGTCAAGACACATGCATATAAGTACCTGACGTAGCACGATAAGGGAGCTACAAGCTACAACCCGTAAGTGAAGTTATGGCGCTGTGGCGCACGGTATCCACCTCATGGGAGTTGTGAGTGTGAGTGAAATTTTTCGGATTTTTCTAACTAGGATCGAATCCACAACCACTTGAGCAGCCTTGTTTCCGTAGGCAAGTGCCTTACCCACTGAGCCAAGGACCGCCCCTGAGGGCTGACAATGAGTACCGCAAGAGCCTGTGCAGACGCTCTCTCGCAGTGCGGAGGAGCCATAGAGGTATTATAGATAGAGTAGGGAAGTCAGGCCTCCGGCCGTCGCAGAGATAGAAAGAGAGAAAAAATCGCGGGACGTAGCTGTCTCTCTCTACTCGCGCGTGCGCAGTACGCGTAGAAAGGGAGCGTCAGCGCCATCGCATGCGCGTGAAGAAATATAGCTACGTCCCGTGATCTTCTCTCTCTTTCTAACGTTCGAACATTTTCATTTACGGCCAGCCCTATGTCTCCCCTGCTCTATCTATTCGCCTTGATAAGACCAGCGTCAACGCCTCTCGCGGCCAAAATTCGAACTGCTTATTAAAGGATAAACACAGCTGATTAGCATGAGCGGTATACGAACCAAAGATTATTTAATTAAAAAATAAAATAAGTAGTGATCCGATGGACGTCTTAAAATCATTTATGGATTTGTCTGATATTATCAGATATATTGGCAATGGAACAAGGCCTTATGTGGAAGACGAAAGAGTTTATAATGCTAATCATATAATATTTTGTGGGTTAGCCAAAGAAAGTAATGATTGCTCAGCAGAGATAATAGTACTGTGCCTAAAAACGTCGGGTTTACAAGAATCTCCTCATGAAATAAGAGTAAAGATCTCTTCAAATGTATGTGCTGATGAAAATATCATTCATTGTGTGTGCTCTTGTAAAGCTGGTATTTTGGGAAAATGCACACTCTGATGCAGTTTTAATTCACCTTCACAAGTCAGTTCAAAATTATTGTTTTGTTTATTTTCTTAATGATGAGTAAATATTTAAAGCATTTACTTATAAAATGTGTTAATTCTTTTAAGAACTCCATCATGTATTATTCAAGATGCATCTTGCACGGATTTAAAATAACAGTGGGGTAAGCTAAAACAGATAGCTTCAAAAATGTATGAAGCTGTAGAATTGAAGCATTTTTGCCACTTGAAGAAAATAGATTCCAAATTCCTCAAAGTGAAATGTTCTTGTAAACCCGACGTTTTTAGGCTCAGTGCTATTATCTATGCTGAGTAATCATTACTTTCTTTGGCTAACCCACAAAATATTATAGGATTAGCCTTATAAACTCTTTTGCCTTCCACATAAGGCCTTGTTCCATTGCCAATATATCTGATAATATCAGACAAATCGATAAATGATTTTAAGACGTTCATCGGATCATACTTATTTTATTTTTTAATTAAATAATCTTTGGTTCGTATACCGGTCATGCTAATTAGCTTATAAAACAAAAGAAAATCAATAAAAACTCAAATCTATTAGGGTACCTTTCTTTTCCCGTGAGACGAAGAGAATAAGCTTTACCCAACGAAAATCGATCGATTCGTTTCAGAGATATGAAGCGTTCAAACACACACACACACACACACACATACACACACACACACACACACACACACACACACACACACGCACACGCACACGCACACACACACATCCACAAAAACAAAAATGATCAAAATCAACTAATATACACATATATCGCCTTCAAACATCTTTTTGAACATTTTTTTTCGAAAATTTTTTTCACCGTTACAAAGCTTCCTTTATGAGGAAGCAATATAAACGTTTACATACCAAAGATTTCTACTTTACCGGCACTAAATATTTTACGTAAATCGAATTTAATTAATTAACGTCTTACCATAATTTACTCATTTTCTTAAAATATTGTGTAAATATAAATAATTATTAAAAACCATTAATATATTAGATGAATAATTAAAATGAAATATTATTATTGAATAAATACGGATAATGCAGCTTAAGTAGATGCGTAGTAACCCAAGGGTCGTGGGTTCGATTCTCGGTCAGGGCGAAAATTTTATGTAAGTTTTTTTCTGCGATAATTAAAATGCGATTAATTTATAAACAATTTCTAATGATATGCGAAAATTTATATGAATACACTTTACAGATCTTAAAAATAATTTCTCTAAACTTTTATAGAAAGGGCACATAAAGAATTCTTTATGATTTCTTTATCAATTTTTTTTTGCGGAAGTACAAAATCAAATTTTAAAATTGAGAATTCTTTATGAATGCTTTAGAGGCGGACATTCGTTATAACATGAAGCTATCATTAAGAATTCTATTAAAAAATCTACTGGCAAAAAGCATTCATTAAGAATTCATTAAAATCTTTATTAAATTTCCTGATGCTGATCGGGAACCCACTTGCACAGCTGACAGCTCGTGTAAGTAAAGATACACTTCCTGATAAAGAAAGATTTTTTTTCTTAGTGTTTGGTTATTTGTATTCATAAATGAATTTAGGAGTGAAAATTTAATGTATTATATATGTAATGTATTATTAGATATATTGTTATTATTATATATATATATATATATATATATATATATATATATATATATATATATATATATATATATATGATATGTTTGTAAATTGGTACTTTTGAGGAAATGTGAACCTTTCGCTCAGAGTTCGGACAATGTGACTAAAGAAATAATGACCCTCAGGTTACCGACTCTGGGAGAAGGGGGTATAGATTTCTCCTCAAAAGTCGCGATTCTTGCTTTGAGAAATTTGAGGAGACTCGTCAAAATGCCGACATCTCTTCAAAAGTACCGATCTATACGTTGATATCTCTTCAAATATACCAATTCCCATAGTTATATATATATATATATATATATATATATATATATATATATATATATATATATATGTCCCGTACTGTATTTTCCGGGAACTAAAATTATATATAACTGTTATTTCTGGGACGCGTTGTTATTTCCGGGTTATTTCCGTGCGTGCGTGTGTGCGTGTGTGTGTGTGTGTGTGTGTGTGCGTGTGTGTGTGTGTGTGTGTGTGTGTGCGTGTGTGTGTGTGTGTGTGCGTGCGTGCGTGTGTGTGTGTGTGTGTGTGTGTGTGTGTGTGTGTGTGTGTGTGTGTGTGTGTGTGTGTGTGTGTGTGTGTGTGTGTGTGTGTGTGTGTGTGTGTGTGTGTGTGTGTGTGTGTGTGTGTGTGTGTGTGTGTGTGTGTGTATAGTACACGACGCGAAAACGCGAAAACAACTCCCTTTGAAAATTTATTCATGACGCGAAAACGCGAAAATCTTTGACGCGAACGCAAAGATATTTAACATAGTTGACGCGAGAACGCGAAAATATTATTTGCGCGAAACGCGAAAGCTCCTGTGGAAAATTTTTTTATCAACGCGAATTGACATGAAAGCTCCCGGAAAATTCTGTTATTGACGCGAAAATTTCCCAACTCATTTCGCGTGTTTTCGCGTCATTTCGCGTCAGTTTTTCGCATTTCGCGTTTGGAGTCTCTAGACAGACTGTAGAACCTTTGTTTCTGTCAGAAAGTTGTGCAGTGAATTTATGAGTCATGTGAAATGTTGGTGCTATAAGCTTTTTATGAAGCATTTGGCCATAGTGATACTGATTTGGTAACATGCATTCTGGAGTTTGGATTGCATGCATAACATATTCTACATTTATCTCTGTATAAGTGTATATACACGGAGAAAAATTGTGTAGGAAAAATTACTATTTTCTATAGTAACCGTAAGACAGACTCAAATTTTCATGAAAATTACTATAATTTATGATAAAAATTGCTATGATTTTGTAACTTTTACTACACAAATACCAACTTTTACCATAAATTGTAGTAATTTTCATGAAAATTTGAATTTATCTCACGGTTACTATATAAAAAATAGTAATTTTTCCAACACAATTTTTGTTCGTGTAATAATCTAATATATAATGAGAGATTGTTCATAAAGGCTCTTCTTAAAAATCTTGTCAACATTGTAGTGCATAATTCCAATTTCTATTTTTTCTCTATTTTTTATTGTACAATAAAGAAAAACAAGAGGTATAGATTGACACATTTAGGAATAAGGGGCAATGTACGTAAGCGCCGTTCTGCTCTGCTCTGCTCTGTTCTGTTCTGCTCAAACCCGGTCCAATTTCGGTTCAGTTCCGTTTGTAAGCGACTTTCCCTTTACTTGTTTCAGAATTCTGGAACGGAGTAGAGCGGAATGGAGCAGAGCAGAGCAGAGCAAAGCGGTACGGCCCTTATGTACATTGCCCCTAAGTAAGAGACTGTCTTCATAAGTGTGCCTGTTCCTAGACTCACTGACTCTGACTCAACTCTACACCAATCGGAGTATTCAAAATCAAGCCTCGAGCTTGGAAGCTTAGCTCCGATTGGTTCATTATTGAGTCAGAGTCAGTGAGCCTAGGAACAGACACACTTATGGAGACAGTCCCTAAGGGAAATACATTTATACGAGTACGTGCTACGTACATGAGCTTATTCCATGTTCATTCGTCTATCTATAAACAAAGCAGTAAAATATAGGAACAGGAATATGTATGTAAAAATTTGAATCATTAAAATTTTACTGCTTTCACTTAAATAAATTGATAAATCGTATCATAAATTTTCGGATGGATACTCCCTCTGAAAATTTGTGGCTATAAGGTTTCATCTACAATAATTCCCCAATTTGATGCTTCTTACCATCGTACCTAAAACAATAGCCTTGTTTAGGTTGTGACATGACCTTTAAGGTATTAGTTTCAAGCTTACTTTATATCGTTTCAACAAAATTTTTATGAAAACAAATGCTTTTTTTAACAAATTTTATTTTAAAATATCTACAGAATCTTCGAAAAATGTTTCCTCCAAAATGAAAGCAATTAACATTTTATTCTCGAAAATATTTGATTTATACATTTATCTAAACTAATTTAAAGTAGAAACAATAAAACTTTCTACGTAAGTATAAAATAAGGCAAGTATAAATTTTTCCTGGAATTCATAAAAATAAAATAATTATTTTCATGACTTAATCATACAATCAATACTATTTTATTCATCACCATACCTCAAATATTAATAAATTATTTAATCATTTTAAAAAAGTATAATGAATAAACATATTTTATATTTAAACTATATACTACTGCAAGAAATTTAATTAGAGATCAAATATGTTTTATAACTATCAATACATCCCCCCCTCTCTCTCTCTCTCTCAGCAAGTGACAAGCTCTCTAAAAAAAATTTTATAAGAGCTTGAATATTATTTTTCAACAATCAACACTTCCTTTAAAAACATAATGTCTTAAGGATTTTACAAAAGTTTAAACTAAGGCAAGTATTAGTATTCGTATTTTTTTTAGTATTCATCGCTCTCCCTCTCTCCCTCGCCCTCCCTCTTCCTCCCTCTCCTCCTCCCTCTCTCTTACTCGTCCTCTCCGCCCGTCTCTTCTTTCTTCCCCTCTCTCTTCCTCCCTCTCTGTTAATCCCCCTCTTTCTATCTCCTCCTCTCTCACGATATCCGTCAAACTGTACCAAAAACTTTAATGAGAGCTTAAATATTTTTTCAAAACAATCAACACGTTGTTAAAAAACCTAATTTATTAAGTACATTCTCATAACATAATTTAGCTAGTCCTTTTAATCGTCTAATCTCATCTATTCAATAAGCACTCTCTACAAATGGTAATAATTTTTTTCATGACTATACAAATAATAATATTATTAATATAAAACTTTCTACGAAAGTATAAAATAAGGAAAGAGTAGCAGTTTTTTCTGTATAATCTACTCTCTCTCTCTCTCTCTCTCTCTCTCTCTCTCTCTCTCTCTCTCTCTCTCTCTCTCTCTCTCTCTCTCTCTCTCTCTCTCTCTCTCTCTCTCTCTCTCTCTCTCTCTCTCTCTCTCTCTCTCTGTCTCTCTCTCTCTCTCTCTCTCTCTCTGAACATTCGTCAAACTCTGCCTACCAGAAACTTTAATTTTGAACTTTCTATAATATTACGCATCTTGGAAGGACAAAAGAAGTCTAGAGCTGCTCCAGCAGGGGTGGTCCTCCTTTCTCCCATACATACTTGGGGGACCCGACGGTTTGCAGTTCAAGGTGCAGTAGACATTGTCATTTTCATATAAATATTCATATGTTTAAAGATCAGATAAGATGTATAAATCGGTTGCTTGTACATATTCAATAGAAGGTGTAAGCCCTCGTGAAAATATCATTTGAGATCCCATAATATATAAAATCGCAGATCACATCTCATATATGAGATCTCATATGAGATCTGGTGTCTGAAATACTCGTATGAGATCTCATATTTACACGCTGGAAAAGGATGAAAAATAGGTTGCTTATAAAATGGTTAGTAAATTTAAAGCACTTTTGACTAGACTATAAATTTATATAAATATGGCGTCGGGCCCGCCAAGTATGTATGGGAGAAAGGAGGACCACCCCTGCTGGAGCAGCTCTAGACTTCTTTTGTTCTTCCAAGATGCGTAATATTATAGAAAGTTCAAAATTGAGAAAGAACAATGAAAAATAGGGATGTGTTGGTAATTGTGTAATTTTTTATGTAGGCTTCGGCTTGTCGTAAATATCTGAACAAATTCTTATGAATTTTAGACGTAAAAAGAAGACATTATAGTTATATCATTAAATAATTTTCGCCCACACGGGCGTAAAGTACGTAGGTTCTGTAAAATTTTGTAGGTGTATGTGAACTATTAAGCCTCTTGTGCGTTAAGTAGTAGGTACTTTATGCCTACTGGCTGAATAATTTTGAGTAGATACGAAAAGTTCTATTATGTCAGTCAAGTTAACTTATGGGTACTTGACTACAATAAATGGATTTCAGTACTTTCTTGTGTTTAACTTATATAGAAAGTTGAACATATTTGAATACATTTCTGAGAATAGTTAAACAGTGGTTTCGGAGAGTTGTTTGCATTACTTTACTATCGATAACTGATTTCACAACTTTCGTTTGTTTGATTTGCAGTGAATAATTTGAATGTATTTAGTTACATATAATGTGTTGAGCATCATCATACATTAACTCAAAGAAGTAAAAGACTTTTTCACTAGTATTTATTTGATTTCTTTTAAAAAATCATAAATATTATGATTTTATAGACTAAAAAACTTCTATACTTGCCTTATTTTCTACTTTCGTAGAAAGTTTTATATTAACAATATTATTATTTGTACAGTCATATAAAAAACTATTACCATTTGTAGAAAGTGCTTATTGAATACATAAATGAGATTAGAAGAAATAAAAGGACTAGACAAATGCTGTTGTTAAATCGTACTTAAAAAATTAGTTTTTTAAAAAACGTTTTATTTTCAAAAAATATTTAAGCTCTCATTAAAGTTTCTGGTATACAGAGTTTGACGAATGTTGAGAGAGAGAGCGAGAGAGAGAGAGTGAGAGAGAGAGAGAGAGAGAGAGAGAGAGAGAGAGAGAGAGAGAGAGGGGGAGAGAAAGAGATGGCGCGAGGGAGTGAGAGGGGAGAGGAGAAAGAGAGAGAGGTAAAGTAGATTACACAGAAAAAACTTCTATACTTGCCTTATTTTATACTTTCGTAGAAAGTTTTATATTAATAATATTATTATTTGTATAGTCATGAAAAAAATTATTACCAATTGTAGAGAGTGCTTATTGAATCGATGAGATTAGACGAATAAAAGAACTAGACAAATTATGTTATGAGAACGTACTTAACAAATTAGGTTTTTTAACAACGTATTGATTGTTTTAAAAAATATTTAAGCTCTCATTAAAGTTTTTGGTACAGTTTAACGGATGTCGAGAGAGAGAGGAGTCGATAGAAAGAGGGGGGGGGGATAACAGAGAGGGAGGATTACATTTTCTTACATTTTGATACGTTTTCTTACAAATATGAATAATTTCTCCAAATTAGTCTGCTAAAACAAATTGAAAAAAAGGTATGAAAAAGTAAGAAAATATAAGAGAATATAAGAAAACGTAAGAAAATGTATAAAAATGTAAAATATGACATATTCTTACATTTATATACACTTTTATATACTTCTAAGCAGTTTGGTATATTTTTATGTGTTTTCTTATATTTCATTAAAATTTGTACATATATGAGACATTTATCTGGAAAAAACTTTAAATTTTTTAAATGTATGAAAATGTGTAAATATGTATAATTTTGTATATAACTGTATAAATCGTTTCGCATAAAAGGTGCGAAAACCAATGGTTTTATACGGTTTTATACAATTTCTTACGGTTTTCTACATTTTCGTACATTTCTTTTTTTCATTCGGGTAGGTAAATCACTTACCTGAGCATAGGTCCCGTAGATAAAAGAAAATTTACTAGCTAACTTACGTATTAATTTGACAACCACTATTCATCTGTACCTCAGAAAGAAAAAACAGCGAAAACAGTAGTGTGTGTAATCATAACTAATGTGAATAATTTGTTTATAGGGGAAGGTGGGGCACGGTGAGCATGTCGGGTCAGTTGGGCATTTTAATATTAAAGCCGTAAAGGGTTTTTTAAAAACTAATGTTCATAAAAATGCATAAAGAACTATACTAGTTTTTATATTCGAGTGTTTCATACGAAAAAAAACTCATATGAATTAATTTCATAAGGTTGAAATTCGGAGCAGTGAAAATACGATGGCTTGATTTTTGACTTTACTGACAAAGAGCGAATATATCTCGGATTAATATGAAACGAAATGCATTTGAAAGCTTAAGTTTTAAACTTTCAAGTACATTTCTTGTTTATCTCGATAGATATTTGTAAAATATAAACCAATGATTTTAAAATCCGTTGTTTATGGGGCACGCCGTGCCCCCCGGTGGGGCACGGGGAGCACACAGCGACGCGCCGGACGACGGCAGCTGATTATTTCGGAGCGACAGTCTAACTTAACCTCACCAACCTGTAAATAGGAGCAAGATTGCTATGATCTCATGCACTTTTTAGTGTTGAGTTAGATTA
Organism: Torymus aiolomorphi; assembly: GCA_036365515.1. Lineage (NCBI taxonomy): Eukaryota > Metazoa > Arthropoda > Insecta > Hymenoptera > Torymidae > Torymus > Torymus aiolomorphi. Next base: position 180,963,714 of record CM070874.1, read on the forward strand.
ATTAAATAGTTTTAAAAATAGTTTAAAATATTTTTATTATAAAATTTTTAGTTTTAAAAATAGTTTTAACCCAAATTATTATGCTAATGCACGTGCTACTCGTGCCCCACCCCCGTGCCACATGTGCCCCACTAGTGGGGCACGAAGAGCATTTTCAAAGGTTTTACTTTCCAATTGTATATTACAAAATATAAGTCAATATAATTTTTGTTATTGATTGACTGCGTTTCCTAATGGTATTGACTATTTATTACAATTTTTTTTAGAATTGAAATCCATAGATCTTTAATATAATCATGAATTAAAGTTAGGATGCCCGAGACGCCCCACCTTCCCCTATCGCTTATATCCTGTGAACATAGTTAACAGGCTAAGCTGTGTAGTCTTATAAAAAATTTGTTATCAAAACAGTAACATAACAATTATATATTTTTAGCAACCTAGTTTTAAAAATTTTTCTCAATTTTAATTCTACTACATTCTAATTTCTTAAAATCATTTAGCGAAGAATTAAGTTCTGCCAGCTTTTATGTAGCAGTTTTTGTTACTTATTGGTTCAGTGTTTTTTCTACTTTAATTCTTGTATTTATTGTTTGTCTCCGATATCTACTTTTTACCCTAGTGGAAATGGAAATTGTGCCATATCATGCCATACCGTGCCAAATTGTGCCATGCTGTGCCAAACTATGCTACACTGTGCTACATACATGCTAATTCGAACATGTGGCAATAATTTGGCACAGCGTGGCATAGCGTGGCACAGCGTGGCACAGTGTGGCATAGTATGGCACTATACCAAGATTTTAAAATAAAAATATTTTTTTCCTCTTTTGTCGAAATCCTAACCCAGTCTGGCATGGATCGGCATAGTCTGGCATGGATCGGCATAGTTTAACATAGTATGGCACAGTTTAGCATGGATCGATATAGTTTAACATAGTATGGCATAGTTTGGCATAGTGTGCCACAGTGTGTCACACTATGAAAATAAAAACATTTTTTTCTTTCTCTTTATTAAATTAAACACTGTGGCACAGTTTAACACAGTCTAGCACAGTGCATCGTGGTATGGCATAGTTAGGTATAATCTCAAGTCTTGAGAACCAAAATTCGTTGTCTTTTTATGAAATTGGAATAACTGGACACGAATCGGTAAACTGTGACATAGATAGGCACAGTATCTCATAATGAAATTATAATTAACGAAACTTAATGATTTGATAAAATTATACTTACTGCAGTATAATTTAGCACATTAAAGCAATCAAAAGTTCACATATTTTAATACAAATATTAGAACAACAGATAATTGAACAAAAAATTTATTTTCTGTATTTATTAATACATAAAATATTAAGTAATATTGAAACGATTTTTTTGTGTTTCAGTGAAAAAAAAAAATTGCATTAATAATGCGAATCAACAAATGTTTTACACAAAAAAAATATAAACCATAGTTCACTATAATACTTGATTTAAATAACTGTAGAACATACAAAATTCATGTTCTTTACAACAATATTAATATATTAATACTAATTAACTCATAGCTTTTGTACAACCAGTAATATTATGAATTAAAATTTTTCAAATAATTAAACGCTATCTAAAATAAGTTTAAATAATACTAATTAGCGCATATTGCTTGAACACAGTGAAAAATATATATTTTCAATTTCTCCATGTCAATCAAAAAATATTAAGAAAAATATAACATTCTTAATTCTAATGATTTTAAAACATGCAATGTTCATGTTTTACAAAAGAAAAATAATTTTAAGTAATATTAATACAGTGACAGTTGCATATCTTAAATTTAAAAAATTTTTGATTATTCATTAGCTTCACTTTCATTTCCATCACACGGTGGTCCTCGACGAACTTTAACCCTGAGGGAGTTGCACCTCCGATTTTTTTTTTTGCGTATGGTCGAGGACCACTTACCGAACATATTCCCATAGAGCAGAAAATCGAGAAGTGAAAACATTTTTTTTAATTGATTTTTTTTTCCATCGTATTAAAAAATGCCTTTTTTCCCGGCAGTTCGGAATTAAATTTTACAAAATAATTTTATTTCCCACTGAATATCAAGATTTTAAAAGAAATAATTGACGAATTTCTGTGAATAACATTTATTGCTATATATATAAAAAAAAAAAGATATCATATCTCATTATAAAAAAAATTCTTTTACATTTTATTTAATAACATTTGTTTAAACGGAAAATATCCTACATGTGCTGCGAATTATATTCGCAGACTGCTCTCAGTAATTTTTTTGCATAATCAGGATTATTTTGTAACACCTTATACTTAGCCCAGGTCGCAGAAAAGTCGTAATGAACGGCTTCCATAGCCTGCTCACTATAGAAACGTAGGCGCTTCTTATGTGTAATACAAAATTCTTTTACGTGAAAAAAAACCGCATGGACTTTTGGCGTTACTGAAATATTCAAGGCTAAATACGCTTCCTTGAATTCATCAATAAGTTCCACGAATTTCGGACTTAAATCGACAGTGAAGCAAGCTTTGACAACCTCATTAAATGTTTGAAATGCATTAACAAACTTCAGGCAACCCAAGTTACAGATTGATCTCAACAAATCTATATTATTAAGCAGTATTCTACAACTGTTTCCTTTAAAAGAAGGGCTTCCGTGAGTCATTTCTCGTTCAACATAACAGCGCTCTGCCCATTCATTAGCTTCTTTTTCAAATACTTTCAACATGTGCGAGAATAGCGTATTGACGACCCCTAGCAATAGGTGCAATTCTGGTGGAGGAATTATATCCAAAATCAATGTATCCTCACTAGTTTGAACGATTGGAGGGTATATGCAGTTTTTATAACTTTTAGCTTTATTTTTGTCGCCACCCGCATCATGCCATTCCATATAATTTTTTAGTCCATTGCCTATAGTTCTATATTCGTCGACTTGCTGAAGATTATTTTTATTTGCGTAGCACCAACAACATGGATGTAAACTTGAGTGTGACATAACACCGACAAGTATGTTCGCAAGCTTTAAATCGGTTGCGATAGTTCCCTCAAAATCATTTATACCTAACTCTGACCATAACTGCACCACATTTTCATAATTTTCTTGAACACATGGAGCTAAACCTAAAATTAATAGTTTCTTAACACTTGAATCTTGTAATTTTTTTGCCGCAATACCATCTTTGTACGATTGTCGAGTAGATTTTTTTTTATTTTCATTCAAATTATTTTCACTAGTAGACTGTATACTCAAACAAACTTTCAAAAAGCCACCTCCACCGTCAATGCCAAATTTCAAATGATTTGATGTAATGTTCCGTGACTCAGTAATGTGTTCGATCAGTTTCTCTAAATTAGTGCAGTATATCAATGTCTCAGAAGTAACAGAAATATCTTTATTAATGACACGTTTAAAACTAACATCTTTGCAATAAAATAAATCATCTAATATATAATTTTTATCTAGTAATTTTCTTTTCAAATTGAGTTCAATTATTTTCGCATTTTTTGTTGCAACACGGATAGCTGTCGCAATTCCACTTGTCACTTTATAACTTAAATTAAAGGTAGTACGAATATTTTGAAAATTGTCTATAGTTAACAACGTTTCTTTTGGCTTTTTCACTGATCCTATACTAACTCTCAGGGGTTTCCCACCTTGTGCTTGCGACAACTTCACTGACTCAGATTCGCCCTTGAGTTTAATAACATCTTTTAACAGAGAAGATGTTAATTGTTCTTTTGTTTTCAGTTCAATATTTTTTAAACTTTCTTTAATATCATTTATTATCACAGACTTTTTACAAATATGACTTTTGCCTTTCTGTATCACACTTGCACATTTCGAACACTTTTTTATAATTTCAGGTTTGTTTAATTTTTTCTTACTTAAATACGACTTACGTTCAGTGGAAAAAACATTTTTCGGAACAATTCTGTCCTTTCCATTCTTTCTTGCTAATTTACAAAAGTAACAATCACATTGCAAGTTCTTATTTAGTCTTGTTTCTTTCCTCAGCTGGAATTGTGTAAAGTCTATTATTTGTGGTAATGTTTTCTTGTCGAAATCTGAACGGTATAAATTTCTCTTACACGATGGACAAAGTACTTTTGGAAGACACTCATTTACATCCTCATAACTATTAAATAGATTTCTAATCTTTGATTTCAAAGCTGGTCCTATATTAACCATTGTTTTATGCTTACTCCAGCATAATAAACAAATAACACTCCGATTCTCTTCGTGCATAAGCGCGTGATTTTTAATAATCTTTGGTGGCATGTTGCTCGATTGCCAGTCGGAACTGAACTGTTGATAGTATTCTCACCTTTCATAGTCATCTTTCCTTTTGCACCTTTGTTTTTGTTTATCATATGAGAACGTTGGTTTCTTAAGTGTGTGAGTGATAAACAAGGAATTGGGAACACGTAACTTTCATTTTTATTTACGAACGCTTTTGATCTGGACTAAATATACTCTGTATCGTAATATATTTTTTGTACTATTATACGCATTATATTACGCATTCTTATTATGTTACGCAAGAATATTTATTAAAAATATAAAATGTTTCATTTCGGTGTGAAATAAAATTTTATTATGACATAATTTTTGAAACTGTTGTGGAAAAGGTGCATTTTTTAACACGATGACAAAAAAATCGATTAAAAAAAAAAGTTTTCACTTTACGATTTTCTGCTCTATGGGAATATGTTCGGAAAATGGTCCTCGATCATACGCAAAAAAAATCGAAGGTGCAACTCCCTCAGGGTTAAAGTTCGTCGAGGACCACCGTGATCATTCATCTGATGCTTGTCGAAAGTTGTATCACTTGTTCATTGACTTCTTATATCACGATTCATTCGATTTTCATCTTCATTAAGAAAAGAAGAATTGAATAAAGGTAAATACTGATGTGAATTGTACAAAAGAGAACTATTGCTTCGACCAGGAGTTTCTGAAGGATGGTTGCTTTGTAATCCAGGGGTATTATCAACTTTCTTCTTTGCTCTAAATAATCTTTTTCTTGCAGTCGTTATAGAATTGTGTTGATACCTTGAGCATTGTTCTATTTCCCTGTCAATTTGAGGTTGTGTGTGTCCTTTAGCCACTAGGAACTTATAAAATAAATCCTCTACGACACTTTTTTTAATAGGAGATAAGGGTCGAGAATCGGCATCATCTGATTGTTTTTTAATAACATATCGTTTTGCTAATTCTTCTGTACCGTAAATGCCAGTGTTGATAGTGGTAAAAAAAGTCTGACATTTTCTTGTCTTAAAAGCATCTTTGTATGCATTGGCATTGCATTTGACACCTTTATTTAAAACGACTATATCTTGCTCAGGCTCTGAACGTTCGCAGCTTCTGTGGGATCAATTATGAATGTGGGCGGATTTGGTATTTCAAATACTCCATCATACACTGTTTTACGTAACTGCTGATTATCTGCATTAAAAAAAGGTTTAATAAATACTTATTGACATATATTAGTTATTATATTTAACTGTCTCTAAATTTTGAAATAACATGCGAATAACAAAGATTATACAATGCAATAATTAAACGATTACCTGATTTTGGCAGATTATTTGGATTTCCAATTGGATGACATGATTCCATAGGTACAAATTGTTTCATTACTGCTTTCAACTTTTGGTTTTTGATGAGTACTTCTGCATACTTATCCTTGAAATATTCAGTCTGCATTTTATATCCATTCATACCTGCATTATTTGATGCTGCTCCTACCTGTAACAGGACACCATAACACTGTATATAAACAAATTATAATACTAAATGCTAAATGAGTTGTAATTATTACATTTGTTCTGTTACTCAGTGCAGGTCGCTTTGGTGATTCCACAAAATCATCCAACATCTGTAATGTAACGCAATATATATATATATATATATATATATATATATATATATATATATATATATATATATATATATATATATATATATATATACGCACATACACACGCACACACACACAAATATGTATATATTATCTCACAACATTCAACATAATTAGAATTATTTAATCATTTAACTATTATTTAACTAAAATATTGTTATTTAAGCAACTCACTTGCTCAGTGTTATTGATGAACTCATAAGAATCGGTTCGTCTCAATGGTAAATCAGTTTCAGATCCTTCTGGTGCCTGCTGCTTTTCATATTGTGCTATTATATCATCTGCAACTTCAGCTGCTGCTTTCTTTGCAGATTCTTTGACTCTCTAAAAAAAATATAAGATAATTTGTATTTCCTTAATTATAAATTAGGTTCGTCAAGATTCTCCATAGTGGCGACTTACTGCACAAATCCACTTTGCTATATCAGAAGCGAGATATCTACCATGTACGTACCTATTTACGCTGTGAATATCGTGTCATAGTGTGATTACGAAGGCGATCACGATTACGTCAAGATAAGGCCGGAGTGTTTTGGTTATGGCAGTTATAATCAGAATGATCCTGTTAGAAACGAACGTTTGCGCGCGATCGCTCTGATTGGCTACTTTGTCTTCTTGTCCCGCATTCTGGGGTGTTTATAAATACAATGTATTTCGTTCGGTTTACTACCAATTAACTGCTAGTCTGTTATTAATCAGTGTTTTATCAATTAAATAATTTTTAATAATAATTTATATAATTGATTAAGCACTGATTATTAACAGTTAATCGATGGGAAACAGATTTCATATTTCTATGGGGAATATAGAAACACCGAGATCAAAAGGGAACGGAACACATATTGTAGAAAGGTCCTCGCACACGTGATCTCGGCATCACAGCTTATGCAAGTTGCGATTTATAACCTGTTGCTCGCACTGTCAAATTTCGCACGCGTCATATTAAAGTTTTTTTAGGTTTCAATTTTATTAGAATTAAAAAAAATTCGGAGGACGTAATCTGGAGTCGATACCTCACCAAGGAAGAACAAAAAATTAAAAACAAACATATTTTTGGTTTGTATCCAGTAAACTTATGTATGAAAAATAGTTCAAGAAAATGTACAAATGTGTATTTTACTAAAAATACATTATATTGAACCAAAGCATAATAGTTTCAATAATTTCAAGGGTATGTCAATAATAGTTTCAATAAATAATCTTTTGTCTTAAATTTCCTTATACGTGAAAAATTCTCATTAAATAATGAAATTGGTTCTATTTACAGAGATATTTGATGTATCGATCATACTATGAGAGATTTTCAAATAAATGTATTCCTCGCAGTACGATTGCAACCCGTAAAAAGAAGAAATCGAAGCAACGCAAATCCACAAAAATAGTATGTATATTTTGATGTACATAAGTTTATGTAATCTATCTACAAAGTTCAATATTAACAAACAACATAAACATGTTTATGTTCTTTACAAATATTGACATTTATTTATGCAGAAAGTAGTTGTTCTAAATCTAACAATAATTTATTGGTTCATTTATCATAATAATAATAAAACGAGGTTGTACGCCATCACATTCAGGAAAAATATCCAGCACGGGTGCCAGTGCATTCGGGTTTTTGCATTGCTATCAAATAATATTGTTCTATATTTCACTTTGTGTGAAGTAACTGAGCGTTTTCACATTATTTCAATGGCCTCTGCTCACATTAGACTAAAGAACCACTAAAATTAATTTCACACATTGTTTACTAAAGCTTTAACTAATTTTTTCAGAATCCTGACTATTCTCAGTGGCGGATTCAGCACTGGGAAATGGGGGGGGCGATTGGTGAATAGCTAATAAAATTTCTAAAAAAAAAAAAAAAAAAAGGTACGGGTAGTGGGCAAAGTTTGTTGCAAAGTCTATACAAGTATATAACTTTGTATTTTGGAAGTTGATTTCGAATTGAACTTAATACTGAAATAGATAGAGAGTATTTTTCAAAATATAAGAATCACCCGTATAATAATATTACAATATTCTACGCTTGATGCGATTGTTAAACTGTATTTTATTACTTAAGGCGATGTGAACCTCAAAATCAACCCAATTTCATTATTTAATTAAGGGGGTGCTATAGCCGTATCATTACCGACTGAGCAATTGGCACAGTTTCAAGTTTATTAAAAATAAAATACGTAGAATCACAAAAAATCAAGAGAACACCCTTCTGCGGTTTTGAACATTCTATCATCCAGTAAAAGTTTGAAGTCGAAATATCAAGTGGTTTTTGCAAAAACTTTGAACAAAACAAAATTCGGTTTCGTTCAAAGTTTTTGCAAAAACCATTTGATATTTCGACTTCAAATTTTTACTGGGTGATAGAACGTTCAAAACCACAGAAGGGTGTTCTCTTGATTTTTTGTGATTCTACGTATTTTATTTTTAATAAGCTTGAAACTGTGTTAATTGCTCGGTCGGTAACGGTAGGACTATGCCACCCCGTTAATAAACATTCGAACGTTTATTTGGAAAAACAATTCTTTCAGGCGCTCCGTGTATGTAAATACTATGCTCAGATTTTTTTTGTGCGATTCTATCAGCATTTCCATGAGATAAACACTTTTTAAAACTGACAAAATTCGAAGTATACAGATCCCTACTTATCGGCATTGCGGCTTTTATTTAATTAAATAAATTCTGAGTAAATTTTTGGAAAAACAGCTCTTTCAGGCGCTCCGTATATGTAAATACTATACTCAATTTTTTTTGTTAGTAATTCTATTATTATTTGCAAAAGAAATATACATTCTAAAATTTGTCGGTAAGTACACATTACCTTAAAGTACAAAATCAATTCTGTACCTTCCTCGGAATATTTGTATCTTTGAGTTTTGCAGAGAGGGGGGGGCGATCGCCCCCGTCGCCCCCCCCTGGATCCGCCACTGACTATTCTGATGCACAAATTGAACACGATGCAGAACACAATAATGATAGAAATGGTCCAACAAATTATGAGAATGCATCAGAGCCAATTCATTTTCAAAACATTACTGATGACCAGCCTACCAAGGTAAACTTAAGAAAACTCGAAACATGTTTGTACTATGAAGTCGTAAACAATTTATGTACAATTTATGCATACTAATATTAACTTTTATTTATTAGGTTAATGATGCACCTAGTCATAATGAAAAAAGGAACGACCGTCTACGCAAACCTATTTATGCATGTGGAAATGTTAATGTAGCAGAAATACTACTAATGTGCTTGAAAATTGCAAAAAAACATGCTTTAACCTGGATGGCAGTACTAGATATTTTCGAAATGTTTAACTGTGCTTTTAACACGAATGTTTTGCCAATAACAAAATATATGATAAAGAATTTGTTAAAAGTAAACAGTGATTCAGTTACTTATCATATGCTATGTGTAAAGTGCAACAAACATATAGACCCAATATCGAATTCTGTGTGTACGTGTGGTGCTAAACTTGACTCATCTAATGTTGGAACATTTTTCGCCCAACTTGATATTAAAAGCCAGTTACAGAGGTTATTTTCAAATGAAAATATAGTTAAAAATATTTTCCATAGATTTGACAGAAAAAAACAATTTGTAGATGGCCTAGAAGATGTTTATGATGGAAGAATTTATAAAAGTTATGCAGAGAAGTATGATCTTCTCGGTAATAGATTCAATTTTTCCAACATTATAAATACAGATGGTTGTCAAGCATCGGATTCTTCAAAAATATCTATTTGGCCTATCTACGTTATGCTAAATGAACTACCTCCTGAATTACGAAGGAATCATATGATACTTGCTGGGTTATGGGTTGCAAAAGTAGAACCTATTATAAACCTTTACTTCAAATCATTTATTGATCAGGTTAATCAATTATCATCGGAAGGATTCAAGTGGTATTGGAACGGAGAAGAAAAAGTCAGTAAGCTACACGGAGAAACTTTTGGTACAACTGCTGCACTCCGTAGTGCGACCGTTGCGCCAAGCGCGCCCTCTCGTTTGTACTTTCAGTTTGGAACAACTGCTACACCAAAAACGCGCAACGGCTCGACCAAGGAGCAGACGACGCAGCCGCTTGGAACAGCAGTTACGCCTATTTGGAATAGCTGCTGCCCCAAACTCACAGCGCTGCCATCGCACTACGGCTAAAGCATGATTTGCACCAAAGGTCTCTCCGTGTATTTCCACTTGGTTGCTGCGTTGATTCACCGTGTCGTTGTGCTATGCTTTCTATGAAGAAATTCAATGGATTACATGAATGTACGTACTGTAAACATCCAACCGTGGCAGTTGATGGTGTAAGAAAGTATCCTATGATACTACCCGTGCCACGTCAAAGACTGATACATCTATTAAAGAAAAAATGCTTCTTGCACATAGCAATAACTCGAAGGATATTACTGGTGTTAAAGGACCATCATCTCTCATGAATCTCAAACACTTTGATCTAGTCGATGGTATGATTCTTGATTTCATGCACGCGTGCCTTTTAGGTGTCACAGAATTGTATACTGAGATTATATTAACAAATGCTAAAGAAAAATATTATGTAGGCTCCCCAAATAAATTGCAAATTATCGACCAGCTTTTATTGTCTATAAGGCCTCCGAACTGTATAGCGAAAGTTTCAAGAAGTATTAAAGAAAGAGCCAATTGGATAGCTTCAGAATGGCTAACATGGCTGATGTTTTATTCATTGATTTGCTTACATGGTGTACTGCCAAAAAAATATTATAATAACTTAGCTATGTTTGTTTGTGCGATGAATATTCTCTTGGAAGATTCGATAACGCCTGTAATATTAGAAAATGCTAGAAAATTGCTGATACGGTTTGCTGTTAATTTTGTAATATTATACGGAAGTAAATACATGCATTACAATGTGCACTTATTAACTCATCTTACTGATACAGTAAAAAATTGGGGTCCACTGCATAATGCAAATACTTTTCCCTTTGAAAATGAGAATAAACTGTTACTACAAATGAAAAAATGTAATTACCGTATTGCTACACGAATTATATTTAGACTTTTAATTTACCAACAACTGCCTCTGTTACAACAAAATAATCAATTAATTTCTGATAATGTTCATCAATATTGCAATAACTTAGATAAAATAAAATTAAAAAATATATGTAAAGTTGATAAATGTATTTTAGTAGGATCTGGCAAAACATACACATTTTCAAACCAAGAATTAGAATGTCTTCAGAAATTAATTGACATACGAACAATAACAGAATGTAAACTGTATAAAAAAATGATTTATAATGAAAATCGTTATAATACTACTAAATACCAGCACTGTCAGTGAAGAAATAATTCCGTCATTCAAACTATTGATAACGCATATGGAATTATTTCAAAAATATGTAAAATTAAGTGTAATGATAACTTCAAAGTATTCATTTTTTTCTATCATGTTAAAATAGCAAACAATTTTGCAATTGATAATCTTGATGTGACACATTTTAAAGTCGTTCTTGATCAAGAAAAAATTGATCTTAACGTTATAGAATACCCTATGTTACACATGTATATTATTGAAATTGCGCAAACAATTTTTTATTATTACTCTAGTAAAAGGAGTTTCAGGAAGATATGTCAATTAGTTTACCGATCTAGGGTAAGTGTGCCAGTTACTGTGCCCGCTTCAGTTACTATGCCCTTAAATCATTTTCATTTATAGTCGAGTATAATCATATTTAATCATAAATATCTAAATTTTTATATACAGTTCAATTCATGCTTTTTATTGTTAAACCCACAGTATGACTTAATTATTCTTATAATATATTTAAAATAATTTATTAAATTTCTCATCGCGATTTCTATGATTTTCTTATCGAAACGCTTAAGAATATGCCTATACAAAAGTGACTGAAAAGCTATAAAAATAATATTTTTCATAATAAAAAAATATACTTTATGTTTATAAAACCCATCTAGTTGACAAAAGAACAATAAAAAAATAGTTTGGATTAATATTATTGTTTAATTTAATATAATCCAGTAACTAAAACGAATTTTCGGCATGTTCCTATTACTGTGCACAGTAACTGGACAAGTTTTCATGAATGTATTTAGTTACTGTGCCCCCTCGCGGTAGGCTACGCTAACCTTACTTTCTCATACTTCATCGCCTGTGCAAGTCAACTTCGACGTTCGTTGCTTACCCACAGAGCAAATAACACAGTTTTTAATATATTTAAAAATAATATATTTTATTCCCATCTTTATTTTATTTTCTTCTATAATAAGTAAGTATTTCTATACGTAGTAAATCATAGCACTGCTGGAAATCATCCATTTCTCTCCCATTTTATGAAAGCTAAGTTGAATGAAAACACTAGAAATGATTTCCAGCAGGGAGTCTACTAAATATAATAAAAAACCGCTGCCAATTCATTGGCCCGTAGCTTCCTCAACCGTAATTTGTTGATTCCTTTAATTAATTTTTAATAACAAAATTTATAATTTTTTAAAAAATTTATTGCATAATTATAATTAAATTCATTTATGAATATTAAAAATTGTTATTTATTATTTATTTATATCAAATTTATATAAATTTTGAGCTGATAAATAAAGTTATCATTTGAAATAGAAGTAAAATATCTATATTTTATAATAAAACAAATAGCTATCACGGTTGTTTTGTTATTAACAAAAACATGTTTTCTTTTTTATATTTCATAATTCATATTTTTTAGGAAAAAAAAAATTTATAGCTATCATTGTTCTTTTGTTATTAACAAAAACGTGTTTTTTTAAAAAAGTTCACAACTCACAAATAAATTATAATAATGCAGAATATAATGCATTCATAATGCATAATTCATAATTATAATAGATTAAAATAGATATAATTTTTAAACATTTTAATTCATTTTGTTACACATCATTGGAGTTATGAGTTTAAAAAAAAACACGTTTTTGTTTTTGATGATAACTAAAGAACCGTGATAGATAGAAAATTAATTTTTTTTAGAAAATATAGGTATTTTAATTCTCTTTATAATGCCAGCCACCCCATTCAGATACATACAGCCGTTCTTGAGAAATTACGATTTTTATAAAATGTCAAAAAATTTTTAACCTCAAATATCTCTGAAATTTATGGACCAATCATTTTGCCCAAAGAACTCGACCGAGAACTAGGGCCAGTTACTGTGCCCCTTAAGGCGATGTCCGTAGTATTTAATCAATTGCTATGTTTTTTTTTCAATTTTTGATCATCTTAAGACCTTTATATAATAATTATATATTCTGTGAGCAGAATAAACACCTTTTTAATACAATATTATGTAAGGAATATTAAATAATTAATAAAATAACAGCATAAGCATTTGCATCAGTTACTGTATCATTAATTTAGTTACTGTATGTCAGTTAGTGTGCATTGTTTTAATTACTGTGTGTCACTTAGTGTACAGTGTTTTAATTAATGTGCCTTAGATTCTGGACCCTGTATTTAATCCTGTGCCTTTTTCTCTCACTCATCTGCATCTGCATAAACTATATAAAATATATTTGAACATGAAATTTGTTTTTTTTTTTATTACATTTAGTAGACTCCCTACTGGAAATCATCCATTTCTCTCCCATTGGTGAAACGATTTTTCGAACCTTTTCTAGTGTTTTCACTCAACTTGGCTTTCATAAAATGGGAGAGAAATGGATGATTTCCAGCAGGGCTATGATTTACTACGTATAGAAGTACTTACTTATTATAGAAGAAAATAAAATAAAGATGGGAATAAAATATATTATTTTTAAATATATTAAAAACTGTGTCATTTGCTCTGTGGGTAAGCAACGATTAACGAACGTCAAAGTTGACTTGCACAGGCGACGAAGCATGAGAAAGTAAGGTTAGCGTAGCCTACAGCGAGGGGGCACAGTAACTAAATACATTCATGAAAACTTGTCCAGGTACTGTGCATAGTAATAGAAACATGCCGAAAATTCGTTTTAGTTACTGGATTATATTAAATTAAACAATAATATTAATCAAAACTACTTTTTTATTGTTCTTTTGTCAAGTAGATAGGTTTTATAAACATTAAGTGTATTTTTTTATTATGAAAAATGTTATTTTTATAGTTTTTCAATCACTTTTGTATAGGCATATTCTTAAGCGTTTCGATAAGAAAATCATAGAAATCGCGATGAGAAATTTAATAAACTATTTTAAATATATTATAAGATTAATTAAATCATACTGTGGGTTTAACAATAAAAAGTATGAATTGAACAGTATATAAAAATTTAGATATTTATGATTAAATATGATTATACTCTACTATAAATGAAAATGATTTAAGGGCACAGTAACTGAAGCGGGCACAGTAACTGGCACACTTACCCTATAAAAAACCTACCTCTAAAAGGAATTTTGAAGCCATTAAGTCAATTTTACTCTTGTAATCGTTGGACATACAAAACTGATTTTTTTCATTTTTCAATTTTTTACTCAAAATCTAGCCTACAGAATGTATTCAAATTTTAACAGATTATAGCTATTTATATTCTGTATTATCATGATTTTTCTCAAAAAAATTGACCGTTAAGTTTAGGAGCTTCTAAAAAAAAAACACGTTTTTGTTAGTAACAAAAGAACCGTGATAGCTAGAAACTTTTTTTTTTTTTAGAAAATATAGGTATTTTAATTTTCTTTCGAACGCTACTCATGAGATTCGAATAACTCGATCCTATCGTTAAAAAAATCAAAAAACAGTTTTGAGAAAATCGAAAATTTGAAAAAAAAACAAAAACGCATCGCCCCAATCCAAAAACGGATTTTTGACCCGCCATCACGCAACAAAAACAAAAAAAAATGAGATGTGTCCGGTCAAAATCGACCGACTAGAAGCTGAGATCCAGGCGTATACACACGCACACACACACACACACACACACACACACACACACACACGCACGCACGCACACACACATACATCCATACAGACATTTTTCAAAAACCATGTATTTTGATTCCTAACACCTCGGAACACAATTATAACATGTTTTTACAACAACTCAAAAATTTACTATCACAAAGCTTCCTCTAGGAGGAAGCAAAAAAACAAATTTCATGTTTAAATATATTTTATATAGTTTATGCAGATGCAGATGAGTGAGAAAAAAGACACAAGATTAATTACAGTGTCCAGAATCTAAGGCACAGTAATTAAAACACTGTACAATAAGTGACACACAGTAATTAAAACAATGTACACTAACTGACACACAGTAATTAAAACAATGTACACTAAGTGACACACAGTAATTAAAACAATGTACATTAACTGACACACAGTAACTAAATTAATGATACAGTAACTGATGCAAAGGCTTATGCTGTTATTTTATTAATTATTTAATATTCCTTACATAATATTGTATTAAAAAGGTGTTTATTCTGCTCGCAGAATATATAATTATCATATAAAGGTCTTAAGATGATTAAAAATTGAAAAAAAAAAATAGTAATTGATTAAATACTACGGACATCGCCTTAAGGGGCACAGTAACTTGCACACTTACCCTATATTGCGTATATAATTTTTTTTTTATAAATATTGTATTTTTATTGTATAATAAAATTGATGTCAATAAATTTATACTCCCTGATTAAATTATTGCTATATACGAAAAACAAAAAACATTTTTTTAAATTATTAAAAATTGTGCCACATTATGCTAAACTATGCCATACTATACCATACTATGCCAAAACGTGCCATACTATGCCATACTATGTTAAACTGTGACGATCCATACCAGACTGGGCTAGGATTTTGACAAAACAGGAGAAAAATATTTTTATTTTAAAATTTTAGTATCGTGCCATACAGTGCCAAACTGTGCCAAACTGTGCCACACTATGTCAAACTGTGCTGAACCATGCTAAATTGTTGCCAAATGTTCGACTTGGCATATATGTAGCACAGTGTAGCACAATTTGGCACAGTTTGGCCCAGTTTGGCACGATTAGGCATAGTTTGCCATAGTCTGGCATGATTTCGCACATCAAATTATTTACAACCGGGTAGTTCCTCATAATGATAGAAAACGAAATGAAAACAAAATAATTGTTTAATGTTAAAATGGCGTCCTTCCCTAGCGGAAATATTTTTGTTCAGAAAAGTTAGAAACTATTAATAAGAGTTATAAACTGTTACAAATAGTAATAAAATGTAGGATTTTGGACGTTAGTAATTATATATAACTGTTTGTAATCTTTTTTAACAGTTAATAATAGTTATTAAATTATTTACTAACTATTAAATAATTAAATTAATAGTTATTTATTATAAAAACTTATTTATTAATAATAAAAAAAATTATTATAAAAACTAAAAACTAAAAGTATTAACTAATATAATTAATTATTAATTGATTATTATGACTAGAATAACATGGCTGTTAAAAAATGATTAATTATTAATTATTATTGTTAATAATAATAATTTAATAATTATTTAATTTTTCTTAAATATATCGAATTCAAAATTATTTGAAACTGTTTAAAATTACTAGAAACTGTTTGAAACTTTTACAAACTATTATAATTAGAAAAAGTGTGTACAAAATTCTACATTTTGTAACATTTATAAACAGTTCTAAACAGTTCTAAATACTTTTAAATAATTTTTAACAATTATTAACTGTTAATTATTTTATGAAGCTAATGGCCATATCTACCAGTGAAAGGTGATTTTTTTTTTTAAAAATTAAAAAATAAAAAACACCATAATCTTCGACGTTTCGGAGACTTTATTCATATCTCCCTCTTCAGGAATCTATAATTAATAATTTAAGAAATTTAACACACTGTTTTTTTTTTTTAAAATAACACAAATATACGACGACTTACAATCCTTAATTACATATCGTAATGTCAAGTAGTTTGTGCGGGCAACAATCCGCTCGTCAGTGATTTTAGAAAACAATTTTCTCGCTTTATATATTCAAGTAACATTTAAATGTGTAAGTGCGTATCTAATTCACCACTACAACATAAACAATGAAAGAGTGGGAGAAAGGCAAACCGTAAGAGTCGAAGAGAGCGAAGAGAGATACCAGGGCGACACGTATTGGCGAAAGTAACCCTAGTAACCTTAGTCTCTATAATACAAGACTATGGATACTTCCATTATACATGCGTTCCTAGTAACCTTTTAGCTAACGTACATGGAAAGTAACCCTAATAACCTTAGTCTCTATAATACATGGAAAGTAACCCTAATAACCTTAGTCTCTATAATACAAGACTATGGATACTTCCATTATACATGCGTTCCTAGTAACCTTTTAGCTAACGTACATGGATGTTATATTTCTTTAGAGACCAAAAATTCACAATTATTTATCAGAGTATTATATACATACGGTAGTCTACTAATTTCAAATTGTTTATTAATAAAGTTATTTTGTGTATGAATAAATAGAGCTTCGGAGAATAATCTTTTTTCTTTATTGCTTTCGATATCTAGTATCTTTACGTTTTGAAAATTAATTGTGTGACTATTATCTTGTGTGTGAATAAATAATGATGAATTTTGATCTCTATCCCACTACTTCTTTTGATGTTCTTTTATTCTAACATTCAGACGCCTACTAGTCTGCCCTACGTATGACGCGTTACAATTGTTACAATTTATCTTATAAACTACGTTTGCATTATTATATTTTACATTTTTGTCCTTACCTAATTTTATAATATTATTTAGTTTATTAATCGTACTAAAAATTACATTAGTGTTACATTTATTAAAAAAGTTTTTTATCGAACATTCCATTTCTTTAACAAATGGTAGAACAATAAATTTTTTCTTATTTACATTATTGAAAATTAGTGTGGTATTCTGTGAAGTGTTGTTATTAAATTTTATCTTTTTTAACCTTTTTTTAATATGATAATCTATTATGTCTTGTGGATAATCATTGTTTTTTAATAATAATTTTATGAACGAAATATTTTTTTCCTGAAAACTACTATGTGATAATTTTATTGCTCGATCAATTAAACAATAAATAATAGCAATTTTATTACTTTGGGGATGGTGAGAATTGTAATTTTGATACCGGCCTGAAAAAGTTGGTTTTTTATACCAATTTGTAATAATATTTCTATGATCATTTATAATAATTTCAATGTCTAAAAAACTTATACTATTGTTCTTGGGTTTTTCAACCGTAAATTGTAAATTCAAATCGTACGCATTAAATATCTTTAACGTATTATCAATGTCATTCTTGTGTATACACAGTACAATATCATCCACATAACGATAATAAAATAGCGGTTTAAATTGTAATTTATTAATACAGTAAAATTCTAAATCATCCATGACTATGTCTGACAGTATTGGACTTATTGGATTACCCATGGCTGATCCAAAAGTCTGTCTATAAAATTTTCCGTTAAATTGAAAGAAATTATTATTTAAGATAAACTTAATAACATGGAGGAATTCAGAACAATTAATGTTAATTTTATTATACAATTGATGCCACCTTTTTTCGATAGCATTACAAACTAAATATTCTGGGACATTCGTAAACAAACTGATTACATCGAAACTTATGATCTCATGATCTAATGGAATATACAAGTTATCGATTTTTTCTTTTAATTTTAAACTATTATCTATGTGAGATTTAGGAGTTTTAAGATTATTCTGTAGGAATTTTGCAAAAAACTTTGAAACAAAATACGTTGGTGAATTTACAGTCGAAATTATAGGTCTTACTGGAAAACCAGTTTTATGTATTTTGATTAATCCGTATGCTTTTGATATGTCAAATTTTTGTAAAATTGGAAGAAACTTTTTTCATTACCCATAAAATCTATTTTATTGAGCCATTTAATTAACTCATTAGTTTTTCTTTCAAGACTAGGCAACGCATTCTTTTTAATTTTTTCATAATATTTCTCATCACAAAATGATAGTTCTCTTTTTTCTGAATATGTGGACTTTTTAATTATGACAGTTGCATTTCCCTTATCAGCTCTAGTTATTAAGATATCTGGGTGATGTTTTATGAACTTTTTTTTTTTTCTAAATCTATTTTAAACTTTTTATCTACATGAGAATTTATAGCAAGATCTTTATTATAAAATTTTTTAATCGTGTTAAGAAACTTTGCTCTTAACTTTGGGATATTCTCTTCATCAATGTCATTTTTTAAAAAGGATTCAAAGTTTTATACGTAATTTAATGCTAACTTATTATCAAATCTGTTATTGTAATTAAACTTTTCCCCAACTTAGTATATCTATAACGTACGTTGGAAGTTGAATCCCCGAGACATTAACACACCATTTACTTGCTATGCAAGGGTTGGTGACCTGTGTGTTATTGTTCGGGAGATTGACCCCAATCATATTATTGACACTAGTATTATCCTCATCTCTATATCTATCTTTATCTATCACTTTCTTATATTTTCTAAAATACAGAACATCGAGTTTTTTTTCCAATTTCATTGTAACTTTAGTCATAACAAATGTGAGTTTAGTATTGTAATAATCTATGAACCAAGAACAAATATCTATACCTACGAAATTATGCAATTCTTTCGACATTTTATCAATTAATTTATTTATTTGTACAATTTTCATGTGAATATCTATAATCTCGATGTTTAACAGTTGAATGATTATATTATCAGCTAATTTGTTTTGTTTAATTTTGCACTTATTTGAGAACATGTGATTATTTCTTAAGTTCTTAGTAATAAATTTCAAATGATTGGGAACCACACTATAAAATCTGCATTTAATTAAGAATTTCAGATGTTCTCTATAGTATTTTAAATTGTATAATGTTTTCGTTAGTTTATAAAATTTTTTTCTTATAATAAAGCCGAATATTGTGAAAACTATATGTAGTACTAAGTTTAAATTTAAGTCCTTTCTATTTATTAAGTAGTGTTTTAATAATTCTCGATGTGTATTGTGTTGGTTTACCGTGTGTGTTAAATTTCCATCTTGATGATGCGCCTTCAATGTAGTCATCATGGTGTTGAGATGAATGGTTTTCTCGAACTCTCAAACAACGTATTCCAGGCCAAACGTTGTATATAATTTTTAAGTTGTTGATCTCATTTGTTATGACTAAAGTTACAATGAAATTGGAAAAAAAACTCGATGTTCTGTATTTTAGAAAATATAAGAAAGTGATAGATAAAGATAGATATAGAGATGAGGATAATACTAGTGTCAATAATATGATTGGGGTCAATCTCCCGAACAATAACACACAGGTCACCAACCCTTGCATAGCAAGTAAATGGTGTGTTAATGTCTCGGGGATTCAACTTCCAACGTACGTTATAGATATACTAAAGTTGGGTGAAAAGTTTAATTACAATAACAGATTTGATGATAAGTTAGCATTAAATTACGTAAAAAACTTTGAATCCTTTTTAAAAAATGACATTGATGAAGAGAATATCCCAAAGTTAAGAGCAAAGTTTCTTAACACGATTAAAAAATTTTATAATAAAGATCTTGCTATAAATTCTCATGTAGATAAAAAGTTTAAAATAGATTTAGAAAAAAAAAAAAGTTCATAAAACATCACCCAGATATCTTAATAACTAGAGCTGATAAGGGAAATGCAACTGTCATAATTAAAAAGTCCACATATTCAGAAAAAAGAGAACTATCATTTTGTGATGAGAAATATTATGAAAAAATTAAAAAGAATCCGTTGCCTAGTCTTGAAAGAAAAACTAATGAGTTAATTAAATGGCTCAATAAAATAGATTTTATGGGTAATGAAAAAAGTTTCTTCCAATTTTACAAAAATTTGACATATCAAAAGCATACGGATTAATCAAAATACATAAAACTGGTTTTCCAGTAAGACCTATAATTTCGACTGTAAATTCACCAACGTATTTTGTTTCAAAGTTTTTTGCAAAATTCCTACAGAATAATCTTAAAACTCCTAAATCTCACATAGATAATAGTTTAAAATTAAAAGAAAAAATCGATAACTTGTATATTCCATTAGATCATGAGATCATAAGTTTCGATGTAATCAGTTTGTTTACGAATGTCCCAGAATATTTAGTTTGTAATGCTATCGAAAAAAGGTGGCATCAATTGTATAATAAAATTAACATTAATTGTTCTGAATTCCTCCATGCTATTAAGTTTATCTTAAATAATAATTTCTTTCAATTTACCGGAAAATTTTATAGACAGACTTTTGGATCAGCCATGGGTAATCCAATAAGTCCAATACTGTCAGACATAGTCATGGATGATTTAGAATCTTACTGTATTAATAAATTACAATTTAAACCGCTATTTTATTATCGTTATGTGGATGATATTGTACTGTGTATACACAAGAATGACATTGATAATACGTTAAAGATATTTAATGCGTACGATTTGAATTTACAATTTACGGTTGAAAAACCCAAGAACAATAGTATAAGTTTTTTAGACATTGAAATTATTATAAATGATCATAGAAATATTATTACAAATTGGTATAAAAAACCAACTTTTTCAGGCCGGTATCTAAATTACAATTCTCACCATCCCCAAAGTAATAAAATTGCTATTATTTATTGTTTAATTGATCGAGCAATAAAATTATCACATAGTAGTTTTCAGGAAAAAAATATTTCGTTCATAAAATTATTATTAAAAAACAATGATTATCCACAAGACATAATAGATTATCATATTAAAAAAAGGTTAAAAAAGATAAAATTTAATAACAACACTTCACAGAATACCACACTAATTTTCAATAATGTAAATAAGAAAAAATTTATTGTTCTACCATTTGTCAAAGAAATGGAATGTTCGATAAAAAACTTTTTTAATAAATGTAACACTAATGTAATTTTTAGTACGATTAATAAACTAAATAATATTATAAAACTAGGTAAGGACAAAAATGTAAAATATAATAATGCAAACGTAGTTTATAAGATAAATTGTAACAATTGTAACGCGTCATACGTAGGGCAGACTAGTAGGCGTCTGAATGTTAGAATAAAAGAACATCAAAAAAAGTACTGTGATAGAGATCAAAATTCATCATTATTTATTCACACACAAGATAATAGTCACACAATTAATTTTCAAAACGTAAAGATACTAGATATCGAAAGCAATAAAGAAAAAAGATTATTCTCCGAAGCTCTATTTATCCATACACAAAATAACTTTATTAATAAACAATTTGAAATTAGTAGACTACCGTATGTATATAATACTCTGATAAATAATTGTGAATTTTTGGTCTCTAAAGAAATATAACATCCATGTACGTTAGCTAAAAGGTTACTAGGAACGCATGTATAATGGAAGTATCCATAGTCTTGTATTATAGAGACTAAGGTTATTAGGGTTACTTTCGCCAATACGTGTCGCCCTGGTATCTCTCTTCGCTCTCTTCGACTCTTACGGTTTGCCTTTCTCCCACTCTTTCATTGTTTATGTTGTAGTGGTGAATTAGATACGCACTTACACATTTAAATGTTACTTGAATATATAAAGCGAGAAAATTGTTTTCTAAAATCACTGACGAGCGGAGTGTTGCCCGCATAAACTACTTGACATTACGATATGTAATTAAGGATTGTAAGTCGTCGTATATTTGTGTTATTTTAAAAAAAAAAAACAGTGTGTTAAATTTCTTAAATTATTAATTATAGATTCCTGAAGAGGGAGATATGAATAAAGTCTCCGAAACGTCGAAGATTATGGTGTTTTTTATTTTTTAATTTTTTAAAAAAAAAATCACCTTTCACTGGTAGATATGGCCATTAGCTTCATAAAATAATTAACTACAATACTCTACCATTAGCTGAGATCAACAACTTAAAATTATTAACTGTTATTAACATTTATAATTTACAACAGGGTTCAATCGCAAAAGTTTTTTTTGTATATAATTTTAAAGATTCTGTTTTGTAGATTTTATAATAGTTTAAGACTATTCATATATAAACCATTAACTACCTATTATCTAAGCTATTATCTCATAATGTATAATGCTATTAAAAATAGCATAATATAGTATCAACAATCTTTTAGTTTGCATAATATTTGCCATTTTGTAAAAAATGAAAAGTAGATATTTCGTTTTTTTTTAATTATGCTTTCAATGTATGTCGATAGCCAAGGATCGCGAGGAAGACAAGGAGAAACAAATTCACAACTGAAAGGAAATTCTGTTTATTTGATGAAAAAAAAATACAATTAGCGGGAATAGTGCAAACAATGTGTCTGGATCTATAGATGTATGTACAACCTAATAATAGAGGGAGAGAACAATAGTTAATTAAATGCGTGTAAATCTACCACACGGCAATGGGCGCTGGAAGATCGTCCAAAGTGAACTCCGGTGCTGTGGGGAGAGAGCGGTCCGACTACACTGGTCGACTGCCGGCTGCGTACTGCCGGCCCAGCGCCACGCGGGAGCGAGAGCGCCACCCGCCCGTGCGTCTAGTTCCCGCCGTACGTCTTGCGTCGTCCGCGCATCTGATCGGCGCGGGAAATCATTCAAACTCCAAACAATGTGTTTATCCCATTTAACATTGTAATCAAACGTAATTTTGTATCTTATTATTATATTTTTATAAATATAGCATTTTTCGAATGTTATATTGATTTTTCCGATCTTTTTTATAGCTATTGTATTTAATATTTCTGTGTCAAATCCAATTCTGTTAAATAATAAGCGAAAATTAACTATGTAAGGTGCATTGAGGCGTTCAAAATCGTGTTTATAGGTTTAGATAATAAGGAATTGATTACATGAAAATGTTAATTGGAAAAAAGTTTTGTTTAGATGTTACCTATATCTTCTGTATTTAACAGTTTTGTGTAAACTTAAATCATTGAACAATAAGCGAAAATTGTCCAATTATAACTCTCTAAACGAAAAACCCTTTGCATGCTCTTCTCGCGGAAAAAATGGTTTATATTATATTTTAAATTGGTAGTTATTATAATGTGTAATAAAACTTGATTGATTTACTTTGATTTTATCATTTATTTAATAACAATTCCCTACACGAAAACCCCTTCATATGCTTTTTACAAAAAATTTCGCGCCCCCGTATTCACGGGAAATAATACGGTAAAAATTATTTCTTTACGAAAAATGTTGCACACCTATATTTCCAGAAAATTATATTGAAAATATTGTTTATTATAAATTAGTAGTTATTATAAGGTCTAATAAAAATTTGTTGATAAGCTTTGATTTTATCTGAAAATCGTTCAACAATAACAACGAGCCACGTTGAAATAGCAAAACTTTTTGAATGAATAAAATGTAATATGGGAGCGTCCGCCAGAAATCAGCCAGCGGGCGCGCGGGACGCATTTTTCATGCAAAACGCGCTCTGTTCAACTCGCTCGTAATCGTATTCTGAGTCTCTCAGAAAAAAATAAAAGATATATATCGATAGATTTTTTCCTGCTATTTCCAATGGTGCTATTGTTTTTACTCCGAAACTTTTTCTTCTGGTCGAAAATTCAAGTTGAAAGTTCAGAGACATTTTTCTCGAAGTATATCATGTTTTTTTTTTCAAAATGCATATGACCATTCGAAAGTACAAGTCTTAAGCTACAAAACCCCCTAAATTTTCAAATTGGAGAAATGAAGGGCTCAAAAGTAACAAGATTAAAAAGACAGCGGTGAGTGGCCGCGCGTGCTCTTCGCGCTGCGCTCGGGCTTGGTATAATGAGCTCGTAATCGTATTTTGAGTCTCTCAGAAAAAAACAAAAGACATATATCGATAGACTTTTTCCTGCTCTTTCCAATGGTGCAATTCTTTTTACTCCCAAACACTTTCTTTTGGTCGGAAATTCGAGTGGAAAGTTCAGAACCATTTTTCTTAAAGTATAACATGTTGTTCTTCAAAATGCATAGCACCATTCGAAAGTACAAGTTATAAGCTACAAAACCCTACATTTTCAAGTTGGAGAAACGTAGAGCTCAAAAGTAATAAGATTAAAAAGACAGCGGCGAGCGGCTGCGCAAACTTTTTGCGCTGAACCCGAGTGTGCTTTTATAAACGTAGTGCATATTTTCGTTGTTTCCTATTTAAAAGCATTACACAATGTTTTATCAGTGCATCATATATTACGTTTTAAATATATTCATTTTTTATTTAAACCTTAATTCTTTTATTTTTATTTGCGATTATTTTTATTGGTCTTTTCACGATACTCATGTTTTTCTTAATTCGAGTTTTAGAGGGTTCGGCTTTTTTAACTGGTCGATATAATTGAGAATCTTTGGATGTTGAAAATCGTTTTAGTTCTAACTTTTTAGTGTTAGCTGATAATCTAACACAGTGAAACGATTGAGTTCCAGGCACTGTTTTCGCTGAATCTAGCCTTTGTCTTAATATAATGATGAAAAAGATTCTGAAAATTATGTTTATTTTTAAAATGTTGTGCAGCTCCATCAGTAAAGTAAATGATTTTTTTAACGAAATCAAAAGATTTTTTAAGGTAATCGATTATAATTTCTTGAATTAGGTAAACTGCCACAGTATCATGAATTAAGTTGTCTGAAAAAACCGCCATACTTTTGTGTTCAATTTTAGAATCTAAACCTTTGTAGTAAATAACTATTGTTGCCAAACTACATTGATTATTATTATTATAGTGGAATGATTGTGCCGCATCTTGTGCAATAAACGCATAGTTTTCCGAAAAATCTAGGGAAATTAAAAATTCTCCTTCGCTTAAGGATTCTCGTAAGATTTGAAAATAAGATGACTGCTGTTTGGAAATGAAAGAATGAGTTTTGAGTTTATGTAAAAGAGGAAAAAAGATATCAGTAAATAAAGAACTCGAAACAATTTAAGTTTGCAATGTTGATCTATCAATAGTTTTCTACATTTGAAATTTTATTTCATTAACCCCAGACCTTTCAAGAAATAGTTCAAGTTCCGTTTTTAGAGGTTATAAGGCGTCAAAAAAGGTTGGTACGACTTACTTTGCACCATGCACAACCATTTTACGTTAGTGGTATACAAGTGATGAGTAGTTTTGCCAACCTTACAACTTATTGTAGAAAGTTTATTTATGGAAAAAAATAAAATAAAACTTTTTGTCGATTTTCAAAAAAAGAAGTCTGTCAGGCGCTCGCAAATGCTACGGCGAGCATATGTGTAAAATTTCAGACAGATCCGATGTATATTCGAGCTTATATCCACTTTTTAGATAAAAAATTTCACTTGAAAGTGGATAACTCGATGACAGTTATCATTTCAGTTCTGAAACTTTGACACAATCATTATCAAAGAATTTCCGAGCGCCTGAAGGAGCATTTTTTCATAAAAATTATTGTTAATTTAATTATTATTTAATATATAGTATGTTACCGACGTATAGGTAACGTAGGGATTTTCACTTGAGTATCACATGGCCTCAATTAACTTCTACGCGTTAATTAAAAATTAATGTTACATATGATCCGTGAATAATTTTCGATTGTTTATTTAATCTTATCTCATGACCTAAATTATTACTAGTACACAAACAATTCGTCCTCTTTTTTTTATCGAGTTAAATAAAGCGCAATCCATTAATTTGCTTTTTTTCTCTCTACTAACTAAATTTATTTAACAACTTTTACTGTGTTACGGGGCTATCTGAATAATAAACGAATTGGCTTCTAAAATAATTTTCGGTACAACTTTATACTTATCTGCTTGTTTTGAACCATTGTATCAATGATAGTCAAATAATTTCGAATATTCAAGCTCAAAAAATTTATAAAATTCTAATTCTTAGTAAAAAGTAAACAATTGAACGCACTGTGGAAAATATTTTAAATGAAGCCCCACAATTCGAATCACAATACTGTATTACAGTGTGGGTAGAAAATTTAACGGTAGCTGAATTGATTAGATATTTAAGATATAGGCAATTTAATCTCAAATATCCTTTGACGATTTCTTGTTCTTTCGAACTGCATGCGTATAATTCAATAGATAGGTAGTTGTGAAATAAATCACTCAAGATCCTTCCAAGCAGACATTTTTTATTAGTGAATTTTTTCCTAACGTTTCGGAAACATTTTAAGTTTCCCTCTTCAGAGACTAAAGTAACAAAATTAAAATAACAATTTATCATTGAACAATTTTTTCAATGTTAACATAACCAAATCTCACACAACTTTATCTTACCTCAGAAGATTAACTCGTTTTATTCGTGCATAAAAATATTGCACGTTGTCAAAATTGCAACAAATAGCCGACTGTAATACATCGCACTGTTCATAATTGAAAAAATCAAGACAGAGGTAAGGCGCTTTCGCCTGGGTGGTAACCTTCAAGCGTCAAAGTAACATTCAAACGCGACGGTGCTACGACACGTGTATTTATACTCTAATTTCAGTTGGTGGGAAGGGCATGACAACGGCTTCTTAGTGCTCTCATACACTTTTTTTTTCTACAAAAGAGTTTATCTCTAGTTTTCGTTCATTGGTTAATAATGTCAATTTTTGTTTTAAAATCGCTTTTTAACTTGATAGTGTCATTGATTCTATTCATCTTGTTGTTTCTATTATAAATATGTAAAATTTCGGAAAACAATAATTTTCTTTTCCTACTTTCATTGTCTAAAATTTTGATATTGTCTAAATTTATCTTATGTTTTGCGGCATGTATATGTTCGACCAGACCTGATTTTTTATTATCATTTTTTATACAGAGTTTATGTTCATAAATACGCTTTTTGAGTTTCTTACTAGTTTGGCCAATGTACGATGTCTTTCAATCATTACAGCTTATCTTGTAAACTACATTATTTATAAACATTTTATTTATTGTATCTTTTCCTAATGTAACATATTTGGTAATCTTATGAATTGGTTTATTTATGACTTTATAGTTATGTCTAGATAAAATATTTTTTAGTTTGAAACTAAGATCTTTAGTATACGGTAAAACAACAAACTTTTTCCTTTTTTGACTCTAAACTCTGAATTACAAGGTTCAACGAGAAATCACACATAGACAATAGTTTTGATTTAATCCAAAAATTAAAAAACATTAAAATTCCAGATGGATACACCCTTGTTTCACTAGACGTAGTTTATCTTTTCACAAATGTCTCGTTGAACCTTGTAATTCAGAGTTTAGAGAAACGTGCCTCAAATATTTTAAATAACTGTAAAATACCGTTCAGTGATATTATTAATAGTACAAAATTTTTGTTTGAAAATGTATTTTTTACCTTCAATGACAGATGTTACCAGCAAATTTTTGAGACACCGATGGGCTTCCCCATCTCTCCTTTTTTTGCTGATCTAGTGTTGGAAGATCTAGAAGTTTTTTGTTGGAATAAACTCAAAATTGATTTCAACATCATACCGATTTTTTATTTTCGGTATGTTGATGATTCGATTTCTTGCATTAAAAAAGATGATATCCATATAGTTAACAAAGTGTTCAATGAATTTGATTGCAATCTTAATTTCACTTATGAAATAGAGAATAACAACAGTATTCATTTTTTGGATGTTTCTCTTGTTAAAGAAAACGGCAATATTATCACTGATTGGTATTGTAAACTAATGTCCTCGAATAGAACATTGAATTATTATAGCAACCACCCAGTATCATTAAAAAAGAATATAGTTTTTAACTTAATAGATAGGGCTATTCTGTTATCAGACAAGTGTTTCCACAACAAAAATATATCACGGGTCACATACATACTTATTGAGAATTCATATCCACCGGTCTTTATCAAAAATTCACAAAAGCCAGACTTTTCAAAATCAAAAATTCAAATAATACCAATAACAGACCAGTACACACCAACGATTATAACTTAAAAGTGTCATTACCGTTTCATTCAAATTTTTATAATAACTGCAAAAAATTATTTAAAAAATATAACATTCAAATTATTCCGTCTATAATCAATAAACTAAACAAATTAGTTGTTCTTGATAAAGACAAAACCAATAAACTTGAACAAACGAATATAGTTTATGAATTCTCATGTAAAGACTGTGATGCTCGGTATATAGGTGAGACAAAACGTGCTTTAAATAAATAACATCGTAAGAATAAGAATGAAAAGGCAGTTGTATATACACACAAAAATACATATAAACATGAATTCGACTTTGAGTCAGTTAAGATAAAAGACATAGAAAGCGATTATCAAAAAAGAGTTATCTCCGAAATGTTATTCATTAATAGCACACCTAATACAATTAACAAAAAAGAAGATACACTGAATCTTAACAGAGAATATAAATTTATGTTTTACTCGTTACGTAGATAATAATTTATATCTACCACAGTTTTCTCTCTCTATTATTGTTTTTGTTTTTGTTTACGGTCGGTGCAACCACACTACTATATAAGCTCTGCGTTAATATATATTTATACACATCTCTTGACGAATCTCTGCGAGATAAACAAGGTAATAATTGTTGCTAACCTTTATTGTAATTTGGATGTATTTTGACGATCCAGTGTAATTTTTATAATTTTCTGTTATATCTTTTAAATAAAGCCTGAAAAGGTAGACAAATCCGTCGACGCAACGTCTCAAATATTTAACATCTTGGGAGATTTATTTTCTTCCTCGCTCCCAACGGATCTAGTCAGAATTGACTAAAAACATTATCAACATTTCTGCAATGGGGAGTTTTTTCACACGATTTTTCGTGAATACGATTAACAACTTACCTGTTCACAATGTTAGTGTCAATAAATTTTTTTGGGTAACCATTGTTTAAAAATAATTCTGAGACTATATTAGATTTAAGTTATGCCAATTATCAAATTTACTCATGGATAAACTGTTAAAAATTGAAATGTCTGATGGTGACTCTAAAAAAAGTAGGCTAATAAAAGAAAAAACTGTACTGTTTAATACTCTTAGAAAAACAGAAAACTTAAGAATAATGAAACCGTAGTAAAACATTTGAAAGAAAGTATGCAAAATTAAATTAAAAAATGGCAAGAAATTCGTAATAACAAGTTCGACAAAATATACTTCTTAAAATATAAGCAACGCTTTGATGGAGCAAGTATACATACGTCTTAAAGTTCGATAACCTCAGATATAAACACTCAGTCCTCGATAGACACAGAAAAAGATCCTTGGTTTATAAATTTAACAAATATACATATTCCGATAAATGTTCGTCACATTGTAAGGATAGGTAAAGATTTTAATTTTACTTGTAATCCTGATAGAAACACGTTGTTTGAAGTCCTTAAAGCGGTAGATTTTTATGTACATTTGGGTGACAAAGACACTGAAAAAAGACTTGTAGATAACTTAACCACTACTGCTAATATGTTTACAAAAAGAATACAGCATACTTCACATGTAGAACAACAAATAATGCATAACATTTACGCTACTGAAACGTTTATAAAAAATAACAAAAACATCCTCTTTACCAAAGCTGATAAAGGCCATGTGACGATTGCTATCGAAAAACAAGAATACATGTTGAAAGTCACAGAGGTTCTATCAGACTAAAAATATTATTGGGTGTTGGAATTAATTCGTAGTGTTTTACAAGAGATGGCACAAGTAGTACACTATATCGTTGTTACCTACAGTAATGTATACATCGTAAACAGCTAACATAGGTCGCCATTTGCCGTACATAACCTTTTTTCAAATCATAAATAACAACACTTTATAATTTATTGAATATGTCAAAATTTGTGCCGAATAAAGTGTTTTTGAGGGGAGTTTTGTTTCATTTCTTTAGTATGAACAAAAGTGCAGCTGAAGCTCATCGTACTTTAGTGGAAGTGTACATTGAATATGTTCTAACTGAGCAAACGTGTCGGAAGTGGTTTGTACGTTTTAAAGCTGGTGATTTCGACTTGGATGACAAGGAGCGACCTGGTCAGACAAAAAAATTTGAAGATAATGATTTGGAGGCATTGCTCAATGAAGACTCATGTCAAACACTTAAGGAATTATCTACGTCATTGGGAGTTGACTTATCAACAGTGGGAAAACGTCTTAAAATTTTGGGCATGATCCAGAAGAAAGGACATTGGGTCCCACGTGAATTGAAACCAAGGGATATTGAGAGACGTTTTTCACGTGCGAACTGCTGCTCCAACTGCAGAAAAGAAAAGGTTTTTTGCATCGAATTGTTACCGGTGATGAAAAGTGGATCCATTATGATAATCCGAAGCGCAAAAAGTCATGGGTTCAGCCCGGCGAACCATCAACGTCAGTGGCAAAGCCCAATATCCATGGGTCAAAGCTCCTGCTCTGTATTTGGTGGGACCAGAGGGGTGTCATTTACTACGAACTCCTAAAACCGCATGAAACCGTAACTGGGGATCTCTACAGACTGCAACTGATGCACTTGAGCCGTGCATTGAAAGAAAAACGGTCGGAATACCCCGAAAGACACGAAAAAGTCATTTTGCTGCACGACAATGCTCGTCCACATGTTACAAAACCGGTAAAAACATACCTGGAAACACTTAAATGGAAGTGCTACCGCACCTGCGGTGCTCCTAGCGACTACCACTTGTTTCGATCAATGGCTCATAGCTTGTGTGAGCAGAAGCTTGCATCTTATGAAGATTGTAAAAAAATGGGTCGGTTCGTGGATTTCATCTAAAGACGAAGAGTTCTTCCGACGCGGTATTTATTTACTGCCCGAAAGATGGTCAAAAGTAGTAGAAAGCGATGGGCAATACTTTAATGTATTTTTTGATTTTCATATGAAATAAATAATATTTTTTCATTAAAAAACGCTACGAATTAATTCCAACACCCAATATAAAAAAATTGATCGCGACCATTTGCCTACGTTGTTAAATTCAACTAAAAATTTGAGAAAAAAAATGGAAAGTTCTCGGTGCCAATGATATGAATTCGGGTTTTTATGTTTTAAATGAGAGTATTGATAGTACGAATGTCTCACGAGCATATGGCTTAATTAAAATCCACAAAATAGGTTTCCTAGTACGTATTATTGTGTCCACTATCAATTCTCCAACCCACACACTCGATAAAGCAATATCAACCTTTTTTAATAAATATCTACCTAAACCGAAAGCGTCATTAAAAAATAGTTTTGATCTTATCGATAAATTAAATAATATACATATACCAAATAATTATTGTCTGGCTTTATTTGATGTTATTTCATTATTTACAAAGATTAACCTGGATTTATTATTAACCGGCATTAAAAACAAATGGAAATATTTAAAAAATAGGACCAATCTAACTTTACGTGAATTTTCTGATGGTGTAATATTTTTATGTAATAACACTTATTTCACCTTCGACAACAAATTCTATAAACAAATGCATGTTGCGCCCATGGGAGCCCATTCGAGTCCGTGGTGTGGGGAATTAGCCCTAGAGTGTTTGGAGAATCATTGTCTCGAGTTGTTGAAATCGGAAATCATTTTCTATAAAAGATATGTGGATAATTGTTTATTAATTGTGAAGGATGATGCGATAGAAAAATGTTTGAACAGTTTTAACAACGATAATGATTATTTAAAGTTTACAGTTGAAAAAGAAAATTTGATAGTCATCTCAATTAATTTTTTGGATATTTCTATTTCACGCAAAGATAACCAAATAATCACAAACTAGTACATGAAAGAAACATACTCAGCAAGGTTCATACATTTCAATTCGCACCATCCAATTGCACAAAAAAGGCGATTGTTTATAATTTAGTATACAGAGCGATAAAGTTATCACATGTGCAATTTTACCAAAACAATTTGACTATAATTTCAGAATAACTTTTAAATAATGGTTATCCAAAAAAATTTATTGACACTAACATTGCGAACAGACTATTTTTCATTAACAATATTCAACACACTCAACGGGAAAAAAATAACGATACACTTTCCGTCGATAAAAGTCAACAAAGGAAAAAGTTTTGTACTATTAATAATATCACTGAACGGTATTTTACAGTTATTTAAAATATTTGAGGCACGTTTCTCTAAACTCTGAATTACAAGGTTCAACGAGACATTTGTGAAAAGATAAACTACGTCTACTGAAACAAGGGTGTATCCATCTGGAATTTTAATGTTTTTTAATTTTTGGATTAAATCAAAACTATTGTCTATGTGTGATTTCTCGTTGAACCTTGTAATTCAGAGTTTAGAGTCAAAAAAGGAAAAAGTTTGTTGTTTTATCGTATACTAAAGACCTTAGTTTCAAACTAAATAATATTTTATCTAGACATAACTATAAAGTCATAAACATACCAATTCATAAGTTTACCAAATATGTTACATTAGGAAAAGATACAATAAATAAAATGTCTAGAAATAATGTAGTTTACAAGATAAGCTGTAATGATTGTAAGACATCGTACATTAATCAAACTAGTAAGAAACTCAAAAAGCGTATTTATGAACATAAACTTTGTATAAAAAATGATGATAAAAAATCAGCTCTGGTCGAACATATACATGCCGCAAATCATAAGATAAATTTAGACAATATCAAAATTTTAGACAATGAAAATAGGAAAAGAAAATTATTATTTTCCGAAATTTAACATATTTATAATACAAACAACAATATGAATAGAATCAATGACACTATCAAGTTAAAAAGCGATTTTAAAACAAAAATTTACATTATTAATCAATCAACGAAAACTAGAGATAAACTCTTTTGTAGAAAAAAGAAATGTACGAGAGCACTGAGAAGCCGTTGTCATGCCCTCCCCACCAACTGAAACACCTGTCGTAGCACCGTCGTGTTACTTTGAATGTTACTTTGACGCTCGAAGGTTACCACCCAGGCAAAAGCGCCTTACCTCTGTCTTGATTGTTTCAATCATGGACAGTGCAATGTATTACGGTCGGCTATTTGTTGCAATTTTGACAACGTGCAATATTTTTATGCACGAATAAAACGAGTTAATCTTTTGTGGTGAGATAAAGTTGTGTGACATTTGTTTACGTTAACATTGAAAAAATTGTTCAATGATAAATTATTTTAATTTTGTTGCTTTAGTCTCTGAAGAGGGAAACTTAAAATGTTTCCGAAAAGTTAGGAAAAATTTCACTAATAAAAAATGTCTGCTTGGAAGGATCTTGAGTGATTTATTTCACAACTGCCTATCCATCAAATATCCTCTATTTCCTTAAAAAATGATGTCTCTTCTATTCAGTGTCACATTGCAAATATTTATGATACGAAAACGAGCAAAAAAGATTATAAAAATTAAAGCTAAAAGCTAAAATTTAAGCCCTGATTCGTTAAAAAATATTGATTTTTTAGGAAGTTACAAGCAATCAAATATAGCGTAAGAAAATGGTTAATTATTTGTCTTCATTTTAACCGATTAAATGGATCGTATTTTTAATCATTTTCGTACGTTATCTTTGATTGCTTGTAACTTCCAGAAAAATCAATATTTTTTAACGAATTAGGGCTTAAATTTTAGCTTTACTGTCTATTTTTAATCTTTTTTATTCGTTTTCGTAACATAAATATTTGCAATGTGACACTCAATAGAAGAGACATCATTTTTTAACGAAATAGAGAATATATGAGATTAATTGTCCATATCTCAAGAAAAAGGGTCCATTGAATGAAATTGTCAGTACTGGGCATCATTTTTAGGTACCAGAAATCGACTCTCCAATGCCCGCTAAAATCCGTTTACCGCAGGTTAGACCCTCTCCTTGTTAGTGTAGACGGAAAAATAGAAGACTTAACAGATAGGTTAGCGAGATTTGTAGCGATGAAACGGGGATATGACGAAGTTCCATGGGATTTCACAGATCAGAATTTTTACTTGCTTTTAGTTTTCGCAAAGATTACAAACTGTAATTGGCGAAAAAACTCGTGTTTCGAATGAGTCACAACGAAGTGATAATGAACCCCAGGTGAATGTCTCGCGACAATCGGGCGAGGTGACAAGCTCACCAACGGTGGTGAGAAATTTCCCAATGCGGCAGCAAGAGCACCGCCTTATAGATTTCAATTCGAAAGCTACAGTACCGCCCGTATGTAATTCTGAGCAGCCGACGCAAAGGTCGCGCGCATGATGATACGAGGCGAGATGGGGGGATTAAAGACGTAATCAGAGCCTATAATAGAAAATAGAAATCTGAACAATTGGGATAATTTTAACAATAGGGCCTTAACTGGTAATGCACCTCCTTTCGTGCCCAGGCTTAATTTCGCGCTTTCATCGACAGCTAGGGCAAATACTGAAACGCACGCGCGGACGCGTTTCGAACACTAGTTAAATAATTTAACTTATGGCTTAAAATTGAGTAGGATCGATAGCAGCGATCGGGTACCGAACATAAACGAACGTACACGCCACCTTTTTCTTTAGCAGGACTGTCGACATGTGACTCGACTTTTCTGACTCAAGTACGAAAGAAAATTTCTATGCCGCATAGAGGAATGTAGGAACGGTACAGGAGTGACAGACTCTGATCTGTTAGAAGCTTTATCTGATTTATGGGAGGGGATGGCCGCAAAATGGGCGCGTCTCGAAAAACATAAATGGCAATCGTGGAATGATTTCTTTACGAACATTACGGCGATCCACATTACCAAATCCGCATACAATAGGAAGCGCAAGTGCGGACACAAGGAGAAAGTGAACCGACAATTAATTTGATTACAAATTATCGACATATTTTGAAGTACCTATATCCGCAACCGCCACTCGAGGATCAAGTCTCGATGACTTATAATTATCTGTCATCGATCTATAGGGGGATAAAATTAATAGACGCTCGATACATACGTTCCGCGATTTGAAATTACTGGAGAAAGAGTTTGAGGCTGCATCTCTGGCGAAAAGAGAGTATAAACTCGCGTTCGAGTTGAAGAAATCCACGATAACTAACGAAGGGAGCCGGGGAAGACAAAACTCAAACAGCGTCTCGGCTATGAATGAAAGAGCCTCAGCAAAATCGACCCCTGGTGACAGATCAAGATGGAACACACAAAAACTTAAGGAGAAAGGTAACATCAATTCAACGCCAACACGTCCCGATAATATACCAGACGGAGCTGAAGGAGGACAGACGAAGCAATGAAAATCTCGAGGAGCAAAGGCAAAAGCGGATATCCACTGCTTCAATTGCCAAGATCTCGGTCACTGGGCTCGTGAGTCCCCATCCGAGAAGAGACTCAGGACAGGTCAAGAAAACAAAATTTCTACTTGGGTGAAGAAAGAGAAGAGCGATCTTCGCGAAGAAAAGCCTTCGGAAAACTGAGAAAGCGGGGCCAGAGGGAGACGAAGAGCCTCGCTATCAATACAACAAAGTCTCCAGTTGAAAACAAATTTTTGTTTACTAAACCCGTGGAGAATTTAATGGATTTCTCTTGCGACGTGAATCCCGAAGATCAAACTGACGTCATGAAAGCTAACAAGAAAAATTTACCTCGAGGAGAAGAAACAAACAGTGCGGTACCGGGAAACATCAACCTCACAGAAAAGCGAATTAGTCAACTATCGCAATAGGAATCGAAACTAGCGGAGGAACTCTCTTCAGAAAGTGAGGAGAAAATTTTAACAAAAGAAGCGGAACCAGACACCAGATATAAGATGGGCGGGATCACAAAGTTTGGAAAGTTTCGAAATGTTGTTGAGTTTTGCCAGAAATAGAAAGAGATAGGCGATTTTCATAAATGTGGAGGTATCGGGGATACCTGCCGTCACCTTGGTAGACTCAGGCGCGTCGAGTCCAAAGTTCACGGATAGGTTCGGAGACCGGGTTTTCAAGACACCTGTCTCACGAACTCTTACCTTAGCTAACAGATCACTCGAGAGAATTTCAGGACAAATTAGAGTCCCGGTTAGTATTTGTAGTACGAGTAACAAAATACGAAATGGCCATTCATCTCGTAAAAGCTTTGGTTTACGATTGTGTTTTGGAGATCGACGCACTCGAATTATTCGACGTCTCGATTAGTTTCTGGGAGCCCAGGTGGCGACAGAAAAATGGTACGTGTATGCCTTTTGACGGGGTCGGAAGGGGCACGTACTCGGACGATGAATCAGTAGCTGGGATATGCGAACTGAACGAGACACAAAAAGACAGATTACAGAGACTGTTAGACGAACTAGTACCTAGCGGCAAACCGAAACTAGGGTTAACACATCTCACGAAGCATGTGATCAACGTTCAGGGTGCGAAGCCCATTAAGCAACGATCAACTATCCCGTATCTTCTAAGGTGCGCGAGGAAATGTATCAAATAATGGATCAATTGCTAGAAGAAGGGATAATAGAACCGTCGAGTCGCGTTGTAATGCACTCAAAATGTAACGGAACGCATCTCCCGTGTATCGATTTTCGAAAAATTAACGTATTAACGAAAAAGGACGCATATCCGATCCCG
Organism: Torymus aiolomorphi; assembly: GCA_036365515.1. Classification (NCBI taxonomy): domain Eukaryota; kingdom Metazoa; phylum Arthropoda; class Insecta; order Hymenoptera; family Torymidae; genus Torymus; species Torymus aiolomorphi. The sequence goes on from CM070874.1 coordinate 181,001,037, forward strand.
AACATGAATGAAATCTTAAATAAACTAAGGAACACGCGATACATCAGTACTCTAGATCTAAGTCAAGCGTACTTTCAAGTACCGCTTAAAGAAAGTAGTAAAGAGTACACCGCGTTCACGATACCCGGTCACGGTTTATACCAATTTACACGACTACCCTTCGGACTGAGCAACAGCCCTGCAACGTTTCAGAGACTAATGGTTGGAACTATAACGCCAGAAATGGATGGCAGAATATATTGTTATTTAGATGATATAGAAAAGAGCTGAGTTTCTGTAACGTTCGAGGAGCATTTACACTGGCTCCGTATCGTGGTCATGCGGCTAAAACAAGCGAATTTAACTATGAATCGGGAGAAATCGATTTTTGGCTATACCGAGGTAAAGTATCTGGGATACAGCGTGAATTTTAGCGGTTTACAGCCAGATTCGGCTAAAGTGCAAGCTATTAAAAACTATCCGATTCCGTAAACCTTTCGGCAACTCCATAGATTCACCAGGATGGCGTCGTGGTACCGCCACTTTATCAATAACTTCGCGAAATATCCGTGCCTCTAAATGAAATAACGCAGAAGAGCAGGCGCTGGAAGTGAAAAAAGGAGTAGAAGAAGCAAATGGACTCCTTGAAAGAGGCAGATACAAGTGTAAGACGGGCACGAGGGCATAATAGTCTGCGCGAGCTGGAACTTGTATAAAGCCGAACTTAACTATACCGTAACCGAATGGGAATGTCTTGCGGTAGTCTCTGGACTATACGAAAGTATCGCGAATATTTAGAGGACTACCACTTTACAGTAGTTACCGATCATAGTAGCTTAGGATGGATGTACCCTGTAGGTAAAGTTGCGCGATGGGCGATGGAATTTACTCTGTATGATTTTGATGTACAACATCATAAATGTAGTCTCCATTATACAGGGTGTGTCAAAAGTTCCGGGACGGCCAGTTATCTCAGCGGGAATGCATTTTCGGAAAAAATGTTTCATACAAAAGATGTAGGATTTTTCCTTGGCTATCTGATGGTGACCTTGAATTTGACCTTGGGCTTGACCTTCAAGGTCATTTGAAGGTCAAGTCGAATTTTTTAAATGGGAAGCCCCCTTTTTTATTGCGGAAATCGAAAGAGGGAAAAATTCTCTTTCCACCGATATAAGATACATACGGGGTCAAATGTGATCTAGAGGTCGTTTCAAGGTCAAGTCGGTAAAATGAGGTCAAATTGATCTTTGGCAGTCCATAGCATGGAAACTAAGTGCGTTGGGAAAAAACTTTCCATACGAAAGTTTCCGCAAATCGAATGGAGCATCTGATGGTGACCTTGAATTTGACCTTGGGCTTGACCTTCAAGGTCATTTGAATGTCAAGTCGAATTTTTTAAATGGGAACCCTCTTTTTGTTGCAGAAATGCGGGCCACGGACCCATGGGTTTTCGGGGTCGCTGAACCCGTATCTGGGGTCGGTTTGCCCCGTTGGATCGACCCAAGGTCGTTCCAAGGTCAAACTAGAAGGAATTGCAGAAGGTGCTTAAAACCACGGACCCATGGGTTTTCGGGGTCGCTGAACCCGTATCTGGGGTCGGTTTGTCCCGTTGGGTCGACCCAAGGTCGTTCCAAGGTCAAACCAGAAGAAATTGCAGAAGGTGCTTAAAACCACGGACCCATGGGTTTTCGGGGTCACTGAATCCGTATCTGGGGTCGGTTTGCCCCGTTGGGTCGACCCAAGGTCGTTCCAAGGTCAAACCAGAAGGAATTGCAGAAGGTGCTTGAAACCACGGACCCATGGGTTTTCGGGGTCGCTGAACCCGTATCTGGGGTCGGTTTGCCCCGTTGGGTCGACCCAAGATCGTTCCAAGGTCAGCGGTGATTAGCCAGGTCCCAGGTCTGGGTTTTGATCCAGAAACGTTTGCACAAAAAATGTTTTTTAACGCCCTGATACACGAAATTCGATGGGGTGTCCAGATGATCGGAGTATAAGAACGTTGACCTTCAAATGACCTTCGGCTCACTTTTAACCCCGTATGTATCTTACACCCCTGGAAAGGTAAGTTTTCCCGCATTTCTGCAACAAAAAGAGGGTTCCCATTCAAAAAATTCGACTTGACCTTTAAATGACCTTGAAAGTCAAGCCCAAGGTCAAATTCATGGTCACCATCAGATGCTCCATTCGATTTGCGGAAACTTTCGTATGGAAAGTTTTTTTCCAACGCCCTTAGTTTCCATGCTTTGGACTGCCCAAGATCAATTTGACCTCATTTTACCGACTTGACCTTGAAACGACCTCTAGATCACATTTGACCGCGTATGTGTCTTATATCGTTGGAAAGAGAATTTTTCCCTCTTTCGGTTTGCACAATAAAAAAGGAGGGTTCCCATTTAAAAAATTCGACTTGACCTTCAAATGACCTTGAAGGTCAAGCCCAAGGTCAAATTCAAGGTCACCATCAGATAGCCAGGGAAAAATCCTACATCTTTTGCATGAAACATTTTTTCCGAAAATGCATTCCCGCTGAGATAACTGGCCGTCCCGGAACTTTTGACACACCCTGTATACCAGATACATTGTCGCGTATGTTTCAAGATAAGTCCGAAAGTCCCAACGCGATCTTGGAATCAGATGTTACATGGTATGATAAAATAATTAAAGCAATAGAAATGCATCCGAAACTTTTTAAAAATTAGACAGTACATAAGAGGAGAATCTACTTTCACAATAAAGATCAAATACTTGACTCACTCGAAGTCGACGACTAAGACTCGTAGAAGTTAGTCCTATCCACAGAACTTAGATTAAAAGCGCTATGCGAATGCCACGACCAACCACAAATGGGACACTTAGGAATACATATAACTTACAAGCGATTGACACAAGACTATTACTGGTAAGGTATATGACAAGACACGTATTTCTCCGTCTGGACAGTACGTTAGAGAATGCGAAACGTGTCAGCAGGTTAAAGTCGATCAAAAGAAACCCGCTGGGTGAAAGTATTCTAGAAGAGCCATGGACTACAGTAGTCATGGACATTATAGGCCCGTAGCTACGGAGTAAAAATGGTGCAGTGTACACGTTAGTACTGCAAGATCTTTTTACAAAGTGGGTGGAAATAGTTCCGTTATGAAAAACCACGGGAAAACAGTCAAGAAAGCGGTTCAGGATACAATTCTGTGCAGATACGCCGCGCCGAAGGTACTAGTAACTGATAACGGTACGGAATTTGTAAAAAAGCTAATAGTAGAAGAAGCCGAACAATATAAAATTTTACACACAACGGCACCGCACTATCATGCACAGGCAAATCCTGTTGAACACGCGAATCGAACTTTAAAATAAATTATAATAGCTTACCTTGATAGCGATCACCAGCTCTGGGATGAACACCTTCTCGACTTTCGGTAGGCGACAAATATCGCGGAACAATCCCCAACAAAAACGGCACCCGCATTTTCTAATTTTGGGAGGAAGTTAAAATTACCGAATACCATCGAGATAGAAGAAAATTCTAGCGTTCCGATTGAGAAAATGTTCATCGAGCAATAAAAAAATCGCGTATCGAGACTGCATGTCCTGCACGACCTTGTATCGAAATTTCAATTCAAAGCGTCCGAAAAACAGGCCAAATATTATCGTGCTACCAGATGAGAGGTTAAATTTAATATTGGCGACTTAGTTTTGAAACTGAAGAAAATACTTTCGTCAGCTGTGAATTCTGTAGCAGCAAAGTTAGCCAAGAAATTTGACGGTCCCTATTATATTTGTAAATTACGTTCACCTGCAGTTGTGGAACTCGAGACGCTGGACGGAAAGAAGGTCGGCAAGGCTCACATCAACGACCTGAAGCTCAAAGTATGTAAGCAAAACCACTCACATATTCCCTCCGATCCTCCCACAGATGAGCCAGTACCGAGCAAGAGTTACGACGAGACCGCGGGAACGATCTCACACTTGGAGGCCAGTCTGCGCCTCGCCCAAGTGAATGGGCTAGAAGGGGGCGACCACCAAATGGCCTCGATATGGTGGTCCCGCTCAGTAGGAGCCCAATGGGAGGCCAGTCTCCAAACTCTAGTACGAGAAGACCGGATGGCGTCAGAACAGGCGACTAACCCACGGCCCAGTCAGAAAAACCTGGAGGCGAAGGCATGAAGATGGAGGTCGAGGAGTTAAAGGAGCTCCGCCAAGCCATGACTAAGGCTAATGAAGCCCTGTGGGCGGGGTGGTCCTGGAAGAAGGAGGACCAGATACCAGAACCAACAACACCAGTGGTCGCCTCCCTCATCATTGAGCAGAAAAGCGCCTTCGCATTAACTCTGAACTAGACTCTATTGACAGTCAGCCACAAGGCAGAGTTCGAGAAAATGTTGGTGGACGTTGGTCGATTACCGACCGAACAAGATCGGGAGTTACGCCCACCGTCCTTACGAATCCCCAGTCCAAAACCGGCATCACCCTGCTTTCAAATGACAAACGACACCCGTGAGAACCACCCCCTCAGGGACTGTACGCTGTGTGTGGGGAGCCGCCGGTTCTGGTTTGGCTGTGGGAGACGAGACACGACCAAACGGACCTGCCTAAAATGTTGCGTGGACTGGAAACGGGGCGTGAGAGAGTACTGGATGAAGAGCATACCCCTGCCAAAACAATAAAAACAAGTGATTCGGAAAATGTAGCATAATAAAGAAAAATTGATAAATTAGATGGATTTAATAATTTACGATAACCTAACCTGAGAGCAGATCATCTGACCCCTCCTTTTTTTACATTATTAACGCCGATACCAAATCGTATTATACATATAAACATATCACATCATACCTTTTCTCATATTTGCATGCAATAATAGAATATTCCTCTTGGAGCGAATGAAACGAGAAGAATGAGACCAAGTTAAGAGTGGACGGAGAGTACCAACAAGGTACCGGAAGTCCTCATATATGGGATTCAATACGGCAGTAGAAGCCGGCTATTCTTTAAAATCCTATTTATTTCATTTTTTTCTCTTAATTGTGATACCGATATTTTTTTTCTCCACAAGAAAACTCACAGATATGAGTAATTCTCTAGAACTTTTAACTTTTACAGTACTGTACCATATCTTATGGTTCTCAGATATTTAGCTATCTAAGTCAAGCAAATATTTATAAAATCTACATCCAGTAACATTTTCCACTACATAGAACTCACTTTTAAACAAGGACAAGCTCAATGGACAATCGGAAAAGACCTAAATTTAGAAGTTTTGCATGCGTACCTTAGGAAATTTTTATCCTTATTACATCGTTAAAAAAAACTTTTATAAATGCTTTACTAACTTTTTAGGCTATTATCCCTTGTTTAGTATTCGAAAATATGTTGTCGGATTGAATGTGCCTAGCTTTAAAAAAAAAGTGCATAGCATCCTACTGAAAAAACTCACGTCAGATCTCAGGTGAGAACTCATATGAGATCTCATGTGAGATCTCACGCCAAAATCTCATCTGAAATTCTGGTCCGCGAGCTGCTAAAATCCCTTTAGTAATAAAAAATCAGTGTCCAGGAATTAGGAGTCGCCTATTAGATTACGCCACCGCCTAGATAAGTTCAAAAATCTATGTTTTGAAGCGATTTAGCCATTTTTTACACTTTTAGAAATTTTACACGTGAGATCTCACGTGAGTACTCACCTGAAATTTCACGTGAGAAATTTGAAACATGAGATTCCATGTGTAAAATTTCTAAAGATGTAAAAAATGGCTAAAACGCTTCAAACGTAGATTTTTGAACTTATCTGGGGGGTGGCCGTAACCTAATAGGCGATTCCTAATTCCCAGACTCTGATTTTTTATCATTGAAGGAATTTTAGCAGCTCGCGGACCAGAATTTCAGATGAGATCTCACGTGAGTTTTTTCAGTAGGGCATTATCTCTGCGACGCTGTATTTTCGTAAAAATAAAAAATAAACTTTATCTGTCGATTAAAGAAAAATTTTTCTGTTTTTTCAACTTTCTGAGGCCTAAATTACTCGTCTTGGAAAGACGAACAAAATGTGGCTTTGGTTATAAGTGTGCCTCTTATGGAAAGTGAATTATGATCTTCTAAATCAAACGATGTCGATGCGCCCCTCGCCTAAAATATTATCATGTTTTGGTGGCACACATAAACAACGGTAAATAGGCCTAATTTGAGTATTGCTCTTTTTTCTACATTCATTTTCTTGAACTAATTCATGGGGTGTCTACCGAAATTCTGATTTATTTAAAAAAAAATCAAAAAGAATGTGATTGTAAGGCAGTTTTACATGCATTCACTCACGCTTATTCGTACGTGCATAAGCATACAATATTAAAAAACTATGTTTAAAAGTGCGAAGCACGCCCTTTTTATTGTTATTTGGGGTACCTAGAACAGAAAAAATGAGTTTTGTGAATGTACCTCAACACTAAATTTTGAAATTTCTATTTAGCTAAAAGCTAAAAATTCCAGAGAAATACTCATATAACTCTCCCGAAGCTATTTTGCGGCCATACCTTCGGACTTCTGCGAAATCCTAGGTTCGGTTTAAGGAGGGAAGAGTTATGAGAGAGTTATATACATAGTAGACGAGAGTCCAGCGAGGTGAAGCCAGGACTACATGTTGCGGCTATATGAATGTTTGTGCGTCGAGTATGTGTGAGTATCGGAACAATGCGCATCGCGTGAGACGCGCGAAGTACGAACGTTCCGTCAAATATGAAAAACAGAGTCGCCAGAGCCCGCATTTACAACAGCAGCTGGGAGTCGTCCATTCCTGAGGTGTGAAGCCGAGTCGCTCGAACGCCCCCGAGCCGGATAGGAGGCACGTCTCCAGGCAGGCAAATGCTGGCCATTAAATGGCCCTGGTGCAGCCATACCAAAAGCTTGCTACCGCTGCTATGGAAAAGTGCCGAGCCGAGATGTTGCTAATTATACCAGCTGGTTATGGCGAACTACGATTCGACAACAGGGCTACGATCACCGAACTTACGATCAAGTGAAGGGCACTCACTCTCTGTTGAACCGCAAGATCAGCTAGACGCGCGTTCAATAGTTTTTCCTCGAGACACTTAAATTAACGGTATTTATTGACGACGAGCCGCCATCTAACTTATTTTTTATTCTCTTACTACGCTTTTGGTTTCGTGAAGCTCGCCGAGATTACCGTGGTTAATCCCGAGTACCGCGTGTGTTACTGAGTGTATGAACGTGTCCGAGCCGAGGTTCCTGGTGGAGCCTTGTCGTCAGCGTCACCAGTGAGCGAAACTCCAAAAGGTATGAGATACTATTTGGCCTGCGCACGAAACCAATAAGATATTTGTATCGCATATTTCAATATGCCGGAAACTCACGTAATCGTACATTTGCTAGCCGGAACAGAAGTACTATATTTGATGTAAGTTCGGTTCGATAGTTGTATTCGAAGTAATGCTAATAAACCCTTATTTATGATTTTAAGTAATCTGTATCGTTTGTCTATTATTGGAATAATTGAGACAATAGGCAAAACTACTACATTACAATATATGTATGTGAGCTGTCAGCTGTTTAACTGTGATTACATTACACTGTTAAATTCTGCATGAAAATGAATGTATGTACGGGAAGCAAAATTACATCGTAGTACATTAAATTTAATGCAATGTAGATTAAATTTAATAAAATTTACATTAAGTTTAATGCAATTTACACTAAATTTCATGTACTGCGAGATAAAATTTTGCTTTCCGTACATTAAATTTAATAAAATTTGCATTAAATTTAATGTACTGCAATGAAATTTTGCTTCCAGTACATACATTAATTTTCATGCAGAATTTAACAGTGTAGTATTTGCAGACAAGCTATATATAGATACAAAAGGGAATATTAATATAGTAAATTGCTGTCAAATTTGGATGACCGAATGGTCACTTTACTAGAACAAAAGTGCAAAATTGTCACTAGATGATTCGACTCGTTTTCAAATTCCACAACATGGTTTATTATATTTTTATAATAAATCCCGCATGTAAATTTAATTATTTTTTTATCTGTATATTAATATAGCTAAAATAATGTTTTTTGATATTTTAAAACACATTTAGGTAAATGTTGTCCTATCAGAAGCCTATAAAAAAATTGGAAAAATAACAGCGTGGTCTAGAGCCTGGCTCTCGGATCCACATAAACATTGCGAGTCAGGAATCATGTTGACTCTTGCTAAGGAGGCTGCTAGATTGTAATGGTTAGCTCGACAGCGATTGATTGTTACTATGATTTCACGATCAAGTGTAGCTTTTGAGAACCAGGATTTAGAATTGTTCCCATAATAATATTGAAAGTATTCTTTTCCCTTTTCTGAGCTGATTTTTTTAAAGATTGCTTCAGTGTTTATTTTGAATTTTTTAAAATTTTTCACGGAAATCAGAAAAGGCAGTTTGATCTCGTTTCTAGTGATTCCTTTGTGGGATGGGATCCAAAAGAACTCGATATTTCTTGTGCTTTCTTTTTCAAATTTGGCTATTTTTTCTTTGATCTGGTATATGTAATTATTGGTTTTAATATTAGTTTCAGACGACTTAAGTTTTGACAAGGCACTAAGAGTCAGTGAAAACGAAAACGTTTCTATTGTAGATGTGTGATTGAGAGCAAAATCAAGTGCGTCATTTAACGCTATGACCTCTGCTGTGAAGATGGAGGCATGATCGTGAATGCGTTCTAGGGACAAGATTGGGCATTTGCAGTAGCAGCTAGTATCTATGGATTGGGTGTTGCTCATTTTCCTTCCATCGGTGTAAATAGCTATGGCATTTTTGGTGGATATAAATTCGTTTATGATTTGGTTCGGATCTTTTGCTTTTTGTAACTTGCACGCTAGGTTACAGTCGAAAGAAAATGGTTTTAACAAAACTTCATAATCGTGTAAATAGGGAGTATCGTGTTTTTGTGTGTCAATTAGATTTCTAAGGGAAATGAGATCGTACATACATTTTATAAGTAGTCAACTTCGTTTTTTATTTTTTTTGTGAGCCCCATAAAATGGAAGAGCAGCTTTACAAATTGGCAGACTTTGGTTCGTAAAATTTTTTAGCTAAGTGGAGCATAAGATTCTACTTCTGCCGTGTAGGTAATTGAGTTTGGATTGGCGCGCCACGTCGCTCGGGCACCTTTGGGCCCGACTCTACATGACTCAGGCGATTTCTCCGCTTCCTACCGTAACTGCCGCTATTTTTAGGAATTTCTGACCTTTACTTATGTTTTCATCTTATTCGTAACGTTAACACTCGTCTATGTTACACGTAATTGCGGTTTCAATTATTCTGTTATAAATTCGATAATACGCTGCAAATTAACTAACTATTCACTTTTGAAACACGGTCAGTAAATTCTAAGAAGCTTTATGAATAATGACTCTGTATCCTTTTTGCAATACTGATCTTTCTACGTTTTACAAATATTTTTCTATAATTACAATAATCTTTGATTTTATTAGTTTCCTAATTGAATCCCGCATTTTATATGTCCAAATGTATGAATTTCTATTTTCGTCCGCAACAATTGCAGATGAGATTATATCCAGAAAAATTTTGTATTTTTGAGAGGGGTTCGCATTGGAAAATTCGTTTTCATGAAACTTGGAGAAATTCTCAGTAAGTCCCTCTAAAACTCCAGATCAGTTAGTTCGAGTGGATTTTAATTTGAGAGATTTCTTGATGTATGAATTTTTATAGTGGAGAGGGTCGTAAGGATGGAAAAGTGATTTGATCCGTATGTGTCGTCGAATATAGTAGTTGATAAGTCGCTGGTTAGATTCATGGAAGAAATTACAAGATCAATGTTTGTCTTAGCACCACAGCTAGCATTAATTAGGGAAAAGTAGCAAAATTATGAATAAAAAGTTCCTTTTTATCTATGGAATTAAGAAAACGTTTACCGTTGGCGTCATCGGAGTTACAGTTCCAATACCAATGGCATGCCTTGAAGTCGCCTAGAAGGAGGCAGTGGCGGTTGTCTTCGATGTTGTTTACTAGTTCGTCCCAATCTCGTTGACTCATGTTGTTATGTGGGAGTCTATAGCAGGCAATGATGTCGAGTTGAGGAGAGATATTTTTTATTTTTATACCACAGATTTCAAAGTTGTTATTTGTAGAGTGAAGGTTAGGTAGTTCAACAGCATCAATACTGTTTTGACCGCTATTAAAATTCCACCTCCATTCGAATGTTTCCGATCTTTTCTTAGAATGTTAAAACCAAGTATTCTGAATTCTATATCTGTGTTAGTATTAGATGGTATCCATGTTTCTACACAAATAAAAATATGGGCTCTTGAGAGTATATTTGGGAGTTCATCTTTACGTTTGGAAATGCTCCGAGCATTCCAGAAGAGTATTTTTAACTCTGCTGTACATTTTGAGTATTTGTAATAAGCAATTTTTATACACTCTCATTGTCGGTATTGGTGGTCATTTCATCTATGGCGACTTCCATATCTGAGTGTTTTGATGTTGTTTTAGTGGATGGCTTATCAGTGATGAGAGCCATGTCTGTAGATTCAGATGTAGTTCTGCTGATTGGGTCTACTTGTTTTAATTTATTTTTCAGCCTTGTGAGCCTAGCTTTTATTTGAGAATTATTTATGAGTTGGTAAGTTAAGGGGTTATATCTGGTTGGAGCTCAAAAAAAAGGCCTTTTTTCATATTTTTTTTGAGCTCGTTTTTAAATTAGCATAAATAAATAATATATGAATCGGTTAAGCAACTCTTTTTTGGGAATATAAAAAAATTTTTTTATTGGTGAAAATTTACAAAATGGCGGCTATTTGTCAATAAATGTAAAGCAGTATTTGAAAAAGTATCTCTGCGGCACGCAGTAGAAGTCCTCTGGATCACCATCTGGAACAATAAAAAATTTTTTCATATATACATGAGTTTTGCGGTTGAAGTACACACGATTATATTTTTAGGAATTTTTTCGCAAAATGGCGGTTGTTCAAACAAAAAGTTGCGTTTTCGACGAAAAAAATCGACTTAAATTGTTTATAACTTTTTTAATTGTTTATCGATCGTTGAAATCGTGTGTACTTAAACAGATAATCTAATGAAGAAGCTACAGTTAAAATTTCAAATCAATCGGATGAAAACTCATCGAGTTTTACTGCGTGCCGATTTTGAAAACTTGGTTTTGAGATAAACGCACTTGAAATTTGAAAACTTTATAATTTTGTGAAATCGTAATGAGGGCCGTAATAATTTTTTTACCTTTACTCTGCTATCCCAGCACCATATAATTGTCCTTCTAAGGTCGTATATAGCATAGCATAGGTCTATAGCATAGTTTTGAAGTATATTCTCGGCGGTCGATAAATTATAAGCATATATATGACCGCGAGATTCAAAAATGCACCGTCAACGAAATAGACGAAATTTCTTCATTTTTCACCTCAGAATTGCTTTGGAAAAATTGATTTTTAAAATTTGTCTGAGTTTCTTTCATGTTTGGACATTATTGATCATAAATCTAGGGATGTTTTACCATACTTTAAGCCAATAAAAAAAAAATGGAAAAAAAAAAATTCCAACCAGATATAACCCCTTAAATCAATGATGGTAATCAGTTCTTCGGAGTTATTGTATTTTTTCAAAGAAACTTGGTATTCGCTGGGGCTGCTAAAACTGGTTTTGAGAAATTCTATGAATTGAGTGTGAGAGACCGTCAATTTATATCATGAATCTTGGAAGGTTTCTATAGCCAGTTGAAATGCGTCTTCTATAGAGACGGAGCTGTTGTTGATGACTGGATAGTTTCGTTTAACGCGTTTTCTTTTCTGGTGATATTGGTTAGTGATATAGTGCCACTTGGAACAGGGAAAGTGATGGATTTATAAGCTCTGTCATTCGGAGTTTCTTTGATCGATTCGAGGATCTATGTTCATGGATAGTGCATTTGGATCTGAAGGGAGATATGGATACGGGATTTAAATTTGAAGTTTGTTGTTGTGTTGTAGTATCAGTGATTACATTCGAAGGTTCTATTTGCGTGGTATTATTGGAATTGATACTAGGTGTGGTAGTTTTTGAACAGGGTTTGGAGATATGGCTGCTTTGTTCACAAACAAAGCAGGAAGCAGAGTCTGTAGATAAGTATGACCAGTTCGTCGTGTTGTCATAAATAATTGACATAATTTGTGGCAATAGTGGTTTGTCTTCTTCTGTTATGTAGAATTGCCTGCGAAATGTCATGATGTGGGATCTTCCTGGTTTGCTGAAACTTGCTCGGGATTCGTTGATGGGCTATAATACGTTGATACCTTTTTGTTTGAGGGTTTCGATGATAATTCCGTTAGAAATGATTGGCTTTGAAGTGTATTTGACATTGTTGACGTCGAGCAGATTTTCTAAGCCGTCTAAGTTTTCTGCGAATGACTTGGAAGTGAGTTATCTTGTTGGGTTTTGATGATTGGACCTCCACTGACGGAAGTCATTTTTGTCTTGGAGGTCTATCTATCGTTGCGGGAGCACCGCAATGGTAGAGCATTTCAAATTTATCACGAAACTATACAGAAGTGAGCATTCATAATGTTTAAAAACTTGAATAGTATGAACTCAATTATAAGTGACTCTACACTGAGTTAGACGAAGTATCGAAGTAGGAGTAAACACGTCTGCTCTCTTCGAGCGTTCAACTCGAACTCCTCCCCTACACATGTAACTTAAGAAAGTAACATAATATTGACCACATACATCGGATATGTCACTCTGAAGCTGAACGGTATTCCAACGATATGATTAATAATTTATTCGCAAATGGTTGATGTGATCTGGTGTAATAGACGGTATTCCATAACTATCAAAGTACAAACCATCGCATGATTTATTGACTTTATTGCATGCGTTCAGCGATGACGAAAAATTCCGAGAAAATCCTTACTTAGAAATAGCTTTTTTCAATATCATTTTCAAACTGCTACTGTTTCACCAGTATTTAAGGTTTTAAGCATTTAACAAATAATTTCACACAATTTTAAGTCCTCTTTCACGTCCTATATGTTATTTTGAAACAAATTAAAACATGCACGTTTTATGCACTTTTTAGAAAAATGTATTTCTCTTGAAAACCGCAATTTTTTTTGCTCAATTTTTTTGTGGGGATAGAGGACGAAAATATCTATCTATCGCTCGGGCACTGCTGCTCTCCCTGCGGTGAGGATAGCACCTTGCTGTCACCTAACCTAACCTTATCGATGCCCCGTACAATGCCGCGCAAATGGCGATCTTCTATCCTTATCACTTACCTGCAAGTGACCTCACATTCTTTAAGTAAGACAAAAAATCGCCATCTGGTGAGCTTGTTTTTATTTACTTACTCCCATTGCCGATGATCCCTGCGGATGATGCTCTACAGAGCTAGCTGCAGCTGCAAAATGGAGAGTGCAGTATTCGGAAATAGGGGAGACGCTTACTAGCAAATAATGAACGTGACTTGAAACGTTAAGATAAAATAAAATTTTATTCAAACCAAGAATGGAATTAACGCGCAGAGGGGTGCGTGCCCTGACAACAGCTAAACACAATACGCGGTCAGGCCGAGCCATTGCGCGATGCCAGCTGATGACGAAGCCGGCATAACCTCGTCACGAGGTTAGAAGAAGGCGCACGATGCCGGCATAACCTCTCCGTGATGTAGCACTGAACGTACGCACGCTTGCCGGTATGCAAGCGGCGGCGATAATTACAGCGCGGATATTTATTTGCGCGTGGCCGCTCGTACGTATTACCGACGCGGCAATTATAAAGAAGCGCGACTTACTTTCAGAGCTGGCCAGTTCGACGTAAACCTAATGGTCCAGCGTTGGACCAGCGATTATTTCAATTCGCATCACGCAGCTAACTTCATAGTGCACTGAGCAAATACCGCACCGCGCAGCTAACTTCAGAGCGTATAGGGGAGAGCACTCGAGCAGATACTATTGCAAAGAATATGACGGTTGCTGTGTTTAGTATTGTGTTTTACGTATCAACGTTTGGAGGTTATGTATATATTATACTCCAATTTAGAAGTAATTAGAAGTAAGAAGTTAATGTCATCCAGCTAAGTACAGGAATACATTGTAGCAATGATAGAGAGATAGTCAGATAAGTATAACTTATTATAATAATTATTTTGAGTATTTGAATAACTGTGAAAGCAACAAAATACTTTTACATAATGAAATACTCAATACATCTTTTGACGAATATAAAGTGTTTTTTAATAGATACTTTGTGTGTGTTACTTTTTATCACCTATTTTGATTTATTTTGAAGTGTTTGCAATACGTTCGTAGGTTGTAATTATTTTAACGAGTAAAAACGGACTCGAGACGAACCAATTTGTTTTGATGAATATATTTCACCAACGTTTCGAAAGTGTTTTTAACTTTCTTCATCGGGGCTGCAAAAGCATAGTTATAAAACATGTAGATTTATAAACAAAAAACAATATTAACACATATTAAGTTCGTCTAGTTTAAATTTCTCCTCATGAACGCAATGTCGCCAATTCACTATGAAATACAATTAGAGTTTTTAATAACATTAAGGAATTAAAATACAATACGTGTATAAAAGAATATTTGTTCAAAAATGCAGTACTGGTAAGAGCTTACAAAGTTTATGACGTTCTGCAAACATAGTCAATTTTGGAAATGCCCAACTGTATTAGGACAACTCCAAAATGGCACTAACAATAAATTAAAATTAAGGAGTAATGAATAACTGTTGGGATAGACAGAAAAGAGGTGGTGGGGGTCGGGAAAGGGAAATAGTGAGGGATAGCGGTTGCCTCGCTGACACCGGTGGATCAGGAGCGCAAGCGATGAGGAGTAGTGGACGAAATCCATACGATAAGAATACGGAGACTCTAGCGTATTAGGTGTGCCACCTCTCTAATCGCATGCTCACCTGATCCTACAGTACGAAACAAGACAGTAAAGTGATGGAGAAAAGAGGTTGTAAACACGTAGAAGGCAATTGTAAATGTTATGATTTTAGATGTGTTGCTTCTTGATAGTATCTATTGTCTTTTTATATGCGTTTTTTAAGAAATGGGTATCTTCCATATGGTTGAGTGTATTATTGTAGAAGTATATGTGCATCATCTCAGAGAAAGTGCGTTTAAAATAGTTCGGTTCTTTGTCTAGCATTCTGATCTTATCGAAATTTATGAAATGTCCTGTGTCCTGTGTATGGCCAGCGAGTGCAGAATTTTCAGAGCCTAATTTGACTGCTCTTTTATGTTCATACACACGTTTCGTTAATTTTCTTTTACTCATACCGATGTATGTGGCAGAGCAGTTATTGCAGTTGATCTTGTAAACGATCCTATTAGTGTTTAATAAATCGAGACGGTCCTTTCCTAGTCTTATCAAATGATTAAACTTGTTAATGGTTTTATATATAGGAATTATATTGTATGTACGGAGGATACGGTCAATTTTTGGAGTTAAATTCTTTATGTATGGGAGTATCATTTTTGTTTTAGAGACTATTGATTTAGTATTGTTGGCTGTGTTGTAAGTTGCGACGTTACTATTGTTTTTACGGATCTGGTCGAGTCTAATGCCAATATATTTTTTAATAATATCTGGAGGGTAATTGTTACATTGAAGGTAATGTGTGGTTGTTTTTAAGTTATTGACACCTTAAACTTTGGAGAAAAATTCAATTTTACGCTCCACCCAGATAGACGTACACTTTTTGAATATGTCCAAAATATAGAAATAAATATGCGAAACCTGGAAAAACACACGGAGAAAAACATAGAAATCTTTTGGCAGCCTTAAACAATTTTATACAGAAAGATAAAATCACACATATTAGTAAAATAGACAAAACAATAGAACATAATTTAAATAAAACTAAAGAATTTATCAAATTGAATCCTGAAATATTCATCACTAAAACCGATAAAGGGAACGTCACCGTCATCATGAACAAGAATGATTATCTTAACAAAGTAGAAGCTGCTCTCGCGGATAGAAATTATTACTCTATCATAAAAAAATCACCTTTAAGCAAATTACAGAACAATATTCTTCTCTTATCAAAGATTGGAACAATAAAGGGGTTTTCGATACAGACTCATGTTTTTCTCATGTATTACACGCAGATATTAAAAACACAAACCTGGCGAGAGCATATGCCCTTGTTAAGATCTATAAGAAAGACAATCCCATACGAATTATAGTTTCTGCAATTGGTAGTCCTACTTACGCTTTAGATAAAAGTTTATCATTAATTTTCACCAAATACTTTCCCCGGCCAAAATCAACAGTAAAAAGTAGCACTGAATTAAAAGAAATAGTAGATACCATAGACATCACGGACGCATTTGAGCTTTCCTCTTTTGACGTCGTTTCATTGTTTACAAACATCCCGTAGGATCTGATTATTCTTGCAATCTCAAAAAAATGGAAATACCTTAATAATAAAATAAACTTATCTAAAACAGAATTTTTGAAAGGAATTAAAATACTCCTTGATTCTACGTATTTACAGTTTAATAATAATTATTACAAACAGACTATGGGTGCACCGATGGGTTTTTGCACGAGCCCGTGGTTCGCCGATATTACTCTCGAACTTTTGGAAACCTCGTGTCTTAACAAATACAAAAGTGAAGTCTTACTGTACAAAAGATATGTAGATGACTGTATTCTTATTACTAAGAAAGATAAAACGAATGAAATCCTCACTACATTTAATAGTTATAATAGCCATTTGCAATTTACAATAGAATATGAACACAACAACAGCATAAACTTCCTTGATATGACACTTACAAAAACAGATGATAACAAAATAATCACCAATTGGTATAGAAAAAACACAGCCTCTGGGCGTTACATGAATTATTTTTCTCACCATCCACAGTCACAAAAAATAGCTATTATATACAACCTTGTCGACAAATCTATAAAACTCTCTCATCCACAGTTCCATATCGATAGCTTAAAAACAACCACACATTACCTTCAATGTAACAATTACCCTCCAGATATTATTAAAAAATATACATTAGACTCGACCAGATCCGTAAAAACAATAATAACATCGCAACTTACAACACAGCCAACAATACTAAACCAATAGTCTCTAAAACAAAAATGATACTGCCATACATAAAGAATTTAACTCCAAAAATTGACCGTATCCTCTGTACACACAATATAATTTCTATATATAATGCCATTAACAAGTTTAATCATTTGATAAGACTAGGAAAGGACCGTCTCAATTTATTAAACACTAATGGGATCGTTTACAAGATCAACTGCAATAACTGCTCTGCCACATACATCGGTATGAGTAAACGAAAATTAACGAAACGTGTGTACGAACATAAAAGAGCAGTCAAATTAGGCTCTGAAAATTCTGCACTCGCTGGCCATACACAGGTCACAGGACATTCCATAAATTTCGATAAGATCAGAATACTAGACAAAGAACCGAACTATTCTAAACGCACTTTTTCTGAGATGATGCACATACACTTCTACAATAATACACTCAACCATATGGAACATACCCATTTCTTAAAAAACGCATATAAAAAGACAATATCTATCAAGATACTATCAAGAAGCAACACATCTAAATTCATAACATTTACAATTGTCTTCTACGTGTTTACAACCTCTTTTCTCCATCACTTTACTGTCTTGTTTTGTACTGTAGGATCAGGTGAGCATGCGATTAGAGAGGTGACACACCTAATACGCTAGAGTCTCCGTATTCTTATCTTATGGATTTCGTCCACTACTCCTCATCGCTTGCGCTCCTGTTCCACCGGTGTGAGCGAGGCAACCGCTATCCCTCACTATTTCCCTTCCCCGACCCCCACCACCTCTTTCCTGTCTATTCCAACAGTTATTCATTACTCCTTAATTTTAATTTATCGTTAGTGCCATTTTAGAGTTGTCCTAATACAGTTGGGCATTTCCAAAATTGACTATGTTTATAGAACGTCATAAACTTTGTAAGTTCTTACCAGTACTTCATTTTTGAACAAATATTCTTTTATATACGTATTGTATTTTAATTCCTTAATGTTATTAAAAACTCTAATTGTATCTCATAGTGAATTGGCGACGTTGCGTTCATGAGGAGAAATTTAAACTCCTCGTAGACGAACTTAATATGTGTTAATATTGTTGTTATGGTATGTTTCTTATATATTATGTCTAATATTGTTTTTCGTTTATAAATCTACATGTTTTATAACTATGCTTTCGCAGCCCCGATGAAGAAAGTTAAAAACACTTTCGAAACGTTTGCGAAATATATTCATCAAAACAAATTGGTTCGTCTCGAGTCCGTTTTTTACTCCTTAAAATATTTTGATTTATGCAACATTAAAAATAATTATTTTCAAATCACATTTTCAAATACCGCGCTTTGGAGCAGCGCTCTGAACTCAGTCAAATGGTTCCGTTTTGGTTCGCTCTGAAATTAATCAAATGATTTCCTTTCATACGGAGAATCTTTGCGGGGCTAACGCTGCATGGCGCCGACCATGTCGGACTTGGGATCATTTTTTATAGAGGGATCAAAATCATAATTCTATTTTCTGATTTTTATCTCCCGTGCACAGAAGCGCCATCTACCAGAACTCTAGAGCGCATGCGCCAAAAATTCGAGGTTTGTGAGATATTCGAGAAAATCAACATGGCGCCAACTATATTGGGATGCATTTTTTAATAGATGGACAAAGCTTCCTCTGTGAGGAAGCAAACTTTCAATAAGTTGCCTAATTTTATTTGCTTTTCATCCGATCTTAACCAAACAAGGCTCATTTTGCTCGTTAAGAAAATTCATCAGTTAAATTATAATTCTTAAAATTTTATTTTAATTTACATGGTTTTCATGTAAAATGCTGTAAAGGCCAAAAGTTTCGTACAGTGTGTTACATAGTTTTGTACGTGTAGAAAACTTATGTTTTCAACAGTCAGTTTTATACATACCCATCCATGATCCAGCCCCAAACTCAGCGCTGCGTGCAGGGCAGTGATGGGTTTTCGACACGATGAAATAATTTTATACGTGTATGCGTAGAAAATTTTAAAATATGTATATTTTAGACACCAACAGATGACATTGTTGATGGATTACTCGTCCAACACTTTACCGGTTTCAATATATCCGTTTTCTTTCACTTCGACAAACATTGTTAATAACAATTAACAACAAACTGTAACGGGGTGCAGTTAGGGAGAGGGTAATAATCCCTCTCAGAGGTTCGCGGGATAATATACGGGCGCAATGTACGCCCGGGCGACTCGTTGTTGTAGAATCCCCTGTTGGCCGGCAAGAAGTGCTGTGGCACCGGTAGCAGACATGCACTCCCGGCTTCTATTGTAGAAATTATAGGCCGCTTTCTACCAGGGGCCTGATTCTAAATTTGTCTCGAAGTCGAGACACACCAAATCCGGAGCTGTAGACCAATCAGGGAGCCCCTTTAAAAGGAAAAGCAGTTGTCTCGAGGCCGAGACACATTTAGAATCAGGCCCCAGAGTCGGAGCTGCGCGCTGTCGCTGCTGCCAACTGCTACCCGAGAACTACCGGCTGCTAGCTATGAACTTGTCTCACCTGCGCAGCCGGTCTTTCCCGTACAACGCCGCTGACCTAACCTCAAGCGGCTCGAAATTACTTACTCCCGTTACCGATGATCCTCTAGGAGGCAATGCCTGCGACTAGCTGCAGCGCTGAAAATGGTAGAGAACGGTATTTGGGGAAAACATGCATAGGTTGGGCGCTCTAAATACGAATGCGTGACTCAACTAGTTAATATAAAATAAAAGGGTTTATTAATCCAATAGTTAAAACAAAACTAACACGAAATGCGCAGGAAAGACTTGGTGCGGCACCGGCGGCCGGTGCCATCGACCTAACCTCCCCGCGAGGTTAGGGTTTCGCGTGCTCGCGGCCGCTGCGCAAGCGGCGGCAGATATAGTGGCGAGACCACTTCCCCGCTCAGTCGCTATAATACACGCTGAAATAACGAAGGCGCACTTACACGTGGCTGACCAGCCATGCTGTACGCTCGATCTTCCCTCTCTCTCTCTCCCCGCGGCGTCTGTGGCGGAGCTGCCTCTCCCTCTCTCTCCGTCACTGCAAAACAGGCGGGGATGGAGCCTGGCTATACTGTGGCCTCTTGCTTTCCCTATCACGACTCTCTCTCTCTCTCTCTCTCTCTCTCTCTCTCTCTCTCTCTCTCTCTCTCTCTCTCTCTCTCTGTCTCTCTCTCTGTCTCTCTCTCTACAGCTGCGCGGCGGTGATCCCGGTTGCAACGGTGGAGGCGCGGGGCACACACACTCTCGTCACTATACAACGTGAGTGAAAAAAACTCTCGGTGCGTTGCACTCGGGACACGCGCACAACAACAATGGCCGCGGCTGCGCACAGTGACCCAGTGAGAAAAAAAACGGTCAAATTCGTGCTTGCATCAAAATTTGAGTAAAAAGATAAGTTTCACGGATAAAAAGGTTCTTTACACACCCTATATTATGACTTCGTTTCCCTCAGTATGATCCGAATTGATATATCTTTGTATATCAATGGATAGACACAGCAATTATATCAAAATTATATTTTCGGGCAAAACCATTTTATTTTTCGATGAATACGAGACGGAAAAAATTTATTTTATGTATACATATTTATTATATTACTATTCGACTCTGGTCAGAAAAAGTTATATATCATTATATATAAATTATATGTAATTATATATGGTTATATAATATGGTAATATACATGACGTAATAGTATTCTATATCGAATTTGATCTTAAATAAGTATAGTGTATGACCGTGCGTGTGTGTGTGTGTGTACATACACATACATATACAGACACACACACACACACACGCGCGCGCGCGCGCCACACACACACACACACACACACACACACACACACACACACACACATACACACGCACCCACGCACGCATGCACGCATGCAGGCACACACATATATATATAAATAGATGTATATAAATGGACATTAAATGTGTGTACATATATATTATATTGAGTTTTCTATAATTGTTTAAAATGACTAATAGCAAATATAAAAATAAATAAAACTTTAACACCAAAAATAATTTTTTTTTAAATATTAAAGATAGTTTATTATTACGCTTTGTGTAAGGTTTTATAGTAAGTGATAACTATTTTCATCTAACTAGAAAATACTGTAGTATCATATGAGTGATTAAATTAAAAATTAAATTATACAGTATTAAATACTATAGAAGTAATTTGAGGTAATTCGGTCACTACGCTAATTCATCCATTTTTCTAATTCGCTATCTTCACTTATCCGAAAGCTTAAATAACCAATGTCGCGAGCTTTGCTATATGAAAAATATACCTTATAAATGGTTTTTAATTGTTTGAGAATGATCACTACATTATTATGTAGGTTTCTATTATTAAATTTCAGCGAGTCGGACGTTTTATAAAGCCAAAAAAGCAAGTATTTCGCTTGTAGTCGAAATATAAACTAAAAAACCCCAATTGAATGTGATATGGCAGTAAGGTTAGGGTTTCTCCTTAAAATTTGTATGGAAATAATATTAGTATTAATATTAATATTAATAAGTAATATTAAAAATAAGTTTTTTATTATTTATGGGAGCAAACTACATTCGCATTCATAATTCGCTTATTCGGCTAATCTATAAAGAAGATGTGATCCAATAAATATGAGAAGGCATGAAATTCGTATTACTTTCTCTAAATCATTTATATTTGCACCCCCTCAGGGTATATAAAATATTAATAAAATATTTTCAAGGACATTGAAAGCAATTTGAATTATGCTAGAGCTATTTTAAAACTTAAAATATGAAAAAATAAGACTTCAACCAACCAAAACCAAAAAATTCATGAAAGTAGCTTTTTTATACCAAAAGTACTTGCCACTATCCCAGAACAGGTCGGGAGCCCTATAAAGAGATACAAAATCAAGAAAATTTGATATATGGCTTAATAACTGATTAAAATGCATATTCGACTCCTGTAATAAAATATATCCTTAGTCGGACCATTATAAGAAAATTCAGGGTAATATCTTTTACTAATATGAAAGTAACTGTAATTTCCAGAATAGCAATTGCTATTAACCCCTTAACTGGCAATGGATCATATATGTACAAAAAAAAGTCGTGCCAAACTGGCAATGGATTATATATGTACATATTTGAATAACTTTTGCAATTCTCAACGGATTGTGACAAAACTTGGTATACAACTGTTTTTGAGGTCGCTGAATTTGAATCTGACATCAGAATTATTAATAATATTAAGAAACAATGGTGAGAATCAACCCAGGGTGCAAAGAAAATATACAGTCAAATTTTCATTTTCCAAGGCCACAACGTTTCGCTAGTCTGTATTAAAAAAGAACAATTGCAATTACTCTTGGATACTTTCAATGGCTATGAGAAATATCTACAATTTACTCATGAAGTAGAAATAGATAATAGTATTAATTTTCTAGACTTAACGATAATTAGAAGGGATAACAACATAATTACTAACTGGTTTCAAAAACCTACTTGTTCTAGTCGATTATTGAATTTTAATTCCCATCATACTAAACAACATAAACACAATATTATTTCGAACCTTGTAGACAGAGCTTTATTATTATCGGATAAATCTTTTCATAGTAAAAATATTATGTTAGTAAAAGAAATGCTAATCAAAAATGGTTATCCTGAAAATTTTATTAACACATGTATTGCACGTCGCATACAAAAACATAAATATGAGAATAACAACTCACATAATAACAATAGAACCAACCCGATATCAACTGTAGCACTACCTTTTCATGAAAAACTCTCCTATTCCTGTAACAAAGTTTTTAAAAAATTTAACATTCGATGTGTCCCTCTGATGAATCACAAAATGAATAATATTGTTAAGTTAGGCAAAGATAGAACGGATAAATGAAATAAGACTAGTGTGATTTACAAATTTAGCTGTAATAAATGTAGTAGCGTATATGTAGGTGAAACAAAAAGATGCTTAAAAACGCGGATCAATGAACATAAGAAATCTGTAATAGATGGATTAAAACTAGAAGATCACCAGATTACTTCCTGTTCCACAACATATCAAAGATAATCCTACACACAATTTTGGTTGGGATAATACATTAATATTAGATAGAGAAAGTAACAGAGAAAAACGACGTATATCTGAAATGCTGCATATTAATTTTATTGACAACCCAATCAACAGACAGGAAGACACGCAATTTTTAAATAGCCATTATTTATAAATTATTATTTATAATCTTTTAAGATTGAATAGAATTTTTAATAAAATTGATTGTAAAAGGAAAAAAAATTATCCAGCTTTATTTTAGCGGTGATAAGTACGTTAGGGACTCATCGCTTTATATAGGTATAATGTGGTTGATTTATATTTACACGTTGGCTTGTTTTGATTACTTATGAAAATGAGATATATATATATATATATATATATATATAAATATATCAAATGCAGCTTTTGAGGATCTATGTCAGCACGGATTCGATACTTTGAGGATTTTTCGGACTCTTGAGGACATCCTCAAAATTCCTTCGGTATGAAACGGTACTTTTGAGGATTTATATTAATACCTTCAACGCAGAGAGGGAGTTATTTCTTTAGTCAAGCATATACGAACTCTGAAGAAAAAAACTATAGATCCTCAAAAGTACCGGTTTCCGAAATGTATATATATATATATATATATATATATATATATATATATATATATATATATATATATATATATATATATATAATGTTAGAATGTTAGTTCGTCGGTGCGATGTGAATCTTGTAGTTTGACGCAGAGTATCTGTTCTAAAAATGTCTACGGCGAAAAAAATGTTATTGTATGTATTATTTTATTAATTTCTATATGCGTACAACGAAACATGACCATGTTAAGATTATATTGTTTTTACTTTGTTTATGTAATGAAATAAATGCTCACCTGATGAGGCTAACGAACTAGGCTAGCGAAACGTTGTGGCCTTGGAAAATGAAAATTTGAGTGTACATTTTCTTTGCACCCTGGGTTGATCCTCACCATTGTTTCTTAATATTATTAATTCATTATGGAGGATATATATAACAGTAATCATCAGAATTATTATTTACGGCTAACAGTTTTGAACTCGAGCGTTTGTTTACATCGCTTGGACGATGTATTCGCGAGCTGCGTGCGAGGACAGCGTGATTTTGGCGGTTGGAAAGTCGCGCTCGATTTATTTTCGAATCAGATTCTCTCCGGCTGTCGAACGGCGTGCACGTGAATTAGAACATCGGGAGAAAACGGTCAGCGTGCGTCTACGTCGCATGATTGACTATCACTAAGTTTCTATTACTTCATTATCACTACCATCACTAGATAAATTACTGTCATCAGAATCACTTTCTTCACCAATATCACTATGAAAGATATAGATTATTTTATTCAGTAAATAAAATATTTTTTATAAACTATTTAAATATGTTTACCTTTCGTCAATAAATGGTTTTAATGATTCTGAAACTTCAATTTTTTTGTATTGCTTAAATCTATTTTCTATTAATATCAGAGAAATTTTCGGATCTGTTAGGTGCACAGCTCTATTAAACGTCTATAGAATTTTAACAATTTTAAATTCTCTGTCGAAATACTAATAAAAGTTTAATGTTTTTATCCAAACAATCTTGCTCTCAACAACTGTCCAACTCTCTAGAAAGAACTTGACTGAAAGCTTAAATGTTTTTTGAAACAATTATAATAAACACTTTTAAAAACTATTTTTGAAGTATTTTCTATCTGTAAATTATTCATTATTATATTTTCTCTACAAAATATCTCAAAAAATGGTCCATTTCTATATCTTTTAAAAAATCCATTAATAAATTATTTTACAAAACTTCTACAATCCTTTACAAACTTTTGCAAGCAACGAGAAATTCTTTTTCAAGACCTTTACAATCACTTTACAAAAACTTTTACAAACGATAAGAATTTTTTCGTAAACCATAAGAATTATTTTCCGAAACCTATACAATATCCTAAAAAATTATTTACGTTTTATTTTATGAAAAGGAATTCTACGAATAAATAATAAATGTTTGCGTTCTAAAGTCGAAATAAATTTCTTTCACGCGGATACTGAAAGTCAAACCCAAAAAAGTTGTGAAATCAATTAAAGTGTAGTTTTATACTTAACAGACATTATTTACAATGTAGTTTTTGTAATATACGACAAATAGGTCCAAGTAATGATTAACACCAGTTAAATATAATTTCAGTTTATTACGGTCGAGTGGGACTACATGCTATGACGAACGCTTAGAACCGAAATCGTTCGGCGGCTGCGCGCAGTACTCAATGTACTACTACACGACACGGGCGCTAGTAGCGCGCGGCGACAACTTAAGATACTACTTTTGGTTAGGCGTATCGCATATAACATATATCATAATCCTCCCCCTTTTTTAATTGTACCTTATAAATCTAATCGTTCGGGAGGTTTAGATGTGCGCGTTGAACGACGCAATATTGGTGTTACAGGTTTGTGTTCGGTTTCAACCAATACATTTGGTTTTATTACAATGTTCGCTGTTCGAGTACCATGTTCATCATTATTGTTATTCGCCGTGATAATATCATTACTTTTTACGGGCAGTGGGTCGACACTCATAGGCTCTGCTTCAATAACATTACGCTGTTTGTTGTTTATTTCCTCGCTTGTTATCGGTACCTCATAATTATTTGTCTCGCAACGACGCATTTGGTCTGCATGACGTTTCCAGATTTTATCATCGCTTGTTCGTACTTCGTATGTTACTGGACCGAGTATTTTAGTAACTTCTGCTTTGCGCCATCGATCATCTTTATAATCTTTGGCCATGACGCTATCATTTTCGTTAAACTCTTGATTTCTATTACCCCTAAAATAATTTTGTTGTCTAGCCAGGTTATTCTCAACATTTTCTCTCGGGCTCGGTTTCATTAAGTCTAAGCTTGTTTTTAATTCACGCCCGAATTGCAACTTAGCCGGAGTATATCCCGTTGTGCAGTGCGGCGTCGTTCTATATACAAACAGAAATTTTACTACGGCGTCTTGTCGTGACATGCGTTGCATTAACAATTTAAATTTGCTTTTGAACGTGCGCACTGCGTTTTCAGCTGCCCCGTTAGACGCTGGATGGTAAGGAGCAGTCCGGTAGTGTTGGATGCCGTTAATCTTTAAAAATTCAGCGAATTTTGTCGAGGTAAAAGTCGGCCCGTTATCTGACACGATTGACTCGGGCAATCCCCACACCCCAAAGTACTCCTTAAGGGCTGCAATTGTGCTCGATGCCGTGATATTTCTCATTTCTTTTACATCAATCCACTTCGAATGTGCGTCTATTATGATTAAGTACATAAAGCTATTTACAGGGCCACAGAAGTCGAGATGGAGTCTTTGGTTCGGTTTTTCCGGCCACGGCCACGGGTGTAGCAAGGCCCTTGGTGGGTCACTGCTGTTTTCTAAACATAAGTCGCAAGATTTAACTTTATTTTCAATGTCGCGATCAATGCCGGGCCACCAAACATGGCTACGTCCCAAAGACTTCATCTTGACTACTCCCATATGAGCTCCATGAAGCTCTTCGAGTGTTTTCACCCGCAACGCGAGAGGAATTACAAGTCTATGCCCTCTAAGTATGCAACCACGGTCAATGTATAATTCTAATTGTTTATTTTTATATTCCTTGAGCTTATCTTCTGTTTGCTCAGGCCAACCGTAATATAAAAATTTAAGTACTTGACTTAGAATGGAATCACACGACATTTCTTTACTAACTACGCTATTTATTACGTCAAAATTTTCGCACACGAAATTTAAGTACGTGTATTCCCCCTCTTCGATTTTATCGTTTTGGTTTCTAACTTTATCAACCAGAACCCTAGACAACGCGTCTGCTGGACCGTTATCTTTGCCCCTAATGTGTCTTATTTCGAAATCATAGCCTGCTAAGTAAACGGCCCACCTTTGTACTCGGTTTGCAGCCATTTGCGGTAATCCTTTTTTAGGACCAAATATGTATATTAATGGCTTATGATCGGTTTCGAGAATGAAATGCCGTCCGAAAATATATTGATGAAATTCTTTTACCGCAAAAACCAAAGTCAGTGCCTCTCTATCAAGCTGAGAATAGTTTTGTTCTGCGCGTGTTAAAATGCGTGACGCATACGCGACTGGTTTCCGGATTTGGTTGGTAAACAAATGAAACAATACCGCCCCTAAGCCTCTCGGTAATGCGTCTGCCGTAACTATAATTGGCAGTTCCGAACTATAATGGACCAAGTCATCATGAGAAATTAAGCTGTCTTTCGCGCGTTCGAAAGCCTCTTGTCGTTTCGGTGTCCAATCAAATTTTGTCTCTTTCCGGAGTAGCTCATACAATGGACTAACTATTGGGGCGTAGCCTTTGATAAATTTAGAAAAATAAACAAGAGCTCCCAGGAACGATTGCACTCGATTGATATCACTTGGTGGTTCCATTTTTACGATCGCTTCGATTTTCTTCTTTGATATGTGAAGCCCTTTACCATCAAGTTCATAACCGAGAAATTGAACACTATTCTGCGCTATTTTACATTTCTCCCCTCGTGTCGTTAATCCATAACTCTTAAAACGAGTCAATACTTCAATTAAGTGCTCGTCGTGCGCTTCGCGAGTTTTACCTGATACTACTACATCGTCAAAATACACCACTATGCCTGGAACTCCATCTAAAAGTTTCTCCATCTCTCTTTGAAAAAGGCCCGGAGCTGATGCTATCCCATACGCTAGTCTATTAAATCGAAATAGCCCTTTATGTGTTGAGATAGTTGGTAGGTTTTTTGAATCGTCCTCCAACTCCATTTGTTGATAGGCCTCTGCCAAGTCCAACTTTGAAAAGAATTTCCCTTTCTCGAGTTTATACAGTAAATCGCTAACACGCGGAATAGGGTGTCTATCAATAACTAAATGAGGGTTCAATGTAATTTTGCAATCTCCACAAAGTCTTATTTGTTTATTTGTTTTTAGTACCGTAACTACTGGCGTAGCCCAATCAGCACTTTGCACCGGTTCAATAATGCCTTCCCGTTGTAGTCTACTCAATTCATCTTCCAACTTTGCGCGCATTGCGAACGGAACGGACCGCGGTTTATAAAAAACAGACGTAGCATTTGGTTTCAGTAGCAGTGTAAATTTATCCCCCTTGTACGTACCTAATTTATTTGTAAATACTTCCTTAAATTTAAAAACTAAACTTTCGATTGACACAGGTTTGACGTGTATCAATATATCGTTTTTGTTTGGATCGAACTGTATTAGATCCAATGTACGCAACCACTGCCTACCAATTATCGGTGTTTCGTTTTCTCCCGGTAACACGAATAATTCTAATGCATAATTTTTATTTCTATGTATCACATGCACGTTTAAAACTCCACACGGTACAATAAATTTTTCATGAAACGTTTTAAAAACTCGTGGTGTTTTATATAATTCTAGTTTACTGAGCAATCTTGAATTATCAAAAATGTGTCTCGAAATCGCCGAAATTGGTGACCCTGTGTCTACTTCAAAATTTAACGTTTCATCATTTACACTCAATTTCACCGTGAACGGTTCATTATCGTTAATAACGGTTTCTTTAACATTAAAGATTCGATCAAATTTAGCGCTTAAACTTTCAATTCCCTCTGTTTCTTCTACGAAATTTTGCCTTTCAGCGCTTACACTATTTACTTTTTGTGACTTGTTAAACCTTTTGTAGGTGACCTACCTCACCGCAGCGTCTACATTTAAAATCGATATATCTGCAGCTTGACGTTTGATGATTCCGACAACCACAACATGTACAATTCTTAGCAGACTTGCTTGCCGCGCCGTTCCCCTTTTTTTTATTTTTCTTGTCCGCTACGAAGTTGAACGTGTCTTGGCCTGTCGGTTGTGGCGTTGGGTGCATGAGTGCTGCATCACGACCCGCTGCTTCCAATGACACCGTTAAGTCAATTACCTTTTGATACGTCAAATCTTTTTCACCCAACAGCCTTTTTTTAATATTTTCGCTGGCTACACCCCACACAAATTGGTCACGAAGGCTGTCCTCTAGGCCTGTGTCAAATTCACAGTGTGTTGTTAGCTTTTTAAGATTTGCCACATATGTTTTAAAGTCTTCTCCGGCTTGCTGTGTGCACATTTTAAATTTATAACGTTCCATTATGATGCTCGGCGCCGGTTGTAGGTGGTTTTTAAGAATTTCAATTAATCTCTTTAGTGACAAATCCGATGGTTTAATGGGTGAGCACAGGTTTCGCAGTAGGGCGCATGCGTCTTTACCTAATAACGTTAACAACAATGGAGCTTGTTTATACTGTGGAACTTCGTTAGCTAGGTAGTACTGCTCAAGACGCTCTACCCACAATGACCAATCTTCCTCCAGCGAATATTCATTAATGCTGCCAATAGTTCCAATGACTATTGTATTAGTTTGAGGCGCAACGTGATTCGATCCCACATTAGCCAGGTTCGTCAATTGTTGAGCTGCTAAGAGTTTCTTTTCTTCTTCTATTTTTTTCGCGATTGTCTTCATTTCATCCTTTTGCGCCACCACTGCCGCTATACATTACGCCAATTCTTTGGGTGACAATGTTCCTATCGGTTTCCCTTTAAACATTGTAACTTAGTCTCACTTCGATTTGCGTAACGGCTTAACTAACACTTTGCTACGCGCAACCGATTTTCACTCGTCGCCAATGTAATATGCGACAAATAGGTCCAAGTAATGAATAACACCAGTTAAATATAATGACAGTTTATTACGGTCGAGTGGAACTACATGCTATGACGAACGCTTAGAACCGAAATCGTTCGGCGGCTGCGCGCCAGTACTCAATGTACTACTACGCGACACGGGCGCTAGTAGCGCGCGGCGACAACTTAAGATACTACTTTTGGTTAGGCGTATCGCGTATAACATATATGACAGTTTACTCTCAAAAAGTTGTGAAGTCTCTTTAAAAAATTATTTTACAAAAGTAAAAACTTATACGCAAGAATAAGTTTGGTTACTATTGTACATAGTTTGTACTTAACAAACATTATTAGTAAACTCTCCCACCCTTTCTTCCCCCTCTCTCTCTCCATCTGTACCAAAAACTTTAATGAGAGCTTAAATATTTTTTCAAAACAATCAACACGTTCTTTAAAAAACTAATTTTTTAAATATATTCTATCCACACCATTTGTCTATAGTCCTTTTATTTATTCTGATCTCATATATTCAATAACCACTCTCTACAAATGGTAAGAATTTTTTACATGACTGTACAAATAACTTTTATTTATTCGAATCTCATCTATTCAATAAGCACTCTGCAAATGGTAATAATTTTTTTCATGACTGTACCAATAATAATATTGTTAATATAAACTTTCTACGAAAGTATAAAATAAGGCAAGTATAGACGTTTTTTCTGTATAATCTATAAAATAATAATATTTATGTTTTTTTAAAAGAAATCAAATAAATACCAGTGAAAAAGTCTTTTACTTCTTTGAGTCATTGTATGTTGAACAAATTATATGTAAGTAAGTACATTCAAATTGTTCATTGCAAATCAAACAAATAAAAGTTGTGAAATCAATTATCGATAGTCAAGTAATGCAAACAACTCTCGGAAACAACTGTATGACTATTCTCAGAAATGTACTAAAATTTGTTCATCCTTCTATACAAATTAAACACAAGAAAGTACTGAAATCAATTTATTGTATAGTCAAGTACCCATAAGTTAACTTGACTGAATAATACAACTTTTCGTAACTACTTAAAAATATTCAGTCAGCGGGCATAAAGTACTACTTAACGCCTAACAGGCGCAATAGCTCCCATACTCCTACACGGAGGAAAATGTTATAATAAATTTTATTATAAGTATAAGAAAAATTACTATATAATATAGGAAAAGTGTGACATTTCCACTGTATGCTGCATTTTTGTTATAAGTATATGAATAATTACAACATTTTTAGTAATTTTTATTACAGTGTTGGTTAAAAAGTATTACGACATAAAAGAAAAATTGCTATACAACATAGCAAAAACTGTGATATAGTAAAATTTGAAATATATTCTTTTAATTTTAGCCACCCGTCATAAGAAATTTTGTTATCCAATATAGTAAAAATTGCCACAACTATAGTACTTTCTGCGTACGTTAAGGCGTGCACATGGTCTAATTGAGGTTATGTACTCCACCGCTAATTCACTTGGCCTTGCTTTTAAGTAAGCAAAACTTTGAAAATCTCGATTCAATCATTTTATTTTTTATTATGTACATTGATGATGAGTATTTTTTGTGTAATTGTAGTTATTCAATATTATCATTTAAGAGATTTCGTAACCAGGGGTTTGACATATATCAGTTCCAAAATTTTGTACTCAAGAATCCTACTTGGGTAAGTGGTGAGCGCGTCCGATTACCATGCTGAGGGTCCCAGGATCGATCCCAACCGTCGTCAAAAAAAAAAATTTTATTTCTAATTTAAAATTTATTTTCACATTAAGTATTGTATTAAAATGCAAAAATAGTTCAAAAAAATGAAAAAAAAAATTAATTTTTTGAAATTTAGTCAGCCATAAAAATTACTATGTTGTGTAGCAAAAATTATTATAATTTCGATATGTTACACCGTTCCTATAAAATATAGTAATTTTTCTCACATTTTATAATAAAATTTATTATATCATTTATCTCCGTATACCAAACTTTATAGAACCTACGCACTTTACGCCCGTGTGGACGAAAATTATTTTAATTATATAACTACTATGCCTTCTTTTTATTTCTAAAATTCATAAAAATTTTATTAGATATTTACGAAAAGTCAAAGCCTATATAAAAAAATTACATAGTTACCACCACATCTCCATTTTTCATTGATCTTTCTCAATTTTGAAATTTCTATAATATTACGCATCTTGGGAGGACAATAGAAGTCTATAGAGCTGCTCTAGCAGGGGTGGTCCTCCAATCTCCCATACATACTTGGCAGGCCCGACGGTTTGCAGTTTAAGGTCTAGACGTGGTCATTTTCATATAAATACTCATATGTTTAAAGATCAGATAAAATCTATAAATGGGTTGCTTCTACATATTAAATAGGGCTCAGTATTGAATTTATTACTCTGTTTTTGAATAGAAAGTACAAACCCGCATGAAAATATCATATGAGATCTCATATGAGAATATTGGACATCAGATCTCATTTGGGAATATCGGACATCAGATCTCATAGAGAATATCGGGCATCAGATCTCATAGAGAATATCGGACATCAGATCTCATATGAGATCCCACAATATGTGAAATTGCAGATGACATCACACATATGATATCTCATATGAGATCTCATATAATATTTACATAACGGAAAAGAATAAAAAATAGGTGGCTTACAAAATGGTTAATAAAACCTAAAGCACTTTTGAGTAGACAATAAATTTATATGCATTTTTTATCCCATTCCCGTTTAAAAAAGACGGACACAAAGAAAAATATTTTCGGTAGTGAAAGTAAATCATGAGATTCTGCACATGTAGGGATATTATATTTAAACGGTATCAATTAAAAATTAGAGCCAATGTAATTATTTATAATGGGCTTATAGGTATAAACATTGTTAATGAATTTATGTAAAAATTTAGTATTCTACATTTACAAAGCCCACCAGTAAACTGGAAACCGTCGGGCCCACCAAGTATGTATGGGAGATTGGAGGACCACCCCTGCTAGAGCAGCTCTATAGACTTCTATTGTCCTCCCAAGATGCGTAATATTATAGAAATTTCAAAATTGCGAAAGATCAATGAAAAATGGAGATGTGGTGTTAACTATGTATTTTTTTATATAGGCATTGACTGTTCGTAAATATCTGATAACATTATAATGAATTTTAGAAATAAAAAGAAGGCATAGTAGTTATTAAAATAAGTAGTGAAATGATAACACAGCAAATGTGGGAGGACAACCCGAGGCTTAAATAAAAACTCCTTTAGTTAATTTTTTTCCATAAATACCGGCAACGTTTCGTCCCTGGTATGGGACCTCTTCAGGCCTTTATTAAAAAATAATAAAAATTATAATTGTATAGTAATGTTTTCACAATAAATATGGATGTTATAAACTTTGTTATTGTATAAAAGTCAAAAAATTAATGGTCATACCATAATACTTAAATAACTAATATCACATCAGAGACGAATACGTCTCTATCGTCGTACGCGTTTTCAGTCTATGGTAGTCATATAATAGATGTAAGTATGTAACAGAGTCAACGCAGGCGGAGATACCCGAAGGTACCCGAACTTACTTATTCACGTATACATAGAAAGCCATAATAGAACACCTTCACACAAACAAAGAGAAATTTCAAACAGAGAATAGTTATACTTAGGAATCTGATTTATTTAAATATCTATTTAATTTATTATATTGTTTAATAATAGTGTTAAAGTCTTCTTGTTTATTAATGTTATTATTATTGATATTAATAAAAATATTTTCCGCAATTAATCTTTTAAAATTATTTGGTTCTTTATCTAAAATTTTAACATTATCATAATCAAAACTATGTGAAAAATTATTTACATGAGTCGGAATTGGTAATATTTTGTCTAACGGGGTTTTTTTGTGCTCATATATTCTCTTTTTTAAACATCTCTTTGTTTGGCCAACATAAGTGGCATTACAATCCTTACACGCAATCTCGTATACCACATTGGTCTCACACCATTTTTCCAGCTTATCTTTACCTAACTTAATAATGCTATTTAATTTGTTTGACATACAAGGAACTATAGTAAAATCATACTTTTTGAAGGAAGACTTACATGTAAAAAATAATTTATCATGAAACGGAATCGATATAACATTTTTGATTGTAGACATATTATTATTAAGTTTTGAATTGCCATAAGTGTGATATCTCACGCGATAACGAATACAACTATCAATAAAATTATCAGGGTAGCTATTTTTGGCGAGTATTTTTTTAACCGTAATCAAATTTTCATTATGAAATTGTTGGTGCGAAAGAAGAAGAGCTCTATCTACTAGATTGTAAATGATATTGCGTTTTAATTGAATTGTGTGGTTTGAATTAAAATTTAAAACTCTATTAGTGTTTGTGGGTTTTTGATACCAATTAGTAATAATACTATTATTAATTATTGTTAAAGTGACATCAAGAAATGGAATCATGTTATTGTTATGTAACTCGTATGTAAATTGTAAATATTTATTATAACTATTAAATTTGTTTAAAATTAGGTCTAGCTCTTCTTCTTTCACACACAAAATTGTATCGTCAACATATCTAAAATAGAACAATGGTGAGATATTATGATTATTTTTTAATTCACTGAGAACTGTGATTTCTAAGTCTTCCATAACAATATCTGCAAATAACGGGGAAATCGGAGAGCCCATGGGTGTACCAAAGATTTGTTTATAAATTATATTGTTAAACAGAAAATAAGTATTGTCAAAAAGAAATTTAACTATGTATATTATGTTATCAGACGGAATTTTTGAGTGACATTGAATCTTATGAAACCGTTTATCTAAACTACACAAAACTAATTCTACCGGTATGTTAGTAAACAAAGAAATGACATCTAGAGAAACTAAAATATATCCATGGGGAATATATATATTCGTCACTTTTTCTTTTAAGGCAAAACTATTGTTAATATCCCATACAGCATGAAAGAAAACTGAAATAATTACATGAAATAATTCATGAATTAATACATTGAAATGATTTAGAAAGAATTTTAAAAGGAAACAAAATTAATTTTAAATTAATTTTTAAAATAATATATGGAATCCTTACAAAATACTTTCAAAAATCTTCCAAAAAAATAAAAAAAGTGTTACCAAAAAATAATTACACGAATTAATTCTGAAAGGACTTTGAAAAGATTTTTTGAAAGAATACATAAAATAATTTCGAAATTATTGCAAGTATTCTTTCATGCAATAATTCAGAAATAATTTCAGAAAGATACAAATTAATCATTCACAAAAATAATTCAGTATCTATTCAAAAATCTTACATGAATTATTTCATGAAATCTTCTGGGAAACTCGTGTGAATTAATACAAGAAATAATTTTGAATTCTTTTGAAAAAGATTTTTAGAATAAAATTTTTTAAAACAAAATAGCAAAAAAAATAATTACACGAATTAATTCTGAAAGGACTTTGAAAAGATTTTTTGAAAGAATACATAAAATAATTTCGAAATTATTGCAAGTATTCTTTCATGCAATAATTCAGAAATAATTTTAGAAAGATACATATTAATCATTCACAAAAATAATTCAGTATCTATTCAAAAATCTTACATGAATTATTTGATGAAATCTTCTGGGAAACTCGTGTGAATTAATACAAGAAATAATTTTGAATTCTTTTGAAAAAGATTTTTAAAATAAAATTTTTAAAACAAAATAGCAAAAAAATAATTACACGAATTAATTCTGAAAGGACTTTGAAAAGATTTTTTGAAAGAATACATAAAATAATTTCGAAATTATTGCAAGTATTCTTTCATGCAATAATTCAGAAATAATTTCAGAAAGATACAAATTAATCATTCACAAAAATAATTCAATATCTATTCAAAAATCTTACATGAATTATTTCATGAAATCTTCTGGGAAACTCGTGTGAATTAATAGATTTTTTTAAAGAAAACATAACAATTCAGCAATCATGTCAAGAATTATATCACGAAATAATTCAGAAATAATTTCAGAATGATAAAAATTAATCATTCACAAAGATAATTCAATATCTATTGAAAATAATTTCATGAATTATTTCATGAAATGTTGCGGAAAACTCACGTGAATTAATACAAGAAATAATTTAGAATTCGTTTGAAAAAGATTGTTACAATAAAATTTTTTAAAACACAATAGCAAAAAAGATATTTACACGAATTCTTCCTGAAAGAACCTTGAAAAGATTTTTTGAAAGAAAACATAAAATAGTTCAGAAATTATTGCAAGTATTCAACACGAAAAGGGCAGCGTCCGTATATAAGAGGCATCGTATAATGTATTTATTTTGTTTTTAATTCGAATTTGTTTCAATCAAATAAGTCCTAATTAATACAATATTTAATAAACAAAACTTACTAAATAAGTATATACTAATTAAACAAAGTTAATATAAAAAAATAAAGAAATATTAGAAATAAATATTCTAATTTATTTTGTCAGTCATTTTGCACTATATAATGAAAAAAATGAAATGATTGGATAATGATCGGATTTAGTCGTCCATTGTTTTCTACATTCGTATGATCCTATTAAAGAACGTATTAAAATGTGTGGGGGTATATAATTTTTCGTTTTTGTGAACTAAGATAGATTGAAACATTTACTAATTGCGAAAAATATTAATTTGAAAAGTTAATGTAAGAATATAAAAACTTAAAATAAAAGGAAAAAAAAACATTTAAAGATGAATAATATAGGTACTTAAAATAAGCAATATTTTTTATTATTATTCATAATAGTATTCTTTCAGTATGACAATGTTTAGAAGTCCCCTCAAAATCGACAGAAATATTATTTATACGTCTGCCAAGAGTAAAGAGCCTTTGACTCTAAAAGTTGATTCTAAATTGAAAACACTACAAATAATAATAACGTCGGTAAGGTAGAGCTCATTCTATTCATCTCTGCATTATATGCAATTATCATTTTTTTATTTTTATCGAATTTCGGGAAAAGAGCTCTTTATTGCCCTTCGTAATGACAAAAATACACTATGTGTAAATTTTCAAGTTATTGCTCGTTATAGATTTTACAGGAAACGGGTTAAAAAATTTTCTACCAGTTTTTTATGAAAAATAATGAACAGAATTTCTGAAAAATTTATAGTTGTATTATTTATGCAATTACGGAGTGCAGTGAAGAGCTTCATTCATCAAAAGTTGAATCTAAGATCAAAAAAATGTAAAAACTCATAACGTCGGTAAGGAAGAGCTCCCTTTATACACACACATTTCACATCGACTTTATTTATAAACTAAATCGACAATATTTAATAAACTAAAAGTATTAAATAACTATGAATTAATTGATCAAAGTTAATATTAAAAAATAAAGTAATATTAAGAATAAATTTTCTAATGTATCGTATCACTCATATTGCAGTATATAATGAAAAAAATGAAATGATCTAACAAGCGAGCGATAGCGTAATGGATAGCGTATTTGCGTAGTACCCAAGCGACCCGGGTTCGAATCTCCATCATGTAAAAAATTTTTCTGCGTTTTTTTCTGCGATAAAATAGTGTAAAATTATTAACAATGTAAATATATGTAAAAATAGTTAGAATATTATTTAAATAATATTCTAAATTATAAAAATGTACCTTCAAATACGGGATTATATATACCCTTCGAAATTTATTGTTAGTAATATTTACTAAATATTTTCTAATTAATTCACAATATTTATTCCTGAATCCTTCCAAAAATCTTTCATTGAAAGGATTCTGCAATAATACATGATTTTATAACCTTCGAAATTTTTTGTTAGTAATATTTCCATTATATTTTCGAATTAATTCACAAAATTAATTCCTGAATCCTTTCAGACATCATTCAGTGAAAGGATTCTGTAATGATGCTATGTCCGGGGTATTTTCCTTTCAGAATTATTTCAGGAAATAATTTTGAAATATCTTTTAGTAACCTTTTGGTAATAATCCATGAATCCTTTCAGAAATCTTCTATTGAATAAATTTTGCAATGATATTATAAATTATTTTTGAATTATTCCATTGAATTAATTCTGAAAGGAAAATACCCCGGACATAGCATTATTACAGAATCCTTTCACTGAATGATTTCTGAAAGAATAAAATTATTTCATGCATTCTTTCAGAATCCTTTCAGAATTAATACATGCTGTGTGGGATGTGAAGCAGGTTTATTAAAACAAAGTCTAAGGGTTTTTTCAATGATGTTAGCTAAAAAATGAGTGGGACTATTTACAGTTGAGATAATTGGTCTTAAAGGTACATCTTTTTTGTGAATCTTAGGTAATCCATAAGCTCTAGGAAGAACCGTATTAGTTTGTGTTAATTTAAACCTATCATATTTGAATTCTAAGCAATCACTATCATTAAGATCTGTTAAAATATTATATACGTTCTTTTGCATTAATGTAAGAGGGTTCCTTTTTACAATTTTATAAGTATTTTTATCACTAAGTAGATTAGACATTTTTTCATAGTAATCATCATAATTAAGACACACAGTTATATTGCCTTTATCCGCTCTAGTAATAAATATAGATGGATTCTTAGAACAAAATTCTTTGGTTATAGTTACTTTTTGGTTAAATTCATTATCAAAACTATTACATCTTAAATTATTATTGCAAGCAGACTCAATATTTTTGATAAGTGTATCTCTAAGTAAACATTTGGCTTCTGTCTCTAACATATAAATACTACTTTCAAAGTTTTTTATCGTTGTGATAATATCTTTTTTATTAAGCTTAATGTTTTTATTAAAATTAGGACCCATCGAGACAACATCAATCACTTCCAGAGGAATTTCAGTATTTGAAAGATTAATTACCCATTTTTTGTTATTATTAATATCACAATTTTTAGATTTATTATTATTAATTAAATTATTAAATTTTTTTCCTAGTGAATTCGATAGTTGTAAGTACATATTTGAGCATTTTTTCTCTGTAAATTCAAGAAACTTATCCAGATGGTTAACATCAAAGTGTAAAGTACTTAACACATGAGCTATCGCATTAAGTCTTTTTTTTTAAAATTCAACATGTACAAAACTATCATTTATTTCTAATTTCAAATTTCTTAAACAATTTGTTACTCTGAAGTGATCGAACTTTTGTTGACAGAATTTGCTCTTGAAAATAAATACACGTTGAAAACTTCTTGAAATATGTATAGGTATTACACTTGCCTTCTTACATTTTATTAGGAAAGATAATCTGGCATTAGACTTCGCCAACTGACATCTAAAATCCGACCATTTTTTCAAAATATTGCAGTAATGTCCTCCATATTTTGTAAAAATAAAACTATAAAAACTCATCCTAGTTTGAGTCTGGCCATTCTTCCTTTGTAGGCCGTAATTATAAGTATTGATATTCCTCTCCATATTAACAAGTAGTGAAATGATAACACAGCAAATGTGGGAGGACAACCCAAGGCTTAAATAAAAACTCCTTTAGTTAATTTTTTTCCATAAATACCGGCAACGTTTCGTCCCTGGTATGGGACCTCTTCAGGCCTTTATTAAAAAATAATAAAAATTATAATTGTATATAGTAATGTTTTCACAATAAATATGGATGTTATAAACTTTGTTATTGTATAAAAGTCAAAAAATTAAGGGTCATACCATAATACTTAAATAACTAATATCACATCAGAGACGAATACGTCTCTATCGTCGTACGCAGCGGTGTCAGACAAAATATTTTTGGTTGGTGTTGACTTACTTCAGAGCGCTGATTCCCATATATAAGTGTATACACTTCCCATACACTTGAGCTCTCTGAAGTAAGCCAACACCCGCCGAGAATATTTTGTCTGACACCGCTGGTCGTACGCGTTTTCAGTCTATGGCAGTCATATAATAGATGTAAATATGTAACAGAGTCAACGCAGGCGGAGATACCCCAAGGTACCCGAACTTACTTATTCACGTATACATAGAAAGCCATAATAGAACACCTTCACACAAACAAAGAGAAATTTCAAACAGAGAATAGTTATACTTAGGAATCTGATTTATTTAAATATCTATTTAATTTATTATATTGTTTACTAATAGTGTTAAAGTCTTCTTGTTTATTAATGTTATTATTATTGATATTAATAAAAATATTTTCCGCAATTAATCTTTTAAAATTATTTGGTTCTTTATCTAAAATTTTAACATTATCATAATCAAAACTATGTGAAAAATTATTTACATGAGTCGGAATTGGTAATATTTTGTCTAACGGGGTTTTTTTGTGCTCATATATTCTCTTTTTTAAACATCTCTTTGTTTGGCCAACATAAGTGGCATTACAATCCTTACACGCAATCTCGTATACCACATTGGTCTCACACCATTTTTCCAGCTTATCTTTACCTAACTTAATAATACTATTTAATTTGTTTGACATACAAGGAACTATAGTAAAATCATACTTTTTGAAGGAAGACTTACATGTAAAAAATAATTTATCATGAAACGGAATCGATATAACATTTTTGATTGTAGACATATTATTATTAAGTTTTGAATTGCCAAAAGTGTGATATCTCACGCGATAATGAATACAACTATCAATAAAATTATCAGGGTAGCTATTTTTGGCGAGTATTTTTCTAACCATAATCAAATTTTCATTATGAAATTGTTGGTGCGAAAGAAGAAGAGCTCAATCTACTAGATTGTAAATGATATTGCGTTTTAATTGAATTGTGTGGTTTGAATTAAAATTTAAAACTCTATTAGTATTTGTGGGTTTTTGATACCAATTAGTAATAATACTATTATTAATTATTGTTAAAGTGACATCAAGAAATGGAATCATGTTATTGTTATGTAACTCGTGTGTAAATTGTAAATATTTATTATAACTATTAAATTTGTTTAAAATTAGGTCTAGCTCTTCTTCTTTCACACACAAAATTGTATCGTCAACATATCTAAAATAGAACAATGGTGAGATATTATGATTATTTTTTAATTCACTGAGAACTGTGATTTCTAAGTCTTCCATAACAATATCTGCAAATAACGGTGAAATCGGAGAGCCCATGGGTGTACCAAAGATTTGTTTATAAATTATATTGTTAAACAGAAAATAAGTATTGTCAAAAAGAAATTTAACTATGTATATTATGTTATCAAACGGAATTTTTGAGTGACATTGAATCTTATGAAACCGTTTATCTAAACTACACAAAACTAATTCTACCGGTATGTTAGTAAACAAAGAAATGACATCTAGAGAAACTAAAATATATCCATGGGGAATATATATATTCATCACTTTTTCTTTTAAGGCAAACCTATTGTTAATATGTGAAGCAGGTTTATTAAAACAAAGTCTAAGGGTTTTTTCAATGATGTTAGCTAAAAAATGAGTGGGACTATTTACAGTTGAGATAATTGGTCTTAAAGGTACATCTTTTTTGTGAATCTTAGGTAATCCATAAGCTCTAGGAAGAACCGTATTAGTTTGTGTTAATTTAAACCTATCATATTTGAATTCTAAGCAATCACTATCATTAAGATCTGTTAAAATATTATATACGTTTTTTTGCATTAATGTAAGAGGGTTCCTTTTTACAATTTTATAAGTATTTTTATCACTAAGTAGATTAGACATTTTTTCATAGTAATCATCATAATTAAGACACACAGTTATATTGTCTTTATCCGCTCTAGTAAAAAAT
Organism: Torymus aiolomorphi; assembly: GCA_036365515.1. Lineage (NCBI taxonomy): Eukaryota > Metazoa > Arthropoda > Insecta > Hymenoptera > Torymidae > Torymus > Torymus aiolomorphi. Next base: position 181,042,624 of record CM070874.1, read on the forward strand.
ATAGATGGATTCTTAGAAAAAAATTCTTTGGTTATAGTTACTTTTTGGTTAAATTCATTATCAAAACTATTACATCTTAAATTATTATTGCAAGCAGACTCAATATTTTTGATAAGTGTATCTCTAAGTAAACATTTGGCTTCTGTCTCTAACATATAAATACTACTTTCAAAGTTTTTTATCGTTGTGATAATATCTTTTTTATTAAGCTTAATGTTTTTATTAAAATTAGGTCCCATCGAGACAACATCAATCACTTCCAGAGGAATTTCAGTATTTGAAAGATTAATTACCCATTTTTTGTTATTATTAATATCACAATTTTTAGATCTATTATTATTAATTAAATTATTAAATTTTTTTCCTAGTGAATTCGATAGTTGTAAGTACATATTTGAGCATTTTTTCTCTGTAAATTCAAGAAACTTATCCAGATGGTTAACATCAAAGTGTAAAGTACTTAACACATGAGCTATCGCATTAAGTCTTTTTTTTAAAAATTCAACATGTACAAAACTATCATTTATTTCTAATTTCAAAATTCTTAAACAATTTGTTACTCTGAAGTGATCGAACTTTTGTTGACAGAATTTGCTCTTGAAAATAAATACACGTTGAAAACTTCTTGAAATATGTATAGGTATTACACTTGCCTTCTTACATTTTATTAGGAAAGATAATCTGGCATTAGACTTCGCCAACTGACATCTAAAATCCGACCATTTTTTCAAAATATTGCAGTAATGTCCTCCATATTTTGTAAAAATAAAACTATAAAAACTCATCCTAGTTTGAGTCTGGCCATTCTTCCTTTGTAGGCCGTAATTATAAGTATTGATATTCCTCTCCATATTAACAAGTAGTGAAATGATAACACAGCAAATGTGGGAGGACAACCCAAGGCTTAAATAAAAACTCCTTTAGTTAATTTTTTTCCATAAATACCGGCAACGTTTCGTCCCTGGTATGGGACCTCTTCAGACCTTTATTAAAAAATAATAAAAATTATAATTGTATAGTAATGTTTTCACAATAAATATGGATGTTATAAACTTTGTTATTGTATAAAAGTAAAAAAATTAATGGTCATACCATAATACTTAAATAACTAATATCACATCAGAGACGAATACGTCTCTATCGTCGTACGCGTTAATAATAATAGATCTAAAAATTGTGATATTAATAATAACAAAAAATGGGTAATTAATCTTTCAAATACTGAAATTCCTCTGGAAGTGATTGATGTTGTCTCGATGGGTCCTAATTTTAATAAAAACATTAAGCTTAATAAAAAAGATATTATCACAACGATAAAAAACTTTGAAAGTAGTATTTATATGTTAGAGACAGAAGCCAAATGTTTACTTACCGTTACTACCGTTAGACAAAATATTACCAATTCCGACTCATGTAAATAATTTTTCACATAGTTTTGATTATGATAATGTTAAAATTTTAGATAAAGAACCAAATAATTTTAAAAGATTAATTGCGGAAAATATTTTTATTAATATCAATAATAATAACATTAATAAACAAGAAGACTTTAACACTATTAGTAAACAATATAATAAATTAAATAGATATTTAAATAAATCAGATTCCTAAGTATAACTATTCTCTGTTTGAAATTTCTCTTTGTTTGTGTGAAGGTGTTCTATTATGGCTTTCTATGTATACGTGAATAAGTAAGTTCGTGTACCTTCGGGTATCTCCGCCTGCGTTGACTCTGTTACATACTTACATCTATTATATGACTGCCATAGACTGAAAACCCGTACGACGATAGAGACGTATTCGTCTCTGATGTGATATTAGTTATTTAAGTATTATGGTATGACCATTAATTTTTTGACTTTTATACAATAACAAAGTTTATAACATCCATATTTATTGTGAAAACATTACTATACAATTATAATTTTTATTATTTTTTAATAAAGGCCTGAAGAGATCCCATACCAGGGACGAAACGTTGCCGGTATTTATGGAAAAAAATTAACTAAAGGAGTTTTTATTTAAGCCTTGGGTTGTCCTTCCACATTTGCTGTGTTATCATTTCACTACTTGTTAATATGGAGAGGAATATCAATACTTATAGTTATTAAAATAATTTTCGCACGGGCGTAAAGTGCGTAGGTTCTATAAAGTTTGGTAGGAGTATGGGAGCTATTACGCCTGTTAGGCGTTAAGTAGTACTTTATGCCCGCTGGCTGAATATTTTTAAGTAGCTACGAAAAGTTGTATTATTCAGTCAAGTTAACTTATGGGTACTTGACTACAATAAATTGATTTCAGTACTTTCTTGTGTTTAATTTGTATAGAAGGATGAACAAATTTTAGTACATTTCTGAGAATAGTCCCCACACAGCATGTATTAATTCTGAAAGGATTCTGAAAGAATGCATGAAATAATTTTATTCTTTCAGAAATCATTCAGTGAAAGGATTCTGTAATAATGCTATGTCCGGGGTATTTTCCTTTCAGAATTAATTCAATGGAATAATTCAAAAATAATTTATAATATCATTGCAAAATTTATTCAATAGAAGATTTCTGAAAGGATTCATGGATTATTACCAAAAGGTTACTAAAAGATATTTCAAAATTATTTCCTGAAATAATTCTGAAAGGAAAATACCCCGGACATAGCATCATTACAGAATCCTTTCACTGAATGATTTCTGAAAGAATCTTTCAGAATCCTTTCAGAATTAATATCACATATTATTGCAGAATCCTTTCAATGAAAGATGTCTGAAAGGATTCAGGAATTAATTTTGTGAATTAATTCGAAAATATTATGAAAATATTACTAACAAGAAATTTGGAAGACGGATAAATCCCGTATTATTACAGAATCCTTCCAATGAAAGATGTCTCAAAGGATTCAGGAATTAATTTGTGAATTAATTCCTGAATCCTTTCAGACATCTTTCATTGAAAGGATGCTGTAATAATACGTGATTTATACTGTTCGAAATTTCTTTTAGTAATATTTCCATAATATTTTCGAATTAATTCACAAAATTAATTCCTGAATCCTTTCAGACATCTTTCATTGGAAGGATTCTGCAATAATACGTTATTTATACTTTTTGAAATTTCTTTTTAGTAATATTTCCATAATATTTTCGAATTAATTCACAAAATTAATTCCTGAATCCTTTCAGACATCTTTCATTGGAAGGATTCTGCAATAATACGTTATTTATACTCTTTGAAATTTCTTTTTAGTAATATTTCCATAATATTTTCGAATTAATTCACAAAATTAATTCCTGAATCCTTTCAATGAAAGATGTATGAAAGGATTCAGGAATTAATTTTGTGAATTAATTCGAAAATATAATGGAAATATTACTAACAAAAAATTTCGAAGGTTATAAAATCATGTATTATTGCAGAATCCTTTCAATGAAAGATTTTTGGAAGGATTCAGGAATAAATATTGTGAATTAATTAGAAAATATTTAGTAAATATTACTAACAATAAATTTCGAAGGGTATATATAATCCCGTATTTGAAGGTACATTTTTATAATTTAGAATATTATTTAAATAATATTCTAACTATTTTTACATATATTTACATTGTTAATAATTTTACACTATTTTATCGCAGAAAAAAACGCAGAAAAATTTTTTACATGATGGAGATTCGAACCCGGGTCGCTTGGGTACTACGCAAATACGCTATCCATTACGCTATCGCTCGCTTGTTAGATCATTTCATTTTTTTCATTATATACTGCAATATGAGTGATACGATACATTAGAAAATTTATTCTTAATATTACTTTATTTTTTAATATTAACTTTGATCAATTAATTCATAGTTATTTAATACTTTTAGTTTATTAAATATTGTATTAAGTCGATGTGAAATGTGTATGTATAAAGGGAGCTCTTCCTTACCGCCGTTATGAGTTTTTACATTTTTTTGATCTTAGATTCAACTTTTGATGAATGAAGCTCTTCACTGCACTCCGTAATTGCATAAATAATACACCTATAAATTTTTCAGAAATTCTGTTCATTATTTTTCATAAAAAACTGGTAGAAAATTTTTCAACCCGTTTCCTGTAAAATCTATAACGAGCAATAACTTGAAAATTTACACATAGTGTATTTTTGTCATTACGAAGGGCAATAAAGAGCTCTTTTCCCGAAATTCGATAAAAATAAAAAAATGATAATTGCATATAATGCAGAGATGAATAGAATGAGCTCTACCTTACCGACGTTATTATTATTTGTAGTGTTTTCAATTTAGAATCAACTTTTAGAGTCAAAGGCTCTTTACTCTTGGCAGACGTATAAATAATATTTCTGTCGATTTTGAGGGGACTTCTAAACATTGTCATACTGAAAGAATACTATTATGAATAATAATAAAAAATATTTCTTATTTTAAGTACCTATATTATTCATCTTTAAATGTTTTTTTTCCTTTTATTTTAAGTTTTTATATTCTTACATTAACTTTTCAAATTAATATTTTTCGCAATTAGTAAATGTTTCAATCTATCTTAGTTCACAAAAACGAAAAATTATATACCCCCACACATTTTAATACGTTCTTTAATAGGATCATACGAATGTAGAAACAATGGACGACTAAATCCGATCATTATCCAATCATTTCATTTTTTTCATTATATAGTGCAAAATGACTGACAAAATAAATTAGAATATTTATTTCTAATATTTCTTTATTTTTTAATATTAACTTTGTTTAATTAGTATATACTTATTTAGTAAGTTTTGTTTATTAAATATTGTATTAATTAGGACTTATTTGATTGAAACAAATTCGAATAAAAACAAAATAAATACATTATACGATGCCTCTTATATACGGACGCTGCCCTTTTCGTGTTGAATACTTGCAATAATTTCTGAACTATTTTATGTTTTCTTTCAAAAAATCTTTTCAAGGTTCTTTCAGGAAGAATTCGTGTAAATATCTTTTTTGCTATTGTGTTTTAAAAAATTTTATTGTAACAATCTTTTTCAAACGAATTCTAAATTATTTCTTGTATTAATTCACGTGAGTTTCCGCAACATTTCATGAAATAATTCATGAAATTATTTTCAATAGATATTGAACTATCTTTGTGAATGATTAATTTTTATCATTCTGAAATTATTTCTGAATTATTTCGTGATATAATTCTTGACATGATTGCTGAATTGTTATGTTTTCTTTAAAAAAATCTATTAATTCACACGAGTTTCCCGGAAGATTTCATGAAATAATTCATGTAAGATTTTTGAATAGATATTGAATTATTTTTGTGAATGATAAATTTGTATCTTTCTGAAATTATTTCTGAATTATTGCATGAAAGAATACTTGCAATAATTTCGAAATTATTTTATGTATTCTTTCAAAAAATCTTTTCAAAGTCCATTCAGAATTAATTCGTGTAATTATTTTTTTGCTATTTAGTTTTAAAAAATTTTATTTTAAAAATCTTTTTCAAAAGAATTCAAAATTATTTCTTGTATTAATTCACACGAGTTTCCCAGAAGATTTCATGAAATAATTCATGTAAGATTTTTGAATAGATACTGAATTATTTTTGTGAATGATTAATTTGTATCTTTCTAAAATTATTTCTGAATTATTGCATGAAAGAATACTTGCAATAATTTCGAAATTATTTTATGTATTCTTTCAAAAATCTTTTCAAAGTCCTTTCAGAATTAATTCGTGTAATTATTTTTTTTGCTATTTTGTTTTAAAAATTTTATTCTAAAAATCTTTTTCAAAAGAATTCAAAATTATTTCTTGTATTAATTCACACGAGTTTCCCAGAAGATTTCATGAAATAATTCATGTAAGATTTTTGAATAGATACTGAATTATTTTTGTGAATGATTAATTTGTATCTTTCTGAAATTATTTCTGAATTATTGCATGAAAGAATACTTGCAATAATTTCGAAATTATTTTATGTATTCTTTCAAAAAATCTTTTCAAAGTCCTTTGAGAATTAATTCGTGTAATTATTTTTTTTGCTATTTTGTTTTAAAAAATTTTATTCTAGAAATCTTTTCAAAGTCCTTTCAGAATTAATTCGTGTAATTATTTTTTTTTGCTATTTTGTTTTAAAAAATTTTATTCAAAAAATTTTTTTCAAAACAATTCAAAATTATTTCTTGTATTAATTCACACGGGTTTCCCAGAAGATTTCATCGAATAATTCATGTAAGATTTTTTAATAGATATTGAATTATTTTTGTGAATGATTAATTTGTATCTTTCTGAAATTATTTCTGAATTATTGCATGAAAGAATACTTGCAATAATTTCGAAATTATTTTATGTATTCTTTCAAAAAATCTTTTCAAAGTCCTTTCAGAATTAATTCGTGTAATTATTTTTTTTGCTATTTTGTTTTAAAAAATTTTATTCTAAAAATCTTTTTCAAAAGAATTCAAAATTATTTCTTGTATTAATTCACACGAGTTTCCCAGAAGATTTCATGAAATAATTCATGTAAGATTTTTGAATAGATACTGAATTATTTTTGTGAATGATTAATTTGTATCTTTCTGAAATTATTTCTGAATTATTGCATGAAAGAATACTTGCAATAATTTCGAAATTATTTTATGTATTCTTTCAAAAAATCTTTTCAAAGTCCTTTGAGAATTAATTCGTGTAATTATTTTTTTTGCTATTTTGTTTTAAAAAATTTTATTCTAGAAATCTTTTCAAAGTCCTTTCAGAATTAATTCGTGTAATTATTTTTTTTTGCTATTTTGTTTTAAAAAATTTTATTCAAAAAATTTTTTTCAAAACAATTCAAAATTATTTCTTGTATTAATTCACACGGGTTTCCCAGAAGATTTCATCAAATAATTCATGTAAGATTTTTTAATAGATATTGAATTATTTTTGTGAATGATTAATTTGTATCTTTCTGAAATTATTTCTGAATTATTGCATGAAAGAATACTTGCAATAATTTCGAAATTATTTTATGTATTCTTTCAAAAAATCTTTTCAAAGTCCTTTCAGAATTAATTCGTGTAATTATTTTTTTTGCTATTTTGTTTTAAAAAATTTTATTCGAAAAATCTTTTTCAAAAGAATTCAAAATTATTTCTTGTATTAATTCACACGAGTTTCCCAGAAGATTTCATGAAATAATTCATGTAAGATTTTTGAATAGATATTGAATTATTTTTGTGAATGATTAATTTGTATCTTTCTGAAATTATTTCTGAATTATTGCATGAAAGAATACTTGCAATAATTTCGAAATTATTTTATGTATTCTTTCAAAAAATCTTTTCAAAGTCCTTTCAGAATTAATTCGTGTAATTATTTTTTTTGCTATTTTGTTTTAAAAAATTTTATTTTAAAAATCTTTTTCAAAAGAATTCAAAATTATTTCTTGTATTAATTCAGACGAGTTTCCCAGAAGATTTCATGAAATAATTCATGTAAGATTTTTGAATAGATACTGAATTATTTTTGTGAATGATTAATTTGTATCTTTCTGAAATTATTTCTGAATTATTGCATGAAAGAATACTTGCAATAATTTCGAAATTATTTTATGTATTCTTTCAAAAAATCTTTTCAAAGTCCTTTCAGAATTAATTCGTGTAATTATTTTTTTTGCTATATTGTTTTAAAAAATTTTATTCTAAAAATCTTTTCAAAGTCCTTTCAGAATTAATTCGTGTAATTATTTTTTTTTGCTATTTTGTTTTAAAAAATTTTATTCTAAAAATCTTTTTCAAAACAATTCAAAATTATTTCTTGTATTAATTCACACGAGTTTCCCAGAAGATTTCATGAAATAATTCATGTAAGATTTTTGAATAGATATTGAATTATTTTTGTGAATGATTAATTTGTATCTTTCTGAAATTATTTCTGAATTATTGCATGAAAGAATACTTGCAATAATTTCGAAATTATTTTATGTATTCTTTCAAAAAATCTTTTCAAAGTCCTTTCAGTATTAATTCGTGTAATTATTTTTTTGCTATTTTGTTTTAAAAAATTTTATTCTAAAAATCTTTTTCAAAAGAATTCAAAATTATTTCTTGTATTAATTCACACGAGTTTCCCAGAAGATTTCATGAAATAATTCATGTAAGATTTTTGAATAGATATTGAATTATTTTTGTGAATGATTAATTTGTATCTTTCTGAAATTATTTCTGAATTATTGCATGAAAGAATACTTGCAATAATTTCGAAATTATTTTATGTATTCTTTCAAAAAATCTTTTCAAAGTCCTTTCAGAATTAATTCGTGTAATTATTTTTTTTGCTATTTTGTTTTAAAAAATTTTATTCTAAAAATCTTTTCAAAGTCCTTTCAGAATTAATTCGTGTAATTATTTTTTTTTGCTATTTTGTTTTAAAAAATTTTATTCTAAAAATCTTTTTCAAAACAATTCAAAATTATTTCTTGTATTAATTCACACGAGTTTCCCAGAAGATTTCATGAAATAATTCATGTAAGATTTTTGAATAGATATTGAATTATTTTTGTGAATGATTAATTTGTATCTTTCTGAAATTATTTCTGAATTATTGCATGAAAGAATACTTGCAATAATTTCGAAATTATTTTATGTATTCTTTCAAAAAATCTTTTCAAAGTCCTTTCAGTATTAATTCGTGTAATTATTTTTTTTGCTATTTTGTTTTAAAAAATTTTATTCTAAAAATCTTTTTCAAAAGAATTCAAAATTATTTCTTGTATTAATTCACACGAGTTTCCCAGAAGATTTCATGAAATAATTCATGTAAGATTTTTGAATAGATATTGAATTATTTTTGTGAATGATTAATTTGTATCTTTCTGAAATTATTTCTGAATTATTGCATGAAAGAATACTTGCAATAATTTCGAAATTATTTTATGTATTCTTTCAAAAAATCTTTTCAAAGTCCTTTCAGAATTAATTCGTGTAATTATTTTTTGGTAACACTTTTTTTATTTTTTTGGAAGATTTTTGAAAGTATTTTGTAAGGATTCCATATATTATTTTAAAAATTAATTTAAAATTAATTTTTTTTTCCTTTTAAAATTCTTTCTAAATCATTTCAATGTATTAATTCATGAATTATTTCATGTAATTATTTCAGTTTTCTTTCATGCTGTATGGGTCATACAGTTGTTTCCGAGAGTTGCTTGCATTACTTGACTATCGATAATTGATTTCACAACTTTCATTTGTTTGATTTGCAATGAACAATTTGAATGTACTTACTTACATATAATTTGTTCAGCATACAATGACTCAAAGAAGTAAAAGACTTTTTCACTGGTATTTATTTGATTTCTTTTAAAAAAACATAAATATTATTATTTTATAGATTATGCAGAAAAAACGTCTATACTTGTCTTATTTTATACTTTCGTAGAAAGTTTTATATTACAATATTATTATTGGTACAGTCATGAAAAAAATTATTACCATTTGCAGAGTGCTTATTAAATAGATGAGATTCGAATAAATAAAAGTTATTTGTACAGTCATGAAAAAAATTCTTACCATTTGTAGAGAGTGGTAATTGAACATATGAGATCAGAATAAATAAAAGGACTATAGACAAATGGCGTGGATAGAATATATTTAAAAAATTAGTTTTTTAAAGAACGTGTTGATTGTTTTGAAAAAATATTTAAGCTCTCATTAAAGTTTTTGGAAAACTACACTTTAATTGATTTCACAACTTTTTTGGGTTTGACTTTCAGTATCCGCGTGAAAGAAATTTATTTCGACTTTAGAACGCAAACATTTATTATGTATTCGTAGAATTCCTTTTCATAAAATAAAACGTAAATAATTTTTTAGGATATTGTATAGGTTTCGGAAAATAATTCTTATGGTTTACGAAAAAATTCTTATCGTTTGTAAAAGTTTTTGTAAAGTGATTGTAAAGGTTTTGGAAAAGAATTTCTTGTTGCTTGCAAAAGTTTGTAAAGGATTGTAGAAGTTTTGTAAAATAATTTATTAATGGATTTTTTAAAAAATATAGAAATGGACCATTTTTTGAGATATTTTGTAGAGAAAATATAATAATGAATAATTTACAGATAGAAAATACTTTAAAAAATAGTTTTTAAAAGTGTTTATTATAATTGTTTCAAAAAACATTTAAGCTTTCAGTCAGGTTCTTTCTAGAGAGTTGAACAGTTGTTGAGAGCAAGATTGTTTGGATAAAAACATTAAACTTTTATTAGTATTTCGACAGAGAATTTAAAGTTGTTAAAAACGATAACAATAATATATTTTTTCTTTGTAGCTATCGCAAGGAATAAAAGAAAAAAGTACAAGTTCTCAGAATTACAATTCAAATCTCTATATCACCTGATTCTCTTGCTTTTATAAAACTTGAAGCTTAAAGTTGGCTGAGAAGTTGAGTTCTCATGTCAATTGCCATTTCCATAGCAGCAGGCGGTACAAAGTTTTTTAAAAACTATTCTTTCGCATCTATTTCTCTGAAATCACCTAATCCTCTAGCCTTTACAAAATGCGAAGCTCAAAGTTTGCCAAGTTAACTACCCTTATGTAACAGAACCTGATACTAAGTTTTTTTACAAAACACTCTTATGCACCATTAGCTTTTGTTTTTTTGACAAATTATTATTACATTATTAAATTTGTGCTAAAATTTACCTTTAGCCTTTTATTGCACATTCTAAAGCTGGAACTCATTTCATTATTTTGATATCCACATATTTCTTTTTCATAATATTTTATCAAAGACTTGCAAGTGTACTAGATCTAATAATTATACTATTGCATCACAATCAGCTAGCAAATTAAAGTGTTGGTTGCAGATTCAAAAAGTAGCCATTACAGTAATTTATATTATGGTTTCATATGTACTGTATATTCACAGAACAAATGGCTCCTCTGAATCATTTGGTGCCCCTCACCATAAGCCAATCATTAATTGAATTATTTTCAACACTTGGATTCGTTGAAGTTTTCACTAGAAACCACTTGAATTAATAATCTATCAGACACATCTTGCAAAATTAAAAACAAAAGCTTATGAACTAAGAATCATTGGGAGAAAAAAGCTTTCTCGATATTCTTTTATAGTAGAAAGTATAAAACAGCTTAATTTAATAACTCATGATTGCCGCACACATCTTGTAAAATTAAAAACAATCAGTTTATGAACTATAATTACTGATAATAAAAGCTTTCTTAACATTCTTGTATACTTTTTGAAATAATTATCTGAATCTTGTGTAGAAAAATATTTACTGAGAAATCCTCTGAAACATTTTGACGTCTCCCTCCGTGAGAAAATTATAAAATTAGATTAACTGAGCACTTCTATTCGTTGAAATTTTCACAACAATAACACATCATTTTGGCTTTTTTCTGTATTTTAATGTTCATTTAGCATAATCTTTTAATTGGTGTTTAAGTAAATATGTACAAGAGCACAGCACTAATATCGACTCAGTTTCTTGAAGTATAGACAAAAAATGCTTTGTTTTAACCAAGCCTCTAACGACTGACCAATATTTTAAATTCTGATTTTAAATAGAGGTTCTAAATTTGTTATAAACACTTCATTTAACACATCATACTGCTACTTATTTTATTTATTATACAAAACATTTTATTATATCTGATCTGAAAACTTGAACTGACTTCACTATTATTATATTTCTAAGTTATTTTCTTGTACAGGACGCTTGTAGATTTCCATTTCTTCAGACCGTTGTTTATAGTATATGCAAAAATTACTATGAACTCCTCTGAAATATTTTGATGTCTTCCACTGTAGGAAATTCCTCATACAATCTAAAAAAAAATATAAAAAATCAACACAAAGTGTCAATGTTCATTCTTATAACCAACTTTTTATATTTTAAAAATAGATATTTAGTTATTTAATAGGTATCTGATTATTTTTATTGTTGATATACACAAGAAATCTTGTAGTTATCTGAATCTTGTGTAGAAAAGTATTTACTGAGAAATCCTCTGAAACATTTCGACGTCTCCCACCGTGAGAAAATTATAAAATTAGATTAACTGAGCACTTTTATTTGTTGAAATTTTCACAACAATAACACATCATTTTTGCTTTTTTCTGTATTTTAATGTTCATTTGGCATAATTTTTTAATTCGTGGTTAAGTAAATATGTACAAGAGCACAGCACTAATATCGACTCAGTTTCTTGAAATATAGACAACAAATCCTTTTTCTTAACCAAGGCTCTAACGTCTCACATTATTTTAAATTCTGATTTTAAGTAGAGGTTTTAAATTTGTTATAAACACTTCATTTAACACATCATACCGCTACTTTATTTCATTTATTATACAAAACATTTTATTATATCTGATCTGAAAACGTGCACTGACTTCACTATAATTATATAATATTTATGAACACTGATCACTTTTTAAGAATACAATAAAATATTTGTATCGGGCTGAGTTTATTCCATAAGTCTTCAAAAAAATCCACCAGCTTAAGTATGATCTTCAACTAGATGGATGATCTATGAAAATCGCAATTACCTTATTTTATTTTGAAGAATTAACTTCAAAACATATATAATACTTTTTTCGTACTTTTTGAGCAATACTGTCTAAAACATCTTGCTTGTTAGTTCCTAGCAGCTCTTGTCACATTTTGAGAATAGATTGAATTTTATAATACACATTGGAGAATGAAATCAGGATATTTCTAAGTTATTTTCTTGTACAGGACGCTTGTAGATTTCCATTTCTGCAGGCCGTTTTTTATAGTATATGCAAAAATTACTATGAACTCCTCTGAAATATTTTGATGTCTTCCGCTGTAGGAAATTCCTCATACAATCTAAAAAAAATATAAAAAATCAACACAAAGTGTCAATGTTTATTCTTATAACCAACATTTTATATTTTAAAAATAGATATTTAGTTATTTAATAGGTATCTGATTATTTTTATTGTTGATATACACAAGAAATCTTGTAGTTATCTGAATCTTGTGTAGAAAAATATTTACTGAGAAATCCTCTGAAACATTTTGACGTCTCCCACCGTGAGAAAATTATAAAATTAGATTAACTGAGCACTTTTATTTGTTGAAATTTTCACAACAATAACAAATCATCATTTTTGCTTTTTTCTGTATTTTAATGTTCATTTGGCATAATTTTTTAATTCGTGGTTAAGTAAATATGTACAAGAGCACAGCACTAATATCGACTCAGTTTCTTGAAATATAGACAAAAAATGCTTTTTCTTAACCAAGGCTCTAACGTCTCACATTACGAGTATTTTAAATTCTGATTTTAAGTAGAGGTTTTAAATTTGTTATAAACGCTTCATTTAACACATCATACCGCTACTTTATTTCATTTATTATACAAAACATTTTATTATATCTGATCTGAAAACTTGCACTGACTTCACTATAATTATACTATAGATATGTCTTGAAAAATATTGTGTCGTAAACAATAATATATTTGCCCCATAGTAATATTGGTTTGGTTTTTCTATCTTGAGTAGTACGTGTCTGTTCTTGTATTAAAATAACTTTTTCTTGTTCATTAATAATAACTCCAAGGGTCATGTGGGCACTCGTTCATTTTTGTTAATTCAAAATTAGATTTTTCAGACATTACCCAATTAGAACTCCTCAACATTATTGGCTATAATTATATATATCTTCAAAATGACTCGAAAAAAATCTTATGGTATAATATCTGTAAAAATAAAAAATCTCACAAAGTATCAAGTTTAAAAAAATGATTTTAGCCATTTAACATTTAGCTAGTAAGTACTTATCTAATGAAAGTTATTTTCCCCATTGATTGATAGACGAATAGATCAATTTTTCTTATCACCAGTTGACAACTTGAGATCTTTCAAATACATAACTAATTAACTAACTCACGATATGATAACATTTGTAAAATGTATATCTATAAAATAATAGATAGATAAAAATTCTTCTTCTTAGATTGCTAAGAATAAGTTCTTCACCTAAACAATCTAGCACCTTCTTGAGATCTTTGAAATGTGTTATTAACTAACTCACGATATGATAACATTTGTATATAAAAAAATACTGACATGTTGTATGTAAGGTTAGATCGATCAGATACGGGTGTTTATATATATACAAGCTATAACGAGGTTCTAAGATAAAATACGGAGAAGATAAGCATCTTGATCCTCCGTATTCTATCGAACCCGTTAGGCTCTCGTTCCCGCGAATTCGTATATCTCGAGCGAGTATTGACATCGCTCGGACGATGTATTCGCGTTAGCTACGCGCGGGGCAGGCGCGACTTTGACCGTTGCTAAGTCGCGTCCGATTCTTTTTGAATCAGATTCTCTCGGGCTGTCAAACCGCGCGTACGTGAGTTAATTTGATCGTCCGCGAAGAAAACGGTATCGTTCGTCCTCACCGGTGCAGAGCAGCGCCCGTACACGTACCGACCACGAAGAGCAGCGCACGTGAGCAATCCGAGCCACTCCTGGGGTCTGAAGCGTCTGTAGGTGAACGCTGGACGTTAGGACTCGGCCTGAACACTCCGAAGTCGACCGGAGGATAAGGCCTGACGCAGGAGCGGATTCGTGAGCGAGCGACGAGGGGAGTGCACTCCTCCCGGTAAGACTCTTCGCCTATTTTCCGCGCAGCGATTGATTTGTATTTTCGGCTCGCAGCGGCGAGCGGCCGGTGTCTTGATCGCCGGCCCAGCGAAAAACAATCACCTCGATCCGCCCGCGCCGAGCGGCGGATCTCCCGCCTTCTTGTCAACACGCAACGCGTCGAGTTATTTTTCTGTAAAGTCTTTTTTTTAGTCCGCGTGTTTCAAATGGCGCCCTAACGTGTTGGGTTTAAGGAGAAGGTTAGAGGCCGGTACATTCGAAACCGGCCTATTCAAATCGCGTTTCGTTTAAATTCGCCCGCGCGCAAATCACTGCACCGGACTAATCAGCAGACGGCCAGTGGCCATAAGCCGTTACAGCTGATAGGCGCAGTGATTTAAACTCGCCAAGTCGAGGTGCCGGGCGTAAACAAACATACAAGAAGACTCGCGGCGGGCATAGAAACATAAACACAAAACAGCAGATTGCTTGTTTTTGTAGGTGTTTATGTTTATGCTCGGGTAGTATTGTGTATACTGAGCCCGAGCCTTTTAAACTGCTGTAAAGCCAGGGCGAGAGCATTTAAACGACGATTATCGTTGTTTTCGTCGTCATATGTGGCGAGAATTAAATTCCTTTTTTTGACGCGAGATTTAAAGCGATTTTCACGCGATTTTTTTTTGGTTTGACCGTGCCTGTGCGTGCAGCCGGTCGGAAGTGAGAATACTTTCATCCTTTTTTTTTGGTTGCGGGAATTATTTAAATCGTTATCGTCGCGAATTTTTTTTTTGGAATAGCCACGCTCTCTCCCTAGCTAGCTGCATCGAGATACGTCATTCTCGAGCAGCTTGGGACAATTGTGTGTGGTAGTTAGAATTCTAACATTGTAATTTGCGTAACAGACGGCCAATTAGAGAGAGAATCTCAGCAGTTAGTTGCGCATACACACACAATTCGTCACCAAATTTTTTATATAATCGGTCTAGCTTCGCAAGATGGAATCATCGACCCCAGAAGAACTAGCCGATAAGATGGAGCATTGGCGCAAAAATCTAGAGCTGAGCTTTGAAGCTGTAATAGAAGCAAATATAGCTCTAGATTTAAGAAGCACCGGACATCTCGAGGGGGATTCTAAGCGAATCGCTCAGTGGCTAATGGGAAGTTACAACCCAGCCCACTTCACACAAGAAATAAGTGGAAGTGCTTACGAGCAGTTCACAAGGAGGCTCGATTGGAGGAATAAGTTCGTCAACACGACGACCCTCAATGCAAGCGGCGCTCCAGAAGTGGAAGAATTTCAGGAAGAATTCGTGTAAATATCTTTTTTGCTATTGTGTTTTAAAAAATTTTATTGTAACAATCTTTTTCAAACGAATTCTAAATTATTTCTTGTATTAATTCACGTGAGTTTCCCGCAACATTTCATGAAATAATTCATGAAATTATTTTCAATAGATATTGAACTATCTTTGTGAATGATTAATTTTTATCATTCTGAAATTATTTCTGAATTATTTCGTGATATAATTCTTGACATGATTGCTGAATTGTTATGTTTTCTTTAAAAAAATCTATTAATTCACACGAGTTTCCCGGAAGATTTCATGAAATAATTCATGTAAGATTTTTGAATAGATATTGAATTATTTTTGTGAATGATAAATTTGTATCTTTCTGAAATTATTTCTGAATTATTGCATGAAAGAATACTTGCAATAATTTCGAAATTATTTTATGTATTCTTTCAAAAAATCTTTTCAAAGTCCATTCAGAATTAATTCGTGTAATTATTTTTTTTGCTATTTAGTTTTAAAAAATTTTATTTTAAAAATCTTTTTCAAAAGAATTCAAAATTATTTCTTGTATTAATTCACACGAGTTTCCCAGAAGATTTCATGAAATAATTCATGTAAGATTTTTGAATAGATACTGAATTATTTTTGTGAATGATTAATTTGTATCTTTCTAAAATTATTTCTGAATTATTGCATGAAAGAATACTTGCAATAATTTCGAAATTATTTTATGTATTCTTTCAAAAAATCTTTTCAAAGTCCTTTCAGAATTAATTCGTGTAATTATTTTTTTTGCTATTTTGTTTTAAAAAATTTTATTCTAAAAATCTTTTTCAAAAGAATTCAAAATTATTTCTTGTATTAATTCACACGAGTTTCCCAGAAGATTTCATGAAATAATTCATGTAAGATTTTTGAATAGATACTGAATTATTTTTGTGAATGATTAATTTGTATCTTTCTGAAATTATTTCTGAATTATTGCATGAAAGAATACTTGCAATAATTTCGAAATTATTTTATGTATTCTTTCAAAAAATCTTTTCAAAGTCCTTTGAGAATTAATTCGTGTAATTATTTTTTTTGCTATTTTGTTTTAAAAAATTTTATTCTAGAAATCTTTTCAAAGTCCTTTCAGAATTAATTCGTGTAATTATTTTTTTTTGCTATTTTGTTTTAAAAAATTTTATTCAAAAAATTTTTTTCAAAACAATTCAAAATTATTTCTTGTATTAATTCACACGGGTTTCCCAGAAGATTTCATCGAATAATTCATGTAAGATTTTTTAATAGATATTGAATTATTTTTGTGAATGATTAATTTGTATCTTTCTGAAATTATTTCTGAATTATTGCATGAAAGAATACTTGCAATAATTTCGAAATTATTTTATGTATTCTTTCAAAAAATCTTTTCAAAGTCCTTTCAGTATTAATTCGTGTAATTATTTTTTTTTGCTATTTTGTTTTAAAAAATTTTATTCTAAAAATCTTTTTCAAAACAATTCAAAATTATTTCTTGTATTAATTCACACGATTTTCCCAGAAGATTTCATGAAATAATTCATGTAAGATTTTTGAATAGATATTGAATTATTTTTATGAATGATTAATTTGTATCTTTGTGAAATTATTTCTGAATTATTGCATGAAAGAATACTTGCAATAATTTCGAAATTATTTTATGTATTCTTTCAAAAAATCTTTTCAAAGTCCTTTCAGAATTAATTCGTGTAATTATTTTTTTTGCTATTTTGTTTTAAAAAATTTTATTTTAAAAATCTTTTTCAAAAGAATTCAAAATTATTTCTTGTATTAATTCAGACGAGTTTCCCAGAAGATTTCATGAAATAATTCATGTAAGATTTTTGAATAGATACTGAATTATTTTTGTGAATGATTAATTTGTATCTTTCTGAAATTATTTCTGAATTATTGCATGAAAGAATACTTGCAATAATTTCGAAATTATTTTATGTATTCTTTCAAAAAATCTTTTCAAAGTCCTTTGAGAATTAATTCGTGTAATTATTTTTTTTGCTATTTTGTTTTAAAAAATTTTATTCTAAAAATCTTTTCAAAGTCCTTTCAGAATTAATTCGTGTAATTATTTTTTTTGCTATTTAGTTTTAAAAAATTTTATTTTAAAAATCTTTTTCAAAAGAATTCAAAATTATTTCTTGTATTAATTCACACGAGTTTCCCAGAAGATTTCATCAAATAATTCATGTAAGATTTTTGAATAGATACTGAATTATTTTTGTGAATGATTAATTTGTATCTTTCTAAAATTATTTCTGAATTATTGCATGAAAGAATACTTGCAATAATTTCGAAATTATTTTATGTATTCTTTCAAAAAATCTTTTCAAAGTCCTTTCAGAATTAATTCGTGTAATTATTTTTTTTGCTATTTTGTTTTAAAAAATTTTATTCTAAAAATCTTTTTCAAAAGAATTCAAAATTATTTCTTGTATTAATTCACACGAGTTTCCCAGAAGATTTCATGAAATAATTCATGTAAGATTTTTGAATAGATACTGAATTATTTTTGTGAATGATTAATTTGTATCTTTCTGAAATTATTTCTGAATTATTGCATGAAAGAATACTTGCAATAATTTCGAAATTATTTTATGTATTCTTTCAAAAAATCTTTTCAAAGTCCTTTGAGAATTAATTCGTGTAATTATTTTTTTTGCTATTTTGTTTTAAAAAATTTTATTCTAGAAATCTTTTCAAAGTCCTTTCAGAATTAATTCGTGTAATTATTTTTTTTTGCTATTTTGTTTTAAAAAAATTTATTCAAAAAATTTTTTTCAAAACAATTCAAAATTATTTCTTGTATTAATTCACACGGGTTTCCCAGAAGATTTCATCAAATAATTCATGTAAGATTTTTTAATAGATATTGAATTATTTTTGTGAATGATTAATTTGTATCTTTCTGAAATTATTTCTGAATTATTGCATGAAAGAATACTTGCAATAATTTCGAAATTATTTTATGTATTCTTTCAAAAAATCTTTTCAAAGTCCTTTCAGAATTAATTCGTGTAATTATTTTTTTTTGCTATTTTGTTTTAAAAAATTTTATTCGAAAAATCTTTTTCAAAAGAATTCAAAATTATTTCTTGTATTAATTCACACGAGTTTCCCAGAAGATTTCATGAAATAATTCATGTAAGATTTTTGAATAGATATTGAATTATTTTTGTGAATGATTAATTTGTATCTTTCTGAAATTATTTCTGAATTATTGCATGAAAGAATACTTGCAATAATTTCGAAATTATTTTATGTATTCTTTCAAAAAATCTTTTCAAAGTCCTTTCAGAATTAATTCGTGTAATTATTTTTTTTGCTATTTTGTTTTAAAAAATTTTATTTTAAAAATCTTTTTCAAAAGAATTCAAAATTATTTCTTGTATTAATTCAGACGAGTTTCCCAGAAGATTTCATGAAATAATTCATGTAAGATTTTTGAATAGATACTGAATTATTTTTGTGAATGATTAATTTGTATCTTTCTGAAATTATTTCTGAATTATTGCATGAAAGAATACTTGCAATAATTTCGAAATTATTTTATGTATTCTTTCAAAAAATCTTTTCAAAGTTCTTTCAGAATTAATTCGTGTAATTATTTTTTTTGCTATATTGTTTTAAAAAATTTTATTCTAAAAATCTTTTCAAAGTCCTTTCAGAATTAATTCGTGTAATTATTTTTTTTTGCTATTTTGTTTTAAAAAATTTTATTCTAAAAATCTTTTTCAAAACAATTCAAAATTATTTCTTGTATTAATTCACACGAGTTTCCCAGAAGATTTCATGAAATAATTCATGTAAGATTTTTGAATAGATATTGAATTATTTTTGTGAATGATTAATTTGTATCTTTCTGAAATTATTTCTGAATTATTGCATGAAAGAATACTTGCAATAATTTCGAAATTATTTTATGTATTCTTTCAAAAAATCTTTTCAAAGTCCTTTCAGTATTAATTCGTGTAATTATTTTTTTGCTATTTTGTTTTAAAAAATTTTATTCTAAAAATCTTTTTCAAAAGAATTCAAAATTATTTCTTGTATTAATTCACACGAGTTTCCCAGAAGATTTCATGAAATAATTCATGTAAGATTTTTGAATAGATATTGAATTATTTTTGTGAATGATTAATTTGTATCTTTCTGAAATTATTTCTGAATTATTGCATGAAAGAATACTTGCAATAATTTCGAAATTATTTTATGTATTCTTTCAAAAAATCTTTTCAAAGTCCTTTCAGAATTAATTCGTGTAATTATTTTTTTTGCTATTTTGTTTTAAAAAATTTTATTCTAAAAATCTTTTCAAAGTCCTTTCAGAATTAATTCGTGTAATTATTTTTTTTTGCTATTTTGTTTTAAAAAATTTTATTCTAAAAATCTTTTTCAAAACAATTCAAAATTATTTCTTGTATTAATTCACACGAGTTTCCCAGAAGATTTCATGAAATAATTCATGTAAGATTTTTGAATAGATATTGAATTATTTTTGTGAATGATTAATTTGTATCTTTCTGAAATTATTTCTGAATTATTGCATGAAAGAATACTTGCAATAATTTCGAAATTATTTTATGTATTCTTTCAAAAAATCTTTTCAAAGTCCTTTCAGTATTAATTCGTGTAATTATTTTTTTTGCTATTTTGTTTTAAAAAATTTTATTCTAAAAATCTTTTTCAAAAGAATTCAAAATTATTTCTTGTATTAATTCACACGAGTTTCCCAGAAGATTTCATGAAATAATTCATGTAAGATTTTTGAATAGATATTGAATTATTTTTGTGAATGATTAATTTGTATCTTTCTGAAATTATTTCTGAATTATTGCATGAAAGAATACTTGCAATAATTTCGAAATTATTTTATGTATTCTTTCAAAAAATCTTTTCAAAGTCCTTTCAGAATTAATTCGTGTAATTATTTTTTGGTAACACTTTTTTTATTAATTTAAAATTAATTTTTTTTTCCTTTTAAAATTCTTTCTAAATCATTTCAATGTATTAATTCATGAATTATTTCATGTAATTATTTCAGTTTTCTTTCATGCTGTATGGGTCATACAGTTGTTTCCGAGAGTTGCTTGCATTACTTGACTATCGATAATTGATTTCACAACTTTCATTTGTTTGATTTGCAATGAACAATTTGAATGTACTTACTTACATATAATTTGTTCAGCATACAATGACTCAAAGAAGTAAAAGACTTTTTCACTGGTATTTATTTGATTTCTTTTAAAAAAACATAAATATTATTATTTTATAGATTATGCAGAAAAAACGTCTATACTTGTCTTATTTTATACTTTCGTAGAAAGTTTTATATTACAATATTATTATTGGTACAGTCATGAAAAAAATTATTACCATTTGCAGAGTGCTTATTAAATAGATGAGATTCGAATAAATAAAAGTTATTTGTACAGTCATGAAAAAAATTCTTACCATTTGTAGAGAGTGGTAATTGAACATATGAGATCAGAATAAATAAAAGGACTATAGACAAATGGCGTGGATAGAATATATTTAAAAAATTAGTTTTTTAAAGAACGTGTTGATTGTTTTGAAAAAATATTTAAGCTCTCATTAAAGTTTTTGGAAAACTACACTTTAATTGATTTCACAACTTTTTTGGGTTTGACTTTCAGTATCCGCGTGAAAGAAATTTATTTCGACTTTAGAACGCAAACATTTATTATGTATTCGTAGAATTCCTTTTCATAAAATAAAACGTAAATAATTTTTTAGGATATTGTATAGGTTTCGGAAAATAATTCTTATGGTTTACGAAAAAATTCTTATCGTTTGTAAAAGTTTTTGTAAAGTGATTGTAAAGGTTTTGGAAAAGAATTTCTTGTTGCTTGCAAAAGTTTGTAAAGGATTGTAGAAGTTTTGTAAAATAATTTATTAATGGATTTTTTAAAAAATATAGAAATGGACCATTTTTTGAGATATTTTGTAGAGAAAATATAATAATGAATAATTTACAGATAGAAAATACTTTAAAAAATAGTTTTTAAAAGTGTTTATTATAATTGTTTCAAAAAACATTTAAGCTTTCAGTCAGGTTCTTTCTAGAGAGTTGAACAGTTGTTGAGAGCAAGATTGTTTGGATAAAAACATTAAACTTTTATTAGTATTTCGACAGAGAATTTAAAGTTGTTAAAAACGATAACAATAATATATTTTTTCTTTGTAGCTATCGCAAGGAATAAAAGAAAAAAGTACAAGTTCTCAGAATTACAATTCAAATCTCTATATCACCTGATTCTCTTGCTTTTATAAAACTTGAAGCTTAAAGTTGGCTGAGAAGTTGAGTTCTCATGTCAATTGCCATTTCCATAGCAGCAGGCGGTACAAAGTTTTTTAAAAACTATTCTTTCGCATCTATTTCTCTGAAATCACCTAATCCTCTAGCCTTTACAAAATGCGAAGCTCAAAGTTTGCCAAGTTAACTACCCTTATGTAACAGAACCTGATACTAAGTTTTTTTACAAAACACTCTTATGCACCATTAGCTTTTGTTTTTTGACAAATTATTATTACATTATTAAATTTGTGCTAAAATTTACCTTTAGCCTTTTATTGCACATTCTAAAGCTGGAACTCATTTCATTATTTTGATATCCACATATTTCTTTTTCATAATATTTTATCAAAGACTTGCAAGTGTACTAGATCTAATAATTATACTATTGCATCACAATCAGCTAGCAAATTAAAGTGTTGGTTGCAGATTCAAAAAGTAGCCATTACAGTAATTTATATTATGGTTTCATATGTACTGTATATTCACAGAACAAATGGCTCCTCTGAATCATTTGGTGCCCCTCACCATAAGCCAATCATTAATTGAATTATTTTCAACACTTGGATTCGTTGAAGTTTTCACTAGAAACCACTTGAATTAATAATCTATCAGACACATCTTGCAAAATTAAAAACAAAAGCTTATGAACTAAGAATCATTGGGAGAAAAAGCTTTCTCGATATTCTTTTATAGTAGAAAGTATAAAACAGCTTAATTTAATAACTCATGATTGCCGCACACATCTTGTAAAATTAAAAACAATCAGTTTATGAACTATAATTACTGATAATAAAAGCTTTCTTAACATTCTTGTATACTTTTTGAAATAATTATCTGAATCTTGTGTAGAAAAATATTTACTGAGAAATCCTCTGAAACATTTTGACGTCTCCCTCCGTGAGAAAATTATAAAATTAGATTAACTGAGCACTTCTATTCGTTGAAATTTTCACAACAATAACACATCATTTTGGCTTTTTTCTGTATTTTAATGTTCATTTAGCATAATCTTTTAATTGGTGTTTAAGTAAATATGTACAAGAGCACAGCACTAATATCGACTCAGTTTCTTGAAGTATAGACAAAAAATGCTTTGTTTTAACCAAGCCTCTAACGACTGACCAATATTTTAAATTCTGATTTTAAATAGAGGTTCTAAATTTGTTATAAACACTTCATTTAACACATCATACTGCTACTTATTTTATTTATTATACAAAACATTTTATTATATCTGATCTGAAAACTTGAACTGACTTCACTATTATTATATTTCTAAGTTATTTTCTTGTACAGGACGCTTGTAGATTTCCATTTCTTCAGACCGTTGTTTATAGTATATGCAAAAATTACTATGAACTCCTCTGAAATATTTTGATGTCTTCCACTGTAGGAAATTCCTCATACAATCTAAAAAAAAATATAAAAAATCAACACAAAGTGTCAATGTTCATTCTTATAACCAACTTTTTATATTTTAAAAATAGATATTTAGTTATTTAATAGGTATCTGATTATTTTTATTGTTGATATACACAAGAAATCTTGTAGTTATCTGAATCTTGTGTAGAAAAGTATTTACTGAGAAATCCTCTGAAACATTTCGACGTCTCCCACCGTGAGAAAATTATAAAATTAGATTAACTGAGCACTTTTATTTGTTGAAATTTTCACAACAATAACACATCATTTTTGCTTTTTTCTGTATTTTAATGTTCATTTGGCATAATTTTTTAATTCGTGGTTAAGTAAATATGTACAAGAGCACAGCACTAATATCGACTCAGTTTCTTGAAATATAGACAACAAATCCTTTTTCTTAACCAAGGCTCTAACGTCTCACATTATTTTAAATTCTGATTTTAAGTAGAGGTTTTAAATTTGTTATAAACACTTCATTTAACACATCATACCGCTACTTTATTTCATTTATTATACAAAACATTTTATTATATCTGATCTGAAAACGTGCACTGACTTCACTATAATTATATAATATTTATGAACACTGATCACTTTTTAAGAATACAATAAAATATTTGTATCGGGCTGAGTTTATTCCATAAGTCTTCAAAAAAATCCACCAGCTTAAGTATGATCTTCAACTAGATGGATGATCTATGAAAATCGCAATTACCTTATTTTATTTTGAAGAATTAACTTCAAAACATATATAATACTTTTTTCGTACTTTTTGAGCAATACTGTCTAAAACATCTTGCTTGTTAGTTCCTAGCAGCTCTTGTCACATTTTGAGAATAGATTGAATTTTATAATACACATTGGAGAATGAAATCAGGATATTTCTAAGTTATTTTCTTGTACAGGACGCTTGTAGATTTCCATTTCTGCAGGCCGTTTTTTATAGTATATGCAAAAATTACTATGAACTCCTCTGAAATATTTTGATGTCTTCCGCTGTAGGAAATTCCTCATACAATCTAAAAAAAATATAAAAAATCAACACAAAGTGTCAATGTTTATTCTTATAACCAACATTTTATATTTTAAAAATAGATATTTAGTTATTTAATAGGTATCTGATTATTTTTATTGTTGATATACACAAGAAATCTTGTAGTTATCTGAATCTTGTGTAGAAAAATATTTACTGAGAAATCCTCTGAAACATTTTGACGTCTCCCACCGTGAGAAAATTATAAAATTAGATTAACTGAGCACTTTTATTTGTTGAAATTTTCACAACAATAACAAATCATTTTTGCTTTTTTCTGTATTTTAATGTTCATTTGGCATAATTTTTTAATTCGTGGTTAAGTAAATATGTACAAGAGCACAGCACTAATATCGACTCAGTTTCTTGAAATATAGACAAAAAATGCTTTTTCTTAACCAAGGCTCTAACGTCTCACATTACGAGTATTTTAAATTCTGATTTTAAGTAGAGGTTTTAAATTTGTTATAAACGCTTCATTTAACACATCATACCGCTACTTTATTTCATTTATTATACAAAACATTTTATTATATCTGATCTGAAAACTTGCACTGACTTCACTATAATTATACTATAGATATGTCTTGAAAAATATTGTGTCGTAAACAATAATATATTTGCCCCATAGTAATATTGGTTTGGTTTTTCTATCTTGAGTAGTACGTGTCTGTTCTTGTATTAAAATAACTTTTTCTTGTTCATTAATAATAACTCCAAGGGTCATGTGGGCACTCGTTCATTTTTGTTAATTCAAAATTAGATTTTTCAGACATTACCCAATTAGAACTCCTCAACATTATTGGCTATAATTATATATATCTTCAAAATGACTCGAAAAAAATCTTATGGTATAATATCTGTAAAAATAAAAAATCTCACAAAGTATCAAGTTTAAAAAAATGATTTTAGCCATTTAACATTTAGCTAGTAAGTACTTATCTAATGAAAGTTATTTTCCCCATTGATTGATAGACGAATAGATCAATTTTTCTTATCACCAGTTGACAACTTGAGATCTTTCAAATACATAACTAATTAACTAACTCACGATATGATAACATTTGTAAAATGTATATCTATAAAATAATAGATAGATAAAAATTCTTCTTCTTAGATTGCTAAGAATAAGTTCTTCACCTAAACAATCTAGCACCTTCTTGAGATCTTTGAAATGTGTTATTAACTAACTCACGATATGATAACATTTGTATATAAAAAAATACTGACATGTTGTATGTAAGGTTAGATCGATCAGATACGGGTGTTTATATATATACAAGCTATAACGAGGTTCTAAGATAAAATACGGAGAAGATAAGCATCTTGATCCTCCGTATTCTATCGAACCCGTTAGGCTCTCGTTCCCGCGAATTCGTATATCTCGAGCGAGTATTGACATCGCTCGGACGATGTATTCGCGTTAGCTACGCGCGGGGCAGGCGCGACTTTGACCGTTGCTAAGTCGCGTCCGATTCTTTTTGAATCAGATTCTCTCGGGCTGTCAAACCGCGCGTACGTGAGTTAATTTGATCGTCCGCGAAGAAAACGGTATCGTTCGTCCTCACCGGTGCAGAGCAGCGCCCGTACACGTACCGACCACGAAGAGCAGCGCACGTGAGCAATCCGAGCCACTCCTGGGGTCTGAAGCGTCTGTAGGTGAACGCTGGACGTTAGGACTCGGCCTGAACACTCCGAAGTCGACCGGAGGATAAGGCCTGACGCAGGAGCGGATTCGTGAGCGAGCGACGAGGGGAGTGCACTCCCCTCCCGGTAAGACTCTTCGCCTATTTTCCGCGCAGCGATTGATTTGTATTTTCGGCTCGCAGCGGCGAGCGGCCGGTGTCTTGATCGCCGGCCCAGCGAAAAACAATCACCTCGATCCGCCCGCGCCGAGCGGCGGATCTCCCGCCTTCTTGTCAACACGCAACGCGTCGAGTTATTTTTCTGTAAAGTCTTTTTTTAGTCCGCGTGTTTCAAATGGCGCCCTAACGTGTTGGGTTTAAGGAGAAGGTTAGAGGCCGGTACATTCGAAACCGGCCTATTCAAATCGCGTTTCGTTTAAATTCGCCCGCGCGCAAATCACTGCACCGGACTAATCAGCAGACGGCCAGTGGCCATAAGCCGTTACAGCTGATAGGCGCAGTGATTTAAACTCGCCAAGTCGAGGTGCCGGGCGTAAACAAACATACAAGAAGACTCGCGGCGGGCATAGAAACATAAACACAAAACAGCAGATTGCTTGTTTTTGTAGGTGTTTATGTTTATGCTCGGGTAGTATTGTGTATACTGAGCCCGAGCCTTTTAAACTGCTGTAAAGCCAGGGCGAGAGCATTTAAACGACGATTATCGTTGTTTTCGTCGTCATATGTGGCGAGAATTAAATTCCTTTTTTTGACGCGAGATTTAAAGCGATTTTCACGCGATTTTTTTTTGGTTTGACCGTGCCTGTGCGTGCAGCCGGTCGGAAGTGAGAATACTTTCATCCTTTTTTTTTGGTTGCGGGAATTATTTAAATCGTTATCGTCGCGAATTTTTTTTTGGAATAGCCACGCTCTCTCCCTAGCTAGCTGCATCGAGATACGTCATTCTCGAGCAGCTTGGGACAATTGTGTGTGGTAGTTAGAATTCTAACATTGTAATTTGCGTAACAGACGGCCAATTAGAGAGAGAATCTCAGCAGTTAGTTGCGCATACACACACAATTCGTCACCAAATTTTTTATATAATCGGTCTAGCTTCGCAAGATGGAATCATCGACCCCAGAAGAACTAGCCGATAAGATGGAGCATTGGCGCAAAAATCTAGAGCTGAGCTTTGAAGCTGTAATAGAAGCAAATATAGCTCTAGATTTAAGAAGCACCGGACATCTCGAGGGGATTCTAAGCGAATCGCTCAGTGGCTAATGGGAAGTTACAACCCAGCCCACTTCACAAGAAATAAGTGGAAGTGCTTACGAGCAGTTCACAAGGAGGCTCGATTGGAGGAATAAGTTCGTCAACACGACGACCCTCAATGCAAGCGGCGCTCCAGAAGTGAACCGAATCGCCGACCCCTTGACCCACAGCCTGTTTCAGCAACTGATGTCGAATAAAGCAGTAGACAACAACTTGCTGAGTTCCATACGGAGATACGTCTACCAGAATATGGAACAGACAGCAGGTAGTCCTCCAGACGTAAGACACGAGGCTCTTACGTCACCACGGAGCACTTTATCTCCAGCGGGAGGACCGGGTGAAGTCCAGGTGCACCTAAGGTGCAGCACAGCTTGGGGGAGGGGAGATTCCCCGATCTCCTTCCAGTCCGAAGAATCCGAGAACGCGAGTCACTCGGGGAATGCAGACCGCACATGGATTTCGGACAGCTGTGCAGCAACCGCACCATCGCTATCATCTTCAGCTTCCATCCACGAAATCGACGTCGGAGTAAGCACAGCCTGGGGGAGGGGAGATTCTCCAAGCTTCCCCCTGTTCGAGAAGTCTGATACTTCACGTCGCTTGGCGTATACAGACCGCCTGAGGGCACCGAACGGCTGTGCTGAATACTCCCAAGCTCACGACGACGGAGCAAATGCAGCCTGGGGGAAGGGAGATTTTCCAAGCTTCCCCGATCCGAAGCGTCCGATATGGCCCGTTTATGGAATACATCGGCATCGGACGGCTGTATTACTCATTCCCAGACTCCTGAAGACGAAGAGCAGACAAGCCTTCCAAGGAGCAACGAGGAAGAGATTAATAGTCTAGTGACGACACAACCGGTGGACAGAACGCTGATTACTTCGCAATTTCGCGACGTATCGACGCAAGCAGAAGGCGAGCGTCATTGCGAATGCGAATGTAATCAGACGCGTAAATTGGAGGAGGAGAAAGTTAGGCGCCTAAGCGAAGAGGTAAGGCGACTGCACGACGACCTGCGCCAGCTACGCGCGCAATGTCGTCGCTTCACAATTCCGCTGTGCCTAATAAGAAACGAGCCGCAGGTGCAGCCAAACACTCTGCAAAGCAACCTCGATCGGACCTAGGGACTAAAGACAACAAGAAGTCGTCCCGAAGTCTTCAAAAGTCCAGCTCGACAGGGAAAAAAGAGGCGCATGCAGCGGCCATGCAACGACCTCCAAAGTTATCCAAAAGAGATAAAGGCAGAAAACCCTCGAGTGGACTGGGTTCGAATCAAGGAACAGGTTCGAATCCTTGGACGACGGTAGCCTCTCGACGTCCCAAACAGCGGTATATCCAGCAGGGGTTGGATAGTCGAGTATACCGCTCGTCAAGATCGAGGAACGCGCTCGGAGCATATAACTCCCCACCACCGAGTCCAACCAGAAAATTGTGTTGGACGTGTAGGTCACCAACGCACCTTCACTGGGCCTGCCCGGAGCGGAAAGAGGGCCCGAAGACGAAGACAAGAAGAAGACGAGATGATCTGCCAAGTCAATCTTGGAGGAATGACAGCAGTTGTCGACCGGAGCTCCAGCGCCAGAAGTGCCAACAGTCTCCGGTCCATCAGTCGTCTTGGGATTGGTCTCGACCGCCGTTGGAATTCAGCGGAATTACGGTGATGAGCGACCCACCGTGTGCGTGCGGACGATCCCTCGACGTGGATCGTCTGATCAGCCGTTTAGTACACGAGCTGATCCGCGCGTATCCGGAACTGTCGTCTCTGCCGCCGACGACGACGTAAAGTCGAATCGAACGAGAGCCTCAGTATCGAGTTGCTTCTCTCCCGCTACGCAACGTCTGGGAGAGGGGTATAACGAGGTTCTAAGATAAAATACGGAGAAGATAAGCATCTTGATCCTCCGTATTCTATCGAACCCGTTAGGCTCTCGTTCCCGCGAATTCGTATATCTCGAGCGAGTATTGACATCGCTCGGACGATGTATTCGCGTTAGCTACGCGCGGGGCAGGCGCGACTTTGACCGTTGCTAAGTCGCGTCCGATTCTTTTTGAATCAGATTCTCTCGGGCTGTCAAACCGCGCGTACGTGAGTTAATTTGATCGTCCGCGAAGAAAACGGTATCGTTCGTCCTCACCGGTGCAGAGCAGCGCCCGTACACGTACCGACCACGAAGAGCAGCGCACGTGAGCAATCCGAGCCACTCCTGGGGTCTGAAGCGTCTGTAGGTGAACGCTGGACGTTAGGACTCGGCCTGAACACTCCGAAGTCGACCGGAGGATAAGGCCTGACGCAGGAGCGGATTCGTGAGCGAGCGACGAGGGGAGTGCACTCCCCTCCCGGTAAGACTCTTCGCCTATTTTCCGCGCAGCGATTGATTTGTATTTTCGGCTCGCAGCGGCGAGCGGCCGGTGTCTTGATCGCCGGCCCAGCGAAAAACAATCACCTCGATCCGCCCGCGCCGAGCGGCGGATCTCCCGCCTTCTTGTCAACACGCAACGCGACGCGTATTTTGTATAGTATAACTGAGAATAGATCTTGTTATAGTTTTGAATGTAACCAAGACCACTCGTTATTTATTAACCTTCACCTAACCTTCTCCCGGATACCGCCGCCTCCGCGGGATCGTCGAACCGAGACGACGATCATTCTGAGTGGCCGCGCCTCGCGTCTAGCTAGCGCGAGTATTAACCCTTTCCGGCACACGGAAAAGTCGAGTTCAATCGTGGACTCGACATTTGTAAACAGGGATCCAGAGAACATCAACCCCGAGTGCTCGTCGTAGAAGTAGCACTCGACGGCACCGTGTTCTAGGGTTCGGTTCGCGGAATTACAAAAGATTTCCCCAGGCCTCCCGTTTCAAAGCGTAAGATAGACGACAACCGGAAGTGTCGTAAGAGCTGCACACCGGACGCCGGAATAAGGAGAAGAAAAGTATAAAAGGAAGTTGCACATAAAAAAATTCAGCTCTCTATATCTTCTGAACGAGATAATCTTTTTAAATAAAATGTTTTGATTTGAGCAGAGCAATGAAATGGCTTTCCACTAAGAGGGATATGTTATATAGTAAAAACTAACGCAATATACGTAAAAGCGCATTGAATTTTTCGTACACCCATTTCAATGTATATGTAGCACGGGTCGCTCCTTTAGGCTTCTTCTATACTTGCCTTCGGAGCGCTCCCGCGCTCCTTAATAAAAACTAACGCAATATACGTAAAAGCGCATTGAATTTTTCGTACACCCATTTCAATGTATATGTAGTACGGGTCGCTCCTTTAGGCTTCTTCTATACTTGCCTTCGGAGCGCTCCCGCGCTCCTTGATAAATAAATGAATATATATATATATATATATATTTATGTATGTATATACATGCACATTTTTTATACACTGAGAAAAAGATATAGTATATTTTCACATAAAAGTACTTTACAACATAGTATTATTTGACTACGACCTCATTTTATAGTACTGTTTACATTTAAAATTATCATCACGATAGCTAAAAATTTGTTATTGGGGGCTATATTATATAGTAAAATTTGAAATATTAAAGGAATTCAAATGGAAATATTATATTATACTAAATAAATATAGTAAGCTTTACTGGAAATTTAGTTACATGTACAATGATTTAGTTACTATCACTGTTTAGTCGTTTAAATTATATCATGTTTATTATTAACATATTATAGTCCATTTTACAGAATAACATAGTTATGGCTATAATATTGAGTTTTTCTAGGCAATATAGTTAACAGTACTACCGCCTTTTTTCAGTGTACAATAAAAAAAACCGCTGACAATACATTGGCACTTAGCTTCCTCAAAATAATGTATTTATTCATTTTTTTTTAAATTTTTTATAACAATAATTAATTGTATCATACCCAATTTTCTTTATGAATATTCGTAATAAATTAATATATATTTTTCGAAAATTCGTTCTTGTTACTCTTTTTCTCATGCGACAACCCGATATTTTTTTATGGTGCACCTTCAACTTTGGGTAATATTTTAAATCCATAATATTTTGAAAACTTAAAAATAAATTCGAACAAATTACCAAACTCTGTATTACATATGTTCGTTTATTACACATATGAATGTTTATTATAAAGTCACGAATCAAGTCAATCAGTCAAGAGACTTTCCAAAAAGGTTACAACAAAAATGCTGGTATATTCTGCATGTAAAAGGCAAACTTTTTCCCAATCAATATTCTATACAAAAAATTTCGATATTTTGAGTAAAAAATAAAGATAATCTTTTGAAATTTCAACCAAATATATTCTTCAATGAGTATAATAAGTGATTAAAAAAAGTGATTAATAAAAAACAAAAGCAAGTGAACAACACGCACGCATAGCACGTCTTATTTCCATTTTCTAGTATAGATATATCCAAAACATTACGATTTGAAAAGAAGGCTAAATCAGTTTTAACCTCCAATATCTCTGAAATTCATAAACGACTTCTTTTACTCTAAAAACGCATATAATAAATAATGTACACTCTACATCTCCGCCAAATTAAAAAAAAATTAAAACAAGTTTTCTCTAGTTATCAGGCGACAAATAAAATAACTTTGTAAAATAGGAAAATTTTGAATATCAAAAAGTAATCGTACGATCTTGATGAAAATTCACATACATAATATCTATATCACATACAAAATTGTCTAGAAATCTGTAGCTGATTCATAGAACCGTTCTCGAGAAATTACGATTTAAAAAAAGTTTAAAAAATTTTAACCTCAAATATCTCTGAAATTTATGGACCAATTATTTTGCCCAAAGAACTCGACCAAGAGCTATCCAAAATCTACCTCCACAAGGAATTTTGAAGAAATTACGACAATTTTCCCTCCGGAATCGTTGGACATACAAAACTCATTTTTTTCATTTTTCATGTTTTACGTTTTTGTTAATAACCAAAGAACCATGATAGCTAGAAACTTTTTTTTTTTAGAAAATATAGGTATTTTAATTCTCTTTTAAATGATACCTATCCCATTCTGATACATACAACCGTTCTCGAGAAATTACGATTCGAAAAAGAGGTTACAAAAATTTTAACCTCAAAAATCTCTGAAATTTATGAACTAATCATCTATCCCAAAGAAAGGTGCAGGTGGCAACCAAAAATCTATCTCTACAAGGAATTTTGAAGCGATTAACACAATTTTCCTCCCGTAAATTGTCGCCACCTAAAACACGTTTTTTCATTTTTTAATTTTTTTCTCAAAAACTAATCAACAGAATGGATTCAATTTTATACAGATTATAGCTATTCATAATCTCCATTATCATGATTTTTCTCAAAAAAATTGACCATTTAGTTTGGGAGTTATAAGCATTTTAAAAAAACACGTTTTTGTTAATAACAAAATAACCGTGATAGCTAGAGAAATTTTTTTTTAAATATAGGTTTTTTATACTCTTTCGAACGCTACCCAACCGATTATAAAATTTAAATCCAATCATTAAAAAAAATCAAAAATAAATTTTTCGAAAATGAAAAATTCGACATAAAACAAAAACGAATCAGTTAGTCGTACAAAATTATTTTTTTCCCGAATTCGGAATCAAAAAACAAAAAAATGAGACCCGTCCGGTTAAAATCGACCGCGTAGATCCGAAAATAAAGCGGTACACACACACACACACACACACACACACACACACACACACACACACACACACATCCATACACATCCATACAAACATTTTCTAAAATCATGTGACACAAACTTCTAACACCTTTATTCATGTTTCTAGAGCAATTTAAAGAAAATTAAAATTTTACTATTATAAAGCTTCCTCTATGAGGAAGCAAAAAAAGAAAAAAAAGAAACATCGGAAATCCAACAAAATTATTTTTAATATTTTTGTCTACATCAACTACGGAGGAATTTTTTTGTTCATTATTTGTTTTCTGCCAGACGACTGCTCGAAACGTTTCGCCGCTATATATAGCCGAAACATTCAGCCGTAGAAGTACCATCGCGGACTCTCGATCCGATGATTTCCAACACCTACACGCAAAAACCTACGGAGCGCACCACCTAAACTCCGT
This sequence comes from Torymus aiolomorphi, assembly GCA_036365515.1. Taxonomy (NCBI): domain Eukaryota; kingdom Metazoa; phylum Arthropoda; class Insecta; order Hymenoptera; family Torymidae; genus Torymus; species Torymus aiolomorphi. The sequence goes on from CM070874.1 coordinate 181,076,324, forward strand.
TACCGTCTACCCCAACGACCTAGACCACGAATGGAATCCATTCCGATATCCCAAACACCTAGACAACGCATCCGATGATTTCCAATGCATAATAGAGCCAAAAACATACGAAGCGCACCACCTAGTTGCACGTGTTATTCTGACGTGAATTTTCTGAATGTACTTGTATACCCCGATCGAGGTACATACCTGATACCGCCATACCGAGTACAGACATGCCCCGGCGTAGTTGCCCGGCTGACCGCTAGGTGGTTGCCTCCTCTACAACGGGTATTCCTCAATCAATGGAGCCGACCGAAGGGTATACATACAAGTGATTCAGAGCCGTCCATCTGGTGTACCACGGTGTGATGTGGCTTGGGAACTTGTTTCCCGGAAGCAGTCATCCGTGGCACTGTAACAGCTTATGACCGCAGCTTACTGGAAACTCCTCGTTTATAAAGGAAGGCTCCCGTTACCGGATTCTTGACTTTTTCCCCGGCGTCGAGCTTCAATGCCAGGGTGTTTCCAATCGCTGTTCTCTGCCATGGCTGTATCTCACCCATCGGCGGGACATGATCGTACTCGGCGAACAAAGATTTTATTATATTGCAGAGCCTCCATGCCTGCAGGGACCGTGTCTCCACCGTTTTCACGCCCATCCGATATTTAATCATTTGCGCCAGATTCATGTTGGCGGCGTCTTCCTTTGATGATGTCTGGTGACCATGCTCTATGTGAAAGCTAGAATACAGCCGAATGCCGAAACCCCTGCTGAAAACTTAAAAGTTGCCCCAGTAAATAATTTACTGCATTCAATGTTTAATCAAATCGACGTTTTTCTAAATCAAAAACTCGTTTCTCCACCCAATAATGCATATCCTTACATAGAGTCACTGCTCAACTACTCGCCAATCGCAAAAGAATCACACTTCACGGCCAGATTGTGGTACGATGATACGCCCGGTTTATTCGAAGCCCTGCCGCACATTCAAGGTGAAATATCTAACAAGCCTTCTCTCCATCGTCAGCATTTCACACTCAATGGAAAAACCTTCGACATGATTGGCCATCTGCACTGCGACGTCTTTAATCAAGACAGAATGCTCATCAATGGTGTAGAAATGAGAGTACGACTAGTACGAAGCAAAGATGCCTTTTGCCTAATGGACGCCTCCGAAGATGGTAAATTCAGCCTGAAAATAAAGGAAGCCACGCTCATCGTTCGACGCGTGAAGATAAATCCGGGATTTTAATTGCGTATGCCAATGCTCTCGCTAAAACAACGGCCAAGTATTCCGTCACGAGAGTAGAAGTCAAAACTTTTACGCTTCACGCAGGTATACATGGCGATACCATCGATAATGCCATTCTTGGGCAACTGCCTAAAAGAATAATAATAGGATTTGTCGATAATAAGGCATTCAATGGCAATCGAACATTTAACCCGTTTAATTTTCAACACTTTTCAATAAATCACCTCTCCCTCTACGTCGATGGATCTCAAATTCCGAGCAAGCCGTTACAGCCACGCTTTGCTGCTAATGATAGTATGTTTATAGATGCATTTCAAACCCTCTACTCGGGCACAGGTATACATTTCCTCAACGAGGGCCTTGGCATAAACCGTTTCAACTATTCACTGAGCTACTTTCTCACGGCTTTCGATCTCACACCCGATTTATCGGCTCACTGAGCCTCGCATTGGAATCTCGTTCGCTCGGATAGCTTACGCATAGACGTGGGATTTGAGACGGCTCCAACGAGTACAATAAATTGCGTTGTTTATGCCGAGTACGATAACGTTCTCGAAATAGACTCCACCCGCCAAATATTATCCGATTTTAGCGCCTAGTCGTTAAAAAGGTGGGGGGATGAGGACTCGAGAGGACGCGGGCGGCGCCCTCAAGCCTCACTTTTCTCTCGGCGCTCGCTACGCACACACGTATAATGGATTACGTCGTAGATATACAAGGATTTCGAGACACTGAAAGGAAGTTTTTACCAAAGGAGGTGGCGATCATTTGCCTACAGAAATCCATTGTCGACCACTGGAATGTACAAGCACCGTGCAATTTCATCGAGCTACCCGAAGATGTAAAAAATACAAATTCCTACTGCGCTATCGATATTCACGGCATTAACTGGTTCGAGGGCGAAGTATCACTCAGACAGCTATATCGTTATCTCTTCAATATCGCAAGAGCAGCAAGATGGATTTACGTTCGCGGCGAGGAGAAGGCCTTGTACCTGGAATCTTTACTCGGTCGAAACATATGTAATTTAGAAAAATATGACTCGCCAACGTTCGGAAAACTCAACAACATGTTTTCTGACGTGCTGGTATGTTCTACGCACGCGACTCAGAGGTTTAAAAATAAACAAGATTTTTGCGCGCTCTACAAGGCGCACCAAATAAAAAAGTGGATGCGCTCTATACTACCCGAAAAGTGGAAGATGATCAACAAAGACCAAGTACAAAGTCAAATGTTGTACACTGCACTTCATCAGTATCAGCAGAAGCAGCGCAAAAAATTACTCGGTTTTCACCCGGGGATCGAGCAGTCCACTGAGGAGGAGGAGGAGGAGCAGAACGACGATGGCCGCGACGAGACGGATGTGGCCACAGAAACAGCAAGTGACAGCGACAGCAGCACATATTTCACATTTAGCGAAAACGCAAAATGAATACGGAACAAATCACTAGGGCCATTAGTGGCCTCAGAAGCTTGAGTCTTCCAGACCGCCGATTAAAGGTGCACGAGATAGCTGCGATAGTAGGCATCTCAGAAGAACGCGTGTGGCATATCCTACATGAGATTTTAGGCATGAGGAAGCTGTCAGCAAGGTGGGTGCCGCGTTTGCTGACTGCAGACAACAAGCGCATCCGTGTGACCAGTTCAGAGCAGTGTTTGGAGCTGTTTAATCGCAATCCAAAAGAGTTTTTGCGTCGTTACGTGACCGTCAACGAAACATGGATTCACTACTACACTCCAGAGACCAAGGAGCAGTCAAAACAGTGGACCTTACCCGGTGAACCTGCTCCGAAGAAGGTGAAGACGGTCCCGTCGGCCGGAATGGTGATGGCCACTGTTTTCTGAGATTCTCAAGGTGTGATTTTTATTGACTATCTGGAGAAGGGCAAAACGGTCACAGGACAGTACTACGCCGAACTATTGAGCCGATTTGACGCCGTGTTAGAAGAAAAACGGCCTCATTTGTCTAAAAAGAAAGTGCTTTTCCACCACGATAATGCACCGGCTCACACTTCTGCACTCGCCACGGCTAAATTGGTCGAATTACGCTACGAACTGCTGCCCCATCCACCGTATTCTCCAGATTTGGCTCCGTGCGACTTTTTTTTGTTTCCGAACCTAAAAAATTCGCTCACCGGGAAGAGATTCCACTCCAATAACGAAATAATCGCCGCCACGGAGGCCTATTTTGCAAACCAAGAGAAAAGATTTTTTTCAACGGGGTTAAAAAATTGGAACACCGCTGGACCAAGTGTATTCAACTAAAAGGAGACTACATTGAAAAATAAATTTTATTTTTTGTAAAATTTTGGTGTTTTCATTTGTAGGCTAGGTACTTATCAAATGACCCTCGTACATTGTAAGTTTTAGAATTGTAAAAGCTGATGTGTGCGTGTATCCGTCTTTCTTAGTTTATAAGGTTTTGTATACTACGTTTGTCTTGGCCTTTTTTAGCTTGTAATTTTATATTATTCATATATTTGTAAGTTTAAAATGTATTTTTTTTTTAATTTGATCGAACAATAAAAAAAAGTTAAACAACCATCGTATTCATTTAACGACCTTGTCCGCTAAATTTAATTCCTTACCTTTTTTATCTTGAAACGAATATGTACTATTCCATGAAGAAACCGAAAACCATATGCGTAACGGTTTTTTCAAGTGGTGAAAAACACAGAAGGTGCTTTCTTCTTTGAGGCTTTGAAACATAATCAGCTCGAGTCACCGAAAAGCATATGCGTAACGGTTTTTCAAGTGGTGAAAAACGCCTTAGCTGTTTCCTTTTTTCAAGTGGTGAAAAACACAGGAGGCGCTTTCTTCTTTGAGGCTTTGAAACATAAGCAGCTCGAGTCACCGAAAAGCATATGCGTAACGGCTTTTCAAGCGGTGAAAAACACATTAGACGTTCCCTTTTTTCAAGTGGTGAAAAACACATGAGCCGTTTTCTTCTTTGAGGCTCAAAACCCTTAACGGGAAAATCTATGGTTCTGTTCTCAAGGGGTCCGCGAGTTTCTCAGCGCTTCTCCCTACTCTCCGATACATACGCGTAAACGTTCATGATTGGGCGCTCGAATTTTACGTAACAATCGAGCAGCCAATCGTAGCTCGTGGTAGAAAGGAGGGGGATTTGCGCTGGAGAGAGAATAAGTACGGGCCTAGCCGCGCCACCCTCAGTCAGTCGCTCTACCTCGACGAAGTCGTGACATTTTTACCAACGTTAAGTCAGTATTTTTAAAAAATGTCTCAAACAAAGCTAGTGCCGAATTTACTGTCTCCAAATTCGTTTACGTCGGCTTGGATTATGCAGTTGGCTATTTCCGACCCGTCATCAGGTTCGGTGGGCATACATCACCGCATAAATATATAACTCTGGATATCGATATTTGGGAACAATTAAAAAACCATTTCAAGACCTTCGGAGAGTATCTATGGGCATCAGGCGATTTTGTTAAGCAAGGTAAATATGCAAAAATATATTTACCGCACCACGACGTCGAATTGACCACAGCCTACGGTCATAGAACCGTATCAATCACCGATAAACCCCAAGTAACACCGCCATCGTTCACCCTACAGTACGAACACGAGGCTCAACAGTTCGACTTTGAAGACGATAACGCCAATCAGGAGGCAGCCGCTTCTACTACCTGTGACGAACCTGCTACAAAAAAAAAGAAGTCTGAAAAACCACCGAAGATTATGATGCAGTATACAACTTTCAGCGGATTGAAATAGTTCCAACAGTGTATAGACTATAAATTAAAAAAGTTAGAAGAAATGTCGCGTTTTGTGAACAAGGTTTTCGGTATAATGATCGATGTTATTAAAACGGAAGCAATTAGCAAAAACGACGTGCATTTACTAGACCATACATTCATCGGCGTTGTATTCGGCAAAATCAATTAATGTTTGCAAATTTTAGCGAGAGTTCTCTCGAAATAATGTTTTTGGAAGTATATGCGGAGTATTTAACAATTCTAGAAAAAAATATTGTTAGTGCGTTAAAAGTTTAAAAATGTACAAAAATAATTTTTTTTTATTTTATATAATAAAATGTATTTACCTTATCACACTTTTTTATTTAAGGACCCTTCCTTTATACCTACTCCTATTCACGCCCCCAACTTCTCATTTGCGCTAGCACGCATATATTTATATATGCAGCATTATACATAAGTCATTCGTCGAAAGACCACTGACAAGGCAACATCATGGGGCCCCCGTTCAGCAAGTACCAGGCCAAATCAGACGACAAAGAACGTCTCATCAACAAGGCAGGCAAGAAAGACTCTTGGATAAACAAAAAATATTCTCCACCACACCATTCCTTTTCCACCAATTCCTGCTCCTTCCCAAAAAAAGATGGTTATTCAAAATATAACGAATAACAAACGGTCCCTTTAAGGACAATCTTTATTTTAATGAGAAAAAACTGTTAATAACAATAGGGGGTTTCACCCCGTTTAAATAAATAAAAATTTATTTTTCCTCAACATGCTTTCTTTATTTGCAGACCCCTCCTTTACACCAACTCCCTATTCCCTCCCCCCACAACTTATCATTGCGAACACACATTCACGCACACACATACACATGCGCACGGTCTATATAGCGAGAGACCTTGCTCCAGCAGGGTCTTTATGGAGTAGCACGTATAGCCAAACGTCTCGGCCCCCCACCGCCACGAGTCAGGGGCATATACGGGGGCATGCGCCAAGCAGATATAGCGGCATGGCGTCGGAGGGAGCGATAAGTGGGTCATTGTTTACCCTAATTAGCTTGTGTTCACACACACGTGCTACTGTAAACATTTGAATTAATGACCTTGTCACACTTGAGACACATACACACAGCACACGGTCTATACAGCGAGAGACCTCGCACCCTATGGGTCTTTATGGTGTAGCGCGGACAGCCAAAGAGCTCGCCCTCCACCACCTCAAGTCAAGGCATATACGAGAACACGCGTGGGACATGTATAGCGGCATGACGTCATGGCGGGCGCTATAAGTGGGCCATTATTTATGGGGTAATAAATCACCCCCCATTGTTTACACTAATTAGCTTGTGGCCACACTTGCTACTGTAAACACTTGAGTTAATGACCTTGTCACACTTGGGGACCCATACACACCGCACAGCGGGGTGCCACATGGCCCCTACACACCGCACCGCGGGGGGCCTTCTCGCTATACCGGTCCCCTTACTACTACTAGCTATTTATTAGGTAAATAATGCAATCGATTTCCACGAGGGTATATATCCTAGTGGATATGAAAAGGTTATATGAAAGAATGGGGTCATGATTAATGCCTCACCTTTTAAAGCTTGTTTTATACCCCACTTTTTTATGATCATTCTATAAGATATATATAATAATTGTTCAAAAGATTTAATTTCATCATGAAGTAGTCCTAAGCCATATTTCAAAGAGGTTTCGTACGGCGCAAAATCATCTTCGAGATTTCCAATTTCATGCGTTGTTCGTCGACACATAGGACATCTAGTAGTCGCAGTATTACCGACTATGGTATTAATACATTTTCCATCAAAAAGCGTTTGAAAATCCTATATTTAACTTTCACGTTTCTGGAATCAGATATGACAAATTGATGTGATTTGAGATCACTAATTTCTTTATTTAAACGATTAAATTCATTCATAGAAGCTTCTTGAGTTTCTTTTTCTAATGCTATCCGCAAAGGTCGACAAAAACGTACACTTTGCGGTGTCGGATTTATCCAAGTATTATTTGAGATCGAAATTCGAAGAGAAATGATGAGTAAACTAGATACAAAGAGAGACTGTTGAGCACTTGTACATTCATTCTCAGGATTTTTGCATTTTTGGTTTGGATTTGTGTGCCCTGAAGAACTGTCGAATCCTAGAGTTGCCACAAGTTCCAGTTTTTGTAAATATCTCGTACCCAAATCTAATGTAATAGCATCGTATAAGCGCTCAGAAGTCTTATTTAACATATCTTGTAATGAGACAATAACTTCAACTTCTGTGGCAAGATAATTCGAAGGCTGGCACTCTATCATAACAGCAGATATTTTTCTGTACGAGGGATATATAGCACAATTCCTACTCCGACAGTCTTTTACTAAAGCTGAATAACTATTTTTATTACAATTATACTCTAAATAAAAAGCTAATGCTGAATCTTTTGTATGCTTTAGTTTTTCTTTGTTAACACCAGATGGTTCAGGTTGCCCACATAACTTAACAGCTAATTGGAAAAAATAAATAAATTTTTATTTATTGAAATTACAAAATTAATAGCTAAATTACAAAATGAAATTTATTATTTATTGTTAGTTTCACTAAATATTATATAAAATAATACAAATTTTTTTATATAAATATTTATATTGTAACGGGCTAAAAGCTGTCCTCGGAGCGCTATATCTCAACGCGGACTTGCCGATGAGCGGCGCAGCAATTGACAGGCGCGAGCACTTACTCGTGCCAACTCTCGACGATTAGCAGCGCGTCAGCTCCGTGCTGTTGCTCGCCGTCGGCTGCTTCAGCAGCAGCCGCGACTTTTCGCTCCGTTACAACGCGCGACTTCGTCATCGCGCTCTCTCTCGAGCGTGCTGCCCCAGCTGCTCAGTTATCCCGCGAGTACTACGTACTCGCGACCGCGGAGGCCACCCATTAACAGTGGGTAATTAGCTACTGTTTACATAACAGTTATACCCTCTTGACACCTCCGTGTAATATGATACGCGCTATACCAGTCCATGTACTAGAGAGAGAGAGAGAGAGAGAGAGAGAGAGAGTACGCACGCACACACCCACCCACGTACCCGCGCCACCCACCCACACCCACCCTCACACCCACAGAGAGAGAGATGGCGCTCGCACCCACCCACAACCACCCACCCACCCACCCCACACACCCGCATCCATCAACCCACGCACAGAGAGAGATGGCGCTCGCACCCACCCACCCACCCACTCACACCCACCCATCCACACTCACCCACAGAGAGAGAGAGATGATGCACCCACACACACACACACCCACCCCGCGCCCACACACCCTCCCAGCCACGCGCACCCACATCCGACCACCTACCCACCACCCACGATCCACCCGACCACAACGACCCACACAGAGAGAGAGAGAGCGAGAGGGAGAGAGAGAGATGGGGGAAGAGAGAGAGAGGTAAGGGAAGAGAGAGGTGGGGGAAGAGATAGGTGGCGGGTAGAGAGAGTAAAAACAACGTTTATATATTTATTTATAAATATTTATTGATGCGCACACACACACACACACACACGTGCACATACATATACGTGCGTACGCAGACGCTGCGATTGTCACACATACACACACACACACGTGCGCATACATTTACGTGCGTACACAGACGCTGCGATTGTCACACACACACACACGCACACACACGTACACACATATACACACACACACACAAATATGCACACATACATTTACGTGTGTTCGCAGACGCCATGGCCGTCACACACATACACACACACACACACAGACACACACACACACACACACACTCGCGTACATTTTCGTGTGTTCGTAGACATCGTATTTCACTTGTCACGGTGCGTACATTCATGTGCGTCCACTTCCCACACGCGCACATTGTTTTTTTTTACACTGGTGCTGCTGCTGCTGCTGCTACTGCTGCTGCTGGTGCTGGTGCGTCCTTTGATGGTGTATCCGCTGCTTGCCTTCACCGATACTTCAATCTATCCGAGGCTAGGCGATCTGGGTGTGTCTATTCCTATAAGGCACCTACACGTGCTTTCGCGGCAGGCACCGCATCTAAAGTTTTTGCAGTGCCAGCACTGCTCCCATGACCGGCCCTCCAGGTCACTCTTGTTGCGAGCCTTGCTCGCAGACTCGCTACTTCTTGGTCCATTGCTTAGTGAATACTGGTACTGTCAGATTCTGTTAAACACTGAGTAGAGTCGCGACTTGGCCGCGTTGGTGGGGAGGCCTCTGTGGTGGGGTGCGACTGTGGAGTGCTAGCGCCTGCTAGCTGGGCTCTCCGAAGCGCTGACCCTTGCGCACAGGCCCACGCTTCTACCCCCGACGCGCTCCTTAGGCCACACGCTCAAAAGTAAAGTAATGTCTTCGTGACATTTAGCCAAACTTTGAAAGCAATAAACTATGTTTTTTGTAGAACAATATTTCATGACCATTAGCTGTGCGTTGTAAATTTTTATCTCGCATGCATGTGTTCTTTTTCACAGATGCGTCAAAATGTTTTGGTTTTGAGAGCCATGAAACTCTATCCCTTTTCAGTGTCGATGTTCGAGTATAGAAGGCTCATTGTTTTTTTATCGCTCATCTTAGACCTCCTTTGGAAAAGCCCTGTTTCGCGCCACATGACGATTTTTTATCAAACAGTCGTCACGGGCACAGTTATTGTTTTTCGTGCACGCAGAGAGACAGTTTTTATACTACGGGCATCTCGGGTCCTAGGAAAATGCGACTGGACGCTCCGAGGAAAAATAAGTCTGATGAACGTCACGTGACGAGATACTGATTTTCTTTTTAACGCTCATGCTTTTGACTGCGCTTGTATAAGAGCTCTAAGCGACGATGCAGCGGTATCAGTCTGCTCGAAACTCCGAGATGGATACATTCGTAAAAATTTCGCTGCGAAAAGCCATACTGCGGCTCTTTGGTAGAGAGAGGTATAGTAGAGGTAGTGCGTGGCTGCAGCGCTTACGCGGGATGACTCGCGACGAGTTGATCTGTCAATTACAGAGGATCCTTAGGACGACGGGGTATCGCGCAATCGCGCGCTTATATCGGGGCTCTAGACATTCCGGCGAGGTTTTACGGATAATCGAAGAGTTTGTTTTTAATCATGGATTAAGTGGTCTGCCAGTTTTTAGTGACATAATCGAAGGAAGGTCGGAGCGGCTTGGTAAGTTTAAAATATTTCAAAATATTTCAAAATATTTATAAAATTTATAATCATTGACATGCTATTTTTCAGCTCTGGAGAGTCTACTAAATGACGATGATTCTAGCGATGCTACATATTTTTCCGGCGCGGAAGACAGCACTCCTACACACTCGCGGGGCGCCGCAGGGACGTTTAATCCAGTCGCACGCACTCTGAGTTTTGATACCAGTGATGATGATGATGAAGACGCTGAGCCTGCTGTTATTATAGCCGATGTGCATGCTGGCGCCGAAGAGAGTGAAGAACCTCCACGAGAGGTAGAAAGCCCTGCACTAATTGTAGGGGATATCCCTAATCGCATGGAGGAGGAGGAGGAGGAGTTGGAGGAGGAGGAGGAGGAGAAGGAGGAGGCTGTAAGAGAAGCGCGAGAAGTAGCGAACGAGATCGAGTTTCAAGAAGAAGCCATAGGCGAGTATCTTGCTGCGTACGATCGTCTAGCTCTCATCGATGATGACTTTCGGCTTCTGGAAAGTCAACCACCTGGTGTAGAGGCTGACGACCATTCCACCACTGCTGAGAGTGCGCGCAGAGAAAGACGGCACATACTGGGTGTGCTATGTGCCACCGCCAACCAATCGGCCCCAGGGTACAACACACGCGAGCGCCTCGACCGTGTGGTCAACGAATGTAAGTAAATAATTATTCTTATATTTTAAAATATGTGCCCTTTTTAAAAATATTTCCCGTGCGTAGTTGTGCGAAGTCGCGATCGGTCTTTAACGCAGATTGTGGCATCGCTCCCCGAGCTTGCTCGTTTGCGGGAGGTATACGAGCGGGTATCAGACAATCGTCAAGCACGGCTCCAGCGACGGTTTTGTGACCAAGCCGAAGACGAATCCTCGCCTTTGTATACAGAAAGCAATCTGCGGGATTTGGTGAATAGAGTATTAGAAAGCTTTGCGGGTATCGCAGAACCTTAAAGTAAATCCCTCACCGTAAAACCATTAATCTATTTTAATATATTTTAATAAAAGGCATCATTTGTTTTGTTACAGCCGAGGTTCGCTCACCCGTGCAGGTAGGCGGTGGTAGCAGTGAGGACGTTTATGATGCCGAAGACTACGACAACATACGGCCCCCCGGCGTGCGTTTCACTGCTGTGGTTGAGGGACAGCAGTACCTGCGACGGTTCGGAGTGCAGGGCCATAGAGTAAGATTTTCAATTATAGAGCCACGCGTAGATATAAATCCCGTATTATGGGTAGAGGCCGCGATTAGGGACATGCACGATTATATAACGACACGCGTTCCAGGACATACATTAATCGGGATTATAATTTGTAATGAGCGATTTTCACGTGGTACGGGCGGGCTGACGTTCAGGCCTGTTACGAACTTTAATTACGCTGATTTATGGAATTTAATAAGTTCCACAAGTCAGAGTAACGAAATTTTGGGTATCGGAGAGGGACTCGAGTTACAGGTGTGCTATGTAGTAATGCCCGTAGGTACGGGTGGTGGCTTAAAGTTGAGCGATTTGCGAAAGCGCTCAATCGTTGTTATTAACAATGCCGATAATTTATGTTTACCGCGTGCGCTTGCGGTCGGAAGGGTATACATGGCTCTCAAGTCGCAGCCTTGTGATGAGGTGCGCGCAGAATGGCATGAGATTCGCGACGGGCGTCGAAAATTGCAAAAAGAGCGCGCGGAAAGTCTCGTGGACGCCGCTGGGGTAAATATTCTGGGTGATGGCTGTGGTTTTGAAGAGCTCGTGAGCTTTCAAAATTTTTTTCTCGCAAGTGGCGTAGCACTCGTTGTTTTCGAGAAACAAAATTTTGGAAGCGGCGAACCCCCGCTCCTTGATGGACGAAACACTCTCCGGGAATTAAATGCCCCACTAGCAGATATTATTTATTTGATGTTTGAAGAGCGTGCACGACATTTTAATTTAATTACTAATTTATTCGGAGCGGCGGAATCGCGTTTTTTCTGTTCTTATTGTAATAAGGCATTCCGCTGCGTAAATCAGCACAAATGTACGCGAACATGCGCGTGCTGTTACGTTTCACCGCCATGCAGAAGCGATCAAGTCGAAATGATAGAGTGCGTGGATTGTGGGCGACAATTTTTCGGTCACGAGTGTTTCGCGAATCACAAGCGTGCAGGCTCTTACAAAAAAAATCATAAAAAATTGTGCGACGTTGTGCGGTTGTGTGAGAATTGCATGCACATTGTAAACGTGTATCAGCGGAAACACGAGTGTGGTATCAGTTTTTGTAGGCACTGTCAAAAGCACCATGCCTTTAACGACTTGTGCTTCATGCAGCCAATCAGCGTTGTCGTCCCCGGGGTAAAAAAAAAGAAATATCTTTATATTTTTTATGATTTCGAGACAACACCAGACACTCCGTATGGCGAAAATGCGCGCGTTCACGTACCTAATTTGTGCGTTGCGCACCAAGTATGCTCGGATTGCATCGGCGTGGACGACATACAAATAGAATGCCCCACTTGCGGGGTGCGCGAATTCATTTTCACTCGCGATCCCGTTAAAGAACTCTTGGAGCTATGTGTGCGAGAAAAGACAGATTTTGCCGAAATTATGTGTATAGCGCACAATGCTCGGGCATTCGACTCTCAATTTATATTGAAAGAGTTGGCGGAAAGTTTCAAGTGTGGCACGCCGCGCGTAATATTAAATGGCCACAATATTACGCAGCTAAAGTACGGGAGCACAAAGTTTATTGATAGTATCAATTACTTTCAATTGAAACTGAGTGCTTTACCTACGACATTTGGACTGCCCGAGAACGCTAAGAAAGGTTATTTCCCCCACCTTTTCAATACCAGTGAGAATGAGCACTACAGGGGCCCTCTACCCGCACCCGAGTTTTATTGCCCAGGTACTATGTCTGTGGCTGAACGTGCCGCTTTTCTCGTGTGGTATGAGAATACAGCCCCAAACTACGTATTCGACTTTCAAAAAGAGATTGTCGAATACTGTAAAATGGACGTGGAAATATTGAGACGCGCGTGCATACGGTTTCGCGAAATTTTCATAGAAGTCGCTCAAACAGACCCCTCCGTCTCCGCGTGTACAATTGCGTCCACATGTATGTATGTTTTTAAAAAAAATTTTTTGCAGCCGAAAACTATTGGTCTGATTCCGCCAAACGGATATAGGCGCGGGGATAAGCACTCGCAGCAATCTATAGAGTGGCTGCTATACTGCGAGCGCGAGTTCGGGTGTGAAATTATATACGCGGGGCGATCGCACGAGTTTCGTTTACGCGAGGGGTTTCTCGTAGACGGGTATCTACCGCCAATCGGGGGAGGAGGAGAGCCTGCCTCAACAGCCAAAGGAATTGTTTTTGAATATCAAGGCTGTTACGTGCATGGCTGTCCGCGCTGTTTCAGCGATAATCGTACTGTGAGAAAAAATAAATACGGCCAAACATACGCACAGGCGTACGAGGGCACGGTGGCAAAAGTGGCAGCAATGAGGCGATTCGGATACGACGTGCGTGAGATGTGGGAATGCGATTTCGCGCGCGTGAAAAGTCAGCAACCGGAAATTACGCAATATTTAGCGACTCATCCGGTCATGAGCAAAATATCCTTAAACCCGCGTGACGCTTTCTTCGGTGGCGGCACGGAAAATATCGTCACTTCTCGCAGTACCGCGCCGGACGAAGAGATCACATATACCGATATTTGCTCTCTTTACCCATATATCTGCAAGAGGGGACGTTATCCCATTGGGCACCCGCGCATTTACATCGGCGGAGAATGCACGAAGTTGACTGGCGGTCGAAACAATGATCTCTCGCGTGTGGAAGGGCTGATAAAGTGCAAGGTTTTACCACCTCGTAGTTTGATGCTGCCTGTGTTACCCATAAAAATGCACTCTCGGCTGATTTTCGGACTCTGTCGCTCGTCCTGTGAGGAATTGCGAGAGGGCGACTGTAATCACGACCAAGCCGCTGAGCGTGAATTTACAGGCACATGGGTTGTCTGCGAGTTACAGAAGGCGATCGAACTTGGCTACTGCGTCACAGAAATATTTGTTATTTGGCAGTATGAGACCACGCAGTTCGATCCTGTCACGGGTGCGGGTGGGCTGTTTGCCCCGTATGTCAATACCTTTCTCCGATTGAAGCAGCAGGCAAGCGGTTGGCCTGCTTGGTGTACAAACGAAGAGAGTAGAAAACGTTATGTCGACGAGTACGAGCGTGATGAGGGGATAAGGTTAGACTCGGAAAAAATAGAAAAAATCCGGGGCTGCGTTCTGTCGCGAAATTGTGTTTGAATTCGCTGTGGGGAAAATTCGGCCAACGCTCAAATATGAAACAAACGACTATTATAAAAACGCGTGAGGGACTATTAAAACTTCTTACAGCGGCGGAAAAAGAAGTATTAGATGTTCTTATGGTCAACGAGAACCTTTTATACACGAATTGGCGCTTTCGCGAAGATGCCGTCGATGTTTCGGGTAATACAAATGTGGCAATAGCTGCGTATACAACCGCGCAGGCGCGTCTCGAGTTGTATTCTTATATTGAAAAACTCACCGCAGCGCGTGTTCTATACATGGACACAGAGTCGTGTATTTTCACATGTAAGAAAAACGACCCTACTGAGTATACTCCGTCTCTGGGTGCTTTACTCGGCAACATGACAGACGAGCTAAAGGCCTACGGCGAGGGTACCTATATTACAAAGTTTCTCTCAGCGGGTCCAAAATTTTATTGCTTCCAAGCTGTCGTACCCTCTACCGGGGAAACTGTCGAGTGCTGTAAGATTAAGGGTATTAGTCTCAATAGCACCAATTCGTGTATAATAAATTTCGAGAGCATCGTGCGTTTGATCGCAGCGTATTTTGAAAACGAAAGAGATCCCATCGTTTTGAAATATAAACCGATCAGGCGCACTCGCACGCACGAAGTCATCACTCGCGACGAAAAAAAGTCGTGTTCCGTAGTGCTTAAGAAGCGTAGATACTTTCGCGATACAGTATCACTACCTTTTGGTTATAAGAGCGACACGCATAGTATGTATACTTTATAAAAAACTTGTAACTGCGTGTATTTATGTAAAATAAAAATTGTCCTTTTTAATAAAAATTATTTACCTGTCAAAATTATTTCTACCTATATCCATCACTTTCCTCGCATTAATACGCTGAAAAAAAAGCATGCTGTGATAATAGGCCGTTATATTTTCTTAACAAAGTAATATACAGAATGTTTATAGCGTTTTCATGTTAAATATACTAAGAAGGTATTGTAGTTACAAAGTCGCGGCATGTTTCATAGTTAACTATATCGCCGGCTTGTGCATGCTAGTCGTCGCGGTAGTCCTGCTCATTCTCGCGGCGGGGGACAGCCTAGTCAACGCGCGCGCGCGCGTGTGAATCAGCTAGTCACCGCGGATCAGCCCATCCCCCCGCACGACCAGCTTATCGCCATGTCAGCTCATCACCGCGGTAAAGATGCTAGTCCCCGAGCGCGCGTCGCCGCCGCCGCCCCGTCCGCGCGTCATGCAGACGATAATGTTTCGCGCGAATGGCAAAAATGTAATAAAATGATTGGGAAAGCGTGGGACAGTCTCATTCGGTGGCTAGAGGTCGTACAAAAAAAAAAAAAAAAAAAAAAAATGGATACACGCTTGAAACACCCGTTTACCTGCTGTGTGTGTGGGCCCACAGGCTGTGGAAAAACACGCTTTGTTCAGCGCTTTCTCGCCCATTTACCGGTCATGTGTAACGCACGCTTCGACCGTTCACTGTTTTATTACGCTGAATGGCAAGAGGCTTACAGAACAGCTTTTAAGGCCAATGGACCTATCATTGAGTTTCGAGAGGGACTCCCGCAGATAGGCGACTATTCTTCGGACAACGAGAAGAAAAAATTACTCATTCTCGATGATCTTATGCGAGAATCCTCGAGCGACGTTATTTTAGACTTGTTTACGAAAGGTAGTCATCACAAAAATATCAGCGTGATATTCATAACGCAAAATGTTTTCCACAAGGGAAAGGCGCAGCGTGACATAAGTTTAAATACAAAGTACCTAGTGCTGTTCAAAAATCCGCGCAACAAGGCACAAATACAGCATCTCGCGCGCCAAATCCATCCCGAAGACTCGGGTTTTCTCCGCGAAGCCTACATAGACGCTACGCGAGCGCCACACTCTTATCTCTTTATAGATCTCTCGCAAGACTGTCTCGATGAGTTTAGATTTCGCGCAAACATATTCTCCGGTGACAGTGCGCATTACGCATACGTGCCCAAATACTTTAAATCACGCTGATTTGCCCGTCGAACGTCAGTCGGGAAATAACTATGGACCCGTACGGACGAACTACCTCTTGTCGCGGTATGTTACCGCGCGGTAAACATTTTTCCAAGAAAAATGTCGAGCTACTCGGCGTGCTCTGCCACGACGATAAGAAACATCGCACAACCATAGCCCGAGCGGCTGACAAACCCCTTGTCAAGTGCATATGCGAGTGCGTGTTGAACGTTTTACACGGGGTCGTAAAATTATCGGATAGCGAGAAGAGACGATTGAGCAAGCATAAACACACGTTGCGCCAGTTATCGCACCCGAGTGGGGACACCGATTCGCGCACAAAGAAACGAGCGATTATTCAGAACGGGGGATCATACCTGCCTATCTTATTAGCTCCAATCGTGAGTACTCTCATTTCGAAAATATTTGGCTCGCGTGACACGCAATAAGATGGAACACGCGCGTAAAATGATTCTCGTGCCAGAAGGTTCGATGGCCGCGAGTCCGACCGCGGATGTCGAGGAAAAAAGTTTACAAACGCATGGCGATAATTTTTCTCGCTTGGACACCGAAATGTACGACGTTTTACGCTCGAAGGCAGCGCGCGATGATTACGAAAAATGTCTGAATTATTTGCAGATTTTTCGTCGCTATCTTTTTTTCCGCAACAACGAGCGTATCGCCGAGCGGCGCGAGACGAATCACGAGGTAGACGAAATAGAAGAGAGTCTCGCGCCGCTCAGCGAGGAGATCATTCTCCGAGGTACACCCAAAGTATTCGCGCCAAAAGCGCGACTCTTGCTTCGGCACTGGAGGACAACGGTTCCCGAGCGTCTAAAGTGGGACAATACAGGCACTGTGAGCATCGATGGCCGACAAGTGGCGCGCTCGAGCATAATCCAGTTACTTCTCGACACACTGCAAAAGAGCCCGCGTGTGGAGGAGGAAGAACCCTCTGTCGGGCGCTTTGAGTTTGCAAAATTTCTCAAAACTAGTGAGACGCCCGTTAATCTTATCGAAAATCCCAAAGTTTTGAAAATTGGGCGGATTTTGACTGCAACAGCGAATACGGCCAAACGACGTTTGCCGCGGCAACAGACTATAGAGGCCGGAGAAAATAATGCACCCTCGCCCATGCTAACTCGCAGTAAAAAGCAGATCAAGAAAAAATGGATGCACTTTGATATATAAGCGATAAGATGCCATACGGAAAACAATACTACGATCTCCAGCATGAGGCGGGTTACGCGGGTGCACGAAACCTTCGCGTAAATGCCAAGAAGGAGAAGGAAAAAATTTAGGCGTGGCTGAGCAATCAAGATGCCTACACGCTTCATCACCCGATAAAAAGAAGATTCCCGCGCCTGTCGTACAATGTAACGAATTCGATGACGTGTGGGAGTGCGATCTACTTCAGCTGACATCGATAAAGGACAACGACGGGTACTGCTATATTCTCGTGATCATCGATGTACTCGGTAAGTTTGCCTGAGTTGAACCACTGAAGGATAAAACTGCTGGCAACGTTGCCGACGCTTTTGAGCGAATTACCGACAGAGCGAAGCCGTGCTTGCCCATGTGCGTGCAGTCCGATCGTGGCAAGGAATTTCTTGGCGCCGCTTTTCAAAATCTTCTCAAGCGCATGGAGATCGGCTTTCGTGTCGCTAGAAATCCAGATGTCAAGGCAGCGGTGGTCGAGCGGCTCAACAGAACGCCGCGCGAGCGCATATGGAGATATTTCTCACATCGAAACACCAAGCGATACATCGATGTTCTGCAAAAAATTGTGTACGCGTACAATCATTCTCGGCACAGCGGTACGCGAATTCGCCCAGCAGAGGTCAACCTTTACAACGCTATGCGAGCGCGCGAAAATCTGGCCAAGCGCGCGCGCTCCAATTATCGCCGCCCCACCGTGCCCTACCGTAAATTTGCTGTGAGTGACCTCGTCCGTGTCAGTCGAACAAAGAACACCTTCGAGCGCGGATACGAAAAAAATTTCAGTGAGGAGATTTTCAAGATTATACGCGTATCTCCGCGGCAAGGGCTGTACACATATGTATTGGCGGACTTAAACGGAGAAATAATTGACGGATTCTTTTACAACGAAGAGCTCGTTTTGGTCGGGCACGATCGACTGACTGACGATAAGAGCTTCAAAATCGAGCGTATTGTGCGCACAAAAGGTCGTGGCGCCAACAAACAAGTGCTCGTCAAGTGGCTAGGCTATCCCGATAAATGTAATTCTTGGGTGAAAGCGAGTCAAGTCGAGAGCATTTCGTAGAAAGCCACGAGCAGACATGGACGCGAACGAAGATTTTTACATGGTACTGCCGAGCAACAGCAGTATGGCTTACTTTCCCGATAACACAACCAGCTGTTTCACCACCCACTTGCCACGCGAGATCAAATTACACGGAGAGTGGCACGTCGGACTGGTGGAAATTCACGTACCATGTAGCATCGTGCATTTTCAAGACAATGATGCCTTTTACACTTTTAGTTTGTTCGCCATGAACGACGACGAACAGAGTGAGAAAACATTCTGCCATTTTCCAGTCGGCATTTACGACTCTCTTCAACAGCTGGCAGACGCCATAAATAACTCGAATGACACTTATAAGCATCACATGCTTGAACCCGTAAAGGAGAGCAATGGCTATTATGCCATCAGACGTAAGTGCGCCTGTCAAGAGCCACATACGACTCATTTCAACGAAAAAATTCTACGCATTTTTGGGTTTGATGACGAGCCCGGGAAAAAAATTCTGTTTACGACTTTTAACCATGGCGCCCTGCGGGAAATTGCAGCCGAGAGACCAGCCTCGCTCTCTCGTGCCATTCCCGACCAACTGTACGTTTATACAGATATTTGTGAACCCTACACAGTGGGGGACACACAGGCCTCGCTCTTGTGCATCGTTTCCTTGGATAACTCAAAATTCAGATACGGCTGCAGTGCTGTGCAGCGTTTCACGCCCGCCCACTACATACCGCTTCTCTATCACAATTTTCACAATATTATCATCGATATAAGAGACCAGCTCGGACAGCGCATTCCATTCGAGTACGGTACGCTGACCATGACACTCCATTTCAGACGAAGTCACTGAGATGTCTCATTATACTAGATACTACGATGAGCAGATAGGTGGCGGGAGTGGGGTAAGAAGCGTTTTCGTTGGCTCGGCCTTTCAGAGAGGACGCGGTGTTGGCTCTTGGTTGGGGGGCCTCTTTCGCCGCATTCTGCCATACGTCAGGAGTGGCGCTAAGGCCGCCGGGAAAGAGACCTTGCGCGCAGGTATGAAAATCATAGACGATGTCACAAACAATGGTGTCAATTTCAAGGAGGCGATAAAATCGAGAGCCGGAGAATCGGGACGCCATCTCAAAAGAAAAGCGGCAGAGAAAATTAGCGAAATCATGAAGGGGTCAGGGTATAAAACTACCAGGCGCGTCAAATGGCAACGACAGTCGACAAAGGCACGTGCAAGCGCCCGTACCTCGCGGACCAAGCGTAAGAAAAAATTGACAGCCGCACCGCGCAAGACTCGTAAAGCGAGCAGGAGAACGCGGAAAACCCCCGTTTTTCGGGACATTAACGATATTTTCGGTCCAAAATAAATCTTGAAAATGTCTTTCTTGCACTCTCACTCGTCAGAGTGTATGTCGAGCGAACTCGATCTTTTCTCCCTCCCATCTACTCAAACCTCCATCGAGGGCAGCAGTTTTTTGAACTATAAGCCCGTCTCTTCGATCAGCGACGAGGGCGATGCGCCCATCGAATTCATCGTACCTAGTGCCAGCGAGCATTACATCGATCTCGCACACACCATGCTCTTTGTCAAGGCACAAATACTCCCCAATGACGATGTCGACACAAATCTAAAAGTTGGCCCTGTAAACAATCTTCTTCATTCAATGTTCAATCAAATCGATATTTTTCTCAATCAAAAGCTCGCCTCACCGCCCAACAACATGTACGCGTACAGAGCTTACACAGAGTCACTGCTGAGCTATTCCCCCGCTGCCACAGAATCTCATCTCACCGCGAGTCTCTGGTACGATGATACACCCGGCTGTATGGAGGGCGTGCCGGAAAATCAAGCTATCGGTTCGAACAAAGGCCTCGTTCAGAGGCAATATTTTACGAAAGAGGGTCGAGCATTCGATATGATTGGACATCTGCACTGCGACTTGTTTAATCAGGATAAAATACTCATCAATGGCATCGAAATGAGAGTGCGTCTGGTGCGTAATAAGGATGCATTTTGCCTGATGGATTCCACAAACGACGGCCGATTCGGAATAAAAATAAAAGAAGCTACCCTCATTGTTCGTCGTGTCAAGATGAATCCTGGTATTTTGATCGCACACGCCAATACACTGGCCAAAGCAACAGCCAAATACCCCATTACGCGTGTCGAGGTGAAAACATTTACGCTTCACACTGGTATACTAGGCGATAGCATTGATAATGCGATTCTTGGTCAACTGCCGAAACGTATAATCATCGGTTTCGTCGATAACAAAGCGTTCAATGGAAATCGAGCGCTAAACCTATTCAACTTTCAACACTTTGACATAAATTATCTCTCGCTATATATCGACGGGGTTCAAATACCAAGCAAACCATTACAACCGCACTTTACAGGCAACAGCGCAACGTTTATTGAGGCATTCCAAACACTCTACTCAGGCACAGGGATACATTTTCTCAATGAGGGCCTAGGCATAAACCTTTACAACTATTCAATGGGGTATTTTCTTACGGCATTCGATCTCACACCCGATTTATCAGCGCATTGCCACTCTCATTGGAACCTCGTACGCTCGGGCAGTGTGCGTATCGAAGTGGGCTTCGCGACGGCGCCGACTGTTACAATAAACTGCATTGTCTACGCAGAGTACGATAACGTTCTCGAAATCGACTCCACTCGACAAATTTTAACGGATTTCAGCGCCTAAGCGCAAGAGCAGAAGACGACGGGCCTGCAGAGGCGCCACGTGTCACATTGCCACAGTCATAAAAAGTGGTGGGGGAAGCGTGGCGCTCACATGCGGCGCTCTCTCGCGTTACTTCGCTTTTTCTCTTACACGCGAACACACGCCTCTACACAAAATGGACTACGTAATCGATATTCAAGGTTTTCGTGATTCGGAAAAAAAGTTTCTACCCAAGGAAGTAGCTATCACGGGCCTGCAAAAGAAAATTAGTGATCATTGGATAGTGCAAGCGCCGCATAGTTTTGCCGACTTGCCGGACGATGTCCAAGAGACAAACACCTTTCTAACCGTCGAAATTCACGGTGTTCATTGGTTTGACGGCAAAGTAACGCTTCGTCAACTACATCGGCATCTTTATAACATTGCCAGAATATCGCGAACAATTTTTGTGCGCGGCGAGGAGAAGGCCCGATACATCGAAGCGCTTTTCGGACGCAGCGTCATCAACTTGGAAAAATTTAATTCACCGTCGTTTAAAAAGCTCAATAAAATGTTCCCAGACAATACACTGTGCGCCACGCATTCAACCAAAATCTTTTTGGCCAAAAAAGAGTTTTGTGCTCTTTACAAAGTTCATCAGCTAAAAAAGTGGCTGTGCTCGATACTTCCTGCGAAATGGAAAGCGCTTCCTAAAGAAAAAGTGGAAAGTGAAATGTTCCTTGCAGCAGTTTACGAGCAAAGAGATACAAATAGTGACAACAGCGATAATAATGACGTATACTACTCAGCCATCGAGGGCGATACATCCTCTGACTGAAAAAAAAAATGAACACGAATGAAATAACGCGAGCCATCTGCGGCCTCTTTGCTAATTCGCTCGGAGTTTATGCAGCCAATCACATACCAAGCCGGTTGAGCCGTCCATCGGCGGTCATTGCAAATCTCGACACAGCGGACAAGCCCGGCTCTCATTGGGTAGCTTTCTACATAGACAGTCATGCAAGAGGTACCTATTTCGATAGCTATGGACTACCACCATCGTCGCGACATCATCTCGAGCGACTCAGAAGAAATTGCAAGTGGTTCAGGTGGAACAAGAAGAAGTTGCAAAGTTTCGATTCTAAAGTGTGCGGTGAATATTGCGTCATGTTTTTGCATTTTATGTGTAGTGGGTTTACTTTACGAAAATTTTGTAACATCTTTGCGACGGATGCTCGCGCCAACGACAAAATAGCTGCTAAATTTTATAACATTATAAAGAACAAAAAATTAAAAAAAGAAGGACGTGCGTACAATTTCCCGCGTGCTACTTCACAAGGGTGCGGCTCGTGCACTCAGGCATGTAGGCCAATGACTCATTATTAATCTCTCTAACTTTAAGATATATTTTGCATTGTTGGGCCTAGATTTGTAAGCTAATATATGTATGCGTGATTGTTCATTACTTGTAATATCTTAATACTGAAATGAATCAGCCCCTGGTTCAAATGCGATTTTATGTATTCGTAGTTAATTTTAAGCATCGCTTGTGTCTGTCTCGGTTAAACCATATGTATTCCTAGTTTGTAAGTTTTTGTCTCTTTTCAAAATTTATATATTCATAGTTTGTAAGTTTATGTATTCATAGTATGTAAGTTTATGTATTCATAGTTTGTAAGTTTGATCGAATAAACAAAAAAATATATAAATCATGTTTTCATTTACAGACCTTTCATTTTCCCACTCCTGAAAAAAAAAAATCAGTTAAATTCATTTTCCTCCCGCGAGAGAGTATTCAAAACGTTTTCTTTTATTACGAAATACTTAGGCGTGAAAAATTTTATCATCATATACACATTTTCTTCACGCGTAACTTAAAAACCGTTGAACAAAGAACGCATTTATGGCGGGGGTAAAATGTTCTTAGAACCACTTAACGCAGTTATCGGATACAACCATAAATAGTTACATGTCACGGCACACATTTCCTTCTCACAAAACAAAGAATACATTCATGTGAAAAATTTCTCATGTATACGCTTTGACTCGTAATCAGTTAAACACATACACACACACACATATCGTAAAATCGAGAGCACACTCTTGAAACTGTCCGTTAAATTCGTTGAACAATTGACGCATTCATGGCCAGGGTGAACTGTGCTTAGAACCACTTAACGTTGTTATCGGGTACGTGCCACAGCACGCATTTCCTTCTCACGAAAATCTTTGTCGAGAGTACGTGATTGAAAACGCTAAACAATGGACGCATTCATAACGACAATTATTGGAAACGCTTTCCACAGTCATTGGGTACAACCATAAACCTAATATTTTTCTCGCCACCTTTCCCCCACCACCAGGTACGTTGCGTCATACACGTGCTCTCATTGGCTGCACCGCCATCCCCCCACTGTCGGCGTCCCCTACCACCTCTCGAGGCGCACACCCAAACGAATAGCGCAACCGACGACGTTACATCAGTCTAGTAGAACACGCAGCACCAGCAGCACTAGCAGTCAAATCAGCTGTAGAAAGCACGCCTCAGTATTTCTTTACACACACACAAAGTGCACTCGTACAACGACATTGTTTCAGCCACGAGCATTAGTATTTCTTTTTTAAAACAAGTTTGTGATAGCTATTTTAAAATGAATCAAGACGATCTTCCGCAAAACTTGCTTTTTAACACAAGTTACACGCTCAATAAGTCTCACTCGAAATTTGCATACCTTGGATTGCAATATTACGGTGGGCATTTCCGTACAGTGATTCAATTCGGTGGCGATACTTCGCCACGCATACATAAAATGGGAATCACCGCGTAGGAGGAATTCACCACGCATTTTCCTGCAGTAATGTATCATCTGTACGGGCACAAGCAGGAGTTTACAAAAATCGACCTAACTGAGCACGAGATTAATTTGACTACCGCTTATAACTCGTGAGTACTGGGAATCAATCAGAAAAAGAAAACAGTGGAGCCTGTGTCATTACGGAGCCGGCGCCGGTATCAGCATGAGACGCAAGATTGGGATACCAACGACGGATTGCGCATCGATACAGAGTCAATCATCACGGCCGTCGACGCAGATGACAACAACGACGACGACGAGAGTGCACCGGCGCGAAAGAAGACAAAAGTTGAGAGTCTTCCAAGTGTTGTGATCATGCGACGTACTTTTCTAATATTAAAAAGCATGCGCGAGTGTATAGAGTTTCGTCCTCTCTCTCTCTCTCTCTCTCTCTCTCTCTCTCTCTCTCTCTCTCTCTCTCTCTCTGTGGGTGAGTGTGGATGGATGGGCGTGAGTGGGTGGATGTGGGTGGGTGGGTGTGAGTGGGTGGATGGGTGGGTGTGAGTCGGTGGGTGTGGGTGGGTGCGCCATCTCTCTCTGTGGGTGGGTTGGTGGATGTGGGTGTATGGGGGTGGGTGTGGGTGGGTGGGTGGGGCGGGCGGGTGTGCGTGGGTGGATGTGTGCGTCCTCTCTCTTTCTCTCTCTCTCTAGTACATGGACTGGTATAGCGCGTATCATATTACATGAAGGTGTCAAGAGGGTATAACTGTTATGTAAACAGTAGCTAATTACCCATTGTTAATGGGTGGCTTGTTTACAAAACAGTAGCGGTTTTGAAAACAATAGCCCCATTGACATGGGCCTTTGACATGGGTCATTAGCTACCGTGCAGCTACTGTTTACATAACACTTAACTTAATGACCCCACCCGCGGCGCGGCGCCCCCCTCCCCCCTTGTAATATGATATGTCTCGCTATACCAGTCCATATACTACTCTCCGTGTTCGCGCACACACACACACACAGACGCGCCTGCCGTTACACCCCCCGTCCAGACGCGGACTATACCCCAGATAGTCTGCTCTGCATCCTTGAATCCCTTACAGGGGAGCGCGTCGGCTACCTCCCCGGAGAGATATCGCAGGACTCGAACTTCCGTCCGTTCCTGCCTCGAACCGATTTACCTTCCTCTCCTTTTCGTCGTTGCCCTCGGAACTTCCGCGTTCTATAGGGCTTTCGGGGGTTTCTCGGATTTCTCCTCCTGCCGTCCGTATCGCGACGCGAACCGAACCGCGCGGGCGTCCCCGGGGACGCTTTCACCCGATCGCATGACGCTCGCTGCTCGGCGGTGCTCCGCCGGCTTTCGGTGGGTCGCTATTCACCGGCGGTCGCGATCTCTCATCCTTGAACGGCTCCTTCGTCTCTTGGTGGGGATGTCTCGTTGTTCCAGGGGGAAATCCCCCCTTCTGCTGGTTCGTACGATGGAAGGATTCGTCTCCCTCGCTCCGTACCCGACCCTCAGTGTTCACAAGTTCACTGCGTGTCGTCAGCAGACGAACTCGTTTACCGAGGGCCTCTCATTCGATTCGGGCACTCACGGCGAATGTGGCCAGGCACCCGGCAGTTCCAGCACTTCAACGGCCCGTACGCTGCCGCACTCGTGCCGACTGTTCCGTTGGAGCCTGTTCCTGCTCGCTCGTCGATGTTCGTCCCGCTTCTCGAGCTGAACGGGCCGCTGCTATCTGAGCTCTCCTTCCGATATCGCCGAAATTTTCTGTTCTTCTTTTTCTTTTTCGTCTCTCGGGCGATTCGGTCCGACACGCAGACGTCTCCGCTGAAGAGGCTGACAGCGCGTATCCGGAGCTGATCTGCTTCATCCCTCCAAAAATCATTTGGGAGAAGCGCTCCAGCACCTCGTCCAGCGTTTCATTGCTCTGGATGGACGGTACCGGCGGCGGCTGCTTGTCCTCAACCGCCGCTCTCTTCCCCCTTAACGGTGCCGCTTTGGGTGCCCTGTGCGCTAAATCATCGTAAACACGAGCATCTGGTGGAGGCGGGGGCTTATAATGCTTTTCGGCGTGCCCCGCTAACTCGGCCTCCACCGCTGTGTCGGATAGCGTATCGACATCGGCGAATTCCCCTCGTCTAACCCGCTGCTGCAGCCGTGGCTTCGTATTTCGACGAAACGTTCCTAGCTCGATCCGAGCTCCGTGTTCGCGCACATACACACACACAGATGCACCTGCCGTTACAATATAAAATAATTAATAAAATTAATCATATGATTAATCAAACACTGTTTGTTTTCTTGATATGGTTTCAAATTTTTTATTTTGATGTATATGTGCAATTCTACTGAAATCTGCGACCAAACCCTAAATGTGGTTTTGAAAATTTTTTTTTTGGCACACCTACCAGACCAGGCTTTTCTGGTTGTTTGTAGTATAAATAATAGAAATTCGCTGTTGAACAGGGTCTATCGAATGGTATACTTTTTCTACAACAACTTATACTTCTTAAGAAAATGGTCAGAAAAGTCCTTCTGTTTAAACCTCAGCCATTTAGCCCAGAATCGACTAACTCAAAAGTTCAAAATAGCAATTTAAACTAGAAAAAATAGCTTTAGATCCCTTTTTTAAAAATTAAAAAAGGCCGATTCCTTCGAAAGTTATAAGGGTTTGAAATTGAAGCTTAGAAAGGCATAAAAATGCTCTCAAAGTCGGCGCTGTCGATTCCTGCGATTTATGACCTCATCAGGAATTATACACCTGCAGCCTTATTTTGCAAGTGATATACCTTTTTTCCACATTCGCTTTCTTTGACACGGTGAAAAACTGTGGGTTGCTCAGTTTGCTTCAAACATCACACTCTGTCTGATTATGTTTTAAGTATTTACGTCAGATCCTAAAACTTAAACACTGAAAACATATTCAATTTACCCGCCAACTCTTTGTTAAGATGGAAATATCACCTTATCAATCGCCAAAGTTGCGTAGATTTTCCACGGTCATCCATTTAAGATAGTTGTTGAGTAAACTGAGCTCTGGGGAATGTTTTTGAAATTTAAACTGTAGATTAATAGAGTTATTATTTACCGGTGGTTCAAATTTGGGCGACCTCAGCGGTCTCGTTTCCGAAATATAAATTTCCAAAGTTTGAACTTTTAATACGTAGGTTATAGGAAGTGGTGTCATAGAAATTACATTTTCATCGATTAAAGAAAGAATCTCTAGGGAATGTCTTTGAAAAAGACATATGTTATTAAGGGAGATATTTAGAACATTATAGTGAAAAATCAGACAGATTAACGGCACCGTTTTTGTGTAATTGTACTTCAATGTAGCATTCTTTCTGTTGACACGCGACCACACGCTGCGATGGCGAGAGAGGGATCACGCGTAAGCGAGAGAGATAGAGCGAGAATGCGGGGTTAGGTCAGGTTAGGTTGTATCGTCCGCTATCAAATTTCTTGTCCCGCCCAGCATAAACAAAGCACGCATGGCAGGAAAGACAGAGTCGAAAATTTTGCTTCCGATCATCCACTCGACAACTACCTTAAGTAGTAATCACGCGCAGCGTTGTTTAACTTCGGTCATCGACCGAAATGCAGTTCCGCTACTCCACTAAAGTGTTGGTATTTTTGTATTTTTAATTAATTTTATATTAAAAAATTGTATACATCATAGTCGATATAACATTATATATTCAACAACAATCTTATAATAATAAAATATAGACGCTGTTCTTCTGTATTTAAAAGTATATTTATATAGATAAAATCAATATGAAGTATTTCTAGAAAAAATGTTTTCAAGTTTACCTAATTGTATCACTGACGTTTGATCTTTATAACTTTTAATAATTTCATGGGCTCGTCTATAAATTGTTCGATTAGAAGAATTTTGCAATGTTATAATTCGTTTTCTTCCTGAATGAACGCGCTTGCCACCTTTCTTACGACGACGACCATCCTGTTTTCCCGTTTTACGTCTTTTTCTACCTTGAGGCTTACTACACTTACGCATGGTACTTAACAAATTCTACTCAAAGAAAAAAAGGATTTCATTTTATACAATAATTACTTGACTATGTGACTTACTGCAAAATATTATACAATAGAACATGTGTATATTAAAATATATATAATAGTTAAAATATAAATGATACAATATATTACATTTTGTAAACTTTAGATATAACATTTCGTATAATTAAAAAGCTCATCAATTGTACTTATAAATTGTATAACTTATGATTTTATAACTTTGATAAAATATTTACAGATCAAAGTGAATTTTCTGAAATTGCAAACTATATACATTTAAATGCTTTAAGAAGTATTTGTGTAACGTTATTTATACGAACTGAAGGTTTAAAGTTTCACACTAAACTAAATGGAATCAATATTTCTAATACATTTTTAGAAACATTTAAATTATTTTAATTAAGAGGACATCAGTAATGCGCATCGTACTACGCAGGGCAACAGGTGGTCCTAATAAAATTATGATGCTAATTTTCTACAAATTTTACTTACGAATATGCAAAATCACTTAACAATGATCAGTGGAATAAAAAAATTAATGTTAATCAAACAATAATTTCGTCTTTTTTCTCACTCTCTAAGGTAAGACACGAATTTTCAATACGCTCCTGGTCTGACCGGCCACAATATCTATACATGCACGCCGGAGCATGTAAATAAGCAAGATTCCATGCGCATGCGCAGTAAGCGCCTTTGAGCACGGGGCCATCAAAATCAACTAATTTCGAGCATATTTTTCACGATTTTTTATCGGCAACACCGATAATTCGCAGTTTTGTGTGAATCTGCGTGAAATAAGCTATAACTTCATATTTTTGTTTTTATGAATTATTTTATTTTAGAACTGAGTAAGAGATGCTGAACCGTTAACATAGGGAACAACAGTTCTATAACGACTGTATAAAAATGACACTATATCTTACACAATTACTTCGGCAACTTAAATATTTCTTTTTTATAATAATTACTATACGTAACTTCGAACATATAGACTAATTATTGTATGTTTTAGTATTTTAGAAAAGTTGCTGATGCTACCTTAAATTATTTTGCAATAGTAAACTAATTAAATATTAAATACTGTACAGAATTGATACGAAATCATTAAGTTATGATTATTAAGCTTATATTTATTATATAAACATATGTATATTAGTTCTAAATTTAGTCCGAAAATATTACTACAACAATACTAAAACAATACTAAAACGATACTAAAGCAAGTTAAGTACAACCCTGTCGTAAATTATAAATGCTATTAACAGTTAATAATTGTTAGAAATTATTTAAAACTATTTAGAACTGTTTAAAACTGTTTATAAAAGTTACAAAATGTAGGATTTTGGACACATTTTTTCTAATTATAATAGTTTGTAACAGTTTAAAATATTTTCTAATAGTTTTAAACAGTTTCAAATAATTTTGAATTTGGTATATTTCAGAAAAATTTAATAATTGTTCAATTATTATTATTAATAATGATAATAATAAGAAATAATTTTATAATATCCATATTGTTTTATACATAATAATTAATTAATAATTAATTGTATTAGTTGATACTTTTAGTTTTCAGTTTTTATTGAATTATAAATTAGTAATAGGTAGTTATTATTATATTAATAATAATAATTAAAAAATATTGAATAGTTATTAAATGATTTAATAACTCTTTTTAACTGTTAAAAACTGTTAAGAAATATTACAAACAGTTGTAAACAGTTAGTAACGTCCAAAATCCTATATTTTTTAACAGTTTTTGGCAGTTTATAACTCTTACTAACAGATTTTAACTTTTTTCAACATAAATATTTCCGTTAGAGAATATTTAGAAATAATACATTTTTACAGCTTTTTCTAACAGTTTTTAAAATAAAAATATGAGATAAAACTCACCTTTTACTTTTATATCATTTAATCTTTTCATACAAAGATACTGCTTGTTTTATTATCGATAAATTAACATCGTACGAATGACGATGATCAACACAATATCCTGCAAATCCTATTTTCTATAATTTTATACATCGAATATTCTATCTATTTTAGAATTTTCAGTGTTTTCGTAGTTACACGAGTACCATTTTTCTATATCGATTTCTCGATCATCAAAAGTAAAATTTAATTGCACTATATTCTCATACATTCAAATTAATAGTAAATTACATTCAATTTAATTCGAGATATTTAGTTTACATCTTTAACAGAATCGTGCTACAAAATTTTAAAATGACTTCTATGAAATATCTTAATACTCATACCAATTATGATACTAATAAGTTAACTTATTGAAGATTGAACGTTTATAGATATCTTACTACTATCAGATATAAATTATTAATAAACTATCTTTATTATGATACCAAAAAGTGAACTTATTAAATACAGATTTTTTGTAGATATCTTATTGTCATAAGATGTAAGTTATCAATAACCTATCGTCATCGCGATACCAATAATTTAACTTATTAAAGACTACCTGTTTATAGATATTTTATTAGTTATTACGAGCAGGTTAATAATTAGATATATTTTAAAGATATCTATAAGATAATATATTATAGGCAGCTGTATGAAATGAAAAATTGATATCTATATTACAGTGTCGGAAAGTTAACTCATTACAGAAATCTGCAATGAGACATAAAAACGGTATCTGTAATATATTATTCGTTATGGCAGAAATATGCAATTCAAAGATAATAAATATACAATTGAAATTGTTTCTCTCGATAAAAATTTATGTAACAAAAACGTTCAAACCCGATTTATTTATTATTTCAATAAATGAACTGTAAAATGGCTAAATAGAATTTGAAATACAGATTCTTATGTCACTCAAAGTGTAAATATGTACAATATTGTCGACCTTTAGTAGGTATTAATAAATTAAAAGTTTTACAGAATTCAATTGAAATAATTTGACGTATGTTTTTCCTTGTCTAAGAGAAAGGATCGTATGTTATCGAATACTTTAGATGTGTTACAATAACGGACATATACAGAAAACAAAGGGTGTGTCCTTGCCCGTGTGCGTGCGTGCGTGCGTGCGTGCGTGTGTGCGCGCGCGTGTGTGTGTGCGTGCGTGCGTGTGTGTGTGTGCGTGCGCGTGCGCGCGCGTGTGTGTGTGTGTGTGTGTACAGATGTATATATATCCTAACCTCAAAAAACTTGTCTAAACATGCGTAATTTGAAAAAAAATAACAGAAAGTTCGAGCCAAAAAAAAAAAAAATTTTTTATAGTGACAAGACACTTTTCCGATGTATTTTGATCCCCTAAACACGATTATCCTGGTCCCATCAACCAAAAATCAAAAAATTTTAGAAAAAAGCGACAGATATTCACAAATATCGCCAATTTACGACAAATATCGCTTTTTTCCTAAAATGGTTTGATTTTTGGTTGATGGGACCAGGATAATCGTGTTCAGGGAATCAATATACATCGGAAAAGTGTCTTGTCACTATAAAAAAATTTTTTGTTTTTTTGGTTCGAATTTTCTGTTTTTTTTTCGAAAGTATGCATGTTTAGGCAAGTTTTTTGAGGTTAGGATATAAAAATTCTATATGGGGAATAGTTTTCCATATTCTAGATATCGTCACCTTTATTTTAAAAAAAAAAGTTGAAGATATCTTTACCCGATCTGGACATAATTGATTTTGTCACAAAAAAAGCGATTCGTTCCCACTATGCGTCGGTGCAGTGTAAGTGCCGACTCACGCGAATCGTCCACAAAGAGCAGCGCACGTGAACAATCGTAGCCATTCCTGGGATCCGAAGCATTTGTAGGTGAATGCTGGACGTTAGGACTCGACCTGAACACTCCGAAGTCGACCGGAGGATAAGGTCTCACGCAGGAGCAAATTAGCGAGCGAGCAACGAAAGGAGTGCACACCTCTCGCTGGTAAACTCTTTGTTATTTCTGCCCTCACCTCCTTTTTGTATTTTCGGCTCGCTGCAGCGAGCGGCCGGTGGTGCATTCACCGGCCCCGCGAAAATAAGTACATTGATCCGCCCGCGCCGAGCGGCAGATCCCGTGTTCTTGTGTGCGCGCAACGAGACGCTTATATGATGTAAAGTTTTTTAGAATAGACCTTGTTATTGTTGTTCTATATAACTGAGGCTATTCTTCATTTCTTGACGTCAACCTAACCTTCTCCCGAAAACCTAACGCCTCCGCGGGATCGTCGCTCCGAGACGACGATTATTTTGAGGGGTCGTGCCTTGCGTCTAGCTAGCGCGAGTATTAACCTTTTCCGGCACATGGAAAAGTCAAGTTCAACCGCGAATTCGACTTTTGTAATCGGGGTTCCAGAGATTATCAACCTCGGGTGCTTGTCGTAGAAGCAGCACCTGATGGCACCGAGTTCTAGGGATCGGATCGCGGAATTAACCGAAATAGTCTCCCTGGCCTCCCGTTACAATACATATTTCTAAGTTGTAATAATAATTCTTAAAGTTAAGAATCATGTGGTGATACGTGAGAAAGTAATTATGTCTTTCGTATGCCTATAAATTAATTATTATAAATAATTGAGCGATATACTTATTTTTTTATGTTGTTTAATAGCAATTGCTATTCTGGAAATTTTACAGTTACTTTCATATTAGTAAAAGATATTACCCTGAATTTTCTTGTAATGGTCCGACTAAGGATATATTTTATTACAGGAGTCGAATATGCATTTTAATCAGTTATTAAGCCATATATCAAGTTTTCTTGATTTTGTATCTCTTTATAGGGCTCTCGACCTGTTCTGGGATAGTGGCAAGTACTTTTGGTATAAAAAAGCTACTTTCATGAATTTTTTGGTTTTGGTACTGTTGGTCGAAGTCTTATTTTTTCACATTTTAAGTTGTAAAATAGTTCTAGTATAATTCAAATTGCTTTCAATGTCCTTGAAAATATTTTATTTGAACAATTTGGAAAATATTCCAAAAAATGGTATATATTATCCCTATATAAAAAATGCGCCCCTGAGGGGGTGCAAATATAAATGATTTAGAGAAAGTAATACGAATTTCATGTCTTCTCATATTTATTGGACCATATCTTCCGTATAAATTAGCTGAATAAGCGAATTATGAATGCGAATGTAGTTTGCTCCCATAAATAATAAAAAACTTATTTTTAATATTACTTGCTAATAAATATTAATACTAATATTATTTCCATACAAATTTTAAGGAAAACTCCTAACCTTTCTACCCGTATCACTTTCAATTGGGTTTTTTAGCTTATATTTCGACTATAAGCGAAATACTTGCTTTTTTGGCTTTATAAAATGCCTGACTCGTTGAAATTTAATAATAGAAACTTACATAATAATGTAGTGATCATTCTCAAACAATTAACCATTTATAAAGTATATTTTTCATATAGCGAAGCTCGCGACATTTATTTAAGCTTTCGGATAAGTGAAGATAGCGAATTAGAAAAATGGACGAATTAGCGTAGTGGCCGAATTACCTCAAATTACTTCTATAGTATTTAATACTTCATAATTTAAGTTTTAATTTAATCACTCATGTGATACTACAATATTTTCTAGTTAGCTGAAAATAGTTATCACTTACTATAAAACCTTACACAAAGAGTAATAATAAACTATCTTTAATATTTAAAAAAAAATTATTTTTTTTATTAAAGTTTTATTTATTTTTATATTTGCTATTAGTCATTTTAGCCGTTTCTTCTCTTCGGCTCGTCGGGCTCGGGTGACTCTGTGTGGTAGGGCTTGATCTGTTCCGCGGTCTACGTCCCCGATTTGGTTGCCTTTATCCACTAGCCGGTGGTGTTGGAGTCAAGGACGTCCGTGATTCAATACGGACCTTCAAACTTTGGCGCTAGCTTCGCCGCTATACCATTGGTGGCCGAAGAAAGCGTATGGCTACGCTTCCACATCCTGTCACCCGGCTTGAAGCTCGGCTCACGCCTGTCAGCATCGTATACGTGGCTTAGCGGTCTTGAGCAGCCCTCACCTGTGAGGCGAATCGCCGATATAGTTCGAGTCGTTCCTTCCAGCGAGTCAAGCTTTCCTGTTGAGCCGGGTTTTCTGCCACCACATCTTGCAGCCTACGCTGCGTGCCAGGGAGTTCTGGCTGCCTTCCATAGAGTAGCAAGGCCGGGCTGATCCCGGTGGAGCTCTGCACAGGCACAGCCATATTCATGACGAAGAGAAGCTCCGGAAGCTTCTCGTCCCATGTCGTGTGCCGCTCCTTAAGGTAAGAAGCCTGAGGGTTAGTCTGAGGGTGGTAGGTTGGAGTGTCGGTGTGATGCACACCTTATTCCTTCAGGAAGTCTTCCATGACATGGTTCTTGAACTCTGTGGCGTTATCAGAAAGGAAGACTTCCGGGCAGCCGAACCGGAGGAAGATCTTCCGATTCAGCTCCCCTACCACCGTCTTAGCGTTGGCCTTGCGTATTCGAGAGGACTCCACCCAACTGGTGAAAAGGTCTTGGAGTACGAGGATGTACTCGAAGCCTTTGGAGGTGCGGGGCAGTGGTCCAATGATGTCTCCAGCTACGACCTGCCATGGTCTCTCGACGACTCGGCGTCCCATGAGGCCGGCTGGCACTACTACTTTAAAGCGCTGACACGTCTCGCAGTTGCGCATGTCACTCCTGCGTTTCCGCATAGTAGCGCAGCTAGTTGCAGCGCAGCGCTACTCTGCCGGAGGTTTTCTCTCTGCCGGGATGTCCAGCGGTGGCGTCCTCGTGGCATTCTTGCAACACCTCGCGACGATGCTCTTATGGCACGACCAGTTTCCATGCATCTTCGTCGTCACCGGGGGTTGAGTCTACCTCCGGGTTGGGGCGGTACCGATAGAGATTGCCTCCACTGTTGATACCACGTGTCCTCGATGTCAGTGGACCATGACATCGCGGCACCTTCCATACCTTCCTCTTCCTCGTACATACGAGACAGGGCATCGGCCATGTGGTTTAAGGCACCTTTACGATGTTCGGAAGTAAACCTGTGGCCCGGCAGCTCCAACGCCCAACGAGCGAGCCGGCTCGTCGGGTTCTTCATTTGACAGAGTCACCGTAAACTACTGTGGTCTGTCACGACTTTGAATTCGTACCATTCCATGTAAGGGCGAGACTTCTGGATCGCCCATACGACCGCAAGGCACTCTCATTCGGTCACGTTGTAATTTCGCTTGGCCGGTGTGAGCTCACGGTTCGCGAACTCTATTACCCGCTATTACTCCTCCGACTCCTGAAGCAGTATGGCCCCTAGGCCCACGTCCTTCGCGTCCGTCTGCACGATGAACAACCCGTTAGGATCAGGGCAGTGCAGCACCGGCGCGGTCATAATCATCGCCCGGAGCAGATCAAAAGCGTTCTGCTGCTCCTCCAGCAACTCATACCTCTTATTCTTCTTGGTTAGGTTGCTGAGTGGTTCGGCGATGGTGGCATAATTTGGTATGAACCTCCTATACCAGGATGACGTGTCTAGGAACCGTCGCAGCGCCTTCAGGTTCGGTGGCACCGGGTAATGCCTTATGGGCTCGATCTTGGCTGGGTTAGGCCTCGTGCCGTTCCGGTTGACCAAGAAGCCCAGGTACGCTACCTCTGACTTGCAGAACACGCACTTCGCGGCGTTCAGTGTCATTCCAGCGGCTCCGAGCCGTTCTAGTACCATTCGCAAGCACTCCTTGTGCTTCTGAAACGTTTCGGCGACGATGATGATGTCATCGAGGTATGCACAGACGTACGGTTCTAACTCGGGTCCGAGCACTTGGTCGATGAGCCGCTGGAATGTAGCGGGCACGTTCGTCAGCCCATGCGGCATCCGCCGGAACTGGTATAACTGCCCCATTCCCGGCACCGTGAAGGCGGTGATCGAACGCCCCTCTTCCGCTAGCGGTATCTAGTGATACGCGCTCTTGAGGTCCAGCGTGGAGATGAACTTCTCCTTCCTCAGCTTCTGCAGAATACATTGCATATTTGGCAGAGGATAGACGTCGGGTTCGGTGACTGCGTTCACCTTACGCAAGTCGTTGCAGAATCGTCGTATGCCGTCGCTGTTCGGCGTCATCACAACGGGGCTCGACTAACCACCCTTGGAGGGCTCGATAATACCTTAATTTAGCATCTCGCACACCTGGCGATGCATCTTCTCCTGGACCTTATCCGACACCGGATAGTGGCACTGTTTGATTGGCCGAGCATTGTCCACGTGGATCTTATGCTCCACGCCTTTGACGCATCCCAGTCCTGGCGGAAGCCTGCCCGGAATATCGTCAACCATGACCTTCAGCTCCTCTCGCTGAAGGTCCGTAGCGTCCTCGAGCCCAATGGTAGACACGGTGCTAGGATCGGCGGTCAAGCTGGCTACCCTACTGAAAAAGTGCAGCTGATTATCAGCTGATTTTCACATGAAAATTTATCGTTTAAAATTTATTGATTATTAATTATTGTTTATTATTATTATAAAGTACTATCATAGTTCATTTACTTGAATCTACGATTAATTAATGTGTTCGAAAAAATGTCGAAAAATGTAGATGCTAACAAAGAAGTTTCGAATTATTTATTACAATTTAGGAATGTAACATTACTGACAATAATTAATAATAAATGAAAATAGCAACATGATTTTCAGGTGCATATCAGCTGATAAACATCTGAGAATCGGGTAACTATAATGTGACTGTCAGGTGATTATCATCTGATTATCATCTGATTTTGACCTGAAAATCCTGTTGATATTTTCATTTATTATTAATTATTATTATTATTTAATACTGTTAATTTTAATTTTACATTCCTAAATTACCAGCTGCTTCTGGTACCGTTTCGTCGTCCCGTACCAGCGCCTAGCTGCTGCTAGAAAGTATTGCCACGTTGCCCACTTCTCCTTCTCGTTTCGGTACCACGTGGCAGCCGTGTCCGTGAACAGTTCCGACAACGATGATAGCACCTCCTCTTCGCTGAGATTGGCCAGGACTCTGCAGTCTTCAAGCCTTGCCAAAAATACATCGATGCTCTGACTCTTCGCGCTAGAGAAGCGTATCTGCCACTTGCGCACTATTTTGCCTATATCTCTTGAGTGGTATAAACCCTGACCTCGAGAAATTGGTCGACGTGCCTGGCGCAGTATAGTTCAGCTATCTCATACTCCTCGCCGGATTCCGGCGATCACCCCCCACCCAGGGGCTCTATTCAAGCTGTGATGTGATCGCTCCACGCTGTAATACTTCCATGCGATGACTACTTCACGTTGCTGTACACCCCTGGCCACGAGCAATAGACTTACGAGAAGTTGCCGAGTAACGCGTATCATCCAGACGCGCGCGCACATTTGTTCTTAATTTGAAAATTTAGAGAACAATTCCTATCTATTTGTTCTCTAAATTAAATTCAGTGAAAAATCACTATTTTACAGTGTAAAGTCGGGCACTGTCGTAATAGTGCGTATGCAGTCTAAAATAGCGTATATACACAACTAAACAGTGAATACACAAATAATTCAGTGTATATACACTATTTCGGAGTGCATAAATATGCATTATTTCGACAGTACCAGACATACCGATTCACTCTGAAATAGGGTAAGTGGGGGTAAGGTGTTTGAAATTTCCAACGTTCACAGTGAACGAAAAATTTTTGCCATTTTCAAATTTAGCCGAATTTGGCTACTTAATACATTTAAAATCGGATAATAACTGTATTTCTTCACTTCTCACTCTTGCAGTCACCAGTAAACCACACTCCGGGGAATTCTAACCAGAATTAGAAACTTTAAGTTAATATTTCGTTCATTATGAACGTTCGGAATTTCAAACACGTTGAGGGTATTACGGCGGTATTTTTTTCAGGTTAGTTTCAAATGAATATATTTCATCTCTATGCAAAAAAATTATGCTGATTCTTTTTAATAACGGAATTTAGGTATCATATCTATGGATTAAAGTACAATTTTAGAACAATTTTATTTCTTGTTTACTTATTTTGGAAAACGTAAAAAAAGTAAATAAAATTTATTATAATTAAATAAAATAGTACTTTTATTAAAAAATAACAACAATAATAATTAAACTAATAATAATTCAAGACAAATTTTTTATAATTCCTGCAATGAGGTTTTAATAACTTCCAGACAATTCATCAATTTTTCATGACAAATGTTTTCTTACTCAAATTTTTCAACTAAAGTTTCTTTAAAACTATCGATGCAAGAAATTAATTGCTTTAATTTCAGCGTGTTCTTTCGGATCGCAGATTGGGCTGCACTGCCAACAGTCGAGCTTGATTGTCCTATAGTAAATATAATATTAAGTATTTTGTTGATGAGGTTTGAGAATAAGAAAGGCCGACAATAAGAATATAGTACTTTTCGATACTGTGCGATAGAGATGATTCTCGTACGAGTGTAAATGACCATTAGACGAGTCGAGAATTATCTCTCGCACGCATATCAAACAATATTTTTGAAAACGAAAGGCGTCATTTTTATATGTCCATTATTTGTCTATTATTTTGTTAAATTAATGAAAAAATTGTTAAATGTTGTTTTTTAAGATATCTCAAAATTTATTTATTTATTTATTCGCAAATCATCACTCACAACAATGTACATAGTTGTAAAAAAATATTTACCTTTTTCGAATTTGTATTTCAGATAAAATGACATCGGCAACAGGTAGTCACACTCTTCCTGATCATTCTCATTAGAATTCGATAATTCTGCAACTTAAAATATTATTTGCTAATGATCAATGTAAAATCAATAATATATTTCGAGGAAAAGGAGAAGCCGCTGCTTCTCGGAGCCTCTGCTAAACAAGCAGCTCCTCCCTCACAGCCGTCGATTTGTACTAATCATTAAACATTTTAAGTACCTCTAGTAGCGGGAGGCTTTGGATACGTAGAGATAAGTGGTAACTTTTCCAACGAAATGCCATCTCTTGCTGATGATCCCGACGGTTGAGGTTTATTGTCGGCAGGACCATTGAACTCTATAAAAAGTAAGGTAAGGAAGCGTTATTTTTCAATATTTTTATTATTGAATTTTTACAAAAGTTAGTTGGTCTACGAATCAGATAATATTATTAGAAATAAATATTTATTAATCATTTACAAATTCAGATCAATATTCATTGTTACGCGTGATCGATCAAACTTACAATATGATATTTTTTATTTTTATAATTAATACTAAACAAACAAATTATTCTAGTGGAATGAAATGCTGTAAAAATCTATAACCTAAGCTTAGAAAATGTCATTACTATAACTTGACTCCGACTTTTGTAAATAATAATAATCTTCACCTCGTACTCCCTTATAAGATGACGATTCTTTCGAAATACATTTATTCGAAAGCGCATTTTTGGCCGGCTTATTTTTCTTTCGTTTTTTATCTTTCCAAGCCTATAAAGAAATATTATACTTTGTAAGTGTGTGAATGTGTCGTGGAAGCATAATAAATGTACCTCCATTCCAATTTCCGGTATGATGCTCAACCCATTTTTATGAGCTTTTCCGATGATATTTAGTACCCTGTTAGTTACATCACTGAGAACGTGTTGGTTTTCTTCAGGATTTCCCGTCTTTCTTAAATCCTTATCGTTCTCCGCGTTTTCTTCTCTTGTATGCTTTTTTAATGTAGTCCAAAACTATAAATTATGTTCATTAAACATTTCTTATGCACAAATTGTATGGTTATTATATTTAAGCTAAATTGCATCATACTGCGTCCCATCTATTCGGCGTCCTCAGTGATCCTAAAGCATTAACAATATTTGATAGGCGTTCCCACTGTTTGACACGTTCATTTACTCCATCTATTCCTAAAAACTGCCGATTAGCAAATGCACTATGATTCTCCATATACTGTAGAAATGCATCCATTTGTTCTGGTGTTGTATTGTACCTTTTAAGAAAATAAGATTTTTATAAAAAATAATAAATAAATAATTCAATTTGAACTCCAATGCATACATTAAATTAGGTTATTTGTACACATTTATACTTTTACCACTGTTTGACACGTTCATTTACTCCATCTATTCCTAAAAACTGCCGATTAGCAAATGCACTATGATTCTCCATATACTGTAGAAATGCATCCATTTGTTCTGGTGTTGTATTGTACCTTTTAAGAAAATAAGATTTTTATAAAAAATAATAAATAAATAATTCAATTTGAACTCCAATGCATACATTAAATTAGGTTATTTGTACACATTTATACTTTTACATGGAATTGTAAAATAAATCATAAAGCTTTTATTTTCTCACCTGTTATGGCTCATTATTAATTCTTACTAACTATCTAAGGTCGCTCTTCGTAAATATATTCTCATAGATTAGATATTATTATACTTGTTTTTATCTGAAATCTTGTTTTCAAAGTAAACAGTGAAGTGGCCCCATAACGAAACAAAAGAGCTATGAAAACTTACAGATATACACTATAAAAATGGTTCGGGCACATGAATTATTTTCTATTATAGTGATTTTCATCAATAGGGTAGTGGTCCCTATTAGTGTGTCAGTCCGTATTTGTGTGCCCTTTTTGCAATTTCCGATGTAAGAAAAAAGTTGTAACGCTAAAAATAACGAAATATTATTACGAGGAACAGTAAAATGACCATTTATGCCATAAATTACACGGTTTGATGTATTATTTGTTAATAATCGTAAGTTAAAAAATATCACCAATGCGGATCACTGTCGTCTGCTTATTGTATTAGCATTTGCGAATCTTAGAGCGTAGACTACAGCCTTTTTTATACGTTACTCTCGTTTTACGTGCGATTATCTTTCACCAAATATCATTCTATTAATACATACAA
Organism: Torymus aiolomorphi; assembly: GCA_036365515.1. Lineage (NCBI taxonomy): Eukaryota > Metazoa > Arthropoda > Insecta > Hymenoptera > Torymidae > Torymus > Torymus aiolomorphi. The sequence continues at coordinate 181,117,336 of CM070874.1, forward strand.
TATTATATTACATTATATTTTATATCATTTTTTCGAAAGTAAAGATAGAATTTTGAGTTCATTTAATTAATTTTCTTTATTTTCTTACCATTATATGTGTTAAGATCTGTTTTTTATTTACATTCTTATAGTATTTACACATATGTCACAAATATATATTAACATAAATTTAATATGTACATCGAAAAAAGCTACAAAACATTCAATGAATTCGTAAAAAACTATTGTTCTGAGAGGAAATGCTTATTTCAAGAAGTTAAACGGCAAAGTACATATTAATAATTCTGTTACGTTCTTCGATTCCACGAATAAATTCAAAATCATCTACTTCATCCTCATCATTATGAATATCATCTTCATCAATGCGTTGTACATTATTTTCAAATATGGGTATCGGCATTCTAAGAATATACAGAATGTATAGAATAAAATTAATTTTATTGTTTCAAAGCGACGACTGAGCGTAAGAAGCCTCTGGTTCAGCGGAGACTTCGAGAAGTAGACATTTTTGAGTGCTCTTTCAAAAAGCATGTCTTTCAAAAACTCGGCGGGCCATTACGAAAAGCAGTCAACTCGTAGGTAAAGCTCTTTTAAAAATAGGCTAACCCAATGTATGCTTGAAAACCCTGCTTTCTTAAACTCTTTTCGAAAGACCTTTTTAAGAGTAACCTTCTTTTTAAAAGAGCGCCCTGAGATAATAGCTGATTTTCTGAGCAACTGCTCAAATAACTGCCTTTGGAAACAAAATGCCAAGATAGCTGGTTCTTAAAGCGATCGTCTAAAATAAATAGTTTGTTAAACAAAGCGCCGAGATAGATGCTTTTCGAAGAAATCAAAGACTATTCTTCCTCTCAGCCATCGTAATTAAGTATTATCTATTTATTTGTCTATGTAGAATACGATAAATACCCATGTCTTCGTAAAAAATTGTGCAATACTGCACAAGCTTGAACTATCTGTGCAGCAAATTCCGGAGTGTAATGTAATGTTCTGTGTTTGTGTAAACACCTAAATACATTTTTCCACACTCCGAAAACTTCTTCCACTTTACACCGTGTTCGCCGTAGAGCATCAGAAAAGACATATTCGAAAGTCCCGACTGCTGCATTTTGTACTGGCGTTAAAAGTATTGTAGATGGCGTGTAGCCCCCATCACCTACACAATGATGAAGACTTTTAGTATCATGATCATATATCCCTTCATACAAATTATAAAAATTAATAAAGCCCCAAGCATTTTTTAAAATCTGCCTTTCATAGCTGACCAAAATCTACTGCAATTATTTACTTTTCATATTATATTTAATCTTTTAGAATGATTTTGAATAGTCTATTACATAAATTTTTATATTTACAGCGCGACTCTATCCCAGAAACCACTTAAAATTATTACCCGATTATTATTGTACGCTCCTCCCCAAGCTAGTACACCGTAGATTACTATACTATGGAAAAAAGCATAATAGATCATTCGTAGTGTCTCTATCGGCATTGATTTGGCAATTTTATAAAAAACATATACTAAATATTTTGTTTTATTTATTAAGTATTCTATGTGTTTATGATAATTTTAGAATCCACTGGCCATCCATACCAAATTAGTGCTCTTATTTATTATGGATAAATAAAAACACATTTTTCTCGTTCGACGTTACGGACACTTTATTCTGTCCCTCTTCAGGAAACTAATGAAATAAAAATTAACAAATAATTTTACACACCAATATTAAACGCAACAATTTCAATTTGGCAATAACAAAACTTAAAACTTACAAGTAGTCGTGATAATCAAAGTATTTTCGCGGGGAGCAATTCCGCTTGTCAATAGTTTGTTTTTACATTGCGATCGAGTTTATATATCTAAAAATATACATGTATATGTTAAATTATATCACAGAGATGGACACTAATACTGTATCAACGTATTGTAAATACAAATGGTGGGGAAGCCACCCCTTACAGCGCTAGCGACAGGAGAGAGGAAGACCTTCTTGAGGCGTTGAAACGGTATTTTTGTTATTTTAAAGCCAGAACATCGCAATTCTTTATGAAAGAATTATATTCATTAGGTAATCTGTTTATTTCGTACTGCTTGTTCAAATAGTTTTTGTGTGTGTGTATAAAGAGTGCTTCGGTGAAGAGTCTCTTCCCATTATTTATTTCTCTATCTAAAATTTTAATATCGTTGAAATCAATCGAGTGGCTATTTTCTTTTGTATGTGTGAATAATCCAGAATTTTCATCTTTATCAGCGTATTTCATTGCGTGCTCTTTTATTCTGACCTTCAACCGTCTACTAGTCTGTCCGACGTATGAAGCATTGCAATCTTTACAATTTATTTTGTACACAACATTCGCATTATTACACATTTCATTTTTATCTTTGCCAAGTTTTATAATGTTATTTAATTTATTTTTTGCGCTATATACTACTTTTGTGCTATATTTTTTTAAAAATTTCTTTGTAAAACCTTCCAATTCTTTTACAAACGGTAAACTAATGATAGCTTTATAGTTGTCGACAGTATTTTTTGGTTTCTCTGCAAACCTTATCTTTTTCAGTCGCTTTTTTATGTGAAAATCTATTAAGTTTTGTGGATAACTATTTTGTCTTAAAACTTTTTTTATGAATGAGATATTTTGATTATGGAAATTTGTGTGTGATAACTTTATCGCTCTATCAACAAGGCAATAAATAATCGCTATTTTATTGCTGAGAGGATGGTGCGAATTATAATTCAGATAGCGTCCTGAAAAAGTAGGTTTTTGGTACCAATTTGTGATTAGTTGTCTCTGTTTATTATAATTTTAATATCTAAGAAATTGATGCTATTGTTTTGTGAAATTTCTACGATGAATTGTAAGTTATTATCATAAGCATTATAAGTATTTAAAGTGTGATCGATAGAGTTTTTTGGTATACATACCACAATGTCATCGACGTAGCAAAAATAAAACATTGGTTTGAAATATGTGTTTGTCCCACTTCAAGTTGCAATCAAAGAATACTCCCAAATATTTTTAATTTTCAACTCCCGCTATATTTTTATCATGGATCTTTACCTCTATTTGAGTTGCAATGCTATCAGTATAGTTGCCATACATCATACAAACAGTCTTTCCGACGTTTAAAGATAACTTATTTACCGTTAAGCACTTATGGATTACTAGTAAAAACTTATTCGTATTTTCTTCTGCTTTACTCCAATTTTCGCCGGTGGCTATTATAGCAGTGTCATCAGCATATGACAATATTGATTCCATGGGAATCTCTTTCAAGATATCATTGATGTACAGTATAAAAAGCAGTGGTCCAAGGATCGCTCCTTGAGGAAACCTGTATTTATTAATAAATCATCATTTTCAATACCATCTATTTTGACTGCTTGATATCTGTTATTAAGATAAATTGTAAGTAAATCTAGGGCCTGACCTCTAATTCCCATACAATGTAGTTTATCGATTAAGATTTTATGATCCACTGTATCAAAAGCCTTTGCTAAATCCAGAAAAGTTACAATCGTTGGTTTACTCTTATCCAAATTATTATACAATATATTCGTTATATGATTCAAATCATTCTTTGTACCTATTCCCTTCATGAAACCAAACTGGTGTTCTGATATCACATTTTTTTTTAACAAAATCAAAAATTCTGTTATAAACTATCCTCTCAAGTATTTTCGCAACATTCGTGACTTCCTTGGCTGGAAGTCAAAAATATATTTCCAAAAATACTGTAACTCATTGTTTTTTATATTAATAATACTATTCAGCGCTGCATTTGTAAAAATGCTGCAGCCGTTTGACTTCTGTTTAGCCTATAAGATATAATCCATAACATAATATAATTTTTTTTCATTAAACTTTCCAGCGCTACATAGGCCAGTCAAATTAGTCTTTTTTTTCCCTGTTTTGAAACCTAATTGTAAGCCGACCTTATCAAGCGGGTTATGATTGAGGAGGTCATCAGGAACAATAACCCGGTGAATGAGTATAAAAATTTACATGGGAAATGTTTTTAATTAACAATTGAATGCTCGGAAAAACAGTTTTTCGACTGCTACAAAAAAACTACTGACTTTACAGAAAAAAGTTCAAAGTAAACTTTGTAGATAGTAAAAAGATATATCAAACGCAATTTACAGATTTAAATTTAGTTAATTTGTTTATCTGCAAATCGCAAAAAACCACTTAAAAAGGCCATTTTTACGATTGTTTATTACTCTTTTAAAAATGTCGCTAGCTGCTTGATAACTCGTTTAAGTATAGCTCTTATAGCACTTAATAAGCAGATAAAATTTTAGCTAAAAATATTTAATAGTTTTTGCATAATTCCATTTATTTATTAGATTTTGGTCATATTTGCGTGATTTCTCCCAAGCCGTGGGACGTCGTACGAGGATGCAGTAAACGGATTTTGAAAGTTTAACATCTCTACTTTCACGAACAATGAATAGCTAAGCGATTTTTTCAAATTTAATTGTTTAAAATCGCAAAATAAAAAGAAGTCATTTTTTTGTTATAAATAAAAGCAATTGCGGCTCGACTATTGGTCGTAGATAATCGACAGTAGGTTCGTTGGAAAGCTGGCATTTTTTCACAAATTTTAAGGGATCTATGAACTCTCTAAGTGCTCCGGGAGTCGAGATAATTTTGTTTTTTTGTAAAAATCGCTGTGTCTTCAATTATTAATATTAAGAAACGAGACAGGGACGAAAAATCGAATTAATAGTTGTATTAACAGAAAAAAAATATTTCGTCACATTTATTGCAAAATTACATTGTTATAAATAATCACGAAGACGCGGGTCTAAATTGGAGAAGGCTACAAGTGTCACGCGCAAAAACTGAGCGTAGACTTCAAATCCGACGCGCTCGAAATTTTTTTCATATATCGGTATATAATTGACGTAAACCCTTCATTTTTTTTTAATTTGGGGTAGCTCGCCAAAATATTAACATACAGCCTACTCATTTCACCGAAAAAGTTTATTTAACAATACTTAATTAACAACAATTATTTTTATTAACTTTTTTCTGTTTTTTTTTCATAAATAAAGATGAATTAGTTATGGATAAATGCTGGGGTGTATACTACTAGTTAATGAAATAATAAAAAATAATGTATTTGTTTTGAAAAAATCATTTATTGCAGATTTAACACTTAAATGGTTATTTTACGTTTTTTTGTCTTTGTTGGGCGTGACTCATTCAGTTCTTGATTATGTTCTTCTATTTCTTCTTCTTCATCTTCATCTTCATCTTCTTCTTCTTCTTCTTCATCTTCTTGATCTTCTTCATCATTTGTTTCTTGTGTACTTGGCGGGACTTCGCATTCGGTTTCGAATTGCTCATCATATTCTGCATCATCATGCATGATATCTGCCATATCAATAACCATTTCTTCCACATTTGTGCAGGTCACCATGGCATGATGAGCATATATTTGAGCATCGCAAGCCATGCTTTCGGCAGCTGCATGTCTTTTTCTTGCACCCCGTTTCACATCTACAGCTAATTTTCCGCAGTACTTCGTCTGGGATGAGCGGCTCTAGTGTGGGAACGGGGTGTAAAACATCAAGTCGCTCTTTCCAACTCCAATCCGTCGGATTCTTTGTGAAACCTTCCCACTGCTGCACTTGAAGATATGTGCGAAATGCATGCTGCATTGTGGCACCTTCAGTAGGCGGCAAATTTTCAAGTTTTGCGGAACCTTTTAACGCAGACTTTTGGAAGTTTAGATATCGCTGCTCATGTAAACATTTTTTATCTTTTTTGGTTCCATATAATCGGCTAACAATTTCATATGCACTCGCAGCTAAAGCTTCAGGCGTCGCATTGGGATCATAAAAGCGTTGAGCCTGTTGTTGGAGAGCGTTGTCGTTTAATAAAATATTGATAATTTTATTTTTGCCTTGCTTAAAAAAACAAGACGTAGTATCACATCCTGTGAACGCGTGAAGGAACGTGAGCAAATACTGTAATTTTTCATGTTTAAAACTATTGCTGTCGTAAATACTGTCCTGTATATTTCCTTTGCCGGGTTTTAAAAAGTAGATGGTGTTATACGGTTTGTGTTTGTTTAATATTACCAGTAAATCTATGTCTTCTCCAACGATCCACGTTCTCCACGTAAGGCTGCATTTTTCCGCCGTGGTGACTATAAGAAAATCTGCATCCTCCTCGGCGACTAAAGTGGTGCAATTTTCTTTTTTGAACTGTTCACACAATAATGTTATTAAATTTTTTTTATTTTTGTTTTGACTTAAAAATTTGTCCTCTGAAATTGAAATAACAGTTTGTCTATTAAATTCAATTTCACGGCCCAAATTTTTATTTTCTCTCCGTGACCTCTCCGCGGCCTTTGTACTTTTTGTGCTAAGTCCGTCGGGATAACCATCGAAAACTATAGTACAGTTTCTACTATAATTATTGATAACGTAATTAACGTAGTGCTGTACTATAAATTCGATGGAAGTATTCGTATCCCAACGAACTTTATGCAGAAGAAAGCCGCCATCGATTACATAGTAATCCTGCTCATTTCGTGGAAGCTCTGTTATTTTACTAAAATTGTCGTAGAAAGAAGACTTGCGTCCTTTCCGCATACCACCCTCGTCAAAAAATGGGAGCGGATAAGGAGCAAGCTCATATTGTAAGAATTTTCGCATATCTGATTTGCTTTCAATATTTAGCGATATTTTTTTAAATAACAATGTAGGATCGATCGCTACTACTTCATTGTCTATCTTTATCGATGAAGTGACTGTCTTCAAAGATAATACCTTGTCTTTTTTTTTCAATTTAATCGATCCAAAGTTCCCGCTGACAATTTTCTTAATACATTCTAAACCTACCTCGTATGCTTTGTGGCAGTTTATTTTATCGCCACCTACTATTTCACTACTAATCGATATTATATTGTACGTTACAGGAAATGGATTGTGGTTCTGAAAAAATTCTGTTAACTTGTTAAAGTCTTTCAAATCTCTCTTAATACGAGAATTACTTGCGTCGACATGTTGATCAGACGTTGCGTAAGTAATATTACAGAATTTCTACATAATGTACTCAGTTATGTCGCGTCCATGTGTTAAGCCGCCACTCACTTTCATTAGCTGCATCAACATTTGTTCAATGATCATATCAGACCACGTTCCGGATCGATATTTGTCCACTCGCCCAATAGTAAAGTAGCCTAAACGACTGAATTTATCAAACTCTATTACGTCCATTATATTTTCAAGATTGTACATATCTTGTAAATATAAGTGGGCACTTTTGGCGTACAAATTATGACCGCTAGCGTGGAAATAAGGCAACATTTTCTGTACACACTCGAGGTGCATGTTCCAGTCACCACTTCTTTCTGCTTGAATAAATTGTTTTGCAAGATCTATCATTTTAAAATACTGAATCCACAATTCGGCTGTTGGTCCGTTTCTTTAATCAAATTTAATTTATCTACAAATTTTTTTCTTATTTCTTCAATATCATTTTGTTTAAGCAACGTGTGAAATTCCGATTTTCCTACATACTCGAGCAAATTCTTTAGAACAAATACTTCTGATTCCGATAGATTCATAGTAGAAAAAATGATATGTGATAAAGCATTTTGGATTAAAATGTGTCCTCTGATTGCTCTGGAATACGCGTGGCCACTTAATGCTTTTTCAGCTGAAACTTCAGCGTACAACTGGCAAAAAGCATCTTTTAATCCACTGCCGTCCATCACATATCCGACTGCGCCAAGATATGACATGAGCATATGAAATCCTCCAAGCCTCACAACGATTTTATTAATTTTTATTTCATTTGGAGTTCCCTTACAGCATTCGACAATTTCACGAGCTTTTTGATAAAGTGGTTGATCAAAGGTTACAAAAGTATGTTTTTGATTTTGGGCTATACACTTTTCATTAGCTTCGATTAAAACTGTAAAAATTGTGTCATAACTACTGGGCGGGGCGTTTACGAACAGGACCGGGATTATTTTCGATATGTTGAAAGGTTTTACCTGCGTACATTGCTCCATAAAACTGTTCCAACCGCTCAAGTTTTCTCGCCGTATGTAATTCCCATAAAACCATAACCATAATTGGATTGTTTATAGTTATATCTTTAATCACAATATTTTTAAGCCCCACGTGCACTCCTCTTTGAAAGTTTTGAAGAGGGACGAAACCAAAAGCGCCTACGTTATTAGCCGAAGGAATACGAGCTAAGCGTTCTATTTTAGTATTTGTTGATATTTCGGAGGCAGGAGTTGCACAGATAATACCACCCATCGCATGGAAAGTATTCCGACCATCTATTGTGCACGTGTTGTGGTCGGCATTATCGTATACAAACTGAAAATAAGCTGCACCGGAGTCATAAGTTTCGGGCTGACAAACTATAGAAGATTCAAAAAGCTGCGTTTTATAATAGGAAGTACATAATCCAAGATAAGCCAATGAATCTATGAGATTTTTCGATGCATGCTTATTATACATCATAGTTGACAAATCCAATAAAATCGGGGATAAAAATAATATAATAATATGACAAAGTGTCATGACTCTTTTATCCCACATTTCATTTTTTCTTTTGTTACTTCTCATCAAAATATCGAAAAACGATTGTAACGTCGGTGGTATGTCATCTTTGATGTTATCAAAAAATGATCAGGCGCAGGATAATTAACTGTATCATAATACTTCGATGTTATATCTTCAAGAAGCAATTCCGCTGCTGTATAAATAATCCGTTTGCGTTAGGCTTTAACATCTGAGTTTTTATTGTTGTACCATTCCGCAGAAAGAATCTTATTTCTTACAAACGCGAAACAAACAACTAAATCTTTTTTTATTTTATAAACGGAAATTGCATCACCAAAATATTCTACTAGTTTATTGCGAATTGTGTCAAGTTTGCAAGGAAGTTCTTCTTCTTCTTCTTCTTCGTATTCGCTTAAAATACTTGCAATGGAAAATTGACACTCCTCATCACTAAACTCGCATAAATAAGAGATAATATAGTCCACAACGTCAGATGTATCTTTACGCATAGGTTGACCGGTTTTATGAGACGGTCTAAAAATTGAAAATTTTCGTATGCAAAAATCATGGTAACGGGCGCCCCGTTCTACCAAGTCTACGTTTTCAATAAGTTTTTTTAAAACTGTATATTCTTCTCGAAGGTTATCTCGTAAAGTTTCATCGTTCTGGCGTGAAGTAATTTTTTCTAGAATATTGCCCTTTAAAGTGTCGCTACTAACAATTTTGACTTTCGAAAGATTCGCGTTAGGATATTTTTCCCTTTTAGCATTGTACTGGTGCGACGGTTCTTCCCCGCAAAAAATACAATATTTGCTAAAATCAAACTGCTGTAGAGCAATAGTATTTTGTCTCGCAGTTACTTTTAAAATACTTGCTTGTTTTTGGGCAGCTTTTATACTTGACTGTTTAACATAAGTACTATGACAATTGGTATGAATTGTTAATGCTTGACACTTTTGGAGTTTTTTATGTTTGTTGTCCTTCCTCTTTAAACTTGCATCAATTAAGGTTGCTATAGCCTTCTCTTTGAGAACTCGAGCCTGCTCGGAGTTGACTAGTTTGTCACACAGCAAACAGATGTTCGCGCCGTCAGTTTCCATTTTCAAGAAAACTTCAACCTGCACAAAAATAATGTATTGTATCAATAAATTTTGTAATTATTGAAACTTAATTAACTATAACATATAATTAACAAAAAAAATATATCAATAAATCTGATTTAAAAAATGTATTCATAATTAAACTGTATTTGACTATAAATATTAAAAAAAAAAATTATAATTTAGACATCCGTTTACACTATGCCAAAATAAATATTTTTCAAAAAAATTTTTATAAAAATTATTTTAAACTAATAATATTATTTTTGCTAAAATTACGAGTGGGCTATAGTAACTTTTAGGAATAAAAAATTGACGGACCCTGGGATCGAACCGGAGCCGCCGACGCACAAGTCAGAAAGGCTACCATCAAGCCACCGTACCAATCGGACTTCTATTAATCGAACGGCTGGCTTATTTCGCTCTTTTATATTTGTACGTATATCTGCACGTAACACTAATTTCAAATAAATTATTTACCGATTTCGTAATAACACTATGAATAACAATTACAACATTTATGTACTTACCAACGGTGCGATAACACTAGTTCATAAAGTCTTTCTCTTATAGCTGTGGTACTATATCCCAAACAATCCGGATTTTCGTTTAAAAACAGCAAATGCAACTGTAATATATACCTTATAAATATATTTGATAATTACAATATAAATCAGAATACTGTATATATTCACTTACGAGGATTCAATAAATGTCACTTATAAACTGTTTATACCACTCTAACCTCCAAATCACAACTTAGATATGATTTTTCGGCGCTCGTGGTATAAAATACAGTTCGAAACTAGTGCGGAAGTCGATTATTTAGGTGGTGTGACTTTTTCGCACTCGCTTCGCTCGTGCAAAAAGTCACACCAGCTAAATAATTGACTTCCCCACCCGTGTCGAAATGTACTATTATTAAACTGTAATATAAACTGTATGTTATACTAAAATTGTATTCGATACTGCTTATGCTTCTATACTCGGTGGCTGGCGTCACTGGCACAAAGGTCAAAAGAGAAAGTATAGTAACGCTCCTCTTGGCGGAGACATGCGCACAAGTGTCGAAGCGTCTAACGAAAGGTTTCACCCCGATGCCTTTCGGAACATGCGTTTCCGAACACATGAAAGCGCGGAAAAATTCAAATCTACTCACACATACATAAACTCGCATACACAGAGTAATACAAAAGTATGTTTAATTAATTAATAATATGTACCATTGCATAAAATTATATGTATTTAATTATTTATTTATGAAAAAATTAGAAAAAAGTTAATAAAAATAATTGTTGTTAATTAAGTATTGTTAAATAAACTTTTTCGGGGAAATGAGTAGGTTATATGTTAATATTTTGGCGAGCTACCCCAAATTAAAAAAAAATGAAGGGTTTACGTCAATTATATACCGATATATGAAAAAAATTTCGAGCGCGTCGGATTTGAAGTTCCTACGCTCAGTTTTTGCGCGACACTTGTAGCCTTCTCCAATTTAGACCCGCACCTTCGTGATTATTTATAACAATGTAATTTTGCAATAAATGTGACGAAATATTTTTTTTCTGTTAGTACAACTATTAATTCGATTTTTCGTCCCTGTCTCGTTTCTTAATATTAATAATTGAAGACACAGCGATTTTTACAAAAAAAAAAATTATCTCGACTCCCGGAGCACTTAGAGAGTTCATAGACCCCTTAAAATTTGTGAAAAAATGCCAGCTTTCCAACGAACCTACTGTCGATTATCTACGACCAATAGTCGAGCCGCAATTGCTTTTATTTATAACAAAAAAATGACTTCTTTTTATTTTGCGATTTTAAACAATTAAATTTGAAAAAATCGCTTAGCTATTCATTGTTCGTGAAAGTGGAGATGTTAAACTTTCAAAATCCGTTTACTGCATCCTCGTACGACGTCCCACGGCTTGGGAAAAATCACGCAAAAATGACAAAATCTAATAAATAAATGGAATTATGCAAAAACTATTAAATATTTTTAGCTAAAATTTTAACTGCTTATTAAGTGCTATAAGAGCTATACTTAAACGAGTTATCAAGCATCTAGCGACATTTTTAACAGAGTAATAAACAATCGTAAAAATGGCCTTTTTAAGTGGTTTTTTGCGATTTGCAGATAAACAAATTAACTAAATTTAAATCTGTAAATTGCGTTTGATATATCTTTTTACTATCTACAAAGTTTACTTTGAACTTCTTTCTGTAAAGTCAGTAGTTTTTTTGTAGCAGTCGAAAAACTGTTTTTCCGAGCATTCAATTGTTAATTAAAAACATTTCCCATGTAAATTTTTATACTCATTCACCGGGTTATTGTTCCTGATGACCTCCCCAATCACAACCCGCTTGATAAGGTCGGCTTACAATTAGGTTTCATGAAAAAACTAATTTGACTGGCCTAACATTCAAAATGATCCTGCCGTTCATAATAATTATTTTCAGCGCATGCAATTTTTGAAATGTTCATACTATTTTTGCCGCTTAAAATTTGTGTTTCAATTGAATACTTTAACAATTTCTTCACTGATAACCTTGTTCCATTACAAAGACCTTCATTTAAATTTAAATTTCTTAAAAGGATCACTATTGCATCGACTTTTAATTTCAGCTTATGCGATCGAAGTCCATTGGAGGTAATGAATTAAGAAATTCGGTTGGTTAAATAACATCGAGCTTTTGTTCATTATCATCCTCTGCTTTATCTATACTTAAATATTCAATGGTACCCCCTTCCATTCTGTTTAAAATTTCATTATTAATGTTAATAACATCATTATTCTTAGGTGCCAGAATAATTTTATCGTTTAAATTTTTATCGTTAATTTTTATTTCATTTCCATAAATTTCTGTAATAATATCTTCTTCTTTGGTTATTATTTCATCAGGGATGTGAATTAACTCATTTTCTTCTTCATATGAATTTGAACGTTTTCCTTCGCCTATATTTAATAGCTATTCATTAAAATTATTATCATCATCAAATACTCGGAGATTTTCATTTACTGTCATGCGTATAAAATTTGGCCATAAATAACTGGACTTGACTGAATTCTCAATAAATTCAAGGCGACTACCATGCCAAACAACTGGTAACATTTGCCTAAAGTCTCCTGAAACAAGTACAGTTTTACCACCAAAAATTTCTTTGACATTGCACATATCTTGAAGAAGGCGGTCAACGGCTTCAAAAGCAAATTTAGATGTCATGGATATTTCATCCCATATTATAATTTGTACTTCTTTAAGTTTTTTGCAATCATTTGAATAATGTTTCAGATTACATGTGGTACTCTCGGTTATATTCAAAGGTAATTTAAACGTGGTATGTACTGTTTTTCCATTTTTCGATAAATTCGCTGCAATACCCGTCCAAGCCACACATAAAAAGGTATATTATAAAATTTCAAGTAATCTATTAGAATATTAAGTAAATAAATTTTTCCACTGCCTCCTGGTCCATCAATAAAAATACAATTTTTCTGTTTTTGTTTCAAACTTTCTAAAACAGCATTCTATATATTTTTTTGATTGGTTTTGAGTGTATTTATTTTAAGATGTACTTCATTCAGTGTATTGCATTTTTCATAAAATGTCTCATCATTATATTCTTCTATATACGTAGAAATATCTGGTAATTTAAAACCATTTAAAGAATATCCATTTATTTGTAAATTTTTATGTATTATATTCAATGCAATATTTTCACCAATACTTTTTTCATATTTTGGATTATAGAAGAAAACTTTGTATTTTTCATATAATTCTCTTGCATTAATAGGATTATAATAAATACAAATAAATGAAAATAATTCACAAAGTGCCGTAGGAAACTGTACTTGTGTCGCTTCTTTTAAACATCTATCCCACTCTTCATCCTCATTCACTAAATGTTTTGCAACAGCAGCTTCATAAAATGTGGGATATATTACACAATTAACGGTACGTAAATTTTCGAATGAAGTAGCTCCTTTAATTTATTAGAATTTTCCTATTTATTTTTCCAGTAAGTTTCTTTTTTCCGTAATGCTTCTTTTTCATGAAATTTTTTAAATTCATCACTCCCCATGTTTTGCATTTTTGCTGATGCCCGTTTTCTTATTTTTAAATTATTATCATCTTCTGTTTGTTCATTCATATTTTCACAATTAACATTTTTTTGTGCAATAAAATCTTTTCAGGTTCATCTTCGTATACGTAGTCGCTATTATTTATTACTCTATCCTTATTTTTACAAATTTCATTTTTACTTGGCAACAACACTTTTTCTGAAGCAGTATTTTCCAAACTTATAATTATATCATTGTAATGCAATGAATTGAAAGATGCATTTCCATCATCTATTTCCATGGGAATAATGGACTCTGTACAAGATTTATTATGTCTACTATACAAGTTCGTAATTTTATTTTGTTCAAAAATTAATCGTGCTTGAATATTTCTTTCTACCATATTAATTTCTTCAGCATTAAAATGTAATTTTTATAATTTTTTCGTTGAGCTGTGGCTTTTTCATTATCAAGAATGTACAATTGTCCATATTTTCGAGCTTTATTTTTATTTGGATGCAAAGCATAAACATTATGATATATTTGCCCACAAATTCTAATTACTTGCGGTCCATTTCTAGACAAATTTTCGAAATTAGCTCCAAAACTTGCAAAGCAAGAACATTGTTATATTGCCGAATATTTTTTTGGAAGTTAATACTATCCATTGATAATCCTGTACACAAGTTCTCTAACTTATATGGATAAGGTTCCCATCAAAGTGTACCAAGAAATAAAATATAAAAATAAAGATAAATATAGATTGTTAGTTTAATCATGATTGAAAATGTATTTACTCCTTAATGAATTTTATAATCTAAATTTTACATACTATAAAAATGTCAAATTATATCTAATTGAAAATTCAAATCCTACAGTTTGTATCTATAAAATATACTTATTCAATATTCATATATATGCAATATGATCACCATGAAAATACAACCGAGCGAGCGTTAGCGAGCGAGGTATCTGTTGCTAGTACATGAATTAAAGATATGTGCCAGAGGTTCAGCAATAAGGTTACCGATTACTTTCAACGTTTTTACATTGATTCTGTCAACACCTCCATTTTTTAATTTTAATGTGTTTATTATACTTAGTACTTCACCAGCACTTGTTGGCATAAGAAAAATAGAATTTGCATTCATATCGGGCAGTCTAAGTTCTGCATTTGAAGGTTTAACGACATTTTCACTTAATTTTCTACCTATTTCACAAAAATACCTATTCATATATTTAGCTATTTCAGCTTTGTCTGTAATTTTGTTATTATCAATTTTTATATAACTTATGACACTATTTTCATTTGTATTCTTTCCTATTTTTGTATTTATAATTTTCCATAATTATTTTTGGTTGTTTGCATTATTTTTAACTAAATTCATTTCATATTTGATTTTGGCACCTGTAATTACTTTATTTAGAATTTTTGCACAAGTTTTATACTGTAATTTGAGTTGATTATTATTTAGATCCATTTGCCATAAGTTATATAAAAATTCTTTGGTTTCACATGATTTTGTAATAGCATCTGTAATCCAATTTTTCCTTCCTTTTTGTTTATTTTCCCTCTTTTTTATTTTTGCCAATTCAATGCAATGTTTTATTTCTCTCAATATTTTATCAGTAGATATATTAGGATCACGTATTGTATTAATCACTATTAAGTATCATTCCAATCTATTGTCTTAGCTATGTTTCTTAATTTTTTTAATCTAGTATGATAGTGGGTGCCTTACTTTGTGTTTTCATTTTATTTATAGCAATGAAAATGGGGTAATGATCTGTTAAAGAGTGTTTTAATTTATATGTTACTGTACTAAGGCTATTAATTTTAATGAAAATATTATCAATACAGGATCTTTTACAGTTTCCTACCGGTGGCCTTTTATTATATTATTTTTTATTTTAAACTTGCGCTCAATATTTGTTTTGAATTTTACTATTATATTACTCCTTTGACGAAGCGGCTGTGATACGATTATACCTACTATGATCACAAATGTGATATTTTATTCTTCTATTGTATTTATCTTGTCTTCTTTTTCTAGTCATGATAAAATTTTATTTGTAATTGTACACGGAGCGCTCATTTTAGCTACGGCAGCATAAAGTTACTTCGTGCTAATACATCATACTATTCGCTGCCACAGAAGTAAACAATGCGTGCATGGAGAGTAACGCCACCATACCAGTGTAGCTTGGAAACTGTCGAGCGTCAATAGCAAGAGGTTCATACCACGGTGGTATGAGATTCTTACAATCGAGGAGTTTCGTTTGGCACCGTTGCACGAATTCCATACTCTCGTGGTATAAACTTTCTGCTTTCGGCGCATGGGGGTATCTCCTCCTACGGTAGCCTGCTCTACTATGCTAGTCAAGTATAACAAAAATTGATGCTTCTATAGCACGAGATCCCGTACTATCATAGTTAAATTGAGCTCTCCGTGTACTTGAAATTATTTGTATTCTCTAGTCGTACTTCCAGCTGTGATATTTACATATTTATATTTTTTTTGTATCTACATTAACATTTATTGTTATATTTTCTTTCTATATAAAAATGAAGGTCCTCATAAACGGCGTTAATAATGTTATGAAATCTAGACTATTGTATCTAATTATTTTATTTTGTTATCTTATTGTAAATTTACTTGTATTTGCGCTTCTACTTCAGTATTAAGATATGTATTTCGACTACGAATATGCCACAGTATTATACAAATTTGACTGTATTCAAGTTTTGCCGCGAAGGCAAATAAATAACTCTCTCTCTCTCTCTCTCTCTCTCTCTCCCTCTCCCTCTCCCTCTCCCTCTCCCTCCCTCTCTCTCTCTCTCTCTCCCTCTCTCTCTAGAGGCGCTAATGCACTTTCGTCACTATGCAACGCGCGAAAAAAAACTCTCTCGATGCGTCGCACTCGGGACGCACGCAGAACAACAATGGTCGCGGCGGTGCTCTCCCTCAAGCGGCGCGGAGGCATCGTCTTCTTCCCCGTTTGCCTTCGTCGCGCGCCGCGGGGCGCGCTAATGATCACGATACGTGCAAGCGCGTAAGATTAAAATCTCGCAGCGCTATATCCGTGATTATTCGGAACTTACATTGGCGCCCGTTACAAAACATATTCTTATTGATAATACAAAATTCAATCTGAAGTTTTAGTGATAACTTCAATATGAATAATGAAAGGTTTGTTAGCTGAAATCTTTTTTTATTAAATATATATTAATAATTTTTTAAGGTTTGCTTTAAAGTATAGATACTTATGTTACTGGCAGACTTCTCTTTTGGGTGTAACATTCCATTTATCACTGTTGAATCAATTTTTTTTTAAGGGACTAATTAAAAGATTAAACCCAAGATACAGAATTCCTGCAAGAAAAACAATTGCAGGAACTATATGTCTTTGTAATCTATTTTTGTCTGTGTTGTGCAAATTTGTATTAGATTGAAGGCAATAACATGAGCTACATTAACATTTTTTCTTTCTTATTTTTTGAAACTATTTTAATAGTTTTCATTTTAAAATCAACTTCTTCCCAGAAATCATGCTTTGTTCTTACTACTTCTGTTATCTTTTAAAAACTGGAAATTAGAAATGCTCCTTTCTTCTTTTCGAAATGTTATTTATACATGGTGAAAGAAAAGAGGGGTTCATTTATGTAACTTTCGGTGTGTCATTAGGTAGTGAAGGGCCGCATAGTAGAACAAGAAGGAACAAGAAGGGACAGATCGATCTGCACTTTCTCGTTCCATGAGGGTCTTTCCAGTTAAGCACCGTCCAGTATTGCGTTGCGCTGCGCGGTGCTATGCTGCGCTGTGCTGCGCGGTCCGATTTTACTAGGGGAGTAGCCAATCTATGTTCGACTCCTATACTCTATGATCGTGTTAATTAGTATTGGCTTCATTGTTGTTTTTCTTGTATGTTTTTATTTTAATTTTACGAAAAAACTACACTTGTCACTCCATCCAAATGTAATTTTTCGTTTTTGTTGAAATAATTGGTGGATTGGGTTTGTTCAAATAAGCCACTCACTTAACATAAATAATAACGATCTTTATTAACCTCTTGTGAACAGCTCTCTCACTCTCTCTCTCTCTCTCTCTCTCTCTCTCTCTCTCTCTCTCTCTCTCTCTCTCTCTCAAAGTACTACCTTCTCATGCGGAGGACGACATCCGAGTAACGCTCCCGCTCACTCTCGCTATATGCTTACTACTATACTCACGTGATGGCGCTGTACATACACTTTCTATTTCTTAGATATAAATGTACCTCATAACGTAACACATTTCCTTACATTTATATCTCTCACAGTACAATACTCTCTAAATTAAATTCAATAGTTCTCACAATTTTTTATATCTTAATTTGCCAAGAGCTTTCGTTAATATATCTGCTAAATTTCGTTCTGAGTTAAGGGGGTGCCATAGCCGTATCATTACCGACCGAGCAATTGGCACAGTTTCAAGCTTATTAAAAATGAAATACATAAAATCACAAAAAATCAAGAGAACACTTCGCTGCAGTTTTGAACGATCTATCACCCAGTACAAGTTTGAAGTCGAAATATCAAGTGGTTTTTGCAAAAACTTTGAAAGAAACCGAATTTTGTTTTGTTCAAAGTTTTTGCAAAAACCACTTTATATTTCGACTTCAAACTTGTACTGGGTGATAGATCGTTCAAAACTTCAGCGAAGTGTACTCTTGATTTTTTGTGATTTTATGTATTTCATTTTTAATAAGCTTATAACTGTGCCAATTGCTTGGTCGGTAATGGTAGGACTATGGCACCCCGTTAATTTTTACAACATCAATCAAACCTTTGACATAATTTTCATTCATAAAATGATAATGCACTTCGATGTACTTTGATCTCTCGCCAGAATTATCCTCATAAACATTAACAGGTTAATCAATTTTTACCTTGAAGTAAGTTAACAAATCTTCAGGGACTGTCCACATAGCTGTCTCATGTTCCTTGCCCCTTGTCTCATGTCTCTAGCGCGATAAGAATCGTTGTCCGCAATATTAATAATTTCTAATCTCTGGTCATTTTTTCTGTATTATTTTCTATTGCCATAAACTATAAATGTATAAGAATTCGGACAACGATTTTTTTCGCGCTTGAGACATGAGGCAAGAGACAAGACACATGAGACGCTATGTGGACACTTAACTAAAAGTATCTTACTTACAGCTTCTCACTGTGCCTTGCTTCCTAGATTTCCAGTGTATCACGTTTCCATACAATTCACAACATACCCAGTTGTCGATTTCCTATCTACATAATCTCCTGTCAAATCCGCATCAACATAACATTCAAGAATATCGACTTTATTATTTTTCTTATATCTCAATTTTAAATCTTTAGTTATGTTGGATATAATAGTAAATATAGAATCTTGACAATATACTGATGTACTAGATGTAATACATACGTACATGACCCCACTATACTTTGTTTATGTGTACAGTAGCGGAAGGTGAGAGCGACTTACTGCGCGATGTACTCGCTCTCTTGCCGTTCAGACCTCGATGTAGACAGACGTCTAGGCGACGGCTATTATAGCCATTTACATTAAATACTATTTTATATACAAGAGATAATTATCTACTATTTTATATACAAGAGATAATATATTAGATATTAATTATCCACACCTCAATCATTCCCAACATGGTGCCAGAGCGTGGTTAGTATAAAATTATCCTTTTCTCTACCGGACCTTCGAGAAGGGTAGAGGAAAGCACGTGGCTCGCGAAAAGTTTGCAGTGAAAAATATTGAAGAAAAAGTGCAAAATTAAGAAAAGTAATACAAGAAAGAATTTTGGAAAATTTATGAGAATCCAAGCCGATGCGAGCAGATTAGATTTCTTGTGTGAAACACGCTGCACGGTTCAAAAATAGAGCACGTGGCAAAATTTGAGGTAACGCATGTGGTAAATGGACACTAAACGAAAAGTGAAAATCAAAGAAGAAAGAATATGAGATAACTTTGAAGAAAAAAACGAAGAGACAATTGAGGAAAAGAATGCTGAAAAACGTTTTGTGAAAATAGTGCAGAAAATAATTACGCTAAATAAAGTAATAAAAGTGTACGAAAATATCAAATTAAAAGAAGTCGAGATGGCTAAGCAAGCAAAAATCCAAGATATAGTAATTTCCATTTTTGATGGTACAAACTATACAAGTTGGAAATTTCGATTAATGACTCTATTAGAATATAAAAAGTGCAAAGAACAAGCAGAAAGAGAACCGGCTGAGACAGATAAAGCAGATGAATGGAAGGAAAAGGATTTAAAAGCAAGAAATATATTAATTAGCACTATTTCAGATAAGCAACTAGAATATGTTTGTGAGTGCAAATCAGCTTATGAAATGATTACGAATTTGGATAAATTATATGCGACGAAATCCACGTCATTGCAAATAATATGCCGAGGAAAAATTGATGATATTAAATTAAAGAATTATGAAGATGTTGAAAAATTCTTCGTAGAATTTGAGAAAGCGGTGAAAAAATTTAAAGGAGCTGGACGAAAGATCGATGAAACTGAAAAAATGCGATATTTAATTAAAGCATTACCACCAAGTTACAGTTATATTAGTGACTTTATCGACGTCATTCCAAAAAAAAGAAAGGATAATAGATTATGTAAAATCAAAAATCAAAGAAAAGAATTTAGTTAAAAATAATTCAGAAAATAAGAGTAATCTAAGGACGTTCTCAACAAAGACAAGTGGACAGTGCTTTACTTGTGGCAAAGTCAGACATTATCAAAGGGATTGTTGGAAAGGCCAACAAGGTTGCAGAGGTAGAGGTGTCCAATGATCCAGAGGACAACGTGGAAACCAACGAAGCTACAATCGAGGCAGAGGACGCGGACGCAGTTCAAATCAAAACAAGTCAACGGACGAGCAGCAGAGTTCATCATCCGAGACGTGGTCAACACAAGTATGCGGCCCAGAAGCAAAGGATATAACGGGTTATAGCGTGAATAAAGAATGCGAAGGTAACGAAATTAATTGGTTATTAGATAGTGGTTGCACAGACCATATTATTGCAAGCGATAAATATTTTGAGAAGTATATAATTTTGAAAGATCCGGTAAATGTGAAATTACCAGACGGTAAAATGTTAAAAGCATCGAAAATCGGTAATATAAAAATTAAAGTTAGAAATTATTATAATGAAAAACAAATTGATTTGAGTAATGTATATTATGTAGAAGGAATTAAGCAACATTTATTAAGCTTTTCCAGAAAAACTACCTAGCAAGTGCTGGTTAAAACAATAAGTTAGTTCGCGTGCGCCAGTTAAGATTCAAACGCGCCAACGATACGGCGCGCGGCGAAGCTGCTACTCTCGCGCGCGGTGTTAAAGTACGGCGGGCTGACACACACCCGCGCGTACACGGCACAGAAAGCTTGCACGGGGCGATTTCCGTGCGAGCCTTGACAATAATCAGGCGAGAGGAGAGTAGAAAACTTACGTTAAGAAGGAGCAGCCGGTGCACTCGGCTCTCTCTCCCTCTCTGTCGCTCGCACAGCAGTTGCGCTCTCTTTCTCTCTCTTGCACTCGCAGAATTGGATCGGCAGGCGGGCTGGCTGCCGGCTCCTCGCTCGCTGTCTCGTGTGGCTCACGCGGCTCGGGAACGCTCTTTCTCTGTCTCTCTTTCACATGTCTACACTATCTCGGCGCCTCCACTACACTCGCGGTAACTCTAAAAAAGATAGGACGGCGCGGACGAGGTAACTTACGAGACACACGCTGAAGAGAAGTTCACGGCATGATGGCAGACACGAAGATGGCTGCCGTGACTCACATAAAGCCGTAGCAGCTTCGCGGGTACCCGACGGGCATATTACGCGTCGCGAGACCATTCTAATCCGGTCAGGATGCTCGCACGCTCGCGCCCCCAGTGAGCATGCCTGCTCGGCGCGGGTAATTCGAATCTCGAACCCTCCCCGCCAGACGCTGCTTAGGGGACCGCGAGCAGCTCTGCCATCCATGGTCGTCGTCGTACCGAAAATAAGGTTAATTCGGTGGAGCCCTTCGGGAAGGAATTTGGGACAAGGAATGTATAAGAAGCGGAGTCACCCATTAGCTTCTCTGTTTTATTATTTAAAAAAAATAAAAACAACAAAAAACAAAGGTGCTTCTTCGGGGCTTCACCCCTCTTCAGTTGGCCCGGGGGCGAGTTCGGCGCCCCTTGTGACGAGCCTGGTTGGGGCAATTCTTCCACTTCTTTACCCCAAGCTCGCCACATATGAAGCACCGAGGAAGCGCCTGTGCATTTAATGCCTACCGGGCCGCCTGCTCTTCTTCGAGCGCCCTTTGGAGGCGCTCCTCTTCTCGTAGAAGACGCCGCTGTGCCTCTTCTTTGGCCCGATGCGCCGTCTCCTCCGCCTTTTCCCTGGCTCGCCTGCCCTCTTCCATGCGCTCCTGCGCACATGCCAGACGAGCCTCCTCCTCCTTCTGCAAGGCGGCGCGGCGCAGCCTAGCAGCCCTGGCCTCTGCGGTGGCCGCGAGCTCTTCACGCCGGCCTTGGGCCATCCCCATCCATTTTCCGGCTTGCTGCTCGCCGGCCTTACTGTGGCACTGTAGAAAACCCTCCAGTGCGGACAGGGCAGCGTCCTCCGCAGCGTGCGAGGACATGCTGAGGCACCTCGTCTCTTCTAGAGCATGCTCTACTGGGACCGAGGCCGCACCGACTTCATCGGTCGATGCTCCTTTTGAGGCCTGGGTCGGAGCATCTTCCTTTTTTCCTTTTGCGACCCGAGCCGCGTCGGCGTCAACTTCCGGCGCACAATGATGGGCTCGGGCCGCCCCCTCGTCGGGGACACGGCCAGCACCAGTCGGCTCGGCTGGTGCTTCTTCTTGCGGCCGAGCCCCGCTCTTCTCCCGCTGCTCCTTCGGAGGATGAGGTCACCGGAGCGGGGACGAACCAGCGCCTACGTCGGCTGGCCCCGAAGGTCCCCTTCTTGGTTCCGGTGCCTCTAACTCCTCTATCACAAGTGTGGAGGGCTCTTCCACTGGCTGTGGTGCCAGTGTCACCACGTCTATGCCCTCCACTACGTGCTTCAGGAAGTCAATGACGGCGGGGTCAGGGTTGCACTGGATTAACCTTCAATCACCTTCTTCGCCCTCTCTGCTATTTCTGGAGTCAGGCTCTGCATACCCTGCAACAGGCAAATTGACCCCAGAGATTGGTGAGACTGAGGAGCGGAAAACAAGGACGGACACGGGTTAGTACGGACGATACATTTGGACGGCACAGTTAACGCTTCTTGTTGGCTCGGGTTCGACGGGGACTTAGTTGTCCAGTGTCGATAGGTGTGGGCTTCTTTTTTGAACCTTTTGGTCTCCCTGGGCCTCGCTTAGGTTCAGTTGGACCGGTCACACGCTTAGACCGGCCATCGATCGCACGCTTTCCTGGCCTAACTAATAGCGCGGTCTTACGAGGTGGACCGCGCCTCTTAGCCGTCGCCCGAGGCTGTACATTCCCCTGGCTAACACTGTTTTCTGCTGGTGCGCCACGTTCGACTGAAGAGTCCCTCGGTGGTAGCGATTGGGCTACTTCCGGACTACTTTTGTCCAAGTAGTCCTTGGGCTCTTCTGCGGAGACGTATCGCTTGAATTGCTGCGCATGGACGGGACTTATCGTTCGACCATCCTCACTTTGGATCTCATAGGTGTTTACGCCTAGAATATTCACAATCGTGTATGGCCCCGCGTACTTCGGGGCTAATTTGGCAGAAATCCCATCAGCTGCAGAGGATAGTACCTTATGCTCTCTCCATACACGATCGCCTAGACAGAATTCCGGGGGTCGACGATGAGCGTCCTAATATTTGGCTTGTCTCGCCTGCTCCGCTTGCGCATCGGCCGCCGCCCGAACGTGCAATTCGCGGAGCTTATCCATGCGCGCCACCCAATTATTTATCGCCTCTTGCTGCCCTTGCTCTTCGGCTAACCTGTCTTCCTCCCGCCTTAGTATCTTCGGTTGCTCAGGCTGTCGGCCGTAAATGAGCATGGCAGGACTTATCTTGTTAGAGCTATGTTGGGCCGTATTATACGCAGACGCCAGATCGTTCAGATGCTCATCCCAGGACCGGTGATTCTCCTCAGCGTAAGAGATGATCATGATCTTCACCGTTCGGTTCACACGCTCGACAGGATTGGCTTGGGGTGATATGGTGGTGTAAACGTGTGATGCACGTTTCTCTTCTGTAAGAATGCCTCGAGGGATGCATTCTTAAATTCAGTCCGATTATCGGAGAGAAACACCTCGGGGACTCCGAACCACAGACATACTTGTTCGTTGAGCCCTTTTATCACCGATTTGCCATCTGCCCTTTTTATCGGAATTACTTCCATCCAGCGTGAGAACAGGTCCTGGAAGATGAGAATGTATTCGTGGCCGTGCTTGGTTTTAGGGAGGGGTCCCATAATGTCGCTGGCCACGATTTGCCATGGACGCTGTGTTATACGACGTTCCATGAATCCTGCTGGAGCGCGCTGTTCGACTTTGCACTGCTGGCAAATTTGGCACTGGTTCACGTATCCTCTAGAGTTTTCTCGTGGCCCAAGTGCCCAGCAGTTGGAAAGTCATGGCATTCTCTCAGAACTTCGCGTCGCTTTTCGTGAGGGTCTGCCAACTTCCATGCATCGTCGTCGTCGAGAGATTCGTCTATGACTTCATTAGGGTTGTACTTGTACAATCTCCCCCACGCCAGCTTGAACGTGGGGAAGTCTCGCGGCTTCTGTTGAACCTCTTTCACGATCTTGAGGTACCAGTGGTCGTTTGTATCGCGCTCGAGCTCCAACGCGGCGACCGCTGGCTCTTCTTCCTCGAACATCCGTGAAAGGGCATCTGGGACATTGTTCAACGAGCCCTTTCGATGTTCGACCATGAAACTGTGGTTCTGCAGCTCCAAAGCCCACCTAGCTAACCTGCCGGTCGGGTTTTGGAGGTCACGGAGCCATTTCAAGCTGCTACGGTCCGTGATAACCTTGAAGTCGTAGGCCTCTATATACGGACGGAACTTTTTAATTGCCCAGAAAATTGCTAAACACTCTCGTTCCGTCACGCTATAATTCCTCTCGGCTGCGCTCAGACTTCGACCCGCGAACTCTAGGACTCTTCCATCGCCGTCAATTATTTGGTATAGCACCGCTCCCAGACCTGTATCGCTCGCGTCAGTTTGTACCACGAACTGCGCGTTAGATACCGGTCTGTGTAGAATCGGTGCAGAAGTTACTAGCGCTTTTAGCTTTTGGAACGCCTTTTCTTGTGCTATTGACCACTCATATTTCCGATCCTTTCTCGTTAATTCGGTCAGTGGTTCAGCAATTGTGGCGAAGTTCGATAAAAACTTTCTATACCACGAGGCCATTCCTAAGAAGCTTCTCAGCTGACGGAGGTTTTTCGGTACCGGATATTCCATAATGGGCTTTATTTTCTCGGGGTCTGGCTTAAAACCATCTCTATTTACTATGACCCCGAGATATTGGACCTCATCGCGACGGAAGACGCTCTTCTCGCGATTTATTGTGAGGCCCGCGTCCTGTATCCTGTTCAGAACTCTTTTTAGAACCTCTTTATGCTCCTCGAATGTCTCTGTGACTATTATTATATCGTCGAGATACGAGTAAGCAAAAGGTTCGAGTTCGGGTCCAATGACGTTGTCAATCAACCTCTGGAAGGACGCTCCGGCTCACGAAAGCTCGTAGGGCATTCTCGTAAATTGGAAAAGCCCTTTGCCTGGCACGTGAAGGCCGTAGTCTCTTTGGACTCCGGACTAAGTGGTATCTGGTGGTACGCACTGCTTAAATCCAACGTGGAGATGTATCGCGCTTTCTGCAGTTTGCGCAAGATACTTTCCATGTATGGTAACGGTTACGCGTCTGGCCTTGACGCTGCGTTCACTTTTCTGAAGTCCACGCAGAAACGGGACTTCCCGTTGGACTTGCGTACCATTACCACTGGACTTGACCAGCCACTTGTCGAGGGTTCTATTATTTCCGCGACTAGCATTTCCTCGACCTGTTTGTGCATCTCTTCCTCGAGTTTCTGAGATACAGGGTAGTACTTCTGTTTAATGGGTCTTGTAGATCCGACGTCTATTGCATGCTCGATCCACGAAGTACACCCTAGTGGTGCCAGGCTGTTACCGATCAGCTGAGCTTCTACCTCTTTGCGCTGTTCCTCTGTTGGGTCCGCCAACCCTATAGCTGATACGGACACGGTGTTGTTTGCGGTTATGGCGGCTACTTCTAACTTTACGCTTGCATCGTCATCCTTGAGATGCAGCGTGTTATCTGTGGGGTCTAAGACGGCGCTAAACTTCTTAATGAAGTTTACCCCGAAGTAGCACTCCGTGTCCAGATCTGGCATTATTGAGACGCGTGCGTCTTTGCACACGCCAGCCACGACCATGGGCAGATACACATAGCCAACCACTGCTATGCTTTGCCCTTTCGCCACCCGTGCCATTAGGCCGCTGGCTGGGATTAACTCTTTTCCACAGGTCGTAGCGAGTTGTAGGCCGATGGAATTCATCTCAGTCCATGAAGCTCCTTTATCGAAGAGTGCTCGTAACCTATAACTGACTGCACCTACTTGAAGCCACCATCGTGAGCAAGTTTCTTGGTTGACTTCATTATCTGTCGCGAGCGCTAATTCGGCTTCCCGGGTCAGGTCCAGGAGCCCTCGGTAATCCGTAATTTGATTTCGCATTACCATCTTTTGCAGTTCTGACCGCATGTTCCGGTGCAACATGTCTAACTGTTGAGCAATGCTAGGCACCGGAACTAACTTGAGGATCATGATTACGTAGATTTACTACGTAATCACGCGTAAGTTCATTTCTGCCTTGAGTCCTCGCGTTTATTTCCGCCAGGACGCGTTGCTGATGTCCCCTGTCCCCGCCATACATGTGCGTTATGACCTCTTTGAAATCTGGCCACGATCGCCACGTATGGCGGTTACTCCGGTACTAGGTGGCTACTACTCCCGTTAGAGCTCTGACAACGACGAAAGTACTTCGTCGTGCGGAGGATTAGCTAGTGTTCTGCATTCCTCCATTCTTGTGGGGAATAACTCAACGCTCTGCTCCTTTGAGGACCCTGAGAACTTGATGTGCCATTTTCGGACTATCTGGCCGACATCACGGTTCGTCTGCTGAGGCAAATACGTATGCCTCTCAGACGGGTCCTGGGTCGCGCCATTCCTTGTCTGGCGCTGGAAAGAATTTCTGGTATCATTCCTCCCAGCCTCTGTTGGGGACTGGAGACTCGGGCTGCTGCTGTTAAACTTCGTATACGTGAACGTGTCTCGGAAGTTCACATGCGGTGATCCTCGTCTACGGCCCGTGCTTGGGGGTTGAACTCCCTCCAAGTGCGTACTTGAGGTTGGATGTCGAGCTCCTTGAAGTATTCGTACACTTTCTTTAAGCTCTTCAACCTCTTCGACGAGTGTCTTGATCACCACCAGTAGCTGGTCCGATAATATACTGTCTCCGACTGCTATCTCAGCGGTTCGCGACTCACGCTGTCGCGGCCACTCCAGGTTTTGCGACTGTGGCGGGTTTCGCGATTGCTGCCAGAACCCGTGCTGCCCATTTCGTGCTAACAACGACTCTTCTTCGTAGTTGCGCTGGCATTGTCGTTGCCTGCGCTGCTCTTCCAGGAGCACTTGCTGCCGCTGCTGCTGCTCCTGCTGTTGTTGCTGTTGCTGCCGTCGCTGCTGCTCCAACTGCTGTTGCTGTCGTTGCTGCTGCTGGATTTGCTGCTGCTGCAGTTGTTGCTGTTGGAGCTATTGCTGTTGAAGCTGTCCCTCGGCTTTGGCTGGAGATGTCTCGGTGGGTGCTGCAGAGCTCAATATCTCTGTCCCGGAACCCTCTTGGTCGTTTGCCTCTTCCGCTGGCTCCACCACTGCATTATGTGCTTGTTGTGGAGCGTTCATCCTCCGAGACTCCGAGAGTTTCTGCATTACTATCGGGTTATCAAGGAGCATTATGAACGGATGCGGGTGCTCTGGGTCAGTATTGGGATCCACAATAGTCGACCCAGATTTGTTCATCAATGTTAAGTCTATGAACGCCCTTCGGGACTACTCGCGTTTAGCAAACGCTTGCTGCTCCCACAGCTCCGGCTCTGGCGCGAAATAGGCGGCACTATAATCGCCCATAAGCCACTGTGATAGTACACTTGATCGCTTTCAGCATATTTACTGACTGCAGATCTGACTGCTGTAGACCAAGGGCTTGCATGGCCTCGTTTATTTCCTCTTCGGGCTGTGTATACGCCCAATTGAGTATCGCAGATTTCGCAAACTGCGATGATCGGGCCATGGTGTCAATTGGCTGTGCGCTACCCCATGAACTTATTTTACTAGCGCGAGTAGTATCCGGATTGATGGCAGAGAGAGTTTGCCTTTTCCACCCGTGAGCTATCTTTTTCAACGCGAACCCGGGTTATTTTCTAAGAGCTAAGGCGGTTGCTTTTAACCTCGATAACGGACGAGGGTCTCCCGTATGCGGCTCTAAGAAAAATAAAAGCTATTTTTGTAATTAATTACTATTTGTAATTAATTACGCTCAACTACTCGCACTTGTAATTTTTAAATAAATATATGAGAAAATATTTATATATATGTGTCAAAACGGACAATATTACAAAAAAACAGAAAAAAATAAATACAATTTTCACCTAAAAAAAAATAAAAACCCAACTTTAAAGTTCAAGGGGATTTTTGCGCTCGAGTTTTTACTCGGGGGCACCTTCAGCTTTTTGTTCCGAGAGTGCTTGCCGACTTTCTCTCGATTTTCCACTAACTGCACGAGAAAAGAAAAAAATTTTATTTTTTTTCAAAAAAAAAATAAATAATTCGTACCAGAAAGACGAGAGAAAGAAAGAAAAAAAATTTTCTGATTCGAGAAAAAATTAATTAAAAAAAAATTAATTACCGCTTAAAAAAAATTTTTTTCGTTAAAAAAAAAATAATTGTTATTGTAAAAAAATTTTTTAATTGTTAAAAACAATTATCCAACGTACAAAAATTTCGTGATCGAGATCTCTCCTCGCCGGCACTCTAGGTCGAGGGTTGTTGGCTATCGCTCGCCTAGCCTCTCGACTGCACTCTCGCAATAGCACGGCTGTGTCACGCACACGCACACACGCGCCTACGAACTGCGGCACGAAGAGCCTTTCTTTCTAGCTTACGCTCAGCTACGCTGCTGAGCTTCTTCGCGCCAAGCTTCGCCGTGAATCACGTACGCACCGCGGGTCCTTCTCCACCCCAAAAACGTTGTGGCGCCAGTTGTAACGGGATGGCTAATGGGGGAAAATCCCAGAAAGTCACAGGCCAGTGATGCCCTAGAACACGGTGCCGCGGGTGTCAGACTAAAATGACTTGCCCGGGGATCTGCTCCTGGAATCCCGAAAACAACGCGAAGATCGCCCGCGAACTTCGCTTTCCAACTAACTGGATCGCTGAGTGAAAAGCGCGTGCTCGAAGAGTAAAGCGCGCGGCCGCTACGCTCAGATATGAAAACGACCGGCGGAGTCGTTTTCCCGCGGAGGCGGCTGTATGCGGGAGAAGGACAAGTTGTAATGAACAACGCGACGAGTAACTAGATACCTCATTATATTAAAACCAATAGTAATTACAAGCACCTAGCAAGTGCTGGTTAAAACAATAAGTTAGTTCGCGTGCGCCAGTTAAGATTCAAACGCGCCAACGATACGGCGCGCGGCGAAGCTGCTACTCTCGCGCGCGGTGTTAAAGTACGGCGGGCTGACACACACCCGCGCGTACACGGCACAGAAAGTTTGCACGGGGCGATTTCCGTGCAATACTTTACATTTAACGCGAGAGATGAGAGTATAAGACTTACTTTTGGAAGGAGCAGCCGTTGCACTCGTCTCTCTTTCGCTCGCTCTCGGTCACACAGGATATGAAGGAATTTGAAAGTAGGTGGCAAGGAAACTATGGCGTGAACATGACGGGGGACTATTGCTGGATGCTAAAAAGAGATGTACAATCTAATAACAAAAAGCGGCGTAGAAATCCTTTGCATAGGTCGTTCGATGACAAGCGTATACGCAAGCGTAAGCCAATTTAGTTCTTGTGCCAATTGACTGAGTAGTTTTTTGAGGTTATCTCCGAAATTATGCGGTCAACTCTCTTTTTCCATAACAAATTCGGATTCAGCAAGCCAAAATACATAAAAAGAAAGTGTTTTTGATGTGATAGAAACAATTTTTTTTTCTTCTCAAGTTTTTCCACAGAAACACGGCTTTTCGACAGTTTTTTGAGGTTATCTCCGAAACTCGGCTGTCAAACCTCTTTTTCCATAACAAGTTTTGATTCAGCAAGCCAAAATACATAAAAATAAAGTATTTTTGATGTGATGGAAACAATGTTTTTTTTTTATTGTTTTTCCACAGAAACACGGCTTTTCGACAGTTTTTTGAGGTTATGTTTAAAATATGCGGCCAACCCCCTACTTTTAACGCCAGATTTGAATTCAGCGGGAAAAAATACAAAAGAAAAGTATAGTCTCCATCCCAGAACCGGCAGATTTTTTTTTGTGGGCCTGTGTAATTAACGCTATAACTTATATCTAATCTAGTTCCTGAACTAATATACAAAAGCGCTCCTATCTGGATTCTATACTTTAAATTTTTATTCGATTCTCCCGCAGGTTCTAACTTCAAATTCTGCTCCATTGGAGTCCCATACAATTTCGCTTGTTCAATCTGATATTTCATAGCTAATGATTCAATATATCTTTCCTGATCTAAAGACATCTCATTTATATTTTCGTCATATTCAATATTAATTTCTAAATACGTACTCACTATACCTAAATCTTTCATTTGAAATCTTTCTTTTAACATACTCTTTATGAAATTCAAATTTTGTCTATTCTTACAACAAATCAATAGATCATCCACAAATATAATTAAATAAATAATCTCATCTTTTACTTTTAACGTATACAAACAATAATCATGTTAGCTTCTTACAAATCCTAGAGAACTTAAATAACTATCAGGACAGTCGTATCAATCTCTCGGACTCTCACGCAAACCATACAATGCCATAAGTTTCCTTAACTTACATACTCTTTCTGTACCATCTTCATATCCTTCAGACTGCTTTACAAACACTCTTGACTTAACCTTCCCATTTAAAAATGCTGTCTCTATATCCATCTGCTCAATTAACAATCCGTTTTCGCAACTGGTGAATAAATATCATCCAATACATTTGTTTCTTCATATCCCCTTACAACAATTCTTGCTTTATACACATTTTCAGCTTTCTTAGTATAAATCTACTTTAAATCTAATACCTTTTCATTTTTTGGTTTTCCTGTTAATTGCCAAGTTTTATTTTTCTTTAAACTATTCATCTCTTTATTCATAGCATCTACACAAAAACTAGACTCATCACTTTCAACAGCCTCTTTAAAATTTATTGGACTATCAGCACTACGATAATTTACATATATACATCCACTATATACAGAGTTATCATCAAATCTACTAGGCCTTTTAATATTTCTTTGAGACTTTCTTATTTCAGGTACTTCTTCCAATTCGTTTTCATCATTTTCATTTAAATTTTCATTCTCTTTAACGTTTACATTTTCAATCTATTCCTTTCCAATATTTTCATTTAAATTCTGATTTTCTAAATCACTATCACTTAAGTCAATGAACTTTATATCTTCCTCAAGAACATCGACATGCCTTGAAACAATAACTCTATTGTTTATCAAAACTCTATACCCTGTCACATCATAGCCTATCAAAATTCCTAAATCAGCTTTTCTATCCCATTTTGAATTTCTTTTACTTTCAGGTACTCTAACTACCATACATTTTCAAATACTTTGCATTTGGTTTCTCATTAAAAAATATCTCATAAGGACATTTATTCCTTACTAACGTATTTGCAATTGTTCTATTCTTTACATATACTGCGACGCAGACTACTTCTGGCCAGTACCTTTTCTCTACCTTGGACTCAGCTAACACGCACCTTGCACTATCCATAATTGTCCTATTGTACCACTCTGCTGTACCGTTAAGCTCATGCACGTAAGGTGGACATGGCTCTAACTCAATTCCCTTTTCTCTAAATAATCTATACATGTCTTTATTCAAATATTCAGTGCCATTATCACACCTCAGTTTCTTAATTTTCTTTCCAGTCTTATTCTCAACTAAATTTATACATTCAATAAATTTGTCATATACCTCTTTTTTGTCTTAATCGGATA
This sequence comes from Torymus aiolomorphi, assembly GCA_036365515.1. NCBI lineage: Eukaryota > Metazoa > Arthropoda > Insecta > Hymenoptera > Torymidae > Torymus > Torymus aiolomorphi. The sequence continues at coordinate 181,149,347 of CM070874.1, forward strand.
AACTTTAGCTACTTTACTGTACTCATCAATAAAAGTAAGAAAGTATTTTTCCCCTTTATAACCTTCTGAATGTGCCACAGCCCATTTAAGTCTGTATGTACTATCTCCAAAATGTCTTTTGCTCTTTTTCTATTATTGTCAAAAGGAATATTATGCATTTTATTTTCGATACACGTAGCGCACTTAAAATAATCTGATTCTACTTCGTTTGGCAAACCTACAAATATATGATTTTTGCACATAGTATTTAAGTAACTAAAGTTAACGTGTCATAACGTTCTATGCCACTTCTCTTTTAAAGTCATTTTATCATTTTTAACTGTTAAATTAGATTCGTTAACTCTTTCCATAAAACTAGTTTTTATGTCATTTTATAAATTCTATTGGTTTTCCAAGCTATTGCAATTAAATTATTATTTTCATTATAAATTTTAGAACTATCTTCAATAGATACAACTTTATAATTATCAGTTACTTTTGCAAAACTAATCAAATTTCTATCCATATCTTTGACATAAAAAACATCTTTCAATTCAATACTTGTCTCATTATCATTAAACGTTTTAAATCTACTATTTACGTATCCTACTTTGGTTGCTTTTAAAATTCTATCGTCTCCTACTTTAACATTAATCGATTCTTTTAAATCAATCGCTTTACTAAAATAATTTTCATGATTTATCACGTGGTCTGAGCAACCACTGTCTAAAATCCATTCTATTCTATTTTCATTTATACTATCATTCTTCGTGTTCGCAGACTTAACTTCTACTGATGCGCTAAACGCTGCATTGTTCTTCGCGCTCTGTTGACCTTGATTGTTGTCGTCGCTGGCTCTCGCGCCTCGTCCACGTTCTCTGTAGCCGCTCCTACCATGCCGGTTAGAACTCGATCCTCGCTGTTGACTCGCTCCTCGTCCGCTAGCGCCTCCTCGCTGCTGCGACTGGCCTCTGCCGCCTCCTCTGTGTGGCGTCCCTCGATTCCACGAACTCTTGTTAGTTGGGCAATCGTACTGTATGTGTCCTACACCACCACATACATAACATGTCCTTTCCTTTTCTTCTTTCTTTTTTTCAAACACAAAAGCGTTTGACCTTGGATTTTCACTATTGCTTTGTCTTTTCTGAAACTCTAATGCTAGTTTCGACTTTACATATTCCACTGTTTTTTGATTTTCCGGTAAAGCATCTACTATGTCAACAATATGCGACATACTTTCAGGCAGTGCTAATAAAAAATAGTTCAATCTATCTTCCTTTGTTACTGTTTATCCCGCATTATTTAATTCATTCACTAATTTTTCCAAGTTATTATAAAAGTCTGTCGGGTTTTCATTTTCTTCCATTTTCAAATCGAGTAGTTTTCTTTTGCATAACAATTTCACAGCACTACTTTTAATTAATTAATTTTGATCTAACTAATCAAACATTTTTCTGGCACTTTCTTCAGAGATAATTAATTCTAGTTGTGTATTTGTAATACTGTTCACAATATAATTTTTAGCTTTTATCTCTTTCTTCTTCCAATCGTCCTCTCCTATCGTCGTCGGTCTTTCATCATTATTATTATTATTTATTAACCAGAGCAAATGTACAAGATTATACAAATTTACAATTGCATATGTAACCCAGTAGAGGAACTAATTCATGTTCGCTGGTCCGGCGCGCTTAAATACTAACTTAGAACTAAAGTAATTTGGTTAGAAGTTTGTTGACTTTTATAATAATAATTAATTTATAAGTGTTGAATTAGGGGTTTCCTCTTATCCATTGTTTTAGTTTAATTTTTTTTGTATGCTTGTGTCTAATGGTTTTTAATTCATTTGGTAGGTTATTGAACTGCATTATTGCTCTAATGTAACTGTTTTTTGTGCTAATGGTCAGTTGTCTTCTTGGAATTTGTACAGTTTTTTTTCTCGTTGTACTATTGGAGTTAATAAAGGCTCACTGTAATTCTTCGTAATGGTAAAACAGTGATTCGTACGAAAAGATTTGATCCAAGCTCATAGGATTTTTGTCGAGTGTAAATTTGTTCCTATTAATTATTTTAAGTAATCTTATCTGTAGTCTATTGAGCAAGCTTTTACTGTTAGAATACGCGCCTCCCCAGGCTATATTTCCATATGAAATAATGCTGTGAAAGAGGGCATAATATATCATCCTCGTGGTACCAGTAGTCATGAGTTTTGCCAGTTTATAGAAAATGAAAATGAGATTCTACTCTACTTTCTACTCTATTGATTTTAGTGCCTTGAATGTTAATGTCTAAATTTTTTGGTGTGCTATCTATTTGATTTTCAAATTCAATGTAAACAGTCTTGTCTGTATTTTATGAAAGCTTGTTGAGTGCTAGCCATGTTGATATTTTATGTAGAGTTTCATTCATTTTGGTTTCAACTTCTTTCCAGGTTTTGGCTGTCGTTATTACAGCGGTATCATCTGCGTATGATACTATAGTGTCTTCGGGAATGTCCAGTAGCAAGTCATTGATATAAAGTAAGTAGAGTAAGGGTCCCAAAATAGTTCCTTGAGGAACACCCATCTTGACTGATTGGAATTGGCTGTTTATATTATTTAATTTTACTTTTTGCAGTCTATTTCCTAGATAACTTTTTATTAGGTTATACGCACTTCCTCTTATTCCGTAATTGTATAGTTTATCAAGTAAAATTTAATGGTTTACCGTGTCAAAAGCTTTGGCGAGGTTTAGGAAAGTTATGGCAATGGGAGTGCTCCTGTTTAATTTATCATATATAGCGTTAGATATTAGGGACAGAGCATCTTTTGTATTTTTATTTTTCCTGAAACCATATTGATTTTTGGAAGTATTTCGCATTTGTTTATGAAATTTGTTATTCTATTGTGTATGATTTTTTCTAATATTTTTGCTAGGTTTGAGATAAGTGAAATGGGTCTGTAGTGGCGATATGTTTTTCTTTTGATTTATGGACAGGTATAATTTTTGCAGTTTTCAATGCATCTGGCCAGATGGCCTTTTCTATACAAAGGATGAATATGTGCACTAGGGATTCTGCTATATGTTCAACCAGAGTTTTCAAAGTTTTGCCATTGATATTATCAATACCACCATTTTTGTTTTCCATTCGGTAGATACTTTTTGAAATTTCCTCGTTGTTGGTTGGCTCGAAGAATATACTTTTGCTGTTTATTGTAGGGAGTTTAATTTCCTCATTTGACGGTAGTCTTATTTTATCACTTAGCTTTTTGCCAATTGAGCTGAAATATTTGTTCAAGTGCTCAGCAATTTTTGCCGGGTCAGATATTTTCTTATTGCTATCAGTTAAATAGTTAATGTTATTATTCCTTTTACGATTTTTTCCAATTTTTTGATTTATCACATTCCACATCCTCTTGGGACTATTCACGCTAGATTCTATTTGTTTTTTATCATACAATTCTTTCGCTTTATTTATAATATTCTTTAGGATATTGGTAAAATTCTTATATTCTTCTCTTTTCCTATTATTATAAGGATCTTTGTTCCATAATTTATACAGTTTTTCTTTGGTAGTACACGATTTCATAATTGCCTTAGTTATCCAATTATTCCTAGATCTCATCTTTTTATTTTTGTTAGTTTTTATTTTAGCATCAGCTTTGCACAGACATATTTTTATTTTATCAATAAGGTTATTTAAAGCTATATTTGTATAATTTATTAGTGACAATTCACTCCAGTTTATTGAATCCGCCGCTGTGCTGACTTTATTGTAATTTATATGTTTTATGGTATCTATATTTTCAGTAGTTCTTATCTTATTTAGTGACATAAAAAGTGGAAGATGGTCAGTAAGTGGTATACGAAGTGTAAAAGTTCTATAGGCTATTTTATCTAATTTAATAAAAATATTGTCTATGCAAGTTCCTGAAATGCCTGTTTTATCTGATGGTCTGGTAATATTACAAAAACCTGGGCAATAGCCATGCTCCAAGAGTATATGTAAAAATTCTTGACTAACAAGTAACCCTACGGAAGTGTCACTCACCGATTTACCTGAGACTTTGCATACGGCTTCTATATCGAAAAATATAAGACACGTATTTTTTTTTAGCTGCCCATAAAGAGTTTTAAGGTCGTAAATCACCAATCGTGAATTTTTATACGTGAAATGAGAATATATCATCAGTAAATCCATAACTTCGTAACCCTTTTCGTGTTCCAAAAAAAATTTTTTTTTTTAGCACACCTATGAGACATGTTTTTTCTTGCACATTACACCTTATATTATAAGGAAAAAACGTTTTCCAATCGAAAACTTTTGGGTGAAATCCATATTTTGCTGAGGAAAATGAGCGACTTTTCCTGAATCCACGTAATTCAATGATTTTTGATTATTTTTAGCGATTTTCAAATGCACGTAACTTGGCGCCGAATTGACCGATTTTAACGATTCTCATCTCAAACTAAAGCTCTTTTTTTACTGTAATCGTTTTTTGTGGAATGTTTGTTGGCCACGTTCATAGTTTGTTATTGGTTAATCAACAAGGACCGCACTTTTCGTCCATTTTTCCCATGTTAAATTCCCATAAGAAAAATGAAATGCAGCAAAAAAATGGATGCACCCATAATTTCTTCTTATAATATAAGGTGTAATGTGCCAAAAAACGTGTCTCATAGGTGTGCTCGGAAAAGAAATTTTGGAACTCGAAAAGGGTCACAAAATTATGAATTTAGTAAATCCGATTTACTCATATACCATATAGCCCAATAATAATAAACATCTTCAAGTTATTTTATCTATTCTACCAAATTGAATATGACACGTAAATTTTGGATAATATTAATGATTTTAGACTGATATGCGCCCCATAAAATCTATTTTAGGTACATGGTTACCCTTGCAGTCACAGGAGCCAATATATTAGCACCTTTTTTTTTTCTTTTTTTCTTTTTTTATATAAAATCCTGAAATTTTTTGCATTGTTAGGTAGTATAAAAGACTTAAATTATAAATCGAATAGGACTTTTTATTAATCCATAATTGTTCATAATTGTTATAAACAAATACACACCAAAAAAAGTTGTTTCTTGAATTTAATTCATAACTAAAACAGTTGAAGAAAAGATCATTTTCAATGTATTATTATTGGTAAGAGAAGTAAAGGCAGATTCTATAAACTATTGTTCTCATCACCAGATGTTTGTGTTTATAGTAATGATAATGAAAAGATAATAATGGTAATAATTATTACGTGATGTACTACTTTATTTGATTAGTACTAGAAAGATATAACAAGTGAATATTTTTCTTATTCCAATGTTTTGCAGTTGAGCATTCGATTCAATAACGAATTATTACTACTATTGCAATTAATATTTTTTTTAGATTAAATAATTGCATTCTAAGATTAGTAAAATCTATTATTCCTGAATCGTATATTATAAATTTATAACGTAATATAGACGATTGTTGCCCTACTCGTATTTGCACATATTTTTTAGTTTTCTTTAATTTCTTTACCAAACAAATAATTCACTTTCAATAAAAAGAAGTTCATTTAGTATTGCAAAATTTTAGTTGAATAATAAAATAAAAACAATACCACATTTGATTTTTTTTTATTCCTAAGCTTTTGAATGTGGGAGAGACCGGTGCTATAGTTAGACCACTTTCTACATTTTCTTTATTTATTTTTTTTGTAACACGGGTACATTTTAATTTAAAAATTATGCTAATAATATTGAAAATTTAAATATGAAAATAATACAAAGTGCTAAAATTTTTAAATAATTAATCATTATAACCTAAATTACGTTTAAAAATAGATAATCATAATCTTTTCAAGAATCACTGGAAATTTTCTGGAATATAAAATTTACTCCTGTATATGAGAAAATTTTCAAACTTCCGACTGAAAAATAAAACGAATATTCCTCGTTCCAATGTACATGACTAACATCGACAGTTTGACAGGTTTTGACCTCTGTTACTCCAATCACGAGATATTAGCATTGGGCCAACCTACCCGTATGCCAACTTGCCTCGATCTCCCCTATGCATTAATAAAAAATAAAGCAATTAATAGTTATTTAGATAAAATCGAAAGCAGTTACTTCAATTGAGTTTACATGATTTTTTCAATAAAAACTATAGTGGTGCAATTATGTGGAATATAGAAACAGTGATAATTTGATAATTTGTTAAAGAAGTTTATCAAAGTTATTCAACAAAATTTTGTAATAGACGAGAAAGGTGAATAAAAGCTTTTTATTATATTTATTACATATCTCATTTCGTTGTTTATTTACTTTTATTGCTAAATAAATATATGAATGATTTAAGGGAACTAAAAATTGCATAGTTTTAATAAATATAATTTTTGCATAGTAAAATCATAAAACAAAGAAAATTTAGAATTATTAGCATTCAATTTTAAGTTTAAGGTGAAAGTCATTCTATTAAATACTTCGAGAAAAAATTATAATAACGTAAATTTTTATAAATAAGAAAAATATAGATATTCTATATCGATATTGTATCGATATTCTACCAATATTGTATCAATATTTTCCGAATATTTAAAAATAACTATGTTTAATAATTAAAGTTTCATCAAATTTTATCTAAAGGTAAATATCTTAATTTAAAAAAAAATATTCTTCACGAACAAATTTATTTACTTAAAAAGGATCATCATTAATAAGATCAAAACGTTGCGAAAATAAAATGAATTTACTGTTATAAATCATTAACGTCTTATACATTTTTACATTTAATAACATCACGGCCGTCATAAGCTTCATTTTCAAAATTATTTCATTAATAATCGTGTATCAAACATTACTTTTTGACACGACGTGTGACAAGCTTAATCTAGGGCATCTTTTTTTATTAGAGCGTGTGCGAAATCGAACTTTGCGCACGGAGTGTAAAAAGAAATTATTTATTTCAGATACAAGTATATATTTTGCACAATAATGATCAATCCTAAGAATGTTTTAACGCTATTAGGAAAAGCTTTCAATGATTCTCGATTTGACATTCAATCAATTATTACTAAAGAAGAAAAACAGTTTTCGTTAGAGCTTGAAACTTTAATTAAAGATGCAATAAATGATAATTTATTTATAGAAACATATGATACGTTAAATTTTGATGAAGAAAGTGTCATTTCTTATGCTTGTGCTATAGAAGAAGAATTTGAAGATGATTATAATGTAATAAATAATTTAGAAAGTACCAAAAAGGTTTTGGTACCAATAGATCTAGATTATAAAACCAATGCTGTTAATTTTTGGCGTTCTGGAAGTAAAGGACGTCTTAAACTAACTACAGTTAAACATAGGTTTAGAAAAGTCAATAATGTTAAGACATTATATAGATGGGAGAAACAAATTTTTCAAGGGGGAACTAGACTTGACAAATTATTGAAAATTTCTGAATATGTCATAGAACAATTTCAAAATGCGCGAGAAAAATCTACCAGTTCATGATTTAGATATAAAGAGATGGGCTATTAAATTTAGAGATGATGTTGGTCTATCAAATGAATTATTTACAGCATCTTCAAAGTGGATTTATAAATTTAAACAGCAGCATCGAATTGTATCAAGGAAAATTAATAAATTCGTCACTACATCTAGTTTGAAAAATAAAGTAGCATTATCTGAAGAGACTTCGCGATTCACGGATAAAGTTAAATTTGAAATTTCACAAATAGGAAGAGATAATGTATATAATACTGATCAGTCGGGTTTTAATCTGGAAATGCGTGCAGGGCGTACATTGTCTTTCAAGGGAACTTTGAAAATTGAATCATTGGCGCAATCTTTAAATTCGCTTACTCATAGTTACACGATTCAACCTTTTGTATCTGCAAGTGGAGTTTTAAAATCCCCTTTACTTATAGTAACACAAGAAAAAAAACGGTTATTTCGGACCATTGGTAGAAAAAAATTTATACAAAGCAGAAAATATTATTGTGTTTGCTTCAATATCTGGAAAATTAACTTCAAACTTAATAATTAAATGGTATGAAGAAGCTTTTCTACCTAATGTTGGCGAAACTTCTGTTTTGTGTTTAGATTCTTGGTCAGGACAAACTGAAAAAAAATTTCAAGATGTAATTGTTTGTAATAAGCAAGTGAAAATATTGACAATTCCGGCTGGTACAACAGGAATGATACAACCACTCGATGTATACACCTTTAGACCATGGAAAAATTTTTTGAGGTGTTTTTCAGATTTAATTATTTTAAATAGTTATGACATTAATTTACATTTGCGAAATAACATACTGAAATTTCAATCTCTCATTCATAATCAATTTTCTTCACCTAGATTCGTTAATATGTTTCAGTATGCTTGGAATAAAAGTGAATATGTAGAAAAACCGCCACATTTTGAAACTCCAGTAGATTACTGTTTTAAAAATTGCGATGAATCTTGTCAACTATGCAGTAGTATTGCTATTATTAGGTGCGCTTGGTGTACTAAAGCTCTATGTATCGATCATTTCTTTGACCCAAGCAATAGAAGTAATCCGCATTATTGTAAATAATAAAAATACATATTAATTATAAATAAATTATACTATAAATTAGATAACTCATAGTTTTTATATTTTTATTCTCATAACTTTTTTCATTCTCTGATATTCATTTCAGGAAAAATACTAATAAGTTTTTAGTTACCATAGATACATTAATATTACTGTAGAGAAAATAAAAAGTTATTATTTTTTTTATTTAATGTAAAGAAAATTAAAAAATTATTATTATTTTATTTATCAAAATGCGCCTAAAACTATTTTTTTTTATTTCTTGTTTTCACTTTACGGTACTACCATCTCTCTTTTTTACTCTCTAACAAGTGCACTACTATTTTTGACCTAGGAATTGTAAAAAATGGAAAATTTTACATACATATAAAATTTTTTTTTGTATTAGGTCGAAGTAACCTTATAAGATCATGTAATGGTCAATAAAATCCTTTTTATTGGAAATCTAGTGAAAATCGACCTCTAGAAAAGATGCATCATTTAAAGAAGGCGAAAATCGTCTTCAACGTTAAGTTGAAAGTCATTTTTACTTTTCATTCTTCAAATCATAAAAACTTTATAGAGGTCGAGTTCCAGTAGACTACAATAGAAAGAATGATAGTGACCATTCAATGGTCTTATAAGGTCATTATGATAAAAAAGGGGATCCTATTTAAAATGTCAGATTTTGATCTTCAAATATCCTTGAAAATTGTTTTTCGGTCAAATTGCAGATCATTTTCAGATTGTCCTTCTTGAATCGTTCAACTTTGGTGAAAGGCAGATTTCACCTTTGAACCATGCCTTTGAAGCAATTTGCGTGAATAGATTTAATAGGCCTGCCTTGTATATAAAAATTCACAATTGGCTATCCACAACCTTAAAACTGTATCCTTGTTCTTGCATGAGACACTTTTTGTTTGTATTGTTTTGTCTTGTGTTAGATGTTGGAGAACTGTCTTTTCCAAGTCTATACTATCTTTGTTGTCAGTTTTTTTTATGATTAGTTTTGGCACTCTTTTAATTTTAGGTTTGGTATTAGCTGTAATTTCTATGGAAGTCTTGATTTTATTGTTGTTGCCTTGTTTTTCTTCGGTAAGCAGTTCATTTAAAATTCTGTTTTTATCTTGCAATTCGTTGTTTAGTTGTTTTAGCAATTGGTTTTCTATTTTTAGGGATTCTAATTAACTATAATCTTCGTATACTGTATCGTTAAGACCCTTTTGATTGTTGTTGTATTTTTTTCAAATTTATTTCACTAATGATTTCTTGTTTTATTTGCTCTCTTGTTTTTAGTTTAATTTGGGCTATTAATTGCTTTGCTTCACTGCTCAGTGCACCATATGGTAAGTTTGAGGTTAGGGCAATGTTGGGATGGTCCTGGCATATCATTAGTGAGTTGCTAATGAGTTTCACTGGACATCCTGCGTTATATTTTGCCACTATTTCACAAGTGTGAAAAAAGTTCTCACACAGTAAACACAATACTGCTCCTACTTTGGCTGTAGGGTAGCACTTATAGAATTTTGTAAGAATGGTATCGGGCGGCTCCTTGCCTCCCGGCACCATGTTGGCGACTGTCAATAACTTTACCACACTCTTTAAATTCTAAGAATAATTTTAACTTGTACTTCCATTTGTCGTAGTGTGTTCCATCAAATACTTGCAACGATTCCTTTGTTCTTTGATGCCATCTTGTTTTCAACAGGAACTTTTTCTTTTACTTCTCTATTTTCTGTATCAAAAAACCCTTCTCCACTTTCACTCTAAGTTTCGACTAAATTTTTTTCGTTTTTACATATGCGCCTTCCTTTGTTCCTGCGCTTACCACGCGCTCAACTTAAAAGCACTTTCTTCTTCGCAGAATTTGAGTATGTTAGCGCTCTCAAAAGAGACAATAATCATACTAAATAAAAACAACCAGGCACTCTGCTACCATGTTGAAATAATTGATGGATGGGGTTTGTTCAAATAAACCACTCACTTAACATAAACAATAACGATCTTTATTAACCTCTTGTGAACAGCTCTCTCTCTCTCTCTCTCTCTCTCTCTCTCTCTCTCTCTCTCTCTCTCTCTCTCTCTCTCTCTCTCTCTCTCTCTCTCTCTCTCCCCTCTCTCTCTCTCTCTCTGTCAAAGTACAACCGTCTCGTGCGGAGGACGACATCTGAGCAGGATTGGTTTTACGACAGGGTGGAGAGGTTTTATACCGTATAATACTAAAATCAGTATAATACTCTAAATTTGTCGTAAACTACATTATAATACCACAATTGGAATTATACTCAAAAGTTCTCATAAACAGTATTATATCAAAACAGGTATCTTACTGAAAAAAGCACTACAGTAATAAATTAATAATAAAAAAAAAGATATTATATACACAATACTGCAGGAATAATTAATAAATAAAGTACTAATCTAATACAAATTTGTAAAATTATAATAAAAGTAGAAGTAACTTTCAGTTTATATTGTATTTATAATTAAGAAACTTATAAAATCATGAGTTCTGCAAGAAAATAAAATAAAACAAATGATGTTGTGAGTGTAATAACATTTAATTATTACAAACTAAGTATTTAGCTAGATTTAGAGATAAATAAATAAATATTATATTCTTCGTTTATCGTCCTTTAGGCGAGAGATTGTAATTAAAAATGTTAGAGTGAATAAATCAGCTATAAAATCATATATTTTGTATTACGACTTTCATCTGATTTTAAACAGTGCATTGGATCTTGATAAGAATATAATGTTTCTTGTAGAGAAATTTGTCAAAGAACTGAAAAATGAATAATTTGATTTATGAAATAATAAAAATATAAGAATTAATTGATAAATCACAATAGAATTAAATCAAAAACACAACAGAAATTTAAACAGGATTGAATATAACGGAGTAAAAAAAGAAATTTAAATTAAGTAACATTATTGTTAACATTAAAAATTAATATTTACATTAATAATTTAATAAGAAAACTATAGTTTTTCTAAGAATAATAATCGGTTCCAAGCCTAGCCAAAATAAAAATGAAAAAAATCATTCTAAACGGATGCAGGCGAGTTTAATAAAAAATATCTGTGAATGCGAGCTACACGTAAAAGATGAATAGTTACGTAGACGGACGGTAGCGAGCGGGTGTCTTACATAAAATATCTTAAGTCTAAAAAGCATGGGGATGTGCACTTCACCTAGATGGTGCTAAGGCATGCACGCTGGCGAGCGCCTGCAGAAGAGTTAAATAGAAAATACCTAAACCTTAAATTGACTCTGAACGCGAGCTCCACGTAAAAAGTGAGGAGTTACGCAGACTTGCGGCAGCAAGCTAGTTCCTTATTAAAAATATCAAACTCCAAACTGCAAAGAGTTATGCAGGAAAGCAGCAGTAAGGAGGTTTCTTATAAAACATATCTAAATCCCATAAACAGATTATGGATGCTAATTCCCTCTAGAAGGTGAAAAGTGTCGAAGATCGACAGCAGGGGAGTTAAATAAAAAATATCTAGACCCTTAATAGCTTGTGGATGCAAGCACTATATAGAAAACGAGGTGTTACGCAAACAGGTAGTTGCTAGCGAGCTCCTTATTAATAATATTTAAATCGCTAAATGCATGGGGTTGCACGCTCCACGTAGATGGTGCGAAGACACGTATGTGGACGGCGGCAGGCTAATTAAATTGAAAATATCTAAAGTAAATTACCAGGTTATGATAGTTCTTCGTAAAAGGGGTGGAGTTACCACACACAAGCCTCGGTAAGAAGGTTCCTTATAAAAAATATCTAAACGCCATAAACAGCCTTGAAGTTGCATACAAGGCGCGGAATTATGCTGACGAGCGGTGACAAGCGAGTTCCTTGTTAAAAACACCTAAACCCTAAAATGATACGCGCTCCCTACGTAGGAGGAGCCGACTTACCCAGGCAAGCAGCAATAACAAGCTACCTTATAAAAAATATCCAAACTCCATAAACAGCTTTGGGATGCGAACTCCACCTAGACGGAGAGGAGTCACGAGGATCGCCGGCAGGGGAGTTAAATAAGGAATATCTAAACCCTAAGTAGCTTGTGGAGGCAAGCACCTCGTACAAACACTGAACAAAATTTTAGGCTGTAGAAAGCATAGTTTCGATTTGCTGTACTAGCACTATTTATACTGATCATTTACCCTTACAGACGGCTGAAGCAGTCTATTTATTTGTATAATGTAACGGCACTATTGGTCAGATGCGCAAAATGTATTTGTACAGCTCTGATAACGGTACGATTTAGTTGACAACGTTACAGTGCGAAGCCAACGTTTATGTTATAACCTCAAAAAGTCACAAAATCCGCCGATCAACCGCATGTTCGCAATCCGCTTTTGCGTATTTCATCTGTAATCCAGTGTATTTATCAATCGAGATTATTTTAATAAAAAATATGTACGTATATCGAATCACAACCTATATAATGCTTCGAAAAAAGAACTCTATACATTAGTGCTTTCAGTGTATCTTGTACTCTCTCTAAAGAGTGCAGGAATGTGTCTTTGTCGAAGGTGATCGGAGCCCACCTCTTTTTTCTTGGTTGTGTCGTCATACCTACTCCTTTCTGTGACTGCTGCAGTCGGTATACGAGGGCTTGGTGGTCACTGCCCGTATAACGGTCGGAGACTCGCCAGTCAATCACATCCTCCTTTAGTCTTGGATCAACGAAGGTCAGCTCAACTATGGAGGTCTTGCATCCCTTGGCAAAGGTCGGCTTTGTCCCACAGTTCGCGACCTCCAACTCCAGTATCGCGAAAGCCTCCAGAAGTGCCTTACTGCGTTGGTTGGTTCTGGCGCTATCTCACTCTTCTGCCCATGCATTGAAGTCTCCTCCGATCACCACTGGTACATGGAAAAACCTCGTTCTGGCGATTATTACATCCACGGAACTGACAAATTCATCAATGCTATCGCTGGGCGAGATATAACAATTGTACATCCTCATACCGACTACCTCCATCCAGGTAAAACCAGGCGCTGGGATGTTCATCCTTTTGATTATATGGAGATCTCCACCCACCCAGATGGCCGCTCTTCCGGAGGGATCCCTGATCCAGTTGCGTTTTCTACGGTATTGATACTGTTCGCTAATTATGACGACGTCAGCCTTCTCTTCTTGTGTCAGCTGCGGCTATAGATCTTGGGCCCTTTAGCAGAGTTTCAGATTTAGTTAAAGTTTAGTGTGCGTGTGCGTGTGCATGTACGCATGCGTGCGTGCGTGTGTGTGTGTATGTGTGTGTGTGCGTGCGTGCGTGCGTGCGTGCGTGTGTGTGCGCGCGCGTGCGTGTGTGTGTGCGTGGTGCGTGTGTGTGTGTACGTGGTGCGTGGTGCGTGCGTGCGTGCGTGCGTGCATGCGTGCGTGCGTGCGTGCGTGCGTGTGTGTGTGCGTGCGTGTGTGTGTGTGTGTGTGTGTGTGTGTGTGTGTGTGTGTGTGTGTGTGTGTGTGTGTGTGTGTGTGTGTGTGTGTGTGTGTGTGTGTGTGTGTGTGTGTGTGTGTGTGTGTGTATGTGTGTGTGTGTGTGTGTGTGTGTGTGTGTGTGTGTGTGTGTGCAATTTTATAGTCGATCGGATAATATTGAGCCGTTAAAAAATTAAAAAAAATATAGAATAATTGAAAATAATGCATATCGTCGATATTGCATAAACACGTACCTAAGCAATGCTATACATAATTTTAAAAATTATATTTTATGAAATTCAAAAACGAGAAGAAAATTAAATTTGTGAAAATACATTTACAATAGCAGCTAATTCATTTTCTGATATAAAATCATCTGATTTCATTAAAATCTATTCTGATACAAAATCAACGGTTTTTTATAGTTATCGTATTAATTAATAGCAAACACTTTTAGCAAAAAAAAGAAAAATATGCAAGGTACAATATGATTTGTCAAAAATTTTACTGTTACTTAAATAAAATATCAATTTTATTAAGTGTAAGTACCTAAATTTATTTCTGATTGGTAATTATGAAATAGAAAGAATGTTTATTTTTATCAATAAAGTTTGCAAAAACTACGAGGGTAAATAACCAATTTTATTATAACAAGTAGCATATGTTGATTGTTGATACCCTATTTAAATGCAATAATAATACTTTTTAAAATAATGTATTGAAGAAAAATACGGTGTCAAAAAAGAATATAAATTTACATATAAAAGTATAACGAACATTATTAAAGAACTTGATACCATATAACTCTTTATGTAAACATCGTCCTGTGTATATAAATACAGCATATGTGTTATTGTTTTCAGTCGATAATAACATCGGATCGACGTATGATATATACGTTCATTATTTTTGGTAATTTTGATTTTTGTATTTATGCGTCGTTGTTTAATTGTCTTGATATAGTTAAAAATAATTTTATATGTTAATTTACTTCTGTGTTTGAATAAAGGCTTGATGAGGTTGGCGTACTAAGCCAACGAAACGTTGCTAAAAAACACCCAAGATCTTTTCATTTTTGCCTTCAAAGATCGTCTTCAAGTACTTAATATAAAAGTATAGTTAAAAAAAACAATTTGATATAATTTAACTGTTCTCTATGAGAAAGTATTCTGCTAAAGTATTTAGCAGCGGCTTTTTATTTAACTTGCCTGCTGCCGTCCGTCTGCATAACGCCCCACGTTCTGTATAGTGCTTCTCGAATAAAAAAAAGAACGCTGGTATTATACCTGGAAAAGTGTTGCAAACTCATGGAGGTATTATACTAAGTATTATACAATAATGGTATCATGTATAATACCGCGGTATTATATGCGACCAACCCTGGATCCGACTCATCCGAGTAACGCTTCCTCTCACTCTTGCTATACGCATACTACTATACTCACTTGATGGCGCTGCGCATATACTTTCTTTGCTTAAATGTACTTCATATCTTAACAGTTTTGAAGTAATCGTTAGAACCGTAGAGGTATTATAGATAGAGTAGGGAAGACAGGCCTCCGGTCGTCGCAGAGTTAGAAAGAGATCGAAGATCGCGGGACGTAGCTGTCTCTCTCTACTCGCGCGTTCGCAGTACGCGTAGAAAGGGAGCATCAGCGCCAGGGTTGGTCGCGTATAATACCGCGGTATTATACACGACACGATAATGCTTTAATACATAGTATAATACCGTCGTGATTTTGCTCCACGTTTGGAAGTATAATACCTGTACAGTGGTCTCAGCGCGAGCATAATCAGAGCGCGAAGTTCAAAAATCCTAAAAAATTAAGATTTTGAAAGTTCAAAAAAAAAAAATTACTTTAATGCATCGATCGATTCAATTACATGATTTTGAACAAAGTTACAATGAAAATTATAATTTAAGTTTATTTTTCATGTTTTAAGCATTTTTAAATTTTCATCTCGGAGACGATTATAATTTGGTTTTTCGCAAAATTTCAATGTTAAAACGTTCCGAGTAATTGTTTCATGATAAAACATAATTATTTTATTGGAAATAAACAACAAAAAGTAAATTTCTTACGTAAGGGAAAATCCTAATAAATTGTCCGCTCTGTTTTACCACGCGAAAAGCGTGAAAAGCGGCGTAGAGCAAGCTATAGTCTTTGCTCCGTCGTCGCGGCCAAGGCAGATAAGTTTAAATAGAGAAAATTGAATTTAATAATGATAATAATAATAATAATAATAATAATAATAATTTTTTTTTTTTTTTTTTTTTTTTTTTTAACGAGGGAAACAGTGAAATCTTGCATCAGTCCGGTGGACCAAATGCTCTACCGGACCGCCTGGGCCGCATATCCATGCCAGCCCAGGAGACACCGCAAGAGGCTCCGCACTCCCACGGCGTGTGGGATTCCTACCCACTAAAAACACCTTTCTGCTCTGCACTACTGTGCAGACCCTCCCCCGGCACCGTTTTACACATTACTTCAGAGGAGGGCTTGCTTCGCCTGAGCGGCACCTTCTCACTTCAGATCGGCCGTTGAGACCTGCAGGGGTCTTTTTTTTCCCGTGAATAGCTACGGCGCCCTGCGGACGACTGATATGCTGTTCTCCTCTTCCCTTTTTTGGCGCAAGATCGCCTCCACGTAGGAGGCGACTTTCGCCCATTGTTGAGGACCTTGGTGCATCAGCCTGACTATATTGTCAGGTGATATGCAGCCAAGGTCCCTCTCTAGTGCCCCCCTTTCGACGGTCCACCTTCCGCATACGAAGAAGGTGTGGAACACGTCGTCTGGGAGGCCCTCACAATAGGCGCAGCCTGGCTCCGCGACTTTACCCATCTTATGTAGGTATGCGCGGAACAGGCCGTGCCCCGTCAAGAATTGGGTGAGGTAGTAATTTACCTCACCCTCTTTTCGGAACAGCCAGGTGTCCACTTGTGGGATCAGCCTGGCCGTCCATCTTCCTTTAGTGGAGGATTCCCACCGATGCTGCCAAGCCTGGATGGTGTTGGCCCTGGCCGTTCGGTGGGCCTCCACTACCCCAAGAGCAGGTTTCTGCTGATGGACGAAGCGTCTCTCCAGTGCAAGAAGGTCGATGGGTATTACCCCAGCGATCACTAATATCGCGGGCTCGGAGACCGTGCGGTAAGAGCACGCGATCCGGAGTGCTGCTCTCCGTTGCACCGCGGCGAGACGCTTCCTGTGCACGTCTTTCCGCAGCGCATCGGCCCAGACCTCCGCTCCGTACACCATGACGGCTTCGGCGGCACGCATGAGTAGGCGCCTTTTACAAGGCCGGGGGCCGGTGGTATTGACCATGAGCCTACTCAGCGAGGATGTTACTGCTGCCGCCTTTTCCGTCACTATGGTGAGGTGTTCCCTGAAGGTGAGCTTGTTATCAAGCGTCACCCCCAGGTACCTCACCGCACTCTTTGCCTGGACCGTCGCGTCTCCTACTTGAAAGGGGCACATGGTATTGATGTGCCTCTTCGTAAGTAGCACGACCTCCGTCTTCTTTGTGGCTAATTCAAGCCCGTGATCCTCCAGCCAGGAAAAAACGCTTGCGCATTACCCGGTTGAGTAGCAGCCTAGCGAGGTCAACGTCTCTGGCTACGATGACCACCGCTATGTCGTCAGCGTACCCAACCAGGAAGGTGCCCTCGGGCATTTCCATGCGCAGGATCCCGTCATAGAATACATTCCATATGTCGGGACCCAACATGGAGCCCTGAGCTGCCCCAGATGTTATTTCCCTCTTTATTGGTCCATCCTCCGTGTCGTAAGTTATCGAGCGGTCCCTCAGATAATCCCCAAGAATGCGTAAAAGATACGCGGGGATACGAAAGTCCCGCTCGAAAGCTTCCAGCGCCTTGTCCCACCTAACTGAGTTAAACGCGTTTTTAACGTCCAAGGTGGCCAGCAGACAAATAGGGCGAGAGTAACGGTTGCCCTGTTCCGTTGACCTGGCGGCATTTACCACCTCCTGGATTGCGTCTACGGTTGACTTATCTCGCCTGAAGCCATACTGCCGCGGAGCCAGATCTCCGAATGCACATATGGCTGCCTGGAGGCGAGGTTTCAGCAGTTTCTCCAGGAGTTTTCCCGCCATGTCTAGCATGCACAGCGGGCGGTAGGCCGACGGGCTGTCTGCTGGACCCTTGTCCTTGCTGATGAGGACGAGTCTCGCTGTCTTCCAGCGGGCAGGAAAAATGCCCGCCTTCAGGCAGGAGTTGTACATGTCCAGCAAGAGGCGCGGGTGACTGCCGCCGATGGCTTTCAGCAGCTCTGCTGGTAATCCATCTGGCCCCGGAGCTCTCTTATTACGCAAAGATTTTATTGCGATGGAGAGCTCCATATTCGTAAACAGAGGAGTTTCGAACGGGCCGGATGTTGCTGGGCCATCCGGTCTCCTTGGGTGTTCGGGGAAAAGGGCACGTACGATGTTCGTGATCGTTAGCGCATCTTTCGGCGCTGAACAACCGAAGGTCGCCAGCTTGCGCATAACGATCTTGTACCCTAATCCCCACGAATCGTGATCCATCTCTTCCCCCAGCTCTTTCCAGCATCGCTGCCGGCTGGACTTGATGGCCTTCTTTAGGGATTTTTTGGCCGTCTTGTACTCTGCGGCCAAGGGGGCTGCGTCAAGATCGCGTTTTTTGACCCTCTGCGTTCTGCGTCGTAACTGCAGGCACGTCTTACGAAGGTCCGCGATGTCGTTCGTCCACCAGTAAGCAGGTCGTCTTGACCCACGTGTTGATTTCCTGGGAACCGTCTTCGCGCAGGCCTTTTCGATGACCTTCATGGTGTAGTCGGTCACCATTTTTGCCCGCGCAGATAGCGGTAGCGATTCCGGGATCTCACGCAGTGTTCGCTGTCCGTGTTCTATCGCCGTGGCAAACCTCTCGTAGTTCATCTTGGCGATGTTCACCTGGGGTGGCCGCGCTTGTGCGGTAACGGAGCCGGTCTACTATCACGCACACGGAACGTGATATACATGTGATCGCTTCCTGTATAGTCCTCGATCACATGCCAGCTCTGGATTCGCCCGGCTAGGCATTCGCTTGCCAGGGAGACGTCGATAATGGTCTCCCTGTAGCCCGGTCGTCCGAAGGTCGACGTGGTACCTTTATTTAGTACCACGAGGTCTAGCCGACTGGCCATATCCATAACCAGCCGGCCCCTACGATCCGACCAAGCTTCCCCCCACTCCGGGGCTTTAGCATTGAAGTCCCCGGCGATAATCAGCTCACCCTGCATCTCCCGTGTTGCATCCTCCAGGCCCTCCAGCTTGGCCTGGAAGTCACTGATGGTCTGGTTTGGAGTGAGGTATACGCTTATGTAGTGAGTTTGCTGGTGCCTCACCCAAACAAAACCGCTGCCGCCGCCATGACCCGCAATGTGGATATTCTGCGGTTCACGGTTCCAGATGGCTGCTGTGCCCAGGTCATCGGCAAACCATCCTGGACCATCTCTGTTTCGATACTGTTCGCTGATTAGTACAATATCAGCGTTTTTCTCGAAACAGATCTGTTCCAGGAGGTCGTGAGCTGCCCTGCTCCTGTGCATATTACCCTGCAGAACTACCGCCATTTTTTCTTGGCATTTGCAAGTGTCTCTCGGAAGGCCCCACAGGCTCCTGATCCCGCCGTATAGTTGTGGGAATCAGGTTTGTCCTCTTGTTCTGGACACAGGAAGCAACGTGGGGTGGCATTACATCCTGCGATCATGTGGCCTTCCGCCCCGCAGCGATAGCATTGCTTGCTGCGGTCGGGCCCTTTGCAGTCCGGGCTAAGATGGCCGAAGCCCAGACATTTATAGCAACGGGTAACCGTGGCTCTCCTGCGGATCCTGCAGTTGACCCAGCCTATCTTTATGCGGGCGGTGGCCATTAGCTTTTCCGCAGCCGGTGTGTCTACCGTCACTATGGCCATCCGTTGTGCCCTCGCATTTGGCCTAGTCAAGACAGACTGCAGGAACCCCTTCTAGTCCTGCAGGTCTCTTTTTAAGGCCTCCACTACTTCCTCACTGGACGTGCAACTGTCGAGGTCTCTGATCTCCAGGACGACTCTGGGGATCAGTTCCCTAACAACGGTGCAGTCGTTTCCAGTAGCTTCTCTGAGTGCTTCTGAGAAGGCAGTTCTTGTTACTGAATTGCCTTCTTTCAGCTCGAGGAGTACCTGACCTGCTCTTGTTTGCCGGATGGATCGGATCTCTACTCCACTCTCTTCCGGCTTGACAGCCTTACGTATGGTGGACAGAATGTCCGCATACGACTTGCCGCCTGCCGGTTTGAGCACGATCGCATCCGGCTTTGTTACCTTTTTCTCCTTCTTCTTTGTCTTCTGCTTCCTCTGCTGTTGTTGCGGCTGCTGTTTCTGTGGCTGCTGGTGCTGTTGTTTCGGCTGCTTCCGCCCTTTTCTACTTTTTACAGCAACCCAATCTTCCTTAGGGATATCCGCCTTTTTCTTCTTCACTTGCTTTTCCCCCGTATCCAGGCTAGGTGGGCTAGAGGCGCCTCGCTTCGTGCCGCCAAGTGGCTCGAGGCCAAGTGACCCTGTTGGTGTCCCCATACTTTCTACCAAGGACATCGTCCTTTGCCTCCTGGCTGGTGTGTAAGCCCTGGCTTGCTTAGCAGCACGTAGTTCCGTTTTCACGGCGCTTTCGAGCTGCTCCAGTTGGTCTACCATAACTGGCAACCCCTTTTTAATATCGTTTTCGATATTAGGCTGAGCTTTTAGCGCCTGCACCATAACCTTGAGGAGCGCTCGCATTTCTGCGAGCACCTTCTCCACCGCAGTCTGGCATACACCTTCTTTCTCCTTATTTTGTTGGTTGTGTTGGGTCTTTGAATTCATCATGCATAGAATATGTTGTTTAAGACGGTTCGCCCACTATGGGAGCCACACCTCGGTGTGGCTACTATCCCCGCCTATAAGGAACCCTAGTTATGGATGCCGAAGCCGAGAGGCGGTTTGTCGGATGGTCACTCCTATCGGCACCTAGTGACTCTACAAAAAAAGTTACGGGATAGGCCCGCGCCATAATGAAACAAAGGTTTAACGTCACCCCTACCGAGTGGGCGATGTCGGGTCCGTCCCAACACCTGACCCAAACCTCGGGCTAGACGGTGTGCGATTTGCCCTACGCAACTTCGGGTATAAGGAAATACTGACCAGGTAATCCTTCAGACCTGCACCCAACAATGATTGCTTCAACCCCACCATTGGCTCCAGTCAGTGAGCACTAGAGCGGTCCTTCCACATTGAACATGCGTTTATCAATAATAATAATAAACGCAGAGGTTAGGTACTGACATCTCGTGCCACCCCGATTAGGGAGTTTACTACTCTCCCTTTGGCTAGTCTAGCGGGAATATCCACAATCCGTGGGTCGCAGCCCATTCGCACAATGCTCATTCATTCTGCCATTCTCACGATTTCTTTGTTCGCGACCGCTTATTCATTATATTCGCGTCTGACCAGACTATGTTGGCCATTCCCCGATCCACAACCTGGGGACGCACCCGATAGCATAGAAAAATGCTCATCTATCGTTGGATAGAACCCGGGAATAATAATAATAATAATAGTACGAATAATAATAATAATAATAATAATAATAATAATAATAATAATAATAATAATAATAATAATAATAATAGACTGGGGTTAAGAAAAGAAAAATGACGGCGGGAGTAGCGCAGGGCTCGATCCTTGGCCCCGATATTTGGAACGTAGGTTACGATGAGGTGTTGGATCTTCCGATGCCGCCAGGGGTCTATCTGGTCGGCTACGCAGACGATCTGGTCATCGTCATCACGATCAAGGATACACAACTGGCTCAGATGAGGCTGACCCAAGCCATGAGACGGGTGGATGAATGGATGCAAAGTCGGGGACTACAGCTGGCCATGCAAAAGACGGAGTTACTATACCTAACTAGGAAACGGATAGACACGACGATACCCATGACGGTGGGGACGTCCGTTGTGCATCCTGGACGGTCCGCCAAATACCTGGGGGTGACCCTGGATACGAGGATGACCTTCTGGCCGCACATATGTGGCGTCGCTGAGAGAGCGGCGTTAAAGACCGCCGCCCTCGCCCGCCTCATGGCAAATACGAAGGGACCGAGACCGAGCGTACGACGACTGCTTATGACAGTGACCAACTCGATGCTCCTTTATGGGGCCGAGATATGGGCGGACGCGACGCGAATAGAGAAGTACCGCAAAAAGATCGCGGCGGTACAAAGACTGGGAGCGCTGCGAATGACCGTCGCAGAGGTGGCGGTACTAGTGATCGCAGGGGTTGTCCCAGTAGACCTTCTCGCTCTCGAGCGGAAGAGGATCTACGAGTACAGCGAAGAAAGGGGAAGAGCGAGGGCCTCCATAGACGCACGGACGACGACGCTGACATCCTGGCAAACGCGATGGACAGACAGCGACAAAGCCAAGTGGACGAGACGCCTCATAACGGACGTGCGACTCTGGCATAAGAGAGGAGCTGGGGAGGTGAATTTTTACCTGACCCAGTTCCTATCCGGACACGGATACTTCCGCCAGTATCTGCATCGGATGGGGAAGGTAACGACCCCGTCCTGCAGGTACTGCGGACATAATAGAGATGACGCGGAGCACACATTTTTCGTGTGCCCCCGCTGGATAGTCGCGAGACTACAGACGAAGACAGGTGACATCACACCGGAGAACGTCGTGACACTGATGCTGTCAAGCAAACAAAACTGGGACGACATAGCACGCTACGTGACTCACGTACTACAAGGCAAAAAGACTGACGGTTGCCTTGAAAACTGATACAGAAGACGAAAAATAGACAGACCAGACAAGATATATAAGATTGCCGTAGGGCATAGAAACGCCGACCGGTCCGAAGTAATGTGTATAACAGTTCCGGACCGGATTCCGGTGAACGCCGCGGGAAAGGTTTTGGGTGTTTAGGGGGTAGAAATCCCTCACACCGCGAAGCCCGGCGCTTCGTGATGATCTTAGTGGGCCCCCCTCCATGCTGTAAGCAAGGACGGGGGCCTCGGAAGATTCACCTAGTACCTCGGAAAAAAAAAAAAAAAAAAAAAATAATAATAATAATTATTATTATTATTATTATTATTATTAATTTGAAATAGTAACTTCGTTTGAGTAAAGGAAATGAAGGAATGTAAGTAATGAAAATAATAATCATAATTATTATCAGGCTTGGGTAGTAACTAGTTAAAAAGTTAAAAGTTAAGTCGAAAGTTAAAAAGTTAATAACTTCTAACTTAACTTAGATAATTTCAATTCATTTTAACTTTT
This sequence comes from Torymus aiolomorphi, assembly GCA_036365515.1. Taxonomy (NCBI): domain Eukaryota; kingdom Metazoa; phylum Arthropoda; class Insecta; order Hymenoptera; family Torymidae; genus Torymus; species Torymus aiolomorphi. The sequence continues at coordinate 181,172,596 of CM070874.1, forward strand.
AACTGGACTAGCTGATTATTTTATATTAACTTTAACTTTTTAACTTTTTTTTGTAGTTAAATCTTTACTCTCTATTTTTTATCCGGTAGCATGCATGTACAAAAAACTGCACATCGCCTGAACTTATTTGTAATAATATGTGTAAGCAATTCGTAAAACAATTTTTATCAAAGCATTTAAATTTAAATCAAGAGTATACGCATAAAACATTAGAAGGCGAATCCCAAACCTGTACAAACTTGTCGGCGGGGGATGCGAGTTCTACGCGTATACGGGAGCGCGTCAGACGTGCATACATGGCAAATAAATTATTTAAATAATTGTTAACCCAAAACAGGCGGGGGATGCGAGTTCTACGCGTATACGGGAGCGCGTCGGACGTGTATACATGGCAAAATAATTATTTAAATAATTCTTAACCCCAAGTAGATGGGGATTGCTAGTTCTACGCGTATACGGGAGCGCGTCAGACGTGCATACATGGCAAAATAATTATTAAAATAATTCTTGATCTCAAGCAGGCGGGGGATGCGAGTTCCACGCGTAAACGGGAGTGCGTAAGACCTGTATACGTGGCAAAACAATTATTTAAATAATTCTTAACCCCAAGCAGGCGGGAGATGCGAGTCCCACGCGAATACGGGAGCGCGTCAGACATGCGTACATGGTAAAATAATTATTTAAATAATTCTTGATCCCAAGCAGGCGGGGGATACGAGTTCCACGCGTATACGGGAGTGCGTCAGACGTGTATATATAGCAAATTAATTATTTAAAAAATTCTTAACCCCAAGCAGGCGGGGATGCGAGTTCCACGCGTATACGGGAGCGCGTCAGACGTGCATACATGGCAAAATAATTATTTAAATAATTCTTAACCCTAAGTAGATGGGGAATGCGAGTTCTACGCGTATACGGGAGCGCGTCAGATGTGCATACACGGCAAAATAATTATTTAAATAATTCTTGATTCCAAGCAGGCGGGGGATGCGAGTTCCACGCGTAAACGGGAGTGCGTCAGACCTGTAAACGTGGCAAAACAATTATTTAAATGATGCTTGACCCCAAGCAGGGGGGGGGGGATGCGAGTTCCACGCGTATACGGGAGTGCGTCAGACGTATATATATAGCAAAATAATTATTTAAAAAATTCTTAACCCCAAGTAGATGGGGATTGCGAGTTCTACGCGTATACGGGAGCGCGTCAGATGTGCATACATGGCAAAATAATTATTAAAATAATTCTTGATCCCAAGCAGGCGGGGGATGCGAGTTCCACGCATAAACGGGAGTGCGTAAGACCTGTATACGTGGCAAAACAATTATTTAAATAATTCTTAACCCCAAGCAGGCGGGGGATGCGAGTCCCACGCGTATACGGGAGTACGTCAGACGTGCATACATGGCAGAGAAAGAAAAAGCAAAGACATGGAAAGAACTAAAAGAAAAGGTAAAAAGAAGCACAGTAGTAACAAATTACAGCATAGACAACAAAGCAAAACTCGAGAAATGATGGGACAAAACATGCCACGTGGGGAAAATAGAACTGAAAAGAGTTTTAAGAGACTGCAAAACGGGAGTGAGAAGTAAATAGATAGCAAAGAAAAAAAGAATACAGAGAGTGGATAAAGAAAAAGAAAATAGAGTGGGATGAGAAGATGATAGAAGAGATAGAAAGAGATACAGAAGCGTGAGAAGCTTCTGGAAAATAATCAACGCAGAGAAAGACAGAAACCAAGAAGTGAGTGACAAAATAAAGAAAGAAGAATGGATGACATTCCTGAAAGAGCAGCTAAAAGGCACGGAAGGAGATATAGAAAACATGGAAAGAAAGCAAGAGAGGTTGACGTGGGAAGAAGATGAGATAGGCCAGGAGGAGGTCCGAAGTGCAATAAATAAACTAAAGAGGAGGAAAGCAGCCGGAAAAGACGGAATACAAAACGAAACGTGGATATTTGGAGAGGAAGAAATTGTAGAAGAACTAAAAGGAATACTAAACGAAATATGGAAGAAAGGTAAGATACCAGAGGAGTGGAAAGTAGGAATCGTAAAGCCAATCTCTAAAAAAGAAAAAAGAGACGAGATAAAGAACTACAGAGGACTGACGCAGATGTATACAGGGTACAAAATGTACGCAGAGATACTGAGGAAAATATTAGAGCACTATCTGGAAGAAGGAAAAAAGCTAGGAGACCTGCAGTTTGGTTTCAGGAAAGGAAGAGGCACCATAGACGCAGTGTTTGTGCTAAAAAGTGCAGTAGAATCGGAATTGAAGAAAAAAGGAGGAAAGACTTGGGCATGCTTGGCGGATCTCAAAGGAGCCTTTGACAACATAAAAAGAGAATCGATATGGAAAGAAATGGAGAAGATGGGAGTAAATACGAAATTGAGAAACAGGATTAAAGAAATATACGAAGATACGAATTTTGAGGTAGTTGTGAAGGGAAAAAAGCTAGGAATGTTCAAAACGGAAGAATGGGTGAGTCAAGGATACCCGCTTGGCCCGACACTTTTCAATGTGAGCATGGCGGGATTCGAGGGAGAATTGAGCAAAGTGCAGGATGGAGGAATAGTGATAGGAAAAAAGAAGATATACTCAATAGGATACGCGGATGATGTTATCCTGCTGGCAAATAATGAAGTAGGTATGAAGGAGATGATAGCAAGGTTCGGCAAATTTATAGAAAGAAGAGGAATGGAGTTGAACACCAAAAAGACAAAAATTATAAAGTTCAGAAGAAACGGAAGAAGGGGTCGACCCGGTGTTCAAATGGAAAGAAGAGAAAATAGAAATAGTGAAGGAAGAAAATTATCTGGGATACAAGATACAGAGTAACAACGGAGACACGAAACATATAGAGTACATAGTAGGAAAAGCAAACGCCGTTTTGGGAAGAGTATGGAGCATAGGAGAAAGGAAATTCAAAGAAGACTGGGAGAGAAAGATGAAGCTATTTGACGCATTAGTACGCAGCGTTATAACTTACGGAGCGGAAATATGGGGCTACAAGGAATGGAAGGAGATAGAGAAAATTCAGAATAAGTACATAAAGTGGACCCTAAGACTGAACAGAACAACGCCCAGTCATATAATAAACGAAGAAACGAACAGATGGAAGATAGCAATACAGACCGGAAAAGAGCGATGAAGTATGAGCAGAAAGTAGCGCAAAGCGAAGGGAATACAATAATAAAAGAATGCATGAGAGTGATAACAAGCAGTAATGCGAAGTCGGAAATGGGAGAGAGAAGAAAGAAATTTTACGAAGACAAAGGATGGTCGGCGAGCGAAGTGAGTAGAAGGATTGCAGAAAGAGAAACAGTATGGCCAGAGACGGTGGAGAGAGGAACGGACGAAGAAAAGCAGAGGAGAACGGCAGAAATAAGAGAGTCAAGGTTTGCAAAAGAGATAAGTAATATCATTTTCCAGCAGGAGACACCAAGCTACTTTAAGAACACGGAAACGAAAAAGAAGGAAGAGCTGGAGGTACAGGCAAGATTTAGACTAGGGAGCGAGAATAGGAGCACGAGGTACTGGAGCAGAGAGGAGAAGAAGAGGTGCAGAACATATATTCGAAGAGTGTGAGGCTACAAGAGTGCAAGGAAAGAGATGGGAAGAGATTGTCAACGGTGAAAGAAAGACCCTGTCGAAACTGATGGAAACGCGATGGAAAAGAAGGAGAGCAGAACAAGACAGGTAAAGAGAACAGAATGAGAATGGAGTGAGAACGACAACAAAGATCGGAAATGTAGAAGAACCCTATGGAATGGCAGATAATCGAACAGCGGTAGCTGTGAGAGAGCCCTAAGCACACAGGATGATAATGGAGGGAAACACAACCAGAAGACACACTAGATAAAAGCAGGAAAGCGCGAGTAGTAAAGAGGTTAAGAGGTCCGAGTAAGCATGGATGCAGAAATGGAGATAATGATGAAGAGAATAACAGACCTGAAGCTGAGAGTTCCAGGAGAAATAGAGAGGAAGTTACGCTGGGAAGAAAAGATGAAGAAAGAACATGCAGTGCAAGAGGACAGATATGAAAAAGAGATAAAGAGGCTGAAGGAAAGGTTAGAAAAAGCGGAAAGAATACCTCAGAATAGAAGATGTAGATAAAGAATACACTTTAGTAATAAAAAGAGGATGGAACTGGAAAAGTGAGAAAGTGAGAGATTGGATGGAGAGGCAGATTGGGAAGGAGGATTGGAAGACAAAACCAATGCAGAACGGGATAGAAATAAGGTGGCTCATATTCAAAGATAAATGTGCGAAGAGCTACCTTTGGAGGAAAGCGGAGAAAGCAGCGAAGAAAGGAGTTTTCACCTTAGATGAGGTACTCACAGCAGCGCAGAGAAAGGAGAGGTGGGAGAAAACAGGAAAAGAGAGAAAAACACAAATAACAGAAACGGACAAAGAAAGAGAGAAAGAGAAAGAAAACAGCAAAAAGAACATAGCACACGAATCAAAATACGAGAAGTAGAAGAGGAAAAAGAGGCAGTAGAAAAGAGAAAGCAGCTAAGCAAAAGCAGAAGAACACAGACACAAACACCACACACACACATTTACACACATTAAAGGAAATAATTTAGTTTAAATGTTATATTATTTAAAGTTTCTATTTTATACTTTCATATTTTTTTATCATTTATTTACACAAACACACAAACAGTTACACAGACACAAACACAGAATTGAGACGGAGTCGGATTAAAAATAAGAACAAATTGTAAAATGTACAAATATAGCTAAAGCTAATAAAGCATTATTATTATTATTATTATTTCCATGTATACACGTCTGACGCGCTCCCGTATACGCGTGAGACTCGCATCCCCCGCCTATTTGGGGTTAAGAATTATTCAAATAATTATTTTGCCATGTATACACATCTGACGCACTCCCGTAAACGCGTAGAACTCGCATCCCCCGCCTACACGGGGTTAAGAATTATTTAAATAATTATTTTGCCGTGTATACACGTTAGACGCGCTCCCGTATACGCGTGGAACTCGCATCCCCCACCTGCTTGGGATTAAGAATTATTTAAATAATTGTTTTGCCACGTGTGCAGGTCTGACGCACTCCCGTTTACGCGTGGAACTTGCATCCCCCGGCATCTTGGGGTTGAGAATTATTTAAATAATCGTGTTGCACGTTTTCGGCATTTTGATACATGCATGGACCTCCTATCCCACGGTTACTTGGATTTAATAATTATTTAAATAATAGTGTCGCAAATTTACGTCACTTCCTTCATATATGCGTGGCCTTTGTCCCCCCTTTTTTTCATCCCATACGCGTGTAAAATAAGAATAATGCATTTTTCTAAAATTGCATATTTTATACATTATTTAATTTTTGTCAAAATATCATGCAGGAGGCACGGTTCTAGAAATATTTAATTAGTCTTTTTTTATTTAATAATTGTGTTTTGAATTTTTAATTAAAACTCGTTTAATTAAGAATTAAAAATGCAATCTCCAATTAACCGCTTGTTTAAGCAAAGATTAAAAATTTAATTCTTAATTAAACGGGTTTTAATTATAGATTCAAAATTCAATTCTGCTGATTATGAGAATTTTTGGGTATTATACCTCACAGATAATATCATACACAGTAGTATACTACCAGTTGTAATGGGCTAAAAGCTGTCCTCGGTGAGCTATATCTCAACGCGGACTTACCGATGAACGGCGCAGCAATTGACAGGCGCGAGCACTTGCTCGTGTCAACCCTCGGCGAACAGCGGCCTCACCACTTCAGCAGCAGCCGCGCCTTTACGCTCCATTACAACGCTCGACTTCGTCGTCGCGCTCTCTCTCTCTCTCTCTCGAGTGTGCTGCCCCAGCTACTCAGTATCACGCGAGTACTACGTAGTCGCGACCGCGGAGACCGGCGGTATTCTTCACCGTGCCAGCGAATAGGGAATTCAAAGTAGGATGCGTGAAATAATACGCGAACAAGTAAAAGCAACGTATTATCTTTATTGCCCCTGGAGGCTGTTCACTATTTACACGCGCGGCGCGTACTCTAGGTACCCGCTGATTCGGGTGGTGCGCCCGCGCACGCGAAGTACGTGTGTGCGCGGTCGCACACACGTACGCGCAAAAGCGGCTCGCACCGACGTAGGCCGATCGCCGCGCGCGATCAACTCTCACGCGCGCGTCGGCGGCCTCACTCGCGCGGGTCTCACTCCCCGGACGCTCGTCGTCCGCGGGGGGGAACACGCGATCGCCTGGCCAGGACTTACCTACGTCGCCTATAGTCAGGGCTTGAGCGGACCCTCTCGGCGGTGTCGGCTGCCGTGTGCTGCGGCGTCTCTCTCTCTCTCTTTCTCTCTCCTCTTCTCTCGGCCGCGGGGCTCTCGCTCTCTCTCTGTCTCTCTCTCTCTCACTCTCGCTCCCACGAGTCGGCTCGGCCGTAGCTGGCTTCGGCCGCGATACTCCCTCTCTCTCTCTCTCTCTCTCAGTTGCACTCTCGGCCGTGGTTGAGCGTGGCTCTCTCTTCCTCTCTCTCAGCCACGAGGCAACGCGGCTGTCGGCGCCGTGCTGCGTCTCTCTCCTTCGCTGTACTATCAGACCGTTCACTCGCTCTCTCTCCTTCTCGTGCACTATACTGCACTGGCTGCCGTGATCCTCGTGCACTACATTCCGACTCTCACTCTCTCTCTCTCTCTCTCTCCAAGTCTTCGTGCACGGGAATCGAGCAGCTGCCTAAGCTACGGCAGGGGCGATACTGCCGGGCTATGTCTCTCGCTCTCCTTCCCCCTCGCGCAAGGTTGTCGCGAGTTTTCATTTCGGGGCTCATTGTGTGTCATAGTTGCGCTCGGTAATTTTTGCACAGCTACACGTGCGAGCAACTACACACACACGCAAGCCCCCGGAGAAATACGAGGACAAGCCCGACTCTATTTGCGAATCCTCATGCCGAAATCGTTGGCCTTGCCTTCTCCAAGGCCGCGGCATGTTTACGTTTTCGGGCATCTACCAATGTGTATCTCGTGCGTCGGAGATCGGCTCGATCCGAGCTCCGTGTTCGCGCACATACAGACACACAGACGCGCCTGCCGTTACACAGTATAATACTATAGTATGAGGCATTTTTGGTATAATACCATTTGTAGTATAATACCGCAGTTTATGACAAATTTGGAGTATTATACGGTATGAAACCTCTTCACCGTGTCGTAAAACCAACCCTGATCAGCGCCATCGCATGCGCGTGAAGAGAGAGATAGCCAGTGGTGGGTAAACGACACTACTTGGGTATTTTCGACGTGTCACGCGTATAAAATGTCATTAATGTAAAGTATGTATATTATACCGTCGAAAATGTCATCAATGGCTCATAATCACTTTGATACTAGGTGGCGCTAGTGTTAGGGGGGAACACGATAAATTTTGAATTTTCAATCTTTTAAAGTTGATTTATATATACTATAATTATATTATTTATGGAAAATATAACTTTTTATAGTAAATTTAGAAATTATGATTTATTATTTTTAATTTTAAAATAAGTACTAATATTAAGAAAGTGTTAAATTATATGTATAGGAATTAGAAATATAATATAAACATAATCTAAAATTCTTATACATATTTCTACATGTAGAGTATACTTTTTTTTAATATATTAGTACTTATTTTTAAGATTAAAAATAATGAAAAATTATAATTTTTAAATTTACTATAAAAAGTTTATTTAAAATTAACCGTTTTTACGCGGTCGTTATGATATTGTATTTGTCAACAAAGAGCTAAAACCATTTTGAAATACTGATCTGGGCTTAATAATACTTATAGTTTTGATCTACTCGTCTACTCATGAGTCAATGAGGTTAGGTTTTTATAGTGTATCTACCGCAATGTATAATTTTCGACGTACCCACCAGTGGAGATAGCTACGTCTCGCGATCTTCTCTCTCTAACGTTCGGACATTTTCACTTACGGGCAGCCCTATGTCTCCCCTGCTCTATCTATAAGGGCCTTTGCACGCTAAAAGCATAACGCAAAGGAATAAGGAATAAGAGGGCATAAGGTGGACATAAGGTACTTATGCTCCGCTTATTCCTCTTATGCCCGTGTTGTGTACGCAACGGATCGTGCATAACCCCTAAATTGCTTGTTTTGGAGTAAGTTTTTTAATAATAAATTACAAGTAAACATTTACCTCTTCATCCATTGTTCAAAAATGTCTACACTATAAATTATTAAAAAAATAATCACTAAATGATTAAGAAGAAAACTTTTCTCACTTCTGCACGTTGAAATGATAAAATACAAAAGCCCCTCAAGTTTTATTATTTTGTCAACTTTTTACATTGTAACCAATTAGAGTCAATTAATAATTACAGTAAGCTATTTCATTTCGAAAACTTTACTCCAAAAAAATCAAGAGGTTATGAACGTTTCGTTGCGTACACAACACGGGCATAAGAGGAATAAGCGGAGCATAAGTACCTTATGTCCACCTTATGCCCTCTTATTCCTTATTCCTTCGCGTGATGCTTTTAGTGTGCAAAGGCCCTAATACCTCTATGGTTGGAACACTGCTGATGAGAGCATCAACAATAGCCTACATACAGATTGGCTACTCCCCTCGTAAAATCGCAGCACAGCACAGCGCAGTGCAACATAGCGCAGTACTTGACGGTGCTCATCTGGAAAGACCCTTCCATCTGTACTTTTTCAACTGTCCCTCAGAACTGTGTGAAGGGCCTTATGTTTTCCGATATATTTTACTAATTTAAGTATAGTTAGGAAAGTGTCTATCCGGACCCCTCCCGTGTAGAGTTCCGTGTAAAAAAATATTCAGATGACGACTTAAGATGATTTTCCGTAATCTTCCGTGGGATCCGGTTATCTTAAATATTCCGTATAAATTCGTGTCAGATTCTCCGTAAAATACCGTTGCAGACAGGGTATGCGCTATTTGTCCGTAAAGCCCCGTTTGCAACATTCCGTATCGATCCGTAAAACGGAATATGGCCACCCTATCATTCATTTGCCCGTGCCGTGTTGTTCCGTGGCCAACAGACTATGCCGTAAAGCGCCGTCTACAATATTCCGTGCATTACCGTGAGAAGATATCTTCCATTCCGTGAGATGCCGTAACAACTTAAAAACTAACTACGAACTCCGTATATTTCCGTATCTTCCGTGTAATGCCGTGCCGATTTAAAATAAGGCAATATCTCGGGGCCGTGGCTTTCCGTGGCTCCTGTAGGATTCCGTAAAGGGTTATGAAGTTCGTGAAAATGAGTGGCCGTAGTTTTCCGTGTCCTCCGTGAAATTCCGTGCGGGTTTAAAGTAAGGTAATATCTCGATCCCGTGGTTTTCCGTGGCTCCTGTGGGATTCCGTAAAGGTTATGAAGTACGTGAGAATGTGTGGCCGTGGTTTTCCGTGTCTTCCGTGAAATTCCGTATGTAGAAAAAATAAGGTAAAATATTGTTTCCGTGGCGTTCCGTGACTACTGTGGGTTTCCGTAAATGTTATGAAGTCCGTGAAAATGAGTGGCCGTATTTTTCCGTGTCTTCCGTGCAATGCCGTGCCGATTTAAAATAAGGCAATATCTCGCGGCCGTGGCTTTCCGTGGCTCCTGTAGGATTCCGTAAAGGGTTATGAAGTTCGTGAAAATGAGTGGCCGTAGTTTTCCGTGTCTTCCGTGAAATTCCGTATGTAGAAAAAATAAGGTAAAATATTGTTTCCGTGGCTTTCCGTGACTACTGTGGGTTTCCGTAAATGGTATAATGTACGTGAAAATGAGTAGCCGTAGTTTTCCGTGTCCTCCGTGAAATTCCGTGCGGGTTTAAAGTAAGGTAATATCTCGATCCCGTGGTTTTCCGTGGCTCCTGTGGGATTCCGTAAAGGTTATGAAGTACGTGAGAATGTGTGGCCGTGGTTTTCCGTGTCTTCCGTGAAATTCCGTATGTAGAAAAAATAAGGTAAAATATTGTTTCCGTGGCGTTCCGTGACTACTGTGGGTTTCCGTAAATGTTATGAAGTCCGTGAAAATGAGTGGCCGTATTTTTCCGTGTCTTCCGTGCAATGCCGTGCCGATTTAAAATAAGGCAATATCTCGCGGCCGTGGCTTTCCGTGGCTCCTGTAGGATTCCGTAAAGGGTTATGAAGTTCGTGAAAATGAGTGGCCGTAGTTTTCCGTGTCTTCCGTGAAATTCCGTATGTAGAAAAAATAAGGTAAAATATTGTTTCCGTGGCTTTCCGTGACTACTGTGGGTTTCCGTAAATGGTATAATGTACGTGAAAATGAGTAGCCGTAGTTTTCCGTGTCCTCCGTGAAATTCCGTGCGGGTTTAAAGTAAGGTAATATCTCGATCCCGTGGTTTTCCGTGGCTCCTGTGGGATTCCGTAAAGGTTATGAAGTACGTGAGAATGTGTGGCCGTGGTTTTCCGTGTCTTCCGTGAAATTCCGTATGTAGAAAAAATAAGGTAAAATATTGTTTCCGTGGCGTTCCGTGACTACTGTGGGTTTCCGTAAATGTTATGAAGTCCGTGAAAATGAGTGGCCGTATTTTTCCGTGTCTTCCGTGCAATGCCGTGCCGATTTAAAATAAGGCAATATCTCGCGGCCGTGGCTTTCCGTGGCTCCTGTAGGATTCCGTAAAGGGTTATGAAGTTCGTGAAAATGAGTGGCCGTAGTTTTCCGTGTCTTCCGTGAAATTCCGTATGTAGAAAAAATAAGGTAAAATATTGTTTCCGTGGCTTTCCGTGACTACTGTGGGTTTCCGTAAATGGTATAATGTACGTGAAAATGAGTAGCCGTAGTTTTCCGTGTCCTCCGTGAAATTCCGTGCGGGTTTAAAGTAAGGTAATATCTCGATCCCGTGGTTTTCCGTGGCTCCTGTGGGATTCCGTAAAGGTTATGAAGTACGTGAGAATGTGTGGCCGTGGTTTTCCGTGTGTTCCGTGCGGTGTGGCTATTCGCACTAAATCCACGTAAAATACGTGGATATAAGAGTACATACGTGGATATAAGCCCGAATTTTCCGGAAGTGTTAGAGAAACTTAAATTTTCCGAGTACTTTCAAGTACTCTTATATCCACGTAAACGCTTATAAAATCGTGAAAATTATTTTAAATCCACGTATAAGGGAGAATGTACATAAACGCTACGCGACGCGACGCGACGCAACGCTAACGCTCCGCTACTTGTAGAATTTATTGCTGATTGGCTAATTCCTTTGTGGAGTACGAGTAACCAATACGAGAACGAAACGCTGGTCTTCCATTTGTTCATATATCTTGTTGGATTTCCAATGGAAGACCAGCGTTTCGCTCTCGTATTGGTTCCTCGTACACCACAAAGGAATTAGCCAATAAGCAATAAATTCTACAAGTAGCGGAGCGTTAGCGTTCGTCGTCGCGTCGCGTAGCGTTTATGTACGCTCTCCCTACCCTACAGTAACGCAAAAGCTTAAAGAGCCGTACACATTAGTACTGGCATGGCTTACGGAAACGTAAAAGCTTAAATCCACGTACACACTAGTACTGGCATCGCTTAAAAAAACGTAAAAGCTTAAATCCACGTACACACTGAGTAGTTACTGGCTGAAACTTAGAGTCACGTAAAATCTTAAATCCACGTAAAAAGCAAGGGCGACTGGCTTAGAGTCACGTAAAATATTAAATCCACGTAAAAAGCAAGTGCGACTGGCTTAGAGTCACGTAAAATATTAAATCCACGTAAAAAGCAGGTGGAACTGGCTTACGGACACGCAATCGGCTTAGAGACACGTAAAATCTTAAATCCACGTAAAAAGCATGTGCGACCGGCTTACGGACACGCAATCGGCTCAGAGACACGTAAAATCTTAAATCCACGTAAAAAGGAAGTGCGACTGGCTTAGAGTCACGTAAAATATTAAATCCACGTAAAAAGCAAGTGGGGCCTGCAGACGGGTGCGTTATGAGCTTAGTGACACGTAAAATCTAAAATGCACGTGGAATCTCTTATTTTTGGAGTAGTAAACATCTAAAGGAGTCGGAGCAATAATTTCTTATTATTAAGAGTAATAGTTTCCTCCCATTTATCCAGTTGTCAATAATTTCTATGTTTGGTAGATTATAATTTTAATTGTTAGGATACGTGATGTCTTTGAATTGTGAATTGAAGTCGCTTTCATTTTAGAAGTGTTTCTCTATGGATCGTAGTGAGTTGAGGAACTTACCCTTCTCATGAATGAGAGATTCCGTTCCAAGTCAAGGGAGCTGCCTTTCCTGGAAAGGAGGAGCGCGAAATTCTACTTCTAATCTCTTAGATGAAAAAGTGAAAAACAGTAGGAGGTTTTTACTACCTTGATTGGGAAGATTTTATTATAATAGCTTTCGAGTATAAGGTCTCCTTCAATGGGAGGAAATGATGTCTATCTTTGGAGTTTTACCTTTCCGTTTTCAGATAGAATGACGCCAATAACTTGTAGAAACATATCGATTCTATTTTTTTTCCGTGTGGGTCCTAAATGAATTCTTCAATTACTATGTTTGTACATATTTTCCACTGAGATTAGCACAGACGATAGAACATGTATTCAAGTCTCATTGCAATGGAGAAAGGTAAGAACGAACGAAGAAGTGGTCCAACGAACAAGTTGTCGGCTGAAAATGTCGTTACCATATTCGAATCGTGTAGTCCAAGATATATTTTGGGTCAATTTAATTTTCTATATTCATAATTAATTTTTTATTTATATTACATTACAAAAACTATTCTTCTACAAGTCGTCATCGTTATCGTCATGGTCATCGAATGAAGATGAGAACTGCCTGATCTTAGGAGGATTTATTCTGGGATCAATGTAGTCCTGGTAGGGAACTTTCACGTATTCAGGGACTATTACTCGTAAAGTCTCTGCCCTCGCAAAAAGTATAGCCAAATTCGTAAAGGCAACTGCTGTAATAGTTTCTTCTGCTGAAGTGGACTTGTAACCTGTATATAACAGAAAAAAGGAATATACGTTTTATCTGATACAATACCATTTGCACATCGACAGATCAAGAGAAACCTCTATCCATGCATATGCATACATGCAACCAACTGTAATAGCGAAAGAGAGAGAGGAGGGAGTGAATGAGAGGGGGGAGAACGAGAGAGAGATAGAAGGAGGGAGAGAAAGAGATAGCATACGTGTGTGTATGGGTGTGTGTGTGTGTATCTGTGTGTGTGTGTGTGTGTGTGTGTGTATATATATAATGACAATTTAAAAACGTACACTTTTCTCCATCGATTTTCTCATGATCGGCGAAACCGATTTTGAAAAGGTAGGACAGCATTCGAAAGAGCGGAGCAAGAGCTTTCTAATGCTGTTTTCAATTTTCTCAAAAACTTAATATGAACTTTTCTGCATAAGATAATCCGTTTTTTTTTGCCAAAATGTAAAATATCGATGAAATAGAAATGCATTAAAGTCAAGATTAACAATCTCGATTTGGAAAAAGTAGTACAGCTTTCGAAAGAGCGGAACAAGAGCTTTCTAATGGTAGTGTTAGTCATTTTCGTAGACTTGATAATTATTATTTATATTGATGCTGAAAGTTCAGTTCAAGGTGCAAAGTTGACAGGTTATGTCTTTTCAGCAGATCTTTTTTCTCATGTATTTGGTGTAAATAGATACAAGATAGCCGTACTTTGGATGTAATTTGAGGTATTTTTCTATTTTTAAAGTAATATTAAAAATGTGGTAATTAGGCTATGCGTTAAAGAACAACAAGTCAGGTCTACGGCAACTTGAGACCTCCCGCTTGAAAAAGTCCCTAGGATTTTCGAATGGCTTGAAACGTAAACAACGTGATGGGACGATGTGTATTAATGATTCACAATGCTAAGAGTTAATTTATTTGATATTGAAATGTATTATGAAATACTGCATAATTAGAAAAAATTCATTTATAGAAATATTATTAACCTAAAAAACTCTATCCCACGAATAATGTTATTTTGGAATAATATTTAATTATTTAGATAATTGTAACCGAAAAATTGTGCTAATCTCATCGTCACCACGATGCGAGAAGATCGAAAAAATAAAACGTCTTACAGAGTACAAGCGTTGGAATGTGCGAAACATAGGTGCCCGCTCTTAGCAGTTTTAGAGAACAATTCTCGGTTCGGCCGAGCTCGCTCGCCGTCTATCGACGGGATGAACGGCACAAAGTATTTGATCTTCTTTCACCGGTGCTTGGCGGTTCGATTAACATTATGCGGAATTGGACATGTATTACATGCCCAATACTTATTTGGTTTTCGGAATAGTCCGCGGGGCTCCTGAAACCACCATCAGAGTACGGCCTTTCCTGCTTCTCGGTCGCCGAGAACCGGAAATTGCAAAAGTTAGTCTTTTACATGTAATGGCATGGGCTCGAAAGCCTAAATCCCTGTGCGAGTAGAGTAGAATATAACTGGATCAATTTCGTGTGACTTGTCAAATCTCGGTTACGGAGAAATGGGGAAAAAATGATATATTTGGGAATCGAAAGCAGGTCAGAGTCAATGTCTTTTAGTAATTATATCTATCTATTTTTATAAATATCAAGAATAATAATAAAAATACATGTTTTAGTTTATATTAGGTGATTAATAGTGAATCCATTCCCAAACATGAACCCTACCGTTGCAATTTCCGGTTCTCGGCGACCGAGAAGCAGGAAAAGCCGTACTCTGATGGTTACGGTAGTTTCAGGAGCTCCGTGGACTATTCCGAAAACCAAATAAGTATTGGACATGTCCCAAGTAACTTATTATTGCGTTATTACCTTATATTTACCAATTTCATCATTTATAATGGTCGCCTGATGCCATATATCATTTTTTCCCACTTCTCGGTAACCGAGATTTGGGAAATCAAACGAAATCGATCCAGTTACGTTGAACTCTACTCGCACAGGCATTTAGGCTTTCTAGCCCATGCCATTACATGTAAAAGACGCGGCAATTGTATAGCAAATTCTGTATCACTGCGGATTGCTTTTACGACATACTCGGATAATCCTTATCATAGACAGCGGGAACCGAATACCACTCAGAGTCTTTTAGCAATAATATCATTAAAATTTTATAAATATCAAGACTAATAATAAAAATAAATGTTTTTATTTATGTTAGGTAATGAATAATCAGCCAAATCCCTTAACTGAATCGTAACAATTGGAATGTTCGGTTCGGGGCGACCGAGAAGCAGGAATGGCCGTACTCGGATGGTTACGGTAGCTTCGTGAGCCTCGCGGACTATTCCGACGACCAAAAAAGTATTGGGCATGTCCCAAGTGAATTATCATTCCATTATTACGGCATATTAACAATTTCATAATTAGTAATGGTCGTCTGATTACATTTATCATTTTTTCCCACTTCTCGGTAACCGAGATTTTGGAAGACACACGAAATCGATCCAGTAAGGTTGTACTCTAGTCGCACAGGCATTTAGGCTTTCCAGCACATGCCATTACATGTAAAAGACGCGTCAATTGTATGGCAAATTCTTAATTACTGCGGATTGCTTTTACGACATACTCGGATAATGCTTATCATAGACAGCGGGAACCGAAAACCACTCAGAGTCTTTTAGCAATAATATCATTAAATTATTATAAATATCAAGATTAATAATTAAAATAAATAAATTTGGCTGATTATTCATTACCTATCATAAATAAAAAAATTTATTTTTATTATTAGTCTTGATATTTATAAAATTTTAATGATATTATTGCTAAAAGACTCTGAGTGGTTTTCGGTTCCCGCTGTCTATGATAAGCATTATCCGAGTATGTCGTAAAACAATCCACAGTAATTAATAATTTGCCATACAATTACCGCGTATTTACATCAAATGACATGGGCTAGCAAGTCTAAATGCCTATGCGAGTAAAGTAGAACATGGCTGGATCGATTTCGTGTGACTTCCCAAATCTCGGTTACCGAGAAGTGGGAAAAAATTATATATGGCATCAGGCGACAATTATGAATGATGCAATTGGTAAATATAAGGTAATAACGCAATAATAAGTTACTTGGACATGCCCAAAACTTATTTGGTCTTCGGGATAGTCCGTGAGGCTCCTGAAACCACCGTAACCATCCGAGTACGGCCTTTCCTGCTTCTCGGTCGCCGAGAACCGGACATTGCAAATGTTACGGTTCAGTTAAGGGATTTGGCTGATTATTCATTACCTAACATAAATAAAAAAATTTATTTTTATTATTAGTCTTGATATTTATAAAATTTTAATGATATTATTGCTAAACGACTCTGAGTTGTTTTCGGTTCCCGCTGTCTATGATAAGCATTATCCGAGTATGTCGTAAAACAATCCGCAGTAATTAATAATTTGCCATACAATTACCGCGTATTTACATCAAATGACATGGGCTAGCAAGTCTAAATGCCTATGCGAGTAAAGTAGAACATAGCTGGATCGATTTCGTGTGACTTCCCAAATCTCGGTTACCGAGAAGTGGGAAAAAATGATATATGGCATCAGGCGACGATTATAAATGATGAAATTGGTAAATATAAGGTAATAACGCAATAATAAGTTACTTGGGACATGTCCAATACTTATTTGGTTTTCGGAATAGTCCACGGAGCTCCTGAAACTACCGTAACCATCAGAGTACGGCTTTTCCTGCTTCTCGGTCGCCGAGAACCGGAAATTGCAACGGTAGGGTTCATGTTTGGGAATGGATTCACTATTAATCACCTAATATAAACTAAAACATGTATTTTTATTATTATTCTTGATATTTATAAAAATAGATAGATATAATTGCTAAAAGACATTGACTCTGACCTGCTTTCGATTCCCAAATATATCATTTTTTCCCCATTTCTCCGTAACCGAGATTTGACAAGTCACACGAAATTGATCCAGTTATATTCTACTCTACTCGCACAGGGATTTAGGCTTTCGAGTCCATGCCATTACATGTAAAAGACTAACTTTTGCAATTTCCGGTTCTCGGCGACCGAGAAGCAGGAAAGGCCGTACTCTGATGGTGGTTTCAGGAGCCCCGTGGACTATTCCGAAAACCAAATAAGTATTGGGCATGTAATACATGTCCAATTCCGCATAATGTTAATCGAACCGCCAAGCACCGTTGAAAGAAGATCAAATACTTTGTGCCGTTCATCCCGTCGGTAGACGGCGAGCGAGCTCGGCCGAACCGAGAATTATTCTCTAAAACTGCTAAGAGCGGGCACCTATGTTTCGCACATTCCAACGCTTGTACTCTGTAAGACGTTTTATTTTTTTCGATCTTCTCGCATCGTGGTGACGATGAGATTAGCACAATTTTTTCGGTTACAATTATCTAAATAATTAAATATTATTCCAAAATAACATTATTCGTGGGATAGAGTTTTTTAGGTTAATAATATTTCTATAAATGAATTTTTTCTAATTATGCAGTATTTCATAATACATTTCAATATCAAATAAATTAACTCTTAGCATTGTGAATCATTAATACACATCGTCCCATCACGTTGTTTACGTTTCAAGCCATTCGAAAATCCTAGGGACTTATTCAAGTGGGAGGTCTCAAGTTGCCGTAGACCTGACTTGTTGTTCTTTAACGCATAGCCTAATTACCACATTTTTAATATTACTTTAAAAATAGAAAAATACCTCAAATTACATCCAAAGTACGGCTATCTTGTATCTATTTACACCAAATACATGAGAAAAAAAGATCTGCTGAAAAAACATAACCTGTCAACTTTGCACCTTGAACTGAACTTTCAGCATCAATATAAATAATAATTATCAAGTCTACGAAAATAACTAACAATACCATTAGAAAGCTCTTGCTCCGCTCTTTCGAATGCTGTCCTACTTTTTTCAAATCGGTTTCGCCGATCATGAGAAAATCGATGGAGAAAAGTGTACGTTTTTAAATTGTCATACTATTATGACTATTATGTGTGTATATATATATATATATATATATATATATATATATATACACACACACACACACACACACACACATATACATACATACACACACACACACACACACACATATATATATATATCTCCCTATATTATATAGTTGTAAGCATAAAAATGGGTACTTACCCCCTCCACTTCCCCTCCACTTCCCCTCTACTGCCCCACCACTTCCTTAATTCTTAGCACAACTAATTCTTTTTTGAATTATAAAAGTGGTTTCGAAAAAAACGTAAACATAATATGTTCTGTTTTGGTATATATATTTCGAACAAACACGTGTGTGTAAGCCCATTAAAATCACCAGAAACAGCAGCAAGCATTCCATCTAATTCTCTGTTAAATAGAGCATTCAAGATTAATGAAAAACATTAATCAAATTATATTAGCTTTTGCAATAAGAATAACTAAATCGTAAAAACATAAATCAAATATTGTCTTTCATAATTATTTTAAATTATTTGTGAAACGTTCCGTGTGTTGTAGTTTTTATTGGTAAATTTTAATTTTATGAAATGTAATATAACATAAAACATACAGATTACCTACATACTACCTTTGGTTCGTCTCGAGTCCGCTATTTTTTTACCCATAAAAAAATTTCATGAAATCAAATATTATCAAAATCTAATAGTTACATACTTTGTTATTATAAAATTCATCTCTAAAAATGGGGGTTGGCGAGCGGAGCGAGCAGGGGGCGTAGCCCCCTAATATATATATATATATGTGTGTGTGTATGTCGTTTATCGGTTTTGACGAGTTTTTGGAGGTGTTATATACCGGTTTTGAAGAGTTTCTCCGGTTTTGAAGAGGCTCTTTAAAAAAAACGAGGTATATATAGCCGGTTTTGGAGAGTTTTCGGCCATTTTCTAGAGTCTATAACCCCAGGGTCCATTATTTCTTTAGTCACTTGCTATAGAGACTCTGAGAGACTCTGAGAAAAAGAACTATACCTCTCCAAAACCGGGTTGACGACATACTTATATATCACGGAGCGCGGGAGCGCTCCGAAGGCAAGTATAGAAGAAGCCTGAAGGAGCGACCCGTGCTACATATACTTTGAAATGAGTGTACGAAAAATTCATTGCGCTTTTACGAATATTGCGTTAGTTTTTACTATATAACATATCACTCTTAATCGAAAGCCATTTCATTGCTCTTTTCAAATCAAAAGATTTTATTTAAAAAGATTATCTCGTTCAAAAGATATAGACAACTGAATTATTTTTTTGTCGTTTTCCTTTCAGAATTTTAGTCTTTTTCTTCCGGCATCCGGTTTGCAGTTGACAGCTCTTACGACACATCCGGTTATATATATATACATATACACACACCCATATCTGCTCGACCTAACCTTATTTACATATTATAACATATATATATATTTTAGTATATACGTTAAAGTATCCTACGCAATCAAAACATACCAACCTTAACCTTAAAATGCGATACGTGATTAATTTTTTGGCAAAATGTGTCAGTGTATATATGTGATGAAGAAAAGGGTATAAACATGTATAAATCTTGAAATTTGACCATAGTCAGTAGTAATTCAAGGATTATCGCATCATGAAAGTGGTACTAATTGTAAAACTGGAATAAATCTATTACCTATATAAGCAGCTGTGAATATCAATAGGCAATAGCAATGTATTATAATCAGATAGGTAGCAAACTTTTATTATCAAGTTAAAGATCAATAAAGTTTATAATTGTTAATTAAACTTGAAGGGTTTGTTCAATAAATCACACTTGATAACAAGGAACAATAACTTTATTAATATACTCTTCTACGAGCTCTCTCCATTACAACCGCTCTGCGCGGAGGACGACGGACTAGTCATGCTCCCGCTCGCTCTCGCTATACGCTTGCCTAAACTTGTGTAAGGTGGCGCTACGCACGTACCTTCTATGTCGCTCTCATAGGGAGAATAGATTGAGCCGTGGAGCTGATCGGACTGAGTATTGCTGGCTGCGTGGCTCGAGCCTTTTTAGCGAAGTGTTTTTTCTTTTATCTCGTGCGCGCTTATGCTGACGTAGCCGACCAGCTGTAGTGTCGGCTGTGCTTTGTTGCTGTGCTCGTTTCTACGTGCTCTATTCGATTAAACTTTTCAACATTCGGCTCCCGCTCATCGGGTAGCGGTTGTCGGTATGGCGTCTGACGTGGACCCGGAGTGCCTTAGCATCTCAGACTGGCAGTGTTCAAATTCTGCATTGAAAGAAGACGAAATGGATTACGAAAAAACTAACTGCAAGAGGAAACTCGAATCGGAGCCTGATAATGCTATCGTCTCCAAAACTGCTAAGAAAAAAATGAACTATGACGCAGACCCTCATAAGGAGAACAGAAGCCAACAAGACAATTCTATTGATAAGGCGGCTAACTCACAATATCTATTTAACAAAAACAACAAAGGACCGTACGGCGTCTGGATTAAGAAGATAAAACAGGACGACATAAAATTAAATGCTTTCAAGGTTGGTTACGTGTTACATAAGGAGAAATATAGAAATATTGTTAACATAATTAGAAAAAGTAAATTTAGAGTAGAGGTAATTTTCAAGACTGTAGACGAAGCCAATCGGCTCATATCTGATAAGAACTTGGCTGAACATAACTGGGAAGTTTTTATTCCTGGTCATCGAAAATTTAGAAAAGGTATAATTAAATATATTACTACAGACATTCCAGAAGAAGCAATCCTAGCTGACTTAAAATCATCGGCCAAGGTCATTGAAGTCAAAAGGCTAAACAGAAGGAATAGAAACTCGAACGATGAAAACAACAAATGGATTCCTAGCCAGTCAGTTTTGATTACGTTTGAAGGACAAATTCTGCCCAACGAGGTATTCTTGTATCAAGTTAAGTCTTATGTGGATCCCTACGTGTCTAAACCTCTAGTGTATTATAATTGTTTACATTTTGGTCACACTAGTAAGACATGCAGAGGCAAACCTATCTGTATAATGTGTGGTGAACCCAAACACAGTGATCAGCCCTGCTTATCAAACAGCCCTAGCTGCTTTCATTGCAAAGGTGCTCATAAAAGTGTAGATCAAAGCTGTCCTGTATATAAAGATTATTACACAGTCAATGTATATATGGCTTTCGACAACATTCCCTTTATGGATGCTAAAAAGATTGTTTTTGGTAATAGACCGAATGAAACTCCTACTAGAACTAAAGAAAACTTCCCAGAGCTTAATCAACAACAACATCACCAGCGCCAACAGGGTAGAAAGAACAGTCTGATTAAAAAATACAACGAAGCAGTTAGTGAGTCAAATCAATATAACCATCAAAATCAGCTACATCATTCGCAGAATCAAATTCAAATGCCCGCATCTCAACAACAACAACATCAACAACAACAATATCAACAGCAGCAAAATCAAGAAATCGAGGCTCTACTTTGCCTCCAATAACAACAACAATCTTTGTATCCCCAGCATCAGCATCAGTTACAAGTTCAACATAAACTACCTCCACAGGACCAACAATTGCAGCAGAACCAACTAAAACAATCTACAGATACTGCACCTCGTCAAAAAGGAATAAAAGAACTAACAGGGCATAATATGTCAAGTCAACAACAACTACAATTACTACTGGACAATAATGGCTCTCAACCCCAGCGATACAAGGACCCTAAACTTATTGAGACTACCAATAGGCTCAGAGAAAAACTTAAAGAAAATAATAATTTAGTTTTAAGTACTAACAAAAAAAAAACATCCAAAAGGTAATTTCGTTCATAGGCACATACTAACAAATATTTTAAGTTAACTAAAAAAAAAAAAAACAAAAACAAATGGCATCACAATCATACAATAACAATAACAATAACTTAAGAATTCTACAATGGAATGCTAGATCTTTAAGAAATAAACTAGATATTTTTGATTATTGTAATGATTATGATGTTCTAGTCATAATAGAGACTTGGCTCAAACCCAAAGACAATTTTAAAATCAATGGCTTTAATTCTGTGCGTTTTGACAGGGTGAGAAACTGCAATGCGGACAGAGGTAGCGGAGGAGGAATCGCAATCTTTGTAAGGAACAATATTGTTTTCGATCGAATCGATTGGAATCTAAATTTGGATAGTCTAGAGATTGGAGCCGTCTCTGTTCGCTCCAATCAAGATGAGGTTCTCATCGTTGCTTGCTATAGACCTCCGGTTCAGGGCAATTGCATTACGGTGAATGAACTTGGGCTGATAAAGGGAGAAATAGGTAAATTTAAAAATTTCTTATTGCTAGGTGATTTTAATGCTCATCATGTTGTCTGGGGCAGCGACCACTGCTGCAATAACGGCAACACTATATATGATATTCTAGACTCTGAGGAATTTTTTCTTCTTAATAACAATGACCCTACACATTTTTATTTTGATTATGCTAATGGTTCCAGAATTAAACAATCCAACATCGATCTTTCTTTTGCCTCTATGCAGTTGGCTATCCGATCAAACTGGTCTGTTCTCAATGACCCTAGAGGTAGTGATCATTTTCAAATATCAATCGAAATTGATGTTCAACCGGAATATATGGCTAGACAAAGGTACAAATATAATTTAAAAAATATTTTATGGGATAAGTTTGAATCCGAACTTTTAGAGAACAAAGCTTACTTTGATAGTTTAGAGTACCTAAATATGGATTGTGTGGATAGATATATGGCATTCATTTCTGTTATAGATAGATGCATCGTGAACTCATACAAAAAAATCACCTGAATAATAGGAATTCTAACTTCCAAAACAAAAAACAACAAAGAAGAAAAATTTGGTGGAATGACGAATGTGAAAGGGCGGTTCGCCGCAGAAAGGCCCTCTGGTATTCTCTTAAGTTTAGGTGCAATATAGACTCGGTTATTGAATATAAGAAGGTTTCAGCTCAAACCACCGCGCTTCTAAAGAAAACTAAAAAAGAAGCTTTTCATAATTTTGCCGAGTCCATAAGACCTGGTGAATCTTTGTCCAATATATGGAATAAGATTAAAATATTTAAAAATGGTTGCGAGAAGTCTATCTCTACTATAGGTAATGGGGTTTTTCTTGATAACGCCAAAAAATGTTTAACTGAATTGTGTCTACCTAAAGATAATAAATTTAATACTTTTGAATTTGAATCTAAGGAGTTTTCACATCAATATGATGAATTCTTCTTGGCCTCCTTCTCTTTTGACGAATTTAATTGTGCTCTAGATTCTTTCAAGGATAACTCTGCACCAGGAAAAGACAAAATCAGTTACAAAATAATTAAAGAATTACCAGAGTTCTTTCAAAGAACCTTGCTAGATATTTATAACGACTTTATGTCGCAAGGCAAATTTCCTGCCTCATGGAATGAATTTCTAATTATTTTTATACCTAAACACAACAGTAGTAAAGCTAGACCTGTAGCCTTAGCTTCTTGTTTACTCAAGTTACTTGAGAAATTGGTTAATTCTAGAACGATTTGGTTTATTGAAAATAAAGGTCTATTACCGATCTTCCAATTTGGATTTAGGAAAAATAAATCTTGTGCGGACAATTTAACCATTTTAACTAACGAGATTCACCAGGCCTTTTTTAAAAACGAGTCATTAGCTGCTCTTTTTCTAGATATCAGGGGAGCCTTTGACAACGTCATCCCAGACTTAATGCTAGAGGTTTTATACGAACTAGGGTTACCCCAACAGTACATCCGTTTCTATAAGAATCTTATCTATACCAGGAACCTTATCCCAATTAACATTAATTGTGATGATAACATTACGTTCACCGCTGATAAAGGACTTCCTCAGGGAACTGGTTCCAGCCCTATTCTTTTTAATACATATACTGGTTTTATAGCTAAGCTCATGTCAGAAGGAATAGAAGTCAAAATTTTAATGTTTGCGGACGACATAGTGATTTATATTAATAGTTCTAAATTGGGGGATGCTTTAAAAATTCTGGAAGATTTTACCAACAAACTCTACGATCGTTTGGAAGAGAAGAACCTTGTTCTTGCCCCAGAAAAATGTTGTTTGGTCGTATTTAATAAAAACAAAACTAAAAAACAAAAAATTAAAATTAGGCAAACTAACGTTTTCTCTTCAAAGACAGTTAAGTTTCTTGGAATGACCTTAGATTCTAAATTATCTTGGCTTCCACACATCAAGGACATTAAAATCAGGAGCACTTTTCCTATGATGATCTTGAAATGTTTAAGAGAGGTATGGTGGGGGGCTGATCCCAACATTATGCTCATATTATATAAATCACTAGTCAGATCTAGGCTGGAGTATGGAGGTTTTCTGATCTCTCCAAAGGCTCCTAACCACTTGAATATTCTGCAAAGAGTACAGAATAATGCAATTAGAATTGCTCTGGGTTATCGTAACTCCACCCCAATATCTGTTCTTACCGCTGAGTCCAAAGTAGAACTCCTTAAATTTAGATTTCAATTCTTAGGATACAAATATCTACTAAAGAATCTTGCAGTGGAGGATAACCAAATAACTAAGTGTATTGAAAACACTTACCATGTCTCAGAACACCTATTATACCAACACAATTTTATAAAATCTAATTTAATTAGCTGCTATGAAAATATTTGGTTCAGGGAGAGCTTGGTTATTAAATCAGACAAATATGTTAAGTATACTGTTCCATATGAATCGTTATTTCTACCAATTAAATGTAATATTAAGTTAGGATATGAAATATTGAAATCTAACAACCCTGATCAGTTCTTTATTGACAAAACTCGGAGGGAAAACTGCATTGATATTTTTACTGATGGGTCTAGAATCGCCAAAACAGAGGAAGATCTGGTTGGATTCGCGTTTTGGTCCAAATTTTGTGATCTCAGTGGAGCTTTTAAGCTCCCTTCTTCAGCCTCAGTGTATTCAGCCGAATGCTTCGCGGTTATCTTTGCCCTGAACCGAGTTATTGGCCTGTTAAGAGAACCTCGTTATGATAGTATTAACAATTGTAGGATCTTTTCTGATTCTCAAAGTCTTATTAAATCACTTGCTCAAGTTAAAGGCCTCAATTCTGAATCTCCACTTGTGGTGCGTATAAGACAAGCTCTTTACATTGCCCATAACTTAAATATTAATATTGAATTTTTCTGGATTCCATCACATATTGGTATACATGGAAATGAGCAGGCCGACAGAAATGCTAAAACTGCAGCCGAAAATGGTATACTTGCTGATGTTGCGATTCCTTTCTCGGATCTCTCTGTGATATACAAATTGAATTGTAAAGAAAGCAACTGTACAGATATCATTGACCGCAGTAAATCTGCAGGGTCATTCTATTTTGACAATTTTTATTCTAACTGTAAACACCCGTGGTTTTATAAGCACCATACTAATAGGAAAACTATCGCCGTTATTAATAGACTAAGATCCAATCATACATCATTAAATTATTCCCTTTTTAGATTTAAAATAGTTAATAGTGAACTCTGCAAGTGTAATAAAGATCAAGATACCGCCGACCACATTTTCTGGAGATGTGATTTGTATCATAAAGAAAGAAGTGTCTTAATTAACAAGTTAAATAAATTAAAAATTGTTGGTCCTTACTCTATATACTCTTTGTTACTTGATCTTAAACCCAGCTTAGTGGAAGCGATTGATTCCTTTTTAAGTAAAATTGATATCGTTATTTAGTAACTATTCATTTTAAATACGTAAAATTATTTTTGTATTTTTATACTTGTAAATAACCTGCGTTATAAATGTAAACTACCTCAATCTTGTATACCGTTTAATACTATACTTATGTAAATATCTCTATACTTCTGTAGATTACCTCGTATTTTACTCTGTATCTTACTTTGTACCTTGGCTATGTATTAATATGGATGCCAATAAAAACTCATTTAACAGTAACAGTCGCTCTCATATAAATGTACTCACATATTCCAACAATAATAAGTATTGTTACTTTGTGAAATCTTATTTTTATTTTTACAGAGTATATCAGAAAATGTAAGGATATTAACAAGTAAATAGATCACTGTTAAAAAATACTTTTTAACAAAGAAGAATTCATTAATTATTATCTTACAGATATTATACCAGAAGATTTTTTCGAGTCATTTTGGAAATATGTAATATAGCCAATAATGTTGAAGAGTTCTAATTGTGTACTGTCGGAAAAATCTAATTTTGAATTAGCAAAAATGAACGAGTGACCTCATGACCCTGCTGGTTATTTTATTATTAATGGACAAGAAAAAGTTATTTTAATACAAGAACAGACGCTCAGGAATAGAATAATTATATTAAAGAAGATAGTAAGAATATAGTACGACTCAAGAAAGGAAAACCAAACCAATAATATTATGGAAGAGCAAGCAAATACTATTTACTACACAATATTTTTCAAGATATATTTATATATCCTCAACATGAAAATTTTTCATATGAGATATAATTTTAGAAGAATATTAAAAATTTGTCTTCATATTTGACAGGACAAATAGAATATGGGGATGTCAATGTGATTTTTAACTATCACAGAATAGGAACTTTCTATTTGAATAAGTAAAATACTTAAATATTTATATAACAGAATTTCTGAATCTTGAAAATATTTAACGAATTATTAAATTTTCATTTAATAATTTATTATTAAATCAATTTTCATTCATCAATATCAAACAATTATTTAAATGAAATAATTTTGACCAGATTACAAAAATCCGCAATAAAAACCAACGTGAATGCAAAATAATACGGAAATACCGAAAATTCGTGATCCTTTTCTAAGAAAAAGCGCTCGCCGCGCGGTCGCATTTGCGGCACAAATGATGTCAGCTGTCCATGTATGATACGTTGGCCATACGCGATTAATAAAGTTACAAAAACAACTAAAAGACGCACGATTACTAGACCACACTCCCGTACATATGTTAAAACGAAAATAAATGATTAAACCGTATAAGAACCCGACAAAACAACGAAAACTAAGCGGAGCTAGTAAACAGTACGACGTGTATTTACAACGGAAAGCGCGAAAAGAGGATCTATTTTTAAACTTTTTTCATAATCTAATTACGATTATAATTATAATTATTCCAAGTTATTTTTAATTAGAAGCGGATATTTTAAAACATTACAGTAGGACTAAATTTTCCCAAACTGCTACATTTCGATGGCTCCTATTCATATAATTCCATTTCGAAAAATTTCATATAATGATATTTATAAAGTGGCTGTAATATGATTCCATCTCAAAAAAGAATTGCATATAATGCTATTTGAACAGTGAATATGATATAATAATATTTCGATTATGAAAAAATATTTATTATTTTGATTTAGAATTTATTTGTAATTTAATGGTACCACCTCATATCACCCGCGCAGTTGGGTTTAACAATTGGTTAAATCATTCCCTTGCTTATTGTTGCATGTCTACATAATTCCCTAATATGCGTGGATCTCGTATCCCCCGCTTACTTGGATTTAAAAATTATTTAAATAATGGTTTTGCTTATTTTTCCATGTCTATATTACTCCCTTATATACGTGGACCTCACATCCCCCGCCTACTTGGGTTTAAAATTTATTTAAATAATCGTTTTGCTTATTGTTTCATGTCTTCATTACTCTCTTATATGCGTGGACCTCATATCCCCCGCCTACTTGGGTTTAAAAATTATGTAAATAATCGTTTTGTTTATTTTTTCGGGTCTACATTACTCCCTTATATGCGTGGACCTCATATCCCCCGCCGACTTGGGTTTAAAATTTATTTAAATAATAGTTTTGCATATTGTTTCATGTCTTCATTACTCCCTTATATACGTGGACCTCATATCCCCCGCCTACTTGGGATTAAAATTTATTTAAATAATCGTTTTGCATATTGTTTCATGTCTTCATTACTCTCTTATAGGCGTGGACCTCATATCCCCCGCCTACTTGGGTTTAAAAATTATTTAAATAATCGTTTTGCTTATATTTTCATGTCTACATTACTCCCTTATATGCGTGGATCTCATATCCCCCGCCTACTCGGGTTTAAAAATAGTTTTAATAATCGTTTCGCTTAGTTTCGCACGTTTACATAACTCCATTGTATGTGTGGACCTCGTGTCACCCGCCTGCTCGTGCGCTCGCAGTTTGAACGCGCGCGCTGCTCGAGCCACCAATAGGGGCAAGTCGCAACTGCGCAGACTCGCAACTACCGTCTTCCTTCGGCGCACTGGTCGCGACCCTAGCGCCACTGTGAAGACGCGACTATTCCAATTCCGCGTGTTAGTTAGTTCGTATCCGGCACTGCTCTGAAATAGTTGCCATGTATAGAAAGGCGAACTTGAAGCCCTCGTATTCGGCATTAGATAGGTGTGAGAGAGAAGCCGTTGTATATACCCCGAGTCTCGAGTGACAACCAATGTTCGACTATGATGCAATAAAATTTGTTTGTCCTAACTGTATCTAGCGTTCATCATTCCACCAATAAATAATCTTTAATAATCTGAAAGCGCAATAAACCTGTGATTGCGAGCACCTTATAATTCATGAACGGTGTTGCAGTGCTTTTGACACATGTTCAATGCCAATGGCAAACCAGGAACTGACTGAATCTTAAATCAATGTACTGACTGTCATAGTACATTGATTCAAGATTCCTAGTACCACTTATTAATAGTATTAAGTGTAATTTTATTATAATAATTAATATTTATAAGCATAATACAACATTATTTATCAAGACGCGGACGTAAAAGTATTTTCGCTAATAGAATTGAATTTTTTTCTCCCGCGAAATGTCGGCAGTTGGGATTTTTTGTCGAAACTGGCTTTTCTTTGTCTGAGAGGGCGCAAACTGGCTTTTCTTCGTCTGAGAGGACCCAAACTGGCTTTTCTTCGCCTTAGGCGAGTTTTTGGCTTTTCTACGCCTGTAACTTCCAAATTAATTTTTCTTCGTACCGCCCGACGATATAGAGTTTATATATTGTCGCATAAGTCCTATAGGTAAAAGAATTTCCTTATGATTTTTAGAGATATTTAAGATTAAAATTTTTTGACGATTTTTTTCAAAATCGTAATTTCTCAATGACGACTTCATGTATCAGCTTGAAATTTATAGACTATTTTGTATGCGATATAGGCAATACCTGTGGAAAATTTCATCCAGATTATACGATTATTTTTTGAGATGCTTGATATTTATAATTTTAGTATTTTTTAAAATGACTTTCTTTGTTGTCCCACAATATAACTACATTAAAATTGTTTCAATTTCTTTGAGAGTTGGTGGAGATGTAGAACTTGAATATTATTTATTACAAGAGTTTTTACGATAAAAGAATTCGTTTATGAATTTCAAAGATATTTGAGGTTAAAACTATTTTAGCCCTCTTCGAAAATCGTAATTATTCGAGAACGCATTTATGTATACTAGAAAATGGAAATGACATGCACTATGCGCTATGCGCGCGTGTTGTGCACCTGCTTTTGTTTTGTAATAGTCATTATTTTTAAGGTTAGAACCTTTTTCTTACATCGGAAATTCCAGAGAGCACACAAATACGGATAGGCATACTACTAGAGACAAGTACCCTAAGTTTGAAATTTCACAAAGAAAAAATAATTTGAAGACTATAATATTACAATTAATTATTTTATTTATTTTTCACACATGATTGAAAAAAAAAATCATACCTATAATTTTATTCATATTGTATAAATAATTTAAAACTTAATACTTTTTAATCATCATAAATGAATTTAATTATAATTATGTCATAAATTATTGCAAAAATTGTAAATTTTTGTTATTAAAAATTAATTAAAGGAAGAAGCAAATTAAGTTTGAGGAAGCCACGGGCCAATGTATTGGCAGCGGTTTTTATATTGTTACAAATACTTTAGTTTATAGCGTATGTTTAAAATTTTGTAACACAATGATGGAATAGCACGGCAGCCATTTAGGGGAGAACACGACTGAAAGTTTTTCTCTTTTACCTACTACGAAATTCCACTGCAGGACTTGAAGGAAAAAATGGCTGAAAGTTCCACCTTTTGAAAATGCTACGGAATTGCACGGAAGCCCTTTAAGGGAAAAACGACTGAAAGTTTTTCCTCTTTTACCTACTACGGATTTTCGCGGCAGCCCTTTACGGAACAACACGGCAGCAAGTTCTGCCATTCACTTCCGTAGACACGGAAAATCACGGCCACTCATTTTCAAGTACATGATAGTCTATTAAGGAATCCCACAGAAGCCACGGAAAACCACGGCCTCGAGATATTACATTCTTTTAAATCCACACGGAATTTCACGGAAGAAACGGAAAACTATGGCCACTCATTTTCACGTACTTCATACCATTTACGGAATCCCACAGGAGCCACGGAAAGCCACAGCCCCGAGATATTGCCTTACTTTAAATCGGCACGGCATTGCACGGAAGATACGGAAAACTACGGCCACTCATTTTCACGTAGTACATAATCCTTTACGGAATCCCACAGGAACTACGGAAAACTACGGGATAGAGATATTGCCTTATTTTAAACCCGCACGGAATTGCACGGAAGATACGGAAAACTACGGCCACACGTTCTCACGTACTTCATAATCCTTTACGGAATCCTACAGGAGCCACGGAAAGCCACGGAAACAATATTTTACCTTATTTTCAATACGTACGGAATCTCACGGAACACATGGAAAAACACGGCTACTCATTTTCACGTAAAACATAATCCTTTACGAATTCCCACAAGAACTATGGAAAACCACGGGTTCGAGATATTACCTTACTTTAAACCCGCACGGAATTGCACGGAAGACACGGAAAAATACGGCCACTCATTTTCACGTACTACATACCATTTACGGAATCCCACAGGAGCCACGGAAAGCCACAGCCCCGAGATATTGCCTTATTTTAAATCGGCACGGCATTGCACGGAAAACACTGAAAAATACCGTCACACATTTTCACGTACTTCATAACCTTTACGGAATCCCACAGGAGCCACGGAAATCCACGGCCCCGAGATATTGCCTTATTTTAAATCCGCACGGAATATCACGGAAGATACGGAAAACTACGGCCACTCATTTTCACGTAGTACATAATCCTTTACCGTTTCCCACAGGAACTACGGAAAACCACGGGATCGAGATGTTACCTTACTTTAAACCCGCACGGAATTTCACGGAGGACACGGAAAATACGGCTACTCATTTTCACATACATCATAATCCTTTACGGAAACCCACAGGAATCACGGAAAGCCACGGAAACAATATTTTACCTTATTTTTTCTACATACGGAATTTCACGGAAGACACGGAAAACTACGGCCACTCATTTTCACGAACTTCATAACCCTTTACGGAATCCTACAGGAGCCACTGAAAGCCACGGCCGCGAGATATTGCCTTATTTTAAATCGGCACGGCATTGCACGGAAGACACGGAAAAATACGGCCACTCATTTTCACGGACTTCATAACATTTACGGAAACCCACAGTAGTCACGGAACGCCACGGAAACAATATTTTACCTTATTTTTTCTACATACGGAATTTCACGGAAGACACGGAAAACTACGGCCATTCATTTTCACGAACTTCATAACCCTTTACGGAATCCTACAGGAGCCACGGAAAGCCACGGCCCCGAGATATTGCCTTATTTTAAATCGGGACGGCATTACACGGAAGATACGGAAATATACGGAGTTCGTAGTTAGTTTTTAAGTTGTTACGGCATCTCATGGAATGGAAGATATCTTCTCACGGTAATGCACGGAATATTGTAGACGGCGCTTTACGGCATAGTCTGTTGGCCACGGAACAACACGGCACGGGCAAATGAATGATAGGGTGGCCATATTCCGTTTTACGGATCGATACGGAATGTTGCAAACGGGGCTTTACGGCCAAATAGCGCATACCCTGTCTGCAACGGTATTTTACGGAGAATCTGACACGAATTTATACGGAATATTTAAGATAACCGGATCCCATGGAAGATTACGGAAAATCATCTTAAGTCGTCATCTGAATATTTTTTTACACGGAACTCTACACGGGAGGGGTCCGGATAGACACTTTCTATAGTTAGGGCCCTTGCACGCTAAAAGCATAACGCAAAGGAATAAGGAATAAGAGCGCATAAGGTGGACATAAGGTACTTATGCTCCGCTTATTCCTCTTATGCCCGTGTTGTGTACGCAACGAAACGTGCATAACCTCTTGATTTTTTTGGAGTAAAGTTTTCGAAATGAAATAGCTTACTGTAATTATTAATTGACTCTAATTGGTTACAATGTAAAAAGTTGACAAAATAATAAAACTTGAGGGGCTTTTGTATTTTATCATTTCAACGTGCAGAAGTGAGAAAAGTTTTCTTCCTAATCATTTAGTGATTATTTTTATAATAATTTATAGTGTAGAAATTTTTGAACAATGGATGAAGAGGTAAATGTTTACTTGCTATTTATTATTAAAAAACTTACTCCAAAACAAGCAATTTAGGGGTTATGCACGATCCGTTGCATACACAACACGGGCATAAGAGGAATAAGCGGAGCATAAGTACCTTATGTCCACCTTATGCCCTCTTATTCCTTATTCCTTTGCGTTATGCTTTTAGCGTGCAAAGGCCCTTATGTCCACCTTATGCCCTCTTATTCCTTATTCCTTTGGGTTATGCTTTTAGCGTACAAAGGCCCTTAGCGTGCAAAGGCCCTTATGTATAGTTATTATATCATAATAGCAGTTATTGCTTATGAATATTAGTTTTTTATTTTTGAAACTGAAATTTAAAGGTGAATTTAAAGTTGAATTTAAAGGTGAAATTTAAAGGTGAAACTGAACTGAATAGTCATTGGATTTTAACATTTAACTCTATGGATATCAACTAATTGTTGACACTTTTATTATAATTGAATCGAAACTTTAAAGGTGACCAAAACAGTAATCCTGACTAAAATAATTGTTTATAACTACATTTGAACAGAAATTTAAAGGTGATTAATTATTTTGCTTACCAATTAAAATTAATTTGCCAATATGTGTCATTAGATATAATCATAAAATACTTGTCAGGAATATCCTTTTGATACTAATATATTTCAGTTATGTTTAGGAGTTATAAATAGTTTTTTAAATTTTCTCAGAAATGGTTTGATTTTTAACGTTTGATAAACTACATTTAAATGTAAAATCTAAATTTTAAGAGTTTGTAAAATTATTCATTACTGTTTTTAAATAACATTTTGAAATAATTTTGTCACTAATTATCTATATTTTTTGCCTCTGCTATTTGTCTGACAGATTTTTACATTGCTGGCATATCTATATATTAATACATATAGTTTCTTTAGTCAGAGGTCAAAACAATACAAAAATCATACTATTTACTATTATTTTGGTAGCATATTACTGATAGTTAACAGCTTGTTACAAATGAGGAAGAAAATTTTATGCTGAATTTCTTAAGGCCGTTGTTATATGTACGACAGATTTCCTAACCTCAAAAAATGTACAACATGTATTAATAGATGAAAGGATACTTGAAAATTTTTAAAATTACGTAAATTTTGGCAATTAGGTATTGGTAATTGACTAAAGAAATAATATTCCTTCTTGTGTGGTAACTATTTTCTTGTGAAAAGTACACGATAGTAAAGTACGAACTTTACGATGGATGTGTTAAAAACGTTATTTGTACGACAGATTTCCAAACCTCAAAATGTACGATATACATATTAAAACATGAAAGGACACTTGGAAATTTTGACAATTTTTGATAATTGACTAAAGAAATAATATTCTTTCTTGTGTGGAAACTATTTTTTTGCCTGTTATATCAAAATTCTCGTTACTGAAACGATGAGTATTTTTGTCGCGGTAGACAAATCTGTCGTACATATAGTAACGCCGATTTCTTAATACTAATTTTTGACTTTTTGAAAATAAGCAAAGGAAAATATTTATTATCTACATATGTATAACATGATGCAGAGTTAACACCTTTAATTCTTAAATAATATATAAAAAATAACAATTTCTTTGTTCTATTGGTTTGTTATATTAATATCAAAATACAAACATACCTGCACAATAAGATGGGTCTGAAGTTTACATCATTGGAGTGCAATGAAATAATTTTTTACAATTAATTAAAGTTATTAAGCAATGGAAATTTTATTTAAATCTTTGTTATAAAGTCATTTGATACTATAAAACAATAAATCTATACGCAAAATAATTATTAATTATTGTAAACTTGAGGTAAAATCAAATATTTTTTTATTTCGTTGCACTACAACGTTACAAACTTCAGACCCATACAATAAGCATACAATAAAAACATATTTCTCTACAGTTATAAAATAGAAAAAGCCAATTGTGGTACCGTATATTACATTATGACAAATACATTTATAGACTCATAATAAGAACAGCAATACTTTATTAATTCTCAGTAACACCAATCATTAATTCACTTTATAATCAAAATACAGTCAATAGATAATCTCATTTAACTCTTCTTTTCACTTCTTTTTTAGTCAGTCCTATAATTATTGCCTAGCAACCACCTTCCATTTTCTTATGTTCTATAGGTCTCCACAATCCCTCCCTTTTTTTAACTTAAGGCGATGTGAACCTCAAAATCAACTCAATTTCATTATTTAATTAATAAACATTCGAACGTTTATTTGGAAAAGCAATTCTTTCAGGTGCTCCGTGTATGTAAATACTATGCTCAGATTTTTTTTTGTGCGATTCTATCAGCATTTCCATGAGATAAACACTTTTTAAAACTGGCAAAATTCGAAGTATACAGATCCCTACTTATCGGCATTGCGGCTTTTATTTAATTAAATAAATTCTGAGTAAATTTTTGGAAAAACAGCTCTTTCAGGCGCTCCGTATATGTAAATACTATACTCAATTTTTTTTGTTAGTAATTCTGTTATTATTTGCAAAAGAAATATACATTCTAAAATTTGTCGGTAAGTACACATTACCTTAAGAGGTGTAACTTTTGGTGATAAAGGAGTTGAAGGATAATCGATGCGAGTAGTTGAAGGATAATCTTTCTTTACGTCTTCTTGAGATTCTTTTATTTCTTGAATTTTATTTTCTGTTAATTATGATGGTTTGAAACTTAAAGTTAAAGGAACTATTTATTCTTTACAAACTGTAAAGATCTGCTGTTATCTATGATTTTTTTTACATGAGATACATGTCTCTTATAGATCCTTTCATCTTTCATTATTGTTACTTCATTTCCCTTCCTTTTTATTACTTCTTCATTTCAAAAATGGCTACATAACTTATGCGGAATTATCATATTTTGTGTAGTAACTTTATCTCCAGTACAAATATCACTAATCTTTGAATTTCTTGCTATATCTTCTCTCTCTTTCCCTTTTTGCTTTTGAATGATGTCATTGTCTTTTGCCTCTTCATCTTCATTATTGAATATAAGATCACTTAAAGATGGAATTTTATCACAAATGTTGCTACCAAATAAAAGTTCGCATGGTGATTTCCCAGTTGTTCCATGTGGTGTGACAGTGTACATTAAAAGAAATTTATTTATTTCAATATGGTAATTTCTTCCATTTGCATGAGCAATTTGTAAGCGTTTCAAAATAGGTATATTCATATTCTCTATTTCTCCATTAGCTTGTGGCCAATATGTTGGTATCTGAATTAGTTCGATATTGTGATCATTACAAAACTCTTTAAACTCACTGCTTACAAATTGGCATCCATTATCTGCTCTTATAGATTTTGGAAATCCAAGACGTGAAAACATGTCAGATAAATGTTTAATTATAACACTAGAGGTTGTACTTGTGAGATATGTAATTTCTTGATATCTAGAATAGTAATCAATGATTATTAATATCATGTCTTTGTTTGGTAATGGACCCATTGAGGTGGCTCCCTGGGTAAGAGAGAGACAGACAGCTTTGAGCGAGAGAAATAGAGAGTGCACGCTGGCACGCTGAGCGTACATAACCCTCAAAACTAGGGCTGGGACTATCCGTATATCCGGATATCCGAATATCCGTTCGGATTATCCGTGTGTACGAATAAAATCTGGATACTACGGATATCCGGTTAATATCCTTGAATTTGGTTATCCGGATACTCGGATACACGGATATCCGATTAATATTCGTATGTTCAGATATCCGCAACAGTATTCGAATAAATTCATAAAATTATTATAAGATTTACTGAATCTATCGGGTTGCAAAATAAATAACAGAATATTTCGTAGATACACGAATAATTGCAATGCTTATTTTCCAAATTATTGTGAAAAATTGCATATACAAATATTATTTGTGAAAATTCAACAGATAAGATGGTTTTTCCGGGAATTATTTTTAAAAAAAGTGGACTTACGTGGTTTTTCCGGGAATTATTCTTAAAAAATGGAGATACGTAGTTATTCCGGGAAAATGTTGAAAAAAATGGAGATACGTGGTTTTTCCTTGTGCTAATTCAAGACAACAATGCACTTTCGTAATTTCTGTCACGGCTAGATGATAGAGGACTGCAGTCCTCTTTAAACATGTTTAAAGATAAGAAATATGGCATAAAACCGATTTTGAAAAACTCGTCCCTTACGTGGTTTTTCTGGGAAGCCATAGATATATAAATATAGATACACTGAAAAAAAGTACAGGAAAAAGTACTAAACGTTCAATAAAAATTACCATCTTGTGCAGGGAACGCGACCACAGACTGTAAAAATCCAAAAAATTACCATACTTTATAAGAAATTTTACCAGAAATATAGGAAAATTTACTATACTCTATTGTAAAATTTACTGTAAAGTATGGTAATTTTTCGGGTCTTTACAGTCTGTGGTAGCTTTACGAGACAGTATAGTAATTTTTACAAAACTTTTCTTTCAGTGTATATATAAATATATATATTTGTTCATTTTTTACGTTCGGATATCTGAATATCAATATATTTCAACATTCGGATATCAATATATTCCAACATCCGGATATCAATATATTCCAACATCCGGATATCAATATATTCCAACATCCGGATATCAATATATTCCAACATCCGGATATCAATATAATCATATATCCGGATATTCGGATTTATTCTTCAGGTATCCAAATATTCGAATATCCATATTATCCGGATAGTCAAAAAATCCAGATAGAACTCCTAGCCCTACTCGAAACATATCAAGTCTGCGAAAGCGATATTTTTAAGATGCTCTATTTTAATAATGAAACGATAAATCTACTTCATTCTTGCGCGAAAACATTCCTTATTGTATATTCTATGTGTACATAAAATTCCAAGTCTGATTTAAATCTCGTTGCTTAGATATTGTTGTAAACAGATACATAACGTGACAGTTTCGATATATATATATATAGATATATCTCCCATGCAATTCGTGTAACTTTACACAGCAATTACTCAGAAGCCAAGCAATAAAATGCTCTGAAATTTGGATATGATATTCGTTATGTCTTTAGTGACCTACGTGTGTAATTCCAAGTATGTGTTGAATCAACTCTGATCTCCAGGGAACCACCTTAAGTCCATTGCAAGACACTGTCAAAGTCATTCAGGAAATCTATGCCTTGTCATTGGGGGACGTTTGTTATGGGTCTGAAGTTCACAACGTTGGAGTACAACGAAATAACGAAATAATTGATTTTAATTTAAGTTTATACTGATTAACATTAATTTTACGTATAGATTTAATGTTTTATGTTATAAAATAACTTTATAACAAAGGTTTGGATGATATTTCTATTGTTTAATAATTTTAATCAATTGTATGAAATTATTTCGTTGCATTCCAACGATGTAAACTTCAGACCCATCGTTTGTTAGGTTGTGGTACTAATAAGCAGTTTCTGCAACTTTTAACAAATTGTTCAACTTGTTTATCTATTGCTGGCCACCAAACCTTTGTCCATAGATGTCGCTTCATCACAGCCTCCCTTGGGTGACCTTCATGTGCTAATTCCAAAACTTGTCTTGTTAATGCTTGTGGTATAACAATTCTGTTTCCTCTTAAAATAATGGAACCAAAAGAAAACAATTCCATTCCGAAAGGATGAAAAATGTTTTTTTCTGTAACTGACCAAGAGTTGTTATGAATTTTATATATAGTATCTATTATATCCTGGTCTTTTTGACTTTCTGAAATAATTGTAGAGATTTTTAGTGTTCTAGAAGTATTTTGTTCAACAATTCTAAAAATGTGAGATTCAGCTTCAGAATCAAATGAGCGTTCTTGAACTTTACATAATCGTGATAATGAGTCAGCAATGTTTTGTTTACCTGGTTTATATATTACCTTGAAATTGAAAGCTTGAAGTCTAAGAAGCCACCTTTCTATTCGTGCTGTTGGTTTGGACGTAGTTTTGAAAATTGCTTCCAATGGTTTATGATCTATTTCCAATTCAAATTCTATACCAGCTAAATAAAAATAAAATCTTTCCACTGACCAAACTGAAGTTTAACTTTCTTTCTTCGTTTTTGTGTATCGTCGTTTAACATCTGATAAACTTTTGCTTGCAAAAGAAATTATTTTTGGGTTTTCTTCTAGATCAAATTGTAATAACACTGCTCCTAAAGCTACAGATATAAGATA
This sequence comes from Torymus aiolomorphi, assembly GCA_036365515.1. Taxonomy (NCBI): domain Eukaryota; kingdom Metazoa; phylum Arthropoda; class Insecta; order Hymenoptera; family Torymidae; genus Torymus; species Torymus aiolomorphi. The sequence continues at coordinate 181,211,201 of CM070874.1, forward strand.
GTATTGTAAGGTTAACCAGAGATCTTTTAAGATTGTGAAAATGCTTTTGATGCTCTTGTGTCCAATTGAATTTGACGTCTGTTTTAATAAGTTGGCGTAAAGCATCAGTTTCTGTTCCTAAATTAGGTATAAATTTCCCAACATACGTGACTAATCCAAAGAAACTCCGTAATTCCTCCCTTGTATTAAGTGCCCTAAAATTTAGGATGGTATCTACTTTCTTTTGGTCAGCATTTATACCTTTGTTTGATAACTTGTGTCCCAAAAACTGTAATTCTCGTACTTTAAAAAGACACTTAGTTTTGTTTAACATAACGTTATTTGATTTTAACACAAACATAATTTCTTTCAAACATTCATCATGTTCCTGTTCAGTAGATCCAAAAACAATAATATTCAAAAAGTTTAGACAATTCTTTCATGATGATAAAATCACTTCAAGAGTTCTTTTTGAAAATATCCACAGAAAATATTATATATTATATTATATTTTATTTTATTATTATATTTCCTTATGTTTTATAGGTCTCCACATCAATTGAGAATCCTGCCTTGGTTTGGAATTGAGTTCCATTTTTGGTGATATAGGTCAATAGATGTATAAAATTTATCCTTTTCGAATTGATTCTTATCATAGACATATGGGTGAGAGATAACCCGACTGAAATGACCTTACAAAAACTAATCAAAATTTGCAGGTTTGGGTGCAAAAACAAAGCTGGTTGTTAGATTTCTGCGCCCTTTTATCTGGTTTATCATAAAAGTAAATAGCATAAATAGCATTTCTTAAATTAACTGATTGTTTTTACAATGAATTTTCTTAGTGACAGAGTTTTTCAAAAATCAATTTTTGATATAGTCCTTCATTCTTAAATACAGATAAAATTTTAGTTTAAATATTTCATGATTCCAAACTTTGTTGATTTTATATGGACCAATCAGCTTGTTTTTCTTATTTTAAAATAAATATTTCGATGCTATTTTGATTTAGTTATATTTTTTAAAATCTAAAAATCAATTTCATTTTTAAAAATTCAAACCTCTCAATCTCAAACAATTCATAAAGCAAATCTTGGCATCTATTCTATATAGACCAATCTAAGTCAAGCCTTTACGTGCTTCAACATGGCCGCTCATTACTTTTTTAAAAAGGAATCTGATTCAAGCTTGGATTGAAGTCAACAATGTTTCAAGTGAATTTCATGTGTTTGAGTATACATTTTGTGCATGTGTCAGTGTTTTCGAGTTCTTACTTTCATCTATCTTATCACCATATACTATTTCTCTCTTCTTACCTTCTGCTCTTTTCCATCATACCTCTTTCTCTCCTGCTACCTTTTTGTGTCTTATTCCTTCTTACCCATTTAAGGTCGCTCCGTCGATTTTTAAAACCTATAAAAATCTAAAAAGAAAAATCTATATCAAAAGCTGAAATCTCAAGCTTTTTATTGGGTGTGTCCCAGTTGGGCTCGTCAGCCAAATAAAAGAGAAAAAAAATGTTGAAAGTCGTACTTTCAACACAGGATTTTATGGGACAAGTGCAATTCATTGTGTTCATTTCCCTAATATGACTTAAAAATCCATAATTTCTTTAAAAAAAAAAAGTTCTATATGATAGCCCATTACTTATAGTTTACGATTAAACAAAGAAAAATAACGATCACCAGCCTAACTTTAGAGAAATCTTTATTCATTAGACGAAAAATTGATATAACCTCAGAAATAAAATAACAGAAGAGTGACTGTGCGCATGCGCGCATGAATTGGCAACGTTGCATTCATGCTTACAGCAGAAATTTCTAAGATTCAAGCGGACGATCAAATGAATAATATCATGATAATGAAAACTTATAATATAAGTATTGGGATTGGTGGTCGTGACGTCACACAGGCAACATAACCTCAAGGAGTAGGGAAAGAATAACGGGCAGCATAGCGTTCCTACGTGTTTGTTCATTTAACTTGACTTTAACTTGAAAGTTTTGCGTGAAAATGAGGATTTCAATGAAATTAATGAAATTTGTTTATTTACTCATTCGTCGCCTTCTTGTTGCAATTTCGTTGAAGGTGAACGTGTTTTAAACGCTAATCATCTCATACTTATGTTGTGGTAAACGCAGTGCAGACATACGAGTCCCTTATCGAGAAATAATGTAGATATCCATAAAAATTACTTTTAATTGCACTTCTGGCATATATTAAAATTTATTTCAATTACTGAAGTATTAATCAAGCATAAATGTGAATTATGGAAGCCGATAATGTGTGTGAAAAACTTAAACAAAAACAACCGAAGAGGAAAATTTATTGCTCCGTTTTCGGTTTTACTAGTCAAAAAAATAAAAATCCAGAATTAAGCTTTCATTATTTTCCCAATTACGGAGCAGTGGAGGTAGAACATGTAAATAAATTAGGTATCAGAGAATTTGTTGATAGAAGAAAATTGTGGGAAAGAGCTTTCAAAATGGGCAAAACCGTTACATTTACTATGAGAATTTGCTCACTTCATTTTCTTCAAGATGATTATCACTCAATAACTAAATCAGGTAGAGTAATTAAAACCAATTTTATTTTATTATAAAATGAATTTAGAATACTGTAAGATTTAATTATAACTTTCAGGTACACCTGGATGTAGATATTTAAAACCAACCAGCGTACCCTCACTTAACTTAGATCTAACTATCTAACTCCAAAACATCTAGTCTAAAAACATTATAGAAAAAAAATTTATAATATCTTCATAAAATTATTTGTCATGATTTTCTTTTTGTTATATTTCAATTTGGATACTAAAAATTATAAACTAAGCTGTTCAAATATAAGAGAACTGCTATACATGTGTTTGAAGTTTGCAACGTTGGGATCCAACGAAAAATCGATTTTTGTAAAAACGGTTTTTTTCACTTGGACTAAGTTTTTTACAACAAAACATGATTAAATACATATAAAAAACCAAAAAACATCAAATACCAAACTACCCTCATCCCCCAAACGAAGATTATATAGGGGAGGAAGGCGAAAAAAAATTCTCACATCGTTGCTTTAGGTATTGCTATTAATTTTATGGCGGATTATCAAATCTAACGATAAAATAGACCTAGAAAAAAATTACGAACAAAATCGATTCCACGGAACACCCCCAAATGTACGATAATAGAGGGGTTGAAGGCAAAAAAAAAATCTCAATTCGTTGCTTTAGGTATTGCTATTAATTTTATGTCGGATTATCAAATCTAACGATAAAATAGACCTAGAAAGAAATTACGAACAAAATCGATTCCCCGGAACACCCCCTAATGGACGATTATAGGGGGGTTGAAGGCGAAAAAAAAATCTCACTCCGTTGCTTTAGATACTGCTATTAATTTTATGACGGATTATTAAATCTAACGATAAAACAAGCCCAGAAAAAAATTACGAACAAAATCGATTTCCCGGAACACCCCCAAATCGACGAATATAGGGGGGTTGAAGGCGAAAAAAAAATCTCACTTCGTTGCTTTAGTTATTGCTATTAATTTTATGACGGATTATCAAATTTAACGATAAAACAACCCCAGAAAAAAATTACGAACAAAATCGATTCCCAGGAACACCTCCAAATGGACGATTATAGGGGGGTTGAAGAAGAAAAAAAAATCTCACTTCGTTGCTTTAGGTATTGCTATTAAGATTATAACGGATTATCAAATCTAACGATAAAACAAGCCCAGAAAGAAATTACGAACAAAATCGATTCCCCGGAACAAACCCAAATGGACGATTATAGGGGGGTTGAAGGCGAAAAAAAAATCTCACTTCCTTGCTTCAGGTATTGTTATTAATTTTATGACGGATTATCAAATCTAACGATAAAACAAGCTCAGAAAAAAATTAGGAACGAAATCGATTCCCTGAATAGTCGATTATAGGGGGGTTGAAGGCCAAAAAAAAATCTCACTTCGTTGCTTTAGGTATTGCTATTAATTTTATGACGGATTATCAAATCTAGCGATAAAACAAGCCCAGAAAAAAATTAGGAAGGAAATCGATTCCCCGGATCACCCCCGAATAGTCGATTATAGGGGGGTTCAAGGCGAAAAAAAATCTCACTTCGTTGCTTTAGGTATTGCTATTAATTTTATGACGCATTATTAAATCTAACGATAAAACAAGCCCAGAAAAAAATTACGAACAAAATCGATTCCCCAGAACACCTCCTAATGGACGATTATAGGGGGGTTGAAGGCGAAAAAAAAAATCTCACCTCGTTGCTTTAAGTATTGCTATTAATTTTATGACGGATTATCAAATCTATCGATAAAACAAGCCCAGAAAAAAATTACGAACAAAATCAATTCCCCGGAACACCCCCAAGTGGACGATTATAGGGGGGTTGAAGGCGAAAAAAAAATCTCACTTCGTTGCTTCAGGTATTGCTATTAATTTTATGACGGATTATCAAATCTAACGATAAAACAAGCCCAGAAAAAAATTAGGAACGAAATCGAATCCACGGATCACTCCCGAATAGTCGATTATAGGGAGTTGAACGCCAAAAAAAATCTGACTTCGTTGCTTTAGGTATTGCTATTAATTTTATGACGGGTTATCAAATTTAATGATAAAACAAGCCCAGGCAAAAATTACGAACAAAATCTATTCCCCGGAACACCCCGCAAATGGTCGATTATAGGGGGGTTGAAGGCGAAAAAAAAATCTCACTAAGTTACTTTAGTTATTGTCATTAATTTTATGGCGGATTATCAAATCTAATGAAAAACAAGCCTAGAAAAAAATTACGAATAAAATCGATTCCCCGGAACACCCCCAAATGGACGATTATAGGGGGGTTGAAGGCGAAAAAAAAATCTCATTTCGTAGCTTCAGTTATTGCTATTAATTTTATGACGGATTATCAAATCTAACGATAAAACAAGCCCAGAAAAAAATTAGGAACGAAATCGATTCCCTGGATCACTGCCGAATAGTCGATTATAGGGGGGTTGAAGGCGAAAAAAAAATCTCACTAAGCTACTTTAGGTATTGCCATTAATTTTATGGCGGATTGTCAAATCTAACGAAAAACAATCCCAGAAAAAAATTAGGAACGAAAACGATTCCCCGGATCACCTCCGAATAGTCGATTATATGGGGGTTGAAGGCGAAAAAGAAATCTCACTTCGTTCTTTAGGTATTGCCATTAATTTTGTGGCGGATTATCAAATCTAACGAAAAACAAGCCCAGAAAAAAATTGCGATCAAAATCGATTCCCGGGACACCAACAAATGGACGATTATAGGGGGGTTGAAGGCGAAAAAAAAATCTCACTTCGTTGCTTTAGGTATTGCTATTAATTTTATGACGGATTATCAAATCTAACGATAAAGCGACCCCAGAAAAAAATTACGAACGAAATCGTTTCCCCGGAGCACGTCCAAATGGACGATTGTAGGGGGGTTGAAGGCGAAAAAAAAATCTCACTTCGTTGCTTCAGGTATTGCCATTAATTTTATGACGGATTCTCAAATCTAGCGATAAAACAAGCCCAGAAAAGAATTAGGAACGAAATCGATTCCCCGGATCACCCCCGAATAGTCGATTATAGGGGGGTTGAACGCCAAAAAAAATCTCACTTCGTTGGTTTAGGCATTGCTGTTAATTTTATTGCGTATTATCAAATCTAGCGATAAAATAGACCTAGAAACAAATTACGAACAAAATTGATTCCCCCGAACACCCCCCAAAGGGACGATTATAGGGGGGTTGAAGGCGAGAAAAAAATCTCACTTCGTTGCTTCAGGTATTGCTATTAATTTTATGACGGATTATCTAATGTAACGATAAAACAAGCCCACAAAAAAATTACGAACAAAATCGATTCCCCGGAACACCCCCTAATGGACGATTATAGGGGGCTTGAAGGCAAAAGAATAATCTTACTTCGTTACTTTAGGTATTGCTATTAATTTTATGGCGGATTATCCAATCTAACGATAAAACAAGCCTAGAAAAAAATGTCGAACAAAATCAATTCTCCGGAACACCCCCAAATGGGCGATTATAGGGGGGTTGAAGGCAAAAAAAAATCTCCCTTCGTTACTTTAGGTATTGCTATTAATTTTATGGCGGATTATTAAATGTAAAATAGACCTAGAGAAAAAGTACGAACAAAATCGATTCCCCGGAACACCCCCAAATGGACGATTATAGGGGGGTTGAAGGCGAAAAGAAAATCTCACTTCGTTGCTTTAGTTATTGCTATTAATTTTATGAAGGATTAACAAATCTAGCGATAAAACAAGCCCAGAACAAAATTACGAATAAAATCGATTCCTGGAACACCCCCATTTGGACGATTATAGGGGGGTTGAAGGCGAAAAAAATCTCACTTCGTTGCTTCAGGTATTGCTATTAATTTTATGGCGGATTATCCAATCTAACGATAAAACAAGCCTAGAAAAAAATGACGAACAAAATCAATTCCCCGGATCACCCCCGAATAGTCGATTTGTTATGTCGAGATTACACACCATATAATTAAATTATTTGAATAGGCACTGAGCAAGCCCATGCGTATTCGGATTCCTGTCTTTTCGCCAACGCCCGAAAGCGCTATGCGTAACCAGGATGCGGAATCCCGGAATAAACAGAAATTTTATAAAAATGTATAGAACAATGATTTTATTCAATCCGCGACGAAATACATTTTGAGTACAATTTTAATTAATAATACCTTGGGCTTCGCACCCCGCTTTGCTGGTTGAGATCGGTGGTTCAGCTCCTCTTCCAGTGCGTGATGATCGACCCTCTTCAGTTCTCTACTCTTGCAGCAGGTGCGATGATTGTTGCCTCGTAGACCGGCGACGATGAATGTGGTGAAGGCTCAGTTGGTGGGCGCAGCGAGAGAGCTTCTTTTTCTATGTCTATGTGGCTGAACTCCTTCTACGTTCCGTCGGAGGTCTCGAGCAGAGATTCGCCCTCTTCAAATTGCTGTGGTGGACTGCGCGCCGTGCTCTCATTATTCGGCCTTTTTATACCCGAATTTTCACGTACACAGAAGCTTCTCGACTATTATCTATAAAAGCTCCTGTGCTATGCATAGATCCATATACAGCATAGTAGTGGTTGGTCTATAGGGTTAAAAACAAAGCCATAAAGATGTCTCCTGAATTTCTTTGGAGACCCGCGCCGTCCCCGAGAAAAGCTTCCCGCAAAGGTCAAATGGCCTAGATCGAGCCTCTTCCAATGTATCTATTTACACACACATTTGGTAGGTATCCGATCGCTCCCACCAGCCGAAAAGTGCGGCTGTCACCTTCCCTTTAGCTGGACTCATAATTTTGGCTCTTTACGATCTGTCAGCTTTTTCGCCTCTGTACGGGAAAATCGGAGCCGCATTGGTCTTGACAAACGCCAGACCTCTCTCACGCATGCGCCGCGTTTTCTCGTTCTCTATCTCTCTCTTTTCTTGCTCTCATTTTGTGCCTTCCCTCTCGCTGTCTCTCTCTCTCTCTCTCGGTTCTAGCAAACAGATTGGGTATGGCGTTTTACTCGCTCCTCCCTTCCTCCGGTCTCCTCTTCGCTGTGCTCTTGAATTCGGCGATCTCAGTGCGCGTTTAATTTTTATAAACTGCCTCGGCGTGGATGTTCATTGTCATATTTACTGTTGCGAATACTATAATCTTATTCTTCATAAAAAGACGAATCCATTGATATAATTTTCATCCCTCGTACTCTTCTAGTTTTCTGGCTTTTGCACTTGGCGTTCGGTATCGGCGTTTTTCCAGTTCGCGCGCGTGCCCAAAGGTTTACAAACATCACCGCTTGGATTGATTTTATTTTACAAGTCTTTTTATAATTATTTTAAGTAAATGGACGAAAAACTCGTCCATTACAGATTATAGAGGGGTTGAACGCCAAAAAAAATCTCACTTCGTTGGTTTAGGCATTGCTATTAATTTTATTGCGGATTATCAAATCTAACGATAAAATAGACCTAGAAAAAAATTACGAACAATATCGATTCCCCGCAACACCTACAAATGGACGATTATAGGTATTGCTATTAATTTTATGACGGATTATCAAATCTAGCGATAAAACAAGCCCAGAAAAAAATTACGAACAAAATCGATTCCCCGGAACACCCCCAAATGGACGATTATAGGGGGGTTGAAGACGAAAAAAAAATCTCATTTCGTTGCTTCAGTTATTGCTATTAATTTTATGCCGGATTATCCAATCTAACGATAAAACAAGCCTAGAAAAAAATGACGAACAAAATCAATTCCCCGGATGACCCCCGAATAGTCGATTATAGGGGGGTTGAACGCCAAAAAAAATCTCACTTCGTTGCTTCAGGTAGTACTATTAATTTTATGATGGATTATCAAATGTCACGAAAACAAGCCCACAAATAATTAGGAACAAAATCGATTCCCCGGAACACCTCCAAATGGACGATTATAGGGGGGTTGAACGCGAAAAAAAAATCTCACTTCGTTGCTTTAGGTATTGCTATTAACTTTATGACGGATTATCAAATCTAGCGATAAAACAAGCCCAGAAAAAAATTAGGAACGAAATCGATTCCCCGGATCACCCCCGAATAGTCGATTATAGGAGGGTTCAACGCCAAAAAAAATCTCACTTCCTTGGTTTAGGCATTGCTATTAATTTTATTGCGGATTATCAAATCTAACGATAAAATAGACCTAGAAAAAAATTACGAACAAAATCGATTCCCCGCAACACCTCCAAGTGGACGATTATAGGGGGTTGAAGGCGAAAAAAAAATCTCAGTTCGTTGCTTTAGATATTGCTATTAATTTTATGACGGATTATTAAATCTAACGATAAAACAAGCCCAGAAAAAAATTACGAACAAAATCGATTCCCCCGATCACCCCCGAATAGTCGATTATAGGGGGATTGAACGCCAAAAAAAAATCTCATTTCGTTGGTTTAGGCATTGCTATTAATTTTATTGCGGATTATCAAATATAACGATAAAAGAGACCTAGAAAAAAATTACGAAGAAAATCGATTCCCCGGAACACCCCCAAATGGACGATTGTAGGGGGGTTGAAGAGGAAAAAAAAAATCTCACTTCGTTGCTTTAAGTATTGCTATTAATTTTATGACGGATTATCAAATCTAACGAGAAAACAAGCCCAGAAAAATATTACGAACAAAATCGATTTCCCGGAACACCCCCAAATGGACGATTATAGGGGGGCTGAAGGCAAAAAAAATCTCACTAAGCTACTTTAGATATTGCCATTAATTTTATGGCGGATTGTCAAATCTAACGAAAAACAAGCCCAGAAAAAAATTGCGATCAAAATCGATTCCCCGCAACACCTACAAATGGACGATTATAGGGGGGTTGAAGGCGAAAAAAAAATCTCACTTCATTGCTTTAGGTATTGCTATTAATTTTATGACGGATTATCAAATGTAACGATAAAATAAGCCCACAAATAATTAGGAACAAAATCGATTTCCCGGAACACCTCCAAATGGACGATTATAGGGGGGTTGAAGGCGAAAAAAAAATGTCACTTCGTTGCTTTAGGTATTGCTATTAACTTTATGACGGATTATCAAATCTAGCGATAAAACAAGCCCAGAAAAAAATTAGGAACCAAATCGATTCCCCGGATCACCCCCGAATAGTCGATTATAGGAGGGTTGAACGCCAAAAAAAATCTCACTTCGTTGGTTTAGGCATTGCTGTTAATTTTATTGCGTATTATCAAATCTAGCGATAAAATAGACCTAGAAAAAAATTACGAACAAAATTGATTCCCCGCAACACCTCCAAATGGACGATTATAGGGGGGTTGAAGGCGAAAAAAAATCTCACTTCGTTGCTTTAGGTAATGCTATTAATTTTATGGCGGATTATCAAATCTAACGATAAAACAAGCCCAATGAAAAATTATGAACAAAATCGATTCCCCCGAACACCCCCAAAGGGACGATTATAGGGGGGTTGAAGGCGAGAAAAAAATCTCACTTCGTTGCTTCAGGTATTGCTATTAATTTTATGACGGATTATCTAATGTAACGATAAAACAAGCCCACAAAGAAATTACGAACAAAATCGAATCCCCGGAACACCCCCTAATGGACGATTATAGGGGGGTTGAAGGCAAAAAAATAATCTTACTTCGTTACTTTAGGTATTGCTATTAATTTTATGGCGGATTATCCAATCTAACGATAAAACAAGCCTAGAAAAAAATGTCGAACAAAATCAATTCTCCGGAACACCCCCAAACGGGCGATTATAGGGGGGTTGAAGGCGAAAAAGAAATCTCACTTCGTTGCTTTAGGTATTGCTATTAATTTTATGACGGATTATGAAATCTAGCGATAAAAGAAGCCCAGAAAAAAATTACGAATAAAATCGATTCCCCGGAACACCCCAAATGGACGATTATAGGGGGGTTGAAGGCGAAAAGAAAATCTCACTTCGTTGCTTTTGGTATTGCTATTAATTTTATGACGGATTATCAAATCTAGCGATAAAACAAGCCCAGAAAAAAATTACGAATAAAATCGATTCCCCGGAACACCCCCAATTGGACGATTATAGGGGGGTTGAAGGCGAAAAAAATCTCACTTCGTTGCTTCAGGTATTGCTATTAACTTTATGACGGATTATCAAATGAAACGATAAAACAAGCCCAGAAAAAAATTACGAACAAAATGGTATCCCGGAACAAACCCAAATGGACAATTATAGGTGGGTTGAAGGCAAAAAAAAATCTTACTTCGTTACTTTAGGTATTGCTATTAATTTTATGGCGGATTATCCAATCTAACGATAAAACAACCCTAGAAAAAAATGACGAACAAAATCAATTCCCCGGATCACCCCCGAAGAGTCGATTATAGGGGGGTTGAACGCCAAAAAAAATCTCACTTCGTTGGTTTAGGCATTGCTATTAATTTTATTGCGGATTATCAAATCTAACGATAAAATAGACCTAGAAAAAAATTACGAACAATATCGATTCCCCGCAACACCTACAAATGGACGATTATAGGGGGGTTGAAGTCGAAAAGAAAATCTCACTTCGTTGCTTTAGGTATTGCTATTAATTTTATGACGGATTATCAAATCTAGCGATAAAAGAAGCCCAGAAAAAAATTACGAATAAAATCGATTCCCCGGAACACCCCCAATTGGACGATTATACGGGGGTTGAAGGCGAAAAAAATCTCACTTCGTTGCTTCAGGTATTGCTATTAATTTTATGACGGATTATCAAATCTAGCGATAAAACAAGCCCAGAAAAAAATTACGAATAAAATCGATTCCTCGGAACACCCCCAATTGGACGATTATAGGGGGGTTGAAGGCGAAAAAAATCTCACTTCGTTGCTTCAGGTATTGCTATTAACTTTATGACGGATTATCAAATGAAACGATAAAACAAGCCCAGAAAAAAATTACGAACAAAATGGTATCCCGGAACAAACCCAAATGGACAATTATAGGTGGGTTGAAGGCAAAAAAAAATCTTACTTCGTTACTTTAGGTATTGCTATTAATTTTATGGCGGATTATCCAATCTAACGATAAAACAACCCTAGAAAAAAATGACGAACAAAATCAATTCCCCGGATCACCCCCGAAGAGTCGATTATAGGGGGGTTGAACGCCAAAAAAAATCTCACTTCGTTGGTTTAGGCATTGCTATTAATTTTATTGCGGATTATCAAATCTAACGATAAAATAGACCTAGAAAAAAATTACGAACAATATCGATTCCCCGCAACACCTACAAATGGACGATTATAGGGGGGTTGAAGTCGAAAAGAAAATCTCACTTCGTTGCTTTAGGTATTGCTATTAATTTTATGACGGATTATCAAATCTAGCGATAAAAGAAGCCCAGAAAAAAATTACGAATAAAATCGATTCCCCGGAACACCCCCAATTGGACGATTATACGGGGGTTGAAGGCGAAAAAAATCTCACTTCGTTGCTTCAGGTATTGCTATTAATTTTATGACGGATTATCAGATGAAACGATAAAACAAGCCCAGAAAAAAATTACGAACAAAATGGTATCCCGGAACAAACCCAAATGGACAATTATAGGTGGGTTGAAGGCAAAAAAAAATCTTACTTCGTTACTTTAGGTATTGCTATTAATTTTATGGCGGATTATCCAATCTAACGATAAAACAAGCCCAGACAAAAATTGCGAACAAAATCGATTCCCCGGAACACCCCCAAATGCACGATTATAGGGGGGTTGAAGGCGAAAAAAAAATCTCACTTCGTTGCTTCAGGTAGTGCTATTAATTTTATGACGGATTATCAAATGTAACGATAAAACAAGCCCACAAATAATTAGGAACGAAATCGATTCCCCGGAACACCTCCAAATGGACGATTATAGGGGGGTTGAAGGCGAAAAAAAAATCTCACTTCGTTGCTTTAGATATTGCTATTAATTTTATGACGGATTATCAAATCTAGCGATAAAACAAGCCCAGAAAAAAATTAGGAACGAAATCGATTCCCCGGATCACCCCCGAATAGTCGATTATAGGAAGGTTGAACGCCAAAAAAAATCTCACTTCGTTGGTTTAGGCATTGCTATTAATTTTATAGCGGATTTTCAAATCTATCGATAAAATAGATCTAGAAAAAAATTACGAACAAAATCGATTCCCGCAACACCTCCAAGTGGACGATTATAGGGGGGTTGAAGGCGAAAAAAAAATCTCACTTCGTTGCTTTAGATATTGCTATTAATTTTATGACGGATTATTAAATCTAACGGTAAAACAAGCCCATAAAAAAATTACGAACAAAATCGATTCTCCGGAACACCCCCAAATGGACGATTATAGGGGGGCTGAAGGCAAAAAAAAAATCTCACTTCGTTGCTTCAGGTATTGCTATTAATTTTATGACGGATTATCAAAAAAATTATGAACGAAATCGATTCCTCGCATTACGGCCGTATAGTCGATTATAGGGGGGTTGAAGGCGAGAAGAAAATCTCACTTCGTTGCTTCAGGTATTGCTATTAATTTTATGACGGATTATCTAATGTAACGATAAAACAAGCCCACAAAAAAATTACGGACAAAATTGATTCCCCGGAACACCCCCTAATAGACGATTATAGGGGGGTTGAAGGCAAAAAAATAATCTAACTTCGTTACTTTAGGTATTGCTATTAATTTTATGGCGGATTATCCAATCTAACGATAAAACAAGCCTAGAAAAAAATTTCGAACAAACCAATTCTCCGGCACATCCCCAATTGGGCGATTATAGGGGGTTGAAGGCAAAAAAAAATCTCCCTTCGTTACTTTAGGTATTGCTATTAATTTTACGGCGGATTATTAAATGTAAAATAGACCTAGAGAAAAATTACGAACAAAATCGATTCCCCGGAACACCCCCAAATGGACGATTATAGGGGGATTGAAGACGAAAAAAAATCTCAGTTCGTTGCTTCAGTTATTGCTATTAATTTTATGATGAATTATCAAATCTAACGATAAAACAACCCCGGAAAAAAATTAGGAACGAAATCGATTCCCCGGATCACTGCCGAATAGTCGATTATTGGGGGGTTGAAGGCGAAAAAAAAATCTCACTAAGTTACTTGAGGTATTGCCATTAATTTTATGGCGGATTATCAAATCTAACGAAAAACGAGCCCAGAAAGAAAATTACGAATAAAATCGATTCCCCGAAACACCCCCAAATGGACGATTATAGGGGAGTTGAAGGCGAAAAAAAATCTCACTTCGTTGCTTTAGGTATTGCTATTAATTTTATGACGGATTATCAAATGAAACGATAAAACAAGCCCAGAAAAAAATTACGAACAAAATGGTATCCCGGAACAAACCCAAATGGACGATTATAGGTGGGTTGAAGACGAAAAAAAAATCTCATTTCGTTGCTTCAGTTATTGCTATTAATTTTATGGCGGATTATCCAATCTAACGATAAAACAAGCGTAGAAAAAAATGACGAACAAAATCAATTCCCCGGATCACCCCCGAATAGTCGATTATAGGGGGGTTGAACGCCAAAAAAAATCTCACTTCGTTGGTTTAGGCATTGCTATTAATTTTATGGCGGATTATCCAATCTAACGATAAAACAAGCCCAGACAAAAATTGCGAACAAAATCGATTCCCCGGAACACCCCCAAATGCACGATTATAGGGGGGTTGAAGGCGAAAAAAAAATCTCACTTCGTTGCTTCAGGTAGTGCTATTAATTTTATGACGGATTATCAAATGTAACGATAAAACAAGCCCACAAATAATTAGGAACGAAATCGATTCCCCGGAACACCTCCAAATGGACGATTATAGGGGGGTTGAAGGCGAAAAAAAAATCTCACTTCGTTGCTTTAGATATTGCTATTAATTTTATGACGGATTATCAAATCTAGCGATAAAACAAGCCCAGAAAAAAATTAGGAACGAAATCGATTCCCCGGATCACCCCCGAATAGTCGATTATAGGAAGGTTGAACGCCAAAAAAAATCTCACTTCGTTGGTTTAGGCATTGCTATTAATTTTATAGCGGATTTTCAAATCTATCGATAAAATAGATCTAGAAAAAAATTACGAACAAAATCGATTCCCCGCAACACCTCCAAGTGGACGATTATAGGGGGGTTGAAGGCGAAAAAAAAATCTCACTTCGTTGCTTTAGATATTGCTATTAATTTTATGACGGATTATTAAATCTAACGGTAAAACAAGCCCATAAAAAAATTACGAACAAAATCGATTCCCCGGAACACCCCCAAATGCACGATTATAGGGGGGTTGAAGGCGAAAAAAAAATCTCACTTCGTTGCTTCAGGTAGTGCTATTAATTTTATGACGGATTATCAAATGTAACGATAAAACAAGCCCACAAATAATTAGGAACGAAATCGATTCCCCGGAACACCTCCAAATGGACGATTATAGGGGGGTTGAAGGCGAAAAAAAAATCTCACTTCGTTGCTTTAGATATTGCTATTAATTTTATGACGGATTATCAAATCTAGCGATAAAACAAGCCCAGAAAAAAATTAGGAACGAAATCGATTCCCCGGATCACCCCCGAATAGTCGATTATAGGAAGGTTGAACGCCAAAAAAAATCTCACTTCGTTGGTTTAGGCATTGCTATTAATTTTATAGCGGATTTTCAAATCTATCGATAAAATAGATCTAGAAAAAAATTACGAACAAAATCGATTCCCCGCAACACCTCCAAGTGGACGATTATAGGGGGGTTGAAGGCGAAAAAAAAATCTCACTTCGTTGCTTTAGATATTGCTATTAATTTTATGACGGATTATTAAATCTAACGGTAAAACAAGCCCATAAAAAAATTACGAACAAAATCGATTCTCCGGAACACCCCCAAATGGACGATTATAGGGGGGCTGAAGGCAAAAAAAAAATCTCACTTCGTTGCTTCAGGTATTGCTATTAATTTTATGACGGATTATCAAAAAAATTATGAACGAAATCGATTCCTCGCATTACCCCCGTATAGTCGATTATAGGGGGGTTGAAGGCGAGAAGAAAATCTCACTTCGTTGCTTCAGGTATTGCTATTAATTTTATGACGGATTATCTAATGTAACGATAAAACAAGCCCACAAAAAAATTACGGACAAAATTGATTCCCCGGAACACCCCCTAATAGACGATTATAGGGGGGTTGAAGGCAAAAAAATAATCTAACTTCGTTACTTTAGGTATTGCTATTAATTTTATGGCGGATTATCCAATCTAACGATAAAACAAGCCTAGAAAAAAATTTCGAACAAACCAATTCTCCGGAACATCCCCAAATGGGCGATTATAGGGGGGTTGAAGGCAAAAAAAAATCTCCCTTCGTTACTTTAGGTATTGCTATTAATTTTACGGCGGATTATTAAATGTAAAATAGACCTAGAGAAAAATTACGAACAAAATCGATTCCCCGGAACACCCCCAAATGGACGATTATAGGGGGATTGAAGACGAAAAAAAATCTCAGTTCGTTGCTTCAGTTATTGCTATTAATTTTATGATGAATTATCAAATCTAACGATAAAACAACCCCGGAAAAAAATTAGGAACGAAATCGATTCCCCGGATCACTGCCGAATAGTCGATTATTGGGGGGTTGAAGGCGAAAAAAAAATCTCACTAAGTTACTTGAGGTATTGCCATTAATTTTATGGCGGATTATCAAATCTAACGAAAAACGAGCCCAGAAAGAAAATTACGAATAAAATCGATTCCCCGAAACACCCCCAAATGGACGATTATAGGGGAGTTGAAGGCGAAAAAAAATCTCACTTCGTTGCTTTAGGTATTGCTATTAATTTTATGACGGATTATCAAATGAAACGATAAAACAAGCCCAGAAAAAAATTACGAACAAAATGGTATCCCGGAACAAACCCAAATGGACGATTATAGGTGGGTTGAAGACGAAAAAAAAATCTCATTTCGTTGCTTCAGTTATTGCTATTAATTTTATGGCGGATTATCCAATCTAACGATAAAACAAGCGTAGAAAAAAATGACGAACAAAATCAATTCCCCGGATCACCCCCGAATAGTCGATTATAGGGGGGTTGAACGCCAAAAAAAATCTCACTTCGTTGGTTTAGGCATTGCTATTAATTTTATTGCGGATTATCAAATCTAACGATAAAATAGACCTAGAAAAAAATTACGAACAATATCGATTCCCCACAACACCTACAAATGGACGATTATAGGGGGGTTGAAGGCGAAAAAAAAATCTCACTTCATTGCTTTAGGTATTGCTATTAATTTTATGACGGATTATCAAATCTAATGATAAAACAAGCCCAGACAAAAATTAGGAACAAAATCGATTCCCCGGAACACCCCCAAATGCACGATTATAGGGGGGTTGAAGGCCAAAAAAAAATCTCACTTCGTTGCTTCAGGTAGTGCTATTAATTTTATGACGGATTGTCAAATGTAACGATAAAACAAGCCCACAAATAATTAGGAACAAAATCGATTCCCCGGAACACCTCCAAATGGACGATTATAGGGGGGTTGAAGGCGAAAAAAAAATCTCACTTCGTTGCTTTAGGTATTGCTATTAACTTTATGACGGATTATCAAATCTAACGATAAAATAGACCTAGAAAAAAATTACGAACAAAATCGTTTCCCCGCAACACCTCCAAGTGGACGATTATAGGGGGTTGAAGGCGAAAAAAAAATCTCAGTTCGTTGCTTTAGATATTGCTATTAATTTTATGACGGATTATTAAATCTAACGATAAAACAAGCCCAGAAAAAAATTACGAACAAAATCGATTCACCGGATCACCCCCGAATAGTCGATTATAGGAGGGTTGAACACCAAAAAAAATCTCATTTGGTTGGTTTAGGCATTGCTATTAATTTTATTGCGGATTATCAAATATAACGATAAAATAGACCTAGAAAAAAATTACGAACAAAATCGATTCCCCGGAACACCCCCAAATGGACGATTGTAGGGGGGTTGAAGAGGAAAAAAAAATCTCACTTCGTTGCTTTAAGTATTGCTATTAATTTTATGACGGATTATCAAATCTAACGAGAAAACAAGCCCAGAAAAAAATTACGAACAAAATCGATTCCCCGGAACACCCCCAAATGGACTATTATAGGGGGGCTGAAGGCAAAAAAAAAATCTCACTTCGTTGCTTTAGGTATTGCTTTTAATTTTTACACGGATTATCAAATTTAACGATAAACCAAGGCCAGAAAAAAATTACGAACTAAATCCATTGCCCGGAACACCTCCAAATGGATGATTTTAGGGGGTTGAAGGCGAAACAAAAATCTCACTTTGTTTCTTTAGGTATTGCTATTAATTTTATGACGGATTATCTAATCGGACGATAAAAGAAGCCCACAAAAAAATTTGGAACTAAATCGATTCGCCGGAACACCACCAAATGGACGATTTTAGGGTGGTTGAAGGCGAAACAAAAATCTCACTTCGTTGGTTTAGGTATAGCTATTAATTTTATGGCGGATTATCAAATCTAATGATAAAATAGACCTTGGAAAAAATTACCTACGAATTCGATTCCCTGTATCACCCCCGAACAGTCGATTATAGGGGGGTTGAAGGCGAACAAAATTTCTCACTTCTTTGTTCTATGTATTTCTATTAATTTTATGGGGGATTATCAAATTTAACGATAAAATGAACGTAGAAAAATATTACCAACAAAATCGATTCCCCGGATTTCCCGCGAATAGTCGATTATAGTGGTGTAAAAGGCGAAAA
This sequence comes from Torymus aiolomorphi, assembly GCA_036365515.1. NCBI lineage: Eukaryota > Metazoa > Arthropoda > Insecta > Hymenoptera > Torymidae > Torymus > Torymus aiolomorphi. The sequence continues at coordinate 181,229,509 of CM070874.1, forward strand.
AGAATTCTAACTTCTTTGCTTTGGGCATTCATATTAATTTAAATAATTTTATAGTGCATGAGCTCGAAGTTTGCAGCGCTCGACTCGAGCACTTTCATAATTTTTTTTTTTTTGGAATTCATTATGTTATTCGATAAAAAACCGCAAAATAATACGAGAAATGTCGAAAATAACAAGTCCCGAACATACCCATACACAAAACAACCCTTAAATAAGAGATTGAGGCGAAACGTGAGCATACAGCGTATGCGTGAACCTATAGGATGATCTATCGAGAACTCTATCTCCAAAAGGAAGTCGTATACCCCTCCAAATTTTTAATATGTTTTTTAGTATAACAATACAAGCTTAAAAAAAATTAACAAGAAAATCGTATGTCCGGAAAACCCTGCTCGAAAGGGGAGATTGGTGCGATACGAGCGCATAGCGAGTATACGTGAACACCTAAAGGATGATCTATCGAAAATTCTATCTTGAAAACGAGATCTTATACCCCGCCTAATTTTTAATATGTTTTTTAGTGTAATAATACAAGCTTAAAAAAAATTGGCAGCAAAATTGTATGTCCGGAAAACCCTGCTTGGAAGGGGAGATTGGGGCGATATGAGCGCATAGCGAGTATACGTGAACACCTAAATGATGATCTATCGAAAATTCTATCTCGAAAACGAGATCTTATACCCCGCCTAATTTTTAATATCTTTTTTAGTGTCATAATACAAGCTTAAAAAAAAATTGGCAGCAAAATTGTATGTCCGGAAAACCCTGCTTGGAAGGGGAGATTGGGGCGATACTAGCGCATAGCGAGTATACGTGAACACCTAAAGGATGATCTATCGAAAATTCTATCTCGAAAACGAGATCTTATACCCCGCCTAATTTTTAATATCTTTTTTAGTGTAATAATACAAGCTGAAAAAAAATTGAGTGTAAAATTGCATGTCCGGAAAACACTGTTGTGGAAGGAAGATTGAGGCGATATGAATGTGTTTGATGTTCTGAACGTTCATCGTGAACGAAATATCGAGAATTTCCCAATTCAGTTTTTTTTTATGTTATTTGTTAGAGATATGCATAAAAGATATGGATATAACAAACTGCAAAATAATTTATTTCCAAAGTGATTATCCCCCCATATCATCTCTAAAATCAACCTGACTAGACAATACATGATAAAAAAAATTTATACCAGCACTATTTCGCTGCGCGGTACGAAGAAACGCCAACTTGGAAGTTACAGGCGAAGAAAAGCCAAAAACAAGTCTAAGGCGAAAAAAAGTCAGTTTGGGTCCTTCCAGATGAAGAAAATCCAGTTTGACTTGTCTCAGACGGAAGAAAAAGCCAGTTTGGGCAAAAAATCCCAACTGCCAACATTTCGCGCGAGAAAAAAAGTTCAATTCTGTTACCGAAAATACTTTTACGTACGCGTATTGATAAATAATGTTGTATTATACTTGTACATTTTAATTGTCATAATAAAATTACTCTTAATACTATTAGTAAGTGGTATTAGGAATCTTGAATCAATGTACTGACAGTCAGTACATTGATTCAAGATTCAGTCTGTTCCGGGTTTGCCATTGGCTTTGATCATATGTTAAAAGCACTGCAACGCCGTCCATGAATTATAGTGTACTCGCAATCGCAGGTTTACTGTGCTGTCAGATATATCCAAAAAAAGAGCAACGGCTCCGAGCTGCAGACGCGCATGAGCGCAGCCTTCCAAGCGTTTTACGCAGTAGTGCCGCCGGATAGGGCTATTGCCTTCGGCGTTCCTAAGAGTTTTTCTGTGTAAGTATAGTATAATAAATGTACAATTACGCGTACACAATCATTTTTTAACGACTTATTTCAGTGCTTTTGACAAATGTTCAGAGACAATGATAACAAAAAGTGGAATTATCAGTACACTGATTCGGGATTCCTAGAACGCTTATTAATAGTATTAATAGTAATTGTATTGTAATAATTAAGATTTACAAGCCAAATATACGGGGTGGGGGGGTCCAAAGTTTAGACGACTCACTTGAAAATTGAAGTCAATTATAGTCGTGCTTGGTTTCGATATAAGCTACTGCAGATTGTGCAAAATTTCGAAATTCTAAATTACGAAAATCATATTTTCGAATGTAACAATTCACCTACTGTCCAAAACATCGAATCTAGGTACCTTTCTTTTCCCGCCAGACGAAGAGAATGAGCTTTACCCGACGAAAATCGGTCGATTCATTTCGGAGATATGAAGAGTTCACACACGCACACACACACACACACACACACACACACACGCACGCACGCACGCACGCACGCACGCACGCACGCACACACACACACACGCGAAAACAAAAATGATCAAAATCAACTAATATACACATATATCGCCTTAAAAAATCTTTTTGAACATTTTTTTTCGAAAAATTTTTTCACCGTTACCGTCCTCTATGAAGAAGCAAAAAATTATGAAAGTGCTCGAGTCGAGCTCTGCAAACTTCAAGCTCATGTACTATAAAATTATTTAAATTAATATGAATACGCAAAGCAACGAAGTGAGAATTCTTTTTCGCCTTTTACCCCCCTATAATCGACTATTCGGGGGAGATCCGGGGAATCGACTTCGTTCATAATCTTTTTCTAGGACCATTTTATCATTAAATTTGATAATCCGCCATAAAATTAATAGAAATACATAGAACAACGAAGTGAGAAAATTTGTTTAGCCTTCAATCCCCCTATAATTGACTTGTCAGGGGAAATCCGGAGAATCGAATTCGTAGATAATTTTTCCCTAGGTCTATTTTATCGTTAGATTTGATAATCCGTCATAAAATGAATAGCAATACCTAAAGTAACGAAGTGAGATTTTTTTTTCGCCTTCAACCCCCCTATAATCGTCCATTTGGGGGTGTACGGGGAATCGATTTTGTTCGTAATTTTTTTCTAGGTCTATTTTATCGTTAGATTTGAGAATCCGCAATAAAATTAATAGCAATGCCTGAACCAACGAAGTGAGATTTTTTTTTCGCCTTCAACCCCCATATAATCGACTATTCGGGGATGATCCGGGGAATCGATTTCATTCCTAATTTTTTTCTGGGCTTGTTTTATCGTTAGATTTGACAATCCGTCATAAAATGAATAGCAATACCTAAAGCAACGAAGTGAGATTTCTTTTTCGCCTTCAACCCCCCTATAATCGACTATTCGGGGATGATCCGGGGGATCGATTTCGTTCCTAATTTTTTTCTGGGCTTGTTTTATCGTTAGATTCGATAATCCGTCATAAAATGAATAGCAATACCTAAAGCAACGAAGTGAGATTTTTTTCGCCTTCAACCCCCCTATAATCGTCCATTTGGGGGTGTTCCGGGGAATCGATTTTGTTCTAAATTTTTTCTGGGCTTGTTTTATCGTTAAATTTGATAATACGTCATAAAATTAATAGCAATACCTAAAGCAACGAAGTGAGATTTTTTTTCGCCTTCAACCCCCTATAATCGTCCATTTGGGGGTGTTCCGGGCAATCGATTTTATTCGTAATTTTTTTCTGGGCTTGTTTTATCGTTAGATTTGATAATCCGTCATAAAATGAATAGCAATACCTAAAGCAACGAAGTGAGATTTTTTTTTTCGCCTTCAACCCCCTATAATCGTCTATTTGGGGGTGTTCCGGGGAATCGATTTTGTTCGTAATTTTTTTCTGGGCTTGTTTTATCGTTAGATTTTATAATCCTTCATAAAATGGATAGCAATACTTAAAGCAACGAAGTGAGATTTTTTTTCGCCTTCCTCCCCTATATAATTTTTGTTTGGGGGATGAGAGTAGTTTGGTATTTGATGTTTTTGGTTTTTTATATGTATTTAATCATGTTTTGTTGTAAAATCGAGTCCAAGTGAAAAAAACCGTTTTTACAAAAATCGATTTTTCGTTGGATCCCAACGTTGCAAACTTCGAACACATTACACTGTGTTTGCATTTTTTGCTTAACTCTGCTTTGCAAAAGCATTTTATATCTATGTTTTTTCCTGTATAGGAAATTGCGCCAGCAGTTTCGTGAGGAGTACTTCGCATATTCGATGTTTGTAAGCAAAAGGCTAGGAAGTTCACACAATCTTCATCTGCACTCCGTTTACCACAAAATATGACATGATCAGCGTTTAAAACAGGTTCACCTTCAACGAAATTGCGGCAAGAAGGTGACGAATGAGTAAATAAACAAATTTCATTAATTGAAATCCTCATTTTCACGCAAAATTTTCAAGTTAAAGTCAAGTTAAATGAAGAAACACGTAGGAACGCTATGCTGCTCGTTGTTCTTTCCCTACTCCTTGAGGTTATGTTGCCTGTGTGACGTCACGACCACCAATCCCAATATATAATACAGCAATGTATTTATTTTTGGCCGCTGATAAAACTTTTTATAGTAAAGTAAACATCCATATTGTAGGCAAAAAGGTGAAATACTTTTTTTAAAAGTTTTCTTTAAAGAACGGATAAGCTCCAAATTTTCATGTTAGTGTGTAATTCAGCTTCTAAATAAGTAAAAGTAGAGAATAACGTACTCAAAATATTCAAAACAATATAACTATAATCTTATAAACATATGAGTTAAATAGAAATTTATTTTAATTAATAATATTACAAACATACACAATATGCTAAATTGTTGACAAAAGGTTTTAGGTATTGTTGAAATTTTATTTAGACGTAGAACATATAGCTATTCACAAGATAATAAGAAGTTTACAAATTATATTTGCAGTATTATAAACATGATTTTATTTTTGAATAAAAAAAATTTCTTATTACATATAGTAACAATAGTACTCAACATACAATGTCTTTAATAACTTCCCTCGTGAAAATATTATATGAGATCTCGTATGAGATCGTAATTGAAACTAACAACGATATCATATGAGTTCTCATATAGTTCTCATATGAGATCGTTATACGAATTTCAGACATATGAGATCTATATGAGATCTCATATGAGATCTCATCTGCAATTTTAATTAATTAATAAATAATTTATTGTTAATGTAAAATTATGAATAAATAGTATGTTTTAATGAATCTGAAATGAGCTATAAAGTGTGATCAATATATTTTACTTATGTTAATATTTAATTTCATTCTATTTCTAAATATTCAATAAAATGTAATGTTTGTTAATACCTTTACAGTAAAGATATATTATTTATTAGCTAATGAAAGTTGTAGATGAGATCTCATATGAGTTCGCATATATATCATATGTCTGAAATTCGAATAACGATCTCATATGAGAACTATATGAGATCTCATGTGAGATCATTGTCAGTTTCAATTACGATCTCATATGAGATCTCATATAATATTTTCACGCGGGTTATTTATTAAGTTGACTTTGCACGAACAACTTTAATAACAAAAATAAAATAGTAATATACTGAACATCTATAAATTAAATATATATTTTAAGTGCATTTCGCACAATATTTTTTAAATAAATAAATAATAAATTAATTATTAATTCGATGAAGGAACATTATTTTCTTTTTGGCTGTCAAAGTGTAAGAATATTGCATTAATAATTTTTTTATTACATGTTACACGTGGTTTGCCATCAACGTGTTCGCCTAGTAAAATTGATAAGCCATCATAGCCTCCGGTTTGATATGCTTCAGAAAGGATTTTTCTACTTATCCCAATTTTGGTTAGTCTTGTTTTCATACTCTTGGATATATTAAAATCTTCTAAAGATGCTTTTATTTCCACAATTTTCTTCTCCCTTTCCTTAGAGTTTATTATGAAGTCCAGACTTTGAGTATGCTTGAAAATCAGAGTTTTTTCTATGCTTGTTTTTGTTAACAATGTTTGTAACATTTTGATGTCGCCGATAGCGCTATGCGCAGTTTCAATTTCTGAATTATCTAAGAAATCGACAACCAGTTGTGGTTGACTATAAGATTTGGTTCTTTTCTTCAGTAGCTTCTCTCTAAAAACAGGAAGACTGTCACAAAAACCTTTCACGAATACGAACATTTCGTTCAAAAGACCTACTTCCTTTGCTAATTTGATTAAGCGTTTTGCATCAAATCTAAAATTACAAATATAGTTATGAAACATTTTCAAAAAGTAGTTATGTATACAATATTTACCTAAAACAGTTATGAGCTATAAGAATGCACGGTTTTTCTTGTAGTTTTAAAAAATAAAGAAAAGTTAGAAATCCATCTCGAGCTGGCAATGTCATCATTTTCTCCTCATGCAAATACATTTCTCCCGCTACAATTGTGATACCAGTTACCCCGGATGCCTGAGGTGACATAGTTTTCCTTGGCATGATGTAAGTGTTAAATTTCTGTTCCTCGCAGACACACGCAATCTACGTTGAATTAATGTAATAATATATCATATATTAGATGTATAAAATTAAAATATATAAATATTCTGACAAAAAAGTTCACACCTGAACAATTTCATCTGTATTATGCAAACCTGTTGTTTCAAAATAGTTTGTATCAAAAATAATTAAAGCGCAGTCTTTATAATCAGTATTAGCTGAAACAAAATATATTTATCAAAATAATTTTTTACCAGGGGGTACGTATATTTAATAATAAAATATCAAATTACCTGCTGTAAGTGTTTTGTTTATGAGATCTGATGTATTCAAATATCCACACCCTGATCTATATGATATACCTTCTTTATTAGTATCTGTGACATTTTTGGACGATCTTTCTTTTTTTAAAAATAATCTTCGCTTTTTGATTGGAGTTGTTTGTTTCTTTTCAATCTCAGCTTTTCTTTTTTCTTATTTCTTTCTTCTAAATTGTGCTGTGAACTTTCCCGGTGATAACTGGAGTGTTTTATTCAGTTTAACAATGAACTCAGAGCCTATGTTTTTCTGACAAACTGCTAAGGCTACTCGAACGTTGTGCGATTCCGAACCTCCGTAATATGCGGATTTCGGATGTTTAGTACATACAATATTGTTAAATGACTCGTTTGACTGGCTGGATGCACATTGAGCTATTTGCGCTGCATTGTTTGCAAATGGCTGTATCACACGAATCAGCTTTTCTTTTAGAGTATTATCTGACAGAGGTTTTCCATTTTTAAAATACTTATATTGGTGATTTTTCGACTTGTCCTTGCACCATGAGCTATATTTATCGTGGTCCCCAAAAACATGTAGAACGATATTTTCCAGCGCAGCTTTCACACCTTCAACGTTTCCTTTATTTCTCTTAACTTCTAAACTAAAGATTTTTGAAAAGTAATCTCTCAAATTTGCAGTTATTTTCATATCATACAACTTAGTATTAAAAGTCTTCCGTACATGATTAAAATCGGACCATTTTATTATTTTGTATGGCGAAAGTTTTCTGAGCGAAGCGATTGCAGATGAATCGTCATCTCTGATGAGGACACGTATTCTACAATTGGCAGCAATCAATAAATTTTTAAACTAACTGGACGGCCATCTCAGCCTCCATTGATTTGGATGAATCAGTGTGGTTTTTTTTACAGTCATGGTTTTTGTTTCGTCTTTTTTTTCCTTGCATTTTCTACACTGTTTATCTCTGCAAGCATAAGACAAAACTTTATTGGAAAAATGACCAATAAGTGTACCGTGACCTAAAAATAAAATATATTAATGAATATCGATTTGAATTTATTCTATTACAAAAGTAAAATAAATATAAAAACATTACCACTAAGGCTATTATATTGTCGACCTCTCTTTGTCCACGCAGCATCGTAGGAGGCAGTCAAATTCACAATATTATTCTCTTCCATTTGTTCAGAAGAACCCTTAAGGAGAAAATAATGTTTCCATATAATCAATTGATAATAAAGAAATCCTGGTATGTTATAAATGAAAACCATAAAAGTATTTTCATACTGTAATTTACATGTAAAACACATTAAAAATTTGATTTTTATGTAAAATGTCAGTTAAAAATACAATTGCTTTAAAATAATACAAAATAAAACTTTATACACATATTTTTATGTATAAATAAGTTTTAAATCACTATTCTGGTTAGCCCTGCACCGATAGATTGAAAAAGGTTTGTAAACAAGAAATATTTACATTTACTTTATCATAATGTTGTTTATGACATTTTTAATGAATATCATATTTTTTATTATTTGATCCATTTGTTAAACACAGCTTCTTTATATTATTCAAAATTAAATAACAGAAAAGTAACAGCAGTTTTATTATAACATTTTATTACTCGTTGACTGATTTGTAGGCTAGGTGACTTTATCGAAGGAAATTTTTGGACCCAATTGACCAAATCAGTCATCGAGCTGGATTGTGGATCTCTAATACTGAGATATCAAAATTAACTTTCAGTATCAAGCTATAACTATACGAAATTTAAAATATCATAATATTCAACAATATATAATTTTTAAGAAAAAAAAAGATATATATATGTGTGTGTGTGTGTGTGTGTGTGTGTGTGTGTGTGTGTGTGTGTGTGTGTGTGTGTGTGTGTGTGTATGTGTATATATATATATATATATATATATATATATATATATATATATATATATATATATATATATATATATATATATATATATAATGTGTATCTTATAAATTTCATTATAAAAATGTATATAATGTGTACATGCAACCAGTTTCCGTAACAAGTATTTTCAAAAATCTTACAAATTTATACCTTGATAAATAATTTTAAAATTATGGCTCAGATTAGCTTTTCAATAATAGATTTGAAAAGGTAGATAGACACTAAAGTTGCATATAAAGGATCTTTTATTGGAAAATATTTGTTATACTGTTCTTTATTACATATTTAATCAATATTTATTCTATTATTTAATTTACTCGTTAAATACTTATTATTTATATACGACACAATGATTCTTATATAAAATTATCTAATATCATACAGATAAATTGTACATGATAAATTGTACTATTTATAGAAAAGAGTAATAGATCAACGTCTATGAATAAACACAGTACAGAAACTTGGTTCTATTATTACAAAATTATAATATTTATAAAAATAATAACAGTTGGCCAATAAACAAAAAAAATTAAATTGGCAAGTAAAAATTGATTGCATGAGTGTTTATTATGTACAATTTATCAATCTGTAAAATAGTAAAAAAAAACATTGCGACTTTTAAGACCTACTTTCCTTGATGAACGTTCGCTACAGTTAATGACTTTTCTAATTTCGAAGCATCCCTGCAAGTCTCCTCAGCTAGCTTTTCGATTGATGGCCCTACTGCTCTTTCATAGCGTTTCAAACTTTTATCATCTACAACTGGAACATTCAGAGCTGACAGAAACGTATTTACATCTGTTTCTCCCATTCCAGAATCATACATGCCTAAAAAAGGTAATTTATACAGACATATAAATAATATTAAAAGAATAACTCTTTCTTCACAAGACCTATAATTATTGTACATACCAATAGCCAACTTTTTATTGACATCATAGTGTGATCTACTAGATTTGGAGCTAGTACACACAACAACAATATTACAACATCTATGACATTTGACTTTTATGTAACACGCCAAACCTATTAGCTGCTCACTAATCTTATATCGCAAATAAACAGAATTATTGCATTTCCAGCACCATAAATCTTTGGCAAGTATATCAGGTTCAACTATAAGACGTCCTGCAAACTTCTTAAATTCTGGTATTACTATTTTGCAGTCTTGGTTATTTGCTATAAATATCTGCAAGTTTTGCAAAATTAAAAATGTATGCTTAATTAATTTTTACTTTTTAGTAAAGACTTCATTTTTATATTATTTCTTATTTATATTTGTATATTGTAATAACGTACTAACAACAAAGTGTAAAAATATTTTTCGAAATATTAACTTCACTTCGTTCTTTGTTTCTTTTCACTAATGCTTCAAAATTTTTTTATATATTCTTCTTTATGAATTGGCCTTTTCATCTTCCAATCGTTGCTCGCGTATTTAGCGACATTTTCATCATCGAAAATTACATTCAATCCAAGTAATATTGCATATCGCTGAGCTATAACAGTATTCAAGTAGTGAAACACAACCTAAGTATATACACACCCGCACATCGCTCGCTCTTGCGCTGACGGTGCATCGGTACTCATGGAATGGGTACGTGACAGCCAACTTTAGCAACGTCGCCAAATCTACGAACCCAGGGACGGCGTAATTGATAGATAGAGATGGAGAAAAATTTCAGTAAAAACATATGTTTCTATTTTTTAATGAAAAACCTTTTGTAACTTACCATGAACTTTTTTAGTACAATTTTGTTGATTATTAGAGTAAAAAATTTAATGCACCCTACAGGGCCCCCTCTAGGTACGGCCCAGCGCGCCGGAGCCACCTTAACACATTTTTTTTCTCTGTCTGATCTTCTGTTCTTTTATGTAATGCATTCTATTTTGCCCTTCCTATCTCTTTCCTCTTTCTCTTTCATCTGTCTTTTTCCTCGTTGACAGTCAACACTTTATTCTTTCCTTATTGATTTCATCCTTTCTTGACCAAACATAATTTCTGAAGAAGCTGTCTTCAAATATCACCCACAGTATCTTAATTTTGATAATTCAAAGTATTTCTTTTTATATAGCCTCAGGGCCAGATTTAGAATGGTAGGAGCTCATAGACCATTATGTGGTGGAGGCTTACTTAAGGAAATCAAAATGTATTGATTTATAAAAAATGTTAAAATGGTAGAAGTATAAAAATGATTGTTTTTTCAAGAATTTGTTATTTTTTTATAACGGTACTTTTCTCGCTATTTTACTTGCAAATTCATTAATAAGATCAGAAATATGTAGTTCTCGCTGTTTGAGAATGCCATAATTTTAAATGAATAACATGCTGTGGGTGATGAAATAAGTTTGAGTCGAACACAGGTTTTATATAAACTTCATATTATATTAAATAAATCACTTTCGCTTCTTAAATTACAGACTATTTACATTGTGGCATAATAACATTTAACAAATCAGTATTAAACAAAAATAAAGGTGAGTTTATCGAAGCACTATTGGTTAAAGTTCACATTAAATAACAGAGGCGAGTCTGGTCGAAGAACTATTGTTTGAGTTTAAATTATGTAATAATAAATTACTGCTGCTAATTATAATAAAAGTCACTGATTGAGTGTGCACGCAGGTGTGTTTAATCCTGGTTGAGTGATACAGTGTGTCAGAAATCCCTCAGTAGAGACTACCAATCTGTTGAGCTTTTCACTGTTGATATAAATTAGATGAGTGTGTCCGGTCTTTGTGTGAGTGTGTCCAATGAATTTATTCTCCTCGACTCAGCACTATGAACTGATGTAATAAAACAGCAACCAAATATAATTGATTTGTTGCCTTGAGTTTTCCATAAAAATGTAAATGAGTTCACCAGTGCCAACACGTGGTCGTTACCTAACCTCGTGTGGAGTGAGTGATGTTACCTGGCAGGAGCAGCGATTGTATTAATCGGAGATGCCTTTTGATGTGTGATGGTTGAGCGAGGATGAACAAAAGCGATGAGAATTCCGAAGTGAGTGATCCAGTGAATAGAGTTGAGAATTGCAGATAAAAGTAGCAGGTGCACAGCGGAGAGATGATCCTCGTGGCAAAGCTGATTTCAGAGAGAGCGAGACCTTGATCCACTTCCGTCTTCTTCATTCAATTTGTATCACATGAAAGATAGAAATATCGCGACTATACTGCATGAATCAGTATAGCGTCTCAGCTGTTCCGCCGAGATGCCGCGAGGTGCTGCCGCGCCGTGGCTGCGCCGTGAGTCGAGCTGAGCTGAGCGTAACCGTGGGAATTCAAATTGCTGAATTCCCAAACATTCCGCCTGCCATTAATCGCCAGGTTGATTTAATTTCTCTGAGTAGAACCTCTTCTCTGAGTAGTCTTTCTCTTCTTCTGAGTAGAACCATGGAACCCACTTTTATCTCATGAGAGGGATGATGCCATTTAGAAATAGATTGAAGCCGTTGAAGGTATTGAGTTGACCAATGCTTCCAAAATTGCTGAGTGATCCGTTGAACGAGTTGCCACTTGGAAAGCCTTGATTCGTTGAGGTTTAGTAAACTTGGTTCAGGCACCGAGTTCAATGCCTTGCCGATGAGAAAATGTCCGGGTGTGAGTGCGTTGATATCTTCTGGGTCTTCACTGAGTGGTTCTAGCGGCCTTGAGTTGAGTAATGCTTCTATTTGAGTGAGCAAGGTTGCTAAAGCTTCAAAGGTGAGTAGAGTGTCCCCAATGGCCCGTCGCAGGTGAAATTTAACTGATTTCACTACTGCTTCCCACTTGCCTCCCATGTGAGGTGCAGCAGGTTGGTTGAATATCCATTGGGTTCCCTCGTTGGTTAGTGAGTTGTAGAAAATTGAGTTTTCATGTTGATCTTGTGAGAAGAGAATCTTCAGTTCCCTTGCTGCTCCGATGAAGTTTGTTCCGCAGTCTGAGTATAGTTTAGAAGGTATTCCTCTCCTTGAGGTGAACCGTCTGTAAGCCGCTAAGAATCCGTCCGTTGAGTAATCACTGACCAGTTCTAGACGAACAGCTGAAGTTGAGAAGCACACAAAGATACAAATCCAGGATTTGTATGTTTTGGATCCACGACCTTTCCATGAGTTAATGGTGATTGGCCCGGCGTAATCGATCCCAGTGTGAGTGAAAGGGGGTGATGGGGTGACCCTGGCCATGGGTAATTGCCCCATGAGTTGTTGAGCCCGTTGAGCCCGATACTTTGTACAAGTCACACACTTTAAAATATGTGACTTGACCGGTGCTCTGCCTCCTATTATCCAAAATTCCTGCCGAGTGTGTGCCAGGGTGAGTTGAGCGCCACCGTACAGAGTTGAGAGATGAGCGTTCCGAATGATCAGTGAGGTGAGTTGACTGATCCGTGGGATAATTGCTGGGTGTTTTGAGTGATGATCGAGTTGAGTTTTTTGAAGCCGCCCTCCTACTCGAACAATTCCTGTTGAGTCTATGTAGGCAGTCAATCGGTTGAAGACATGGTTTCTTGGGACTTGAGAATTTTTCAGCATAATGAGTTCTGAGTGGAAATGAACTTGCTGAATTTTCTTGACCCAGAAGAGTTTTGCCTTGATGAGTAGATCAGTGGTGAGTTTCGATTCATGATGAGATTTTCCTTTAGCCTTGAATCGATAGCATGCGAGCATTACACATCCAGTTATTCTTATAAGTTGAGTGAATGATGAGTAATGATCGATGATGTCCCACAATTTGTTTGAGTTTGACTTGGCTGCGGTGGGTGTGACTTTAGCCCTCATTTCTGGAATGTTGGTTTCTTGAATAGAGGTTGCTTGAGAAGGCCAAGGTGATTCCTCCTGGCAGAGCCAACTTGGTCCATGCCACCATAATTGATGCTGTCTGAGTTGCGAAGTGAGTAATCCGCGCGAGGCACAATCCGCTGGATTGTCTGCTCCAGGCACATGTCTCCATTGTGCTGTTGGAATGAGTTCTTGTATGAGTGCAACTCTGTTTCCAACGAAATCCTTCCATCGTGAGGGGTATGAGCGTATCCATGTGAGTGCTACCTTAGCATCTGTCCACAGATAAATTTGTGAAATTGGCAATCGTGAGTTGTCCAAAACGTGTTTTGCCAGCTTCGTGAGTAACACTGCCGCTCCCAATTCCAATCTTGGGATTGACAGTCGTTTGAGTGGTGCCACCTTTGTTTTGGAGATGAGGAACAATGTTGTTGAGTAAGATTTGAGTGTTGTGGTTTTGACGTAAAGAACTGCGGCCATTGCCTGTTGTGAAGCATCCGAGAAGCCGTGAAGTTCCACAACTGAGTTATCCTGAAGGCCTAACCACCGAGGTGTGGCGATTGTCTTCAAGTGTGTGAGATCTTTTCGGATGTGCAGCCATTTCTTCACAATTGACTTTGGCAGTGATTCGTCCCAAGAAAGCTTGTGAAGCCACAGTTCTTGTAGGAGGATTTTTGGGGTGACTATGACCCGTGAGATTATTCCAATGGGATCGTAAAGTTGAGATACTTCAGACAGTATAATCCGTTTAGTGATCATCTCCTGGTGAGGTGGCAGAGTCATTCTGAAGGTGAGCTGGTCCGAGTGTGGGAGCCATTTCATCCCGAGTATATTTGTAGCGCAATCATCTAGAGGTAGAGCTTCTTCGGCTGCTGGCTCTTCGAGAAATTCTTTGAGGAAGCCAGGTGAGTTTGAATTCCATTTTGCTAATGGAAAACCGCCCGCCGTGCAGAAAGCGGTTAACTGCTTGGCCTTTTCGATGAGAATTTCCGTTGATGCAGCTCCACCGAAGATATCATCCACATACCTTCCAAAGAGTAGTGAGTCTACCGCAAGTGGATAATTGTCTCCTTCATCCTTGACCAGCTGAAGGAGTGTCCGAATTGCTAAATACGGAGCTGCTCGTGTTCCATAGGTGACTGTAGTCAACTGAAAGTGAGCGAGTTGACCCTTTGCATCTACCCACAAAATGCGTTGTAGATTCCAATTCTGAGGATGAACCTTAATCTGACGATACATTTTCGTAATGTCAGTTGAGAATACAAATGGCTGAGTTCATATCCATATGAGAACATCCACAATGTTAGGTGAGAGGTTGGGTCCAGTATGCAGGATATCGTTGAGTGAGTTTCCATTTGTGGTGAGTGCTGACCCGTTGAATACTGCTCTGAGTTTTGTTGTTAAACTATCTTCTCGTAATACTCCATGGTGAGGAAGATAGTAAGATGGTTTGGCAGATATTTCCTGTTGAGGGATCTGCACCATATGGTCCAATTTGCAGTATTCATCCATGAAAGCATAGTACCTTTCCTTGTAGATGCTTTCTTGATTGCATTTTGTGAGTATTCTCCTGAGGCACGCTTGAAGAGGTTCCAAGTACATCTGCAGAGTTTGTGAGAGGTAATCTGACTTGGTAACGTCCATCAGTATCTCTCGTGTAAGTTCCAATAAAATGTTGTTCACACAATGCTTCTTCCTTGTTGAGTTTGACTGCAGAAGTTGAGGGTGGCTCTTCTTGAACACAAAAGTGGGTGAGTAGCTCCTGCAAGTCTTCAGCGTTGAGTGAGGCCGTTGTATGGTGTACTACCCTGTGTTGCACAGCTGAGTTGGATGGACCTATTAGCAGCCAGCCGAAAATTGACAATTGTGCGACAGGTTCAGTCACACTCCCCCTTATAAGGTTAGGTTTGATGATGTGACCGTAATAGTCCGCTCCGATCAGTACATCTACTGGTTGAGGTCTCCAAAAGGTCGGATCAGCCAAGTTGAGTTTCTCTGTATGTTGCCACTGACGTTGCTCACATTCTTCTGATGGTAACAGTGTTGAGACTTGGCGTATAATGTGAGCTGTGATCCGAAACGTGAGAATTTTGTGGATGGTGCGTAAGGTGAGTTGGGCCTTTCCGAGAGTCTGAGTTGAGTGCGTGCCGCCAACTCCAAGGATTGGTATAGTTGAGTGTTGCCGCTGAATGTTGAGTAAATCCACAGTGTCCTTGGAGATGAGTGAGCTTTCCGAGCCTGAGTCAATGAGTACTCTTAGTTTATGAGATGTCACCGGTGAGTCATACCATGCCAATGCAGTTGTAAGTAAAGTGAGTTGAGAAGTTGAGTAATCATGTTGAGTTTGACCGTGATATAAGATGATTGCGCCGTTGTTCTAATTTTGAGTTGATCCGGATGCTGAGTTTTGAGTCTTGCTTTCAGGGTCTCGTGGCACATGAATCATGATGTGGTGATTCCCATTGCACTCCTGCACTTGTATTGCGATTTGCAATTCTTCGCTGAGTGAAGGCCAAGACAGTTGTAGCACAACAGCTTTTCCATTACAAATTTTTTCCTCTGATGTTCATTTAGAAGTCTGAATTTTTGACAAGCCACAATAAAATGCGAGTCCCCACAATACGTGCATGGATGTTGTGAAATCCTCGTTGAGTGTGTCACTTTCTGTGATTTTTGCCGTGGTTGAGTTGGACTGGTGACGTGAAGAGACCTTGCTGTTTTTGAGGTTTGAATGATCGCTGGCTTTTGAGTGGATGGTGGTGAGTCAGCCGCAATTTCCAACGCACGCACCCGTGCGATGAGGAATGACTCAAACTCATCAAAAGTCGGGAGCTCCGTGATGGTAACGCGAGAAGTCTCCCATGCTTCTCGAGTTGGTCTGTCAAGCAGCTTTGACAGACGATGAGCCAAGATGAAATCTCCAAGCTGCTCCTGCGGTACCAACATGTGTAGCGATTTCCGAATTCTTGATATCTCCGATATCAAGGTGTTGAGTGCTGCCGGATTTTTGGATGGAACTGCAGTTAAGTCAGCTAAATGATCAAGCTGATCATTGAGTAATACCCTTTTATTCTCAAACCTCGTTACCAGCGTCGTCCAAGCAGGTGTCAGAGACTCATCATTGAGTGCAAACCCTTCTATCAATGTGAGTAGAGTTCCGCTGAGAGAGCTACGCAGGTAGTGCAGCTTCTCATAATTCTTGAGTCCAGGCCGTTTGGGAATCAATCCGGAGAACATTTCCTTGTATGAAGGCCACTCCGTGTATGTTCCGTTGAAGGTGGGCAGTTTGATTTCTGGCAGCTTGCTGAGATGACAGTTTTGAGTTTCTCCAGTGAGTGGTTGAGTAACTTGATGCTTGGACCTCCAGTTTTCCTCCAAACTGCTAACATCGAACACAATAGTATGGTACAATTCATGGATTGACTTGTGAAATTCTGACTTGAAGTAATCGTTGTCTGCGAAGGCTGCTGGATAACTTGCTTCGATGACTGCATGATCCTTTTTGTATAGTGAGTAGAGCTCCTCAGCATCCTGCTTCCAAGCCAGTATCACCGTAAGAGTGGCAGTTTCCTTCCTGACTCTGATGTAAGATGTGATGCGTTCCAAAACATCAAGCCGCAGGTATTGAGAGTTAACCTTGCACAAAAAGGAAGCCGGAATGGACCCTGGAGACGTTGATCGAGTCCTGACTTGGTAGTCTGCCACAGTAAGTCCAGGCACAGTGAGTTGTCGGCTGCCAGTCCGCTTAGCTGTACTCTTCTTTCCAGATGATGTGTTTGGAGTCGCATTATCCTCCTTCTCCTGCTGGATGTCATCCCCCTTTTCAGAAGAGGAAGCGTCTGCTTGCTTCTCCAAGTCCTTGAGGTCATCCTTGGGTGTGGTTGACATGATGAGAATCTGTTGAGTTTTTACCGAATGAGTTTCTATTCACTAGATTTATTCACAGCATGTATATCCGGCTCGAAGGACCAAAATGTTTGAGAATGCCATAATTTTAAATGAGTAACATGCTGTGGGTGATGAAATAAGTTTGAGTCGAACACAGGTTTTATATAAACTTCATATTATATTAAATAAATCACTTTCGCTTCTTAAATTACAGACTATTTACATTGTGGCATAATAACATTTAACAAATCAGTATTAAACAAAAATAAAGGTGAGTTTATCGAAGCACTATTGGTTAAAGTTCACATTAAATAACAGAGGCGAGTCTGGTCGAAGAACTATTGTTTGAGTTTAAATTACGTGATAATAAATTACTGCTGCTAATTATAATAAAAGTCACTGATTGAGTGTGCACGCAGGTGTGTTTAATCCTGGTTGAGTGATACAGTGTGTCAGAAATCCCTCAGTAGAGACTACTAACCTGTTGAGCTTTTCACTGTTGATATAAATTAGATGAGTGTGTCCGGTCTTTGTGTGAGTGTATCCAATGAATTTATTCTCCCCGACTCAGCACTATGAACTGATGTAATAAAACAGCAACCAAATATAATTGATTTGTTGCCTTGAGTTTTCCATAAAAATGTAAATGAGTTCACCAGTACCAACACGTGGTCGTTACCTAACCTCGTGTGGGTGAGTGATGTTACCTGGCAGGAGCAGCGATTGTATTAATCGGAGGTGCCTTTTGATGTGTGATGGTTGAGCGAGGATGAACAAAAGCGATGAGAATTCCGAAGTGAGTGATCCAGTGAATAGAGTTGAGAATTGCAGATAAAAGTAGCAGGTGCACAGCAGAGAGATGATCCTCGTGGCAAAGCTGATTTCAGAGAGAGCGAGACCTTGATCCACTTCCGTCTTCTTCATTCAATTTGTATCACATGACCCTAATCAAATTGCTATCTCTCATTTTTGCATACGAGAGTGTGAGAAAGATAGAAATATCGCGACTATACTGCATGAATCAGTATAGCGTCTCAGCTGTTCCGTCGAGACGCCGCGAGGTGCTGCCGCGCCGTGGCTGCGCTGTGAGTCGAGCTGAGCTGAGCGTAACCGCGGGAATTCAAATTGCTGAATTCCCAAACACTCGCATAATGTCTTATTGAGTACTAAGCACTGTACAGTCGTTTAAGTTTTCTTGCCCCATATTTGTAGGCAGCCGTGTCTTTTATTAATTTTAGTTTTGAGAATGATCGCTTGCCACTACAATTAGTTGTTAATTTACAATGATATATTCAAAATATTCTTAAACCCAAATAGCCGGGGGACGCGGGGATCACGTTCAAGAGAAAGGCATACAGACGTTATTGAAAATATTCTTAATTAAACCCCCAAATAGCCGGAAGATGCGAGGTCCACGCAATAGATGGGAGTTACACAGACGTGCGACAGTAAGCGAGTCGACTATTTAAAATATTCTGAAACCTAATTAGCCAGGGGAAGCCAGGTTTATAAAAAAAAAAGCAGTTACGCAGACGTGCTACAGTAAGCGAGCCGATTATTTCAAAAATTCATAAATCGAAGTAACCGAGAGACGCCAGGTCCACGCAAAAAGGAAGTTACGTAGTCGGGCTACAGTAAGCAAGTCGATAATTCAAAAAAGTCTGAAATCCCAATTAGGCGGTGGGCCCAAGGTTCACGTAGAGGGAGAAGGCACAAAGACGCGTGACGGTAAGCGAGTGTTATCGGACTGTGCACACGCTACTACGCTAGTATTTTTTACAATAAAACATTCTTCACTTTACACAAGTTTTTTATTGACCTGGTCCTTAATAGGTTATGGGCCCAGAGCGCAGAGATCCATAAGGTTAATTTTGCCGACACGATTATTTTTTTAAAGATTATTTTTTGTGTGCACACCAAAGCCTTATTCGCGTGAGCGTTATCTTCTGTTTGCTCAGCGACTGGCAAAATGGCGAAGACATCCGACTTACGACACGTCACTAAATTTAACGGACAATATTTCCAGCTTTGGAAATTTCAGATGAGGTCGATTTTTGTTGCAACAATCTCCTGGACATCGTCGACGGTAATGAAGAAAAGCCTACAAAAGATGTGGTTGAAGTTTGCAACGTTGCGACTCCAACAAAAATTCAAACTTCCAAAAAATTATGATTTCCGCCCAGAATCGATTCCACAGCAACAAAAATGCAGTGAACACCAACTAAAAGTGCAAAAGAATAAAAAACAACAAAACCTCACCCTCATCTTTGTCGTGGAAAAAATACAAAAAAATTCTAATTCAGCCGCTTTTGAGATCGCCAATAATTTTATTCCCGGAATATATTTTTGAGCTTGCAGGAGAGCTACAAAAAAAAATTGCAACCCCGCAAGCACCGCGGAACACCCCCTTTCGACCGAAAAAATCGCTAAAAAAATTCTATCGCCGCCGTTTTTGACATCGCCAATAATTTTATTGCAGGAATACGAATTCTAGGATACAAGGTACCTAAAAAATTGGCAACGCCCAAAGCACCGCGGAACACTCTCAAACTACCCATTACATGCCGAAAAATCGCTAAAAAAATTCTATCTCCGCCGTTTTTGAGATCGCCACTAAGTTTATTGTCGAAATACGAATTTTAGGATATAAGATATCTACAAAAAATTGGCAACGCCCAAAGCACCGCGAAACACCCTCAAACTACCCCTTTCATACCGAAAAATCGCTAAAAAAATTCTAATTCAGCCGTTTTTGAGA
Organism: Torymus aiolomorphi; assembly: GCA_036365515.1. Lineage (NCBI taxonomy): Eukaryota > Metazoa > Arthropoda > Insecta > Hymenoptera > Torymidae > Torymus > Torymus aiolomorphi. Next base: position 181,249,453 of record CM070874.1, read on the forward strand.
TCGCCAATAATTTTATTGCCGGAATAAGAATTCTAAGATACAAGATATCTACAAAAAAATTGGCAACGCACCAAGCATCGCGGAACACCCTCAAACTACCCCTTTCGACCGAAGATATCGCGAAAAAATGTCTAATTCTGCCGTTTTTGAGATCGCCAATAATTTTATTGCAGGAACACGAATTCTAGGATACAAGATAGCTACCAAAAAATTGGCAATGCCCTAAGCACCGCGGAACACCTATTACATTAAAAATATTACTTATGTCGACTGCAATTTACTATCAACTGATAAGAATTTTTTCATCGGTCTTACAGTCTTACAAATTAAATTAAAATAATTCATATTTATGGCAGTCAGATTGTCCTTGTTTATAATCACCCCCGCAGAATCTGAAATAAAAACTTAATTAAAACCTGGAAAAATCTTTGTTATCAAAGGACAATCTGACTGCCCCCCACCACCAAATTGCCCAACGTTTCGAGCCCGCTCCGGCTCCTGCTCAGGGACTGAAATAAAACCCGCGATACACCTCCTTATATACCCCCATACCCTCTTCTTAGAATGTGAATACTTTCAAGGCTTTCCCTCTTATATTTATTCTTAATCCCCTGTTCCAAAATATCCACACTCCCAAAATCGAAAGAATGCAAACTATTTAAACAATGTTCTTTCAAACCCGATGTACAACTTGTGCTTCGTAAACTATATTGATGTTCATATATTCTGTTTTTCAAATATCTACGCGTTTGACCAATATAACAACCATTACAATCCCTACAATTAATTTTATAAACTACTCCCGATTTTAACATTATCATCCTTGTCTTTACAATTACTAAATAACCTTTCTAAATTATTATCATTTCTAAAGAAAACTTGAATATTATGTTTACTAAAAACCCTTCTAATCCTTTCCGACAAACCTCTACCATATGGTAAACTAAAATATGCGTTCTTTCCATTTCTATTCCTTGTTTGATTATCTACCCGCTGCTTCAATCCACCATTACAAATTCCCCACACTCTCTCATCAATCATTTTATCAATAAATTTTACCGGATAACTATTCTTAATAAATGTTTCTCTAACTAAATTTAAATTCTTTTTCTTAATATCTTTATGTGACAATTTAATCGCCCTGTCAATGATATCCTTGATCGCACCTGTCTTGTTTACAAATTAGTGGTGAGAATCAAAATTTAACTAGAGGGGCTGCGCCCCCCAGCGTGCATTCGGCACGCCATCCCCTCCGCTCCCACACACACCTGCTCCTCGCTTCGTTTTTACATAATAGGCACGACCGCAATACTCAGGAGAACCTTGTATTTTTATAAAAGCGAAAATTGCAACACTTCCGATATTTATAATAAAAGAAAAAAAAAATTAAATATATAATAATAATAAAAAACTAGCTGCTCACGGACTCACGGGTGTTTCTAACTACATATACCTATACAATCTCAATTACAAAAAAATACTTTCGCACATATGCATATATATACACTAATACCGCGAAAAGGAGAAAAACAGAAGGAGAATGTTCAGTACTGATGCATTCGGCAACGGCAATCTGGCTTAGCCCTGCGATCTGCGTGCATGTATACTTATATTGCAGCAGTCGTAACGGCTACGCTATAGGTACCTCGGCTCACGGTCGTACACACTTTCCGGACCTATGTATACTACCGTGCCTCGGCTAGGCTGCGTTTGCATACCAAGAACAGCGAAAAAACACATGCGACTCGTGCGACCGCGAGGTATAAGATATATATCTATATATATGATCGCGCGCGCTTTCTGCTACTGCTGAGTAGTGCGGCCTGCCGTCAGCTGTGGCGCACATGTGTCCATGGTGTGTGTTGTCAACAATCGAATCGTCTGGCTCCCGGCGTCCTCAGCGATGACTGTGGCTGCTGTAGTATGCCGCCCTGGTGAATCGTGTTCGCCCTTTCATCGTGTTTGCCGATTGTCGATGATTCGTCGGAGATGGGAAGGCAATGTGTCAGCGGCGAGAGCAGATTTAGTAAGCATTTTCTCGTTCCTAACCTCTCTAATGGGTGAGCTGATGGTACTTTCACTTGTTGCAGGTATCTGTAGCAGCGAGAGTAGTGTAAACGACGGGCACTGCTGCAGACTGTTTCTTGGGTGCGGAAATGTTGTCTGAGTCATCTATTTATTAATTATATGTGGTTTTTAGGTGCTCAACTTTCCTTGTTTGGCTCTTACACTAGTGACTATGTGTACAGTTAAGCTGCTGCTTACGTCTTCAGCGTCTTCAGTGAAACAACGGTTTAGGGTCTCCACCAGTTCTTCCCCTCTAGTTGTTACGGGAAGCTGGTACAGTGAGTGAACAACAGCTATTGCTGCAGACTTTTCTTTTGTATGGTATGTTTTTTTGAGTCATCTATTTATTAATCATATGTGGTTTTTAGGTGCTCAACTCTCCTCGCTTGTCCTCCAGAATAGGGACTGATCTGCTGTTCATGCGCTTTGCTGATCCCTAGGCTGAGGCAGTCCCTGACATTGAAACACAATTGACGGTCTCTGTCAGTACTTTCCTCCTAGGTGGTGTGATTACTGACACAGTGGATTCTCAGCAGACTGGGATCCATGTAGTAGTGCCAGCCTAGACCGTCCAGCCCTATTTTGCAACTTCTGCAGCTCTAAGTGATCTTTGTGTCTTAGTGCTTTAAAGTGTGAGGGCATAGGTAATAGGAACTGGGAAATATGATATAAGTGCTGTGTGTGTTGTTAAATGCGATAAGGGTAGGTAGTTGTCCCTGGTAATATTAGCTCGTCTATTTAATTTCTAAGTTTAGTCAGGGTGTAAGAACTCGCTTCAGGGTATCTGTTGTATTAAAATACATCATTATGTATTTCGCAGATTTCTACCCAGTGAGACTTGAAAATTGCATTCTTTATGCATTGAAATTTACCATATTACAACATTTGTAGCTCATACATTACACAAAAGTTTTTTTTGTATATATGATATTCCTTTAACACGTACTTATATAATATTACACAATTTTGATTCTTTTAGTTCAATCGCTTAGGTCCTGGGAACATAGTAGGTTAAGCTGGGTAATCTTATATCAAATTTTTTAAATTTGTTATTAAAAATCTTTTTGGAGAAAACAGGGAAATAGATATTTTGTTTCTTTAATTATTCTTCCAATGTGTTTATCCCATTGAATATTGTAATCAAATGTAATTTTGTATCTTATTATTATGTTTTTGTAATTATATTATATTTGGAATGTTATGTCGATTTTTTCCATCTTATTTAGAGCTATTGTATCGAATACTTCTGTGTAAATCTAATTCTGTGAGATAATAAGCGAAAATTCACTATACGTGTATTGGGGTATAAAAAATCATATTTATACGTTTAGATGATCCAGAAATTATTGTACATAAAAATGTTAATTGGGTGAATAAGTTTTGTTTAAACTATATCTATGTGCTTTGTATTTAACAGTTTTATTGAAAGTCAAATTCTTGTATGATAAGCGAAAATCGACTATTTCAGGTGTATTTAGGCATTAAAAATCGTTTTTATAGGTTTAAGCGGTCAGGAATCCATTTTATATGAAAATGTTAAATGGGAAAAAGTATTGATTAAATATTATCTAGAACTTTTGTATTGAACATGTTTGTGTAAAATCAAATCCTGTCAAGTTTTAGCCGAAAATCGTCCATTTTATGTATGTTTTGACGTTTAAAATCGTTTTTATAAGTCTAACTCTACAGGAGTTGATTTTACACGAAAATGTTAAATAGAAAAAAGTTTTGTTTAAATATTATCTACAACTTTTACATTTAACATTTTTGTATAAAATCAAATCTTGTCAAGTTATAGCCGAAAATCATCCATTTTATGTATATTTAGGCGTTAAAAATCGTTTTTATGAGTTTAACTCATCAGGAATTGATTGTACAAAAAAATGTTTAACAGTAAAAAGTTTTGTTTTAATATTATCTATAACTTTTACATTTAACATTATTGTGTAAAATCAAATCCTGTAAAGAAATAGCAAAAAAAAACGACTATTTTTGATGATTTTAGCGGTTTTTTTTGCTATTACATTGTTAAATATTGTTCATAGAAAAAAATTTTCCATGTAAAAAAGACCTGTTTTAATTAGTTTTAGCAGATGCATTTGTTGTTTTTTGACGTAAAATTAATTTTGTTCACATTATGTTCAAAAATCGATTTTTTCAAATTTTTATTTGGTCTGGCGTTTTTTTATTTGTTGATCGATTCGGCTCGGTATAAGACTGGAGCTTCCTTATAATTAGACGAGTATTCCGGCCAAAATTCGTTAAGATCTATTGGAAATTTGCAGAGATATTCCATAAACTTGACTACATACGAACGGACATACACACATACACCATAAAAAACGCCTAAAATGAACCAATTCTGGGTGGAAAATAGTTTTTATACAACAAATTGTTCGTTTTTGAAGTGTTACAATTTTCGCTCTAGTGAAAATATAAGGCTCTCCCGAGAAGCGGTCGTGCCTAAAAATCTACCTGACCATGTAGGTTTTCTATACCAATCTAATTTCACTCTATTATTATTAACTCTAATGACTCTAATATCTAAAAAACTCAATTGATTATCTTTTTCAACTTCTTTTGTGAATTTAATTCTATCATGGATAGAATTAAACACATCCACCATTTCATCCACAAAACATTCAGGTACAACTGCAAAACTGTCATCAACATATCTTTTAAAAATAATTGACTGAAAAACCAACTTAGAGAAAGGAACACTTTCCAATTTTTCCATTACTAAATTCGCTATAAATATTAATGACTTTAATTTACTACCATAAATATTAATTATTTTAATATAATTTTTAGGACTGTAAGACAGATGGAAAAATTCTTATCAGTTGATACCCATTACATGCCGAAAAATCGCTAAAAAAATTCTATCTCCGCCGTTATTGCAGGAATACGTATTGTAGAATACAAGATACCTACAAAAAAATCGGCTACACCCAAAGCACCGCATTAGATCCTCATACTACCCCTTTCGATCGAAAAAATCGCAAAAATTCTAATTTAGCCATTTTTGAGATCACCAATAATTTTACCGCCAGAATACGAATTCTAGGATACAAGATACCTACAAAAAAATTGGCAACGCCCAAAGCACCGCGGAACACCCTCAGACTACCGCTTTTGATGCATAATGTCGCAAAAAATTCTAATTCATCTGTTTTTGAATCGCCAATAATTTTATTGCCGTAATACAATTCTAGGATACAAGATACCTACAAAAAAATTGGCAAAAGCAGCGCGGAACACCCTCAAACAACCCCCTTTCAACCGAGAAAATCACTAAAAAATTCTATCTCCGCCGTTTTTGAGATTGCCAATAATTTTATTTCCGGAATACAAGATACCTACAAAAAAATTAGGAACGTCCAAATCACCGCGGAACACCCTCATACTACCCCTTTCATACCGAAAAATCGCTAAAAAAATTCTGTCTCCGCCGTTTTTGTGATCGCCAATAATTTTATTGACGGAATACGAATGCTAGGATACAAGATACCTACAAAAAAATTGGCAACGCCCAAAGCAACGCGGAACACTCTCAAACTACCCCCTTTCGACAGAAAAAATCTTTAATAAAATTCAAATTTAGCTGCTTTTGAGATCGCCTATAATTTTATTGCCTGGATACAAATTCTAGGCTGCAAGATATCTTCAAAAAAATTGGCAACACCGCAGCACTGCGTATCACCCGATTTCGACCGAAGAAGTCGCAAAATGAATCTAATTCAGCCGTTTTTGAGATCATCGATAATTTCATTCCCGGTATACAATTTTGAGTATCCAGGAGAGCGACAAAAAAATCGGCAACGATGCAAGTACGATTAACATGATTCACAGAATGGCTAGGTGTAGGGGAAACCGTAGCTGGTTGGCTACTCAGGTAAGTTGGCGCACTGTTGATAACTCCGCTTATCAACAACATTTGGTAATATTGTTGATGCTAGCTCTGTGTAATACTGGCGTATATAGGTGCTGAGACTATCAGAGTCAAAACATAATTTGTTGCTGTACGAGGAAAGTTTGATTTTTTTTTACATGGTTAGTGTAAAATAACAATATTGTGAAAAACGTATATTGAGTCCATTAAAAGAGTAATGAGTTATTCATGTTAATTTATGATACTCTGTGTGATATGTGTTATAAAGTATCATTTTCTATTCACGTGCAAGATCATTTATCGCACTAGTATCGTATAGTACTATTATATTTTGGAGCTTGCTATTGTCTTTTATTACATATATATCACAGTTTCTAAAATGTAATTATCATATCCATAAATTATCTTTGAAATTATGATGCACCCTTGGGGCAATTGGGCGCGCTGTTTCCGAGGTAAATTGATCCGGGTTAAATACTATGTGCTATTTTGCAAATATCTTTTTAGGACATAAAAAGTGTACAAATAATAGAATAGTACATTGTCCAACTAGGGAGGATAGTTGACTTTTTCTAGTGAGTGATATACGAGTACTCCAAATCATCATCCGCGTCTGAAAAAATCAGTTGCTTCCTTGTAACACATAGTCCATTTTTAATAAGTGCAGGAATAGGGCAATTTTGTATGTGATATATATAATATGAGGCGTTTCACGTCAACTGCACGAGCGCCAAATCGTGCTATTTCTAACTCATATTTATGATACTAAAATGTAACTAAAAAAATTGTTTTATAAGCGTTTCTGATGTATTTTTTCCTCAGCTTTCTAATGGTGTAGGCAGTTTTTACGAAATTTTCCATTTTCACCTTCAAAAAGTACAAAACGTCTTATATCGCAAAAACTGTATTTTTAATATTTTTTTTTGACCATTTAGATCGAAACCTGAGCATTTTTTACATAGGAAATGATTTTTTTCATAATTTGCTCAGGATCTTTTCTTTGAGAAATAGAACGTGAAAGAGTAGCGCAATGGCTCTCCTGCGCGCGGGACGTTGCGTGGGATGTCGCGTAAACTAAGCTCGCTACCTAATAACTTTCGTAATCTTTACTTGTTCTTTCGAATTCTTTGTAATGTAAGAATAATATTTTATTGGCTTTTTTATAAAAAAAAAAAAAAAAAAACAGAGTTTCATAGCTAATAGCAATATAGTAACTATACTAACGTTTTTTCTCAGTGCAGATAATTTTTCTTTGTTTTTTCTAACAGTTTTTCTCGGGAAGATTTGATATTCATAACTTAAAGACGTTTTTTTGAGCTTCAATGTACTTTCATTAACTGGAATAATAGCATGGTATTGTAATGTGCTTAGTATGAATTTAGCCTTATCCAGTCTTGGTTTTAGTTTCAAGACAGTACACAGAAAAAAATTTGGAAGCCTGGGATGTCGGAGGTATGGAATTAACAGAAATCCAAAAAATACCGTATCTGTACGCGTCCAAAATTGAATGTAGTCACTTCCAAATTGAATTGCGTGGACTCCAACAATTTCGGTTGTGTACGGATCTCAAAATGGGATTATGTGTATGCCATGTTGGAATGGCGGGGACTCCGAGACTTTCGGTACCGTCGGGATACGCCCGATGGAGTCCTCAGGCCCCCATTCTTGGTATCTCGGCGGGTCGGCTATACATTCGGACGTATTTCACGCGCGCCGCTTCATAAATATACTAATATAATATATATATATATATATATATATATAAACGGTTCAAAACGTGTGTGCTATATTATACTATAATAATACTTTGATATATAATGATGAAACGCATATATATATATATATATATATATATATATATAAATATGAAATTCTGGAAGTTTGAGGATTATATTCAGCACCCGCTTGGAAGTTTGAGGGGTTATGGGAAGTTTGAGGAGCCTCCTCAAACTTCCAATCTATATATTCAGCATCCGAGCGGAAGTTTGAGGGGTTTTCTAGAGTCTATTTGTCTAGAGTCGGTAACCTGAGGGTTATTATTTCTTTAGCCACTCTGACCGACCGGGGTTGAGCTCCTCAAACTTACTAGCCTAATATATATATATATATATATAAATATATGAAACGCTAGTTATGCAGACACTTTCCGAAATTTAAATAGACTTATGCAGACAGAGACCGACTTATGCGGACGTCAGCATAAGTAGAGAGTTTATTTCTTTAGTCACGCTAGACTTGTGCAGACACTTGTATAAACGGTACTACATTTATGCAGACAGGTCACGTGGTCTTATACATTGGTGTCAGCATAAGTCGATGTTCATATGATTATATATATATATATATATATATATATATATATATATATAAGAAAAACGCGCGCAAATGCGGACCGTTCCCCTTCTCTCAAAGCTGTCGCGCCACGATACCAGAGATGGGGGCCTCAGACGTCCAAAGTGGAATCGCTACAATACCGAAAATCTCGGAGTCTGGGGATGACCGAATTGGAGTTCAGAACATACGTTTTTGAATCGTGAAGACTCCGAAGATATTGGATTCTTACAGGTTCAACTTTGGATGCGCCATAATTCCAAATTCGTCATAAATTAAGACGATCGATGGTATTGCACGGAGCCCATATATACCGGAGGTCTGGAGATCCTAAATTTTTTTCCGTGTATCTTCATATGATTCTTTACTGCTATAAAAAACTTTGGTTTCTTTGCAATAATCTTTAGCCCAGTTATAAAGCTTTTCTGGCGTTAAAATATGATTATTAGAAGAAAATTGTAGACTCGCTCGTTTTGCACCTCTTTTTAGGTTGGCGCCTATACCATCGAATGCACCTTTGCCATGCGCCGTGGCATAAAAATGCCACTCAGCTGGAACATCAAAATCTTTCTCATGAAAAAGAAGATTTAGAAAATTAGATTTATTTTTAAAATGCTGACCTGCTCCATCAGTCAAATAATCGACTTTTTTTACTATGAATTTAGTTTTCAGGTAAGAAATTATAACTTTTTGATATTCATAAACGGGAACAGTATCATGGTTTGGATTGTCAGAAATCACAGCAATGCTTACATGTTTAAGCTCTTCATTTTCTTTATAATACACAGAAACTGTAGAAACAGTTGCTTGGTTGTTGTTCCAGTGGAACGATTGTGTAGAATTTTGTATAACAAACGCATAATTTTCGGCAAAATCACAATACACAAGAAATTCTCCTTGTTGATGGTTGTTTTTAAAGTCACTTACAAAAAGTGATTGATTCTTAGCAAAAAAATCGTGAGATTTTAATTTTATCAATCTTTCTCCCAATATGTCCATAAAATCATGAACATTTGCAGTTTTAGAAGCTATTGTACGCTGATCTGTTTGAAACCATGATTCATACTCTATTTGAAAAATACCACTTTTATCAAAACATTCAAGCAAATGTTTACGTAATATGGACATATTGGGGCAATCTAAACAGTCACCCAAATAGCATCTATCGTGTGCATTATTACACATAATTGCTTGGATGCAATCGTGGTAGTTTTTAAGAGGCAATCTAGTATCTTTTGTTAAATTTTCTAGACCCAGCACTTAGCATGAGCTTTACGTTTTCGTGATATACACACATGCATACATTATGCGTACCACTACTTCCAGCTAAAACACAAGTGGTGGCTTCAATTGTGTAAATTTAGTAAAACCAATATTAACGTGTTCATTTTCTTTTTTAGATAAACTATACAGTTCATTTAAATTACCAAGCAGTAATCTTTTTTGAACATGTTCTCTTTTACCATTGCTCTGCTTAACAGATATGTAATCTTTTAATCCTGGCATAATTCGGCTTACATCATCTTTTTCATAAAATGTTTTCACTGAATTTACAGTTTCAGCTGAAAGTAGTTTGCCACTGTTATTAGCAGGTATTCAAAAAATTCCACTTTTAGCTACTAAATGTTTTGCTTCGCGAGCTTCCCGTTCAGTGGAAGCGAATTCTCGCGTTAAATGCCTACGAGACCAAAACTCAGGCGCAAGAGTTAGTAACTGAATTCTCTCTAGCTTATTTGTTGATTCTGAAATTTTTTTCTTTATTTGTTCAAGAACTGCAACACCAGCTTTGTGATACTCATCGTTACACACTATTTTAGCTTTTTTAGCATCAGCTGGTAAACTTGATTTATGTTTGTAAATTTAGCGTTGACAGTTAGAACAAATATTTGCTTTTTCTGGTACTAAGGGATATGCGCTTCTTAAAGGTTTTGGAAAGTCGATCAAATCTTTTATTCTATATGAAGGGTGATCATTTTTATTTAAATGATTCATGCATTTTAATTTCCAAGTTGAATCCATTTTAGTTGCTACAATAAACGAAAGAAATAACGAAACAGAGTTACCGATGAATTAAACATCAAATACACGAAAGACACTGTGAAATCCAAGTTTGATTGTATTGACAGGAATTCGACAAAATTTCGAAGAGGAATAAGATGAAAAGTCATTGCAATTATATACTTTCGACGTGAAGATTCACATATGGATAGAAAATTCCGATATGAAAGCCACCTATCGAAAGAAAAATGAATCATGCAGTGCCGCGCGACGTCCCACGCGCAGAAGAACTTTTGCGCTACTATTTCGCGTTCTATTTCTCGAAGAAAACATCCTGAGCAAATTATGAAGAAAATCATTTCCTATATTAAAAATGCTCAGGTTCCGATCTAAATGGTCAAAAAAATATTAAAAATACACTTTGAGATATAAGACGTTTTGTTCTTTTTGAAGGTGAAAATGGAAAATTTCGGAAAAACTGCCTACACCATTGGAAAGCTGGAGAAAAAATACGTCGGAAACGCTTATGAAACAATTTTTTTAGTTATATTTTAGTATCATAAACATGAGTTAGAAATAGCACGATTTGGCGCTGGCGCGCGGCGCTGGGGCAGTTGACGTGAAACACCTCATATGTGTGCGAATTTTCATCAAGATCGTACGATTACTTTTCGAGATATTTGATTTTGAAAATTTTCTTATTTTACAAAGTTATTTTCTTCGTCGCATGATAACTAGATAAAACCAAAATTGGTTTAATCATGTTGAAATTTTGTTGAGATGTAGAGTCTATATATTATCGTATAAGTGCTTTAGGTAAAAGAATTGTCTCATGATTTTTAAAGATATTTAAGGGTATGACTTATATCAGCAGAGTTGTCTGCCGTACCGACGACAGTGTTTTTAATTAAATAGTAATTGTTATAAGTCTTTTCTTGAATTTTGAGAGTCGACGCACAAAGGCAAACTTATTATCTAATTCCTGGTCAAATTTTAGATAAATCTATTAGAAAATAAAGACGAAATTTGAAAAGCGCAACGTTGCATATTATAATATTAACCTCAAAATATGACATCTTGCGATTTTTCAAATTTCGTCTTTATTTTTCAATAGATTTATCTGAAATTTGACCGGGAATTAGGTAATAAGTTTGTCTTTGTGCGTCGACTCTTGGAATTCAAGAAAAATCTTTTAACAATTAATATTTAATTAAAAATGTTGGGGTCGGTACAGCAGAGAACTCTGTTGGTATAATGATTCCCCTTAAGGTTAAAATTCTTTTACGGTTTTTTTTCAAAATCGTAATTTCTCAATGGCGACTTCATGTATCAGTTTGAAATTTATAGACTATTTTGTATGCAATATTGGCAATACCTGTGTAAAATTTTATCCAGATTATATGGTTATTTTTTGAGATGTTTGATATTTAAAATTTTAGTCTTTTTGAAAATTACTTTCTTGTTGTCGCACAATATTGTGCGACAATTGTTTTAATTTCTTTGAAATTTGGTGGTGATGTATAGTTTGTATATTATTTATTTGAAAAGTTCTTAGGGTAAAAGAATTCGTTTATGAATTTCAGAGATATGAGGTTAAGACTATTTTAGCCCTCTTCTAAAATCGTAATTATTCGGGAATGCATTTATGTATACTAAAAAATGAAAATAATATGCGCTATGCGCTATGCGCCGATGCGCGCGTGTTGTATACCTGCTTTTCTTTTGTAATAGCCATTTATTATTTTTAAGGTTAGAACCTTTTTCTTACATCGGAAATTCCCGAAAGAGCACACAAATACGGACAAGCATACTACTAGAGATAAGTAAGATAAGTACCCGAATGCGGGACAAATTAAAAATGGGACCGAAATCGGGACAGCATTGAAATTACCACTATAAAATGTTAATAGGGTAACGGCATTACTTTCTTAGCATTATTTGTGATACTAGCTATGTATGCACGTCAATTTTGTCTTAATTTACTCTTTAAATTGATTGCAAACGGTATCCAAACTTGTCGAGGTTTTATTTCAGTAGCGTAAGAAATCAAATCTTTGTCCAACTTTAGGCGTCTCAAAGTTCCCAATACCCGAAAGCGGAACACATTTAAAAGTATTGTCCCGACATAGGGTTCGACTAACGTCCCGATTTAGGTCCCAGCTCGACATAGAGTGTCCAGGAATAGCAGTCATACACATGTTTTTTCAATCGTACTTATTTATTAGAAAAAAATATTTAAATAGGTTTATTTTTGCATAGATTAGTAAGATAGATGGTGTATCAATGATTAGATTAGAAAGTTTTTAAAAATTTTTGTTGTCGGTTCTGAAAACACAGTTTGTATATGGTTGTACTCCGAATATGTCCCGCTTTAAGCTACTTTACCTTACCCTATGTGTGAAATTTCACAAAGAAAATATAATTTTAAGTAAGGTTATTTTGTAGTATAGCAGTCATACACATGTTTTTTCAATCGTACTTCTTTATTAGAAAAAAGTATTTAAATAGGTTTATTTTTGTATAGATTAGTAAGATAGATGGTGTATCAATGATTAGATTAGAAAGTTTTTAAAAATTTTTGTTGTCGGTTCTGAAAACACAGTTTGTATATGGTTGTACTCCGAATATGTCCCGCTTTAAGCTACTTTACCTTACCCTTGTAACGCCTGCGTGAGTTAGGTAATTCGAGATTCGAATTACCCGCGCCGAGCAGGCATGCTCACCGGGGGCGCGAGCGCGCGAGCATCCTGACCGGATTAGAACGGTCTCGCGACGCGTAATATGCCCGTCGCGTACCCGCGAAGCTGCTACACGGCTCTATAGGAGTCAGAGCAGCCATCTTCGTGTCTGCCATCGTGCCGAGAACTTCTCTCCAGTGTGTCTCTAAAAAGTTACCTCATCCGCGCCGTCCTAGCTTTTCATAGTTATAGCGAGTGTAGTGGAGGCGCCGAGTAGGGTGTGTACGTGCGAAAGAGAGAGAGAGAGAGAGCGATCCCGAGCCGCGTGAGCCGCACGAGACTGCGAGCGACGAGCCGGCAGCCAGCCCGCCTGCCGACCCAATACAGCGAGCAAGAGAGAGAGAGAGAGAGAGAGAGAGAGGGAGAGGGAGCATTTTATTTGCCTTCGCGGCAAAACATTAAATACAAAATTTATGCAGAGCATAATTTACAATAATACAATCTGAATAGTACAAAAAAAGAATACGATAAAAAAATAATAAAAAAGAACCATATGATAAAATAAAAATAAAATACATAAAAATCATTAAAAATCACGAGGACCCTTCATTAAAACAAAATAAATAAATAAAAATAGAGAAAATATCACAACTGATACTATATGCTAAAAGGAAAATATTACAGTTATAATAATACATTAACCATTTCATAAAATATCACAGTAAGGTATCACAGCCGCTTAGTCAAAAAATCACAGATCAAAGTTAATCCGCAGTCTAATACTAAACTAGATAAAGGTCCCCGCACTGGCAGCTCTAAGCATCCTTATAGAGAGGCTAAGCGTCGAGATCAAGCAGGTGTTGGCGCACAGCCCTCTTGAATGATGAAAGTGATGGAAGATAGCGCAGGGAGGGGAGGAGGGAGTTCCAAAAGCGGGCATCCTGAGCCAGAAACGCCCTATCACCCGTCTTATAGTTCAAGGCAGGGAAAGCAAGCTCCGGCTGCACTCCCCTGCTTGTTGGCCTAGGCTTGTGCACCGTAAAAAAAGCAGCCAAGTAACTGGGCTCACGCATCCGAATTATTTTATATAGTAGCAGGACTGCGAAGTAGAATCTGCGTGAGTCCATACGGAGCCAGCCCAGACGTCTCAAGTAGGGGGTGATATGCTCATCCCTCCTAGCTCCAGTAACGTACCTCACACATGAATTGCTCAATCTTTGCACTCTCGCTCGCTGTTCGTCAGACGCGTCCAAGTAGACCACCGTACAGTAGTCAAGGTGGGGTTGAACTAGGGACTCGACTAATCTTTTGCGGAGAATCTCGGTGGTACACGCCCTAATAAACCGCAAACTGTATAGGGCTTTATTGACTTTCTTTGTGAGTTGGTCAATGTGCGGTTTCCATGTTAATTTACTATCCAGTGTAACACCGAGACTCGCAACTTCGCTACTGAACGGGATGCGTTCTCCAGGCCGCACACCAATACCTGGCAGATCTAATGAGTTTATATGATTAACTCCTACCCTGGAGCCGAATACAATGGCTTTGGTCTTACCAGCATTGAGGTGCAGGCCCGAGTTCGCCGCCCATTCAGCCACCATTTGCGCCGCATGGGACAGCCGATCAATACCCTCCAGAATTTCGTCTTTTGTCGTGTGTAAGTAGATTTGAAGGTCATCTGCGTAAAATATATGTCTGATAGTATTACCGTCAAGTACGTCACGTAAGTCGTTAACGTAGAGACAAAAAAGCATTGGACCCAGGACAGATCCCTGTGGAACTCCCAGATTGGTTTCTAACCAGTCAGAGTTACCTTTGCTATTTGAGGTGACCATCTGGGTACGTCCTTTCAGATATGATTGAATCCACAGGAGAGCTGCCCTGGAGAACCCCAGCCGACAGAGCTTACGCAGAAGCGCTGTTGATGAGATGGTGTCGAAGGCTTTGCTGAAGTCGAACAGTAGCAGTAACGTCAGTTGTCTGTTGTCGATGCCTATACGTATATCGTCGGTTAGCTTGAGAAGTGCCGTCTGCGTGCTGTGGTGCTTGCGAAATCCGGCCTGGAGGGGGTCAAGTAAGTTATTGCTATTAAGATACTCCGTGATTTGGTTGTGGGCAATTTTTTCAAGCACCTTAGAAAGAAAGCAGAGTAGCGCTATAGGACGAAAGTCCGAGACTGTAGACGGCGATGCGATTTTTCTGAGCGCAATTACCTGTGCCTGCTTCCAGGAGCCTGGAAAAATTCCCTGAGCGAAGGAGGAGTTGAAAATTCTGACCAAGTAGTCACCAATGACAGGGAGAGCCTTCACGACCACCTCTCGAGGAATTCCGTCCACCCCTTTTGCCTGTGAGGAGAAGTGAGAAATTGCAAGAACTACATCACTCAGTGTAACCTGTTTAA
The DNA here is from genome assembly GCA_036365515.1 of Torymus aiolomorphi. Lineage (NCBI taxonomy): Eukaryota > Metazoa > Arthropoda > Insecta > Hymenoptera > Torymidae > Torymus > Torymus aiolomorphi. Next base: position 181,264,820 of record CM070874.1, read on the forward strand.
AGGAAAAGCCCTCCTCACTTGTTAGTAAAATAGTGTCCATAGCTTCTTCTATGTTTTCAAGGGGGGACACGGTGATTTCAGCGAAGTGAGCGTTTAACTCTCCCGGCGTGAAGCCGCAAAGGTCCTCCTCTTTTCGCTTTGGAATAAGGCCGAGTTTACACATTTCCTTCCATATATCCTTGTTAGCATCAAGAGCGTCTGAGAGATGTTTGTGAAGGAAGGAGTTACGCTCTTGAGCAAAGCGTGAGTCGACCTCATTGCTGAGCCGAAGAAACTCATCGAACACCGCCGCTCGCCCAGTGCGTTTGTAACGCCTATGTGCCGCATTACGTTTGTTGATTAGTTCCCTCAGCTCAGGACCAATCCAAGGAGCATTATTTCGACTGGGTTTCACAGTTTTTAAAGGCGCTAAATCGTTTATGACAGAGTTAAGGTTTGCGTTTAAGGAATCTAGTGCTCCCTCCAAATCGGATTCAATCGAATTCATGCCTACCCAATCGCAGCGCGCAAGCAGTTCATTGAGAGATGTAGGGCATACGTTTTTATAATCTCTGTAGGAGAAAGACTTCCCTACTCGCGCTGGCACAAAATAGTTGATGGTAACATCAATGATAGCATGCTTACCGAAACTGGGCAGGTGTTCATTCGCATAGTCAAGCACCTCGTCGTTTTCGTCCGTGAGGATTAAGTCAATCCATTTGTGAGACGTGGGCGTGTGATGTGTTGGGCCATGCTGCACAATATGTAATGATAACTCTGTGGCAAGGTTTCTGATGGAATATGCATCAGCATCGGACGCCGACGACAAGTCACCATTCAGATCCCCCATGATAAACTTGTGACTATACTCACTACTCAGGTCGCGCCAAACATCGAGAAGGTCGGTGTCCTTTTGCATGGCAATGTGTGGAGGTCTATAAATGACACCGACCAAAATGGGAGGAGAGGAACCCTGCTGCACACGACAGAATAAGTACTCAGGGATGGAGGGTTTTGCCAGTCCCTGAGTCATAGATGACGCCAGTTTCGTGATGGTGAAGTCGTTTCGTGCATACAGAGCAACTCCGTCCCCATTTATATTACGATCCTGCCTAAGCACTGAGTATCCATCAATCTGAATGAGACTGTCATCAACGTCAGGTCCAAGCCAAGATTCAGCTATGCCAAAGAGGTGGTAGGAGGGATCTTCAACCAGGTACAGGGATGATTAGAAAGCTGCCGCAGTAGGAACCGTGCGCCGACTTGCAGTGTGGTGCAGTGCAGTGGAGGAGTGGTGGCCAGCAAATGCTGATACGTGGTGTTGGTGCTGGTGATGGAGTTAACACTCACCGATGGTGAAAGCCGGGATTTGCTCGTTGATGGTAGCTATGATTGCCAGCCTTGGAGGTTAGGGCAAGTGTCTTCAATAGAAAAGTAACTCCTGGCTCATAGGACACCGTGTAAAACATAGGCCCTTAGGCGAGGAGCTTGAGAGCCGGTGGAGCCACTTTTCTGTCAACAAAGCACTCCAAGGAGTGAAAGAATATTTCAGAAATGCTCGAAAAAGTCGGGAGCAAAATTCAAAGATGTTGACACTTACCCGTCGAGAGAGAGAGAGAGCCCGTCAGAATTTTCAGAAATGCTCGAAAAAGTCGGGAGCAAAATTCAAAGATGTTGACACTTGCCCGTCGAGAGAGAGAGAGAGAAAGAGAGCGCAACTGCTGTGCGAGCGACAGGGAGCGAGAGAGAGTCGAGTGCACCGGCTGCTCCTTCCTAACGTAAGTTTTCTACTCTCCTCTCGCGGGTTTATTGTAAAGGCTCGCACGGAAATCGCCCCGTGCAAGTTTTCTGTGCCGTGTACGTGCGGGTGTGTGTCAGCCCGCCGTACTTTAACACCGCGCGCGAGAATAGCAGCTTCGCCGCGCGCCGTATCGTTCGCGGTAGTTATTAATGATTTTAATATACTGTGATATCTAGTTACTCGTCGCGTTGTTCATTACAACCTGTCCTTCTCCCGGATACCGCCGCCTCCGCGGGAAAACGACTCCGCCGGTCGTTTTCATATCTGAGCATAGCGGCCGCGCGCTTTACTCTTCGAGCGCGCGCTTTTCACTCAGCGATCCAATTAGTTGGAAAGCGAAGATCGTGTGCGATCTTCGCTTTGTTTTCAGGATTCCAGGAGCAGATCCCCGGGCAAGTCATTTTAGTCTGACACCCGCGGCACCGTGTTCTAGGGCATCGCTGGCCTGTGGCTTGTTGGGATTTTCCCCCACTAGCCATCCTGTTACACCCTATGTGTGAAACTTCACAAGGAAAATATAATTTTAAGTAAGGTTATTTAGCAATTTTAAAAGGTTTTGACGATAATATTACAATCAATTATTTTATTTATTTTTCACACATAATTAAAAAAAAAATCATAGCTATTATTATATTCATATTTTATACATAATTTAAAAATTAATAATTTTTAATCTTCATAAATGAATTTAATTATAATTATGTCATAAATTGTTGCAAAAATTATAAATCTCAGAAACAGCGGAGAAAGAATTTTTTTAGCGATTTTTTCGCTCGAGAGGGGGTAATTTGAGGGTGTTCCGCGGTGCTTTAGACGTTGCCAATTTTTTTGTAGATATCTTGTATCCTAGAATTCGTATTCCGGCAAAAAATTATTGGCGATCTCAAAAACGGCTGAATTATAATTTTTTTGCGATTTTTTCGGTAGAAAGGGGGTAGTTTGAGGGTGCTCTGCGGTGCTTGGGCGTTACCAATTTTTTTTTTAGTTATCTTGTATTCTAGAATTCGTATTCCGGCAATAAAATTATTGGCGATCTCAAAAACGGCTGAATTAGAAATTTTTTGCGATTTTTTCAGTCGAAAGGGTGTTACGCGGTGCTTTGGGCGTCGCCAATTTTTTTGTACATATCTTGTATCCTAGATTTCGTATTCCGGCAATAAAATTATTGGCGATCTCAAAAACTGCTGAATTAGAATTTTTTTGCGATTTTTTCAGTCGAAACGGTGTTCCGCGGTGCTTTGGTCGTCGCCAATTTTTTTGTAGATATCTTGTATCCTAGATTTCGTATTCCGGCAATAAAATTATTGGCGATCTCAAAAACGGCTGAATTAGAATTTTTTTTCGATTTTTTCAGTCTAAAGGGGGTAGTTTGAGGATGTTCCGCGGTGCTTTGGGCCTTGCCAATTTTTTTGTAGGTATCTCGTATCTTCGAATTCGTATTCCGGCAAATAAAATAAATTATTCGCTATCTCAAAAACGGCGGAGATAGAATTTTTTTAGCGATTTTTCCGTATGGAAGCGGGTGGATTGAGGGTGTTCAGCGGTGGTTTGGGCATTGCCAATTTTTTTGTTGGTATCTTGTATCCTAGAATTCGTATTCCGGCAATAAAATTATTGGCGATCTCAAAAACGGCTGAATTAGAATTTTTTGTTTGCCACGATAAAATGGGTGTGAGTTTTTGTTGTTTTTCTTGAGAATATACATATTATATTGTGCGATGCCAATGTAGGCAATATAGCGCGAGCGACCCACGTTTGTAAACATGTGCGTCCCCCACCCTATAACGTGTGAGAGTCGACGGGCGAGCGCGATGCTCCTGCTAACTTGTTGTTAGACCGAGAATGACCCGCGCCGAGTAAGGTTCTATTGTAACTTAGCTTAAGTCTCTTAATAAACTCTTTTATTCTATCTAAGTAGTGTGTCATTATTTAACATGGTAGCAGGTCGGTGGTTACTTCTCAGCTCTCTATCTTAACCTTCGGGAAAAGATAGAGTGCTTATATCAAGACGCCTGACAAGAGGGAAGAAAAAGACTCCGAGCACGAAGGAACGCTCAAGTCGAAGGAAGAAGCCACAACACCGAAGGTCAAGCAAGAAGAAGAAGATTCCGAACACGAAGGAACGTTCGAGAACAAAGAAGACGAAATGGATAGAAAGGATATTTCGATACCGGTGTTTGATGGAGGAAACTACAGTATGTGGAAAAGGAGGATCCAAATGTACATGAAGCTCAAAAAATGTGAAATTGTGATAGAAAGAGAAAAGAGTGAAACAGACAAAGTAGAAGAATGGAATCAGAATGATTTGAAAGCAATAAATATAATTTATAGTGCGATATCAGATAAACAATTAGAATTTGTTTGTGAAGAAGAAACAGCATACAAAATTATGAAGAAGCTAGACAGTATGTATTTAAAAGAATCAACGGCGTTACAAATAGTCTGCAGGAATAGACTGGAGAAATTAAGATTAAGAAATTATAGTGATTCAGAGACATTTTTCAGTGATTTTGAAAAGCAGTAAACGAGTTAAGAGGCGCGGGTGCTAAAATAAGCGAAAAAGAAAAATTGAATTATATGCTTAACACGTTGCCAGAATCATACAGTTATATAGGTGATTTGGTTGATACATTGAAAGAAGAAGAACAAACGGCTGATTACATAAGGAACAAAATTAAGCTAGCTGAAATGAAGAATCGAAAAGAGCATAACGAGAGAAGTACGAATGCATTTACTGCAAGAAAGGGAAACTGCTATAAGTGCGGAAAACCTGGTCATTTCGCACGAGATTGCCAAGATGGAGGACAAGCAGGTAGCAACGGCAGCTCATGGAGAGGATCGTCACGTGGTCGCAGCCGAGGCACAGCCGGAAGGGGCCATTACGGCAGAGGACGCGGAAAATTCCATGGACAACAAGGAGCAAGTACGAGCGAACAGAGCGGCGAAGGTACGAGCGCATGGATAGCGACGATACACGCTGCGTACACCAACGAAACAAACAGGTCAAGTATTAGCGAAATTGATTGGATACTCGACAGCGGGTGTTCCGATCATATAATAAATAACGAAAATTATTTTGAGAATTGTATTGAACTTAAAGAACCGGTAAATATTTATGTAGGAGATAATAGGCCGATAAAGGCAACGAGTATTGGTACGGTAGTAAGTTACTTTAACGTATCTGGCAAAAATAACGAAGTAAAAATGAGTAATGTATTCTACGCGAAAGAAATGAAAGCAAATTTGATTAGTTATGGAAAATTAACTGAGAATAACAATACTATTATTTCAAAAAGAAATTTTACAAAAATTATTGATCGGAATAATAAACTTACAGCAATAGCTATAAGAGAAAACGGACTTTACAAAATGAAAAGTAAATTGAAATACAAGGTCGCATGTGTAAATAGTTCCGAACGAAATAATAACATGAGTCAAAAGGAAAGATGGCACAGAGTGTTAGGTCACGTAAATTTTAGATATTTGAATACGATATGTAAACAACAGTTATTAACGGGCATTCCAAACGAACTGGAATCTGAATTTATGAAATGTAAAACTTGTATTGAAAATAAGATGCATAACTTGCCATTTAGTAATAATAGAACAAAGGCGAAAGATATATTAGAAATTATACATACGGATGTATGCGGTCCCTTTAAGACAACAGGGTTTAACGGAGAAAAATATTTTGCTTCCTTTATTGACGATTATAGTAAAATAGCTAAAGTTTATTGCATAAAGGCTAAAGATGAAGTTTTTGATTACTTAGTTCAATTTATAAATGAAACTGAAAATTTAACTGGAAAGAGAGTCAAAATATTGAGGTGTGATAACGGGAAAGAGTATTTAAACAATCGGTTTTATAAATTGGCCAAAGAAAAGGGTATTATTATGAATAATTGTCCAGCGTATGTACACGAATTAAACGGCACTGCTGAAAGATTTAATAGATCGATAATGAACATGGCGCGATGTTTATTAGCAGAGGCAAAAGTACACAAATGTTACTGGCCAGAAATAATATGTGCCGCGACGTATTTGAAAAATCGTACGCTAGCAAATACGATAGAAAGAAAGACTCCTTACGAAATATTTTTTAAGAGAAAACCAAATGTAGAAAATTTAAGATTATATGGTAGTAAAGTTTTTGTGAGAAAACCAGAACAAAAACGATTCTCTAAGTGGGATAGGAAAGCAGAAATGGGGATTCTATTAGGTTATAGTGATGTAGGCTATAGAGTACTTATAAATAATAAAATAATTGTTGCAAGGCATGTGGATATCATAGAAAGAGATGTTAAATGCATTGGTATTGATTATAAAGATAATATTGATAACGATGATAGTACAGAAAGTGATGCAAGTACAAACGATGATTTATCGGATAATGTCTTTGAAAACGCGAATGAATTCGAAGAGCAACAAGGTAAAGTAAAAGAAAAGAATAATTTATTGTTACATCAACCTTCGGGGAAATGTAACGATGCAGAAAACACAACATTGAAAGTTCCGCGAAAATCTACGCGTGATAGGAAAAGTCCCGTAAGATACCCAGAAAAGGAAAGTTATAATATATATGTAAGATACTGTAGAGTAGATACGCCTTGTACATTTGAGGAGGCGATGAATAGTAAAGAGAGTAAAAATTGGCAAGAAGCCATGAATAAAGAAATCGAATGCATAAATAAAAATAAAACGTGGAAATTAGTTGATAGAGTAGAAAATAAAAAAGTTCTAGATGTCAAATGGGTTTATACGAAAAAGTCAGATAATAGATATAAGGCAAGATTAGTTGTAAGAGGTTTTCAGCAAACTGATGTAATTGATGACATATATTCTCCTGTAGCGAAAAATCAAACACTAAAAATCTTATTTTCATTTTGTTGTCAATATGGGCTCAGAATAGAACAAATGGATGTAGAAACTGCATTCTTAAATGGGAAAGTAACTACAGAAGTATATGTGAGTCAACCCAAAGGATATGAAAATGGCACAAATAAAGTTTATAAATTGTTAAAAGCGCTTTATGGATTGAGAGAAAGTCCAAGAGACTGGTATGAGTGTTTGGATGAATACTTAACTGATTTAGGCTTTGAGAGAAGCAATATAGATTTATGCTTGTATGTTAATAAAGAAGGAGAGGACATTATTTATATTCTTATATATGTTGATGATTTATTAATATGTAGTAAAAACAAGGAATTAATACGCAATGTAAAAAGATTATTATCTAAGAGATTCAAGATGAAAGATTTAGGAGAAATAAAAGAATATCTTGGGATTAACATTAATTATGATTATAAAAATGGTAAAATGGATTTAAGTCAAGAAAAATATATAGAAACTTTAGCAACTAAATTTCAAATAAAAGACAGTAAATTACATAATATTCCAATGGAAACTAATTTAAAAATTGAAAGATCTGATGAATGTGAACTAAATATAAAATATAGAAATATAATTGGTGCTTTATTATATATAAGTTCTGGTACTCGACCAGATATTAGTTATAGCGTTAATTATTTAAGCAGGTTTCAAAACTGCTATACAGAAACACACTGGAAATATGCGCTGCGAATATTAAAGTATTTGTATGGAACGAAAAAATTAAGTTTAAAATATAAAAGAAATGAAAATTGCGACTTAATTGATTGTTATGTAGACGCGGATTGGGCTGGCGATAATATTGATAGAAAGTCCACATCTGGTTATGTGATTAGAGTTTTTGGTAATATGATTGAATGGAAATCGCGAAAACAAAAATGTGTGACAAAAGCGTCGACTTATGCAGAGTATGTAGCTTTATCAGAAGCTGTGAGTGAACTTAAGTTTATAAGAGAGTTGATAAATATTTTTGATGTAAAAATAAATAATCCAATTAAAATTTATGAGGATAATACAGGCGCGATTAATATAGCAAAATGTGGTAATTTTACAAAGAATTCAAAGCATGTTGAAATACATTATCATTTTGTGCATGAGAGTGTGAAAGAAAAAGAAATTGAAATTGTAAAAGTCGATTCAAATGAAAATATTGCGGATATTTTTACAAAGGCGCTATGCAAAGATAAGTTTATTAAATATAGAAATTTGTTAAATGTAAAATGAGATATGTAAAAGTGTACAATATAAATGTAAGGAGGCGTGTTGAGAATATACATATTTTATTGTGCGATGCCAATGTAGGCAATATAGCGCGAGCGACCCACGTTTGTAAACATGTGCGTCCCCCACCCTATAACGTGTGAGAGTCGACGGGCGAGCGCGATGCTCCTGCTAACTTGTTGTTAGACCGAGAATGACCCGCGCCGAGTAAGGTTCTATTGTAACTTAGCTTAAGTCTCTTAATAAACTCTTTTATTCTATCTAAGTAGTGTGTCATTATTTAACAGTTTTTTATTTTTTCACTTTTACTTGTTGTTCACTGCATTTTTGTTGGTGTAGAATCGATTCCGGGCGGAAATCATAATTTTTTGGAAGTTTGGAGTCTCAACGTTGCAAAGTTCAACCCCATTGCAGAAGTAGATGCAGCAAAGCCGTGGTTCAAAAAAGACGCCAAGCCTATGTTCATTTTGTCTTGTCGTCATCGATGGAATTCTCGCGTCTGGACTAACTCCCTACTGAAAAATCTCACCACCCCCCAGATAAGTTCAAAAATCTATGTTTTGAAGTGTTTTAGCAATTTTTTACATTTTTAGAAATTTTACGCATGAAATCTTACCTGAGATCTCACTTGAGATCTCACGTGTGAAATTTGAAACGTGAGATTCCAAATCAGATTCTAAAAAATGGCTGAAACGCTACAAAACATAGATTTTGGGATTTCTCTGGCGGGTGGCGTAACCTAATGGGCGACTCCTAATTCCCAGAAACTTCTTTTCTACCATTAAAGCGATTTTAGCAGTTCGCGGACCAGAATTTCACGTGAGAGTTTGGCGTGACATCTTCGCATGGAATGTGGCAGAAACTGTCGAACATTCACGAACAAAAAAGTGCCTCCATTAAATTAGCACTGACAACCAAGTTCCATGAATAGCCGCTGGCACATGGTGATTCGATTGCCCAACGTTAAAAGACATGGATGAAAAAATATCTGATGTCACGGTTATGGCGTAAGTGCGCAGCACATTGCCAGCGAAATACAGCCCATTTATCTCAGCATCGGACACCGTGCCATCGGAGAAAACGACTCTAACCAGTCTACGAAAAAGACTACTTCGTGAAGAAGCTCGAATGTTAACATGAGATGACGTGACCAGCGGCCTTGCTACAATGACGCTCTCCAAAACTGGTAGCACCGCCGAAAATCGTTCAAGCAACAACGATCCGGATAAGCGTAAGAAAAAGTTGACATGTAATTTTTGCAAAAAAAACCAGTCATTTCGAGCGGTATTGTTTCGCGAAAAAGAGAAAAAAAAGGAAAAATAATTCCAATAAAAGACAAACGGAAAGTGAAAATACCGCGAATCTAGCCGCGTTTGTAATTACTGAGCATCGAGAAATTTCCGAGACAACCGAAGTGAATATTTTGTCTTCTTATATTGAGCGCAACTGGTTTCATAAAACCGACGAAAAAGATTTTTGGCTTTTAGATAGCGTCGGGTCACGCCATGTTTGTTGCCATCGAGAATGTTTCGCCGCATTTGAGCAGTTTGATGGCGTAATCGATAATACTTTATACGTGCCCTCGCTCATAAATAACTTGCTCTTCACGGGAGTGTGTACGTCAAACGGATGTTCGATTGTATTCGATGAAAATCGCGCGAATATATTTTCGAACGATAAAACGTTGTTGGCGCAGGGCATTAAACAGCGAAATAATATTGTACGCATGTTGATGATATCCGAAATGAGATTTGAAGCGAACTATACATTCAATGCACCGTTAAAATTATGGCACGAGCCCCTCGGCCATGTAAACAAATATTGTATCGATGTGGTGAGTGGTGTATGTTTATCGGATAAAAACGATTTTTTTGCGAAGGTTGCACTTTAGGAAAGCAATCTATATTGTCTTTTAAAGGAAAACAAAAAAATGTCAGTACTACGCCCGGCGAAATTATTCACACTGATATTTGCGGTCCGTTGCAAACTACGTCTGTCGGCGGAGCAACATTCTTTTTACTTTTCATAGATGAAGCGACCGGCTATCACACAGTTTATTTCCTAAAACATAAAAGCGATACTTTCCAGTTTTTGAAGAAATTTTCAGTTTTACTTACAATCCAGTTCGAAAGGGATATAAAAATTATTCATGCCGATAACGGAACGGAATATACAAACGTCAATGTCGCAACTTTTCTTGAATCGAGAGGTATTAAACTTGCCACACCCGCGCCATATACACCGGAGCAAAACTGTAGGGCGGAGCGCGAAATGCGCACAATTGTTGAGAGCGTGCGCGTCTTGTTACTCTCGCAATGTTTACCGACGCATCTTTAGGCTGAAGCCGTGAACACAGCGGTGTATGTGTTGAATCGAACTTTGGGCGCGCAGTCAGACTCAGTCACACTGTTTTAACTGTGGTATAAAAACAGACAGAATTTATCACACTTTCTAACGTTTGGGTGCGACCGGTATGTACTCGTTCCGAACTCTTTACGGAAAAAATGGGACTCGAAATCTCAAAAACTGATTTTCGTCGGTTACGATAACGATTCGGAGAATTATCGACTTTTTAACGTGTAAACCGGACGAATCACCGTATCCAGGAACGTAATTTTTAATAAAACGCATTCTGCCATTTCAAACGAAACAAAGTCGTGGATCTACTCTGACAATATTTTTAACGAGCCCGGCATGCCCGAAACGGTTGAACGCGACGCGCAACCGGAGGACGGTCTGTTACGTGTACCTCTAAACGATGATCGAGTCAACGAAGATGGAGTCCTCGCAACAGCCGAGCCTCACATTGACGTGCGCATAAATGCACCGGAGATTGATATACCGGCTGAGGAAAACGAGGAACCCAATCCGATGCAGTATCATTTGCGCCCGCGTCAAAGTTTATGTGCGCCAAAATGTTATGATGCATGTACCATGTTATGCGGAACTCCGAATGATTTTAAAGAAGCTTTAAACAGTAGCGACTCCGGTCTCTGGTAACGCACTATAGACAAGGATCTAGAAAAGAATAAAAAGAATGAAACATGGGATGTCGCAGAATTGCCCAAAACCCGTAAATTAGTAGGATATAAATGGGTTTTTAAGACTAAGGATCGCGTTGGAGAAAATCCGAAACGTTACAAAGCATGTCTATGTGCTCAGGGTTTTTCGCAGGAAGGGGGTATCGATTATAAAGAGATTTTGTCCTCTCTAGTACGCTATGAGTCGATACGTACTCTTCTCGCCGTAGCATTACAAGAAAATCTGTACGCCTTGCAGTTCGATGTAATCACCGCATACCTGAACAGCGAACTCAAAGAAACAGTGTACATGCGTGTACCTGATGGATTAAATCTAGATAACGAAAAATGCACTTTGAAACTCAAAGAATTTATTTACGGCTTGAAACAAGCTGGACGCTGTTGAAATGAGAAGTTTGACAAGTTCATTAAAACTCTAAATTTCATTCCTAGCAGTGCAGACAAGTGCATTTACACTGGGATATTTGAAGGAATTAAAGTCTATTTAGCTCTGATTATAGAGGACGGAGCGTTACTATCAAAAAGTCGCGACGTCTTAATAAAATTGATAAAGATTTTTGAAGCAGAGTTTGATATAACCTACAGTGACTTAAATTTCTTTGTTGGTATGGAAATATCACGCAATAAAGATCACATTTTTATCAGTCAAGAAAAATACATTAGCAAAATGTTACAAAAATTTGGCATGAATGATACTAAGGCAGTAAAAGCTCCTTCAGATCCCCATGCGAAACTAACCAAACCCAAGGGTAATTCAAACTTTAAAGCACCTTATCGAGAAGCTGTAAAGCGCATTTTTCGGTATCTCAAAGCAACGCAAGATTATGGATTATTGTATAGCGCGGAAAAAATGAATGGTACATTAATAGGCTACTCCGATGCGGATTATGCAGGAGATCTCGACACGCGGCGATCAACAACCGGATAACTTTTTATGCTAATCGGAGGGTGCGTAACGTGGTTGTCAAAAAGCGACAAGTGACTGTTAGTTTTAGCACGACCGAAGCTGAATTCATTGCGGTTAGTAAAGCAACCTAAGAAGCGATATGGTTGAGAAAATTGTTTTTCGATCTCGGCCACGAATGTCTTAATGCTACTATACTAAACTTCGACAATCAGAGCGCAATAAAGTTGTCCAGAAATCCCGAATTCCACGGTAGATCGAAACACATAGATGTACGTTACCACTTTATTTGTGATAAATTGCGTGAAAATATAATTGACACTAGATATGTCGATACCAACTATCAATGTGCCGACATGTTAACAAAAGCGATTAGTTCTGAAAAACTTGATAGAAAGAATTAACGTAACTAAGCGAGTATCGAAAACACTCAAATAGCGGGAGTGTTAAATGTATTATTTGACATGCTTTTTGTATCTATAAGACACATGTTTTTCTCTCACGACTTGTAGTCGAAGTAGGGGGCAGCGGCGCTGTAGTCTTCGCCACTCATATCGCAGCTCTGCTTGAGCTCTCACTCTGTGTCGGACCTCCGGCACACGCTACTACGCTAGTATTTTTTCACAATAAAACTTTCTTCACTTTACACAAGTTTTTTATTAACCTGGTCCTTAATAGCGAGTCTATTTTTTAATTAATTCTCAAGCCAAGCTTGCGTTCCCCGAATATTTGGGTTAATTAAGAATTTTTTAAATAATCGACTCGCTCACTGACACAAATCTACGTAACTTCCTTTTTGGCGTGGACCTCTGGTCTCGCGACTGTTTGGCTTTAAGGCTTTTCTAAATAATTGACTCGCTTACTGTCGCACGTCTGAGTGACTCCGTTCTTTTGAATAGACGTCGCATCCCCCGCCCACTTGGTGTTGAGTTTTAGATTCTTTATCTATGTCTACAGAGCTTGTATTGTAGAGAAAGAAATTCTATGCTTATTGGTCTCTCAAAAATCACGCCATCAACGGCCAGACGTCTGGCAATCATATTAGGTCACCGACAGCGTTTCAAAATCGTCCAATCGGCCAGAAGTCGCGCAATCTGTCAACACTGTAATCTAAATTATGCCACACGTGACCACGTCTGGTTCTCGAGATCACTTGGTAGTACCACCAGTGTACGCAGATGGCGCCATAAACTTTAGATAACCCCCACTTTTTTGATCGTCGGTAGCGACGTCGGCCCGGCCGGCCGCTCTCGTCATAACGCTCGTATATTTTTGGCATTCATTAAAACCTTAAATATGTTTTTGAAGTTCTGAACGTTAATCGTGAACGAAATATCGAAAATTTCCAAATTCGGTTTTTTTAATATTACCTCTTAGCGATATGCATAAAACATGTACGAACTGCAAAATAAGTTATTTCCAAAGTGATTATCCCCCCAAATCATCCCTAAAACCACCCCAACTAGACAATACATGACAAAAAAATTGATACCATCTGAGTTTATTAATTTAAGACAAATATTATGGCTGATATTTTTTCCAGATGTTATCATAGCCGTATAAGAAAATTGGCGAAAAGAAATTCGATCCGGAACCTTTCGCTTGGGGAGTGAAAAGGAACTAAAATAGCGGAAGATACAGGAAAAATACCGTGAGAAAATCATCTCTCGTGAGTTTATTAATTTAAGACAAATTTTATGCCCGATATTTCTTCCAGATGATACCATAGCCGTATAAGAAAATTGGCGATATGAAATTCGATCCCGAACCTTTCGCTTGGGGGGTGCAAAGGGGCTAAAATAGTGGAAAATACACGAAAAATACCGTGAAAAAATCATCTCTCGTGGGTTTATTAATTTAAGACAAATTTTGTGGCTTATAGCAGTTTGGGCGAACCTTTCTCCAACTCAGTTTTACGCACATTTTAGCTACCTGTGCCGAGCGGTAAGCGGCAGCTGTTTGGGTCTCTATGAAGCCGGTGACCAGCGTCCCAAAAAAACTACTCAACTGATCGTTTTGAAATTTTGTACACATATTCTACAGATATAAAGCTTTCAGGTGACGCATCGTTTTTTTTTTTTTTTCAATTTTACAATAACAAATACGTCGTTTTTTTTTTGCAAAAATCGACCTTTTACCTTAAAAATGATGCAAAACATGAAAAAATTTATAAAATTAAAAAAACGAAGCGTCATTTGTGGGAGAAAGGTATCAACTAACCAAAACTATTTACTTTTTTGATTTTAGATAATCCAGCGATGAGCATTCGCGGTCACCGGAAAAAAAACATTTTTCGAGGCATCGGCGAAAAACTGCTATAACTCCGTTGTTTCTTCATATTTTTGCACCAAAATTTTTTTACAAACTTTTTAAATATTGTATAATAACATATTAAATTTTCAAATAAATCGATAATAGCAAAGTGCTCTAAAAAAATTATTGAAAATTTGCCTTTTTTTGACCGAACAAACTTTACCCCCCCCCCCCCCCAATTTAAGATAAATTTTATGGCTGATATTTCTTTCAAATTTTGCCATAGCCTTGTAAAAAAATTGGCGATATGAAATTCGATCTGGAACCTTTCGCTTGATGGGTGCAAAGGGGCTAAAATAGCGGACAATATACGAAAAATACCGTGAAAAAATCATTTCTCATGAGTTTATTAATTCGAAAAAATGTTACTGCTGAAAATAATTTATTATGTTGCTATGAACTCGTAAAAAAATTGGGGACATGAAAATCTATCCGAAATCTTTCGCTTGGGACGTGCAATGGGTCTAAAATAGCGAAAAATAGCCGCCAAAGACTGAAAAAAGTCAGCTCTGCAAGTTTAATAATTCGAGACAAATTTTGTGGATGAAAATAATTCATTATGTTGCTATGAACTTGTATAAAAATTTGGGACATGAAAATTGATCCAGAACCTTTCGCTTGGGTCGGGGAGGCGGGGTACAAAGGGGCTAAAATAGCAAAAAATAGACAAAAAATACCGAAAAAATATTTGTTCTGGAGAGTTTATGAACTCGAGACAAATTTTATGGATGAAAATAATTCATTATGTTGCTATGAAAATTTTACGATTACAAAGTTTTCTCTAGGAGGAAGAAACTTGTTGTTTAGAAATTTAACTGTATTCAGAACAGTATTCATCGTTCTTCATTTTTAACTATAGATAAACTTTTAATATTTTTTTGTCTTACAAAACCAAATTTCAAGTGATTAAGGGGATGTGAGTATCGACGTTATTTTTCAAACGAGTATATCTCACGAAAATACCAATAGAATCATCAAAAAAAAATCTGCGTATAGTATTTACATACACGGCGCGCTTGACAAACTTGTTTTTCCAAAAAAAATGACGATAATTTATTTAATTAAATAAAAGCCGTACTGTCGGTAAGTAGGAATCTGCAATTGACCTACTTTTCAAACGAGCATAGCTAACGAAAATGCTAATAGAATCACTCAAAAAATTTTCTGCATTTAGTGTTTACGTGTACGGAGCGCTTGACAACCGTCTTTTTCCAAATAAACTTTTCAATCTTGATTTATAAAATATTGAAATTAGGGTTTTACATCACCTTAATACTATTTATACTTATATTTTTAGTTTAAATATTTCATTATTCCAAACTTTGCGGGTTTTATTTGGCCCAGTCAGTCAAGACCGTATGCGAGAAACTGAAGTCACCGTCCACCAATCGGGGGCTCCTTTTAAACGAATTTGGCCAATCGGAATGGTTTTATTTCATCATTCTTTTAAGAGAGGAATATATTCGTAATAATAGTCTAATATAAGATATCTCTGAGAGTAATGATTTTTTTACTTTAGTATGCCAAAACTTATTCCATCGCCATAATACTTTATTTGTAAGAAATTAAATGACAAACAAAAATGGTTTTGGTTTTTGAATTTTTTCATACCTCCATTTCATCTTCGAAAATGTTCTTCAGAAAACTCTAAAGAAAATTAGTCTTTAATATACGTGTCCGTAATATTCTATTTTACCGACTCTTTTGCCGACGTAAAAGACGATTGCACATACCCGATTTTCGCATACGGGCAATCGCGTTTGTACTATCGCAAACGAGTCCGTAAAATCGAATGACGGGTTAGCATATCCAAATAGCATATTGTGCAATAAACGGAGAAAATGAGCTGAAATCTCCTCACCTGTGTTTGAAATAGCTCTTCTTTCCGTGTTAAGTCCATGTTAAATACCGACATAATTTTCAAAAGAGTATAACTCATGAAAATACCAATAGAATCATCCACAAAAAATTCTGAGTATAGTATTTAAGTATACGGAGCGCCTGACAAGGGTGTTTTTCCAAAAAAATGATGAGAATTTATTTAATTAAATAAAAACCGTACTGTCCATAAGTAGGAATCTGCAATTAACCTACTTTTTAATTGAGCACAGCTAACGAAAATACTAATAGAATCACTCAAAAAAATTTCTGAGTATAGTGGTTACAAGTACGGAGCGCCTGACAATCGTCTTTTTCCAAATAAACGTTTCAATGTTGATATAAAAAATATTGAAATCATGGTTTCACATCACCTTAAGTACATACCTTTTTTTTAACGAATCCATGAGAGGTCCTTTTTGTATACATGATAGTTGTGTAGGCATAGGGGATCGCGCATTTTGAGTCATCTACTATGCAGTTACAAATCATTGCATTTTCTGTTTTTATTTGCATAGCTTATCCTCAATATAAATTGAGCGATCTATATCCGTTCGGTTTTCGAGCGTTTCTGCGAGGTATCTCGAAATCTCGAATCGATCTCGAAACTTGAAAGAAACCGGGAAACAGCGAAGAAAGGGCGCGCGGAGCGCACCAAATTAACGCTAGTTACAAATAAATGCGCCTTTTTTATATTTATTTTAAATCGAAATGTAATTTTTTTCAATTGTTTGCATAAGTGGTAATAACTATTGTTATTTTACCATTGAAACTTTAAAAATTATCTTATATCAGTTTAAACAGGCCAAAAAAGTATAAAATATATAAATTTTACACTAAGAGAACAATTTTACAAAATTACGTTGTAGGTAGCGGGGAAAAAATCTTTTTTCTCGCTAAACTTTGAAAAAATGGATTTTTTTCATCTTTCTCCAACTCATGCTCGGAATGCGCGATTTTCTATGCGACTTTTAGTCGTGAAAAAAGGCATGTTTCAAGCATCTGTAAAAAAAGAAGTACTATTTTAGCGCGAACAAGTATAAGACCATGGTACCATGTCAAGTAACACCAATCCTTCTTTTAGGGGCGCCTAATGTAATTTTTTTTCTTATTTAATTAAAGTTTAGAAAATATAGTTTCTTCTTATACTTAATAGTATATTTTGATACAAGTGCGAAAGTGTTGATCTAGCACGAGTGTGTAGTTTATTGCCCGAGAGAAGCGAAGGTGATAAGCACACGAGTGTAGAACAACCTTTCGCATGTGTATCGAACGATATATCTATACAGGAGACGTAAACGCGATTTGAAAAAGGATCCCGCACATAATGTATGGAAAATAATCATTCGGTCAAATTGGATCAAACTTGGGGAAAAGATAGATCTTGAGGTCCTGAACAAAAGTTCTCATGGGCAAAAACCCCCAAAATTTGACCGAATGATTTTTTCCCATACATTGTGTGCGGAGTCCTTTGTGTATATGTAAAATCGCATTTTAGACATACTGAATCGAAAGAATATGATTCTGTATGTACTGATTTCATCCATTAGATTTATGGCCTACGAGATGCATTTCGCATACATTACGGAATTTAGCGTACGTTACTCAAGCAGAGAAAATCATTTGCATCGGCAAAAAATTTTCCTCTTAGTTTTTCTAAAAAAAATGCTAGTGCATCCGATAAAGATCGGAATTAGGTATCAATGACTGGAGATTTTTCGAAAAATACAATATTATAGAAACGAAAAATTACAATTGAAAATCAAATTTGACAATATGACGATGTTATTCTTAATAATGTATGCAACAGCAGAAACAATAACGTCGGGTGGGTGGAAGATGCTATTGTCTCGGAAAAGCGGTGAGAAGGCTATTATCTCGGGAAAGCGGTGAGAAGGCTATTATTTCGGAAAAGTGGTGAGAAGGCTATTATCTCGGCCGAGATTTGAAGAGTATATTATCTCGAAAAAAATTCTTGTTATTTGAAATCGCTTTTAGGTTGGTAACCACTGCACGATTTTCGAATAAAATTCAAATTTAATCTAATTGAGTGACTGTTAATGCACATTAAATACAAACATATCTAATGTATGTATTTGTATATAACCATTTGTTTAACACAATTACATTTGAATTTTATTCGAAAATCGTGCTGTGGTTACCAACCTAAAAACTATTTCAAATAACAAGAATTTTTTTCGATATAATATACTCTTCAAATCTTGGCCGTGATAATAGCCTTCTCACCACTTTTACGAGATAATAGCCTTCTCACCGCTTTCCCGAGATAATAGCCTTCTCACCGCTTTTCCGAGATAATAGCCTCTTCCACCCACCCGACGATAAGTTCTGTCTAGTTTAAATTTCTTTGAAACTCTGAAATCTACTCATCACATACTAATGATTTTACAGTCGCTTTTATTTTAAATAATATGAAAACTCAATTGTTGCCTAATCTTAATGCGATTTTACACACGTATATCGTATATATATAATATCACCACGGAAAATTGTGATTTGAAAAAAAAACAATGGAACAATTTCCATCTGAAATATCTTTAGAATTTATGAACCAATCTTTGCAGCGAACAAACTAGTGCGATAGATGCGTAAACACTCCCACTTAACAAAATTGATATTAAATTTGAATCTCATTCTTCTTCAACCTATTCATACAAAAAGAAATTTGATTATTTTTACAAATGTGTTTTCTCTTTGAGAAAAATTAAGATCAACAGTATATAACAAATTATAAATCTTTTCATGATATACATCAAAAATATTTTCATACCATTTATCTCTTTCTATTTTTTAGTTTAATCTATTACATAAAATCACGTTTTAGTCAATACTAGATTATAACTATTAACGCCACTTTTCTCACATTATGAAGAATTTCACTTGGCTTTAAGTACGTTAATTATTTAACGTATAACTAACATCAGTTTTAATGTACAAAAAAAGAAATAAACAGAATTAGAAAAATTACTCTTATACGAAAAAACAAATATTTACCATTAATTATAATTTCTTTTATTGAAAAGTTGATTTTAGCGCTTTGTTTACTCATCTATTATAATACGAGCTATAAGTGCGCCAAATTGGAGCAAAGTAGGAAAATCGGGAAGAGATGGCCCGCGCCCGGCTGGCGTTGGCTCGCGCCGTTCGCGCGACTCCGCTACGCTCGAACATATAATATAGATATCCATTCTTATACACACGGTCCGTGCGACTTAAGTCGAGACGGAGTGGGGGAAGCGGCAGAGCTCGCGTGAGTCCGCTGCGCTCGAACCTCGAACATGTGAGTGTCCGCCGCAGAAGCGAGCCAGCAGGCGCGCGCGGCGCATTTTTGGGCGTAAAATACGCTCTGTTTAACTCGCTTATAATCATATGCGGAGTCTCTCAGAAAAAAACAAAAGACATATATCGATAGATTTTTTCCTGCTCTTTCCAATGGTGCTATGTTTGTTACTCCGAAAAGCTTTCCTCTGGTCGCAAATTCAAGTTGAAAGTTCAAAGCCATTTTTCTCACAGTATATCATGTTCTTTTATCAAAATGCAGTTTACCATTGAAAAGTACAAGTCTTAAGCTTCAAGACCCTAATTTTTGGAGTTGGAGAAATTAAGGATTCAAAAGTAATAAGATTAAAAAGGTAGAGGCGAGCGGCCGCGGGCGCTCTTCGCGCTGCAACCCAGCGGGCTCTCAAATATCATTTTTATTAATATTTTAATTTCTCTAGGTTTTTCAGAAAACTATGCTTTCATTGGATAAAATGTGGCACAATCATTTTACTATAATAATAATAATCAGTGTTTTGATAAAAGACGAATTTTAGAAATGTTACATATAAAAATTAATGATCATACCATCAATAGACAGGAGGATACTAAGTTTTTGAATTCACAATATAATAGACTAATTAATTTTTGCAAGATATAACAGTTGTAACGCTCTGCCGGGGATCAAGGCAGAGGTTCGCGGGTAATTACTAAGTTCACAGAACAACAGGGTAAAACTCTAAGTACTTTATTAATATCAATCTAATGTTAATGAATACACTAATACGGGCGCCAGGTGCACGCGGCACTCGCACCGATCTAAGCCTTCGCCGGCTAGCTTCAGCCGGGAGCAGAAAATTCTAATCTAAGCTACAGCTACAGCACGAGCTGCAGCTGGCGCGAGTTCGTAGTCTCTCGCGACTCCCGACTCGGACATGCACACACACTACGCGAGGAACAACGGGGACGGGAATAAAAACAAGGCAAACCTCGGCCAGGAGTGTTCCGCTGCTGCAGGTCTCTCCCTCTCTCGTTCTCGCTTTGCTAGCCGTCTCACGGCGTCAACCGTCGGTGCAGCTCTCTCTCGGCGACGACGACGACGACCAAGGCACACCCGCGCGAGAATTTCGGACGTCAAATCTGTACAGCGGCACGCGGCACGGCGGTAGGCGACAGAATCGTTATAATGCCGGCCGGTGCGCTCACGCTGCTCTCTCCGCCGTCCTCTCGTTCGTCCATCGGCCGTCGTCTTCACTGCGGCGCGCTCGAGCAGTCCCTATCCTGCCGATGCTGTGCTCTCGCCGTCGTCGACCGGCCGATACAGCCCTGAGTCACTGCGTCTCTTTCTCGCTCCTTCTCTCTCTCTCTCCCGGCTGGCGTCGGCTGCTGCTGTCAGCCGCATGGGAGAGCGGGGCTCGCTGTCGTCCTCCTGCAGCTTGTTCCTGCTGTAGCTGCTGCTGGTCTTCTTTTCCCTGGCCGAGCGGTAGAGTGGGAGAATGTTTGGGGAAGGTGCGCGCCGGGACACGGGTGCGGGGAAAGACAGTGTGCACGTAGGGGTGTGTGTGCATGCGTATGCACGTTCTCGCGCGTCGGTCTGCCGTCTTTCGCAACCGCCCTGCTCTCGCCCCCTCGGTTTCAGTAACAGACAATTTGACATGTTACAACTCTCCCCTCCTAAACTCGAAATAGTCCGTTGACTACTTTTGCACGTTTACTTTGTCTTCTCTGCTTGACTATGTTAATTTCTCTAACTACAAGTTATCCTAAGCTAAGCGGTCTTAGCTGCAGCGGTGTGAGTGTACTTGTTTGTGTCCCCTCAGCTTCTTCTTCTGCAGCGAGGCTTACGTGTAACTCTGTGTGCGGGTAACTCGGTGGGTGTGTTTTCTAGCTATAGCAACCTGGCGCCTGTAACCTTTTTGAAATACAATCATACGCAGGTACCGATCCCGATCGCGAGCTTCCATACCACACTCCAACATTGCCGTTCATTCAGAAATTAACAATGGTATAAAGAATTTAATTTTTGTGCTGCAACAGCATCTTACCTGGCCGATCCCTTGGACTACTGCTCTTTTTAGAGCTACATTCTGGCAACCTAAAATAACATGCTGACTCGTTCGCGAATAAACCAATTTAGCCAACGATTCACTAATTTCTCTCTCTGAATTATTTTATTTTATTGCGACCTGCTTCATGCTTGCTGGTGAGAGAACGTCTCTCTCTTACTTATGAAATCAAATGGAAGGGGACAGGTAAGATAAATGAAAACTAAAAGGAGCCAGGGCCGAGCTCAGCGAGGGCCAGAAAACCTGGCGTTTGCGGCAGAAAATCTCTACCGCGGCTACGCAGGAGGGGCCTTCCGTGGTCGTCCTCGACCTCGGCGCATGACCGGAACGGAGCTGGCCCCGGTAGGAGCGGATGCAGCCCTGGCAGGAGCGGGAGCCTTGGCGGGCGACCTCGCCCTGGTCCTTGGCCGACCTGGCGCGGCATTTGGACTGGTTATCGCACGAGCTGTGCGGCGCGGCCGATGGCCAGGAATGGCATCCGCCTTCCGTCCGACGCGTCCATCCTTTCCAATCACAGGGTTTTGGGCTGTAGCTTGAGCTTCCAGCTGTTGCGTACCTCTCGGCGGCGTATACTTTTTTAGATCGTTGACGAATACTTTCGTCCGCCGCTTTGAATCAGGATCCTCCACCAAATACACTACTGGAGAGTAAACTTCTACCACCTTAGCTGGTCCAACAAACCTAGGCGCTTGCTTAGCTGCAAATCGGTCCTCCGCGGACGATAGCACATGTTTTCGGCGCCTTACGAGGTCTCCGACTTGGTAGAGGACCTCTCGTCGATTTTTGTTGTAGTTACGCGTTTGCCGTGCTACAGCTTTATCCATGTGTCTGCGTACCAAATCATGCAAGGCATGCAATCGGCTGGCTCCGGTCTTCCATTTATCCACGTCAGGAGGGGAGGTAGGAATAGGATTTTCCATGTGATTCCGGAGTAACGTGGAGGGAACCGGGTTACGCCCCAAATTAAGAAATGCCAGAGAAACCCCTAACGACGAGTGCACAGCACTATTTAACGCGAAACGCAGTTCGTTCAAGTGCAAGTCCCTGTCTCTGTGAGCATCGGTCAAAAAGCTGTTGATCATTGGTCGTAAATTCCGATTAACTCGTTCCACTGGGCTTGCTTGTGCGTGATATGGCGGAATCGTGGATTGTCCATACTCATCTAACCCCTCAGTAACCATTCGCTTAGAGAATTCTGTGCCATTATCCGTAAGCAAAACCCGAGGGCAACCCCAACGTTTTACGATCAATTCCTCAAAGGCTTGCAGCACCGATTTAGCGTCTGCTTTCCGCAAAGCCTTCAGCTCGACGTATCTAGTAAACAGGGCTTCGAAGACAATTACGTACCTGTTACCAGTACGCGAGGGACGTTTTGGGCCCATTATATCGGAAGCTATAACTACCCATGGACCGTCCAGGTTTCTCTCCGTCATCAGCCCAGCTGGAGCTTGCTGAGAGCTTTTGTGAGCTTGACATACTTGCCAGACAGCTACGTACCAACATACGTCTCAATGATAGTCTGGCCAATAATAATATGTCGCCACTCTCGCAAAAGTCTTCTCCACGCCTAAGTGACCTGCTTGTGGAGTGTTATGAGCTTCAGCTAGAGCTTTTCCTCGATCTGCTTCAGGGAGTCTTATTCGGACGATGCGCGTACAGTAAGCCATTTACTATCTTCCAATCCGGGTATTTCACCGGGTTCTTCTCGATATTGCTAATTCTTCCTTGATACCACGGATCTTCAGCGGTAGCAGTGGCTATAGCTGCAAGCTTGTAAGTTCCTTCCCATGCACGCGACAGAGCGTCAGGAACTTTGTGCAGTGCTCCCTTACGGTGTACGAATTCAATGTTGTACATTTGCAGAGCCGTATTCCATCTGGCTAATCGACCAGCTGGATCTTTGAGGTTGTTTAACTACAACAGGCTGTGGTGGTCGGTGATGACCGTAAATTTCTCACCTAACAAATAACCTCGCAGCCTCTCGACGGACCATAAGACGGCGAGGCACTCCTTCTCAGTGACTGTATAATTTCTCTCTACCTTCGACAGAGTCCTACTCATAAAATAGATAGGGTGCTCCTTGCCATCAAATACCTGCGTCAGTACTCCAGCTATAGCTAGCATAATCACTCGCATCTGTTTGCAGAGTGAAGGGTAGCGACAGATCAAAACGCTTGCTGTTGCTCTTCGTGCCACTGCCACCGAATATCCTTCCTCAGCAGCTTGGTTAGCGGTGCTTTATACCCTGCTAGGTGAGCTATGAATCTGGAGTACCAGCCAATCATGCCGAGAAATCTTCTCAGCTGCCTGATGTTGAGGGGCGCTGGATACTCGAGGATGGGCTTTACTTTATCTTCACCAGTCTTCAGTCCGTCCTCGTTAACGATATAACCTAAGTACTTAACCTCCGCGCAAGAGAACTCAGACTTGTTGAGGTCAATCCGTAGGTTTGCGTCTTTTAACGCCGTGAGCACGATCTTTAACCACTTTGTATGCTCTTCAAATGTCGGCGAGACGATAATGACATTGTCTAAATAGGCGAACACATACGGTTCCCAGGCAGCCTTGATTAAGTTATCCATGATGCGCTGGAACACAGCTGGAACATTGGTCAGCCCATATGGTAACCGGATGAAGTGGAAAAGTCCTCGCCCTGGTACTGAAAATGCGGTGACCTCTCTGCACTTCGGATCCAACGGAATCTGGTGGTATGCCTGGCTTAAATCTAGCTTAGAAATATACTTAGCGGAACTTAACTTATCTAGTATATCATCCATGTTTCGCAATGGATACGCGGTAGACTTAGTATGCCTATTAACTTGCCTATAGTCTATGCAAAATCGGAACAAGTCATACAATTTTGGAACTAAAACAGGGCAGCTTCGCCAGGGGCTATCAGATGGCTCGATAATCTCCTGTTCCAGCATCCTATCGACTTCAGCCCAAGCCGTCTGCAACATCTTCGGAGTATACTTCCGAGGAGCTTGGCGAATGGGTTCATTTCCTTGAATGTCAATGAAATGCGGGGCGACATTAGCTAACCCTAGCTTTTCCGGTGTAGGTGGAATCAATTTCTGTTTGATTTCTTCAATAAGCAACTGCTGATCAGCTGTAGCACGACTCAGTCCTCCTATGCTGGCTAAAGCTGGGAAACAGGTTGGATCTTGGCCATAAGGGTAAAACTGATGCACTACTCCCTTCGGTGTCCACCATGTATCGTTCTCGTAGTCAATCTTCATCTTAAACAACCGTTTGAAGTCGATTCCGAGAATGCAGTCGTACTGAAGCTCATCTGCTACACGGAAGGGCATAGATAACTTGGTATTATCGATGCTCACCGTCAGGTTCAGTACCCCTTGTAGCTTCACTGCACCTCCATCAGCTACGCGTACTGAAGCTGCTTCTTGTTCCAATTTCTCGGCAAATTCCTTGCTGACGCCTTTGCCGAGATACGAGTGAACGGAGCCATCATCGAGCATGCCTAAAAGTTTCCTTCCATTCAATTCTATGTTGAAGAATAACCTTGGCTCGACGTTGCTGATAGCGCTTCTCATTATCAGTGATTCTGGAGCTAGAACTTGAGGGTTGTCTCCCTCGCTCATAGCTGCCGCTGAACTGTTCTCTGGAGTAACAGCGATCGAATCAGAAGTGGGAGGAGTCGAGTCTGATGTAGGAGGGGGTGAGTTGACTCCGTTAATTTCCCTTCTTACTCGTTTCCCGTCGCCGTAGTCGAATTGCACTTGGTACATCGACGCGTCGTGGTATTAGGCTGTCCGCACATTAGGCAGACTGCAGCGTTCATACACTCACGTCTCCAATGTCCGGCTTGGCCGCAGCGGAAACATGGCTCTCGCATTTTCCGTCGCTGCATGTCCTCGTACTTCGCCTTCGGGGGAACGGTCTCGATCTTCCGCTCTTCCTGTTTAGGCTCGCTCTCCGCCGGCTTCGCTCGAGCATTTCCCTTTTGGTCGCTCCGGCGACCCTTACTCTTGCTGCGAGCATCTCGTTTCCGATCTTTTTTCTCTTCCCGCTGTCCATCCGTCGATTTGAACTTCCGTTCTCTCGACGATCGCTGCTTCTCTCCTCCTTCCTTCTGTGTAGCTGCTACAGGAGCGAGATTGCTTGAGCTGAACAGCTTCAGCTCGTTTTCTTCCAATGTGCTCGGAACCACTGAGGCTAGTTTCACCTGCCGCTGCTGCTTCGGAGGAGTGTACGCTGAAGCAGGGAAAGCTGAATCCGAAATCGTAGACGGCGGCTTGTACGCCTTCTCCTGAGCTCTCCGCAGCTCCTCTCGCTTGCCTAGCTTTTGCAATTCCGGAAAATTTTCAAAATCTTTCCTCTCGATACGCAACCGATATGAGGGGTGCAGCTTCTGGTCTACTCTGTCTAGCTGCTCTCCTAACGTAAGCGGCGGCTTAAGCTGATCCAGCAGGTCTCTCATTTTCAGCAGATAGGTGGAAATCTCCTCACTTGGTCCTTGTGTGCGCACCTCCAGCTCCTTCCGTAGTCTCTCCTGCACATCTTCAAAGCTGTACTGCAGGCGAAACGCGTCCACAAATTCTTCATACGTCCTCCAGAACTGATACTCTCAGCGAAACCATTGCCATGACTCATCATCGAGAGCCGATGGCAAGGCTTTCACTATTTCCTCGAGAGTCAACTTGTAAGTTTCTTTGCATTTCGTTAGATCTGCAATGAAACTTTCGGGGTCCCTTTTCCTATCCCCTTTAAACGTAATATGCCACTTGGAGAGTAGCTCCGTCGTGCGTTTCTCTTTATAAAGCGATGAACGATCGAAAAACGACGCATCTTGACTCATCCCAGGAGCAGAGACATCAAATCTCCCCGGGTGAGTCTGCAACCTTGCATCCATATGCATTGGAGCTGAATGAAGCCCTATCACAACAGGCGGCAGAACTGCAGGCGAAAAATGCGAATGCGCTTGCAGAACGTTGCTCGAATACGGAGGATATACTGGAGCATATGGCATCAGCGGCTGCGAAGACTCGAAAGGCTGCGGAAAATACCCAGGCGGATAATGAAACGACGCTGGCTGATTGTAATACGTGCGCGCCGGCTCGACTCGTGCTCTAAATCCCCCTGCTTGTGAAGCTCCAGCTGTAAAATAATTTTGGGCGAGCGACGCTGTGGACATGAGCGGCGGCTCCTGATAGCCTGGTGTTACTCGCGGCATCGGACATTGTGAGTAGACCGCAGGCCCTGCTACGCCGTCGAAATTTCCTAGAGCAACATTAGCTGAAAGCTGAGGAATACTGGCCGAAGGTAGCGAACCAACTCCGGAAACACCGCTGCTGAACTCTCTTCCCGGATACCTCGTGGACGGAGCAGCCGGGTATCTCATCTGCTGCGACGGCAACGCTGGAAGCGGCAAAAACGACGTACCGTCGAACAATCCATTCGGTTGCCTCACCGCCCCTCCTTCACTCGTAGATAATGGAATCTCGTTGCGCGCACTCGCCACACTCGTTAAATCCATACTATTTTCCATGAACGTGCTATGCTCGTGAGCACGAAGTGGACCGTGAGGATAATGTGTGGATTGTGCACGCGGATTAGGAGCTGACTCCCTCATGTCATGAAACACTTCCGGCGCGGCGATGCTAACACGCCTCTGCGCGTCCGAACTCTGTATCGCTGGAGCAACACGGCTGGCAGCTGTAGGCGGCTCGGCCGCACGCCGCGGCTCACTCACTTCGATGTGCAGCCTCGACGTAAAAGTCTGCGGCGGCTCCTCCATCAAAATTGGATCGCGAAATCTACCTATCGATTGGCCTGTGAAGAGCGGCTCTGCTTCTGAATACTCTGGAGCTACCACCGGCTGCACTGGAACCCTAGATGGCGAAAAACGTGCAACAGAATGCCTACTCGACGACGAAGGTCTATGCGCAGAAGTGGATTCGTCCGCCGGCTCGTCTCTGGCTGGGTCCCATGGCGCGGCGTCTGCGCCAAAATGGCGTCGCATCTTGTGCCTCTCCAACCTATTCGGCGAAATGATCGCGTCCGAGCGAATATTCAGCCCGAACCGCTGAGCAGTCATCGCGACTTCCCCGTCGGTTAACTTACTAATCGATCGCTTCAGCGCTTCAGCTGCAGCTATCGGGTCGACGCACATTAGATCATTCTCGTCGACACCGAGCGAAGCCCAACTCCAGTCAGGATTCTCCATCTGCATTACCTTCTTAGTTAGCCTCGGTCGACAGCTCCGCCAAGAGACTAAATCTAAAAAGCCAGCACAGCAAAGCAAAAAAACAAACGAAAGAAAATCAAGCCAATCAACCGAGTTGAAATGAGAAGGTGAAGTGCGAATCTTACGCACTTGCTCCCTGCAATGCGAACTGAATTCCCTTAGAAAATTTCCCCTCCCGTTTCTCTAAAAAATCGT
This sequence comes from Torymus aiolomorphi, assembly GCA_036365515.1. Classification (NCBI taxonomy): domain Eukaryota; kingdom Metazoa; phylum Arthropoda; class Insecta; order Hymenoptera; family Torymidae; genus Torymus; species Torymus aiolomorphi. The sequence goes on from CM070874.1 coordinate 181,292,592, forward strand.
AACGGAGGCGTGGGAAAGTTTATGGAAAGTTATGCAGGAAGGAACGTAAGCGAAAAATCTCTCCAAACGGGAAGAAAATAATAAAAAAAAATCAAAATGAAACAATGTCCAAACAAAAAAAACGTAACCCCGGACAATGATTCTGTCGTGCACGCGTGATCAGGAAGTTACTCTCAACTTCACACTCCCTGAGCACGTTGCAAATTCTTTAAGTGCCGCGTGGCTAAAGCTGCAGCAAGGAGTGAATTTGCGAGTATCTCATTACTCTTAGTCGACAAATCACGCACAAATCGCAATAAAATTTCCAAAGTAATCAAATTATTATTTGAAGCACAATTCTCAACCAATTATTCGTAAACGTCTTGCTAATTTCAAGAAAATTACGGCGTCTATAAACGCTTCCACGCGGTAATCATTAGCTAAAATAGCCGCCAGAACGCTTTTCCCCCGCGGTTCCCCGTTGCGTGTGCGCGCCGCAATGGCGAAATCACGACGCGGATCCCTTAACTTTGCCACGGCCTTTACCGTGGCCCCACGTTGGCTGCGCCACTTGTAACGCTCTGCCGGGGATCAAGGCAGAGATTCGCGGGTAATTACTAAGTTCACAGAACAACAGGGTAAAACTCTAAGTACTTTATTAATATCAATCTAATGTTAATGAATACACTAATACGGGTGCCAGGTGCACGCGTCACTCGCACCGATCTAAGCCTTCGCCGGCTAGCTTCAGCCGGGAGCAGAAAATTCTAATCTAAGCTACAGCTACAGCACGAGCTGCAGCTGGCGCGAGTTCATACTCTCTCGCGACTCCCGACTCGGAGACGCATACACACTACGCGAGGAACAACGGGGACGGGAATAAAAACAAGGCAAACCACGGCCAGGAGTGTTCCGCTGCTGCAGGTCTCTCCCTCTCTCGTTCTCGCTTTCCTAGCCGCCTCACGGCGTAACCGTCGGTGCAGCTCTCTCTCGGCGACGACGACGACGACCAAGGCACACCCGCGTGAGAATTTCGGACGTCAAATTTATACAGCGGCACGCGGCACGGCGGTAGGCGACAGAATCGTTATAATGCCGGCCGATGCGCTCACGCTGCTCTCTCCGCCGTCCCCTCGTTCGTCCATCGGCCGTCGTTTTCACTGCGGCGCGCGCGAGCAGTCCCTATCCTGCCGATGATGTGCTCGTGCCGTCGTCGACCGGCCGATACAGCCCTGAATCACTGCGTCTTTTTTTCCTGCTGTAGCTGCTGCTGGTCTTCTTTTCCCTGGCCGAGCGGTAGAGTGGGAAAACATTTGGGGAAGGTGCGCGCCGGAACACGGGTGCGGGGAAAGACAGTGTGCGCGTAGGCGTGTGTGTGCATGCGTGTGCACGTTCTCGCGCGTCGGTCTGTCGTCTTTCGCAACCGCCGTGCTCTCGCCCCCTCGGTTTCAGTAACAGACAATTTGCCATGTTACACAGTATTTTCACGAGCTATATTTAGATTCATGCGCATGCCCCGTTAATATGACTACGGACTTCGTAAGTCCTTTTCTAAGTTTCTTGTAAGCTTACGTGTCCTTTTCTAAGTTTCTTGTAAGCTTACGTGTCCTTTTCTAAGTTTCTTGTAAGCTTACGTGTGTATAATATGTACGGGCAGTAACAGTTGTGGCAATGACTATATATTCTAGTCAAATCTTTCCTTATTTATTCTTTTAGTTTTTACATACAATGTTACTCAATGGTAGTATTATTGACTATGTAGTTCTTACTACAATAAAAAAATATTTTTTAACATGTCGTGGATATTATAGTAAGTTTATGTTTTTTGTTTATTTTGATTTTGAAAAGCGTTTGATAACCGTATGGTTTTAATGTACATATATTGCTTGTATTGTCAATAAACAGTTCCCTGAAGAGGCTGACAACATGGTTCAGCGAAACTTTGGATGATAGAATGTGAAGTTGTTTTTTTTATTTTGAGGGTTGGCCCTTCCCATCGTTCAATTTTAATTTGAATAATCCGTGTAGTTTGACAACAATAGTAATTTACCATAAAAGATCGGATTCTAAAATTGAAAACAAAAGAATGATAATTTTTTCAGACAATTTAATTCATGATGCCGTAGCACTTTACCTAATCCAAGAAATAATAATTAATTATATTAAAAAATTTTTTGATTTCGTTAAAGAAGTAAATGTTTAAAAAATACACAACTTCTAGAATCTTCTTCATCACTATGAAGATTTTTCTGTTGAAGTGGCATTGTCATCGGACTGCTCACGGAGAAAATGGATGTGATGAAATTGGTGCTTTCATAAATAGTAATGCTAGGCGAGCAAGTCTGTGGGAAGTATCCGATAATTATATACGCCACAAGATCTTTACGAGAGGGTAACAAATTATTTTGAAAATATTGTTTGCTTTTTTTCATCAAAAGATGAATATTTAAAAACTATACAAAACTAAATCAACGGTTAGATTCAGCAAAAACAGTGCCTGAGACTCCATCTTTACACTATATCAAATTATTAGCAGATACCGAAAATTCGAAAAATTAATGAGGTACAATATACAATATCTCCTATGAATTATAAAGTTTCAGATGAAACCGTTCTTGAGTAATTGCGGATTGAAAAAACTATCACAAAATCTACATTTCAAATATCTTTGTAATCATCTGTTCAACCAGAAAAAATAATTAAAAAAAAAACAAAAATTTTCGAATTAATAAACTCCCGAGAACTGATTTTTTTCCGGTATTTTTTGTGTATTTTTCGCTATTTTAGCCCATTTGCACCCCCCAAGCGAAAGGTTCCGGATCGATTTTTATATTGCCAATTTTTTTGCAAAGCTATGGCAACATCTTGAAGTAATTTCAGCCATAAAAATTGTCTTAAATTAATAAACTCACGAGAAACGATTTTTTTCCGTTTTTTTGTGTATTTTTCGGTATTTTAGCCCCTTTGCACCCCTCAAGCGAAAGGTTCCGGATCGAGTTTCAAATCGCCAATTTTTTTATAAGGCTATGGCAACATCTGGAAGAAATATCAGCCATAAAATTAGTCTTAAATTAATAAACTCACGAGAGATGATTTTTTCACCGTATTTTTTGTGTATTTTCCACTATTTTAGCCCCTTTGCACCCCCCAAGCGAAAGGTTCCGGATCGATTTTCATATCGGCAATTTTTTTTACAAAACTATGGCAACATCTTGAAGTAGTTTCAGCCATAAAATTTGCCTTAAATTAATAAACTCACGAGACATGATTTTTTCTCGTTGTTTTACGTTTATTTTCCGCTATTGTAGTCCCTTTGCATCCCTCAAGCGAAAGGTTCCGGATCGAATTTCAAATCGCCAATTTTCATATAAGGCTATGGCAACATCTGGAAGTAATATCAGCCATAAAATTTGTCTTAAATTGATACACTCAGATGGTATCAATTTTTTTGTCATGTATTGTCTAGTCGAGTTGGTTTTAGGGATGATTTGGAGGGATAATCACTTTGGAAATTACTTATTTTGCAGTTTGTACATGTTTTATGCATACCTCTAAGAGGTAATATCAGAAAAACCGAATTTGGAAATTTTCGATATTTCGTTCACGATAAACGTTCAGAACTTCAAACACATCCTTAAATAGGATATCTCCTTCTTAAAAGAATGCCCAGTACCCTATATTTAAATGAAAGGTAGAGCATATTACCGATCATTTTGGAATTGAAGTATGCTATTCTTCTCTTAAGGTGCTTTAACGCTTATTTTTTTATTTTTCGATTGCACTAAAATTTCACCCAGTTGCTATGTTTGAATCTGTGTGGGATATCCTGACTTAGAAATTTTATTTTTCAATGTTATTTTCAAACTACTGTCATGTTACGAGTTTTTTAAAGCTTGGAGTAACTATACGTTGTTATAATCAGTTTAACGTACTCTTTCACCTCCTGCATAATATTTTGATAAATGTTGAAAAATGCAAAAGATTTGCAATTCTTGCTAAGAAATGAGCATTTTTAAAAAATACATTTTTTCTCAAAAAGTCCATTTTTTGTGTTTTTTTATTAGCCTTAATAGCTATGTTCTCCTCTCCTTTCGTAAGGGGACAAGCCATGGTTAGTTTGTATGCTTGCAACCGCATTTGGAAATTCGATTTCGTTTAGAAAGTACAGCTAAAACCGTGAAGTTACTTATTTGCATATTTAGTGATATCACTCAAAATATCACTTTTAGACATTATTGTTAATCTTATATTATTTTATGATAAAAAAATGAAATGAATATGGGTTTGAAGTTTGCAACATTGCAATCCAACGAAAATTTGATTTTCGAAAAACCACTTTTTCCACATGAATGACATAATATACTGAAAAAAAATGGATGACTACATGAAAGTTGATTAAAATAAATCAATTCCAAACTATCCCCCACCCCTAACACGGAATTCGTAAGGTGACCTCAGAGAAAAAAATTATCTCATTACGGGGATTGGCATTTCCAAACTTTTTAAAGCTGGAATTACTTTTTGAGCATACAAATTACACGTAAAAGAAATTACGAACCAAATCGACTCCCCGGAAACTTCCAAACAGCTGATAATATAGGGGTCATGACGGAAAAAATTATCTCTCCGCGGCATTTGGCATTTCCAAACTTTTTACTGCTGGAATTATTTTTTGAGCATACAGACTGCACGTCAAAAAATTACGAACCAAATCGACTCCCCGGAAAATCCCCTAAAAGCTGATTATGTAGGGGTAGAGGCGGAAAAAATTCTCTCTCCGCGGTGTTTGGCATTTCCAAACTTTTTATTGCTCGAATTATTTTATGAGCATACAAACTACCCGTAAAAAAATTATGAACCAAATCGACTTCCCGGAAAACCCCCAAACAGCTGATTACGTAGGGGTGTAGACGGATAAAAAATTCTCTCTCCGCGGCGTTTGGCATTTCCAAAGTTTTTATTGTTGGATTCATTTTTTGAGCCAACAAACTACCCGTAAAAAAATTACGAACTAAATCGACACTCCGGTAAACCCCGAAACAGCTTATTATATAGGGGTCGAGACGCATAAAAAATTCTCTCTCTGCGGCGTTTGGCATTTCCACACTTTTTACTGCTGGAATTATTTTTTGAGCATACAAACTACCTTTAAAAATATTACGAACCAAATCGACTCCCCGGAAAACCCCCCAACAGCTGTTTATATAGAGGTTGAGACGGAAAATATTCTCTCCCTGCGGCGTTTGGCATTTCCAACCTTTTTATTGCTCTAATTATTTTTTGAGCATAAAAAATACCTGTAGAAAAATTACCAACCAAATCGACTTCCCGGAAAACCCCCAAACAGCTGATTATATAAGGCTCGATATGGCAAAAAATTCTCACTCCACGGCGTTTGGCATTTTCAAACTTTTTATTGCAGGAATTATTTTTTGAGCATACAAACTACCCGTAAAAAAATTACGAACCAAATCGGCTCCCCGGAAAACCCAAGTAGCTGATTATGTGTGTCGAGACGAAAAAAAATTCTCTGTCCGCGGCGTTTGGCATTTCCAAACCTTTTATTGCTGAAATTATTTTTTGATCATACAAACTACCCGTAAAAAAATTACGAACCAAATCGACTCAAAATAAAATGAAGTTCGACAAACCAGTCATTTTTATGATGTTCATGTCCTTTTCCAATCGGTATATTTGTTTAATAGGAAAAGGAACGCACTTACGATCGTTGCACAATTTGTTTAGCTTTTTTGTTTGCCAAAAACTTTAATTTGAGCCCTAATAGGTTGATATGCTGTGAAAATTATCCGAAATATAAAATTTTTAATTTTTTAAATTTTTTAAGAAATTTCAGGGGGAAAAAGTTACTGACATTTGTCAGTGCGTATTGATTAAATTTTCAAGGGAAAAACTAACATCCTTATCTATATCTATATCATGTGCAAATATATTCCCTAAATATAAGTGTTTGTTACTCGTAAAGAAAACTATTTTATAAACATGAGTGTGCAGCGAACCTCCACAAGTTTTCTATTTACTATTTAAAAAATTAGTAATGCCAATGTGTAGCTAAAGCATAATTTGTTTGTCGACTGCTTTAGAGAGAGAAGAAAAACAAGGTTAACTAATTTTCTTATTATTTTTAATTGACATAATGAACATTTTCTCTAGAAGATGCAATAGTTTTTTACAAACATGTATTATTATTATTTAAATAAAATAATTTTCTATTTAAAGCTAAGTTATTCTTTTAAAACAGAAATTACCTTTTCAGTCTAAAGCTGTCTCTAGATTCAAAAACAATTTTTCTTTCTATAAAGCCTCGATTTCTACTATCTGAAAAGTAATTATTTTTCCTCGCCCAGGATTTTCCTCTCAATATTCGTAATTAATAGAAGATAATAAAAAAATCTTCCTTTGGAGAATAGATCGAACTATGAGTGTTTATGTCAAAATTTATTAACTTTTTACTTTGGAATAACCGTCCTTTTGTAAGTAACAGAAAATACGAGTATGTAATACAAGTAATTAATTATGATATAAACTACAACGCATTTTACTATTGGTATTTACATTATATGTATCTTAAGTTTTATTAAAAAGAAATGAATCTCAACGATGACAAAGTAAAGAGATATGTAAAAGTTATTTTTACTGTTAGATATATCTCTATTTTAGCAAGTATCGGTCAAAAACTCACGAGGGGAGTTTCACGCCTGGATCATGGATATGGATACAACTTCAGAGTACAATTTTATGGCTTGAAAAAGACATCTTGAAGTTTTAGCAAAATCCATGTTCAGGAAATTAGAAACTCTTTTCAGTTAGTTATCAGGTTGAAATACTACAAAAAAGTCTATGGTTCGATTACCTATAACTGCACTTCTGGGTCTATCGCCGAGAATAACATTTTCCGATTTTTTGCTGTAAGTCTAAAAATAACAATAAAGGGCAATAAGTAAAACTTTTTTGTTATTAAATCTTTTAATAAGAAAATGATACTATAGTGCTTTAGACAAACGGATTTCGGTTTAAAAAGATTTTTGACTAGAGTCAATTACCTATATAATCAATTCTAATACCTATCTAATTCCAGAAGAATATCCTCTTCGGCGAAATGGACTGTTTTCAGACTAAATGTAAAATTTTCTCAATGATCGATAAAAAGTATACGTGAGCGAATGCGTTACAACATTCTTCCTATTTAATTTTTTTTAAAATAAATCTTTATTTCGTTAGAGACACCAAGAATTAGTTCAAGAAAATGTGTATAAAAAAATAATCAGCTGTTTGGGGTCTTCCGGGAAGTCGAATTGGATCGTAATTTTTTAACGGTTAGTTTGTATGCTCAAAAAGTATTTCCAGCAATAAAAAGTTTGGAAATGCCAAACGCCGCGGAGAGAGAATTTTTTTCCGTCACTAGCACTATATCATTAACTGTTTGGGGGTGTTCCGGGGAGTCGAATTGGATCGTAATTTTTTTACGGATAGTTTGTATGCTCAGAAAGTATTTCCAGCAATAAGAAGTTTGGAAATGTCAAACGCCGCGGAGTGAGAATTTTTTTCCATTACTCCCCCTATATAATCAGCTGTTTGGGGGTGTTCCGGGGATCCGATTTGGTTCGCAATTTTTTGCTTCCTCCTAGAGGAAGCTTTGTGATAGTAATTTTTTGAGTTGTTGTAAAAACATGTTATAATTGTTTTTCCAGGTGTTAAGAATCAAAATACATGGTTTTTGAAAAATGTCTGTATGGATGTGTGTGCGTGCGTGCGTGCGTGCGTGCGTGCGTGTGTGTGTGTGTGTGTGCGTGCGCGCGCGCGCGCGCGTGTGTGTGTGTGTGTGTCTATGTGTACGCCTGGGTCTCAGCTTCTACTCGGTCAATTTTAACCGGACAGGTCTCATTTTTTTCGTTTTTTTTGTGTGATTGCGGGTCAAAAATCCGTTTTTTGATTGGGCCGATGCATTTTTGTTTTATTTCAAATTTTCGATTTTCTAACAATTTATTTTTGCTTTTTTTTAATGATAGGATCGAGATATTTTAATCAGATGGGTAGCATTCGAAAGAGAATAAAAAAACCTATATTTTAAAAAAAATTATTTTTCTAGCTATCACGGTTCTTTTGTTATTAACAAAAACGTGTTTTATTTTAAAAAGCTTATAACTCCCAAACTGAACGGTCAATTTTTTGGAGAAAAATCATGATAATGCAGTATATAAATAGCTATAATCTATAAAAATTTGAATTCATTCTGTTGGTTAGTTTTTGAGCAAAAAATTGAAAAATGAAAAAAATGAGTTTTGTATGTCCAACGATTACGGGAGTAAAATTGACTTAATCACTTCCAAATTTCTTGTAGAGGTAGATTTTGTATAGTTCGCGGTCAAGTTCTTTGGGCAAAATGATTGGTCCATAAATTTCAGAGATATTCGAGGTTAAAATTTTTTTAACCTTTTTTTCAAATCGTAATTTCTTGAAAACGGCTTTATGTATCTGAACCGGAATTTTTTTTCCGTCTCGACGCCTATATAATGAGCTGTTTGGGTTTTCCGAGGAGTCGATTTGGTTCGAAATGTTTTTTACTGGTAGTTTGTATGCTCAAAAAATAATTCCACCAATAATACGTTTGGAAATGTCAAACGCCGCGGAGAGAGAATTTTTTTCAGTCACGATCCACATATAATCAGCTGTTACGGGGTTTTTCGGGGAGTAGATTTGGTTCGTAATTTGTTTACAGGTAGTTTGTATGCTGAAAAAATAAATCCAGCAATAAAAAGTTTGGAAATGCCAAACGCCGTGGAGAGAGAATTTTTTTCCGTCATTTCCCCCGTATAATCAGCTGTTTCGGGGTTTTCCGGGGAGTTGATTTGGTTTGTAATTTTTTTACGGGTAGTTTGTATGCTCAAAAAATAACTCCAGCAATAAGAACTTTGGAAATGTGAATTGCCGCGAGAGCGTATTTTTTTCCGTTTCGACCCTTATATAATATGCTGTTTGGGGTTTTCCGGCGTGTCGATTTGGTTCGTAATTTTTTTACGTATCATTTGTATATTCAAAAAGTAATTCCAGCAATAAAAGTTTGGAAAGCCAAACGTCGCGGAGAGAAAATTTTTTTCCGTCACTTCTTCCGTATAATCAACTGTTTGGGGGTTTTGCGGGCAGTCCATATGGTTCGCAATTTTTTTAACAGGTTGTTTGTATGCTCAAAAGATAATTACAGTAATAATAAGTTTGGAAATGCCAAACGCCGCGAAGACAGAATATTTTTTCCGTCACTTCTTCCGTATAATCAGCTGTTTGGGGGTTTTCCGGGCAGTCGATTTGGTTCGTAATTTTTTTAACAGGTCGTTTGTATGCTCAAAAGATAATTACAGTAATAATAAGTTTGGAAATGCCAAACGCCGCAAAGACAGAATATTTTTTCCGATACAACCCCCATATAATCAGCTGTTTGGGAGTTTTTTTGGGGAGTCAATTTGGTTCGTAATTTTTTTACAGGTAGTTTGTATGCTCAAAAAATAATTCCAGCAATAAAAACTTTGGAAATTCCAAACACCGCGAAGAGAATTATTTTCCGTCACTTCCCCCGTATATTCAACTGTTTGGGGATTTTCTGCGGAGTCGATTTTGTTCGTAATTTTTTTTGTAGATAGGGTAAGTGTGCCAGTTGCTGTGCCCGCTTCAGTTACTGTGCCCTTAAATCATTTTTATTTATAGTAGAGTGTAATCATATTTAATCATAAATATCTAAATTTTTATATACAGTTCAATTCATGCTTTTTATTGTTAAACCTACCTATGACTTAATTATTCTTATAATATATTTCAAATAATTTATTAAATTTCTCATCGCGATTTCTATTATTTTCTTATCGAAACGCTTAAGAATATGCCTATACAAAAGTGATTGAAAAACTATAAAAATAACATTTTTCAGAATAAAAAAATACACTTAATGTTTATAAAACCCATCTAGTTGACAAAAGAACAATAAAAAAGTAGTTCCATAGAATTTCTTTGTCACTCATTATTAAATAGTTTTAGAAAGGTTCGATGTTAATGAGTACATTGAGTTACTATTTGTGCAAGGTTTCGATAACTGTTTTGTTATCCTTATCAAGCACTAGAATTTATTAAAATAGTCAATAATTAGAAGTGAATCTTATAAAAGAAAACAACAAAATTATTACAGATTGGTATAAAAAATCTACCTTCTCAGATAGATTTTTAAACTTCAAATCACACCATCCTATGTCTCAAAAGAGGGCAATGGTCTACAATTTTGTTGACAGAGCACTATTATTATCACATAAAAAATTTTGGGAAAAAAACATCTGTCTGGTAAAAGAATATCTAAATAATAATAACTACCCTGCTAACTTTATTGAATATCATGTGAAAAATAGAGTCAATAAAATTAAATATGACAATTCTAATAACAATAACAATAATAGGGATCACACAAAAGTTATTCTAAGTTTACCTTACATATCAGACACCTTTGAAGAAGTCTCCAATAATTTAAGGAAATTTGGTATAAAAACTGTTCCAACAATAAATAATAATCTCAGCAAAGTCATAAAAAGAAAGAAAGATACACAGGAGAAAGACGAGAAAACGAATATTGTTTACAAAATCGAATGTAATGATTGTAATGCTAGTTACGTAGGAAAGAGTAAACGCATGTTAAATACTAGATTAAAAGAACACATTGTGAATACTAAAAAAGATGATGACAAAAAATTTGTAATTAATAGTCACATCAACAATTATAAACATAAGTTTTACTTTGATAATGCTAAGATACTTGATACCGAAAGTTGTTGGAAAAAAGATTAATTTCTGAAATGATTAACATCAAATTACAAGACAATCCTATAAATATAAAAGAAGACACTCAGAAATTAAGCAACCATTATTCCCAATTATTGAACGAATTGAAAAGAACCAAATAAATTGAATATAACTGTTATTTTTATTGGTACAATTTAAGGTTTTACTTTTTGTTTTTGACAAACTGATTTTTAGGACACTAACAATAAAGTTTTAACTAAACTGACCTTATCTACCTGTTTAGATAAGAATTATAAATTAATTAGATTTTAATGTTGTCATTGATATACTGTGTCAATTACTATGTCATATACGTAGTTAATTGACGTTGGTATTGATCACTTGACTATATTCAAATTTATTAGTTCTGTTTACATATTCTTAACGTAGTCTGACTGCCTTTGCTTTCCTTTGTGTTAATTTATTATTGTTTGGTTTATTATATGTTAATTTATTCAGTTACTGTCCTATCTTAATGTGAGTTAAAAAGTGTGCATAGCTTTTAATACAATTGACGATGTTTATTTTTTTTTACCAAGAAAGCAAGGTAACAGTTGTAATCAATTTGACTTCTCACCTTTGTGCAAGGTTTCCGTCTGATTTTTCACTATTGTTTCTATATTTTTAGATAAACAAAAACACAATTTTATTAATTTGACGATGTCTTAACATTATAATGATTGTAATTTTAGGTAAGAATGACGAGCAAATTGTTTATTTGTATGTATTTTAATTATTGACTTGTATTTATCTCCATATTTTAATAAATTCTAGTGCTTGATAAGGATAACAAAACAGTTATCGAAACGTTGCACAAATAGTAACTCAATGTACTCATTAACATCGAACCTTTCTAAAACAATAAAAAAGTAGTTTTGATTAATATTATTGTTTAATTTAATATAATCCAGTAACTAAAACGAATTTCCGGCATGTTTCTATTACTGTGCACTGTAACTGGACAAGTTTTCATGAATGTATTTAGTTACTGTGCCCTCTCGCGGTAGGCTACGCTAACCTTACTTTTTCATGCTTCGTCGCCTGTGCAAGTCAACTTCGACGTTCGTTGCTTACCCACAGAGCAAATAACACAGTTTTTAATATATTTAAAAATAATATATTTTATTCCCATCTTTATTTTATTTTCTTCTATAATAAGTAAGTACTTCTATACGTAGTAAATCATAGCAATGGGAGAGAAATGGATGATTTCCAGCAGGGAGTCTACTAAATATAATAAAAAAAAACAAATTTCATGTTTAAATATATTTTATATAGTTTATGCAGATGCAGATGAGTGAGAAAAAAAGACACAGGATTAAATACAGTGTTCAGAATCTAAGGCACAGTAATTAAAACACTGTATACTAAGTGACACACAGTAATTGAAACAATGTACACTAACTGGTACACAGTAATTAAAACAATGTACACTAAGTGACACACAGTAATTGAAACAATGTACACTAACTGGTACACAGTAATTAAAACAATGTACACTAAGTGACACACAGTAATTAAAACAATGTACACTAACTGACACACAGTAACTAAATGAATGATACAGTAACTGATGCAAAGGCTTATGCTGTTATTTTATTAATTATTTAATATTCCTTACATAATATTGTATTAAAAAGGTGCTTATTCTGCTCGCAGAATATATAATTTTAATGGAAATCAAATAAATACCAGTGAAAAAGTCTTTTACTTCTTTGAGTCATTGTATGCTGAACAAATTATATGTAAGTAACTACATTCAAATTGTTCATTGCAAATCAAACAAATGAAAGTTGTGAAATCAATTATCGATAGTCAAGTAATGCAAACAACTCTCGGAAACAACTGTATGACTATTCTCAGAAATGTATTAAAATTTGTTCAGATCTATACAAATTAAACATAAGAAAGTACTGAAATCAATTTATTGTAGTCAAGTACCCATAAATTAACTTGACTGAATAATACAACTTTTCGTAACTACTTAAAAATATTCAGTCAGCGGGCATAAAGTACTACTTAACGCCTAACAGGCGTAATAGCTCCCATACTCCTACCAAACTTTATAGAACCTACGCACTTTACGCCCGTGTGGGCGAAAATTATTTTAATTATACAACTATTATGCCTTCTTTTTATTTCTAAAATTCATAAGAATTTTATCAGATATTTACGAAAAGTCAAAGCCTATATAAAAAAATTACATAGTTACCACCACATCTCCATTTTTCATTGATCTTTCTCAATTTTGAAATTTCTATAATATTACGCATCTTGGGAGGACAATAGAAGTCTATAGAGCTGCTCTAGCAGGGGTGGTCCTCCTATCTCCCATACACACTTGGCGGGCCCGTTGGTTTCCAGTTTACCGGTGGGCTTTGTAAATGTAGAATACTAAATTTTTACATAAATTCATTAACAATGTTTATACCTATAAGCTCATTATAAATAATTAAATTGGCTCTAATTTTTAATTGATACTGTTGGAGTTGGTGAAAAGGTGTAATTAAAAGACTCTTTATTTGGCTTAAAGAAATGACTAGTTTAATGAGTAAGTGTAATTATATAATCGGCGCTTACCTGCGCCATGCGCGAGATGTTACATGCTGGGCGTACGAGACTAGAGAGAGTGAGTATAGCGCGGCGCTCGCTGCCGCTCGACATACCTTCATCCTCGCAGACACACTAGAGAGGGGAGACTTACATGTGCGTATACGTGTGTCGCGCTGTTTGTGTCTCACGCGGACGCTCATATACAGAAGGCGAAATATTCACAATATCCAACACGCCTCCTTGAATTTTCGACTTTTATTTATGATATTCTATAATAATTTTAGCGCGTTTCTATTTTTAATAAATTTGTCCTTACATAGACTCTTAGTGAATATGTCCGCTATATTTTTTTCAGTTTCTATCTTTACGATATCGATAATACCCTTCTCGTAATTCTCATTTACGTAATGACATTGTACTTCAATGTGCTTGGAATTTTTTGTTAAGTTACCGAATTTACCTATAGCTACTACGCCTGAGTTATCCTCGTATATTTTAATAGGATTTTCAAATGTCGTATTAAAGGCGTCTTTCAAGAGATTAATTACAAATAATATTTCTGTTGTCGCTTTATACAATGCAATGTATTCAGCAAATGTTGAATTTTTAGTCACAGTTTTTTGTTTCTGTGCTTTCCAATAGATTATATTTCCAAACATTCTAATAACAAATCCGGTGGTTGACTTTCTGTCAATGTTATCGCCTGCAAAGTCTGAGTCGACCATACAATCGAGTTTATCCTTTTTTGAATTACAACAATAAGTTAATTTTGGATGTTCCGTTTTGTATAAATATCTTAATATTCGCATCGCGTATTTATAATGTGTTGAATCGTAGCAATTTTGAAACCTACTTAAATAGTTCACGCTGTAAGTTATATCAGGTCTTGTACCTGTGCTGATGTATAGTAATTCTCCTATTAAATTTCGATATTTTATTGTTTCATCTGTTTTGTTTGCTTGTTCAAGCTTTAAATTTGTTTCCATCGGGGTATCATACAATCTCGCGTTTTCTAAATTGTACTTCACAGCCAATGATTCTATATATCTTTGTTGACTTAAGATCATTATACCTTTCTTGTTATTATAATCAATGTCGATTCCTATATATGATTTGATTTTTCCTAGATCTTTCATTACAAATCTTTTCATTAAGGCAGATTTAACTTCGTTAATTTTATCCTTATTTTTACAGCATATTAAGAGATCATCTACAAATACTAAAATATATATAGTATCATCGTCTGTGTTATTTACATATAAACAGTAATCATAATTGCTTCTTATGAACCCAAGTTCACTCACGCATTTATCAAATGTCACATACCAAGCCTTTGGGCTTTCTCTCAATCCGTATAGTGCCTTTAATAATTTACTAACTTTATTTTTGCCGGTTTCATAACCTTGTGGTTCATGAATATAAACTTCTGATTTTACTTTCCCGTTAAGAAATGCTGTTTCTACATCCATTTGTTCTATAAACAGATTATTTACGCAACAATAACTTAATAAAATGTTTAACGTTTCCATTTTTCCTACTGGCGAATAAACATTTTCTTGATATTCTCTTTGTTGGAAACCTCTAACAACTAACCTAGCCTTAAGGGAGTCATCGCCTTTTCTTTTATAGACCCATTTTACATCAATAATCTTTTTATTTTGAGGTTTATCAACTACAACCCATGTATTATTTTTCTTTAGACATTCAATTTCTGAATTCATAGCTTTCTGCCATTCTTTAAATTCACTGGAGTTTAACGCCTCCTCAAATGTATTCGGTACATTTGCATTTACATAGTGTATATAAATATAATGTGCTACAGGGTTTCCGTATCTTTGTACTGGACTTTTCTTTCTGTTTGATGTTCTTTTAACATTTAAATTTTCATTTGAACGATTGAAAGCATTATCGATGTTCTCATTCTCATTTTCAATATTTTCAATTTCATCGTTATTATTAATTAAATTTTCATTGTCAAAATCATTTTCAATAATACTACTTGTTTACTACTTGAATCGTTTGATTCGTCTAAATTTAATTCCATAATATTTTCATCGTTAACTTTTTCCAAACAGATTATTTCTGTGCCATCTTCGACAATTTGTACATGTCTGGCATTTATTACTTTATTATTTAACAAGACTCTATAACCATTGTGCGTATATCCTACTAATATACTTAATTGGGCTTTATCATCCCATTTTCCTTTTCTCAAAGCTTCTGCTTTTCTAACGAAGACTTTACTTCCGTATATTTTTAAGTTTTTTTACATTTGGTTTGTTTCCAAAAAATATTTCAAAAGGAGTTTTATTTTCGTTTGAGTTGGCTATTGTACGGTTTTTCAAGTAAGAGACTGTTTTAACAATTTCTGGCCAATATCTTAATGGTATTTTGGCCTCTCTTAACAGACATCTGCCTATATCCATAGCTGATCTGTTAAATCTTTCTGCTACTCCATTTAATTGATGGACGTAGGATGGGCAAGGTAATAGTTCAATTCCCTTTTTATTTATAAACTGATAAATTTCCTTACTCTTTGCCATTATCACAATTTAATTTTTTAACTCTTTTATTAAATTTGTTTTCAACTAAATTTACATATTCTTTAAAACAACTTGCAGTCTCAGATTTGCTTTTAATACAATAAACTTTACTACATTTACTGTAATCATCAATAAAAATTAGAAAAAATTTTTCTCCATCGGAACCCGTTGTTCTGTGTGGACCATTTAGATCAGTATGAATTAACTCTAAAATTTCTGAAGTTTTACTTCTCTCATTTTTAAACGGTACATTAGCCATTTTACTTTGAATACAATTTGCGCATTTCATTTCATTATTTTCTAATTTATCTGGTAAACCATCTACCAATTTATCTTTTACTAATTTGTTTAGATATTGTAAGTTGACATGGCCTAATGCTCTATGCCACTTTTCTTTTTCACTTAATTTTACAGAGTTTACATAGACATCATTTTCAAGATCCTTATATATGTAACTTTTCATAACATACAAATCATTTATTTTGTTTGCTCCCGCAACTAATTCTTTATTTTTGTTATAAATTTTTGCATTATCATTTTTATAAATAATAGTATTATTTCTTGTAATTTTTGCAACGCTTAATAGATTTTTATTAATTCCATTTACAAAATAAACGTTCTCTAAATCAATTAATTTTTCATTATGATAATTTTTGAAATATGTTTTTATATTGCCTACTTTTGTGGCCTTTAAATTTTTGCCATCTGGCAATTTTACTTCAATAGGATTTTTTAATACAATAAATTTTTCATACATTCTCTCATCATTCACAACATGATCAGTACATCCGCTATCTAACAACCAACTGATTTCTTTGAATTTACCATTCTTTTCGCAATTATAATTATAAACATTCGTTATCCTATTATTATTACCACAATCTTCGCCGAAGCTTGGATTGTGATAGGGTGAAAACTTAGATTCTACTTCACTATAGAACACATCACTCACTATTTCACTTTTCACTTCGTCGTGATTGACCTTGATCATCCAGGTCTCAGCTGCTGAGTCTTCGCTGGGTTGACTGGAGTCTTCTTGCCTCTGCTGAGCTGCTCCTCTGCCATGACCACGTCCTCTGGAACTGCCTCGTTGATATCCTTGTTGGCCTCGACCTCTGCTCTGGGATGCTCCTCTGCTTTGGAATGCTCCTCTGCTCTGGCTGGTCTGTGGTGGTCTCCAACAGTCCTTCTTTAAATGACCTCCCCGGCCACAGTTATAACACTGTCCCTTTGTCTTGACGTTGAATGTACTTACATTTTTCCTTTTCTCGTCATCAGGCACTGTCAAATTTTTTTCTTGAATTTTAGACTTAACATAGTTTACCGTTTGTTGAGCTTCTGGGACGAGATCAATGAAACTCCCAATAAAGCTGTAGCTTGCTGGTAGTGCTCTAATTAAATACCTCATTTTTTCCTTTTCTGGTAATGTGCCTCCAGCTGCTTTAAATTTGTTGCAGGCTTGTTCGAAATCTACAAAAAATTCTTCAACTTTCTCATAATTTTTGAGTTTAATATCCTCTAGTTGACCTCTGCATATTATTTGCAGCACTGTAGATTTAGTAGAGTACATGCTCTTGTATTTTTCCATCATTTTGTAAGCTGTATCACAGTCCATAATATATTCTAATTGTTTATCACTCACTGTGCTAATTAATATATTTCTTGCTTTCATATCTAATTTTTTCCATGTGGCTCATCAACTTCACTAGCCTTTGTTGCATCTCGCACTCTTATTGCCTGTTCTTTGCACTCTTTATATTCTAAGATATTTAGTAATCTAAATTCCCAGCTTGTATAGTTACCTCCATAAAAAATTGGGATATGTACATCATCAATTTTTGCGTGTTTTGCCATTTTAGGCTCTTCTTTTGTTATAATATTTAAATCAATTACCTTTTTTAGTATTATAACCTTCTTTAATATTTTCAGAAACGATTTCCTCAATAAATTTCTATCTTCTTTGTGAAGTTCAAAATCATCTGATTCTAATTGTTTAATTGACAATTTATCTAGTGCATTTTCTTCATAATTTTCTTTAATTAAATTATTACCCATTAGTTCTTTGTTTTCATTTTCTTGTTTGAGTTTGCCTTTGTACATGTGCTTAACCTCAAAGTTTGTAGTTTTTTCGAAACACGTTTTGCCTACTGCGTGGCTTTCCAATCTTTAATCCAACCTTTTCTTAGCAATCCTTGTTGCTTTTATATTATGCAATGCATATCTAATTAACATTTTGTTTCCTTTACTAGTATTCATCAATAGTTTTCACTTTTTCTTTAGTGTCCATTTACCACATGTATAACCTCGAATTCTGCCACGTGCTCTATTCTTGCACCGTGCAGCGTACTTCACACAAGAAATTTAATCTGCTCGCATCGGCTTGAATTTTCATAATTTTCCAAAAATTCTTTCTTTTATCACTTGAAGATATATTTTATTCTTTATTCACACTTGTATTTTTCTTACTTTTGCACTTTTCCTTCAATATTTTTCACTGTCAATTTTTCGCGAGCCATGTGCTTTCTTCTTGCTACAGCAAGGCTGCCTCAATACTCGCCGAGGCTTGTATTGAGTCAGAGTCTTTTCGTGTCACTTACCAACCACGGACCTCTGCTACCTTGTTGGAGTTGGTGAAAAGGTGTAATTAAAAGACTCCTTATTTGGCTTAAAGAAATGACTAGTTTAATGAGTAAGTGTAATTATATAATCGGCGTTTGCCTGCGCCATGCGCGAGATGTTACATGCTAGGCGTACGAGACTGCTGCCGCTCGACATACCTTCATCCTCGCGGACACACTAGAGAGGGGAGACTTACATGTGCGTATACGTGTGTCGCGCTGTTGTGTCTTACGCGGACGCTCATATACAGAAGGCGAAATATTCACAATATCCAACAGATACCGTTTAAATATAATATCCCTGCATGTGCAGAATCTCATGATTTACTTTCATTAACGAAAATATTTTTCCTTGTGTCCGTCTTTTTTAAGCGGGAATCAGATAAAAAATGCATATAAATTTGTTGTTTACTCAAAAGTGCTTTAGGTTTTATTAACCATTTTGTAAGCCACCTATTTTTTATTCTTTTTCGTCGTGTAAATATCATATGAGATCTCATATGAGATATATGTGTGATGTCATCTGCAATTTTACATATTATGGGATCTCATATGAGATCTGATGTCCGATATTTCCAAATGAGATCTGATGTCCAATATTCTCATATCAGATCTCATATGATATTTTCATGCGGGTTTGCACTTTCTATTTAAAAACAAAGTAATAAATTCAATACTGAGCCCTATTTAATATGTAGAAGCAACCCATTTATACATTTTATCTGATCTTTAAACATATGAATATTTATATGAAAATGACCATGTTTACACCTTAAACTGCAAACCATTGGGCCCGCCAAGTATGTATGGGAGATTGGAGGACCACCCCTGCTAGAGCAGCTCTATAGACTTCTATTGTCCTCCCAAGATGCGTAATATTATAGAAATTTCAAAATTGAGAAAGATCAATGAAAAATGGAGATGTGGTGGTAACTATGTAATTTTTTTATATAGGCTTTGCCTTTTCGTAAATATCTGATAAAATTCTTATGAATTTTAGAAATAAAAAGAAGGCATAATAGTTGTATAATTAAAATAATTTTCGCCCACACGGGCGTAAAGTGCGTAAGTTCTATAAAGTTTGGTAGGAGTATGGGAGTTATTACGCCTGTTAAGCTTTAAGTAGTACTTTATGCCCGCTGATTGAATATTTTTAAGTAGTTACGCAAAGTTGCATTATTCAGTCAAGTTAACTTATGGGTACTTGACTACAATAAATTGATTTCAGTACTTTCTTGTGTTTATTTTGTATAGAAGGATGAACACATTTTAATACATTTCTGAGAATAGTCATACAGTTGTTTCCGAGAGTTGTTTGCATTACTTGAATATCGATAATTGATTTCACAACTTTCATTTGTTTGATTTGCAATGCACAATTTGAATGTGTTTACTTACATATAATTTGTTCAGGATACAATGACTCAAGAAGTAAAAGACTTTTTCACTGATATTTATTTGATTTCTTTTAAAAAATCATAAATATTATTATTTTATAGATTATACAGAAAAAAGTCTATACTTGCCTTATTTTATACTTTCATAGAAAGTTTTATATTAACAATATTATTATTGGTACAGTCATGAAAAAAATTATTACCATTTGCAGAGTGCTTATTGAATAGATGAGATTCGAATAAATAAAAGGTCTAGACAAAAATTGTGTTGTTAAAACGTACTTAAATTATTTTTTTTTTAAAACGTGTTGATTGTATTAAAAAAATATTTAAGCTCTCATTAAAGTTTTTGGTACAGAGTTTGACGGATATTGAGAGAGAGAGATGGAATGAGGAAGAGAGAGAGGGGGGAGAAACAGAGGGAGAGAGTGAGCGGGAGAAGAGAGGGAGGGAAAGTAGATTATAAAGAAAAAATTTCTATACTTGCCTTATTTTATACTTTCGGAGAAAGTTTTACATTAACAATATTATTATTTGTACAGTCATGAAAAAAATTATTACCATTTGTAGAGAGTGCTTATTGAATAGATGAGACTAGAAGAATTAAAGGACTAGACAAATTGTGTTGTTAGAACGTACTAAAAATTAGCTTTTAATAAACATGTTGATTATTTAAAAAAATATTTAAGCTCCCATTAAAGTTTTTGGTACTCCGTTTGTCGAATGTTGAGAGAGAGGGAGAGAGAAGGAAGGAACAGAGAGGAAGGGAGAGAGAGGGCGAAAGAGACAGGTGGTGAAAGAGAGGGAGGGCGGAAGAGAGAGGGAGGGAGAGAGAGAGACTAATACTTGCCTTAGTTTAAACTTTTGTAAAATGTTTTTTTAGATGGATTTCACAACTTTTTAAGAGAAAATAATAATTACCGAGTGTGATAATGTTATGAGAGTTTATTATAGTATATTTTTAATATTATTATTAAATGGTAGTATTGTTATTCACAAAAGTTTTAAATTTGAATGTTTCTTCAAGGAACTCGATAAAATCATTACATCCCTAGCGGAAATCGTTTCTGTCAAAAACTGTAAAAAACTCTAAATAACTGTAAATAAATGTTTGAATTGAGACAGTAATAACAGGTAATTACAGTTATTTACAGATATTTACAGTTATTTACAGTTATTTACAGTTTTTTACAGTTATTTACAGTTTTTTAAAAATATTTCTGTAGAAATGAAGGTACTGATAAAAGTTATTAACAGTTATTAACAATTTTTTACAGATATTTACAGTTATTTACAGTTATTTACAGATATTTACGGTTGTACACAGTAAATTTTTTCGCTATAATAACAACTTTATTTTTATATCAACAGAACTGTAAATAACTGTAAATATCTGTAAATAACTGTAAATAACTATAAATATGTGTAAAAAATTGTTAATAACTGTTAATAACTTTTATCAATACCTTCATTTCTACAGTATTATTTTAAAAAAACTGTAAATAACTGTAAAAAACTGTAATAACTGTAAATAACTGTAAATATCTGTAAATAACTGTAAATAACTGTTATTACTGTCTCAATTTAAACAGTTTTTTACAGTTTTTTACAGTTATTTACAGTTTATTAACATTTTTTATTTCCGCTAGGGATTGCATAATTTTTTGAAATAATATAATCAAATATGTATTTTCTTAGGTATGATGGTTAATTAACAATACAGTTAATTGTAAAGTCATATGATAATAATTACATTGTGTGATAACGTTATGAGAGTTTATTATAGTATATTCTTAATATCATTATTAAATGGTAGTATTGTTATTCACAAAAGTTTTAAATTTGAATGTTTTTTTAAGGAGTTCTGTAGATTTTTCAAAATAAAGTTTGTTAGTATATTATTCTTTGACAAAACGTCTTGTTGGCTGTTTCAAAAAAATATTTAGGCTCTTAAAGTTTTTTGTGGATTCCTTATACAGTTGTTGAGTAGACGAGAGAGGGAGTGGGAGAGGGGGCGTTCAATTTTTTTTTAAAAGCGACTTAACAGTTGTTTAGAGAGATAATAATTCAAAATGCAACCAGTTTATGAACTAAGAATCACTGAGAATAAATGCTTTCATGACATTCTTGTATAGATAAAACTTTTTGAAATTATTATCTGAATCTTGTCTAGAAAAATATTTACTAAGAACTCTGAAACATTTTGACGTCTCCCATGGTGAGAAAATCATATGTTAGATTAATTGAGCACTTTTATTCGTTGAAATTTTCACAATAACACATCATTTTTACTTTTTTCCGTATTCCCATGTTCATGGGAATAAATATGTACAACAGCACAGCACTGATATCGACTAAGTTTCTTAAAGATGACAGATGCTTTTTAAATCATAAATTATATTGAATATTTATATCCTCACGTGTCACTCAACAATATTTTCTTCTATGCCAAAACTTATTATGAAGTGTATGAACCTCATGACGCGTAATTATTTATTAATACACGCTTGTTCTATTTTCAAAACATTTGAAACTGATTTTTAATAGAAGTTTTAAAATTTGATTATAAACACTTCATGTAACACATCATACCAGTACTTTATTTTATTTATTACACAAAACACTGAAAATTATATTGTTTATTTATAACCTCGCATGTCACTCAGCAATATATTCTTCTATGTAAAAGCTTATTATGAAGATTGTGAACCTCATAACACATAATTATTCAATACACACTTTTTCTATTCTCAAAACATTTGAAACTGATTTGAAGTTTTAAAATTGATTATAAACACTTCATGTAACACGTCATACCAGTACTATATTTTATTTATTATTACACAAAACACTGAAAATTATATTGTATATTTATAACCTCGCGTATCACTCAGCAATATTTTCTTCTATGTAAAAGTGTATTATGAAGTTGATGAACCTCATAACATGTAATTACTTATTAATACACACTTGTGCTATTTTCAAAACATTTCAAACTGATTTTAAGTAGAAGTTTTAAAATTATTATGCAACACATTTTACCGGTATTTTATTTTTTTATATTACACAAAACACTGATTAGATGTCATTTTTTAATCACTATGTTATTTGTTATTTATAACATTTGAATTATATGTGCACTTCATACATTATATCATACCGGTATTTTATTTATTACACAGAACACTGATTAGATGTCATTTTTTAATAATCACAACATTTTTATTATCAATATAATTTTTTCAACTAGATAGACGATCTATGAAAATCACAATTTTCTTTTCTTATTTTGAAAAACTTACTTCAAAACATAATACTTCTTTCGTACTTTGAGTCCAATACTGTCTAAATAAACATCTTAATTGTTGTTTGTTTTATGTGTGATTCATTGAAAGCAATGAAACTCTTATTTTCTTCATTGATATCCACGTACTCTATTCGTTCTGCCAAATATGAAGACAAATCAAGGAACGCGGGAGCGTTCCGAAGGCAATTATAGAAGAGCCTTAGGACGACCGCGTGATGATATACATTGAAATGGATGTACGAGAAATTCTATGAGCTTATACACCTATTGCGCTAGTTTTAACTATATAACATATCCTTCTTAATCGAAAGCGATTTCATTGCTCTACTCAAATCAAAAGATCTTATTTAAAAAGATTATCTCATTCAAAAGATATAAGGGACTGAATTTTTTTTTGTCGGCTTTCCGATTTCTTAACTTTCTCCATGGTATCCAGCCTCGCATCTGGTTTTTCACGACTTCCTGTGACATCATATATGTTATGTATATAT
Source organism: Torymus aiolomorphi (assembly GCA_036365515.1). NCBI lineage: Eukaryota > Metazoa > Arthropoda > Insecta > Hymenoptera > Torymidae > Torymus > Torymus aiolomorphi. The sequence goes on from CM070874.1 coordinate 181,316,313, forward strand.
ATATATATATATATACAATCACCAGGAATTAATGGCCATGAAGAGTTAAGCAGTGATAATGGCCGTATAATAATAAAGAAAGACAAGAGAAAGAGAAAGATAAAAATATAGATAGAGAGAGAGAGGGAGAGAAGAAGAGACATAAACAAATGTATATTTTTTATTATATACAGTATATATGTTTATTAGTACATAACCTCTCCCTATGTATATACCTCTATATATATATATGTATACACATACATATAAACATAAACATAATATCTGTGGCTTCCCGGAATAACGACCTACCCACTTGAACGTGTTTTTGAGAAATCGACGTTTTAAAATTTCTGTCATGACACTTCATATAGGCCAGTCAAATTAGTCTTTTTTTTGCCTGTTTTGAAACCTAATTGTAAGCCGACCTTATCAAGCGGGTTATGATTGGGGAGGTCATCAGGAACAATAACCCGGTGAATGAGTATAAAAATTTACATGGGAAATGTTTTTAATTAACAATTGAATGCTCGGAAAAACAGTTTTTCGACTGCTACAAAAAAACTACTGACTTTACAGAAAAAAGTTCAAAGTAAACTTTGTAGATATTAAAAAGATCTATCAAACGCAATTTACAGATTTAAATTTAGTTAATTTGTTTATCTGCAAATCGCAAAAAATCGCTTAAAAAGGCCATTTTTACGATTGTTTATTACTCTGTTAAAAATGTCGCTAGGTGCTTGATAACTCGTTTAAGTATAGCTCTTATAGCACTTAATAAGCAGTTAAAATTTTAGCTAAAAATATTTAATAGTTTTTGCATAATTCCATTTATTAGATTTTGGTCATTTTTGCGTGATTTTTCCTAAGCCGTGGGACATCGCACGAGGATGTATTAAACGGATTTTGAAAGTTTAACATCTCTACTTTCACGAACAATGAATAGCTAAGCGATTTTTTCAAATTTAATTGTTTAAAATCGCAAAATAAAAAGAAGTCATTTTTTTTGTTACAAATAAAAGCAATTGCGGCTCGACTATTGGTCGTAGATAATCGACAGTAGGTTCGTTGGAAAGTTGGCATTTTTTCACAAATTTTAAGGGGTCGACGAACTCTCTATGTGCTCTGGGAGCCGAGATAATTTTTTTTTTTTGTAAAAATCGCTGTGTCTTCAATTATTAATATTAAGAAACGAGACAGGGACGGAAAATCGAATTAATAGTTGTACTAACAGAAAAAAAATATTTCGTCACATTTATTGCAAAATTACATTGTTATAAATAATCACGAAGGCGCGGGTCTAAATTGGAGAAGGCTACAAGTGTCACGCGCAAAAACTGAGCGTAGGAACTTCAAATCCGACGCGCTCGAAATTTTTTTCATATCTCAGTATATAATTGACGTAAACCCTTCATTTTTTTTAATTTGGGGTAGCTCGCCAAAATATTAACATACAGCCTACTCATTTCCCCGAAAAAGTTTATTTAACAATACTTAATTAACAGCAATTATTTTTATTAAATTTTTTCTTTTTTTTTCATAAATAAAGATGAATTAGTTATGGATAAATGCTGGGGTATCTACTACTAGTTAATGAAATAATAAAAAATAATGTATTTGTTTTGAAAAAATGATTTATTGCAGATTTAACACTTAAATGGTTATTTTACGTTTTTTTGCCTTTGTTGGGCGTGATACTGACTCATTCAGTTCTTGATTATGTTCTTCTATTTCTTCTTCTTCATCTTCATCTTCTTCTTCTTCTTCATCTTCTTGATCTTCTTCATCTTCTTCATCTTTTGTTTCTTGTGTACTTGGCGGGACTTCGCATTCGGTTTCGAATTGCTCATCATATTCTGCATCATCATGCATGATATGTGCCATATCAATAAGCATTTCTTCCACATTTGTGCAGGTTTCACCATGGCATGATGAGCATATATTTGAGCATCGCAAGCCATGCTTTCGGTAGCTGCATGTCTTTTTCTTGCACCCCGTTTCACATCTACAGCTAATTTTCCGCAGTACTTCGTCTGGGATGAGCGGCTCTAGTGTGGGAACGGGGTGTAAAACATCAAGTCGCTCTTTCCAACCCCAATCCGTCGGATTTTTTGTGAAACCTTCCCACTGCTGCACTTGAAGATATGTGCGAAATGCATGCTGCATTGTGACACCTTCAGTAGGCGGCAAATTTTCAAGTTTTGCGGAACTTTTTAACGCAGACTTTTGGAAGTTTAGATATCGCTGCTCATGTAAACTTTTTTTATCTTTTTTGGTTCCATATAATCGGCTAACAATTTCATATGCACTCGCAGCTAAAACTTCAGGCGTCGCATTGGGATCATAAAAGCGTTGAGCCTATTGTTGGAGAGCGTTGTCGTTTAATAAAATATTGATAATTTTATTTTTGCCTTGCTTAAAAAAGCAAGACGTAGTATCACATCCTGTGAAAGCGTGAAGGAACGTGAGCAAATACTGTAATTTTTCATGTTTAAAACTATTGCTGTCGTAAATACTGTCCTGTATATTTCCTTTGCCGGGTTTTAAAAAGTAGATGGTGTTATACGGTTTGTGTTTGTTCAATATTACCAGTAAATCTATGTCTTCTCCAACGATCCACGTTCTCCACGTAAGGCTGCATTTTTCCGCCGTGGTGACTATAAGAAAATCTGCATCCTCCTCGGCGACTAAAGTGGTGTAATTTTCTTTTTTGAACTGTTCGCACAATAATGTTAATAAATTTTTTTTATTTTTGTTTTGACTTAAACATTTGTCCTGTGAAATTGAAATAACAGTTTGTCTATTAAATTCAATTTCACGGCCCAAATTTTTATTTTCTCTCCGTGACCTCCCGGCGGCCTTTGTACTTTTTGTGCTAAGTCCGTCGGGATAACCATCAAAAACTATAGTACAGTTTCTACTATAATTATTGATAGCGTAATTAACGTAGTGCTGTACTATAAATTCGATGGAATTATTCGTATCCCAACGAACTTTATGCAGAAGAAAGCTGCCATCGATTACATAGTAATCCTGCTCATTTCGTGGAAGCTCTATTATTTTACTAAAATTGTCGTAGAAAGAAGACTTGCGTCCTTTCCGCATACCACCCTCGTCAAAAAGTGGGATCGGATAAGGAGCAAGCTCATATTGTAAGAATTTTCGCATGTCTGATTTGCTTTCAATATTTAGCGATATTCTTTGAAATAACAATGTAGGATCGATCGCTACTACTTCATTGTCTATCTTTATCGATGAAGTGACTGTCTTCAAAGATAATACCTTGTCTTTTTTTTTTCAATTTGATCGATCCAAAGTTCCCGCCGACAATTTTCTTAATACATTCTAAACCTACCTCGTATGCTTTGTGGCAGTTTATTTTATCGCCACCTACTATTCCACTACTAATCGATATTATATTGTGCGTTACAGGAAATGGATTGTGGTTCTGAAAAAAAAAGTAATATGAGCTAAGCGTTCTATTTTAGTATTTGTTGATATTTCGGAGGCAGGAGTTGCACAGATAATACCACCCATCGCATGGAAAGTATTCCGACCATTTATTGTGCACGTGTTGTGGTAGGCATTATCGTATACAAACTTAAAATAAGCTGCACCGGAGTCATAAGTTTCGGGCTGACAAACTATAGAAGATTCAAAAAGCTGCGTTTTATAATAGGAAGCACATAATCCAAGATAAGCCAATGAATCTATGAGATTTTTCGATGCATGCTTTTTATACATCATAGTTGACAAACCCAATAAAATCGGGGATAAAAATCACCGAGGTCTTACGGAGGATATAATAATATGACAAAGTGTCATGACTCTTTTATCCCACATTTCATTTTTTCTTTTGTTACTTCTCATCAAAATATCGAAAAACGATTGTAACGTCGGTGGTATGTCATCTTTGATGTTATCAAAAAAATGATCAGGCGCAGGATAATTAACTGTATCATGCGCAGGATAATTAACTGTATCATATTCCGCAGAAAGAATCTTATTTCTTACAAACGCGAAACAAACAACTAAATCTTTTTTTACTTTATAAATGGAAATTGCGTCACCAAAATATTCTACTAGTTTATTGCGAATTTTGTCAAGTTTGCAAGGAAGTTCTTCTTCTTCTTCTTTGTATTCGCTTAAAATACTTGCAATGGAAAATTGACACTCCTCATCACTAAACTCGCATAAATAAGAGATAATATAGTCCACAACGTCAGATGTATCTTTACGCATAGGTCGACCGGTTTTATGAGACGGTCTAAAAATTGAAAATTTTCGTATGCAAAAATCATGGTAACGGGCGCCCCGTTCTACCAAATCTACGCTTTCAATAAGTTTTTTTAAAACTGTATATTCTTCTCGAAGGTTATCTCGTAAAGTTTCATCGTTCTGGCGTGAAGTAATTTTTTCTAGAATATTGCCCTTTAAAGTGTCGCTACTAACAATTTTAACTTTCGAAAGATTCGCGTTAGGATATTTTTCCCTTTTAGCATTGTACTCGTGCGACGCTTCTTCCCCGAAAAAAATACAATATTTGCTCAAATCAAACTGCTGTAGAGCAATAGTATTTTGTCTCGCAGTTACTTTTAAAATACTTGCTTGTTTTTGGGCAGCTTTATACTTGACTGTTTAACATAATTACTATGACAATTGGTATGAATTGTTAATGCTTGACACTTTTGGAGTTTTTTATGTTTGTTGTCCTTCCTCTTTAAACTTGCATCAATTAAGGTTGCTATAGCCTTCTCTTTGAGAACTCGAGCCTGCTCGGGGTTGACTAGTTTGTCACACAGCAAACAGATGTTCGCGCCGTCAGTTTCCATTTTCAAGAAAACTTCAACCTGCACAAAAATAATGTATTGTATCAATAAATTTTGTAATTATTGAAACTTAATTAACTATAACATATAATTAACAAAAAAAATATATCAATAAATGTGATTTTAAAAATGTATTCATAATTAAACTGTATTTGACTATAAATATTAAAAAAAAAAAATTATAATTTAGACATCCGTTTACACTATGCCAAAATAAATATTTTTCAAAAAATTTTCATAAAAATTATTTTAAACTAATAATATTATTTTTGCTAAAATTACGAGTGGGCTATAGCAACTTTTAGGAATAAAAAATTGACGGACCCTGGGATCGAACCGGAGCCGCCGACGCACAAGTCAGAAAGGCTACCATCAAGCCACCGTACCAATCGGACTTCTATTAATTGAACGGCTGGCTTATTTCACTCTTTTATATTCGTATGTATATCTGCACGTAACACTAATTTCAAATAAATTATTTACCGATTTCGTAATAACACTATGAATAACAATTACAACATTTATGTACTTACCAACGGTGCGATAACACTAGTTCATAAAGTCTTTCTCTTATAGCTGTGGTACTATATCCCAAACAATCCGGATTTTCGTTTAAAAACAGCAACTGGCCGTAGATCTTGGAATACCCATTGTTAACTCGATTTCGCGTAAACTGACATGAACATTTAAATGTACCATGGCTAGAACAGCAAGAAAGCGAGGATTATTTTCATAATCGTGTTCATTCAGTGTCCTCCTTCTTCGAACGAAGTTTCCTTGTCGACCGCGCAGTTCAATGTCACGTATTACCGTATGATCAGGATGCTGTCGTTGAGGGAACCGAGCACGATACAATCTGCTTGCCTCTCGATAGTTTCGTCGACATTCTCCTAAAATAAGAAGAATGTCAACTATTTCATTAGCAGAATAGTCAGGCATTCTTTTTTAGTTGTAAATGCAATTATTTAGCAAAACACACCACAAAAGAAATAATATGTTATTATACTATACAATATTTTAAAACGAAAAAGTTTAATTTTCTGTGCCAATATAAGTGTGCTCAATTTGAAAACAATTTGATGTAAACAGTAATAATTATTGACTATTACCGATCAATGCTGAATACTACCGGTCACTATTGGATACAGGTGGTCAATACTTATTAACTTTTGTTATTATTTGATATAAGTGGTTAACCCTGGTAAATATTGATAATAGTAAAAATAGTAAAATTTTCCGCTCTTTCCATTTACGAGGTCAAAAATAGGGGTTCCCATTTGAAAAAATCGATTTGACCTTCAAATGACCTTGATCATTGACCACAAGGTCATAACCAAGGTTACGATCAGTTGGGCCCCTCTGAACCCTACAACTTTTGTATTTAACAATTTGTCTCGTATGCCTAATTATGGGAATGTTTGGATGCGTTGATTGATTTTGATTTTAAACATGACCATGACAATGACCATGGCCTTGACTCAAGGACATATCTAAACGTAAAATTTTCCGCTCTTTCCATTTACGAGGTCAAAAGTGGGGGTTCCCATTTGAAAAAATCGATTTGACCTTCAAATGACCTTGATCATTGACCTCAAGGTCATAACCAAGGTTACGATCAGTTGGGCCCCTCTGAACCCTACAACTTTTGTATTTAACAATTTGTCTCGTATACCTAATTATGGGAATGTTTTGATGCGTTTATTGATTTTGATTTTAAACATGACCATGACCATGACCATAACCTTGACTCAGGGACACATCTGAACGTAAAATTTTCCGCTCTTTCCATTTACGAGGTCAAAAGTGGGAGTTCCCATTTGAAAAAATCGATTTGACCTTCAAATGAACTTGATCATTGACCTCAAGGTCATAACCAAGGTCACGATCAGTTGGGCCCCTCTGAACCCTACAACTTTTGTATTAAAAGTTTTTTTCTATCTCCCTTAGTTTTCGAGATATTTGCCTGGTGGTTTTAAAATGGGACATCCGGTATAACTTATAAATATATTTGATAATTACAATATAAATCAGAATACTGTATATATATTCACTTACGAGGATTCAATAAATGTCACTTATAAACTGTTTATTAAACTGTAATATACACTGTATGTTATACTAAAATTGTATTCGATACTGCTTATGCTTCTATACTCGGTGGCTGGCGTCACTGGCACAACGGTCAAAAGAGAAAGTATAGTAACGCTCCCCTTGCCGGAGACATGCGCACAAGTGTCGAAGCGACTAACGAATTGTTTCACCCCGATGCCTTTCGGAACATGCGTTTCCGAACACATGAAAGCGCGGAAAAATTCAAATCTACTCACTCACACATAAAATCACATACACAGAGTAACATAAAAGTATGTTTAATTAATTAATAATATGTACCATTGCATAAAATTATATGAATTTAATTATTTATTTATGAAAAAAACAGAAAAAAGTTAATAAAAATAATTGTTGTTAATTAAGTATTGTTCAATAAACTTTTTCGGGGAAATGAGTAGGTTATATGTTAATATTTTGGCAAGCTACCCCAAATTAAAAAAAAAAAATCAAGGGTTTACGTCAATTATATACCGATATATGAAAAAAATTTCGAGCGCGTCGGATTTGAAGTTCCTACGCTCAGTTTTTGCGCATGACACTTGTAGCCTTCTCCAATTTAGACCTGCGCCTTCGTGATTATTTATAATGTAATTTTGCAATAAATGTGACGAAATATTTTTTTTCTGTTAGTACAACTATTAATGCGATTTTTCGTCCCTGTGTCGTTTCTTAATATTAATAATTGAAGACACAGCAATTTTTACAAAAAAAAAAAATTATCTCGTCTCCCAGAGCACTTAGAGAGTTCGTAGACCCCTTAAAATTTGTGAAAAAATGCAAGCTTTCCAACGAACCTACTGTCGATTATCTACGACCAATAGTCGAGCCGCAATTGCTTTTATTTATAACAAAAAAAAATGACTTCTTTTTATTTTGCGATTTTAAACAATTAAATTTGAAAAAATCGCTTAGCTATTCATTGTTCGTGAAAGTAGAGATGTTAAACTTTCAAAATCCGTTTACAGCATCCTCGTACGACGTCCCACGGCTTGGGAAAAATCACGCAAAAATGACCAAAATCTAATAAATAAACGGAATTATGCAAAAACTATTAAATATTTTTAGCTAAAATTTTAACTGCTTATTAAGTGCTATAAGAGCTATACTTAAAAGAGTTATCAAGCACCTAGCGATATTTTGAACAGAGTAATAAACAATCGTAAAAATGGCCTTTTTAAGCGGTTTTTTGCGATTTGCAGATAAACAAATTAACTAAATTTAAATCTGTAAATATCGGTTGATAGATCCTTTTAATATCTACAAAGTTTACTTTGAACTTTTTTCTGTAAAGTCAGTAGTTTTTCTGTAGCAGTCGAAAAACTGTTTTTTCGAGCATTCAATTGTTAATTAAAAACATTTCCCATGTAAATTTTTATACTAATTCACCGGGTTATTGTTCCTGATGACCTCCCCAATCATAACCCGCTTGATAAGGTCGGCTTACAATTAGGTTTCAAAACAGGCAAAAAAAAGACTAATTTGCTGGCCTAATATATTAGTAAGATCGAATTGCGCGAGATGAGTCATAACAATGTAGACTTTTACAAAGGTATAGAGTACTCGGCTCGGACCTCGGCTTTACCTCGGCACGGACCTCGGCTTTACCTCGGCTCCGACCTCGGCTCCAGCCCCGGATTTGGCGCGGCTCGAGCCGAGGTACTTCAGGTTAATTCGAGGCTCATCCGAACTGTACCCGAGGAACTCGAGGTAAAGCCTTCGGGGTAGCCGAAGATGATGTCTAGGTGGTGCGCTTCGTAGCGTTGTACCTCTAGATATTGGAACGCATCGAATGCGTGGTCTAGGTCTTTGGGGTGGCCGATGATGGAGTCTAGTTTGTGCGCTCCGTAGTTTTTTGCGATTAGATCTCAGGGTGCATCTAATACGTGGTCCAGGTGTTCGGGGTAGCCGATGACGATGTCTAGGTGGTGCGCTCCGTAGTTTTTTGCATTTAGATGTCAGGGCGAATGTAATAGGAGGTCCAGGTATTCGACGTAGCCGATGACGATGTCTAGGTGGTGCGCTCCGTAGTTTTTTGCATTTAGATGTCACGGCGCATCTAATAGGAGGTCCAGGTGTTCGGGGTAGCCGAGCACGATGTCTACGTGGTGCGCACCGTAGTTTTTGTCATTTATATGTCAGCGCGCGTTTTACAGGAAGTCTAGGTGTTCGAGGTAGCCGATGACGATGTCGAGGTGGTGCGCTTCGTAGTTTTTGTCCTATAGGTATTGGAACGCATCGAATGCGTGGTCTAGATCTTTGGGGTGGCCGATGACGGAGTCTAGGTTGTGCGCTCCGTAGTTTTTGGCGATTAGATCTCAGGGTGCATCTAATACGTGGTCCAGGTATTCGGGGTAGCCGATGATGATGTTTAGGTGGTGCGCACCGTAGCTTTTTGCATTTATATGTTTGGGCGCATTTTATAGGAAGTCCAGATGTTCGAGGTAGCCGATGACGATGTCTAGGTGGTGCGCTCCGTAGTTTTTTTCCTATAGGTATTGGAACGCATCGAATGCGTGGTCTAGATCTTTGGGGTGGCCGATTACGGAGTCTAGGTTGTGCGCTCCGTAGTTTTTGGCGATTAGATCTCAGGGTGCATCTAATACGTGGTCCAGGTATTCGGGGTGGCCGATGATGATGTTTAGGTGGTGCGCACCGTAGCTTTTTGCATTTATATGTCAGGGCGCATTTTATAGGAAGTCCAGATGTTCGAGGTAGCCGATGACGATGTCTAGGTGGTGCGCTCCGTAGTTTTTTGCATTTAGATGTGACGGCGCATCTAATAGGAGGTCCAGGTGTTCGGGGTAGCCGAGCATGATGTCTACGTGGTGCGCACCGTAGTTTTTTGCATTTATATGTCAGCGCGCGTTTTACAGGAAATCTAGGTGTTCGAGGTAGCCGATGACGATGTCGAGGTGGTGCGTTTCGTAGTTTTTTTCCTATAGGTATTGGAACGCATCGAATGCGTGGTCTAGATCTTTGGCGTGGCCGATGACGGAGTCTAGGTTGTGCGCTCCGTAGTTTTTGGCGATTAGATCTCAGGGTGCATCTAATTCGTGGTCCAGGTATTCGGGGTAGCCGATGATGATGTTTAGGTGGTGCGCACCGTAGCTTTTTGCATTTATATGTCAGGGCGCATTTTATAGGAAGTCCAGATGTTCGAGCTAGCCGATGACGATGTCTAGGTGGTGCGCTCCGTAGTTTTTTGCATTTAGATGTGACGGCGCATCTAATAGGATGTCCAGGTGTTCGGGGTAGTCGAGGATGATGTCTAGATGGTGCGCACCGTAGTTTTTTGCGTTATAGACGTTTTTGCAAGTATAGACGTTTTTCTGGATAATCTATAAAAAACAACACAATTTATCTAGTCCTTTTATTTCTTCGAATCTCATCTATTCAATAAACACTCTCTACAAATGGTAATAATTTTTTTCATGACTGTACAAATAACCTATAAAATAATAATATTTATGATTTTGTAAAAGAAATGAAATAAATACGAATGAAAAAGTCTTCTAATTCTTTGAGTCATTGTATGCTGAACAAATTATATGTAAGTACATTCAAAAAATTGTTCACTGCAAATCAAAGAAACGAAAGTTGTGAAATCAATTATCGATAGTCAAGTAATGCAAACAAGTCTCGGAAACTACTGTATGACTGTTCTCAGAAATATATTCAAATTTGTTCATCTTTCTGAGCTATAGAAATTAAACACAAGAAAGTACTGGAATCAGTTTATTGTAGTCATGTACCGGCCATAAGTTAACTTGACTGATATAATAGAATTTTTCGTATCTAGCGTGTAAAATTACATTTTACGCCCACGTTGTAACTTCAAAATTATTCAGCCAGCGGGCATAAAATACTACTTAGCGCCCAAGAGGCCCAATAGCTCACATACTCTTACAAAACTTTATAGAACCTACGCACTTTACGCCCGTGTGGGCGAAAATTATTTTAATTATATAACTATAATGCCTTCTCTTTATTTCTAAAATGCATAAGAATTTTTTTAGATATTTACGAAAAGTCAAAGCCTATATAAAAGAATTACATAGTTACCAACACATCATTATTTTTCATGATTCTTTCTCAATTTTGAACCATCTATAATATTAACCACCTTGGGAGGAAAATAGAAGTCTAGAGCTGCTCTAGCAGGGGTGGTCCTCCGATCTACCATACATTCTTGGCGGGCCCGACGATTTGCAGTTCAAGCTGTAAGACATGGTCATTTTCATTTAACTATTCATATGTTTAAAGATCAGATAAAATGTATAAATGGGTTGCTTCTAGATATTAACTACTGATCCGTGAATCTATCACTCTGTTTTTAAATAGAAAGTGCAAACCCGCCTGAAAGTATCATATGAGATCTCATATGTAATCCCATAATATATAAAATTGCAGATGGCATCGCATATGAGATCTGATACGAGATATGCGATGCCTGAAATTCTCATATGAGATCTTATATGATATTTACATGCGGGAAAAGGATTCACAATAGGTTGCTTATAAAACGGTTAGTAAAATGTAAAGCACTTTTAAGTAGACTATAAATTTATATGAATTTTTTATTTTATTCTTTTTTAAAAAGGACGGATACGAAGAAAAATATTGTGGGTAATAAAAGTAAACCATGATTCTGCACATATAGGGATGTTGTACTTCACGGTACCAATTAAAAATTAAAGCCAATGTAATTATTTATACTAGACTTATAGGTATAAATATTTTTAATGAATTTATGCAAAAATTTTGTATTCTATATTTAAGTAGCCCACCGGTAAACTGCAAATCGTCGGGGCCGCCAAGTATGCATGGGAGATCGGAGGACCACCCCTGCTAGAGCAGCTCTAGACTTCTCTTTTCCTCCCAAGGTGCGTAATATTGTAGAAAGTTCAAAATTGAGAAAGAATCATGCAAAATAGTGATGTGTTGGTAACTATGTAATTCTTTTATATAGGCTTTGACTTTTCGTAAATATCTAAAAAAATTCTTATGAATTTTAGAAATAAAGAGAAGGCATTATAGTTATATAATTAAAATAATTTTCGCCCACACGGGCGTAAAGTGCGTAGGTTCTATAAAGTTTTGTAAGAGTATGTGAGCTATTGGGCCTCTTGGGCGCTAAGTAGTATTTTATGCCCGCTGGCTGAATAATTTTGAAGTTACAACGTGGGCGTAAAATGTAATTTTACACGCTAGATACGAAAAGTTCTATTATCCCAGTCAAGTTAACTTATGGCCGGTACTTGACTACAATAAACTGATTTCAGTACTTTCTTGTGTTTAATTTCTATAGCTCAGAAAGATGAACAAATTTTAATATATTTCTGAGAACAGTCATACAGTAGTTTCCGAGAGTTGTTTGCATTACTTGACTATCGATAATTGATTTCACAACTTTCGTTTGTTTAATTTGCAGTGAACAATTTTTTTAATGTACTTACATATAATTTGTTCAGCATACAATGACTCAACGAATTAAAAGACTTTTTCATTCGTATTTATTTGATTTCTTTTACAAAATCATAAATATTATTATTTTATAGATTATTTGTACAGTCATGAAAAAAATTATTACCATTTGTAGAGAGTGTTTATTTAATAGATGAGATTCGAAGAAATAAAAGGACTAGATAAATTGTGTTGTTTTTTTATAGATTATCCAGAAAAAACGTCTAGACTTGCCTTATTTTATATTTTCGTAGAAAGTTTTATTAAAAAATTAGCTTTTAAAAAACGTGTTGATTCTTCTAAAAAAATATTTAAGCACTCATTAAAGTTTTTGGTACTCAGTTTGCCGGATGTTGGTGAGAGAGGGAGAGATAGAGAGAGAGAGAGAGAGAGAGAGAGAGAGAGAGAGAGAGAGAGAGAGAGCCAGACAGAGAGAGAGAGAGGGAGGGAGAGAGAGAGAGAGTGAGAGAGAGAGGTCGGAAAGAGAGGGAGGGAGAGATAGGGTGGGAGAGAGACTAATAGGTACTTGCTTTAGTTTAAACTTTTGTAATATGTTTTTTTAGATATATTTCACAACTTTTTAAGAGAAAATAATAATTACATAATGTGATAACGTTGTGAGAGTTTATTATAGTATATTTTTAATATCATTATTAAATGGCTGTATTGTTATTCATAAAAGTTTTAAATTTGAAGAGACAGTCAAATTTTTCTTGAAGGAGCTCTATAAAATGATTATGTTAGTTAAATTTTTTGAAATAATTTAATCAAACATGTATTTTCTTAGGTATGATGATAAATTAACAATATTATTAATTGTAAAATCATATGAAAAAAAAACATAATTCTTTTTATTTTTATAGAAAGTTTATATTTGTACAGTCATGAAAAAAATTATTACCATTTGTAGAGAGTGTTTATTAAATAGATGAGATTAGAAAAAATTAAAGGACTAGATAAATTGTGTTGGTAAAACGTAAATAAAAAATTTTTTTTTTGTTTAAACGTGTTGATTATTTAAAAAAAAATTTTTTAAACTCTTATTAAAGTTTTTGGTACAGCGTTTGACCGATGTTGAGAGAGAAAGAGAGAGGGAAGAGAGCGGGAGAAATAGAGAGCGAGAGAGAGGGGAGAAGAGACGGAGGGAGAGTATATTATACAGAAAAAATGTCTATACTTGCCTTATTTTATAACTTCGCAGAAAGTTTGATATCAACAATATTATTATTTTTACAGTTAATAATTAGATAATGTGATAACGTTATGACAGTTTATTACAGTATATTTTTAATATCATTATTAAATAGTAATATTGGTATTAACAAAAGTTTTAAAATCGAATGTTCTTTTAAGCTGCTTTTTCTATAGAATGTCTTGTGGGTTCCTTAAATTTGACAGACGTGTAATTTATGTATTTGTTAACAGTTCTACTTATAAACTGTTCAATCAAGATCTTCTTATCCATATGATTCATACGTTCTGATACTCTGTAAAAATAAAAACAAAATTTCACAAAGTAACAATACTTATTATTATATTAATAACAGTTTTCTACTATATAAAAGTTTGCTACTTATCTGAATATTTATATTTTCATTTCAAAGTACCGATATACTTCTGATCTTGCATGTAATAACCACTGTCGAAGAAAATGAATCTACTATGGAGCGCACCACCTAGACCTCAGCAAAGGCTACCTCGAACACCTGGACCTACTATTACATGCTCCCTGACATCTAAATGCAAAAAACTACGGAGCGCAACACCTAGACATCGTCATCGGCTACCTCGAACACCTGGACCTCCTATTAGATGCGCCGTGACATCTAAATGCAAAAAACTACGGAGTGCACCACCTAGACATCTTCATCGATTACCTCGAACACCTGGACCTCCTATAAAATGCGCCCTGACATATAAATGCAAAAAGCTACGGTGCGCACCACCTAGACATCATCATCGGCTACCCCGCACACCTGGACCACGTATTAGATGCACCCTGAGATCTAATCGCAAAAACCTAAGGAGCGCACAACCTATACTCCATCATCGGCCACTCCAAAGACCTAGACCACGGATTCGATGCGTTCCAATACCTAGACGTAAAAAACTACGGAGCCCACTATCTAGACATCGTCATCGGCTACCTCGAACACCTAGAATTCCTGTAAAATGCGCAATGACATATAAATGCAAAAAACTACGGTGCGCACCACCTAGACATCATCCTTGGCTACTCCGAACACCTGGACTTCCTGTAAAATGCGCGCTGACATATAAATGCAAAAAACTACGTTGCGCACCACCTAGACATCATCCTCGGCTACCCCGAACACCTGGACCTCCTATTAGATGCGCCGTGACATCTAAAAGCAAAAAGCTACGGTGCGCACCACCTAGACATCATCATCGGCTACCCTGAACACCTGGACCACGTATTAGATGCACCCTGAGATCTAATCGCCAAAAACTACGGAGCGCACAACCTAGACTCCGTCATCGGCCACCCCAAAGGCCTAGACCACTCATTCGATGCGTTCCAATACCTATAGGTAAAAGACTACGAAGCGCACAACCTAGACATCATCATCGGCTACCTCGAACACCTAGACTTCCTGTAAAATGCGCGCTGACATATAAATGCAAAAAACTACGGTGCGCACCACGTAGACATCATGCTCGGCTACCCCGAACACCTGGACTTCCTATAAAATGCGCCCTGACATATAAATGCAAAAAGCTATGGTGCGCACCACCTAGACTTCATCATCGGCTACCCCGAACACCTGGACCTCCTATTAGATGCGCCGTGACATTTAAATGCAAAAAACTACGGATTTTTAATATTCTTTTAAAATTATATCTCATATGAAAAATTTTCATGTTGAGGATATAAATAAATACATCTTGAAAAATATTGTTATAGTTTATAATAAATATTGTTACTATAAATAGTAACAATATTTATTATAAACTTTATTGATTTATAACTTTATAATAAAAGTTTGCTACTTATCTGATTATAATATATTGCTATTGTCCATTGATATTCACAGCTGCTTGTATAGGTTATATTTTTCCAATCAACTCCAAAATCCAAAATGAAATAATGTGTATATATGTATCTGTATATTTCAATGATTCCAAAAAAACCTTCTTGTTTATATCTGTAAAAAATAATAAAAAATTCTCACAAAGTATCAATTCTTTTATGTTTTAAAATAATTTTAGTCTTTAACATTTAGCCATTTAACCCATTAACGCGCAAATGCACATTTTTGTGCACACATTTTCAAGTACAGAATTCTATTGGAAAAACAAAGTCATTTTTATCCAAAATCCTATATAAGGGGTTTTCGAGGGTGCTCTTTCAGAATCTGCAACTTATTTTGTAAAAAAAAGTCAGTAAGTGTATTATTTTTGAGTTCCTTTAAAAAAAAGTCAAAAAATTTAATAAATTTTTTTTTTCAAATCAATTTTTGTTACTGTTTCTGTTTTTGGATAATCATATTACCGCCAGAAATTGCGGTCCGAATGTCTGGCGTTTCCAAAACACTAGTTGTGAATCTTTTTTCCCCTTTTAACTTTTCCAAAATGGCGGATTTTGTGAAACAGCGTAATGTTAAACTTCGTGATTTTTTTTCTCGAAATGTATGAACTTAACGAAAAAATGTTATAGAACAAAAAATGCTTAGAATCACTCAAAAAATACGTATGAATTTTTTCAGAAGTTTTTGAACCAATTTTGAATTTTTTAATTTTTAACATTTTTGAAAAATCAAAAAATGTCTCAAAAACTTCTGAAAAAAATCATACGTATTCTTTGAATGATTCTTAGCACTTTTTATTCTATAAAATTTTTTCGTAAAGTGTATTTTTTTCGAGAAAAAATTTTGAAATTATGCGTTACATAAACACACAAAACGTTGAATGGATTGAAGACTGTATAATCATCACTCTGCCACTATAAATATGTAGTAAAATATAGCGTTGCCCAGTTCTAAACATGGGGAGGTAGACGATGCAAGAGAACCTTCTTCTTTTTTTTATATATTTTTTTTATTTTTTATATTTTTTATGTTTTTTATATTTTATTCTATTCTTTTGAATGTATAGAGAGAAAACAGTTTTTACAAAAATGTAAACCACACACCTTGCAGAGCTTTCTAGTTCTTAGAGAACATTAGTTTGTTGGAACAGTTTCTTTGACTTGCGGATTGAACTGCATTACTGAATTTGGGCTTTACATGTTTTTCTTTTTCCAAATAGCTTTTAGCAATAGCCATACAATCATCTTTAGTACCTATTTTTTTGCTCTTACCTGCTGTTGCAACATTGTACAAGACAGTGGGTCAATTGGGTCATTTTTATCAGAAGTATCCAAATAGCAATTACCAACGCCACTAATTTCAAAATTTTTTCTCGAAAAAAATACACTTTACGAAAAAATTTTATAGAATAAAAAGTGCTAAGAATCATTCAAAGAATACGTATGATGTTTTTCAGAAGTTTTTGAGACATTTTTTGATTTTTCAAAAATGTTAAAAATTAACAAATTCAAAATTGGTTCAAAAACTTCTGAAAAAATTCATACGTATTTTTTGAGTGATTCTAAGCATTTTTTGTTCTATAACATTTTTTCGTTAAGTTCATACATTTCGAGAAAAAAAATCATGAAGTTTAACATTACGCTGTTTCACAAAATCCGCCATTTTGGAAAAGCTAAAAGGGGAAAAAAGATTCACAACTAGTGTTTTGTAATATGATTATCCGAAAAAAGAGAAACAGTAACAAAAATTGATTTGAGAAAAAAAAATTTTATTAAATTTTTTGGCTTTTTTTTAAAAAAAACTCAAAAATAATACACTTACTGACTTTTTTTTACAAAATAAGTTGCAGATTCTGAAAGAGCACACTCGAAAACCCCCTATATAGGATTTTGAATAAAAATGTCTTTGTTTTTCCAATAGAATTCTGTACTTGAAAATGTGTGCACAATAATGTGCATTTGCGCGTTAATGGGTTAATATACTTATCTAAAAAAATTGATTTGCCCCGTTGATGCTCATAGATAAAAATTATTTTAATCAGTCGACTTCCTGAGATCTTTGATTATTTAAATTATATACACTGGTGTAGTTTCGTTAACTGGTCCTGGTGGGGCCAAAGTTGAAATTGGACACAAAGGGAGTATTCGATAAACCTTGTCTGAACCTGGTGGTTCTAACACTTTGCTATGACGATTGAGGTGACTATCTTCCATGCGTTTGGGAAGGGCTGTTGCACCTAATGCCATAATATTTTTTTTTGTTTTTAATCCTATTTTCTTCCTCTATGAAGACTGATGGAATTCGTCCAGTAATAGTATATTCCAAAATTGCATCTAACATCCAAAAGCATGCTATATCACCAACAATAAAATTTATAAAAATTTGGATGGTGATAAAAAATTTCTGGGAATGACTATCATTAATACAGTTTGAGTCTCCATAGATAGTAATTCTCCCTGCTAAACCCAATTTTGATTCAGTTTCTTTTATTTCATTATTTTCAATATCATTAGTTAGAGAATTGTGTAATCTGAAAATGAAAAAGGTTACACAAAGTATCGATTTTTTATTGTATTATATTTTACATGATATATCTTCTCGTATAAAAATAATACTTATCTATATATACAACTATATGATGCCATGCCATCAGCTGATTTGAATTATAAAAATATATATAAACCATACCATATTTCGAGGTTATTTTAGAATTACAGTTGTTCGTTTTATTATATCTTCTCTCTCTCTCTCTCTTTCTCTCTCTTTCTTTTCGAGTCTATACAAGAGAATAAAAATACCATACGATATTTCGAGGTTATTGTAGTCACAAAATTTTGTTGTTGTTATATAATATACTCTCTCTCTTTCTTTTCGAGTCGAGTGAGTTTATTTACTATACGATATGCTATAACTATATATATTATAAATATATATAGATATATAAGCGTAAAATAGACGTCAAGCGGAAGTGTCGTAAGAGCTGCAAACCGGACGCCGGAATAAGGAGAACAAAGGTTCGGAAAGGAAGCAGCACATAAAAAAATTCAGCTCTCTACATCTTTTGAACGAGATAATTTTTTAAAATAAAATCTTTTGATTTGAGTAGAGCAATGAAATTGCTTTCGATTAAGAGCGATATGTTATTTACTAAAAGCTAACGCAATATACGTAAATGTGCATTGAATTTTTCGTATACCCATTTCAATGTATATGTAGCACGGGTCGCTCCTTTAGGCTTCTTCTATTCTTTAGTCTTCTTGTATACTTATAAAGGTCTTAAGATGATTAAAATTTGAAAAAAAAATAGTAATTGATTAAATACTACCGACATCGCCTTAAGGGGCACAGTAACTGGCACACTTACCCTATTTTGTATGCTCAAAATAATAATTCCAGCAATAAAAAGTTTGGCAGTGACAAACGCCGCGGAGAAAGAATTTTTTTTCGTACCACCCCTATATAATCAGCTGTTTGGGGGTTATCCGAGGAGTCGATTTTTTCGTAATTTTAGTCGATTTGGTTCGTAATTTCTTTAACAGGTTGTTTGTATACTCAAAAGATAATTACAGTAATAATAAGTTTGGAAATGCCAAACGCCGCGAAGACAGAATATTTTTTCCGACACGACCCCCATATAATCAGCTGTTTGGGGGTTTTCTGGAGAGTCGATTTGCTTCGTAATTTTTTACGGGTAGTTTGTATGCTCAAAAAATAACTCCAGCAATAAGAACTTTGTAAATGCTAGTCGCCGCAGAGAGAGTATTTTTTTCAGTCTTGACCCTTATATAATATAATAAGCTGTTTGGGGTTTTCCGGCGAGTCCATTTGGTTCGTAATTTTTTTACGTGTAATTTGTATATTCAAAAAGTAATTTCAGGAATAAAAAATTTGGAAATGCCAAACGTCGCGAAGAGAAAATTTTTTTCCGTCACTTCTTCCGTATAATCAGTTGTTTGGGGGTTTTTCGGGTATGCGATTTGGTTCGTAATTTTTTTAACAGGTCGTTTGTATGCTCAAAAGATAATTACAGTAATAATAAGTTTGGAAATGCCAAACGCCGCGAAGACAGAATATTTTTTCCGACACAACCCCCATATAATCAGCTGTTTGGCGGTTTTCTGGGCAGTCGATTTGGTTCGTAATTTTTTTACAGGTAGTTTTTATGCTCAAAAAATAATTCCAGCAATAAAAAGTTTGGAAATTCCAAACCCCGCGGAGAGAGATATTTTCCGTCACTTCACCCGTATAGTCAGCTGTTTGGTGGTTTTCTGGGCAGTCGATTTGATTCGTAATTTTTTTAGAAGGTCGTTTGTATGCTCAAAAAATAATTCCAGCAATAAAAAGTTTGGAAATGCCAAACGCCGCGGAGAGAGAATTTTTTTTCCGTAACGTGTGTGTGGGTGTGTGAGTGTGTGTGTGTGTGTGTGGGTGTGTGTGTGTGGGTGTGTGAGTGTGTGTGTGTGTGCGCGTGTGTGTGTGTGTGTGTTTTTCTTTTTTTTCCGAAGAGTTGGAGAAATGCTTAATGCACTGATAGGAGCCGTACGGGACTCCCCTCGTGTGGGACTCCCCTGGCACGGGCCAGCCCCAGGTATACCCACTAAAACTCCACCTCTTATCTTCGTAGCTCAGTTCCCCGCTGTACAGCCGCAAAGCAATCCTTCGCGGGGGGCATATGGCTTGTGCCTACTCTTGTTGCATGAGGTCGTCATTCCTTGCATCTTGCAGCCCTTCTTGTACTTTTACTTCTTCCGTCTACTTGTTACCGCATCGTCAGCTTCGTGCCGCATCTCTCGTCTTCTTCTTCCTTCCTCGTCTTTCCTGACCTTTTTGAGTATGCTCGCAGCATAATTACTGACAGCGCTTCATCCATCCTCTGAAGTCAGCATCGTTGTCATAATAGAGTCGGGAGTCACTCTGATCTGGAGATAACTCTCGAGTTCTTCTCGCTCCTGTCGGTATCGCGTGTAGTCACAGAAGACGTGCTCTGCATCTTCGTTTGCATCCAAACATACTGGGCAGCTTGGAGAGTCTTCTAGCTTAAATCGGTACAGGTAAGCTCGAAAGCATCCATGTCCGGTAAGAAGTTGTGTGAGGTAGTAATTAACTTCCCCGTGTCTCCTGTCAATCCAGTCCTCTAACTTAGGTATGAGACGGTGTGTCCATCGCCCCTTTTCGCTGGCATCCCATCTTGCTTGCCATACAGTCATCGTCTTCTTTCTTGCGACCTCCCAGATTTCCCTCCGGATGTTGTCGTTTGCACATCTTCTTGCTTCGTACACGTCCTTTCTCTCCATGGCTAAGAGATCAATGGGCGGTGTACCTGCTATGATGCTCACCGCCTCGTCCGATACCGTACGATAAGCCGACGCCACCCTTAACGCCATTCGCCTATACACGGTAGCCATCGGTCGTGCATAGGTTTTTACCAGCATGGCATCAGCCCATACTGGGGCCCCGTACAGCATAATCGATTTGGTTACACTGTCCAAGATTAACCTTCGATTTTGACTTGCCCCTCCTGTATTTGGCATCAATCGTGATAGAGCGGCGTCCACTTTCGCTGCCTTATCCCTCACAATTTCAAGGTGCTGTTTGAATGTCAATCTTGCATCACTGGTGATGCCTAAGTACTTGATGGTCGGTTGAAATAAAATTTCATGTCCATCCACCATCAGTGTTACCGTCTCTAGCTTCTTCCTACTCGAAATCAGGATAACTTCTGTGTTGTGGCTGGCTAATTCCAGCCCTGTTTCTGTTAGCCAATTGTGTATTATACAAATTGCCTCGTCTGCTATTGTTTTAACATCTTCTATGTGTTTCGCTACCACCTCTATAGCTATGTCGTCTGAAAATCCTATTACGGTTGCCCCTTCAGGTAGTCGTAGTCTAAGTACTCCATCGTACATGATATTCCAAGTCGGTGGACCAAGCACTGAGCCTTGGGGAACGCCTCTTGTGACTTCATAACTCTCGGTGCCATTCTCAGTGTCATATAGTAAGATTCTGTCCTTCAAATAGTCGGACATCACCCTCCTTATGTAGGGAGGCACATTTCGCTTTCGGAGCGCCTCATGTATTTTACTCCATTTTGCTGAGTTAAATGCATTTTTTACATCCAGTGTAACAATAGCGCAGTACTTCTTTGTTCCTCCTTTCCATCTGTCTCCATTTATCGCTGTTCGCGCAGTGTCAATTACCAGACCAGCTGCGTCCAGGGTAGAACGCTCCTTGCGAAAACCATACTGGTGTTCCGCCAGTCCTCCTGCGCCTTCAATAGCCTGGTCCATTCTAACGCAGAGTATGCGTTCTAGGATCTTCCCCGATGTGTCCAGCATGCAGAGTGATCTGTACGAGGCTGAGTCATCAGGCGGCTTCTTACTTTTTGGCAGTAGCACCAAGCGCTGTGTCTTCCAAATAGTGGGGAATTTTCCTTCTCCGAGACATGAGTTGTACAAGTCTACAAAAACCTCTGGGTGTGCGCAGATAGCATGTTTCAATGCCATATTGGGAATGCCATCTGGGCCCGGAGCCTTCTTGTTTCCTACCCGTTTGTATGCAGCTAGCAGTTCCTCCTTTGTGATTTGGGGAGAGGCATCCTCACTTATCCCCGCTTCGATAACACATGGTTCCTCCAGCTGTCTGGGGAACAGAGTAGTCACAATCCGGTGGAATAGTTCCGGGCACTTGGGAGGGGGTACATATCTTCCTTTTATTTTCTTCATGACCACCTTGTACGGTCGACCCCAGGGATCCAACTCTACCTCGTCCTGTAATTCTTTAAAACACCGTCGTTTGCTGTCCCGGATCTTCTTGAGTTTCCGTTTAGCGTCTTTCATTTCCTGATTTCGAGCTTCCACTATTTCCTGACCTCGACCAGTCTTGTAGTATTTCTTCCTTGCCCGTTGCTCCTGCCTCCTAGTTCAGTGACACTCGCTGCGGGCACTCTCGACTTCCATG
Source organism: Torymus aiolomorphi (assembly GCA_036365515.1). Lineage (NCBI taxonomy): Eukaryota > Metazoa > Arthropoda > Insecta > Hymenoptera > Torymidae > Torymus > Torymus aiolomorphi. Next base: position 181,338,703 of record CM070874.1, read on the forward strand.
TCCCACCAGTATACTGGTGGTCGCCTATGGCTGGTCACTCTTCTTGGCATAGCAGCGTTACAGGCTCTAGTGATTATTTCCATCGCCAGTTTCGCCTTATTGTTCGCCGTCCCAGACAGCTCCATTTCTTCCAGTGCCAACAGAAACATCTCCTTGTCATAGTCCTTCGTTTTCCAACCGACTGTCTTGGTCTGTACACTAACGCTGGATCCTTTTCTTGTTTTTCCTACCTCCATTATTATGGTCTGGTGATCACTATTTGTGTAGTGTTCACTCACTGTCCATGCGTCAACTACGCCAATAAGGCAGCTGCTAACATAAGTCAGATCTACCACAGACCCGGTGTCTCCTCTTCTAAAGGTGTAAGTAGATCCCTGGTTAACTAAGACGTCTCTGATTTGTCCTTTGACTGCCCCACTCCACAGCCCAGGCTTTGAAGTCACCTGCGATCAGTATCGGTTTCCTTCCTGCATTGAGGGAAGCGTAGCAGCTTTAAATATGTATACCTGCTACCTTAACGCGTACAAATCCTTCTTCGCGGTCTATCATTTTTTCCTGAAAAGCAGTATCACCGCATGCCCAGACCGCTGCTTTACCGGTGCTGTCCATATTCCAGGATGGTTCGTCTAGATCTTTGTACTGTTCGCACACGATTGCTATATCCACCTCTGTTTCGCGGACGTACTGGTTCAGTAGGTCCTGTGCAGTCGCACAATGATTTAGATTTAACTGCTCTTGCCGCTCGGTAGACTGGGCATGCATAACTACCGGCAGCATGGTCCATTTTTCCTACTGCACCTTTGTCCTGGCAGAGTACGCAGCTCGGTTTGTTTTCACAGTCTCTTGCTTTATGCCCTTCGGTTCCACACTTGTAACAGAGGTTACTTCGATCCTGTGTTATTGTGCAGTTTTTTCCGATATGTCCAAATCCTAGACATTTATAACAGCGAAGTGGACGTGTGTTCCGCTTCATCTCTCGTATTCTGCATACTACCCAGCCTATCCTGATTTTCTGCTTTACTATCATCTATTGAGCCATTTTTGATGGTATTTGAATGACAGCCGTCTGCGTATCACCGTATGCATTCTGCAATGACTTTATTATCATCTCCTCAGCTGGGGATAGGTCGCTATCTTGGAACTCATTGCGTACTGCCTCTACAATGTCCTCCTTGCTAGTTAGTACATCAAGGTCCTTTATTTCAAAGACTCTTACGTCTTGTAGGGTCCTTACTTTGGTACCTTCTTCTAGCACTCCTTGTACCACTTATTGAAGTTCCGATGCCTTCCCTTCTGCTGTGCGTTGAAGTTCCAGAAGCAGGTCTCCAGCCGCCGTCTTGCGTACCCTGTTTACGCTTTCGCCAACTAACTTCAGTTTTGGATCCGCCTTCACCTTCCTCAAGATATCAGCATATGACTCACCGTCGGCAGTCCTTATAATAAGGGTATCCGGCCGGGGTTGGTCTTGTCCATGGCGGTCTTTGGTTTCTGGTGCCTTTTTGACTTAAGGTACCATTGTTCCCTTTGTCTTCCTCTTTATTCTTTTTCTTCCTCTTCGTCTTCCGTGTTTCAGCCACCTCCCAAGGTGTCTCTCTAGCTAGGGTGGGCGGTGGGGACTGCGTCGTTGCCGCCCTTTTCGTCTTCTTCCTGATCGTCGTGTCCTGCAGCGGTGATGTTCTCCAACGCTTGTTAGGAGTCTGCTCCATCTGTCTCTGGACGAAGGAGGGAGAGGTTTGGCTCTCTCGATCCTTGCTACTTCTGATCTTCGACTGAGTACCTGCTTTGGTCTTCGTAAAGTCCTTTAGTGCTCTGCTAGTAGCCTTTGCCATAGCCTTCAACTCTGTGTGTATGTTTTTCTTATCCAAGATAAACGCCACCAGAGTTTCGACTTTCTCTTTAAGGAGCTTTAAGGACCAAGTCTCTTTATCCTGCTCCTTTCCTTGGTCTTCCATTTCGTACACTACTTCCATCTTTGCGTCTTCTCTCGTCTTTTGAGCCGCAGTAAGGGCCAAAAGTTTATCATCTCTATAGTGTATGTGGCTCCCCCCAAAATCCGTGCAGCCTGTACCGACCACCGGGGCTTTCACCCGATCGGAATCGGTGGTGGGATTTACCCCTCTACTGAGGGCACCCACTTGGGGTAATTCGTATCTCTCATTCAATACGTCCATGATTGGTTTGTGTTCGGGGTGCCTTCCCCTAGCTAGTTTTGATCCGCCCCAGGTATTTTATTTCCCCGGTGCCCTTCATATCTGACGGGCTTTCCCCTATCCCCCAGCTGGGGAGGCGCCTAGCATGATGCGAGACTAGCAACTCGACACAGGTTAATATGTGTGTGTGTCTGTGTGTGTGGGTGGGTGGGTGTGTGCGCGTGTATGCGTGCGCGTGTTTGTGTGGGTGAGTGGGTGTATGGGTGTGGGTGTGGGTGTGCGTGCGTGCGTGCGTGCGTGCGTGTGGGGGTGTGTGGGTGGGTGGGTGTGCGTGAGTGCGTGCGTGCGTGCGTGTGGGTGTGTGTGTGGGTGTATGCGTGCGTGCGTGCGTGCGTGTCTGTGTGTGTGGTGGGGTGAGTGAGTGGGTGTATGGGTGTGGGTGTGCGTGCGTGCGTGTGTGTGTGTGGTGGGGTGAGTGAGTGGGTGTATGGGTGTCGGTGTGCGTGCGTGCGTGCGTGCGTGCGTGTGGGGTGTGTGGGCGTGGGTGGGTGTGCGTGCGTGTGTGCGTGCATGCGTGCATGCGTGCGCGTGTATGTGTGTGTGTGTACAGGCGATAACTTTTGAACCGGCTTATTCTCTTCCTTTCGGAGGAGAATAGAGATAGAATAACCTACTTTTTGATTTTATAGATTTTTTTTTTATATCCAAAAAACGTTTTTGAATTTTTCGTTTTTTTGATTTTTTAATTGGTTTCAGCCTGTATTACTTAATAAACTAAATTATTATTAAAAGGGCTTTACATTACCTACAATTTCATTTTTAAAATTTAAATTATCTTTACCCTGTCATTTGTTATTAATGAAAATTTGGTTTATAATTCTTTAATTAATATCTCAAAAACATTTTCATTTATCCACTCAAAATTTTTATCACTTATTTCACTTTGATCTTTCTCTTCCAAAGTATCACGGAATTTCAAACCAAGAGCCATTAGAGAAGAATTCAATCTATCTAAACCAAAAGAAGCTAATTCTTCCCAAGATGAGAAAACACAAATCTAAGTGTGTTCCAACATTGATTAAAGCACTGCCTGTTTATTTAGGCCAACTGGGAAAGGTGCTGGTTTTTATAGAATGCTGTTGTCCATAAACTAATCAAACAGCACTTTCAGCCGATGCTCCGAGTTTATGGTTTCCCGATGGCTCGATTTTTTGTGCAACTTTTCTTTGACCATCGCGTCAGCGTGACGTTTGCCCTTACCGTGCAGCCGGTACTGCTGTTTCAGGAGGGTCTACATCGTAAACGATTGGAAGCAGGACAGCCGGTTGTTGATCAACTATTTATTTACATTTGGAATTAGGATACGGCCGTCCGCGACGCGATGTATCTAACTTGACGACGCAGCTGTGCTGCAGACTGCAGCGCATGCGCTTGGGCGTACTACAGTGATGCAACATAACTGTGATCAACGTCATAAGACGGTCATGTCACAGTCTTAAGACGGTCACAAGACCTTTCTGAAATTCGTGGCGAGCTCACAAGTTTAGCACAAACTTGAACGAAAAACCGTTAGAGCGAGTCCACATTTGAGGCACAGGCCTGTGCTTTTGTGCTTTTGTGTCAAGCGAAAAAAAATAGTTGTCCGACATCTTGCGTACTCATTACCCATGGCAGAAGTTCAATACGTTAATCTTCAGCAATGAGTAACGAGTATGCTTGGTGTCGGACAACTAGTTTCTTTCGCTTGACACAAAAGCACAAACGTACAGGCGTGTGCCTCTAATGTGGACTCGCTCTTAGGTACCCAGGCGGAAATAACTTTTGCGTAAAACTTTTAATAAAAGCAAATAACAAGAAATAAAAGGAAGATTTGGGAATGCCTAAAACATTTATTAAGTGTTGTAAATTCCTATTATTAGTTATAATCACTTATTTGCATTTATTTGCTTTTTCGGATGGTTCCACGTGAGAAATAGTTTTAGGATACAAAAAAGCGCGTTGAAAAATTGAAAATGTGTAATTTAAGAAATATAAATATCAATAAAAGAATCAATAAAACATTTTATAAATTGAAATTATTCATTAAAATATTTCCATAAAGGACAAAATTCAAATGAGTTATACTATTAATAGAGTAGTATGAAAATCATTTATAAAATAAAATATTTACAAAAACCGAATATACAACATACAAGGTGCCAAGACGTAACGTATAAGTATTAGAATTTGAGATGGGTAAGTGGCCACTATATATAGGTATACCTTAGCCATAGCCAACATGGCGCAGGCAAGCCAATTCTATAATACAGCGTTAAAGCCTGGCCAACGATAGTTCACCTCGCCACCACGAGGATAGCATGAAAGATGTAAAATAAAAAAAAAGCAATAAAGGATAGTACACAGTGGAAAGATTTTTGTTTTATTAAGTAAAATTGTTTAACAAACTTTTTATTTGTTAATAAAGTTTCGTTGTTAAAAATTTAATTTTGTTTTTTAAATTTAAAAAATGGAATCGATAAATTAGTTTGAGGAAGCATCTTGCCAATGAATTGGCAGCGGATTTTTACGTGTAATTTGTATGCTCAAAAAGTAATTCCATCTTTAAAAAGTTTGGAAATGCCAAACCCCGCAATGAGATAATTTTTTTCTCTTAGGTCATCTTATGAATTCCGTGTCAGGGGTGGGGGTAGTTTCGAATTGATTTATTTTAATCAATTTTTATGTCTTCTTCCATTATTGATAGTATATTATGTCTTTCATGTGGAAAAAAAGTGGTTTTTCGAAAATCGAGTTTTCGTTGGATGGCAACGTTGCAAACTTCAAACCTATAAATCAATGACAGCAATCATATTGTAATGTTGATGAGAAGGAATGGTCTAGCTGTCAACATATGTGAATAAATTTACACCCATGGTTAATTTTCCGACGTTTCCAATGTAGTGACGATACTTTACATCCTACTTTTTCACAGACTTTTTGAAAATTTCAATAATTCCATCTACTTCCATCTTTCCGGTACTTCCTTCGTGGTTTGCTGAGCAATTGGCTTCATGATCCGTGTACCAGTCTTTATATTATTCTGTGTCCTCTTTATTTTTCCATTTCATGCAAGCTTTGCAGAAATTATTCTTGATAGAGATGTGAAGAATTTGTTGGAAACGCAAACCAATCAAGCTTGTGATTCCTTGTAAAGAGAATCCTCTCTTTCTCCAGGACTCATTACCAGACACATCTACCCTACACTTCCAGTTGGTGTCAATTCTATTTCTTTTTGCACTGCCTCTTGCATGGAGATTAGTGTCACTTTGTCACACACTTTACTTAGCTTCTCTTTGAATAGAAAGTTTCCAATCCTGCATATCCTTGTCCAAGTGCTCGTAAAGCAAGTACGTTACGTCTATTTACTTCATAAGCATTCTTACTACTTCCAACTTGCTTACTTGTATTTATGCGATTGATGTCATTGCAGTTCCTGCATACAATATTAATTTTTGCACCTAGTCCTCGAATATCTCCCTCTGCCATTATGATTTTTCCATGACACTTAGCACAAACAACTAACTTTTTAAGTTTACGAACCAAAATATCAATATCTATTATTCTGTTTCTTGTTGCTGGGATTCCAGATATATCTGATTAAGAGCTTTTACTTGATGAAGTACTTCTTTTTGTCTTCACTGGTGGGGCATCTGGTATGTTTTTAACTCTAAATCCTGTATATTTCTTCTTTCTTCCAAATTTTCTGTGCCTTGTAGATGATTCTGGTGTTCGACCTCTCTGGTCTATATTCATTATTTTTCACAAATCGCTACTCTTATGTATCAAAACTAAATAAATACACAAAAGTTACTCATTCAGAAAAAAACACTTTCAAAAATTGCAATTTTTAATTTAATAATGTAGCTAACATATAAGCCAAATTTTAAATATTTTTCCACGCACAGTGCTTTTAGAGTCTATAAATGTTTATAATAGGAAAAAAATAAATGAATACCAATTGCATTGAAAAGTGCTGATTCAATTACATTAAAAACACTTCAGTTTAAATCCCCAGGATCGTGGCACTGAAATAATATTGAAAAATATTTCCAAAAGTAGAGTATGCCCGAGATTTATACCTCGAGATAAGTTCGTCTCCATTGTTAATGTACATTTTTACATTATACCATTGTATGCAGTAAAACATAGAATAATATAATGTTGATGAGAAGGAATTGGATGGTCCAGCTGTCAATATATATGATTAAATTTACACCAATGGTTAATTTGCCGACGTTACGGGCACTTTATTTTGCCCCTTTTCAAGGCTCTTAATAACAAAAGATAAAAACAAGTTATAAATAATCTCAAAAAAATATATAAGAAATTTACAGCGCAATCGTTCAGAAAAGAAGCTAGGGAGGCCGAGTCCCCCTGCGTGCCTTCGACACGCCAACTCCCCCGGCTTCCACACACACACCTGCTCCTCGCTTCGCTTGTCGCCCCCCTCCCCTCTCCCTAAACTTTATTTTTACATAATAGGCCGCAATGCTCAGAAGAACCTTATAATTTTATTATTGCCAAAGTTGTAATACTTTATTTTTATTGTTTTTATCATTAAAATAAACATAAATACATCTGCAGTAAAACTAAAAAAAAGAAATAAAAATTATGCATTTACTTTTACACATTTATTTAATTTTTTTTTTTGTAAAAGGTTTGCATTTTAATTCTACATATATAGATATATCTACATATAGATAATTCTACATATATAGATATAGTAAATAACTTTTTAATTAGCCTATGATTCATATAAATTTATTAAGTATTAATTGATATAATCAAAGTGCATATAGTAATATTAAATATAAGTATCATGATTGCAGGTATATTTAAAATTAAAAACATGGTTTTCATAATTTTTATCGAAATTATAATAATCGTTTGTATTTTTATTTATGAAAACATTAAATAGAAGAAAAGTTTTGTTTCAATGTTATCCACAACTTTCGTATTCGAAATTTTTGTGTATAGTCAAATTCTGTTAAATTATATAAGGAAAACTATTGTTTCATTACTCTTGATTACTAAAAAAAACATAGAGTTAAATTTCATATAGTTCTAACGAAAGGTGGGGACTATAGCTTTTCACGGGTGTTCCTATAACTATATATACCTATACAATCTCAATTATGAAAAAATACTCACGACACATGCACATATACAGTAATACCACAGAAAGGAGAAAAATAGAAGAAAAAAACAATGCATATTCATGCATTCGGTACCGGCAATCTGGCATTGCGCTGCGTGCATGAGTACTATTGCATTTGCAGCAGTCGTAACGGCTACCTCGGCTCTACTAGGCTGCGTTCGCGCACATAAGTACAGCGGAAAAACGGATGCGATATGCGACCCGCGTGACCGCAAGCGCTCCATGTGTGTAAGATACATATCTATATATACATATGAATCGCGCGAGCTTTTTGCTACTGCTCTCAAGGTGATTAGCCCTAGTGAATAGTGCGGCGTGTCGTGTGCGCGCGTGTCCATGGTGTGTCATGTCAACAATCGCAACGTCCGGCTCTCGGCGTCCCCAGTGATGACAGCGGCTGCTGCAGTACGCCGCCCTGGTGTATGTCGTCTCTTTCATCGTGTTCGCCGGTTGATGATAATTCGTCGTAGACAGGAAGGCAGTGTGTCAACGGCGAGAGCAGATTTAGTAAGCCCTTTCTCGTTCCTAATCTTTCTGATAGGTGAGCTGATGGTGCTTTCTGTTGTTGTAGGTATATATG